>OY754327.1:155121615-156512971 GCA_963573305.1 Pyrrhosoma nymphula | reverse complement strand
TTCCTTGCAATGATTATTTCCAACATTCAACTGGCAATAACTGGGTCCGAGGCTTCTTGGTTTTCGGTTTTGGTAATAGAAGTCGATCTTCATTGACTGCACGGCACTCAACTTTCACCGGAAAATAATTTTGACCTTTTTGTGGACTGTAATCTATCAAATGCAGCGCAATATGCGCATTTATTTGACGAGTGATTTCTATGGCATCTCTGAAGTTCGAACTCCTGCCATAAATCTAGCCGGCCGCAGGAACCTATTGCAATAAATAAAAGCAATTTAGCAATAACTACTGTGTGGTGAACCCGATTGAAGCACAACGAACCCAGGAAAATGCCGGGTATTCCAAAGCAATAAAAAACGTAGTATGGGTATTTCAGGGTGGAAAATAATAATCTACCCGGAAAATGTTCCCAGAAAATAGAGCAATAGCGGTAATATGAATTTTAAAGTATATATATTAGGAGAGGAACTTGAGAGTCTTCTATTGAAGGAAGATTCGTCATTTAATTACTAAAGCAATATGAAAAGATGATGATAAGCTTCATTCATAACGCATGTAGATATGAAGTATTAAAATGCATCTAGTCTTCTTTAGTTATAGCACCCCGAGCTCACTGGTATTGTAATGAGCAATAAAATGAACTTCTACATGAAGTCTTAGATCACCCTAAATATCAGCAAGCATACAATTACTTGACTAGGAAACAGAAGCATCAAATCCTGATAGCGCTATGTTTTCAGTTAGTTGTGGTACAAGTATATACGGTCACATTTTTAAAGAAACCAAAAATATTTTCACTAATTTTAATACATTACGTTCCTTCTGCACGCCGTGTAACTTTTAATATGACATTGTGGTACTTATTTAACATATTTATTCTACCTTTTTACCTTGTGAATGAAAAAATGCTATATTTATATTTCTGTTTGTTCAAATGCATTGTTTTATATTCAATTGACTGATTGGTGTTATTAATTCAATTCCACGCTCTCACCACTTAAGTTATGCTGCAAGGGGAAGGAATACTCGGTGAAAAATGGAAAGTTGATGTATTTACGTGACTTGATTCGTTATTTTTGAGAGAGAGATAAGATTTTTATCAGGTGGAAATTGTACTAGTCATTTGGTGTTTGAACTCAATGCTGTTTGTTGTGTTGTTATCCGGACTGAAGTGCACCAACCTTACGCAGTGAGAGCAAATTAATCTCTTGAAGTGAGTTATTTTTATTTTTGTCTCCACTAAACCTACCCTCGTTAAATTAATTCCTCTTATAAATATACCAAGGTGGTATTGAAATTGTACTCCTTTCTCAGCTTCACTAAGAGTTGAAATTTGCTCAAATACGTATTGGCACTCCAGAAAATCACTATTTGTTCCCTAAATTGTATAATCCTATCCCCGCTCCCGCAAAAATAACAGAAATTATCATGTGACCACAGAGTGGTAACTGCAAGAACACAACATAGTAAGTTTTGTATTTATATTTTCATAATAAATAGTGTAGAAATTATATATTTGGTTTTTATTCTGATCCCAAAATATTTCCTTTATACGCATATGCCCACATCCTCTCGACCTGAACGGAGATTAAGGTAATAGTCGACGAATAAATAACATACCACATGAGGAATAAAAAAATAAATCAACAAAGTCTCCTTTATCTTAAATAAATAAACCAAGAAATGAGATTGTTGGCTATGAGTATACCAACAAAAAAGATTGAAGAGCAATACCTGAGAGTCTTAAATAAATTAGCCGAGCTTAGTTAAAGAGTACACAAGATCCATATTTAATCTTCAACTCAAGTATCAGGAATCTCCCCACCTCATAAAATAGCTCTCCATCCCCAATTAAGACCATGTAATTTGTAAACAACTTCCTACGTCAATGATACTGATCCTATTAACCTTTCTCATGATCTTATTTAGAAGATTAAAAATTCACTACTAATTTCACTATTCATAGTGGTGATGAGATTTAACAAATATTTAATGGAAATATGAGTTTGTATTTGGAACATGTAGAGATTCACATATGAAAATTAAGCCTGGTGAAATTTAAGATTTATATTGTTCTCCTGAGCGGAAAGAACGAAAAGAATGATCACATGAACGTTGAGAAGAGGAGACAGAAATGTGAATAAGCGGCTTGGTGGATGCCTTGAACCTTACGATCCTATAGATCACAGGTAAGTGAAATAGATTTACACTTTGGTGACCAAATCGGAAAAAAATGTTAAATAAATAACAAGACATGGCTTAAAAAGACTCCCATAATAGTCTGTAATACAAGACTATAGTAGTAAATGTATATATTTTACTACGTTATTATAACACCAGCATAAATATTTGTATTGTATACGCAAATCTCCATTGATACTACAGACAGAATGTTTAAGATTTTCTATTTCTGTCTCAACTCAAATCCTTTTAATACACTTCCAAATCTCAAGATTTATCTTCGAAAACTATTCCAAAACAACCCTAGTCTATCAGAGACAAAAGTTGCCTAGAATAAAATGCACCCATACGTAAAATATACGGAGGGCATGCTGATCCGCAAAGGGATAATCATCCGGATTTATCAATTGAGCCACGATTCGAGACGAAAAGAAACTCGATTCGTGTCCATAGCAAAAAAAAACCATCTACGAATTCAGTTAACGAGCGCAGAAAACCAACTGTCGAATTTGAATGGACAGGGAGGGCAGCGTCCTCCTCACTCCCATCGTCATTTTAAAAGCCTCGGTTATATAAACTGGGGAAAGTGGATGCAAGGCATTACGAAATAAAACAAGCCTCTTCTGAAATCCCCTTCTCCTTCCCCCCACCCCCTTCCAGCATGCTCATGCCATTCTTCTCAGTTCCCACCCCTTCTCCCGTCGCCACCGCTCACTCGCTTCCCCCCTTTTCTCCACATGACCTTCCCTTCCCTTTTACCATACCACTCTCCACGCGAGGATATACCCCGCTATATTCCCAGCGCGGCTTCAGCACAACACCGTTGATACCCTTTTCAATGCCATCCGAAAACTAGTGCACTCGATTGGCTCCAGTCCGTCGCGCCCTCCTCCCCCTATCCCCTTCCCTCATACGATTGCCCCCCCCCTCCCCAAGCCAGCGTCCCTCCTCCTCCCGTGGGATTCACGTCGGCCCCGCGAGGAGCAAACGGAGGGAGGACATGGGGGAAACAAGAGAGGCGCAAAGGAAAGGGGAGTGGTGCAAAGGGCGAATATTGAAGCGATGCGAGAGAGGGGGCATGAGCATAGAGAGGGCATGGGGCATCACGTTGAGCAGCTGTTTTAAGGAACGAGTTGTTATCAAGGGGAAACAGTGAATCAAAGGGGTTTGGAAATTCAGGTGAAACGTTAAGACGACTCCATTTGAAGAAAGACTCAATACTAGAGGAAAATACAATTATTCTCCCTGGGCTTCTTCCTCGAGGAGCATAAGATTCGAGTAATTCGTGATTGACGAATACATTCTGACTAGTCAACATTGATACGCGTGATTTCACAAATTAAGATACAGGGGGAAGTTTTTCGTGAGGAGCGAAGAATATTCAGACACAAGCATCTTTGTTTATACGACGGAGTGCACGAATATCAATAGTCGAGAGGTGTAAGACCTCGTAATCAATTTCAAAAAGGAGCATTTAAGCCATTGCAAGGCAATTGACTCCTCAATTTAAGAAAATATTTCTGGGTAACGAATTAACAAAGTCAGCTAGAAGCAGAATTACATGTATCACATTTTGTATCATTATTTGTTCAAAGCTTAAAATTATTTCACGCAACGTAAGATACAACAAATATTTGTTTGCAAGAGAAACTTAAACGCAAAAGTTAACAATTAATCTATCCTAAAAAAGAGATAGGTATGGGAAAACAATATCCCTTTCGGAATAATCGGGTAATACAGCGAAAAGACAGGATTTTGTACGTTCTCGGCTTCATGCACCCCAGCATTGCAGGAAGTACACCCAGAAACTTCAAAGCACGCAGCATACTCAAAGCTTTTACGTTCGGCCATTTCCTCGGAAAGTAATCGCACACAAAGATGACAAACCTCTCGCACCGATATTTGGGGTCAAGCAGGCAGAGGATCATTAAAATCGATAGTTCAGATAATTCAAAAGGGATAGATAGTATGATGAGCGCCCGAAAGCAGCATCTACAGATGAATGGATAATATAGAATGGTTTTTGGATTTGCTTCCGAAAATCAGTGATTAGCATAATCAATATGCCGACAGGCTTTTGCCTGGATGAAAATTTCTCTTTATAAAACCCTTATCTCACAAGATAAGTTAAAAGTTCACCGTGGCAAGTACACGAATAGTTTAAGTCACATTTACTTCTATAAGCACCCAAAGAAACACGAAGGATCAGGAATAGCACAAGGAGATATGGCGTAACTAACATAAATGCTAATACTTTTACATTGGGTTGAGACAATTTTATTCTAAAAGAACTGAGAACACATCTGATATCCATTACTTAAAGAAACATACTTGGCATAAAAGAAAACAAAAAAGAATTCTGCCACACCAATTAAATCGATTACACAACCCAGAAGGTTTTAGTAAAAAGAGTTATGAGAAAATTAAATACTTGAGCTTACTGCCTAAAATTATATTATAGTATAAATGGGTAATGACTAAAAAATATTCTCGTCTGTTGCATGAAAATTTCAAAAAGACAAACTCATCTCTTCTAATCAACAACCATATCGAATTTTCATAACACAGATGTTTATGAGGATATTTATGCACTACTACCTGCATTAAACATCTTCCAATATTACGAAATCATGAGTTCCACTCAAGTGAGCATCTACCCTCGAAACAAAAAATAGTAACTACAAAAAATATCTCTGCAAAAATGGCTGTTTCACCTCACTGACTAATTGCCTTAAATATTGCAATAAAATTGCAATAATCTCTGACCAATTGCCTTAAATAAAGTAAACTCTGCAATTCCACAAGAATATTTATCAATACACGGTGACGGTTTCAATGCTGTGCATCATCATCAGGTGATAATATTGCGCAGCATCGAAAACTTAGTCGTTTGCAAATTAATAACTATTCTTGTGGAATTGAAATTCTTTCTTCAGCCTTGACATGTAAATGCTGGGACTGCCATCTTTATCAATCACCTGAATTCAAAACCACTAGTAGCCATTAAATTGCCTCAAAACACTATAACAAAATTTTTCGAAGGAATACAGTGAGATGGAATACAGCTTTCAAGAACTGGCAACTCCTGAATAATAGCAGAATATTGTCAGTTTTTTTACGAAAGTACTAAGGCATAACGGTCTATTACTTTTTGTTAATTAATTAATGAAGTTAAGCGCACCATTGAGTTGAATCAACTGAATCACCAGCTTTTCCTTCTCTCGCATAGAAGAAAACAAAAATATATTCCACATCTAATTTAAACAATCGACCGTCATTATCAAAGTAGAGTAAACTGCTGCACTAACGACATGAATAGATATTAACAAGAGTGTAAAAACCAGCATGATAATAAAGTCCAACGTGGAATATTCACATTTTTTTTATTGCATAACGCCAAAGTGCAACAAGGTGTCCGAGCCCGTATGAGATTTAACGGTGTTAACGTTAAGCCACTTTTTTTTTAGAAATGATTGGGAAGCGAACGGCTTCCGCAGACTGCTAGGCCTGAGGTTTCCGAACCTATCGATTGATAGCTGCTTGAGTGGAGAGAGGTGTAGCAGAAAATGAGAGTGACGGAATCGAGATAATGACGCAAAAGAGAGACAGAATCAGGAGATGATTCATAGGAAAGAGGAATGAAAGCGTTGTGAAACATAAATAGAATGTAGAAAAGAATTGATGGAGAGGAAGAAGTGAATGTACCAGTGATGGATGGAAATATGAGGGGACGGTTGGAAAGCTGTTCCGGCTAGGAGGGAACATGGGCGAACGAAGAGAGAGAGGGGGCGAAGAAAGAGAACATGGAAAGGCAGGAGAGTATTGGTGGGATTGGGCAAGGGGAACGGAGTCAAGGGTGCAGATTGCGGGCAGCAGCGTCGGGAAGGTGTTTATTATTAATTTCCATCTCCGGCGGTCGGCGTTTCGGCTCCCCTTTCCATCAATCCGATGCCTACGAACGACCGAACGAAGCGAGGAAACATTTATCGTGAATTCCTGGCACGCAACACTCCATCGGACGCATTTTTGGAGAGCGGTTTCTTTGAACATGCTTCGAGCATGGCGCAAGCGTGAAATCTTTAACGACAAAGGAAATATTATCGGTAAAACATTGGCTCGTTAAAGACGCTGGAACTTTATGCTACATAATTTTTTGACGGATGTCGAAGTACTACAAATTAATTCAGTGTAGATGAAATTAAATCGACAAGGAGAAACAAATTACTGCAAAACATGCAGAGCTCCTTACATTTTAAATACGATAGGAGAAACACCAGTGAGTATTTTACTCCAATTATTCTAAAGTGCGAGATATTTTTTAAGCATGGGTTAAATAAGAATCCTACAGGAATATCTAAAGTATATTATCTTGGAAGCACTAACTTCGCTGTCTGACATATTTAATTCCTTAGATGTAACATTACAGATATCCGTGATATATCTAAAACTGTACATAATTTAACGCATTTCCGAAAAAAAATGAGCGAAGCCCGTCAATTTTACCCAAAACGTTCGGTGTGTATATATACATGAATAAGATTTTGTTTACACGTGCGTCTACAGAATAATGGCAAAGAGTAGGTATGAGCTGCATATGTGGCAGCCGTTAGTCCTATCGACAATATAGAGGCCATAGAGGTTTTACCATGAATTAGTTGAAGTAAATGAAAATGAGTATTTAACATCATCAGTTTCAAAGGTATTGAAATGTATGAGAAAAAATAAAAACTCTTAAGTTCAAACTTAAAATAAACTGCAACTGTATGAATAGCAAGTAACCATGCATGATGCCCCTGTAACTTCACAAAAAATAAATGCAGATTAGAACACGAAAGAAGACCAATTTAACAGTTACTTATTATATTCCATACAAGCAGAGGATATGTTTGCTTCAATTGCCTGGGTGACAACTCTGTGAGCACGACATCTAACCTTGTAGCATTGATTAATTTGTTCCTATCCATCGAAAACTAGGGTGCAACAGACTTTTATTCACATATGTATTGCCTGTTTTCTTAAGAGAATCAAAATTCATCCCATAACAGCAGAATTTTTTAAACTAAGTGCGTAGGGTATCAATAAATGCGTCATTTAGTGAAAACTGCAAACAGAAAATATGACGTCACACTGACACACCAGAATGTTTTGTACAGACTAAATGCGTAGTCAGATGAAGTAAGCTAAATTCATATTTAAGCACAAATAGAAGGCATTAACAAACTATGCAACTGATATATAAATTAGAAATTGGACAAACTGAGGAAGGTAATTAACCAGGCGTATATTGGCAAAGTAACTTTTAAACTTAGGTGTCACCTTGGTTATGCGGAAATGGGGAAACGAGAACAAATGAAAAAACTGTGTCTCATGTGGTAAAAACAGGAAAGAGAAACGGAAGAGAACTGATTGTAAAGTGATTTCGATTAAAACCAGAACAATATTTATTTATGCGGTGGGGTTTTGAAGCTATATAATATTCAAACATATGGAGACAAAAGGTCGACCAAAATAATAAGTGAACTTGGGAGTCCTATGATTGACGAGGTGCAAATATGTGCGTACATGATTAACTAAGGCAAAGAATCCAAATAAGATAATCTACGAATGAAAATCAATACCCAAATAGAATGACTTATGACAACGCATAAATCACGATTAGCATGACCCAAGCGAAAATAATAAAATATCTCTTCTTAAACAACAGGTTATCTTAAGCTTATGAACGATGGGAAAATCTCTCTCCCAACAGCAGTAGCATAGTTATTTAATATAATGATCGATATTTTGGATCACAGAGTGAATTGTATACGAAATGTCATTTGAAAATAGGAAAACAGTAAAAGACTACAAACAGTACAGGACTCATGAAAATTAGGGCACAGCTCTTACGCATACTCATCCTCCCTTGTCCGTATTCCCTTCCTCCTCTGACTGTCTATCTCTCACTCTATCCCTACCTATCCTACTCTTCGCCCTCTTCCCGCCCCTTCGAATGCCGCGATAAGCGCAGAAGCAGTTTTGGATGTCCTCGCATACTACGAGGAGAGAATTTACGACGGTTTCTTCGCCGTCGCTCCTCCTTCCTCCCCATCACTCCCCTCCCCCCCCCCTTCCTCCTCCCCCGTTTTCCACCCACACCCCTCCTTCGCACACAATCCTCCCCATCCTTACCAAGCAAACCATCGCCCATTCTTCGCCGAAGTCCGCCTCCTCTTCTCACTCCCTCTCCTTCCAGATGCATTACGCTTCAAGTGCGCACGAGTTTTCCTACTGTGCGTGTGAGTCCTGCGGGGGTGGAGGAGAACAGAGGGGGGGGAGAAGGAGGAGAAAGGGGAGAGTGCAGAGTGGGGTGAAGAAAGTGAGGAGTTGCCCGGGCATTGCAAGGCCTTAGGGTCGGGGGGGGAGGCGAAGAAAATGGCGAGGGGAACTTGCGAAGAAATTCTGGGAGAGGAGGGTGGGGAATTCAGGAGGGTGGAGGGATGGCATGGCCATAACAGTAACTCTTCGGAATAAAGGGTGGTGCCAGCAGATACGGAGGTGGAGGAGAGAGAGAGAGAGGGAGGGGATGGGAGAATGGGCCGAAGATGTGTAGGAAGGGAAGGAGGGCTTGGTCTGGGTGACGGGGGGGAATGAGTTGAGGGGGTGGAGCAAGATGGAGTGTGGAGAGGGGTCAGAAAAAAATAGGCAAGTGCTCTGGGATGTTGAGAAGGATACCCGGGCCTTTCGGAATGGGGGCTTAGATAAGGTCCTTCGAAGATGTGCTCGAGGAGGAATGATGAGAACTGGAGAAAAGCAATAAAGCAAAAGAGTAGTAGGAGGAAGTGGTAAGAACTACCCCAGAGTAGTCACGAGAGGAAAAAAAAAAGAAAAAATGCAATTCTTGGAATAACAACGGATCTTTCCGGGAGAGGACAAATGCACGAAAATATTTTCCAAGATAAGCCAATGGAAATGATTTCATTCATTCATCGTGGCCACGGTAAAAAAATAATTGGATATATTCACCCAAGCGATCGCCCTAAAAAAATTCCCTACTGCATGCATTTGAAAGGTATCAGAGAGAAATTCTACTCAATTTTCCACTCATCTACCCCATTAATGAAATAATCCTTGAATTATGCAGAGTTTAACTTTGCATCAATGCCCTACATCGTCATAAAGCTGCGCCAATATTTGAGGCATCGTAAAAAATATCACCCGCAAGGCTCCCTAAAAAAGAAATTTTCTCAGTCCCAAAACCATAAAGTGCGAGGTAATTGCTTTTTGAACTCTGGCGCAGGGGATAAAAATTTAATTTTGTCTAACTTCTGAAATCTCCATCAAAGGTACAGACAAACCGTGGACCTTGATAGGACAATCGATCGAAAAAGCGGCGCGGGAGAAACTTCAGGTGCAAGCAAAAAAGTGCGAATGAGGAAAATGAAGAGGGCAAAGTCGACAGGCTGGAGGACAAAGCGGGTTGAAGGCCCCTGGCTTCAGGTGAAGCATGCGTCGTTCTCAACACAGAGCGGACGTTCTGACGTAGGTGGGAGGTTAAAGAGACGAGAGACTACGTGAGCGGCTGAATGGAGAGCAAGAAGCGAGTAAAAACGTCGATCGGTGCGCGGTGACCGGACACGTCAGACCGAAATTATCGGGATAAAAACGAACATCCGTCTTTTCCGAGATTCGGCTACCCCTTATCTTAGCTTCCATCACAAATTCCATCTTGAAAGAACAGAGAAGAATAAATACACTGAATTTCCAGATGATAATTTATGAAAAGACCATTGTTGTTGTTTGCCTTTGGAAGCTAAATCATGTGAGACGCTCTTTCCAATGGGATGGGGTGTAAGTAATAATAAAAAAAAATAAGAAATCCAAGTGCCAGGTCCAGTTTGTTTAAAAAGGGTACTAATCTGATAGAAGTTATCTACTGCAACTATTATGGTCCCTTTGTCGATTCATCCGGCATTAAATTAAGTTTCTAGTTGAATTGTTGTATTTTTGTTTCCATTTTCTTTCCACATGAAATAATTCCATCAAGTCAGGCTGGAAATGATTGTTCATTGAAACTCACATCCATGAGCAGTGAGCCGCCTTCCAGTACAACGATTTCCGTAAAGAACGGCGGCGTCGGAGTTGATGTGATAAGGAAATGACAAAGGGTGGCAACGATTACAAATATAAAAATAATTTTATAGCGATGAGACTAAATCCTCATGCTCAACATCCGACCTACCTCACCAACAATCTTGTCAGCCTCTTCAAAGTCCTCAGATAAACGTCCTGCATCCTCATTCCAAGAAGACTTATTTTTAATTGTTATAAAATTAAACTTACGAAAAGGACTCAAACATTCCACGTAAATTCTTTTCGAGGGCGATTTAAGAACATTTGTAAAGAAAATACTGACAAAATCGAATGTAAACTCACCATTCAATGTAAGATTACTCCCACCAATCTTTAATGCATGATCACGGCCTCTGTGGAAATATATATTTTCTATTAGTAGGCTCTGCAAACTTTGGTCAGAGTCATAAAATTTTAGAAATTGGTATTTCCAGATGTTTTACGAATAAGGAAATTAAGACTTACAAACTATACTTTAAGCATTACTTAATTTTACAGTGGATATCAGTCGCTTCCACGAGGTCACGCCAAGAAAAATTAAATGCATATTTTAAACCTAAAAAAAAAGCATTCTATTAGTTAGAGATGGGTCAAATTAAAATAAAAATTAAAATAAAAACTAAGCCGCAGAGAAAACAGAAAAAAATCTTTCAGAAAAAGGATAAACAATAGCGTTAACAAGTTTCTTCCATCCCGCGGACGCTCATAAAATTAGGAATGCACACGTTCACTGATTTGCAGAAATGGTTTTCAAACCGTTCACAAACCTCAATCAATTCCTTACCTCCACGCTTATGCGACCTTTTGTCTTACGATTTTCACGCCTCAGCTGAGTTTCACACTCGTTTCTCCGGCCCCTCCCCACAAGCCCCTTCTAAAAAAAAACTACGGGACAACATTTTAAGTTATACCCCTTCCCACTCCACTCCCTACTACCCCGGCACGAATTCGGCTTTGATCCTATTTGAGGCCCGAAAAGGTCGATCCAGCTAACACCTGCCCCTCGCTCCTCTGAAAACGAAACCCTAGCCTGATACTGGGCCTACCTCGTACGCCAAAAATCTACCTTCTTTCAAAATGAACCTTGCTAAAACACAACTCGCGGCTCATTTTCCGATCTCTGTCCTGAATACTCGGCGGCTGATGTTAGTGATATGGTTGAACTGGATACCAGCGGAGGACGGACGGCTGTATTGGAGAGGGGAGAAAAAGACAGGGAACCAAATGCTCTTGTTTGCCTTTCCCGACACAGGCACGAGAGCCGTGATAGCAATTAGGCAATCCTTCAATACAACTAATAATACTGTTGGACTTGGGCTTCGGAGGTTCATAAATAGGAAAATGTAAGTACGGGTAAACATATGGATTGCGTAAATTAGTCATGCGACGCGTTCCGACGGGCAATATTTCGTATAATGAATGTAGAGCTTGTTTGTTTGAGTTTCTGAGAGCCAAGCTCTCATTATTCGGCCAATTTTAAAATACACCCGAGATTTGAAACTCTCGTTTCAGATATGATTAACAGAAAACCCCTGCAGTGAATGGCTATACTACTTAATAATGTTTTAGCAAGTGAATTGCGCTTTTGAAACTTCATTGAAGTAAGTATTTTTCAATAAAATGTAACCATAAGACATAATTGGAGTAAAAACCAGACATTGCAGCGTAGAAGATATTGGTTGAAATAAACACTGTCACTCCTAAAAGGCATTGCTAGTATCACCGGAATGGGAAAATGAAGCAACCTCTTAATTGTAAGATACGAAATGAGTTTTTACAATAATCTCTAACTGCTATTGGTCACAACCTCAATCGAAGGTCAACTCATGATATTTTATTTATTTTCTCAATATTGTATGGCCCAATATAAGAGGCTCACTGAGAATTAATTATTTACTCTGTTGACTAATCTTTGATTTTTAATATTTCTTTCTTCATCTCTGCGTACATCCTCTCCTTCATCACGCCCGTTCCCCTTCCCCGCTAGCCTAACATCTTCCTCTCTATCATGGCCTTAAGCAAACCATCGCCTCTCATTATCTCTTCCAGCCTGTTACCTTGACTCTCCTTAATTTCATCCAGAAGTTTTCTCTCTTCACCAACCATGTCAAGCACATCCTCAATTGTCCTTTTCGTACAGCGCACCTTCTACACCCTTTTCATTACCCAAATCTCGAACTATACAACACATACAACTCCATATCAATCTCTTCACCAGCCACCTGACCCAAGGTAGCCGTCACCTGCTCCCTTCTACCTCTGAACGCTTACTTCGCTAACGTTATTCTCCGGCTTAAGATCTTTGCTACTATGCCCATTTTCGTCCAGCGAACTAACCAAGTAATTAAATTGATTTACTTGATCCAGTCTGTGCCCTCCTACTTTTATGACCAGCCTCGTTTTCTTTGTCTGAGAGAATCTCATTAATTTTGTTTTCTTACGAATTATCTTCATTCAGTATTTCCCGCATTGCTTTTCCATTACCTTTACTAAAGCTTTCAATCCCTTCGATGATCGACTAACAAACGTCTGGTTGTCCACGAATCTAACCATCTTTATCAGCTGGCCTCCTACTTTGATTCCCATATCTACCTCTTCCCATGCCTCTCTTACCTTTTCCTCAGAACGAATGTTAAAAAGCAAATGCGGCAACAGGCACCCTTGCATTACCCCACAAATATTATAATACACAGGATACCCCACGACCTATCGCGACCTTACGTTTCTTTTGAGCAGGTAAATACTTTCGTTACTCAAAGCAATATTTTAGCATCCGGTCAGCCTGGTTTTCAAGTGGGGCACAGTACTCAAACCGCTTTGCTTCGAATAACTGACGACATTAGGATCGCAATGGATTTGAGCAAGGTGACCGTCCTAGTTCTATTTGATTTCTTAAATACTTTTAATTCCATTATATACTAACTACTCCAAAAATGATCTGACTACAACTTCTCCCGTAGCGCAGTGTGTTGGTTTGCCTCCAATCTGAGTGAACGTATAGTAAAGTATAACCACTCAAGCCGTCGTTGGCATAGATGGATACCAAACTATTTAGGGAGTCGTACAAGACTGCTCTAGGCTCTCTTCTACTTTCACTATTTATCAACGACTTACCAGAATGTTTTCAATACTGTAGATACCAGCTCTATGAATACGATTTGCATATCTATTTAGCGGCTTTTGCCACGGTCATACACCATTAAATACAACGTCTATATGAAAACGTGGCGAGAATATGTCAATAGACTGAGCAGAATTGTCTACGACTGAATGGAAAGAAAACCAAAGCGATTTTTTTAGGGCACAGGCAAACACTGTCAAAAATTCACGTATCTACGATACCGAACGTTATAGTAAAAGTTCACTCAATTCCGAAGGAAGAAAGCGCATAAGATCTTGGCATCATATTTGATCAGAATCTTACATGGAAACCAGAGTCTAAACATACGAAAAAGTCTTAAGTTCTCTTCACCAATTAGTCGGATCTAAAAAAAATGCTATCCCTTCCTATTCAAAATACGTTTGTGCACTCACTTATACTACCTTATTTCGATTACTATAGTCCAATAAACAGAAATTGGACGGACAATCTTAATAACAAACTCCAGATGGCACAGAATGGAGCTGTAAGTTTTATTTATGACCTTAAAAAATGGGATCGTATAAGCGAGGCACACTCCGAACTGAAATGGATTAAGTATAAATTTATCAACTCTCATTTATCAATTTTACCATATCTGTCTAATTTACCATACTCTCATCTTAACACTTAAAATCATAAACTAACGATGTCCGCAATATCTTTTCCTGCAATATTATTTCAAATCCTATATACATTACCGAACAACTCGACCCTGTCTCCTTGATCTTCAGAGTTGCCCTCCATCGCACCACCGCCTACAATAGATAATTTATGGTTACATTAACCCGAGCTTGGAATTCCCTCCGTCACAGCTCAAGTCATCAACATCACTAGATATGTTAAAAGCCGCTCTATTCACTGCAAATCAATGATCATTGGAATATTTTCGTGAACAATAAATATCTTAGACAGAAATGGAATCGTATACACCTAGGAATTGGATTTCAATTTAACAGCCGTTTATTTTTTTAGTCTGGTTGGAGAAAGAAACTGCTGAAGAATTACACGCCGGCAGTCCCCACAAACCTTAATCACGTACACTATGGTGTCTTTTTAAGATTATATTTTACGTAGATCCATACTTTTAAACGTAAACATATTAACACACATTTGCAGGGGACCACAAGTGCACTGAGAGAGCGACCATAGTATATATTCCGCAATATGAAGGATGCACATTGGATGGAGGCGGAAGGAGCGGAGTGTACACATAGTGAGGGAAGGGATTAAACGCGAAGAGGTGAATTTGGGAACACAAGTGGCAGCAGAAGGTCAAAGGCTTAGTCGAAAAACCGTGCACCAGTGGACACACCCGGCTTATTAGCTCTAATTAGAGGCTCTGAAAACAGCCGCGCTGAGCACAAATCCCCTCCCTCTCTCTCTACCACCACCCACCCATTCCGCGTCCCCCTCTTTAAAACTTCTCCTTCTGCCACATTAATGCAACATCTCTGCTGTTTTCTCCACACACCCGCCCTCCACTCCACACACCACCTTCGAAACCAAAACTGCCCCCCCCCCCAAACTCCAGCCCTGTCCTGCCACCGGGGGCCTCTTTAGCGCTCTCACGAAAACCCTTTTCATGTATTCAGTCACCTCCACACACGCGTAGCACGCCCAACGAGTCCCGATCATTTGAGAATCCTCACACCCCCCCCAAAAAATCCCCTCCCCTACAATAAGCGATGGGAGTGTGAGGTTGATGGGAAGGAGATGTGAAGGAGAGTGCGGGGAGAGCGGGAGGGTTGGGAGAGGGGAAGGGAGGGCAAAGACAGTGGGATACGAGGAAGGGAATCGCATCGCTTAAACAGACTCCATCTACCCACGCCCCTCCCACCCCCAATCCTCCTCTCCCTCCCCACTCCGGGCCATAGTTTCACACATTTGGTCTCGTCTAGAATGCAAATACTCGGTCGTTTTTGGAAACTAAACGCTACACGCGAACGGCTGAATTTCTCGTCCCTCCGAATCACACGTTCGGACACACACCACACGCTCACTCCACATCCAGTTCTCATGGCACTCCCCGTTCTGCTCACACCACTACCACACCCCCTGCCATTCCCCCTCGTAGATTCAACCCCCTCGCGACCGCCTGATGCCTCCCACCCTACCCCCACGGAGCGTACAGCTGTCCGTGCCGCATTAGAAGCTCCCTAATCCTGGAGCTAGACTTAATTTCTCAAACCCCCTCCACAAACCTTTTTCTCTCCCTCCACACTACACCACCCTCACCCAATTTCCCCTTTCACGCAATTTTCTCTCTTCCCCCCCCTCTCTCTTTCTTTCCGCTAATGCTCTCCACGATCTCTCTTACAATCCGCAATAATTCACGTCGAGTTCATTTGGTTTTTGTTTCTCGTCAAGCATTATTTCCCGGGACATTTGGACGTGGCTTTCTTTGTTTTACAAAAATGTTCTTTAATGAAACATTCATGGAAAGCTTAAGGTGTTGCTGATCTTCTTTAATTGTACTTGATAGTATCCATTTACAATTCGTAAGTGCCCTAGACCTATTTCAAATGCCGAATGATAAATCAGGAATACGGATGAACAGATGGATACGTTTTCAGGATATCAAATAATCTCAGCAATGAACTTTTGGGGCACCAATATCACAAGTTAAGTCTTCCTGCACTTGGTGAGACATTTAAACTCACAGAATATTGTATTAAATGCAGATGTTTTATATTTAATACGAGAAAGAACGATGAAAACGCCGATACGCACGGTAATTTCACTCTGAATGGTATCAAGTCAATGATTCAATTGCTACTTTTAACAAAGAGTAACTTTCAGTCTTGCATGGGTGTAATATACAATTATCGCCACCTTCTTTAAATAACTCAAAAACGCCCCTCCCGAAACACTGCGGGTAGTCTTTACGGTGAAAAGAACTAATACTATTTATTACTCCCATAAAACCGAACTCGTGGAATGCAAACGCACGCCGAGTGTAAAAAGTTATATATCCACAGGCTTGCATTTTCCTCTTTTCCGTTCTCCCTTAACTTAGACAAACTTCGTGGGCTGACGGGTGGTGGTGTTGGGACACAAGCCATTTTGTCTTACCATGGACGAAAAAAGGCGTTTTACATACCTCTGCGCACTAATTCAGAACTTTTATTTATGGGTACTTTAGGTAAGTAGGTAATTCTTTTTTATTCGTTGATATTAGGAGGAGGAAAAGGAATATATAAAACTATAATTCTTAGAGTTTATCATCTTTATTTTCATTCAGGTTGAGAATTCACCAACATAGTGAGAAACCCCTAAGAATGCTGCCGATGACATAAGTAAACCTGGGTTCCCTGTAGATCTTCAAAACATTGCCTCCATTATTCGCACTTGGAAATACTAGTCTGTCCAAATACCCAGAAACACTGCTTTTTTCTAGATTTTTATAACACATTTGGGACATCTTTGAACTTAATCGAATTCTCTAATCAACTCTTTCTCCGATAGGTTCAAACGTTTTATGATCCATACAGCACTATTTGACGCAAGGTATTTCTTTGACCCACGCAAGGTTGCTTTTTGGCGCCCTCTTATCCCGCTTTCCTGGCCAAAATTCTTATGAGACTTTTCAATGGACAAATATATAAGTAATTCATAGTAATCGTAGTAGTAGCCAGTACAATCTTTTCCTAATAAACAATTTTTAAGTAAATACATTTAAAGCTATTGTTTTTTTAAATCCTAGACATAAATCTGGCACCGTTGAGCACGATGCTTGCATGAAACACGTACTAAAACATCGGTGGAAAATGCGTGCACTCTGAGGAACTCCCCTTCCAGGTCTTGATCAGGGCGCCTTGTACCCTCCAACATTCTCACTCTGCTCCGCCTGCAATCGCCTGCCTCTCTCCCTCCCTTGGAGAAGAATCCAAGACATCCCTCACACGCAAGAGCCACTGCCATTCATTTTTTTCTTCCCCTGCTCCACACACCTTTAATTTTTTACACGGGCACTCCGCCCAGACGCAAACTTCTCCTTTCACGAGCAACAGCAGTTCCCTCCCACAGTTCTTTCTCTCCCGAGAACCAGCTCATGCCGGCCACCCCCACTCCGTCCACACTCTCAAAGAGAGGGCAGCTTTGGCGTGGGGAGAACTGAAGGGTTTCGGTAAGAGAGGTCATTTTTAGGATTCGTATACTCCCGGTCATATTCACCCTCCTTCGCCAGTGCTCACTTCCGTCCGTGTCTTGTCCATTCCCTCCACAGCTCCTCCCATCAATCCAACCTTTGCCGACGGTCACCTCCCATTTTCCCATCGAACCTCCCCGTGCTTCGCCAGTCAAATCGAACACCAATGTCTAGACGTTTACGGCCAAAGAAGTTATAAGATCACATAGTAGAAGTTTCAAGGACACAATAGTGCAGCAATTGGAACCGGAAACTGTGCGCATTTTCCCTAGTTTAGGCAAAAGATATAGGAGGAAAAAGTAGTAGGAAGATTGAGAGGAAACAGAAATTGTCACTTGGAATTATTTCCTTCCCTAGAATAATTAGCGCTCGAATAATTAATTGGTTCTCAGGTTTAAGGAATGACATGTAAGAGAAATAAATACTGAGTTCTACAGACCATCTCTTCATCATCAGTCATTTATTCGAAGATTGGTTTATTTATCTAATCTATTAGTATCTGATTAGTCTATTTTCACCGTACCTTTTTATTCCATCATAATTCCTCATTTTGGCATCCCTCATGATTTTGCTTCATACGCCAGAGATAAACGACTTGTTGTCATGACACGATGTAATGAATGTCACCACGAAAATTTTATGAAGTCATTTTAATGCGCCTCCAACAATTCTGAATTGATCAGATATGCAGTTTATGCTCCATTAACGGAAGTATTACTAGAGGAACCGATAATAAAGGTATTAGTATTGAATAATCGTAGTACCGTAATGATTTATCTATACGCATGTGAATCGAAAATTCATGAAATCTCATTGCATATTATTTTAATATAAGGGAAAAAGTTCGGGAGATTGCCACTATGGGGGGATCATTTTTTATGAAAGACACTTTTGTGAAAAGTTTCAGCTACCTTCGCGCTTTTGGACTTCGAACTAGGGGTGGCAGAATAAGTCAGAGGACTTGCAAGGGCGTGAGAAATAAACATCAGATATTGCAGTCACATAAATACTAGGGACGGCGAGTGATCGGCATCGGGAAAGCCTTCAACTGCAAATCCTCGGGTCGCGGATTCGGATCCTACAAAGACGGATCCTTCACCACCCACAGCATGATCGTGTACAAACGCCCGGCATTGTTAGCTTAGCAATCAAATCGCTGTATTTCTGCACAGTTTTAGGGCTACGACAAGAAAAGGCAGGTAACTTCTGATATGAAGTTACCTGCCATCTATTCTCTTCTTTCACGTATTAATAATATTAGGTAATTAGACCACAATACAGACAGGTTTTAACTAATTACACACCAAATTAGCTGTCAATAAAGCTATATAAATAGGCTCATCCATAGGCAGTGTCTGTATTTAATTATTATGTTACAAATTGATTCTCATGAATACGCTTACTAGTACCAACATCACAACCTAGACTAGGAACTCGTACATCCCCAAAGTGATGAAATTTGCACTGAAAATATCATTTGAGCAGACCAAGATCCAAACCCAAATCTCCCCATTACCAGTAGAATGAGTTGGCTAGTTTCAACACCAAGTCATCTTCATTCAAGAGGAATTTTGGTTTGAATTCAGCTCGAATCCCGGACAGACTAAATAAGTTTTTACATGGTGGAATAATTGTGGTAATCTTTGCACCCGTTCACATGACTGCGTGCCAAACTATCTGCATTAATTCCGTAATGACCACTGGCTCTTATATATCTATATGCATGTATGTTTTGCTTAATGAATTAAAACTAGTATTTTTATAATAGTAATAGTAGTTTAATATTTTTGTAGCATATAGTGAGGTTCATGTTAGGTAAAAAATTCATTCTTAACACACACCCTTGAGATGGCTTGCTAAGTGTATATGTAGACGAGACACCATATTTTATCTTCATAAATACATGTATATCCATCACGCCGTTGCCTTTCGGGATATGCACGGTCAAAAAAGTTTGATTCTCGGTTATAAGGCCGTAAATTTGACCCTGCTTTAATAATTTACTCCAAACTGCACTATCCTTGAATACAACTTTCGCTCCATACACACCCTTCTGTTAATTAGATCCCTTATCCCCCTTATCTTAATTTTCCACCACATTCACCCACACCTTTCTCGGTCCACCCCTTCCTCTCACATTATTCACTCCTCTATCATAGATCTTTTTTGTTCAACTCTTATCCATTCTCTCGAAATGGACAAATCAACGAAGCTCCCTCCTTTCATACTTACACGTCCATTACCGGAATATCCATTCCTTATTCGTTCATCAATTAGCAATTCCTTACCCTTTCCCTTCTGCTTGTACTTCAGTTTTCAAAGAAATCAATGACTATATGAAAGTGCCTGGAAAACTAGAATAGCAAGGTGCAAACACGTGTCAGATAATATTGACTAAATAGCAATTGTCTTCTAACCACAGCAATATACCACCTCAAAGTTGTTTGCGGAATGAATATTCAGTTCGCTTACGCACTTGTCATTAGCATTTTGGTTTTGATTCGAAAAACGCGTATTTATGAAGCTAATGCTGCTATTGTGCCATTTTCATTGAACTGTAAGCAGTGATATTGCCATTAGAGGCTCCAAGAAGAAAGCATCGCCTACTTTGAAACCGGGAACGGCAATGACGAAGGCATTCATCAAATACATAATTTCATTTATATCGCGAAATGCAGATCAGGCACAAAACCCTACGCCTATAGTCGCCGTTACATGGGCTACCTAAGAAAAGTTTGAAACTAGAAATAGAGGGAGGAATCAGGCGAGATGTTGTGGAATATGAACATAATAAAAACTATGACGATGCAATTTTCCACAGATAAAAAATGCCCTGATGATGATGCAGTGCATCGAAACCCGGGTCGAATAAAACATTTTTATCTGTGGAAAATTGTATCGTCATAGTTCTTATTACTAGAAATAGAAATAATTTTTGGTAAGACTCACCGACATCATTAATACAAATATTTTATACCCAGAGTCAGATAAATAATAAAACATACAAACAACAGAAAATGATAGCTCTGACATAAGGATACGTAATGAACACCTCACCACTGAACGGCGAGGACGCTAATCACTAGGATATGCCCCACGATTGGTACCTGGGATAAAAAATGTGTTGTATTCCCAATTTATGACATGGCCTCTTGCGGGTTTCCGTGCTTGCCGCCAGCTCTAGTCATTTTGGGCGCAAATGTTTCTTAACATTTATTCTGAGGGTCATATTTGTGCGCAAAAGTTATTATTACTCACAAATTTCCAGTCAGGCTTCATATTTTGAAATGAGACAGATACAGAAATCGTAGATTATGATATATACGCAGATGGTGTATCCTTATTGCCTGGTAATTCTTGGAGCGAAATTTGCCCATCAAGTTCTTATTTTACCAACAATTGGGCTTCATTAATATAAGCACGCTAGCAATGGTTTATATAAATGCAGAGATCATTATTGTACGGAAAAATTCCCTAATGCAAGTTATCCGAAAGTACGAGGTGAGAGATCCTTGTTTCCCTTTTGTTACTATAATTATTTCATCGTAAATTGAGGCCATAATATGCTTCCTACAGGTTTCATAATTTCACAATGGCACTTACATGTTCAAAAGTGTATATATCACATTAAACTATTATTGTATTATTAGATATATAATAGCATGAAAAACGAGGAACTTCCGAACGGAACTTGCTCTCCATGTCGGCCATTTTACGTCCGGTCGCCTGGAATCGAACCAAATAGGTCAATATGCTTCAAGACCATTCAAGATTCAAGAGAAATTAGAAACGCACAACATAAGAGGAATTTCGACCTTTAAGAGTTTTCAAGACCATATATCCGCCATCATGATGACTCAACAGACATCATGTCCATTCGAGAAAGCTTGTTCAACGATTCTCGAATGGAGTTTGACGTGAACTTCATATTGTGAAAAATCCGTTATCGCAAACACTTCTCAGATACTCCTTTCTCACTCCATTTAGATTGCACTTATACGCTTATCCTGGCACATCCAAGTTACGCTACCATACGGTAAATTGGGAAGGAGTATACTTTTGTAAACATATTGCAATCATCTAAAGGTAGCAATAATTAAAATGAGTTAGAATGGAAGTGTTTAGATTTCCCACTGAGGGCTACATAGCGGTTGGGGGAGGCATGTTCACAACTGCACACTAGATGTACCCCTGCGTGAGACGCCTCACCCTCCTCCTCTCCCGTTCCACGCGCCCTTACCGTCCGGCTTCGAGCGGAGATTTCGCCCGCACGACCGGATGCTACACAAGCCGAAACGATCGGCACCTGGGCCTCCTCCCTCGGCCGTAAAGGTATATATACTATGGGGAGGTGGGGAGGAGGCAGTAAAAATAATGGGGAAAATAAGAGAGAGAACGCGGAATAAATAACCCCTTTATAAACTTTTATGTCGCGGATGCCTCTCCGTGCTCTCTTCCACACGCTGTTCCACCGTTGGCTCCTCCTCCATTTTTTTATCATTGGATCTCTCTCCCTAGTTCCGTCTGACCGTCATTCATTGGCGTAACGACCGTAATTCGAAGAGAAGAGGATACTGTCCTCCCAAGAGAGACGTATCTACGAATTCTCTGGGAATTGAACATTTGATGGCGAGCCGTAAGTGACTTCGCGATTAAGTTAACAGTGACCGCTCAAAACACACTCAACTCTCTTTCTACAGAAAAATGTACGTCAGGTCATGGATTGATGGTTTTTAAACTTTTAAATTTCTATTGCAACGAATCAGAAAAGTAGGAAACCATGCCATGATCAAAAGACAATGCATTTTAATATTGAGCATCTACCTCTACAAAACACCCTGCAAGCCACCTCAAGGGTGTGTGGTAGGGGGTGAGTAGTCACCAACATGCATTACACTATACCTTAAACTTAGTGTAACTACGACTACTGATTCATTAGCATCAATCGCTAAAGTTAGTCAAAGGCGCAGAAACAGGCGAAGCCTCACAA
Organism: Pyrrhosoma nymphula; assembly: GCA_963573305.1. Lineage (NCBI taxonomy): Eukaryota > Metazoa > Arthropoda > Insecta > Odonata > Coenagrionidae > Pyrrhosoma > Pyrrhosoma nymphula. The sequence continues at coordinate 156,490,398 of OY754327.1, read as the reverse complement.
CCATGCGCACCACTATAGGTATGCTACCAATGTTGGAGGTACCGTTAGTATTTAAATATTTCAATTAGTGTTTATTTATGATCAATGTAAATATATATTGTATTAAAATCAAAACATTTCATTCGCAACGCATAAAATTAATGCCTGAAAATTGGAAAATGATTCACCAAATGCAAAGAAAAAGCTGAAATTAAAACAAATGAATGTCAAAATTAGATATCTTTCCTTGTCGCCCCAAATAAAAACACAAGGTAACTTAAGTGACAGCAAGGAGTCTCCATCGCCATCAAATATAAGCATACAAATCAGTTACCTAATGGGAATCGAGTCGGTATGGCGGCTCGATTAATGGCGTCCTATCTCGAGGATCTGGGTTCGCAATCCGGCAATGATAGAGATTTTTCTGCGAAATATCAATCCTTACTTTGGTGTTATGTTGAAATCACTTTAAGTTCAGCTCTCGGTCCGTCGGATTGGACGCTACACTGTGGACTCTTTGGCGCCTATAGTTAAGAGCAGACTAATGCTGACGCCACAATTTCTAACCTCACATCTTTCATCGTAGTTTCCGGTTTTTGGCGTAAATGATCGTAGTTTTAGGTCAATTCCTCAACGAGAAAACAAACCAAGTTGCTTATTTTGTGAAGAAGTTGAAATGATATAGCCTATACTGCACTGACTCTCCCCAGCAAATGGTATAGCTTATTCTGCTTGAATTTATATGGCTTACACTGCAGTGACTCTCCCCACAACTAGCGAATGGATGGTCATGGTCTGTAAGAAACGGACGAGATTCGACAAATGACACTCTATTGAGGAATTTACGAGCACTACTGCAAAGTATACCCCTAAATTCCATTCATAATTTACATAGGATATAAACTTAAATACTTCTTCACAATTTCTTAAATTTTTATCATCTTCTGTCCTTCACAATACGCCTTGAGTTATCAGCGAAAAATTATGGTCATTATAGCAAATTGCCAGAAGAGGAATATTCAGAAGAAACACAGTGGGGAGTAATGCAGTCGTGTGAGGCATTACGTTTTTAAGCTCGACGTTTTTTTTTCCTTCGCACAAAAGCACTTCCTTTGTTTTTTCTTGCAATGCCCTCCACCGTGCCTCCCCCATCTCCATTTTCCCGCCCCTTCTTCCTTTTCTTCAGACTTCTCCACCCCTTCCCTCCCACCACCCCTCCATACGCCTTTATTCCATAGCTGGTGACCGGCGCAACAATTCCTTCTTTTTTCCCCCGGAACCCCCGCCGCCGTCGGTGAACTACCGGCGATAAAAAAGCAACAAGGTGGGTCGTTAGGGTGGAATAAAAAGGAAAGATAGCGATATGCGGGGAAACCGTGGAAAACGAACGGCGCACTGCACAAAAGAATAATAAAAAGAAAGAAAATATAGCGGATTCTGAGATATAGGAATTGGATTGGGGAAGTCGTTATGGGTCCCTTTACTGCAATCTGCAGAGTACGCTATCAATTCAGAGCCGTTTCCGAATATACAGGTAAATTACAACGACAGATGAGTTCAACTAATTGCGCACATGCCAGAAATTTACTAGATAACATCTTAACATTTCCAGGACTGACACTGGAATAAATTACAGCATCGTAAATAATTAGGTTTTTTATATTCTCTGCGATAAGTTTTTCTAGTGTAGTAATTTTTCAGTGCCACACACAGCATGATGGCGCGTAATGAGAATTATTTGCAGAGTTTTTGATGGGCCCAGTGTAATTCCAAAGATTCATAATCTGGGATCTGAAGAGGACTACACCAACTGACAATAATGATATGAGTAAACGCTGAAAACATCTGACCAAAATATAACAATGAGAATAGTTTATTTCGATTATTCTCGATCTAAATTCGAAATAATATTAGTTAAGATAACATTAACTATACGCTTCACAAAATTCTAAGGCCCGCGTGCAGGTTAAGCAGCCTTATTTTACCTTCATTCACCCATATTTCGCTCTAAAATATGCTTCAGGACAAGAAACCATAGAGACCCATTCGTAACCGGAGGAGTCAGCAGCCAATTGGCAGCAAGGAAGTCGCCTAAAGGTGACTTCCTTGCTATGTGCAAACATCGGGCCATTGATGATCCACCTATTCAAGTGCGGCACCCCCATGAATTACACTGAATTCCCTTGTCTTCAAAATTGAAGTTGAATCCAATACAACGGTATCATCAGGGTTTACGGCATCATGAGACTCGCAACTGAGCGTGTGTTGCACCCTGAGTCTCAACTGAAAGTACGTATTGAATAGCCGTAGACCAATCACCATGATGGAACTCAGAAAACGTGAATTGAAGTAACTCCACACTAAAGTTTGAACATGAACCACGCTTTAAACGACACTGAACCATATATTCTACAGAGAAATACGATGGATCACAAATGGGAATAGCACCACCAGAGTTCCCCCAAATGAATGCCATTGAGCTCCGTAAAAAATGAAAATCTATATTGTGTAGCACACGAAACAACCTCCACGACCACGAGTTCGGAAGCTACAAAACTCTGGATAATAATTTCAAAATTTTCTTCTTATTCGGTCAATTATTCTTCGAAAAGGACAAGAATTCATCAACTAAACAAGTAAAAAAATAAAATGTTTCTAAAAGCCTTTTTTAAAAAATAGGTGATGACGCCAGACTACCCCACAAAATACATTCGCACCTACCATTTATATATATTCAAAATGTCCTACCCAAAGGTCGTGCGCAACTTTTCCGGGAAGATCAAGGTTTTATCAAGAGAAAAACAGAAAATCTGGACATTTTTTTCTTTCAAGTTTAAAGTAAACGGAACTGCACCGCAAACAGATGAGCAGCCTTCATCATATTTTTTTCACTCAATCTCTTTCCTCCACATTGATCTTTCACCTCAACCTCTGCGATAAGTTACGGGATGATATGTGTAAGCGATTGATTTTTATAGTTGCCGCTTGTGCTTTTTCGTGATCGTCTCTTCTGCTCCGCGCAGTTTTATTCGGAGCAAATTGAATGAGTGCCTTCACTATAAAGTACTCGCTTGAAAAAAAATAAAAAAACATCCCCAGCCTGAACAAATGTCCCGAGCTGGCTCGCTAACTAAACTTCTCCGTCTCGCTCCGCGCACATATGTCCTGCCGAAATGGCCCATTTTAGGCACTCGAACGCAAAGCCAAGGGATCGAAGGGTATTTCCTCCTATCTATCTCTCTTTCCTGCTCATCCTCGGCGCGCTACAGCCACGGATTGTCACAGGAGCCATCCTACTCCCCTCTCTCCCACCAACTCGTATGGTCGACGTTACAGCATCTCTGGTCGATGCCGTTCGCATAGGAATGGATCGCAGTGGGAGATCTCTTCCAATTTCCTTTATCCTCTTATGGCCCATAAAACGATCCACTCTCTCGAAAACGGTTGATATGTTTTTTTTTTCTTTTTCCCCGAAGCGACGTAATGTTCCCAGCGAGTTTAGATTTTGTACTCCAACATTCCGTTCACGTGCTTTTAGATTTATATTAGTTTCATCGGTCTAAGGCAGCTAGAAATAATATAGAAGTAAAAAGATAATTATGAGACAAGGTTTTAATTCTGCATTTGAATAAGCTGTAATTTTTTGTGATCTGCTTCAATTATTACCCTAGCGGTATAATAACAAGTGTACTGCAATTAAATTCAAATTCCCTTGAATTGAATAATAACAACAGAAAACGTCCGTATTATGTATATAAGAAATAAAATATCGCGCGTTACGAACATAAACTGAAACACTATTGCCGAGGTCAGAAGCAAACAGCAAAAATTGCATTTCCTGCTGGTAAATTGCAAATCAACCCAATAAAGTTGACGTACTGAAATGAAGTGCTAAGAGACAAAACTTTTCATCGTTTAATTCGTTGGTAATTTAAAGACGTCCTTCAAGACTCCTACGCCATCGCCAAAAATAATTTGGATTACATTAAATTAGCTAACATTACGCAGCTGAGTGGAGCATAATGAGTGATGGATGCAAATCATTAGATAATATAAAAAAACCTATCACTTTCGGTAATTCACAATGCGAACGTAAAACAATTCCATGGTAGAATTGAAAAAGTACATTCGGATTTAATTAGCATACATTAAGGGAGCAAAGAAACGCAATGGGTGAGAGCCAGGCAATGGAAGGCGTATGTGAATGCAGCAAAGAGACCATATTTCAGTTCAACTAATTCTTATCCATGACAAACATCACGTCCTGAGCGCGTGCCGACACGCTTGCTCTCACATAATAATTTGCCCATTTATTAATGCCCGTTCCTACCCCAATCTCTTCCTGCAAATAGGCTATCGGAGCGTAAAAGGGGGCTGAGTTTTGAAGAGGCGCCTGAAGGTGGAAAAAAAAGCTGGGATGGGGAGGGATTTTCCGAGGATTGAGGGGTGGAGAAAAAGTGCAGACGGCGTTCGAGCTAGACTGGTAAACACCTGGTAGGAAATAGCGGTCACCAACCCCTTTTCCTCTGGACCCATGGAGGGTGCAAGCGTGATCATAAACAGTTTCTGACGAGGAGTTAAATGGAAAGGGAGTGAGCTTTTTCTCCCAGCGATGTGTTTACTAAGCGATTCTATGAATTAAAAACTCGATGACTCAGCCAGGTGAGATGAGAAGATTCGCGTTTAGCGAAAGGCGATGTGGTGAAATATGAAACCTATGTTTTTGATAGCAAATGATTACTGAAGGAACCTGTACCAATCGATAAGGAGGCAGTAGATTACCCCAATATATGAGAATAATCACTAAACACAAAGAATAACCAGTATTAAAATGCCCCCGTCCATTCGTTGTCAGACATTTAGGGTCAATGAGACCAAAATTATAGAAGTGGCAATGATGTGTGAAAGAGATAAGGCCTAAAGACGCAAGGACTTACCTTCTTTAAGTGTTTCTTTTCCTTCCAAATTTCAATTAATTTCGAAATGCCCATATGGGTGATCCGCTCCAGTAACGAAAACTTTCTTTAACCAAAATGATACTAAAGATAGTTATATAAATATCTGGATACCGCAATATTTTGAGTAATGAACTGTTAACTTGAAACAATAATTCCTGATTCGTTTCACCACCTTTAGGTAACTGTATTTGATTTGCATGTATTCATATGGGTAGCATGCAGGTTCATAGCAGAAACCAATAATTCCCTAGATACTATTTTGAATGTAATAATACGAAGTTGTTATTCCAATTAACTGCTCCTTTTATTACTCCACCCAGAATATTTGCAGAACCTAGTTCATAGAGCGCGAATACAATTAGCAGAGGCATCTTTCTCAAAAATACAAAGTAAAACCGCTGCCTTAAACTCTCGAGGTTAAACACGCATAGATTTTACAAGATATATTAAGTATCAAATCTGTCGTCACTCAGAATACAGTAAATGGGTACTGAGCCATGCAGAAAAAAAGATAAAATTGTCTACTACCAGTGTTTCCCGAAATCAAGAAATCGATAAAATGCAGGACGCTGCAATATTAAGATCATAAGATTAAATGGCTCAACGTCCTTTACTGATGTTTTTGAACACTCACCATCTTTATTCCGAAAGTTCGAATTCCAGTTCGCACCATCATGAGCAGCAATACTATGTTTCAATGATATGTAAAGGTACTTAAAATTTAGTTCATGATAGCTCAAAATTATTCCCACATAACAACTCGAATTGCCATTATGATTTAGTAAGAATAAATGTTCCATGCAATTTTTAAAAAGCACAAAAGAGTAATACTTCATTGAGAAATACAGCGGGAAGTTCTAATACGCGGAGAGTGGTTTCACTTGAAGGAGAGAGGCTGCGATACGGACAAAGAAGAAAAGAGTTAAAATACAAGAAAGGGAAATGGAGTAAGGAATTGTGAATCGCACCTTTCGCTGGCCCGGTGTGTAGAGTGATGTTAACGCACCTGCCTCGTACCCTTAGGGCGAGTGTGCAAGGGGTTTCGTCCAAAATACAGTCGGTGAGTGACCCTTTAAGGGGTGAATGCCAGCTCGACTCTTGCCTCACCAAACTACCACCTGAAACTTCACCTCCGCACCTACCTTTCCCTCTCCCAAACCTTCCATTTCAATCCCCATACGAAACACCCCTTTCCGCCCTCAAAATTTTCCCCCTAACACACCATCCGTGCTACTCTCCCTGCCAGCCACACCGTATCCTTCCCCAACCCCTCCGAGAGCGACAGCCTTGCCTCTCACCCTCCGCTGAACAGCATAACCACTCCAGTTTGAGGGACCCATATGCCGAAAAGGGTCCCGTGGAAGGGACCGATGCGTAGCCATGGGGTTCGGGTATGCTGCGACGAGGCCCTGCTCACAATGGATTAGTGGGCGGAGGAGAGGTGTGGGGTTCTAGGCTGCGAGGTCAATACCAGGTGAGTTAAAGAGAGGAGAAGCGGGGGAGTTCAGGGCTTTTGGGAAAGGGGGGAACTGTTGCAAGGGTTCTGACGGGCTAAATTGCTTGCTACAAAACACGTGCTCCACCCTACTTCGTCCTAAGGTTTATTCCAAACAGTTTATGTTGATTGAGAGGACGAAGAAAATAGGGGTTAGATATTGGGGGAGGGATTGCTTTGGAGGAAGTGTTGATCATCTGGAGTGTGCCACAAGCAACAAGCTCAAGCAGGTATCATGGGTACGTAGTGTCATCAAAGTGAAATAACTTGGATATAGGGTTTAAATGACCGCGTAGTCACCAATGCAACTACATATAGGCAACAAAAAAACTTTCCGTTAGGGAAAGTAACAGGCCAGAACGGCGTGGGAGACTTGGACGTGCGAATTTCTATGGAGGAAGTTGAGACATGAAGGCAAATGAAATTAATACGAATTTTATTAACCTTATCTTTAACGATTTCACGAAATTTTTACAAATGAGTACCAATAAAGAAATTCAGCTTGGTTAAGGTTCAAAGCATAATGTATGCTCCGCCACTAAAGGATATAAATAAAAGATTTTAGTCATAAACATTTCCTCTCACAAATACTATTGTTCAAAAAGGTAAAAACGTGGTCTAGTTAAAAATTACATTTACTTTAATTTCATACGAACTACAATACGACGAATTTATTAAAAGGAATAACTATTATCAATATGAAACTAATATAAACTACTTTACCGGCATGAGGAAAGTATCCAAATATGACAAATAAAATTAATTCATGATTGAAATTAAAGATATTTTTCCTTCGCTATAATTTGTTAATAAAACTTAGCATAATATGTTGTTTTGTGCCACCATCTATCATTTTATAGAGAGTCGTGCAATTCCAGCACTCCTTTTTCTGTCGCCATCGCTTGATGACATATGGTAGCTGTTTCACAATAAATTTGTACCCTGGGGTATTTTGAAATAATGATTCATTCAAAAACAGACGCAAAATAATTACATTCAGCCGAAGCGAGAATAAAGCTTTAAACTTGGGATACAAAGAGAAATTTACGATACCCTACCTGGGCAAAATATGCAGCGATGATCCAGCAAAAAAAACAGGTAGAAGACAGCCTTTTGAGAGCCTCCTCGATAAAATTACAGTGATGTGGAGGGTCAGACGGCGTGTGTTTCTGACAAACGAGGAGGCGTGGCATAATATAACGAGCCCGATCGCGTGCCAGGTGATAGACCAGTTAATATTATTGGCACCTCCTCATCAAACGATTAACCCCTAAAACCTCACCTCAAAAAAGCATTTTTTAACCGGGTAGGGAATTCCACCAATCCACAGTAGCTTTCTGACGGGAACCGACCGCGGCAGCCAGGTTTGTAAGAACACTTGGCCTGGTAATCCAATGTGGCCAGTTCCGTATTTGGCCTTAATGTTGAGCATGTCTTAGGACTATGGTCAGAAGTTCAACGTTGTGGCATGAACCTAGCAGTTGGATCACCAAAAACCCAAGTCTATTTTTACAAATCCTGTGCAAATGGGTTTCCGAGTAAATTAATACCAAATGAAGTTAGTTACCCCGAGGATTCTGACGCATTAACACCACTTGTTTCATGTTTTTCACCTTTTGAACCACTAAAAAGGAATATGCAAACTGAACACAACATGCTGACTTTCAAAGTTTCAAATTTTTACGGCTTTGCGCGCAACTAGTAAATAGTCATGTTTCAAAATTCATTTTCAATGCAAACACGCATTCGCTAACCCGCACAGGTTTACGTATCAGAGCAGATAATCCCAATTTAGACTTAAAATAAAATAGACCTAAGATAAAATAGGAAGGTGTCTATGTAGAAGACTCAATTACTTCCCCTCTTCCGTATGGTGGCGCTCGGGTGATGTCCTAACCCTGAGGTCTATGTCGTGTCCCACCTGCTTGCGTTTTTCACCCTCCAGGGCATGGAAACTTGTGCAATACATAGGAGTTGAAGGTAAGGTAAGATTTAATATCCTTAATTGGCAATGAATACAGATAAATTTATAATTATATGATTCCTGCCTTACCACGGATTATAATCCTCAAGCTCATATGGCGACTCTATCCCTGCCTAAGCTGTGATTCTCCTCTTGAACAAGCACTTCTTCTCCGATCACTATTGTTTTTATGGGCCAGCACAGAGTCACTTGTGCGTTTCCTCGGTTTCTTCATGAGCACAATCACGAACCAAAGACGTGATTCCCGCAGAATAACTCCAACTTCGTGCTGCAAAATCTTTAGCTGAATCATAGGCACGCAAATGCAGTCGATGGAAGTATTCCACAGGCGCTGGCTAACAGAAAACTCATGGATTCAAAGCCGAAACTTAACGATGTCACGCAATAAATTTCCGCATGTCAAATTTATGGCGCCCTCCAAGCTTGTACTGAGCGACGACGCAACATGGAAAACTTAATTATTCCAATGAATAACCAACATTATTTTGAAAAAAAAACAATACAACTAACTTAAATAAAAGTTTTATTTAACGCGTGACGCACACCTTTTCCCGTATTCCAATTACAGGTAGGAGAAAAGACCACCACGTTAAGGTCAGCTGTAGCGTGTGTATTAATAAGGAAAAAAGTTGCAATTAGAAAATTATTGGTATGAGTTCGACCAAAAGGGATAATCTCAATGTCATATATAATTATTCCAGAACCATGGGCTCTAATAAATTTAATCAATGTAAACTTGAGTATTGGATACCATTACTGAGGTAAGTCCTAAAGAGATATCTGAATTACTTGTAGATGAAGTGCCATTCTGAAGCCCCGAGAAGCTATTAAGTGTGTAAATGGACCCACATTTTCATAACTATTGGCAAGCAATATAGAATGGTTATTCAGTAAAAATGCATATACAGTTGATTTCCATCATCGAAACAACATATTTAGAATGGTCATATGCTATCCTTTTGTAATATATATCTTCCCATGAAGCGGCCAAAACAAAATACCTACTTGTTTTATGGCACTAGATTTAAAGACCTTGGGGAGCAGATACTTAACACCTCCGCCAATATGTGTCAGTAATAATAATAAACTTCATAATATATTTTCTCAGAAACCTCTAAATCATCTCAGAAGAAAATTAAAAGGATACCCAACAAAATCACATAAAGTGTTCGAAAAACAGCCACCTTCCATGGTTAAAACACCAACCACCACAGATTTTCATGTGCAAACACGCAATAGCTTGGCCCTCTTGTTTATTATGCGATTTCCCCGCCCTAGGGCGACGGCGGGCTAAATATTCAAGAACGCGGGCACCAGGCCACAAAATTTTTCACCACCTCCTCGGCAACGAGCTGTTTAATTTATGGAAGGGGCGAACGAACGCCCCTGGCGATATATCTGCTTCTCAACCACCAGATATACTACCTCTCCCATTATCTACTTCCCTTATTCCACCATCCCGTCTCATCGTCCCCCGGCTGTCTTCATCCTCTCTTCTCTTGGCCATGAATTTTACCCTTCTTCCTAAATTCTTCTCTCTCCCTCTCCTGCCATGCTCGTTTTCTTGCCTCCAACCCGAACGATTAAGCACGGCACCTACATCCTCCTATTTTTTTCACTTGGGGTACTATAGAAAGGTAAGGAGGTGGCTTCCGAGTGGGGCTGGGTGGGAAGACTATTATGGGTCTAAGTTTTACTCGCGTTAAAGTATTCGACTGTAACTTACGTATAACCACTATTTTGCGCATCTTATGTGGTATATAGTTGAGATACACATTTTCTTCATATTTGGTCCCTTGTTTAGGTTCATTATTTTTGCAGAAAATATTTCCGCGGTATAGAAATTTAATAACGCTTTTTAGGCTGAAGGCCAAAGAAACGGAAACCAGGATTCAGAAGAAGTAAGTAGCCACCTATACAATAATAATTCGCGGGCTCAAGCGAGGCTTGGTGGAACCAATTCTTACTTAAAATGAAAAAAAAATGAACTCAGTGATTCCACAAGTTTTACCCCTTGTTACCCTTGTGGTATCACCAAGTTCAAGTGTTTCATTTTAATTATACCAGAGTCCTGAAGATGCACGTAGAAACTGAACGTCAATGAGCACACTTCTTCGTAAGTCCGACTTGGAATCCATCTTAACGGTATAGAATCACTGAAAGACTCTGCGATAAACTACGATGATTTAGCTAAATATGGACAGATAAGATGCCCGTTACAAATTATTTTAGAATCACTTAGGTTTGTGAGTAAAATTTCCGCTCACATACAGCTAGACATCTTCGCTGAATGACCAGGAAGGGCACGGGAGTTGTGTGATGTACTTCAGCCATATTAAGACTTCGGCGCTAACCTGGCCCCAAACCTCTTTCACCCATTGGCGATGAACCCTCCGTAATTTCATCGACTCGTAGGTGAGTTAAAACGCTCGCTCCATCACAAAACCACTTTTCTTCTCCCCCTCTTTTGTTATCTCTTTACCCGACTGATGTTCCTCCCCACCTCTTCTAAATCTCCCCCTTCTCCCTTCCCAAATATCGCATCTCTTTTCTTCTCCTCTCCAGCCTCGCAACCCCAAATATCACCCAACCCCCTCCCGCACCTCCCAAAACCCACCCACTTAAAAGCTTCTTCGGGTGATTTCCCGCCTTTTCCGAGCCTGAAAGGAAAGCGAGCGGCCTTCATCCCCTCTATTCGACACCCGCCCAAACGCACCTCATTCCACCACGGCGTTTTTAGGGAAGGAGAGAGGCAAACATTTTCACTCACACCACTACGAAGACTGAGAAGAATTCCTGCCGCAGAAAAAAGATCGAGGCCACCTTTCGCTCGCGCGCCATCAGAGTCTCACTCACCCACTCTTGCCTCCCATCTCCTTTCCCCGTCTAGCGGTTCAACAGGAGGTAGGTCGGGTGCCGGGGAGAGGGTGCGTGTGCAAGTTATTATATGCTTAGGACTAGTAGGCAAGCAAGCCCGGGCACCCCAACCTGCCCGCCCACCCCATGCGCAGCCATCCGACACGCATTCTCCCCCTACCCTCCTCCCTGCGCCTGGCACAGAATTTGACCCAGACCGGGTCCAGACAGCCTACCTGAACCAACTGGCTGGATGAGAGTGGGAGGTAGGGTTTTGAGGGCGAAGGAAAGTGGGTGGGGACCATATTCTAAAAGAGGGCGCTCGTGGAAGTGAGGCACACAAATGGTTTTCGTGCAAAAAGATGAAAAAGAACGTATTGGAACAATTACAGTTACCTATAACGGTTGTGGTTCCAGAAATAGATATATCTACAGCAATGTATAATATAGAAAGAGAAAGAAAACCATGAGAGGAAATACGGGAAAGGCAATGAACTACTTATCTCTCAAATGACAATTCTAATAGAAACAAACAGAAGACAATAATACAACAGTACATCGCACTCCTTATATCGTACAACTCATATTCCTAAGCATACACCTTACGACTATGGGAGATCAATTATTCATTTTTATTTTTCACAAATAGGACATTAAGTTAAAAATCTATACGTTGGATTATGTCCGCGATAAATTGCTGAAATATGGCAATTAAAATCAAACTGCAATAATAAAAGCTGATTATTAAGCAAATCACATATCTAGAATGAAGAGTAGGTATTACTCCAGCAGCACAGAGTGGAAGCTCAATCACTACCCGGGATACATAGAAATCGAGAATTTCTAAGTCTGGGGTAAAATTATAGAAAGATGTATAGTATGCTGATTATTGACGTAATATTAGTTTCTGATAACTTTTACATATTTTCTTATATCTAACCACGTTTTTACTTGAAAAACAAGATCTTACGTTTTCGAAGATGAAACATACATTAATGCCCACCTAGAAATAGTAAAATTATGATCGTAGAGAACCTCACTTAGTAATGACAATGATACCTCAAAGAAGTACAATAACAAAAATATAGTTAATGTTATTTTAAAAATATCTGGAAAACATAGGGGACTACATTTAAACTCCTTACGGGCCAGTATAGGTCCGCCGGCCGTGGCTAGAAGAGTATTTCACAAATTTGAGCTCTTAGAGTTTTCAGCGTGTCTAAGATCTTCAGAAATATTTACATTAGAAACTTCCCGATAGATAAATATGTCAGAGAATAATAGGCAAGCGGTTATAAAGTACCGGGGAATAATTAAAAGCGTAATCCTGACATTTATGCGAAGTTGATTTTCCAAGATGCAAGTACATACACGTCTTTCGGCAGTAAATATACACAACAATAGGGTAAATAAATAGGTACAAAAACGGTGTAACTGGTCCCTTATAAGCCACCACGAGAGATGTTCACGAGAAGCACAAATTAAATAAAACGAGAGAGAGAAAGGAAGCCCAATCATAGCATACCCATGCTTCATGAAATTCAATACTCCCCCCAAAAACCATCAGATGCTCAATACAGAATCGTTGCATCTGTGTTTGTGGGCGAACTTGTGCGCATGGTTCACCCCGAAATGCTTTTCTGTCGGCATCACCTGGATGGAGGGAGCATGCGAACACCTTGACAGCGCGTGCAGTGCTGGCGGTGGCGGCAGAAGGAGGGAGGGGAGGAGGGAAGGTGCACGCGGAGAAAGAGAAAGGAGAATGAACTGGTGGGAGGGAGTGGGTGGCAGGAAGTAGCAGCGTGTGGGAGGGAGGGGGGGAATTCGGGGGGAGGGGAGATAAAGGGGGAAGAGAGCGTCGCTGCGACTGACAGCCACGCGCCCAGCGATCACTAAACCTTCATAAATCGCCAAATGCAAGAGATAGCGGGAGTTAGGGATCGCAATTTTGCCTCCGCTGATCCATTGAAAGACGAGTTTACGCGTACCATGACCATCAATGCATGATGACCCGGAGTTTGTGGGATGGAGGAAATTTAATAGGTAATTGCAGTGCCGCGTGAAATTTCCAATGCTTCAGCATTTAGTTTCCCGAGCATAACCAGTCTTGTACTCACACATGGGTGCTCTGGGAAGCAAACGGAAACATTTTCTGCTATTTCACCCTTTTCGGGGATCAAAGAACATACAGATGACTTCTACAATTAATGAGAAGTCGGGAACATTTGATTTATCGAACTCCACAGCTAATCTCATTAGCTGACTACTTTCATTGCCAAGATGAGATTCGGATGCACATATCTTGTCTTTCAGTTCTTCTTATAAATGATCTCTATATGTCACATCACGTTGTTTTCATTTGAGCGAAAACGGGTTTTGATTGAACAGCGAAACGAAACGATCAACGAAAAATTAAGTAAAGATACGAAAATTCATCAACTTTCACTATTTTCCTCTTTATCGCAGAAGACTTCCTAATCATTTTCATGACAAAAAATTGTAGTCCTTTTCCATCATCTCATCCGCTAACCCATCTCTTTCACTAATACAACGACCTTAAAAACCCCATCACCTCTGACCAATCACAACTAACTTTCTGCTGACTTCAAATGGTCTCTAATAATAATTTTTCCTCATATATTATGCTCAACTACTCAGAATTCTAAAACCTATAATCAAGCTTAAGCTCCCATTTCTTATACCTGCAGTCCAACTTTTCGTCCGGACGAATCCGACGTTCTCTACTCTTTTTCCACATCTCAAAAGCCTCTAGACCATTCTCATTACCCAATCGCAGAGTACAGAATAGGTTTCGCTTCCGTTCGGGGACACACTTTCATTTAGTTACATCGACCTCTTCCTTACGTATCCTCTCAGTAATATTAGTCATAACTTTTTCTTGATCGGCTCTTTCGCCAACGCAGAATTACCCACAAAACTACGCTCATTTTCATTCTAACTTTCGACATAATACTCCCTGGCGTTAGTAAAATATAATATCATGTCACGAAATTTTCTCATTGGGTAATTTCAGCATTAGTTCCACCGATATATATATATATATATATATATATATATATATATATATATATATATATATATATATATATATATCCATTATGAATCCTTTAAAAAATTATATGTAAGTGTTTAAGTGAGGGTGATACCCGTTTCAACCTTAGTAAAACTTTGAACACAAAAATCCAAAGTTTTAGACTTAGTCTCAATACAGGTCTAAGTTGACGATTACGAAATAAGTGTAGAGTGAAGCACAAAGGAATATACAAGGGATATAAATATATACGTCAGTCAAGAAATTGGTCAGGAGCGTTCCTAACCGTAATTCATACAAGCTGGAGTGGCGTTAGAGTGAAGAGCATTATCTTGTTCTTTACATCAAAATACAAATCTTGATTATGATTAGCTTCTTTTTAATAAAACCTGAACATCCCACAAATAATTGCTTCTTCATTATCCTCTGTCTTACTTCGGAATTACTTAGAATGAAGTGAAGCAAAAACAGAAGCAATGTAAGTTGAAAATAAGCACTGTAAATCACATTAATCACCTACACTAAAAACTAGAAAAACGAGAGGAGAAAGGAAAACATCGGCGAGTATGAATAGAAATAATCACTGAGGTTGCTATCTTCGCACGGAAAGACCATGACTGCTGTAACGAGTCGCTTTCACTGAAGTAGATACATTTACCAAAGACTAACTTCACAATAAAACCAAACTATCGCAGAACACATCAGCAATTAGCTAAAGTGGATCAAGTTTTCTGAAGAAAACCAACACAGAAAGACATGTTGAATTATGATAATGGTGACGAATCCTTTCGACAAGATCTACACTTGCAGGGCGCTGACGTAGCCATCTCATTATCGACAAAAATCGTGATTCGCGCCATTCAACCTCCCTATTTCTGATGGACAAACTCCTCGCCTGAGCGATCCCAGCATGCATCCTGGCTTCGGTATACACACACAGGGATTAATGACCCCTTTTGCATCTTAGATTATTATATCCTTTCTCCCTCCCAACTTAACAATCCCTTGTGCTGACCCTCTCCCTATCCTCTCTCGTGCTGTGACTCCTGTCTGTCTTGCTCCCCTTCACTGCCCTTCGTCAGCCAACAATCAACACGCATCGTTCCCCTCCCGTGCCCTCGCAGACCCCCCTGAGCAATCCCTTCCCCTTCCTCTCTTTTGGCCAGATCAGGGCACTTCGATGCGCAGGGACCACCCGCGGGACGAGCCACAATAGCTGCCGCCGACGCCAGTGCTAGGGCACTGGGTCGCCCTCCTCTCTCGAGCCTTCCCCCTTCCACGAGGTCCCCATCTCTCTCTCTCTCTCTCTCTCTCTAAAATGCATCTGCCTGCGGCTGCCTTACCTCTCCTCACCCTACTCCTTCCTTACCTAGTCCCCCTCCCCAGCATACGTGCTCTGTGTCACACGCACGCTGCCAGGAAAACCAGCCTCCCCGGACCTGTGGACCGCAGTGCTATCCCAGCCCTTTCACTCTTGAAACAACCTTCCCTCCCCTTCCTCTTCTCTTACTTAAAACCTTCTCCCCTTAAAACCTTATCCCCCTTAAAAGGGTTGCAAACCGGTGATCAAGTTGGGGAACAGCTGATTCACGAGGGCAGGTATTTTTCGCTCACCTCTTTTCGTTGTTCGAGTAACTGACCGCTTAGTCGGAGGGGACTGCGGAAAAAAGCCTGTTGAATAGCCACTTATTTCCGATGACAAATGCACTGCTCTTATTCTGACCTCAGCACCACGGGTTCAATGCATTTAGCATTCGAAATCATTTTCTCACCAGGTTATACAGCAAAAGCTGACACGCTACAAGTCAAACGATTTGTTGCCTCAAAGAAGAAGTGAGAATTGAGACAACTTATAATTCCAAAAACGAAGCTGCTTTAACGTTCAAGTTGCCGGGCTCCATGAGTTGTATTTTAAGTATGAGGCGAGACACACTAGTATGAACTAAATTTAAATGTGGCTCACATTAATTGCAAGTAACGATATATATTGAAAAAAAGAGGCTCCATAGTATGATTCTAGTGAATATAATAAGACAAAGAAAAGTACTGGTGCACACCAGGCGAAGAGGATGAAAAAATGAGGGACCATAGTAGCTGTGCATACATGCAAACATACTAGCATACATTAAGAAGAAGCACCATAGACAAAAAGATGTACGTGGCTGCATGATTATAGCACTTGGGAATACGTGTTTCGCTTAAAAAAGGTGTGTCTATAGAATATACGGTGGTGAATCCCGACGCAACGTGCTATTATATCTGCTTACTGCTGATTAGTTAAAAAGACAAATTAGTAGGGTAACATTGTCCACAATCCGTCAATACATCAACTTCCGTACCTGGCCCGCTGCTTTGTGGCTTCATCCGGCACCCGCTTTCGAATGATGTGCTACCATTAACAAGCTTCAATCTTAACCATAGCATTGCATGATTTCTACATATTTCCGCAATGGTTCCAAATCCTTAAAATAAGCAAACAGTTAGTAGCTAAAACTATTTCAGATGAATTTTGAACAGTAAATCCACTAATTTTTATATCCGTTTGCAGTTTTAATGTAATAATAAATGACAACCGGTTCAGTACACCACAATATCTAATTTACCTTGAAATTCTAAAGAAATAAGAACGAATATATTCTTTGCTAAGAAATTTCCACGTGAATAGCTGTGAAGGGAGTGACACACACAAAGAGCTTGAAGAGTAGCAAGAAGTCCATGGTGCCAAAAGCCTATGATGGTAACTAGCCTCTGCGCTTTCTAGTTGGCAGCAACATTTTTTTTTCATGAAGCATTTTTCTAGAAAAAAATAAATAACATTAACGCGTAATGGTCAATAGGAACTGAAATACAAAATATAAAAGATTAACGCCTGTAATTTGTATTGATATTTAATACTTTCCGCCATGCACTACTTTTAAGATTTCTTCGTTTTCCTACTGGATTTAGAAAGGAGAAACGGGAAGCACGAGAGATTTGCCGAAATTAAATATTGAAAATTTTCTAAGATCACCATATTTGTTTAAAATTTCGGCATATCAAACAGAATTCACAAAAAAATATCTGAAATATAGATTAACCTTTGGCTAAAAATATCCACCATAAAAAAATGTCAGTACATTTGAAACAAAGTGTATCCTACGCAAATTCATGCACGACAAAGGACAACAGCGAACTCAAATTGCATCGGTACTGGACACTATCTTCTCCAGAAAATAACAGACGCATTTTATCGGCGCCGATGCCGTTAACTATGGAAAGATTGCGCACGCACGAAAAAAATATCCCACAGATTTGCCGAATTGCTCTCGATATACCTCCGCGACGCATGCGGCATCCATAGGAAATGAACGTCGCCAGCGCAACATATATTTTGAGAGCGTTCCGTCCGATACATTATGTTTACCAATTACAGCAAGCGGAGGAGGGTCCATTTAATATCATTCATACTGGCCGTATCACGTCTGCTCGACGGTCCGACTCGGCGCATAACGGCGTGTATAGTGAACGGGGAGGTGGAAGTTGTAGTAGTATATATTGCGAGGATGGGGGAGGGAGGAAACCAATGGGAGGGTGGGGTAGGTGAGGGCCAGCCGATTCCCCAAACTGCCGTCATCGCCAGATGCCACCCCCTCCCACCCCCTCCGCTCATGACTCCCATTCCACTCTCCGCACGAATCATGCCTTACTCCCCACCCTCCTCAAAAGCCGCCCCCTCCTACCCGTCTCACTACATTTACACACTCTCCCCACATAACCCCGCCTCCTCGGTTCCATTCCCCATCCCTTTCTTCATATATATCCGCCCTTGTACTTCCCACCGTGTCCTGCCTTCCCCTCTCCCCTAAACACAGCCCTTCTTCCCCTCCTCTATGCTCCCCAGTCCACTGAATCCGACCGTCCTTTAACCCTGTACTGCTGCAACACCCTGTCTCGGCTCGAATACTCCCCCCTCACCCCATCCAAAAAACCTTCAAAACCCTCAACCCCCTTCCTCAGTCCCATACATTCGCCTCAACTTCCCCTACTCCATTTTTTACCCCCCCTGCCCGGCAAGCAGCCTTCATTTCGCCCACAACCAAAGTTGACCCCCTCGATTCCAGCTGGTACAAATGCCGCACATAGACGGAGCACCGGGCGTCCGGCCGCGTGAGGAAGGGAGGAGAGGACTGCATGGAAGGCGTGTTGAGGGTGTGGAGCTGGATACGGAGGAAGGAGGCGGGGGTAATGTGGGAGGGGAGATAAAAGTGTGGGAGGGGAAGAGATGGTGGGAGGGAGGGAGAGTGTTTTGAGCGCGAGCAGGAGGAAGAGGAGGGAAACAAGGTGGCTCTGCAAGAGAAACTCCTCCCCTTTGGAAACGGAGTAGAAGGTCAGGCAAAAGGGGGATGATGAAACTTAAAATAAGGTGGGCGGGGGAAATATACGGAAGAGAAGGAAACCCTGCATGCAGAGCGGGAAATAAGTTTGGATATAAATGGGAATGGGGAAGGGGGTTGTGGAAACTGGAAAGGTTTGGAGGGGTATGCGCTGAGGAGGATGGTACAGAGGGGGGCGAGGTGAATGAAGGAAGGGATTGGTACGGTCTTCCGGGGACTGACTGTCGTGTGTGCGTGTGGCAGAGCATGGAACGGGATGGGCGGGCTTCTGCACCAAGGGGGTGGGTGGCAGGGGGTGTGATGGTCGAGCTATAGACAGCTGGCAGAGGGTGAGGAGGGAGAAAAAATATTGAGGGGGAGGGGATAGAGTGGAGTGCATTGGAGAGGAGCGAGCGAGATGTGCGAGGGGCTTGGAGGGGGTTAGATATTATCGTGGAGTGTTTGGTAGAAGAGGTTTAAAGGTCTATATCCCTCTTTATTAAATATCATAGGTGAAAAGTACTCACATGGAGAGAAAACTGAGGTTTGGGCAAAATTGAAGGGGCGAGTACCCTCTGGGTCTCCTGATGGCCGCATTGCCCTCATCAGCTGTCGTGACACAACCCATTCTCATAAGTCGAGGATGGCTTCACATGCGTTAACTGGCTCGGAAATCCTACGCCGGCGGTAACTTAAATGAATTAGCATTATAAGAATGGCTCGATGCCGAAAGCCTGATAAATGAAAAATAATGTCACAGCAGGTGGCGACAACGGCATTTCAGTTTCAATAGCGCTGATAATTTTCAAGAGAGGGTACAGTTAATGAAAATTTGGAGGTAATAAAGTAGCAATAAAAACATACCTCCCTCAAAGATAGTAAAAATTCGCATATGCGTGATAGCGAGAAAAATGATTAAGCATACAGAAAATAGTTTTTTATTAGGTTTAAAAGTTATTACAAGACAAAATATATGCGTTAATATCTCAAATAAGTCATAAAATCTTTAGCAGAACCTATTCAAAAAATGCTTATAAATATTTTCGACCTCCCTTATTTCATTTTTTTATCTCAGAGAACTTACAAGCCACGGCTCATGTCGCATAAATTTATATAATAAAATTAGAAGAAAACTTAACAGTTAAGCATATACGTTGTATTGATGTAAATGACAAAAACATTTGGACCATTTAAGCTAATTTAGCCTAATTATCATAAGTAGTTGAATTTAATTTACAAATGGGCGATAGTAACACGGGTGATTTTCATATTACTCACCTTAGTAGAAGCAGAAAATGGAGTCACAATTTATAGGAGCATAGTAAGAACATGAGTTTGGGTGGTAGTCACGAAATTCTGATTTTCCACGAACTCTATATAATAATTACAACATAAAACTTACTGCATTGGAATTTAAAATACCAAACAATTTTGACATGGAGATCATTTTTAATCCAGTAAAATTATTAATACTTACTCTTTAAGGTCACTCCTCCAAATGAGCACTTTCTTGGAAAACACTCCCCTGGCTTAGGGAATTATTTGCGTGATTTTTCAGAACCAAACATGTATAAATGCAGCTTTTGTGGTGCTTCCTTCAACGATTACAATCGATTCGCTCTGAGCACGTAGGCCACTCTGAAAATTCAAATATACGTAATGATTGTAATTTTTTTCATGTGTTGAGGGTTATTTTTAAGTGTAGGATAAAAATATCACTTCCATGCATCCAAATCAATAGCAAGCCTTTGTTTTCCACCGAAAAACCATACCATATGCTGAACAAAACACCACTTTTTCTAGTCATGTGAAAGTACCATGACACTACAAAATATGAACCGTTGTACTGTTAACAATGTTAGCTATGAAACCTTAAACCTTAAGGAACTGCATACTGCGTAGCGGTAAAACTGCATACCTATGTGTATACTTCAAATCCTCAAAAGAGAAGAGCTTGAGAAAGATAATGCAGAAACCATGATCGAGCGGGCGTACCTCTCACTACTCCTCAGGAATTGACGGCCGAACACGAACCGCTCGAAGACGGGACAGAGAATGGAGAATGGAAGAATACCGAGAAACGTTCTTCCGTTCTCTCTTCAACCTGGCCCATTCCTTCAAGTCCTGGCCTCTCCTCCCACCCTATTCCGAAGAAATCGTTAAGGAGTCCATTAAAGGAGACGAGTTTGTTGGTTTGGAGCCTCGTGTGTAAACACAAGTGTCGGTCGGCGTGATCGCCGCGGCAGCAAGGAGGAGACCAATAAGGCGGAAGTAAATGGCTGGGGAAGGGCCACGAGATGGGTAGTTAACGACCGGGGAAAAAAACTGCGACGGCGAAAGAAGACGGCGGCGGAGTGGGTATTGGCTATATGGTTGGGAAGTCAAGGCGGCGGGTGGAGAAGAGGTGAGGGTGTGGGCTGGAAGGGCGGAAGGAGAGTGGGGGTGAGGTGGGTTGCGGCATAAAAAGATGGAATTCGGAGTGTTGGTCGGGGTTGGGTGGTGAGGCCGGCGGTGAACTCGATGGCAGTTCCTCACCGTAGCCATCGAAGCGAAGGTGAGGGTGATTGATGACCCCGTGGAGATGAAGAAAAGGGAAGTTGAGGGCAAAGGTGTAAGTAACGAGGGGCGGGTTGGAGCTAGCAGGAAGTTCAACAGCCATACGAGGCCAGGCACTCTGAAAATTATATCGGAAAAAAGACTCAATAGGCGTGGGTATCAGAACTGAGGGTGAAGTTGGCTGTAAGCTATGATTATAAATGTGACAGACACTGATTTCACCTCAAGTTACAACCTCGGGCAGCAAATGATAGTTTTGGTAGCCATCTAGTGATGGCCTTTGACTACAAGAAAATAAAGGACCACGACAATAATATTACACAATGGCTTAATAACTCTAGTATCCTCTTGAATTTATCATATTTCCAATTTATTACCCAAAGAAGCATCTAATCAACACAATGCACCAGCAGATAGGCTAAACATATATATAATACCAAGCAAAGTTCAAATCCTGCACTGGTGGTGGACAATCTGGGTCACTGAAGTCCTCCGAACCACATTCAGGTCCTGTCAAAGGTATTTCAATTTCTTACAAAAGTACGACATCGCTGTTAATCCTAAGGAAAATGACACATGATGCTTCAATTCGTGGTTTTAATTTCCTCGTTCATCATTCACGGTTTATCGTGTTATATTGATTAAAATGGTCCTTGGTGTTAAAAGCGGCAAATAAAAAGTCATAATCTGCCAATGAAATAGGAATTGGTAGATACAAATTAGGTTCCTTAGCAAAAACGCTAAACTATGTCCGTGAGTAGAAGTGCAAATCAAATAATCTGAGGAAAAGGTTCAACTTAATTGCATAGCCATTTACTACGTAGGAATTATGTCGCGAAAGTGTGAATGTCTTATGCGAATGACTTTTAAATTTTCCTTAGCACAGAAGACAACTTAGAAATATGAGTATCAATTTACTGAATAAATTCTAATGCCTACACTTTTAAAATAACTACGGTAAAAGAGAGACGTCAGCAATCAGTATAAGGAAATATACATTACGTGCACATATATATTATGTGCACGTCAAAGGTGAAGATGAAACTTTGAAAGGTGATGGTCCTTCGATGCTACCCTTGATCAAATTATTGATTCTCGAAAAATATAATTAGAAATCGGTTACAGAGAAGATTTCAGTCAAAATAATAAAAGTAACCGCATACGTAACATATTTTTCAAAAAGTCAACATTTGAACCTAGAAGAACCAAGCAAAGGTGGTCATTAAAAAACTCACCAAAGATAACATTGGTGAAAAGGAAAATGAGAAGAAATGAAAATTGAAAAAAATATAATAAGATTGAAACGAAAACTGAATCATATATAAAATTTAAACTCAAAGAATAAGGAGGATAAATAACATGAGGACATTTATCATATAAAAAAGAAAGAGAAATACCAGGATACAACTAGACGAGGGCATTGCTCTTGGGACATGACAGCGAAGCATAACAAGCGAAGTACAACCAACGGACTTCAACTCATGACAAAAAACGAATTTTAAAAGAAATACGAAGAATATAATGCAGTGCGGCATATGAATAAAATGTGTCCTCGAGACGGTTGAACAAGGCGGAGAGGGGGGAAAGGGTAAGAGAAGGGGGGACGTGACAGTGTGCCGCTGACTGCCCCGAACTTCTGCAGGTTAAAGAATCAACAAGTATCCGTTTTCCCTCCCCACCAAAGCGAACGCGATTTTCTATCGCGGAGCAAGAGGGGCGAAGGTTTGCCTTCGTTCTTAAAGTGACGAAATACATTTATCATCGGATAATCCTTACATTCACTAAAATGAATGAGCGCGTTTGCACAGCAGGGAAAGGGGTTTCTCCGGGAGGACGAAACAAGCAAATTTTGTCAAACAGTATTTGTCATTTTCGAGAAACCAAATAAAAATGAATTATAGATGACCTAAATGGCGAGATCAGGAGAGCCCGACTTGTGACAGAACGGATGTAAATATTCATCGAGAAGGAAGTATACCCTGTCACGCTGAACAGGGGCCACTTTGAATCGAAAATATTGATTCAAGGATGCAATTTTTGCGAGAGTAAATGGCTGCATTTATAAACAAGCAAAGGCGCAAAGTAGGATTTTAATATATTTGATACTGTTTTTCGTGGCATTCACGCCTAACAGCATACCAAGCTAAAACGCTGGTTTACTTCATTGACTGCATTCGGCCCAATGAAATAAATAAAACGGAGTGCCACAGTGAGATAGCGAAAAAATGACAAGCTAGAGAGAAAACTAAAAAAATATGGAGTACCAATGCTTCTCTGGAACTCTCACAGGACTACATTTACGCGCATATAAATGTAGTACTACCGATCGCCTCCACAGAAATCATAAAACCTTGAATAAATAAACCTAAATATCAATTCTGGAAAAGAAAGTAGCTTTCGAAACAACCTTTGAGCCATTCTTAGCATTTTAACGACAAAATATATTTTTGCTGTCATAAGTTAAGGAAAAAGGAACATATAGTTTGCGCATGCAAGCGCACCATCTCCTTTTCCCATTTTTATTACTTAAGCAGTCGCACGACACTCTGGAGTTATTACACATCACCTATGCATGAAAGCCCAATTCCTCTTATAGGAATAAAATTAGCCTAAGGATGATGAGAATCGTTCGGAAGTCGACTGTCAAAAGTATATAGCGCATATAACTTTTAAGCCAACAGCTGCTGATAACAAAGAAAACCTTGCACCTCGGAAGAATGATGACATGAATACACAGGCATAAGCACTGACAGAAAAGTTCCATTTAACGTAGTAGAAAGTGTGTGGAATACGTTCGTCAGCGGAGTGCCAACCACAAATGGACGCACTGTTAATCAAACGAGCGCTTCTAAGGTAACATTAAAGATAGATAAGAACATATAAAATATGTAGAAAGAGCAACAAAAGGAGCTACGTGGCATATAACAATTGGGATGAAATTAACATGTCACAAAGGGTGCCAATGAATGAGCAATCTAGCTAAGAAGGGTGGAGAGCGGAGAAACCGATGATTGGAATGTTCTATTGACAGTGCTTGAATGACATGTATTAGACTTGGTAGCATTAAGTCTAATCAAGAGAATTATACTTTCATCATAAGTAATCACTGATTTGAAATGTTAAACTTGTGATCATAAGGAGCAATAAGAAGGCAGGCATAAAAAATACGTCTCGCATGGTGAAGAGTAAGTGATCCTGATGTCTTGAGGACGAGTTCGTTCATTTTGCGATTCTCATAGAGTGAACTTGAAGTGGAATGAGAGTGTGAGAGGAAAAAATGTGGAAGCTAAGCGTGTAAAGAACGTCACTTGGCCCTCTTCCCTTCTACCATTCCACCGCAGTCTATCGACAGGATGTGTGGACAAACTACTGCGGGGGCAAGCAGGCTATTTGGGAGGACGTCGTCGTCGACGAGAACGAGACCGCCTCGTGAATGGAGAGGGATCATGTGATTGATGGGGCAAGGAAGGGATAAAAAGTATAAGGAGTACACCACATGAGCAAAAAGGCGTTGCAGCATGATAGAGGACGGGGTTCCAAGTAGAACTTAACGCCTAAAATGATGCAAAATGATGAGCGTTTACATGGAGTCAGGAAAGCTTACAACTTTTCCAACAATATCGTTGCCTTTAGGCCCCAATTTGAAAATAGGCTTATTTCAACGAGAACACGGTTTCGGGCTTTATTTTGGCTAAGTTATCCATCACGGAGTAATTTAAAAATAACTTAGTGAACTTTAATTTTATGAATTTGATTGTAACGATAATTAATGTTATCCTCAGACTTGAAGATTACATATAGTGTCTAAATTCCGACCATTTCAATTAAATTCATTAAGTGGGGTTCACTAAGTTAGTTTAAAATTACTCCATTTATCAACGAAATACGGAAATGGAATATCTTATTTCATGAAAGTGACTGCTAGCCACGGAAATGTTCCTACCACACAGATTTCGTTCAAACAGTTGGTGAAAGACAGAGGATAGGAAACATAAAATTTGAAAACACAATGGTGATGTGAAGACGGAATGATGGCCCATTCCAAATGAAAAAAATTCGACTAGACCGGGAATCGAACCACCGACCTTTCGATGTCGCACCGAATCCTCAGACCACCGAGCTATCTAATCATATTTCACCTAAAATAGCGAAATATACACACAATTGTTTTTTAATCGGTGGAAAGAAATTTTAACCTTGGTCTATTGAGCATATTGTTCTCTATGTTTCAAGGTTGCAGGGATTTTTCATGTAAAAATTCGAGAAAGAACGTTGCTATACATGGAAAGTTTTAATTTAACTCTTTTAATAACTTAAAAAACTGAATCCTTTCTGGTCCGGAACTCGGGGCAATCCCGTGGTTATTATTACATAATAATTCATTGAAAACACATAAAAGCGTAATACATATGATTATAAAGTCCACAAAAATTCTTTAAGTAGCGATTAATAAGCAATCTAAAAGAATTGGCGAAACCTAGGCTTGATTGAGTGGACCCTTGAAGATGAAAATGGCATTGTAATTGAAAATTGCAAGTCAGGTTTTAGATATGATGTTTCTCTATAAAACCTAAAACGCGGGAGCAGCATGATAATGAACTTCATCATACTTCTGAAGGTGACGTGATATACCCAAGTTATTGAAATTATCAAGAACTTCTTACCTTGAATGACTTGGTCTTCAAGTTAAAATGATTAGCAGCTGTAAGCTACGCGGGCCGAATAAA
Source organism: Pyrrhosoma nymphula (assembly GCA_963573305.1). Classification (NCBI taxonomy): domain Eukaryota; kingdom Metazoa; phylum Arthropoda; class Insecta; order Odonata; family Coenagrionidae; genus Pyrrhosoma; species Pyrrhosoma nymphula. The sequence continues at coordinate 156,464,439 of OY754327.1, read as the reverse complement.
TATTTTTTCGCTGGCCGCATAAAATATTTCGTGGGTAGTAAAACGGCCCGCGGGCTCCGGGGGTCCCCTATTTTACATTGAATGGTAATGTTTGTGAACAAAAACTGTAATAATCTTTAATAGCTAGACGATTTTAAATGAATATCATCAAATAATATAACTTAAGGATTCTAACCTCGAATGAATGATTCCATGATTGATATAAATGCTTTAGAAATACAGGCATTTGAATATCATACCAATACTGTTAGATAATAGTGTATCAAAATTCTGGGCGTGGGCTACACCCACGTTACGTTAACGTTAAGTGGGCTACACCCACGTTGACGTTAAGGAATGATTTGTACGTCCAACTGACCTCTTAAACTACTCTCGCAGAAGCATTTTATGATTGATCTAGCTATGGCCACTTTATTCAGAAAAATCGAAGTGTGGGTACATTGGTTTCTGAAAAGGTAGGCCACGTGACGTCTGCTCTTAATTAAGATGAATGCAAAGGCATATCACCTCAAATAGGGGGATTTGACAGATGGTTTCTCGTTAAAAGCACTGTTGAGAACGTCCACAGAAAACCACGTAAATAATTTGCCCGATGAAAACAAGATGACCTCAAACGCACGCAAACATATATGAGAGTGTAACTTGGCAACCACTGGATTCAGTTCACTGTGACGCACTGGGTGTCGTTCCCTCTCTGGGGAGGTCAAGACCTTAGCGGTATCCACGTATACAAAATACCTTTCAACCTACCTCACCTGAAGGGCATGACGTGGAGTAATATTATGGAGACAGCCAACAATTAAGATTAATTAATTACACCGTTGAATAAACTAAAATTAATAACGAAAGTGACCGTAACCGTCAACATTAAATGCTGGAAATTAAAGCAACATTTTTGACTTCTTTCTTATTAATACCGTAAGAACAATCCGTTCAAACGGTTTAAAGGAGCATAAAGAATGAAAATAAGTTGCATTGGAATTGCATTTTTCCAATCATTTCATTAAACAAATGATGAGGTACGCAGTCACACGCGCACGGGTGCGAGGTTATACACCAAAGACGGTGAAATTCGCCATGAAAAAATAATTTGTCTTGACCGGGATTCGATCGGGACCCAAACTGAAATCTCACTTAAATAAACTTTAATTATTAATTCAATCAAATGTAAGCCATATAAGGCCTGGGCGAAATTTCTCGCTCATAGTCATTGCTCAGGTTGCCAAGCAAATATGCCATTGTTGAAATAGGAGAAAAAGTAATAATTTGGAAATGAAAATCTAATTTTTCAGAAAAGACGAAACGTAAAATATAATCGAATGCTTGAATCAAATACTGCGATCTTTCAGCCAACCGATAATGAAAAGTTCATCCCTGTATCATGAGTGCAAGTAATTTAAACAAGCAAAAAAATCGACTTATGCACTGATTCCAATGCTTTTTTTATGGAAGTGAAATCTAGGGGCGCGTTTAGCGGCCCTTGAGGCCCTGAGGAAATTTAAAAATAGGATATGTTCGTTTCCGCGCACTTAATTAACCAGTACAAAATTTCTAAGTACATAACTGTTTCAGCCGTTTTTGCGTGTTTGAGTAGCAGACAAACAGACAGACACCATAAGATTTTTATGTATTAGTATAGGATAACCACCAAAAAATGACCTTTCACATTGGGGTATTTTACAGTTGACAACGAAAAAACACGCACAACCATGCCAAGAGTGGTGAAAAATCCACGCAGGCGAGATTCGAATGAGGCTTACCTCGCCGCCACCAGGGCCAACGACTTGGGATATGCATTCTCAAAGCGATTTTGACTTCATCTACATCTACGAAATACCGAACAAGGTACCTACAAAAGGGCATAGAACGGTAGCTAACGAGCGTACGCACGACGATAGGCACGCCGGTTGTGGAAACGGGGCATGTTGCGAGAGTAGAAGCCAGAGGGGATCAAGGCATAAAAGGTGAGGCAGGTGGAAGCAGCGGAAGACTAATACTGGTTGCCTCAGTATCCCCAGTCCAGTTCCACACCTTCCGCCCTCATTCCACAGTTCCTCGGCCGTGACTCATCGGTAATCAGGAAAAGAGGAAGCCACAGAAGAAGGCGGGAGAGAAAAGGGGAAGTGGGCTGAAAAGGAAAAGGTGGGAGGGCGCTCAGTTATAGTGGGATAAGGTGGAGGAAGAATGGAGGGAGGGGTGAGCGGGCGGAAGAGAAGGAAGGCCAGACTAAGAGACCCTTGGAAGGAAGAGTAGCAGGTATTCTAGTACGCGAGGAGTAGGAGGTAGTAAGGGCATGAGGGCGACAACCATTCAAGTTCCTCGGAGGAGGGAAGAATGGAGAGGTTGGAACTCGGAAGGAGCGAGCTAAGAATGAGAAGATTGCAATTTGATACCTGTGGACGTCGGCTAACAAGGTTCTAAGGAGGTGACAGGAAAAAGAACTCTCTCGGTTTTTTCTTACCCGTTGTAAGTTTTCGCTGGGATAATCGATTACGAGTGAGGAATTTTCTTTATGGGAGAACACTGGAATTAGAGGCGGCCCTTGATTTCCCTTGGGGAATAAATAAATTTAAAACAGCAATGAGCATATTTATACGCGTAGTTTTCATGCTACATTGGAAAATTCGAATGACATTCAAATATCTTTTGTTTCAACTTGTTAGAAATGTTAAAAGTTTGTATTTGAATTACTTATATGCGATTGTCATTTAATAGCCCTGTAATATCATGTATAGTACATAATATTTTACTCACGAATAAAACTTTATTTCAATTTACGACCTACGATATGCTGGATTAGGACACATTTTTAAAAGTTCGTATTATTATCTCTTTAACGAATTCAATAAAATACCTTGTTCACTCGTAAAATAGTTGAAATAATGAAGTAATAATGCTAAATCTTCAAAAAGTGTCAAAAAAATACAGATTAGCACAATATGTTTAGCACCGATGCATTTTTTACACTTGACATATTTTACATCTGAAATGCATTTACGGATGTTAAGGACATGAAAAGAACAGTTTCATGCAATTCTGATACGGGCCATACATACATTTACAACGTAACAATATTTGATATGAAATTAATCTTTTATTTTACCTCAATCCGCATGCCGATAATCCACCACTCCACAGAATGTAAAAATTTCTTATGAATCAATATGCTAAAGGGCTACTCTAATATTAGCTTCCCTTGCATCCAGGTATTTGAAAGTCATCAAATAAAAAGATATTGTCCAACGAACTTACGTAATTATTCATTCATTTGGTTATTGCGTTGGTCATTTGTTCATAAAAACTTATTTAAGATGAGAATAGCAACGATGGTATACGAAACAAAAATATCTATTAGCATCTCGGAATCTAATGATCTTAAGGATACAGCACCTGTGTTTGCAAACATATTCATTTGCAAATCAACGCTAATAATGGTCTTTGCCATTAATATTATCTTGGAAAGGACCAAAGAAACACCAAATATTTTTGTTTAAGAATTGTAATGTTGTACTTCATATCCTGTGATATGAAAATCTGTCGCAAGATAATAAAAATTTGGTATTATAGCCATTAACTAATAGTCCAAGTTTGAAAGCCATGAAATTGAATGTCCTACTTTGAAATTCCCATTGATCCCCAAGCTATTCCGATTTGGAACTGAAAATCTAATCTCGACGAGAATTATGACTTTAGTTTGGATTTCTGGACTCGAATTAGGATTTCGTTAGCCTCGGTGGTGGCGGGGTAAATTCCTCGCCATATAGCCCAAGGGATGCGGGTTCAAGTCTCGCCTGAGTGGATTCTTTACCACTCAGGGCATAGTTCTGTGTGAACTGCAATTCCATTGATGAAAGAATGATGCTTCTTAAAATCTAAAGGGTACAATTAAATGTCTCCTATGAGTACATATTACACTAATTTTGGCCCGGATGATATTAAATTTCGTAATTCGTTGACTGCCAACTGAGCTTAAATTAGGGATTCAAAACTCTCGCATAATTAATGTCCAATATCCCCTTCACACCATGTCTTTCTGGGGAGGATCAATCCGTAAGAAATATTCATCCGTCAACCGAATATCAAGTGTACCTTGGACTCAATTGTGTCATTCGAAAAAAAAACTGCGACAAAAGATATTTTTACCATCCTCGCCTGTTATCCAATGCCAAAAGTCTGCCATAATTTCAGATCACTCCTTATTCTGAGAGCAAGAAACTCATAATTTGAAATAAATCAATTTATAAGGGCATTAAAAGGCGGTATTCGAGCAGGAAAATTGTTCACACAAAAAAGTACATTGAACTATGCGAGAAAAGCAGGGATGATTTCCTTCCATATTATGTACTTAACATCCAAACTAAAATTATGAGCGGACAAAACAGCATGTATTTCCGATCATCGATATCACAGGAGAGTATGAGTCACATCTGAATCGTCTTTCAGGAGGTATGTATCACGCATAATATCACATTGATACAGATCTCTTTATAACAAACAAGCTGAAATACAATCCACTCCAGTAATACATAATTAAGCAAACCATATTATATTACAGTATATCCAATAGTGATTGGATACAGTGGTGTGAGAAATCACATAAATTAAACTACGCTTGGAATGGGCTACGACACAGGATCAGAATTTTTAAAAACGATCGGCGCCTTTACTCCAATTTGCTTAGCTAAATTTCAGTTCAAGCATCGAAAATCACCTATGGCAGTTTTCCCAAAATATTTTTAGTTAGATCAAATGGAACAAGATCTACTACCAGGCAAGTATATTTGCCCATTTAATACTTAACCAATCGAATACTTTGACAATGAATTTTTAGACCCAGGTTCACTTTTGATTCTCTATGTTTTATTCAAGGGAACTCCGATAAATCAACAAGCCTTTCCTACTCACCTATTTCGAATTAATGATTGCCATATCTTGAAGATGCAACGTACTCTAATAAATTTCCACACACCAAATTCTTAAAGAGAATTCAATTTCTCTATTTTCCCTTCAGACATGAAAATGATTTCAGACGTGTTACGGCAGCATGTCAAGCTACCCCAGTCCACCACAGCACGGGGTTGAGTGAAACCAAGTATGTGGGTTTAAGCACGAGGGAGTCAACATATAACCGAGATTAGCTCCGAAACTTCAAGAGCATCCAATAAGCATACACTTTCGGTGAATGCTCCAATAACATTTTGGAATCATCAACCGTACTCTGTCTCCTACACGGAAAAACACTCATTCGGAACTTTAAAATAAATAAATGTGGAGTACCCTAAAAACCCTATTGACGAGTTGACCAAAATTGGCACTTATTCGACTGAAGGGAGGGAGAGATGGGTTATATCTGACACGTAAAAATAAACAGATGATGGTTGAAATTAGCAGCTTTCGGAGGGTGTTTTTTCAACCCATTCGCTGGAAAGGATATACGGCTGACGCATTAAGTAAGTCGGGAGTGAGAAGATGGGTGCTACAAGGCTTTAAAGAGGAAAGAGAGAGAAAGTTTTCCTAACTCTATTTTTCATTTCTTCTTCCGACGAGTGAGAGGAGTTGAAGAGAGAAGAAAGTAAGCTGGAGATAAGAGACGGCTAGCGAACGAGAGGGAGAGATGGAAGCATGCAGAAGCAGTTGGTAGTAAAAAGGAGAGGGAGAAGTGGGGAGAGGGATATAGAGTGGCGGTGCTGTAAAACGTGGGCGTAACAGATGGAGGACGGTGCACGTGCCCTCCGGGATGGTTGGCGAGGGGGGAGGAGGGAGAGAAGGTAGGTAGCCACATCCGCAAAACCTACCCCCCTCCCTCCCTCTCAACCCTCCGCCCCTCTGCTCCTTCACCCACGCACTTCCACGCAGGAAAGCGGGAGGGGAGGGTTGCGACCTCCCCTACTCCACTTCCACCACCATCACCATCCCTAAACCCCATATTCTCTGACGCATAACCTCACCTTCCTCATTCTACCTCTCTCATCTCTCCCTCCCTTTCCCCTTTTTTAAAAAAAACTCTATCCCTCCCCGGACAGCCAAGCAAACTCTACCCCACTCCTTTTTTTCAACCATGCTACACCTACTATACCCCCAGAACCTAAAAGCCCGACCCCCCTCCCTCACCTTTTCCAACTCCCAACTATTCCACCACGGATTCTCCTCACACCATCCATCCCCCCTTCGGCCTTCCACGCGCCAAAAAATCCCACTATATTCGCAGTCTGCTCCGCCGCCGCCGCCACGGGCGCCGCGCACCGGTTCGCTACCCGACTACCTACTCGCTTTAGAGAAAAAATAAATAAAAATACTAACCCATACCCTCTCCTTCATCCGAGCCTTCCCTTCAAAATTCTTCCTCCCCCCTTACTTTCCCACCCATCAGCTTCAACCTTTTCCGCAGCCTCCTCCTCCACTATACACCTCTCCCCCGCACCATTTTCCGAGTCCCAAGACTCCCAGCGCAATTAAGAGCGTATCAATGTTTCATGCCTTCATATTCAACCTTCCCACTCCGCGGAACAGGGCCACAACTCTCCCTCCCCCACGCTTCGAGCCCTCTCGCTCACTCCTCTCCCCTTCAACCATCCATTCCCCCCCCCCCCACCACCCGCTTTAACCCCCTCCTACCCACTCCTCCCCCACCCACCCCTGGTCCTTTTACACTCACTCCCCATACACACTTTTCCTCCTCCGAGCCACCCTTGAGGGGGCAAAGGGCTGGAAATCCATCCAATCATACCGCACGGCTGTCTCATTGGGAAAAAAAAGCTGAAGGGACTGCAGAGAAGAGATGGGTATGTGTGTGTGCGCGTAAAGGGGAGGAAAGGGCTAACTTGGGTGTCTTTAACCTCTCCGTCCGTCTCTCCCCCCGGAACCTACATCATCCTTCACTCTCTTTATAAACGGGACGACCGGATCAAAAAGAAGCGCACCACGGTTGATTCTCTTTTTTTTATTTAATTTAATATCAAATTAGAGGATGCGAGTTTTGATTGAAAAAACGGTTAAAGCGATCAGGGGGGAAGTAAAGGTTTGGTTGGTTGGGGTGGGGGGGGGATATGAGAGATGTGAGGGATGGAATGGAAGAGAGCATTGGGGGAAAGAGGGATTCAGAGAAAGAGAGAGGCGGGATCGGATTTCCATATCCGCTTTTGCGTTTCGATGACGAGTTTGGGTGGGAAGGAGTTTTTCGAGCTGGGAACACATTTTTCTTCCTCCCAATGATAAAAGTGGCCGGCAGACAAATGCCAAATATCAAGCACTAAGGTATGTGAAAATTCTCATGATAATGGTGGAAATAGTAAATTTTAATACACACCTGTTTCGCAGCGAAGAAGATATACATCACCTTTCGGGAAAATATTAGCATTTCCTTACTTCGGTGGAGGTATCACTTTATTCTACGCGTATATGGAATGTCCATGATTTCAAGGCATAGATAATTGAGGTAGTATTTCGTGACCTTCCTTAATAATGTTGCGTGACACTATTACGTGAGAAACCACCCCAATGAGGCTAGACGCTTTATTCAGCCGCCTCACTGAGGTACAGACGCTGCGCGGCTGTCTCCCAAACTTCAACCTATCTGGATGGCTCTAGGAGGAGAAATTATCAATGCTCCCACCGGTTCAGCTCTAATGGTCATTGGAGTATACACGCTCTTCCGCCAAACCAAAAATTGTAGTCCCTGAGATGGCTTTAATCCACCAGAGACTGGGAATAATTCAAAAGATGGCTAATATATTTTGCTTCGGTAAACTTGAATGGAGTTTTAAAAATGTACATTATATTGACGAACACAGCAGTTTGCTGATTTAACTGCACTTATTTGTGAGTTTTTAAATTAATCATCCAATCGTCATGACAAAAAATTCCCTTAGCCGTTCATCATAATCGGTAATTCGGACCTCAGACAGTTTTAAACTCCTTCGCTATATTAGCGCACTGATTTTTATGGCATCGAAAACACTGTAAACCTTCTACACACCGCGAGAAAACACGAAGTTACCTATTAACAAGAAATATATTGATTTTTACATCAGAAAGACAACAAACACATTCATAAACGAGGACATAAATGAAGCAAAGCAATCATACTTTAGCTTATATAGTTTCATAAAAAAATGAGAAGAACTGGTGAATGAACTGAGAACTAAACGAAATCAATGCAAAAATGAATTCAAGAATTGTGGGAGTTAAAGTAATGACAGCGAAGAAAAAATAACGACTGTTGTGTAGTTCAGTAATTGGGAGAAGATTGTAGTATATCTGAGATGAGAATTTACACGAAGAGTTCAAAGTTAATTACAGAATAATGACCAGGTAATTGTAGTGAGCTTGAGTATGACGTGCAAATTTTCTTAAATTCTGAGCATTCTGCGTATGGAAATGAAGGGAAGATCTCTGTGTATACAGCATCAGATGAATTAATTTTCCCACGTCTATACCACATGCTGAACCATACCTAGGGCAATATTTTAAATAGACAAGGTTTTCACTACTCTACATTTTAAAAGGAATTTCATCGACGTCGGACACATGAAAAGCAACAACTATGACACTCGAATAGATACCATCTCAAGAAATGAAAATATAACAAAATATAACCCTCACATTCGGAAAAAGGCAACTAATGAATTCCAATCTCGCCGGTTAAATCTATTAAACCATAAACACCATGTGTAAGGGATTCAAGCAAAAGGGACTACATTCATGGACATATAGTGCCAAGTAAACGTTAACAAAAACATATGACTGTATACAGCAGCACGTCAAAGAACTCTCGCCCACCTCCAATGCCAACTATCATCACTGCTGCTGCGAGATTTCATATAACATATTAGAGAGGAACACGGGATTATACGAGTTCTCGCTACACAAATGAGACATCACTGGCGCAAAGCACCATAAGTCTCCCTCGCTCATTTTGAACTCCTCATCCCCCCCCCAACCCCTCTTTTTACTGACCCGAACAAAACATCGGCGACATACAAACAGGAGAGCGGATCAAATTTCCCCATCCGCTATTGCTCTTCCCCCGCTGAGTCGCGAGACGGAAAATATTCAGATGGAGATTTATGATATATTTCCAGTGTATTCGTCTCGTCAAGCACAGCAGACGGGCCATTTCGCCTGCTTGCGCGAAGCCATATGGCGACTTGAATGGCCGGCCAGACCGGCAGGAATTCGACTGGCCGAGGGGAAGGGACGGAAGGAATGGGGGAGGGGAGGGTGGTGGGCCGAAAGGGGAGAGGCAATGAGGCGTGGACTCTGAAAGAGGAGGAGGGCACGCAAGTAGGGAATGGGATCTTGGGGGGCGTGCAAGAAAATTATGAAAACCGCGAGGAGAAAATACGAGCGCCGCTCGAAGTTAACACAGAGAGCTCTACAACAGATGCGTGAATGGAATGAGCTAAATGATGTCAGAGGAATATCCACGTTCATCCAAAGAAGGGGTTGTTACAAACGGGAAGAATCTTTGGTAGCATACAGGGCATAAGTAACAGTACCAACCTGGTGTGGCCAAGAGGAAGTTCACATGAAACATAAATATGTCAGCAATTTACCAAATATTCCGCTTTTAGTGTGTGAGAAAGGGTGAGGGGACATTCGCATTTAACTGTTTAGTATTGAGCACGTAAAGTCACAGTCTGAAACTAATTAGCTCTCTTGATCAACATTTTACGAGTTCAAGACGAGGTCGAGACTTTGCTGAAGCCACATTTTGTGCCGAGGACAAACGAGGACATTTAAATAGAGGAGGCATATCCAACTCCTAAACATATTCAACTTATCTCACGTGTGGCCAAAATTGCACTCAGATTTTGGGGCCAAAATGATTAAACTCAACGCAGAAGTGAACTTTGGCTATCCCATTCTTTTTAAAAGTTCCCACTCTTCAATTATTCCACGCTCTCTTTGTGAATGAAAGGGATCCCAATTTCGTTTATCCAAGGGGTAATCACACACTTTTATCTGCACATGCATCAACTAATTAAAGGGATCTCATTTTTATGTAAAGTCTTAGGAGTAAGAATCTCTTAAATCGCCGGCCATACGGCCGGGTAAAGTCTTCGCCGACTAATTCGGGGGTCGTGGGTTCGAGTCCCGCATAGGTCGGTATTTCTTGTCCAGGGAATGGGTGTTTCTGTCAAGTACTGGTGATTCGGATGACTGATGAAGAGGCATAATGGCTTATCGGGACATACGGACCACCAGAATCGTCCGAGAAATAAATCTCTCCCCATATACTACCAACAATTCACACTAGTTATGAGCGAATAACCCTTTCTCAAACTTATGCACTCCAGTTATGCTAAATGTGTTCTATAATAAAAACATGACATGCCCAGTCTTCGAATTCTAGTATCAACTAGAAAAACAAGGATTAGATATTTTAAGAGGGTTATTCTTCTATATAAGACATGAAGAGGTTTAAGGAACTGTGTAATGATACTGCATCAGCGTATAAGTTAGCTTCAGCAGTTCATCACTGGAGTAATCAAAATTTTTGAGATAACAAGTGAGAGGCAAGGTTTGCCATATGGTATCTAACTATTACATCGTTCATATACCATACCGAACCCACGATACATTGATCGGAATAAATATTTAATTGAGCAGTATCAATCATTTGTGTTAGTTATTACCAATATTCACTAGGGTAAAGCGACCCAAATAAGTACACCTAATTCTATTATAGATGCACAGCAAGTAATTTTAATTAACGACAACTTCATCTACAAGTAAAGGACTTAAAGCGAGAAAAGAGGAGGAGAGCATGTTGTGGGTGGCCGAAGAACCGCCAGGGAGAAAGTAGGTGGACGGAGCAGAGAGCGCTGAAAATCGACGGAGAGAGCAGTCGGGGGCGGGGGGGGGGGGGGGGGGAGGGTGCACCAAGGGTACACCAACAGGATGGCCAAAGAGAAAAAAGCAGCGGCGGCAGCAGCAGCATATAGGTGGGGATTGTTATGCCCCCTGAGCACGGGCGGAGCAGGGCTACACAGCCGTGTATTGGGGTCCATGAATTATTTGGGGCTAATTTACGAGTTTCCATTAGAGGGGGCCATATCTTCCACGCAGCAGCAGCGGCGGGGAGAAGGCTGAAGGGGAAGAGAGGGGGAGGAGGAGGTGGATGGATAAAGAGGGAAACGAGAGGTAGGAGGAACTAAGGGATTTGTGGAGTGAGATTGGAGAGGTGAAATGAAAGATTTAGGAAAAATGAGGGCGTAAGAGAGAGAGAGTGAGGGAGAAGGATGGAGGGAATACGGCAAAAGAGAGAAGGGGAGAGTGGAGTAAGGGAGTTATAGAGAGAGAGAGAGAGGTCTGTGCTTGAGATTGGCACGGACGAAGGGTCCCATTAAGGATTCGGCGTATTGAAACTTGAGAGGGAGGGGACTGTGGGGAGGGGGCTGTCGAAGGAGGAGAGAGGTTGAGCGCGGGATCTGGGGAAAAGGATGAAGGAGCGTGCGGGTCGGGGAAGTGGGTAGAGGGCGGTGCGGAGGCGGAGAGAGAGAGGAGGAGGTGGGGTGGGGGGCAGAGGGCAAAGGGAACTGCGGCTCTGCCCCCCATCCCCTTAACGGAGTCCAACAGTTTGAGAGTGGCATAACAAGTGATTCGATAACGAAGCTGGAAAGCCGTCTGTTGGTCCGACTATTTTGATCAGCCACTAAAAGATCGCTCGCGTGCGTAGATGTACTTGCGTTGTTAACACATGTTTTCGCACAAAAGATTCAAGGAATTCGGTAAGCACGCATAAAATGAAGTTCAGTGCAAGGTTGGGAAATTGTCGAAGGAATAAATTCAATCACAACGTCAGTCAGAAAAGGAGTAGTTCAGAAAAGCAAGTGACTGCATCGCATGATCAAATCTAGCGTAAATTTTCATTTACATCAACTTGGTCTCAATTATAATGTTAATTGTATCGACAGCAGGCATACGCTTGCTAGGCATTAAAAGGTGTAATTGTAAGCAAAATTACGGAACATGCCAGAGTCAATGGTTTAAGTAAATAGGGATTAGTATCTAAGATCACCGAGGGCAGCGTCCTCACTATGAATTCATGTAATTAATTTTTACAATGCATCTCTTTATTCAACGAATTTATTCGATTTAATTTGTCGATAACAACGCAACATCATTTTAATTTTCTATTTAATTCACTTCCACCATCCATTGGTAAACATTTTAGATAAGAAGGTCAATATTCACAGAGATTGGGTCGATATGACATACGTTGGGTTAAAAATATCTATTTTTCGGGTCAATTCATTAAGTTTAAACGTTACCTTAAATTATCAACCAATAATAATCCACTGATTTTCTTTATTTATAATTTGTACGAGGCAGTAGTTTAACCGTTTGAAATGTGATACCAAGTTAGCATTTTAATCTCGTAGCTCTCATATCAACCAGCAGAGGTTATTTGTGATAACAAATCTGAAATGAAGCATCTTAAAGTTATAAATTAATACTAATTTTCAAATATTTAAGATATAGACTCCATAGAAAGTTCAACCAAACAATCACAGGCACATATTGGGCATTATTAATGCACTGTTATACCAGAGACATTGCTTATTACAGAAACAGCTCCAAATTGGCTCTTAAGAATCATCACCGAGGATTGGCTCTGGGACTAGGAGTATATTTCAGCGTAAATTGAGCCAAAATTATAATATTCCCCTCTTGAATAAATAATCCAGCTATTATCCAACTAAAGAGAAATAATTACAACCAACAGCGTTACGTCCGAATGATCGAGTGAAGCATATTATAAACTTTTAAAAACTATTACCATATTTTTTTACTTTAAAGCTTGTAACATAACGGTGAAACCGCCATGTTGAGGGCGAACTCGCCACGTGGTGCATAAGGCACAAAATTAACAATCGACGTCAGCCATATTTAGCATTTCCACTTCGCTTTGCACTCCCGGTGAAAGGGGTGGACAATATATTTTATGAACAAGCAAAATCGCTAGGTGACACGGAAGCATATAGGGTGGATTTACGGGTTCACGTGAGGAGAAGTCGGGGAAAGGAGAAGGGAGGTAACAATGGGAGTTAGTCGAAATCGGGAGTGACCATGGAGTCTCTGACATAGCAAGACGCACAAGGAAAGACGTTCCGAGACGAGAAAGTTAAAGAGAGACGAAGAACTCCTTTTATTACGTAATTCACCTAGAGAATTAAAGTAATTCACGCGGGTGCATCCCGATAGACAATTGATCTGGACAGTGGTCTAAGAAAGGCGAGACTACCTGGCTGCTCAACCAGGAAAATAGCGGGAGTCCATCGACGCCACTGGGAGGTGTAGGACACAAGAAGCCCTCCGGAGGAAGGCCGACCACCGATGTCGTAATTATTTATATTTTTTGTAATGTGTTTATGTGTTGATTTAAAGTGTTAAGCTGTTTGATGAAGAGATAGTGGGCAAAAATAAAAGTGACTTTAGAAGGAACTATAATCATTAAGTATTCATGCCCATTTCAGTTTATGAACAGAGATTTAACTGAGATATTATTCATATACTAAATGCATGTAATTATTGTAAAATCTATTATTACGCAATTAATTTAATATAGTAAAGGGTAATTTGTTTAAAATATGTCTCATGCTTTATTTCGCAGAGTTAGCCAGGAAAATAATTACAAAAAGGATGTATTAAATAAAGGGTGTAGAAAAGATCGAAGTACGGGGGAAATAGAAAAACGTAAGTAAGTTGTATCATAAGCTATACTTTCAAAGCAACTAAAAACAGTTCTACTTTTACTAACAAAATTGCATTTACGATGGAACATTTACATATGATAGCATATATTTTAGAAGGCACAAAATTCTTCCTAACGACTATTATTTGTGATGTATTTCAATATGGTTGAATTCCTTATCAAGCAAAATCAAATGCAGGGCTTTTTAATCTAAATAAAACACATGAAAAACAGGATAGAATTCGGGACGCAGAAACATAGCGTGAGTCCAGGTTAGATAATTTTGATCAACAAATCGCATTTGCAGAAATCATCTCTTTGTTTGGCATACATTACCCCGAGTTCGGTACACCATGCAAATAAAAGCAAGTCCAGTTAGGTCAATTCCAAGTGAGCTGCAAATATTAGGGCCGGCTACATGCATTAGAGACGGCAAACAAATATCAGAGGGTTGGAACAGTTACAATCCTGCAAAAACTAGAGCCGGTCGCCATGTTTCTCGTTTGCCCCCGGGTATCTACCGAAACTCAGGGTCGCTTTGGTGGGTCAGCCGCCAAAATTCATAGCTGGCTATAAACATTCACAGTTGACAGTCACTGTCCATAGTCGGTTTGCTACAATCCTAAAAAAGGTGCATGCGCACAAATAGAAAGTTACACCATTATATGTACCAGGGTCTGATCCTAAAGGATCCATAAACCATGTCCCGGTTAGGACTCATATCCCATAACACGAGAATGTTCTATCCACCGGATTAAGACGACCAGTGAAGGATATCGTTTGGTTGTTTTGGCGAGGCCACCAACACTCGAGGTTATTTGCAACATAAAGGATAGGCGGGTAAGTTAATAAGAAAAGGATTAGCTAAGGAATCGTTGATGGAAACCCAGCGTGGCAATTGCTAACTCTTAAGGATTGCATAGTTTGACGTATCATGCAACGGATAGATTTGGTATCTACCACACGTGAAGAGCACTATAAAGAGCACCAAGGCAGGAATCGAGATACATTGAAAAATCTCCGCCACACCCGGGATTTGAACCATGGACCTCGGGATACGAACCCGGTACTCACAAAAACCACACCACAACAACCCGATCCTCAACGGTATATACTCAAAGATGGCGGTGTTCAAAATGCCCCATTAGCCACATGCATGTAGCTTTTTTAGAGGTTCCGCATTCTATAATTATTTTTTCCCAGCAATCAACTAACAAAATAACTCGTAAGAAGCTCCAGCAACAACGACAATCTGTTTCAACCACGCGTAAGTGAAGATCAGACTGCTTTTATCGCACATTCGGTCGCTCATCTTTATAGAAATCTCTTAATTTACAGTAACTCCGTATAAAAAGTCTTGCATTCAAAGAAATTTATATTTGACTACCGTAAGTGAATAGTATATAATAAACTAGATTATCTAAAACCTAATTGATTATGCACAGTTTCAACCTCATCTAGCGTAGAGAGAAGAGAGTGCATTCCTTGAGAGGAATTTAACCATGCAATGCAGTAACAACCGTGCAATGTGTATAGACAATGTCCATTCACGGTGAACACTTGTTTCATGCATGAATATTCCAGTACTATTCTCCAGACTCGATGGCTCGGGTTCGAATCCCGGATTGACGGAAATAATTTAAATTTAGATCCTGATCCCTCCCTACTAATGCACAATGTGAAGAGCAATTCTGGTCCTATTATACGGATGGGGCACGGATAATAAGACCAGAGGCAATCCTTCCTCTAACATCCTACGCTCCTAATGTAATAGACGGTTTTATCCATATATGTTATCTCATTCAGGTAGTATCGGCCTGAGATTGAAACCAACGTATAGCTTGGTGAAACAGGCTCTGAATTCATCTTATCATATAATCAATTCCAAATCGGCAAACGAAGAAGCTTGCCTCTCTCGATACAGCCCTAAGGGCACTCGACTGAACGCACAATCTCGCGTCCACACTTTCCAACCCACCCCTCTATAATCTCACCCCGTGATACATCCGCCTCTATTTGTGCATCCTTCCCCCCCCCCCCCGGAGTCCAGCATCCGCCCAACTAACCTCTCTCTCCGCGGACACTGGCTCCCTCCCCATCTAATGTATGGCAGCCCTCAACTGCTCCCCGACCGAAGCACTACGCCGGGCCCTAGTCTCTTTCACCAGATACAACCCTGCACGAACTATGAAAACACCTGCCCCCTTTAATCCCTTCTACACACACACGTAAACACAACTGCAATATTTTTTCACATACGTGGTCCCTCATCCGAAACCCTTTTTAAAAAGTCCTCGAAAAACCCTCGCTTCCTTTCTACCCATAGGTGAGGATGAAGAGGAAGGAGATGCGGGTGCAAGAGAGAGAAAAAGCAAGGTGGGGAGGGGGACAGGCAACGGAAGTCACAGCGCACACTTCGCATCCTCGGTTTAAGGAGGTTGGAACACACTTGAGAGGGCGTAGCTGCTGCCGTGGATGGAACGGGAGCATGATGGAGATAAGGGTGCTAGGGTTGGAAGGACCACGCTTACTTTGACCGAAACACTGATATCGCAATGGGGTCAAAGGAGAAATTTATTGTTCTTTTCCCTATGATATTCATTAAATTTACTTTTGTTGCTCTAATTCAAAATTATGAGAAAAATTGTAGTCTTTCAAGGTGCTTTAATGAGATTTTAGACTTAACAAAGATACGACAGTGTATGTAGGACATTAATTAACAGAATCTAAGGTAAAATTTTATGCAACTGCTATTATATTTAATTGTTTCATACTTGCTACACGGAGTTTTTAATATATTCTCAACGCCTTCTGAGAAGTAGTTAACTTCAATTTACTCAGGATTTTAAGCCTATTGTTTAACCTACGCTGTGACTGCGATTCTCATTCCATTTATAATACCCTCGACAAACTGCTAGACTTATCATAAAATATCTTTACTTTTCACGGCAATCAATCTCCTTACTATATCAAGCCTGCTTCATAAGGATCCCAAATACAAGCATGGAGTTCTACATGGAGCCAATCTAGTTAAGTATAAAAGTGGTCATTTTTCTCATCGCAGTTCCCAAGTATTCTGTTCATAGATCCTAGCTTTATGTCAACTTTTCCGCATATTTCCCGGATGTATTAACTCCAAGATAGGCCCGGAGTAGTTATGACGCCTAAATATAAGACAAACTTTTTTTTAAATTTTAGATGACGGACTTCTGACCACACGAAATTCTTCTCCTAGATATCCCCTCTCGTATATTTTATAGTCATTGCCCCGGTATTCTCACTCACTCACTTCCCTGCCCTCTCATACGGCGTCCCTGCAACCTTCCTCCCATCACCACTCGTTCATTGACTCTCTCTTCCACCTGTCCTTCAATGAATCCCCACCCGCCTCTTCCTCCTTCGTTTCGTTGAAGAGGGCGGTCGGTGTCGGTAACACAGGCACGGGCAGCAGGAGGCGACTGCAACGCCCGTGTTAATTATTGACGCCCTCCAGCATCAGAGAACGCTCCCCTTGCATCCTCTTTCCTTGTATTCAAGGACCATCTCACCCCCCCCCCTCCGCCTGACCACCTCACTATTCCCCCGCCCGCACTCCCGACACCTCTTCATTCCCCGCTTCTTTCGCATGCATACAGGGCTCCTTTTATTCACCACAACCTCCTCGTCACTCCAGGATACACCGTGCCTTCTTGATACTAGGTTCCCTTTATGCTACAAAGAAGCGGAATTCATAAGTTTGGAGGAGGGGAGTGAAGGATCACGAGAACCCAGGGCTTTCGAAGAGAGGTTCACCCATAACACAACTTGTACGACAAAATGCCTCGCCTTGCCAAGCCAAAATGCCTTCAAGATTCTTGTGCTACGTACTGAAAAGGAATAGAATAAGAAAGAGATGTCACACACTAAACATGAAACAGCTCATATACCTAAGGATTTTCCATGAATAGGGTTCTTAGGTGACCACTGTAACAAAAATACAAAACTACCACTACAGAATTGCTAACGTTATATCTATACAAAAAATAACAATACAACTCCAAGCCCATCATCCGAATAATGGAGACGGCATTCATTTAGGTCAATAACCACTCTTAGGTGACAGAAACATAGGTTTTATCGTCACAGAGAAGGTAAACGAGCAGAAAGAAAAAAATCAGGCAATCGAAAATATAACTTTTTTGAAAAACTTTCTTTGATATGGTTCCTCATTAATTAGTCTGCAGAGGCGTGGAAAAGTTAAACAAAAATAAATTTAAAAAATTTAATGTGTGTATGCACGCATGAGTAGATAAAAAGTCACTGCTAACGGCATTCGTGTCAATACGATATATTTTCCAGGCTTTCAAGTTTCAATTTTTGGCAAAGCAAAATTTTCACCCGCTAAATACAGAGATTCATGCGAGAAAGCATACTGAAAGGGCTACATTAAAGTCTCCAAAAATATATGATGAGAAAAAGGATAACTTAATGAAGGAGAAGAAAAGAAGATAAAAGGAGAAGAAAAACATATTTTGGTGGTTTCGATGACACATGAAATATGACGGGTGGATTTGTTGTTCCGCCTCAAAGGTGAGCCAAAAGACGAGGACGAAGAAGCAGTGAGATGTGACTCAGGAGATGAAACAAGGCGAAAAAACCTAGATCTAGAAGAAAGCAGAAAGAATGTCGGATGTGCCAGCTGTGAGTTGCTGTAAAGTGTTTCTGAAATATTTATTAGACCCCACCACTCAGGAGAAGCACAGAAGGGCACCTAGGGATAGCGAGCTTGATCCTTGCGAGAAAGGGAGATGGAGGACTCTAAGGGATAAATGCACATTATCAAAAGGACACGAAGCTACAGAGCAACGTATGAAGTGAAAAACGAGGAAAAAACGGAGGATGGATATGGAGATAAAAAATAAAATTCAGAGCCGGAAAACACCGAACGATTCATCAAGCATTCTCTTGGCGTAAAAACATTTCGAACGACCTGTAGCTATCAAGTGTTATTGTATATTATTGCTAGGAAAGACAAAGGAAAAAGGAGAAAACATGCAAAAATGTTCGTGAATTATGATGCAAATGCTCATAAATGATTTTCGAAAGAATTTGGTTACTAAATAAACTAATGAATCGGTAAGTTATAAT
The DNA here is from genome assembly GCA_963573305.1 of Pyrrhosoma nymphula. Lineage (NCBI taxonomy): Eukaryota > Metazoa > Arthropoda > Insecta > Odonata > Coenagrionidae > Pyrrhosoma > Pyrrhosoma nymphula. The sequence continues at coordinate 156,445,613 of OY754327.1, read as the reverse complement.
GTTAACAATATTGATGTCCCTGCAGACAAGACAATGAGCTAAGGGAAAATTTCATTAAAAACACACATTTTTCCTTTGGCACAACTAAATTGCACAGATTACTTGTTCGCTGTTAATATCGTATATATGGTCTGTACTACCTTATAACCGCACTAAAATAGCGCCAAATATAGCAATCGATTTTTCTATAAACTAATAACCTGCACACCTATTGGACTAACATTAATACGTTTCACTCTAATGCCAACAACCGCCAGTATATCTGCTGTTGATCTCAAGACACCATAAAGTACTTAAACGCCACAAATATAATCAGAAGTGAGAGCACGCACTCACTCATAATGGGTGATTCTGAAACTTCCCTTTACATAACGAGTAATTCTCCTTTTCCATGTTGAATTTAATTTTCCTTCTCAAAGGCAACTTGATAAAACTTGCGCGTTACTCACGGATACAGAATCTAATTACCAAATTAATATACTAGCGGAATGGAAGTAGATGAAAAGGTGTAGAGGATAGACAAAGGATGATACACTATTTAATACAGTAGCATTGATAAAAGCATGCAATTCATACCTACACCCTGTGCTACCCTGCGAGCCGCTGCAGAAGCGTGCGGCATACAGAGAATGATAAGATATCATCCAGGGAAAGGGAAGAGAATAGGGGAAATGAATTGGAAGAGGGAGAGGACGAAATTGAACTGTACAAATACGTTGATTTTTAAATAGTGGGGAAATTTTCTTTGCAAGGTTGAATTTGTCAATTCTTATTTAAATAAGATTCCTTTAAGACGCTTGTTTTTGCCGACGCTTTTTATCACAGAATAACCTATCAATGACCATCCCTAGTGATACCTTTTAAGTTTTTTGAAGTTCATCACTCAATTTAGGTCAACACAACCTCAGGAATTCACGTACAACTCACGCCTTTGAAGATGAATTTTACAGCTGGACTCAAATTTTGTGAGGCACAGGGAAACAATAGGCCTCAAGAGAGAAAGAGTAAAGAGATTAAGAACGAAAGATTAGAAAGAGATTAAGAACGGAAATAGGAGGATAAGAGGAGCAGAGGCTATAACGACCAGAAACAGGAGGCAATCAATGCCTATCGAGAACACGAAGTGGTGAGGGAAGTCAAGGATAGTTAGAATCAAAAGAGAGGAGTTGTAAATCCTGATACGGATTACGACTAAGGAATACGACCAAAGAGTACTATGTGCTCAAGAGATACAATCTTCTCCTTGCAAATTAAAACCACGGCCGAGGTGTTGAGTTCGAGACGTTATATGATGGACTCTACTTGTCCTCCCTCTCGTCTCGATGCTTAATGCCAACGCATGTGCAGGCACGTAAGGTCACGGTTAGCTTGCGATGCTCTTTGGGGTACACGGAACCCATATACCTACTAGTAGTAGCTCCTAACCGCCACCGACCTGCCCTCTCCATTGGCACCCAACCGCTTCTCTCCCATCCGAGCGTGGAGGCTGGGGCTTGAGAGACTGCGATAGGGGAGGGAAATGGGGAGGGGGAGGAAATGAGGATGGGGTGGAGAGTAGTCGCGTGTGTGTACGCGCGCGGACGGTACGGCTCATACGGTTGCGAGTGATGCTAGATGCAACGCCAGCTCGCCATTAATTATTGAATGTTTGTTCCCGTTCGGCAATCGCTACCGAGGATTTATTGACATTCACCAAGTCATCAAGAGAAAGATAGAGCGCCGTCTAGAGAGAGATGGATAGAGAGAGAGAGAGGGGGGTAGTGACAGAAGGGAGAGGAGAGTAGGGAGGCTAGCGAGCGAGCACTTTGTGACGAGTTTCTACTTCATTAGAGTTGCAAAGAATTTTTTTTTCATTACAGGCAATACTTTAGAAAAGGGATGAAAAAGACTGAAAAAAGAGAAGGAAGGGAGAACGGACAAATATTTATCAAGTGCTGACGACGGTACCGGAACGACGGATGCTTTCGAATCCATTGCTTTACATACACCTTTACAATAAAGCAGATGTTGAGCCACTCTTTGAAAACACCGGCGATAAAAAACGATTCGGAATCAACATGGTGTACGATCACACGCGCTGGAAAAAAAACCAACAGCATACGGGATAATGTCTCAAAATCGATATGCATGTACCCGACTTGACCATTCATATTTCATGTGTTCGTGAGCTAGACTTTTTCAAAAATCAAATGCCCAATATGACGCTTAAAAAATCGTTGTATTGCATAATACATATGACGCCTACTGAAGATGAGGAAGAAAAATATTCAACAAATTTCTCACAATGGATAAATGAGTATATTTCTAATCAATATCTGTCTAGTAGTTATGTAAGTTGACACAACCCTGAAACCATATGTAAAAATCAAGTTTTGACATGACTTTATAAAATAAATTTTGAAAATATCATCCTCATTTAAATCTTAAAAATTTGTGAACTAGATAAGTTTTCGATAAATTTCAGAAGCATTAGACATAATTATTTCAAGGCAGTAATTGAATAGGAAAGAGTCATATATAAGGCATCGGGAAAATAATGTTTTTAATTATTCAAAGAGTTATGGTAGAAAAAATAGTTTCCTTATTCAAAACGATTGGCGACTAAACTAAATGTAAAAAATACTAATCAGGTTTCCATATTTTAAAAAATTATCTACAAAGTGACACATCTTTCTTATTCATCGTATGTTAATAAAACAAACCATAAGATTAATGGAATAAATTCACCAGCCATTAACATGCTCTAAAATTCACCTATCCTCTAACAGTGAGATTTTACTGTGCATACACACTACTGCTTAAAATTCGGTCGTAAAACTCAAAAGCAACAAGTTGGTAGACATTTTCCCTTGGGAAAACCTCTATTTAAGTCTGAGTTCAATTAAAACTAGATCTATTTAAATGCTCATCGCAATATGCGTAAGTACCCCTCGCAACGCATCTTTAATGACTGTTTATGAGCTGCATATTTAAAGCAGCCAACTACACAAAAATTTAACGTTTGGAACGTAAACAGTGAGGGTTACATGTTTTTATTAAATAACTGTGCAATTTTTTAAATCATTAAAGGCAATCGGTGATGACACTTGGTATAGTTAGCAATTTTAAATTATATTAAAATATGGTTGTTTTCAAACTAAAAAAGACATCTATTTTGAATAGAGAAATAAACAGTCCGCGAACAACGGATAAATAATTATAAAATTATCATAGGCCAGTGGTTCCCTTGTTTTGAAATCAGTTTCTCATATTAATACAATGGAATTTTAAAGTCATGAAAAATGTGAAAAGTTGTGGCACTTCTCAAGCAAGATTTTTTTATGTCAAAATACCGGTTTACAAGCTTTGCTTTCGTTGAGCTATTGAAGACACTCGGATGCCAACCCTCATTTAACCAATGATTGTATAGCCTGCAGGAAAGGTTTAGTGACTATGATAATGCCATCAGCATGAATACCGTGCTGACGCAAACGGAATATTTTCACCACTCACTTCCAACGTAGAAGGAATGAAATGATGGAAATGAAAAACAACGGAAATATATTTCAGAACAATCCATTACCAGAATCTACTGCGATAGCCTGAAATCTACACGGTAACTTTATACTAAGTTCACACAGGAGTGGAAAAAAAACTTCCGGAAAAAGTCTTATGCACTTGTGCCAATCAAGTGCATAAAATTACTAAAAAGTCAAAGGACTTCATTCATACACTATTCAACTAATGAACACAATAATTTAAAAGAAGCAAAAGGCAATGTCAACGAACGTTGGACTGAAAACGCAGCATTTTACACTGCAGACTTTATTGAAGGTGAAAATGGTTTCATAGCATAACTTCTTTGAATGTTTATTGACCACTTATTCATGTTAAAACGACATTCGACAAACGACATAAAAAATCCAATTCAACTAATCCTTATTAGGTATTGCTATGGAGGTTTGTTCATGTCTTTTTTAAAAAACTCAACTTCCTTTATACATGAACATCCTTCCTTCCTCCCTTTCCTAAAGACATGACCAAACCTCCATAAATTAACAAATGTTTCATAGCATAGTAATATCTTCAAGTATAAGAAGTTGTAATTCGATGCAACCAGGGGAACAAAACTACATAAATTTCTTCTAACAATATTATACAGTCGGGAAAGTTTTATATACTATTTTTTGCAATCACGCTTTGTTTTACGAACTGGATGTTTAACAAACGGGAATCCTCATGAAGGGTGCTTGGTGAAATGCAATATGCATGTAAAATAGCTAGATTCTGGGATATAGTCGTTGTATCACTTTGTCATATAGAGACGAAATGAATTGTGCAGCGTAAAATTAAATGCGATGTAATCCTTTTTCATCAAATTTTATTTATACATAAGAGCATAATGCACTGTACATTTGCGATTATTAAAAAGTCGCTCAAGAAAGCAATATTGATGTTCGAAATCAAACACCTATAGTTTAGTTTAAAGATTATGTCTCCACAGCTCCACACAGACGTACATATAGCCAATGACGTAAGTATAGTCACAAGACGCCAAACGATTGTCACTAGGAATAAAGTTCCAGTTTAAGGCAGCCAATCATGACTCTTTCCATTATTGCAAAACTATGGTCCTTAACTGTGCTCCAGAAGATGGAATACAGTGCTAAACTAAGGAATAATGTCTCTCCCCAGGAAGATGTCGGTACGTATTCCTTTCAGCCGAAATTCCTTCTCGTCGAACTCCATTCAAAAGGGTCCATCTAATCACTTATCTGCTTACTCTCATCTTCACACTTCTCCACTTGCCCGGTTCCTTTCATCACCAGACCTCCGCCAGTAATCATACATCATCTCACCTCCCCCATTGGGGTCTTCTTTCCTTTCTTATCCATCCTTTCACAGCTGTGCGACCTTACTTCTGACGTCAGCCATCGCGATTTTCTCCAGAAATCTTCCAGCCGCTGCCCATGCAGCAGTTAGCCAGGATTTATGGCATCACTTTAGAAAGCCTAATATTCCACAAAATAATTATTTGTCTTTCGACCTATTTCAAGGAAAAGACCTTTTAATTCATGTTACCGTAATGTTTCAAGCCAGAAACGAAACTCATGATCCCTCAAACTAGCTCCATTGATGCCGCAAGTCTCCCCTAAAAACTGACTAAGCACTTATTCTTAGCAAAAAGAATTATACCATAATTTACGTTTTTGTTACGAGAATTTTAATTAACGGATTTATTACTAAAGTTAGTAGGAGCGAACTTCATATTACTGAAAATAATCAGAGGTGTACATGCTAAACATAAGTTATCCGGCTTCGAATTCAATTTCAGGCAAATATCAAAACCTAATTACATCATGGACAGTTTCTAAATATTTTAACGTAGAAGGTATTGCGGATGCATATCTATAAAACAATGAGAAATTTCGAACAGTCTTATGTTCATGCATCTTCAGTCCAAAATATGAATCCATTTTCATACTTGACAACAAATTAAACGGAGAAATGACTAACTGTATTTACCTGGAGGTAGTAACCGAAACGAAATTTATTATGTGGATAATCAAGGGATCTGAAATTCTAGACAAGAGAAACTGGTTTTAATTTCAAAGAAAGGAAAAAGGATGACAGTAAAAAATGTTCGCACCACGTGAAGTCAGATGTAGACCATTTCGAGTGCAGTGCTCACCTTGCCTGATGTAATTTTACACTGATGATCTAAAATAGTCAAGTTCATTGGAGTAGATTAATGTTACAGACGAGTTCCTCTCCATCCTTCACTTGGTCCTAACTACTGTTTTTCCCGTAATCAACGGTACAATAAATACCTAAAATGTAGTAAAATGCAGTCAAATACCTAAGTGAAGCCATCAATCGATCATCCACCTCTCTGTAGTTTGATGAATGTTCACTTTTTAAAGTAGTAGTTCACTTATTAACATATACAACTCTTTTAAGAAGAGATTTTACAAATAAATATGGAAAAAGCAATAAAGTGCTGTCATTTAACAAAACGGGGATGGAAACAGACGGCGTAAGACCTCTAATGCATTCCTCAATAACGAGAATTTCTGAGTGAGGCAACGTGAAAGCCTCGACGCTGAGCTAAATTCCCTCTTGTTAAACGAAGCGATTACTTTGATGTCGCATTGGAATAACTGATTGGCTCAACCAAAGGATCCATGCAGTGTTTGAGTAGCATAATGAAAGAGCCAGCTTTTGAAATCTCTCTAATGCTGTGCCAGAGAGCGCAAACACCAATTTCATTCATTTTATTTCCCGAATCGAACTTGATAACGCTCTTCTAAGCACGAAGAAATGGAGAATTTAACCTTTGAAGTCCATCGTTTCTGGCAGCGCTACAACTGCTGACCCAGCTACTATTATGTATATAAAATCAACATACCTAGGTGCTTATTATATTCTACGCTATGACTACATAGACTTTCCACATAATATTTCGTAAATGTAGTCAATAGGACTGTGATTTATCACGGAATCTTTTTATTCATGAATTATATAAGATCATCCGTTTTAAATATTTAGCAGTGAGGGAAAAAACTTAGGACTCAGTAGCTTATAGGGTGTCTGTTTTAGCTGCAATGTTTACAAAATTACTGAGTAAATAATTAAAAATACGCCTGATCAGGGAGAGATAAAATTTAGGGAACAGAATATCGTACTAGTTTATCGCAGAATAGCGAGACTTTTGACTGCTAACCTTCCAGAGATAAATATTTATTCCCTTACGGACATCAAGAATCTAAATCGGAGTTTTAGATTTAAAAGAGCTGTCAGAACCTTGTCCCTTTTCTTTTAGCATATAATATGCCTTCATATATGATTATTGAACTCGTTCTACCAATACTATGCAGTAGTGCGGTATAGTACTACAGTAACTGGGTTACAACTCGTCTACCATCACAACTAATACTACTTACAAACTCAATGTTTCTACCTCTTGCTTTCTTAGATTCATTTCAATCACATTCATAGGCACTAGATAAATCATGCTCAGTCATACTGTCCTTCGCTTCGAAACTCCTTACCTAGCGCCTTCGGTAACTCCCTCCATCAAGGGCTACTCCAAATCTCTTTCCTTCAGTCTCACCATCCTCACTGTTTTCTTCCTAAGCTCCTCTCTCACCACGAGTCCCTCCCCACTCCCACCCTGTCTTCCTCGCTCCCGTGAATCCCATCCCTTCTGTTCAAATTCTTCTTCCCCCCAACTCCCACCCTACAGTTCACTTCCACCTCCATCCCCAACCCCCACAGCCAATGCCACTCGCTACACATTTCGGTGTTTCCGGGTCCGAGTTGACTTTGAATTAGCATTCAGAGGGAGCCATTAGCTAAATGGCATCCCATTCCTCCTCTTCCCGTTTCCATTTCCATCGGCCCGCGCCATCCACCCCCCTCGGTAGCGGAAAAGGGGAGAACTCCCCCCCCCCCTTTCAACCCTCTCTAATGCTCTGCCCAGAGCGCGCCCAACGACTGACTGCCCCCGCACCAATCTCTCTCCCGCTTCACCCCTAGCCACGCAACACACCCGGCTGGCATTCTTGACCCGCCGCCCCCTCCTCCTTCGGGGGGCGCGGTGCACTCAGCCGCCCCTTTCCGCGTCCACGGATGGGGTTGCGGAGGAAGGAGGCGATGGCGTACGGAGGGGGATGATTCCCTGATGCGCCAAAACTACCCCCCCTGGTGCCACCGACTCCACGTACTCCGCCTTCCTTGACTCTCCCATCCCTGACCGTCCGGTGCTCTCCCTCTTAGAACTTCTACTCTGCCTACATATTTCTCTCTCCCCATTTTCCTTTCCCTTTCGCTCTTAGAAAAACTCTATGGCATTTCGCTCGACCGCTAGCTCTTTCTCTTCACCTTCCCCATTCCTGCGCAAAACCTCAGCTCTCCCCGAAAACCTATTTCCATGTCCATTTCAATCCGCCCACCCACTTTTTCCAACCATTACCTCTCTACTTCTTAAGTTTTCCCCGTATTGGGCTTCAATATATCTTTTATTTCGCTCAACTCTCCCGCTCTTCGCCTTGGACATATGACCGCCACTCCCAACCTCCTCCTTTATTGGAGACACCTTAGTTAGCTTTACTTCCCAATCTCGTTTCTCTGCTCTTTCTAGTGAAGTAAATCTTCCCACCTCTCATAAACCAAGATATTGTTGCTAAAGTATTAATCGAGTATTCATCGTCGATTCTGAATGCGAGAAACTTTCACTTTAACTATGACAATATCTGAATACATAAAGACCACAATGCTCAAATACGTCCAAAAATAGTTTCATATATCGATGATTAACACATCATCTTATCCTTCCTCAAATTTTATCTTGTTTCATATTAGCATCAATTCCGACTCACTGGAGTATTTATAAGCAATCAATTCCAATCCAGTGGTAGGTGGCCACATGTGAAAGACGTGCATTTAATATTGTATATTATTATTTATATTGATGCTAATTTTGGACAACAATTTTGGCACTTACAGGTATTACACTTACGTAATCACAAAATTATATTCTTAGCATAAAAACTTTGCAAAAACGAGAATAAATTATACTAAGCTCTTAATAGCTCACAGGACAAAAACTAACAAGTAAAATCCTTTGTGATTGCAATAAGAAGTAAAGTAGAGCTACTACAAATAAATTCTAAAACATGGAATTAGAAATTGTGATAGGCACTTCCGTTGAGGAGTAATTGTTGTTTTAATTCCTCATTCCGTAGAAAGCTGATGCTCATTTAAAATTTTCATTGCTTCATTAACGATCCAAGTTAAATCTCCATTATTTAACCTCTACAAGACAACTATGAGGCATTACAAAGCAGAATTGAAAAATTTGCTTTCATTGATGGCGCATGGAAAAAACGGAATAATCAGAGAAAGACATATCAACTGATACACCAATTTCATGACCACGTCGAAATAAGAAATTACATAATTAAATGAAAATTGTTAATGTTATAGACTCAAATTGTAAAAATTGTAAATGAAAATTGTAAATGTTATAGACTCAACTGGCGAAAAATTAAACATGCGACATTCAAAAGCATATTTGTTTCATAACGATCAAAGGACGTTCATTATCATTAAGTAAGTGCCTACAAGCACCATTTATACAGAAGAAACTATAGAGGCCGAAGGCCCCTATGCAGACGGTTCCTATGCAGACGGCTCCGTAACTTGATAATTAAAATCATCATCATCAGATGTACTAATCAATCCCATGGTTTGCTGGAGCAATCCCCTCTCCTCTCCAATTAACTAAACGTTTTATTCCCACAAAAGTCTTCACTTAAACGCCCTTCATGATTTTCTTTATACATACCATATTTGGTCGTCCTCCACAATTCTTCCCATTCAATTCCCCTTCCATTATTGTTTTCAAGAGTTTGATACGTTCAAAATGCGTTCTATTTTGGCTCTTCTTCTTCAAGGTCATCTCATCAACCTGCAATTATAATGAAATTATTGAAATGCACTTTTTTCCCATTTGACTCAATGACCGACAGCATATTGATTGTAGCCCGGCAAAAATTAGTTTACCATTTATCTGAACGGAACAGATATTGTCTGGACAAGCTATTTTGCAGCTCCACAACCACTGAACAACATAGCTAATGCCATGGTAAAGGGATGATGTGCCAATAGACCTAAGCGGGGGTGATGGCGCTCTGATACGGATATGGAGTGCGTACCCGTATCGAAGCAAACGTTAACTTCCCGGCACAGGATCACCGCACATCCATCCAACTTCCGTAACATTCATCCCTGTCCCAATCCCTGCCGATCCTCCGACCCATCAATTTCTCAAGGCGTATGTCATTAATGAGGAGAGAGAGAGAGGGGGGAAGGGGACCTCCACCGCACGCTCCGTCGGTTAAGCGATTGAGAGAACTGGGAGGCGGAGCGGAAGCAGTCGCGCGCCCGACACGAAAATTAAGCGAGACGTGGATTTGCAAGTGGGAGGAGATGTAAAATCAAGGAGAATTCATTTGGTATAGAAAGAACAGAAGAAACTTAAAATGTGTTTTTTCCAAATATTCTTATGATATCGATTCGATGATACTTTTATAGCTTATGACCACCATAATCAACGGTCACTTGGAGCGAATCAACGTCAGCTAAACGTCAATCGCGAGAACTTGTTTTGTATGGTTACTAAGATATTTGATGACTCATGATTTTTACACAGACATTTAACAAAAGAAAAAGAAAATTTTTCGATCCACAATTTTCTAAGGGTTTTGAAGGAGAGGCGTATTGCCCTTTTTCCGAGGCTTTTCCTTAGGCGATTAGAACACAACTTTTTTTTAAAGTAAGCATTAAATATACGCATAATTATTGGAAGTTATATAATTTATTCCTGGATAAATTCATAACAGGCAAATAATAAGATTTTCTTCCGAGGCGGAATTCTCAATTATTCTGTTTCTACCTAGGCAGGGTCCCCCAATAATTTTCAAATTTGTAAATTGCAAATTTATAAATTACAAATGATAACTGCCTTTACTTAAGCTGAGGCATAATTCGAAAAGATGAACCGTGAAAAAGTCTCATAAATCCATGGGCTGGTGACTGGTATGTTTCAGAATTGCTAAATGCTTTCTTCTTAAAATGTTTAACAAAAAAATATCCAACACGATATCCTAGAATAAAGCCTACTAAATATGTGATTGCATGCATATGAGAAAAAGACTCAGGCGCCACTAAGTGGTTTAGAGTTCAACATGCTGAAATAAACCAAGTTTCAAAGATGAAAAAAAAGAACATAGTCAAAATCATGGTCCGTAGAAATTGAAAGTGCTAAAAACTGGTTATAGTTCATTTCATCATGTTAAATATTGTGCTCACTTTAAAAAAGGTGATTTTCCAAATACACGATCAAAAGCTACAATGAAGTCCGAAGCTAACACAATATTTCTTAATCATTCTTCCGAATATTTTAATACTATTTCTCAAGGAAAAATTTTCATAATAACTTAACCGCTTTAAAAACTAAAAGTCAGTATCGGATTATTGGGGTGTCTTATGCTTAAAATAAGTGTCTCATCAAATGTTTCTCCGATATTTTTGCGTGATATAGGTTTAACAAATATAATTCTCACTACAGACACATTTTTCCATGCTAGAGAATTCTCCTAGTTGGATTTGACTCCACATGCGTTCAAGAATACATCATAAATTCAGTAATGCGCAATCTTACCCTCGGATGCCAACATACACATCTTACTAGCATTGCGGAGCCTACACACGAAAACAAAGTCATCAGTAGAGGAGACTGGATTCTCAAGCTCACATGTAATACTATGGCTTCTAAATATTAACACCATAGCAGATGGATGAGACACCCCAATAGTCAGAGAGACCATATTTCAATGCCTCAATCACTCAATCAATGATCACATACTTCATCACTCAGCTTACTCACGCTATCAACCAACTTTATCAACTGAGAAACCTAAAAAAACTCGCTAAAAACAAGCGCTAACTTGATATAGCGATATGGTACTAATTTAACCTCTGAATTCAAGGAACCACCTGGTCAACTTCAATTAAATTCGATATTTTAACTACCTTTTCAGCGCCGAAGGAAAAAACTAAAGTGCGGACGTCGTCACAGCTATAACAAGGAGACAAATCAGAATAAGACTAACAAAGGGTTTTAGCAAGTAGTAATACGGAGCGTTGAGAAGATGATGTAACCACCCAAGACATGACAAATATCGCGCTTAATACTTGAACTAACAAGAGACTGCGAACCAAAACTGATTCCACCTCTGAATTTAAAAGGCTAATTTTTAATTTTTTTTCCTTCTGATACCCAGCCTATTCACTTTTGAAACAGTAATATTAGGTGATATTGCTAGAGAATAATACGGTTGCCTTTACAGCGATGCTATCGGATTTAAATCATGAAATGGCCCACTGGCATAAGGGTAACGGGCACAAAGGTGCTCGCGATCGAAAAGAGGCTGCTGCGGGGGAGGGGGGACGCGAGAACGTGACGACATTAAGGCGCCAAGCAGTGGGAGCACGAAGGGTGGTTTCTAGTGTGAGGTGGATGTGTGAAATACACGGAGGGTAGGGGAGAGAGAGGCTAAGGTTGGGCGGGGGAAGAGCGAGAGAAGAGAAGCGGCAAGTGGGCGGGCGGGTAGGCGCGCTGGAGGGCGCTTGACTTTTAAATTGGCGGATAGGACGTGACCAGAACAAACTCGCAGCCGCGCGCGACGTACCCGCCGCGGGTGCAAGGGCTTCAAGGACCCCGGGAGTGATGCAAGGCTGGGAAAGAGAGGAGAAGGATGGGGGCGGCGCCAGTAAGAGGGAGAGGAAGAGGAGTATCAGTCGGCGGAGAAGAGGGGGCGATTGGCGGAAAAAGGGGGAAGGAGGGGGAGAGAGATTGGTATTGGCGAATTTGGAAGATGATGAGAGGGCACGGATCACTGACAGTGGCGAAGAATGTCACGACCCAAGAAAAATTCCCCGTAATCATCGATAGCACGCGAAACATATTCTTCAGAACACTGGTTGGCTATTATTGTTAATTGGTCCAATACTGAAATATTGTCTTTATGTGGTCTAATATCGGTTGAATGGAAATCACTGTAAAATTTGAGATAAAAAACAAAGCAATGCATGGATGTGGCAGACGCGAAGGATGCATGCAAGGACAAGGGAATATGGAAACTATTCAATTAGAGACGAGTTTTCAAGCTTAACCCCCAGAAATAGGCTCTTTTGATTGAGCCAATCCCAAAAGGAAACAGCGTAATGGTTATGTATGCAAGTAATATTTCTTTCGAACATTCTAAATCCCTATCCTTCCCTTCTCTCTTTCCCAGAATCCTATATTCCAAAATGTCCTCAAGGTCCCATCCCACTAAATTACAATGCAGTAAGCTTTCGGTTCATTTAATTATTATCGACAGATTTTTCATCACTTAATAGCATTGGCACAACTTACTTACAGAGCTAATTGGAAGCGTTCTGTGGTCTTCGGTCATTTTTTTACAAAATATCCTTCCTTGGCATTTTGCACCCCACAAGAAATATCACCAAATCAAATGGAACAGCAAAAAAAATGTAGTTATTAGGGGTGATATTTACATTTTTCGCCGGAAGAGGTACTTCAGTCAAAGTCGTACAGGAAAGCGACAGTATTTATTAATAATAGTGTCGCTTATTAATAGAAAAATAAGAAAAACGACTGGTAGACACATATTTCCAAATCTGTAGTTAATGACGCACAACTTTAGAGAGGCATTAAAGAATATTAACTAATTCAATTCATATACTATACATTCCAAATTTAAATTTCAGAGGTAATTTCAAACTGTCATTCCGGGTCGCAGAACGTAATTAACCCTCGAGTATGGTCGCCTGGGTGTTAGACACCCAGAGTGATTTAGAAATGTAATATTTTTCATCTTGTCCTCGCTGGTGTATCCAAATCAACAGTAGCTGAGTGTTTAGGTATTTAGAGTATATTGAAAGTAAATTTAGCATCATTTATTTTTTCTGTGGTGAAAAAAAAAACATTTTTTGAAGCTCTGGGTGTCGGACACCCTCCGACCGTACTCATGTGAGAAACTTAACCCACCTAACACCATGACTTAACCTTTGCATTGGACACCTTTCTGATAATTGATACGCAATAAGTATGCTACCGCATGTTATTACTGAAGTTGAGAGATTAAAACACCCTAGAAACGTATGCTCTTCGGCATCAAAACAACGTATGCAATAACGTTGGAGATTTTCCAAATGCCAATATGTAGACAAGTCCAGGAAGAAAATGAGTAAGCAAAGTTGATTTCTTTGGTAGATGGTTTACTTCCAAGCAATGAGCCCCTCATTCAATGTACTGTGATATGGATACATATATTGTATCTGTTTTTCATTTTTACCTTTCCCATTTGTCTCCTTCACTAGACTAAGCGAAGAATGTTTGGAAAACCTTTCTCAATCGTTGAGTAGCATATACACTAGAGTGTTCTCTTTTTGTCCTCTCTTTCAGTGTGTCACTGTGTGAGTTAGAGCTGGTTTCAGGATTAGAGTGGTTTCTGTAGTAAAACCATACCTATTCGACAGTTACTCAAAGTAAATATGAGCATGTTTTATATTCATTGCAATTGAGAATTTAGTATTTGGACATTAAACGAAAATATTCCTTCATATTCCACAATTTACAATTATAACAAATTTATTATTGTTCCATAACTGAGGATGTAAAATAGATATCGTTTTAGTTTTCAGTATAGTGTTTGAAAAGGATTGAGAAAGAATATTTCAACTGTTAGAAATAATGGAAGAAGAAGGGGATATAATTTGCGATCTTATGCAGATGATACACATATTGTTTTGCAAGAAATGGGGACGACACATGCTCTGATCAGAATATGAGTGGTGAGGAGTCAGACGAAGGAGATAGTGAACTGTTTTACGGAAAGGATAAGGAAATAGTGTGGCGAAGAAAACCTTTTCGCAAAAATGTCCGAATAGGTTCAGAAAACATTTTCCAAACGACTTCCTTATTGAGTGATTATTCTAAAAATGTAAAATGTCTTTTGGAAAGTTATGAGTTATATTTTACTTTTTTTGATAAAATTGTGGGGTGTACCAATCATTATATTGATAGCGTAGAATTCAGATACAAAAATAAGCGCAATGTCAGACAAACGAGCAACATTGAAATGCGAGCTCTATTTGGAGTTTTGTATTCGGTTGGCCTTCATAAAGACTACCATACAAACCTATTTGTGGGCACCAGATGGCATTGGAATTGAACTCATACATGCAACAATTAGTTTTGACAGGTTTTCATTTCCAATGCGTGCTATTCGTTTTGATAACATTTTTTATCGCAAAGAAAGACAGAAAGTTCATAAACTGGCTGCAATAAGAAGTATAGACACTCAATTCAACAACAATATTCAGAAAGCCTATATCGTTGGAATTTACCTAGCAATAGATGAAAAGTAGAAAAGCTAGATGAATTTTCAAAATTGCTTTTTCCACATTCATAGTTATTTATCAAGGCCATGGTTTCGTTACAGAGTAACATCTTCAGAATTATATGAAAACATATTTCCGATGCCCAATATGTAAAGGTAAGGATAGGAAAACTAAGTCTAAGTGATATCTTGTGATATTCACGAGTGTCAAGAACATTCAAATATTTATTGTGATAATTGCCAGGGCAAAATGTCTGCCAGAATGGAGATTGTAAAAATTTCGGATTGATGTGGATGCAATATATAATTTGTACATATTAAGTTAATAAAATTTGTCAAAAAATTAGTCCGTACATAAAAAAAATATAAAAATTAGATATTAAGTAAATTGTAGTAAAAAATAAAAGCTAAGTCCATTAAAAACAAAGAAAAAAATATCCTGGGTGTCCGACACCCAGCGACCTGAATAACGTTTGTAAAGTAGGCGACCGTACTGAAGGGTTAAAAATCGAAGGCGGATATAGGAAAAAGAACTTTCTCCTATCTCGATTGCTGATTAACACCAGGTAGATATGGAAAACAATGTGACCACAACCTTAAATCTTTCAAATCAACATTCAGGCACAGTGATTCGGTAATTAATTACCCTGAACATTTAAATGCCGATTTTTCTTGCGAGATACTCTGGCATGGGAATGGGTAAGAAAATGTGCCAATTGGCCTTTTTTGCTAGACTACATTCAGCCTTTCCTTGAAACGGGACGTCAGTTTCCTATAATACAATGTATATCAACGTCGTCTGAGCCTTAGTTTGTAACATTTCTCAGGCTGGTTAAGTTAATTAGTTAGTGCATATGGTGTGATTACGAGTCTCACTTTACCGAAGGTTCCAACACCTGGAGAACAAACGTCCACAGATATTCGTGCATGCAACGTGTTTTCCAAATCTCAATATATTAACAAACGACTTTACTCATCACAATAAAATGTTGAAGGCCGATCACTCGTAAATCAGATGTGGCACATCATATCGGTCTTCCGCTTCACATATTTCCTACCTCACTTTATTCCGTAAAAATGACCCATAGTCTTCTTATTCCTCTGTTTACCAAAATTTAACGTCCATAACAGATTTTAACATCCTACTGCGTCTAAATACCAACAGCATCCACGAATCCTACCTCCGGATTCCCCCTTACAACGTTCTTTCTCCTCTGTCCTATTTCTTCTCTATCTCACAGCTCAATTGAGTTTTCCATTCTCATCCACACCTAATTCTCAAAGTCGCTTCGTCAAATATCATGTTTTGGCCACGGAAAGAGATATAAAAATAAAATTGATTGCTTAGATTAATAACAATAAAAAATACTATGCATAAATAAAAAATACTATATATACAATAAAACTAATACGTATATACCTAGTCCAAAATATTAAATATTAATTTAAATAAAAATTTCATGTTCTCTTCCCGTAAAAATGATAAAAATACCGGACACGTATTACAGATATTGGTCCCTAAATATTTATGCATAATAAATGGACTTGAGGTTGAGTTTTACCGAATTATTCGCTAGGGTTTACGTCATATTACGTATTAGGTCAGTTTTATCTCCTGTGATTACCCAGAAAGATAGGTATAGTGCTCAGAAAGTATATAAGGTTTAGCAGCAAATGCCCAGAGCTCTCACTCGAGAATGTCCTTTGAACCCCGAACAGTAGTCAAATGATGTACTTACCGGGTAGTCAAGCCATTGTCGTAATTAATTCAAAGCTTCTATTTCATTTTATGTTCATTCAGTAAATAAACATTTCGATGCACGCATGACAATGATCGGCCACTTTTTTCACTAAACCATTGACTCCGCAAGGAAAAAAATTGCAATAAGGATGTTTTAAATCATATAAAGAAGTATCTACACCAAATTCTGTTTTAATTAAGTACTTAATACAAGCACACAATAAATAACCAATTGACAAAATTCCACAACCAAAAACATTTGTGAGTGTGGTGTCTTACACCTAAGCCCGTCCGTGAGTAAAAGTATCTTGCCTCCATGTGAATTTTTTTTTTTGACATCTGTCTGTTTATTACAAAGGCGTTCATAATCTATTTCCTTCATCGACACCATCATTTTATTGCGTACATACATTTATTTTCATATAAATTCTTAAAACTGCATTTTCGATTTCCCAACACCATCAACGAATGATCCGAGCCTATTTTCTAAATTTCCTCATTATTAGAATTTCTCAGGACGTTCCCTCGTAGCAATTTGGTTTGCCATGCCTTGAGCCATCTTTTGTGCGCGTGTGACTAAGCGCATTCTACCTTTCCGCCTCCATTCTCCAACTCGCGCACCACACTCACTCACTCAGTAAGCCTCACCGCCACTCCGCCAAGCACCGCTCATGCTTCCCTCCCTCTGTCTCTCTCCCTAGCACCCCCTTCCCCTCGTCTCTCGTTCCACTTCCGGCATCCACTCCCCTCCCTCACCAAACCACTCCATCACCGCCCTCTCCATCGTACAAACTTCGCGATCCCCCCTCCCTTGCCACTTCGCTCCGGCATCTTCATTCCCTCACTTCTTCGCCGCGTCTCAAGATCAGATACTTGCGGTGCAAAGGGGAGAGTGGGGTGGGTAGATTGGTGGTAGGAGGATGATCCTTCGGGCACCCATGTATGAGAAGAAATACGATTTTGAAAGAAACACGCAGAGTTGGATGAATGGAGGCATAAATGGATGACTTGAGTTAGCTCGCAGAAATAAAAGGAATCAAGAGAGAGCAACAGTAAGGAAGAAGGGAAGCAAACAAGGAAGAGGAAATGAAAGGCAAGCATCATAGGTTGGCTTGAAGGAGAACACTGGACAAGGGAAATTTGAATTACAGCAATGAAATGAAAATGATGTTAACAAATTATGATATTAAATACCACATTAAAACTGTCTGATACTTGATTAAGAAGATAGCATCAAAGTTAAAGGTCAACAATGCAACTACATTCTCCAGTCAATTGACTACATACCTGCATCTCTCGTCAGCTTATGCCACCACAAGATGAAATATATTTATTTCATATATCATTCCTCAATATATTCTACGAATTCTGGATAAGCAGTCCTCTTCAATAAATTTGACGAAGTATCAGCTCCTTTCGATAAGAATGTGGGCGGCTACCCCACTTCACTGAAAAAAGAGTACCTTGTTTACTAAGACATCATAATGGTAAAATTATCCATTATGTATTTTTTTAAATCTAGCTCTATTATTACAGCAAAGACTTAATTGACTATGAAAACAACAACATTACAGGGAAAATTAGTGGGAATGAATACAAGTAGGTAGTGGAAGTCAGAGATTCGACTAGTTTTTGGAGGAAGACAAGAAATATTTCAACATGTACTATTTGGGACATTATTGATTTCCAATTTTTATGACTGACTTGCGTCAGTAACTGGAACCTGGTACGTACTCAAAAACCCAAGCATAAAATGGAACATATACCCTCTCATTACATTGGTTTGGCATATTTTGAACAGCAGTACTAAACCAGCATTATCGTGGAACAAGGCATTCGGTAGGGTTTTAGAAAGAAGACGTCGCCGAAGTAAAATAAATTATCTTTGAACGTATGTAAACGACCCGATGTATGCATGAACTCGAACAATTATAGACAATAAATATCACATATCCATGATAATAAGAGTCCACTGGTTTCTCATTATTTTATTATTACCTTTCCTATTGTATATTACCTTTCGAGGCCTATACGATATAATGCTTCTGGGAGAAATTTTAAGACACATTTTGAGGAAGTCGGGACTAGCCATGGTAATACTTTTACAGAGTCACCCGCATGTGCACCGAAGTGCGAAAATCCACAGAGGAAAAATAATTAATTTACGGCACATGGCACGATATCGAGGGATTCGGGTTCGAGTCCCGAACAAGCCGAAATTATTTTTATCTCTGTGGGATTTTAGGACCTGAAAAATAAAGGTCACTTACAAAGCAACGAGTCAGTCATAGGGCGAAGCTATTCGCTCATCTTGCATATAGGTGAACTCGAAGGAAGCAGCGACGAGGGGTTACGATCTGTTTTCCTGAGTCTCATTTTTCGTATATTCTACCCTTGGTATGTAGGAGCCGAAGAGGTGAGAATAGCGAGAAACAGAATAAAAATTATAAAAGACAGAGCTTGAAAATTAAGAAAAAAATCAGGAACCAGGAAGACAAAGTCGCCGGAAAAGAGAGTTGAAGGAGGTGGAAGAAGAAGCAACAGAGAGGAAGCTGCGCGGGAGAGGACAATGGAGCACGTGGTGCGAAACAAAAGGAAGGACTGGTGAGAAGAGGATGAGGAGTAGTGGTGCGGGAAAGGGGGTGGGCGATCGCCGTGAGGAGGAGAAGGGATTGCGAATGAAGGAGGCAGGAAGATGGGCGGCGGAGGTGAATGGATGAGAAGGCGGCGCGCGGTGGCAGGTGTGCCTCGGGGACAGCGGAGGCCTCTGTCGGCAGCGCCGAGCCAGAGAAGAGGACGCGGGGAAAGAGAAACATGCCGAGGAACGGACTGTAGGAGTGAGGAGATTTGAATGAGGGGCAAGGAGGGGAGGGAGAGTAAAGAGGCTGGGGGAGTCACAAGGAAGGGAGGGAGGTTGATGAAGGGTTTCGGGCGCAGAATGAAGAGCGTTGAAGAAGGAGAGAAGGGGGTGGGTGGGTTGAGAGGGCACGAAAGAAGAGGGGATTTCGGGGTTATGTGATTTGGTCTGAGGGTGGTTGATGGGTTCCCCCATGGTGGGCGCGACGTGGCAATGTCGCAGTCCTCGCACTATAGCCGATGCAGCAATTAAGCCCAGACAGCATGCGGCGTCACTAGCCTCCTCCTACAGCGTCCTACTCAGCCAACATTCTACCCTCCTTGAGAGCGCCACTCCTTCACCCCCTACTCCTTCAGACCTCTTGTCCTCCCCCCCATCCACCATCTCACGCGCCCCCCTATTCCCCGGGTTCTATTCCAACCCCTGCAACCACCACCATACCAATCCTCGCCCTTCCCCCCTCCATCTCAAATGTGCTTCATGGCGCCAACACGTACTCCGACAGTTGCTCACCACGCCCCTCCGCCTCCACTGAAAAAATACCCTCCTCCCACATTTCCCCGACCCTAACAAACCCCTCTCCTCTCTTGTGACGTGCACTCTTAATCCAACCCCTTTCTCTCTCAAATCATCCCCCCCATCCCTCTCCCTCAATGACACGCTTCCTCCTCGTAAGATCTAACCTTCTCTCATCTCCCTCCCTCCGACCACCCTCGAACCGAGCGACAACCAACACTTCCCTATTCTGTCTCGACCCATACTTCCACCCCGCATGCATGACACCCGTGATGTAGAGAAACCCATCCTCCACTCCCTCTGGCTCCAATCCCCTCCTCTAGGATTCCAAGCGCACGTGCATCGCCTCATGCCCATGCAAATATTCACTGACGTGGTTTCGCGGGACACCTCGCTCTCAAGTGATGTTACCTCGGCACGTGGAAAGTTTTAGGCTCCGGATTAACCATCATTTAAACAACCTTGACCCCAGTCACCACTCAAATGAGGAATAAGGCTGGTTATGATGGTGGTTTACGACCTATATCCGAAAACCAATGCACTTTTGCGAACCTGTAAATGGTGGCCGCTGGGCGCTAAATAGTATTACCATTAAGAGCGTGGTCAACTTAAATAATTTTTATATTTTCTCGGTGATTGAGAATGCAGGTTAAAGAAATTAGAGTCGAAAGTAAAGCAAAGAGATATTTTTCATATTAGAATATAGCAACAGACTAAACCACAGGGGAGCCGATCAAACAGGTCAACTTGGAAAACAAGAATGAGAATCTAGAGAATTCCTCTTCATGATCTCTTTTTTATTATGATTTTTTTTCTGCGTTCAGGAGATAAAGGTCTACTTATTTGAAAAAGCTTTATTCTCTTTGCCGAAAAATGCAAAACGTTGGCAAAAATAGACCTATATCTTCTGAAAGAATAAAAAAATAAGAATGAGAATATTTTGTTAGAGTTTGGCGTCATGTATTTCAAATCACCACACACATTTCTTTGTTTTATACTGACTAGTCCATCAAACTAAAAACTTCAGGGCAAGTCAAGCGGCCATTTAGATTCAAAGTTCTATTTTCCTCTTTTTCTTTGATATAATAATGCAGTAAACATTTTTAAGGTGCTATTAGCCATTCCATGGTGCAAAAAAGAAATAATTATTACTATATGAAACAGAATCAAGTAAACGCACTAAGAAACTCGACGCGGTCTATTAAGCAAATCACACGATGTAACTTCACAGAAATGAAAATTTAATTTCGACCGAAAATGGACAAGTAGATGTTAGCCATTGACTACGGACGTACAGAA
This sequence comes from Pyrrhosoma nymphula, assembly GCA_963573305.1. NCBI lineage: Eukaryota > Metazoa > Arthropoda > Insecta > Odonata > Coenagrionidae > Pyrrhosoma > Pyrrhosoma nymphula. The sequence continues at coordinate 156,424,246 of OY754327.1, read as the reverse complement.
CGTATTGCTTCGGCTGAAAAATGCCATTTTACTGAACAATCAGAAGTACATAGTAACCTAAGTATCTTTGGACGCAAGGGATCAAATACGTACAAATGGCCTCCATGATACTATCTTGCCAATATAAATAATGTTCATGATTTATAAATAAATATAAAAACCTTAGAATCACAAATTTATTACCTACGTAGTACCTAACCTACCGGGAGACACATGTGATGCCTGCTAACGAGCTCACCTCATGAGTGGTCCAATTCAATGAGACATCAAGAAAGGAGCGATCCCATTAACAATTCGCTTCTCTGTTTCACACAAATTTAATCACGAATTTCGAATTTCTGGTGTTGGAGTGGATATGACCCAAAATATCACCCGGAGCCGAACTTGGGTTTCTTCATTCACTAGTCCATCGTTCACGCTGTCACGGTCCACAACCGTTAGAACACGAGAAAAGTTTTTTAATTCAGTTTTCGTCATGACCAAAGCCTCCCCGAGCTTGATAGCGAAGGATTAGACGTAGTATAATAGGTACGTGCAACCAAGAATCCCTCCCCTCTCCCCCGTTGTCTCTCTCCAGCCAGTCGTGCGTGAAAGGAAGGGGAGCAGGGCATGGCGCAGCATTCGAGAGGATGAAAGAAAGGCAGGCGTGGAGGATTCATCACATATTGGGGTCGATGTGAATAAGTAATGATCATTACGAACGCGCGCGCCGTCGTTACAATGGGCGGGAGAGGCAGAGAGAGAGAGAGAGAGAGCAGGGGGGAGGGGAGGAGAAGCCTCCGTACGCCAATTTTGCATCTGTATTGATTGTGGGGCAGTTTGGCGCATGCTGAGAGGAATGAAAAACATACATTGCGCACACAGCGTAAACTTATACAGTCTTTCATCAAAAATATTAATTGAATACTGCCTGCATACAAGGCATTCCCACGACGCCGTGACAAATAGGAAAAATATGTGTGCTTACTGCAAGAATATTTAAAGCAAGCTTTATCGCGAGTCAGGCAAGCAATAGGCATGCACAATGAAATCATTCAGGCGTTTGTGTACACCAGGAATTCATACGAACAGGTGCAGTGCATACTAAATAACCGAATTGAATTACCTCCTACGATACCATCGGCCGGGCCATTCGATTTCATAATTAATAGAGAAATCAACATGTAATATTAAATAACTAGACATCATAACCTCCAAACATGTTACCACCAGTAGTTTATGCGTTAGTAGTAAGTAATTATGTTATTTACGTTGACCACCACAACAGTTCTGTAAATCGTGAGAAATGTTATTTCTTTTACACTTGCGAATGATCAGCATAAAATTAGTCACTATATTGAGAATTTAAAAGTAATTATGTGCATCCTTGTGAAAGAATACGCAGGGAAGGAGACGAAAAAATTAAAAGAAAAACTATGAAACGAAGAGTACAAACGCATAATATAGAGCAAAGCAATTATAATAACAAAATTGATTGGCAATAAATAAAAACTAAAGTGACGACAAAGCTACGGGGATTTAAATCATCATGTAACTATTGGCGACGGCAACTTTAAGAAATTGAAATGAAGCTATAATTTATAGCGAGGGAGAGCTGAGGTGAAAATATTAATTTGGTTAACGCATGATAAGAATAAAAGGAGTGTATTGAAAATATATTTTTTTAAATTGAGACTTTGAAGATATATAAGTAAAAATGGATCTACATGTTGTAATGACATATCAGGTTTAAAATTAACTCAACTAAAGAAAGCCTGAGCAATGCAATAATGAATACGTTTATATTCCCGCTTACATCATTTCTCTCGCAAGAGAAATATCACTGGTTTAACACCATAAAGAACGATGACAATTATTGTTCTTTAAAATGTGAAGGGGACCTTTAAAGGCCAGAAATAGGTTACTCTTATAGAAATATTTTGCCCATGTACCACCTAGGTGGTAGATAATTACGGCTTTAGTTGATACATATTAAGTGTACGAGGGCGAGGTGAAAGGTTCTCGGCCTGGCAATGAAAGACTGTCATTTTTATGTCAAAAATGCATTTATTATTCTACATAGTCCCCCTTTATGTCAATTCACTTAGTCTAACGTTTTTCAAATTAGTAGATTCCATGACGGATGTGCGATTCTGGTAGGATTCCCGTGCCTTTGATTGTTGCCGAGCGGACTAAATTTCTGAGAGCCCCTTTATATTAATTTATTCCATATTTCCCAGTGTTCTAATCACGACGATATTCCTAGTTTTTATGAAAAATGGTGTAATATATCGTATTTTTTTCACGGCTTACCAATAGGAGGTGAATGTGCTGCACACCGTATAAATCATAACACAATGAGAAACAATTGCCCTGTTATTGCCAAAAAGGCAGATAAATCATTTTATTCTGCCTCTTTTTAACAGAGGCATTCAATGAAATGTACACAGCAGAAACAATACTCTGGTCACTACAGCGTGAATTACCCTGAGACTCAAAATTTATCTCTCGAAAAAATTAGTACCTCTGCCATATCAACACAATAGAGTGGATTAAAAGAGAACTGTGGCATTAGGTAGACTAAAAGTTTTCAAACTAAAAGACTCACTGGTTTGACGATAGCGGTGTCACATATACGCACAGGTATTAATATGAAATTTAAATGAAACTAGAATTTTAGCACCAAATATTTAAAATTTTAATTTAGCCCCAAATATTTTGTTCTAAGTCTTTAAACTTCTTAACTTAAAATTACAGAAATGCCGTTAACTAAAAGAGAGAAAATTTTATTAGTAAGCATTGAGAAGTGTTTAGCGGTGGAGATAATTTAATCTACGCAATGATAATAAGTTTGTAGGAGAAATTAGGAAGTGCACTTGAAACCAATATTCAGGAAACCGAGGCCAGAAACTTATAAACTACTAACTAAAGAGGCAACATGTCTGCACTCTATGACACACTTGAGGTGTGAGTTTATTTCCACGCTCGCAGGGGTAAGAAACGGAGGGAATAATAATAAAAAATAGTTTCACCCTTGGAAACACACTGAAGGTTGATTCCGAACACTAATTGGTACACTAACCACTACCTGATGTAAGTAAATATTAGTTGTTTTAGCATAATTAATTTACTATACACGATCATGAATAAGCCAGGGTTTCTCTTATTTTAATAATATAATTTATAGCGTGAGAATTTCCTCCATGTTCCAAACAAATCCAATGTAATTAATATAAAACGGTTAGTCCAGAAAAAAGCTATCGCTATTGAACTATTAGAAAATTAAATATAGAAGTAAGTCGTGCCATGCAAAGCACCACTGCATTCGTATGAGTGCGAATAACTGATAAATACACTTTATTTAGCATGTGCCAACGCAACACTTTCAAGCCATTTCAACAGCAAGAAGTCCCAAAAGTCGAGCACTTAATAACTCTTCCCTCAGCTTGCATATAAGCGCCAATTTCCTCAATATGGCGAATAAATCAAATTTCTTACTCTCCCTCCCGCGCGTACATAACTCATAAAGGGCACATCTTAGCGACGCCAGACAGCACGCTGCTACGGAGCCAATCATTCATCGGAAGCGCGCGATCAGGAGAAGAAGGATTGCTCGCAATAATAACGAAGGAGCGTCTAGAGCAGGGGGGATTTACGTATAAGGAGGGTGGGCTTGAATGAGAGATCCTAAAACTACTCACTGGGCCATTCATCAGGTCCCCCCCTTGCTCCTTCATTGTCATCAGAGAGCTTAGTTCGCTACCCTACCCCCTCCGCTAAGGCTCTCTCCATATTACATCAACCTTCTCCACAGCCTCCTTCAACCAGTAACACTGGCAGCCCGATACCTCCTCTCCCTATAGGAAGCTCTTTGCGCGTTATAATCTCAAAACTTCCGTATGTTCAATTACTCCCGGCCATACATGGAGCAACCACATCCTCTTGCCTATTTCGTAGGAGATTAAGAAAGGATGGGGGGCTGGTCGGAGAAACCGGAGAATGGAATTATGAAGAAATGTAGAGCAATATAAAGGCGGGAACCTCTGAGATCCCGAAATAACCTTACCCTCCTCCCATCCTCTATCCCCCCCCCCCAATGAAGTCTCGGATGCCTATATATCCCCGGCATCTTTGCTATCGCATCTTTTTTCGCCCATTCTACTCCTCACAGTATTTTTCATCTCCAGGAGCATCTTCATAAGAGGCTCTTGGAAGCCACAGTTCTACCTCATCTTACCTCCCCAAGGCCTTCTCCCCCCCCTTCCCCTCGCCTTCCTTGGGCTTCCTCTTTCGACTCTCACCCCCATGCGACACCCTCTACTCCAAACCTGATATCCTCTCCCCGATCCCCAAACACTTCCATCGTCTCCCTTAACCCCGCTTCTCTCTCTATTCTTTCCCTTCCCCAGTCTAACCTATCCTTAAACACACCCCCAATTCTTCAACTCGATACTCCCACTTCGTCTCCACAGCCCTCTTCACGTTGGGAAGGGGGTTGAGGGCTGAGGTAATGCGGTTTGAAGTATGGTTTTGGGAGATAGTGGGTGGGGAACGGGGCGATGTTGGTTAGATTCCTTCTCTTCCTTTATCTCTCACCCTTCTCTGCCACAATCCCCTTAGAACGAAAAAAATATCGAGTAAAATGACGCTCCTCTGAGATGGCCCACCTCATCACCTTTCCCCATGAGATCACCCTGCGGCTTCCGTCCCCCATCTTAACATCGACCTCCCGAGTTTTTTCCAATCCCCTTTTATTGCTGGGGTCCTTCCCAAGTTCTAGTTCTCCTTAGCACATCGAACATTAGGATACCTACGCTCTCTATCTAATACTCTCATGATAAAGTAACCACCGGAAGGCATTCTTTCACGGCAACAGCTCTTCAATAGCTTTTGACAAGGTCATCGAAAAACATCACCAAAATATAAAAGAGAGGTTATATTTTGCCACTCTTGAATTTCCCAATACAAAATTATAGGGTATTAAACATTAATTTCGTTCCAAGGGAAAGACATTCTCTGTTATCTTGCCTTACAAGAAGTGTTTCAGCAGTCGATCAAATATTTTTCGTACGAATATCCTCATGGGGAGCAAGCACGGATTATCATTTTTTTATGATTAGCACACAAGGTTACAAAAAAAATTCGATGACAGCAATGCAGCTAATCTATAGATGTGTTTTCATAATTCATTGAATCTTACTTCTTTGACATCGCATAGATCCCGCTTTGAATTTCAACGACTGTACTCTACTCTTGCCTATTCTTAACCACCACGCGCCGTTCAAATGGTGAATAGTTTCCTTCATGCTGACGCAACAATAGGTTCTCCCGTCTGTCTGTTGCACGATCGATATTACGCGCAAAAAAGATGTGCCCAGATTACTGAGCCCTGTTGACTATTTCTTTCAAGTAATTCTAAGGAGGATATTATTTTCTCATGACTTTCCAGCGATTCTTGAGACTCTATTTCCCAAAAACTCGTCCAACCCAGATATCATCCCCTCGCGAAGGCATTGCACACCTATATATTTTCCACCCCTATGCAGTAATTCACTCCTACTCCTTGCCGCAGCCTCTTTGCCTTCTCTTCCCGGCTCAGTCGCATCTCTTACCTTCATCCAAACATTCAACCTCCGCCCCCTACCCTACACAAAATTCTTTAACCCCAAGTTTTTTTTGTTCAGAATTTACATTTTTTCATATATCCAACACTGACGCTTGGCACCCGCGCAATCCAATTCCCTCCCTGGATTGCGTTATCCTCATCTTCACCTCCATACCAAACAAGACACCTGCTCTTCTCCAAATTTGACTGAAACCACTTTCGCTTCTCCCCAATCTTTTAGGATCCTCTTTTTTCCCTCCTTATGCATCCCCTTCCTACCTTGCAGAATAAATTCCTCTCACGAAGGCGGGTACCTCACCAAGAAACTTGGGAGTCATCTCCATATTTTATCACAATACGCATCCGAGTGTGAGGCAGATGAAATTTGTTTTTCTTCGTCAGGAGTTAGTACCGTCTCGCATTTTGATTTACACCGCTCGGGAAATAGTACATATTGTTAGACGCATTCTCTTAATTTAAGATAAACGGAATTACTGACTACAATGGTTGATATCATAAAATCAGAATTGTAGTCAAGAATTTTACATTTAAGCCATTATCGATCGCTTATTTTATGCGCGAATATTATACTGTGGAGAGGTGACAGACAATCCTTAACATTTCCTCATATTTTACACAAAAAAATTCTTTCGCAAAAGTGAATTGTATGAAAAATGATTTTAAGTGGTATTACAAAGATAGGAATCAACTTACAACTTATAGAGCATAATCTCAATACAAGACCCAACCGCCTCTGAATCATAAGTATTTTTTACAACGTAAATATTTTTAAGTCAAATCTTGGGCAAATCCATGGAAAAGGGGACATTGGGGCTGTTTTTGAAAATTATGAATGAACCTCTTATATTTACATGCTTGGCACATATGATGTCTAATCTAAATTTGCAACATTGTTTTAGACTTTCAGCTTTTTTAAATGAACATTATTGCCAGAAGAAATCATGGAATACTTGAATGTTGCGTAATATTTCCTTTAGAGTCCATCTAACTGACTCATTTATCATTACGAATAGCTATAATTCACCCAAGTATAGCCAGGACTGGAGATGCCTCGCCGCAGGAGTTTTCATTTTCACAAATAAGGCCTTGATATCATTGTATTCAAACAGTAATATCTACATTAATTAATTTTCAACAAGGGAGGTGGAAAAACTTAAAAATTTCCAGTGTTTTGAAAGCTAGACTCATCTGGTAAAGAAGCCATAATTTTCCCTTTCAGTATCGCATACAGTTTATAATTAGCTAACCTTGAATATTCATGCCACTGGGGTTAGGAATTCCTCCAAGTAAAAATTGAACAATCTTCGTCAGATATTCGATCAATTACAAAGCGTCCAACAAAGAGATCAATTACAAAGTGATTCGTCCCTTACCATTGGGTCAATTGCACTATTTTTCTTGATTATTTCACTACCATTGAAAATAAAACCATAATTTAGCTGAAGCAAAAATTTGCTCTCAGTTACACCATTCCCAAAAATATCGTTGCTACTTTGATGACATGAAACACGCCTAAAGTGCATTCATTAAGTATTTATCTATCACGTTTGCCTCCCTTGACAGGGATGGATATTAGTATATGAAAAATATGAAAAGAAAAGTTAATATCATTGGGAGCGCTAACTCAAGCAGTGTTTTACCATAAACGTAAAAAACGCATATTCTTCTATCGAAGGTTAGAGAGCAACAGTGTTGTTAAACAACTGAAGAAGCAAGAATTAACTTCCATCGTTCTAATGCCAACATTTAAATCACATAAACGCGTGGTGTATATTTCCCATTCATTAAAACCTGTCACTTGATGACTCCGAAGTAGTTGACATCGTTCAGGCTCAATTTAATTGAATCCGGAGAAAAATTCTGCAATCCCACTCAAAGACACCAGCAAGTCAGCACCCTTTGCTCTTCAAAGATGCTGAAAAATAATTTTTCCTGGGAGAAGAGTCGGAATTTCGTGCTCCCTTCCGAGCTATATTCCCTTCGCCAATGCCTATTGTATCTCACCTGATCGACTGCTTCTGTGCCCTGGCTTCCTCTCCACTCTGCAGTTACCCCATCCCAGTTCACCCTCTTACTCTCTCCTTCTCTATCCCCCGAACGCTCCTTTAGCGCCACCAAGGCGTAAGTGAATTTTGACGAGTCTTGCGGTTTTTCACTATGCCTGCGATTTCCAACGAACCGGAACCAGATAAGGTTCCTCCCGTCCCACCATTCTCTTCCCTTCCTTTTACACCCCTTCTCCTCCAGCACCCAGAGGTATTCTTCTCTCATTTTCCCCTCCTACACCATCTCCACTCTACCAATCTCTCTCTATCTCCTTCCTCTCTTTCGATATATACCTATCCCTCTCTCCGAAAGGCCCTAGCGTCTCACCAAACCTTCTTCCCCATGCTTCAGAGATACATTTCCGCTCTCTTCTTTTTTTATTCTGCCACCCAGTCACATTTTTCGTCCTCCCTCTGTATAGCCCTCCCGGCCTTAGTTGAAAACTTGTCAATTTGGCTTGTTTCGGCAGCGCGATCCTCTTCAGCGTATGCAGGGAAATAAAAAAATAAAAACCTCTCACGTATCTCACTTGGGATCGAAGGGAGCAAGTGGCCTTTATTACTGCACCTCCAAGTTCCAACAGCAAATGCAATTTTTTTGTCTCACATGAAGTTCCACGGAAAGGACGCCTACAATGTGGCTCTTTTTCCATGCTTTGCTATATTTTTTTGTTGATTATTGAGATGAAGGTCTTGTGCTCATCGTGAGTACCTGTTGATGACAAAAGGTGGCTTCACAAAGAAGACCTGAGCATATACCTATTCACCAATATGATATCATCGTCAAGAAGTTTCTTTCACCACGTCCCTTCTTTATTACGCTTCATAAAAAGGGACTTTATGCAGAAGCTTATGCCTGGATTAAACGTTAAGATAAGAGCTCATGAGTTTGACTTGCACTGAAAGGAACTTGAGATAGAATAAATTATTTTTTAAGCAATTTAACGATATTATATTGTCTTTTTAAATATTACCGGGTCGAGATGTCCACCCCGTTTATTTAGACTGAATTTTAAGATTCTATTATCATAAAACATTCACATATCTATGCGGAAATTATTTTTTTCATCAGACAAGTTTATGACCGAGCACCCGCCAAGGAAAGATACGACGGAAATTCCGACGTTCGCCACTATTTTCAACAGCAGGTGGAGATAAATATGAACAAAGACCGCTTCACCGAACCAGTACACGTGAGCACGTCTTCCTCACGCGTTCCTTCATCGAAATGCACGCGAAAAATACGTCTGACCAGATGACATTACGCTTGGATGACTCACCGACGTCGAACCATTGTGCATTTCGAGGTGGAGCAGTCTCGAGCTCTCCGTCAGGCATCCGCAGCACCATCCCTCCCTCCTCCTCTCTCATATCCTTTTTTTCTCCTCCCTCCTCGTGTAAAAACCTAAAGCGTCTCCCAGTGCGTCAGCGACGTCACATTCGACGCTCGCACACAACAAGTCGCAGCGGATTGAATGGAGTGTGAAAGGGAGAGCGAAAGAGAGAAAAAAAGGCATTCATCAAAATGCAACGATGTCGCCCATTGCACCCCTCCCCCATCACCTCCATGTCTACCTATCCACCAACCCACAACCTCATCCCTTTTCTTATTCCCCAACCCATTACGTCGTATTTCCACCTTTTGCACTCTTCCTATCTCTCTCTCTCAATCCATCCCTCACGCCCCCCATCTTTCAAAATCCCACCCCATCACGCGTCCTTCCCATCATGCTCTTTCCATTTCGACGGAAAATAATCAAGTCCAGGGAGCTTTCGCTCCTCCTCTTCAACCCATTTCCGAAAACTATTAGCATTAGTATATTTAAAACTCTCTGGCTATGATCGTGCGAAGTTCAAATTTCACTATTTCCTTTGTAAAATAAATTTTGCATCACAAAAGATTCGATGCAGCGCACTGCATTACATAGAATATCAAACTGCATCGCATCACATCTGCACACTATCCTGCGAGCAGACGTTAGGACGTGGGACTGGAAGTCTTCACACAACAGCCATAAAAGTAATGATAAAGGAAAAAGAATTAATTCACGATTACTATTGAGGTGTTTTCGTAGAAATTAATCTATTGATCTGTTCATGGTTGGATGTTTATTTGGGGAGGTGATCGGCTAGATCGGGAGACTAGAGAGAAACCCGGCGTCTGAATTCGCCCACTCATGGCAGAAGTCTGCGAGGGGTCCACAGTTTAGCGTCCCATTCAACGGACAGAGTACTATGGTTGAAATGCAGCAAAATTCCGCAGCAAAATCCGAACTACTTCCGGGATTCGAACTCGGGCCTTCGAAATCGGAACACAGCACTCTAGCCACCCAACCAACTAGGTCCTTGTTGATATGCTCTTATGGCAGTCAATCGCATTATTTTATTTTGGCACATATCATATCGCACCACATTACATTACATCGCATTGGATTGCCATATCGTCTAGCTTTATCCCTATCTTTCCGATTCCTTACCTCGCTCGCCAAAAAACCATCTCCTTCCCTCTCCCCCTTCCTCCAACTACTCCATCGGCTCTTTTCTCTGCCCATTCCAGGGTCTCTGAGCCAACCAACTCTCATATCCGAGAGATGAAATCCACAGACTTTTGCCTCCCTTCGCGCCATCCACGCGCACCTCACCCCCATCCAACCCCTTCTTTTTTTACCCCACTCGAAAAATGTGATTCCCACGCTAACTCCCCCACTCGAACAATCACCGCCTCCTTCTGTCCGCCCTTCCCCTGCCCCCACCAACCCTCCTCGTAGAAACTCTCGCTTTCCCCCGCACCACCCCAGCAGCGGGATGGACGGGTTGGAATGAGGGTGGAGAGGAGTGAGTGAGGGCGGATGGAATATGGACGACTCCTCCCCTCACACAATATACGCAGATACATACATGCTCATCCGGCGCCGTTTCTTTCCGCCGCTTCTCCCCAACCCATGCGGCCTCCCTCCATCTTCTCTTCGAGCTAAAGTGGAGGAAGAAGCGACCAGAAGGATGGGGAGTGATATAGTCATTCTCTAGCCACCCACCCGCCCGACTGCGAAGCAGTCGTCAAGTCCCGCAAGTCAATCACGCATATTGCTCTCAGAGTCTCGGCGTCGTCTGCGTCAGCTCTTGCTCCAATCTGCAGCGGGGGTTCCTCTTTCCCCTACCCTCACTTCCTCTTTCCCCAAACCCTCGTCCTCTCCTCAACCCTCCCACCACCGATATTTCCTTCCCCCCAATTTTTCAAGTTACCCATCTCCTTCCATTCTCTTCTAGCCTCTGCGCAAACTCTCACGTCGAAAACCTATCTCATCCCAAGCAGACGGAACAGGATTTCGAACTACTTGACGGAGATTTGGCTCACCCCATAGCAGGAATTTTCAGCCAGGTTGGCACTATTTCCTGTAAAAATATTTAAAATTAGCATATTTATAGGGTGTTTATAATCCATCCATATTTCGATGCTTGACCAGGATACGCAATTCTTGAAATCCACGACAGGGGCGAAGGTCCATTCTTAAAACTTCTAATTTAGAGGGAAATGGATTCAATTTTCACCGTGGATTTCCCTTCACCTTAGCCCTGATAATACAAAAAAATGTGTAGTATTTTTTCAAACCATTCTAGTATAAAGTAAGAGAGCCTAGACTTATTCATTTTTTAGGTTTAGTGCTAAAAATGCATGTTAAAGAAAGCGTACCTTGGTTTGTACAGGTTTGTACGTTTAGTGACTGTTTTCATTAGCACCTTAGATTAGTAGAATCAGAAAATTCTATAAGATTTGTGCTTGGGTAGAATGGGAAAGTAAATTATTTGCGAGGAACGTAGCACAACGAGATATCCTTAGATGAAAACATAAAAGCTAATAATCTTGGGATAAACTTCCTCTTGAGTTATTACTTCTTATGCCGGAAAACCTTCTCTGCTTCCACGAACGAATTTTAAATTGCTCTTCTCAACTTATTCTGTACACTTGGTGATATTCTTTTATTTTGCTTAAACATTATGTGTCAGTATTGTATGGTTTATGTGCATTTTTCGTATCGTTTTCCCACATCACATGAGGTTAGGAGTATGAGGGGACCATTAAGGATATCAGAGTCTCTCTTTCGATCAAAATGTCTCAATTTCGCCCCAAATAATAACGACATTAATTTATTCATACACCTTTGTATCTTTACTAAATGCGATAAAAAATTCCATTCCAAATTCCAAGATTATTCTTCGAACTCTTGTATCTCACTCTATACTACTTTGTGAAGTTTATCCATCTTCCTCTCTACCCCTAGCACAACGGAGCTCCTTTCTCTTCTCCTTATTCTTTCCCTCGCAATCTCCTCCCACCATTCTCTCTCTTCCGTCCCCCACCCTCCCCCGAAACTCACCCCCCCCCCACCCGCCACGGCTTATTCTCGCCGTCTGCTCCACATACACTTCACTTGTTCCTCTCTCAGCCCCACACAGCCTCCTCCTCCCTCACATTCCCTCTCTCTTCTACCACTTCCCGTCGAGTAAGACGCCGTCATATCTCCTTGTGCTGACTACGCGAGTGATGCCACCGCATCTCATATATACCTTCTCTCCTACTCCTTACTCGATGTGCCTTCTCTCTCAGACTCATCCACCGACTCCCTCCCCTCCTTTTCCCACTCTCACCTTCCCATCGGTTTTCTTAATAACCGCCGCCATCTCTCAGAGGCTGCCAACAACTTGAACTTCCTCCGCCGCTCCTCCTCCTCCTCTCTCTAACCATGGCCGAACCGCCTTCACCCACGCCTCTTACCTCTCCCACTAATCCCCTTGCTTCCTACTAGGGCTTCCTCCCTCATCCGCAACTTCAACCCGAAACCTCACCTCCTCTAACACCGCCAAACCATCACCAAAACTCTAGCTCGGCACACGCGACTGCCTCAAGGCTTTACTTATATTCATGCATGAAGTCCTGTTTCATTGCTTTAGTCGCTCCCAGATCTTAGCAACAGTAGTTCGACGGGAAACCGGTGAAGTTATAATCGAGGCAAATAAAAACGAAGCGTTTAGGAATGAGGGACGTCTGTAAGATAAGCTTAATTCGCAGTTTTTATTGATGTATACTTCGTGATCAATCGCTTTTAAGTCTACTTTAACTCCGGAATAAATTACAAGGGCCATTGAAAAAGCTTTGTGCACTAAAATGAATCACATTTATTTATTTGTTTTTTTTTCTTTAAGGTTTATCAACTTTCAGATAATGTTTTTACGCAGACATCTAGAGCAAATACATATTACATAATACAGACTCCAGTCGATACCAAAATAACAGTTTCTCAAAAATGGCTGAGGTTTTCATCCACCATCAAAGCGAGATAAGCTCTTCTCAAAAGAGATCGGAATGGAAAAAGCAATACGTCCATCGGTTAATAAAAAATATTAATTCCTTAACGATTAAATGGAAAATTATTATAAACTTATTATTATTATAGTGTTGATATTCTACACTAATAATGAATTACGTGAAATATATTAGGCATCAAACACTGAAAATGTTGTGTAAAATTCTAACTTATTCGAGTCTTATTGCTTTAAATTGGAACGAATACTGAAATCAGAAAAAATTTCTCAGCAGCAACTACGAAATATTAGTTGTTTTCTTTTCGGTGAAACATGTTTTTGAGACACTATTGTGTGCTTGATAACACTTCTATTATGAATACTCTCAGAAACGTGCTCATATAAAATCAAAAAAGCAATAAAAACAAAGAGATCAATAAAAGTTTGGAAAATGGCTGGATTATTTTGCTATTGCTGTTATTTCAGGAGTATTGCGTTGCTTACTTGAACAAAAACATAAAAGGAAAATTAAAAACAGCTCCATTCTTACAAACTTATAATTTATAAATCATGATAGTGGCAATTGCTTACGATTCAAATACGAAGAGTCAACTGTTAAATAAAAAAAGTTAAATAAAAGCTGTGAGATTATTTCAGCTGCCAATTATAAATAGGGTAAAACGACAGAATATCGGATACCCCCTATCTCGACCGGTAGGTTTTTCAGCCGGTGGTGATTGCCTGAACTACGTTCTACTAGCCGTTCTGATGCTCTCAGTTAAGTTGAAACCGTTTACCGTTTGCTGTAGTTTGTTCAAAACATTTTATTTGTTTCTCACGGTTCAAGATATTTGCGGAACAACACTATATAAGTGGATATCACCAAGAAGCCAAGGTAGATTTCTTAATGTATTATATGTAGCATAACACTAAGGTATTATAGTTAATTTGTATGTTTTGACACCGGCCGTAGCTGGCTTCATTCTGAGTTATATTTAAGTTCGCCACGAGGTCGATGCAGTCCTAATATCGGATAGCGTGGTGTGCCTAATATCGGATAATCGATATTAGGCACCCCACGGATATCCGATGTTAGGCGATGTTTTTAGTGGGATTGTACGTTTTGTTTCAGATGTCTCCATGGAAGAATCAGAGCAAAGAATCGATGATGAAAGCTGTGGCAGCTGTTAGAAATCATGAAATGGGTTTTTTTAAAGGCTTCAAAAATCTACAAATTCCTATGTCAATATCTGAAAATTATGTCAGCCATCCAAACAAACCTTGTGAAGAACTAGTTAATGTTTCCTTAGGTCGAAGACCTGTGTTAGCGGATTTTGAGGAGCATTTGGTTCAATTTTTTTTCAAAAGTATTTATCAAATTATTACAGCACGCCAAAAATTAATAAAAATCAATGAAATGTGGAATGAGAGATTTTTACAAAATATTTCAAAGTTTGTTTCCCAGGCAATGGGATATCATAACGAATTAGACAATTTTAAGAATGTTTATAGTATTAATCTTATAGATAATAGAGAGCTAAATGTTTTGCGGTCAACCCTTTATTTAACAACTTTATAATTTGTTTAAAATATCACTGTTTTTTGATAATTTTTTACATGTTGCTAGGATAAAAGTACTTATCGCCGCCTGCCGCTCCTGAGATATAAACACCAGGAGTCAGACTGAAGTCTATATTATTAGACGGAAAAGAAATAACTTGCACCAACTTGCACCCCTTCTTTTATTTCGTGGTAAAACAAAATGATGTCGGGCGGGTCTCGCGCCCCTTGACGCACCACACATGTGGTAGGCACTCAAACTTAGCGTTAAATGCGTAGCAGTCTGTGTGAGAGGCTGGATTTTTCCTAAATCTTGAGTACACTGTGCTTACCACTTATTCTTTGCGCTGACTTCATGGCATGTACCCTCTTCTAATGCTTTTACCCTAGGGTCTAATCCCGCAGCCGCGTGCGGGCGGTAATAAACCTAACGGTCCGCGCGCTCACCATGCCCTTTGTCCGCGGCGGCTACTCCATTATGCACCCAGATTTGTTCTTTTACTTTCAAAACGTGCATGTTACCATTCTGCTAACTGTGATTTTCCAAAATATACCCTCTATGCGACTGGCTACAGTGTTCCGTTCATTTGTAGCCGAGTGCTTGACATCAGTCTCCCTTCAGTATTCGTTGTCGAGGTTTTTGCTGAAGGACGTTCACAGTGTCATTGCCCAGCTATGTATTCAACGAAAGTGACTCACCAAGATTTGCATAGGAAATCCAAGACACTCCTCTTGGAAAAAAAGAGGAGTGTCCATGGATCAGAAGAAATCGTTCGTGCTAGAGATTTTACACAAGAAACATAATTTGAAAGGAGACGGGAAATTACAAACTTTGCCTACGACCTTCATTCCAAAAGTTTTTTCATCAGTATTTCGGAAAGTGGGCTGAGTGCTCCAGATTGAACTGCATATTTGTGATTTGGTTAAAACAGCCGATAAGATTTCCTGCCGCTGTGTTAAAATATCTCCCATGTGCATCTGCATCAGGTGAGTGCTAATGCCAGCGGAAAATGATAAGACGTAAGCAACTAGCTGAATATTTCATTCCTTGTTCTCTTATGTTACGAAATATTATTATTTATTTATTTATCATTGTTATAGGCTTAACAAAAAGCACACCTCGTGGAAGGCCGTCAGTGGATTTTGAGAGTGCAAGTGCTTGGTCTAAGCATAGAAAATTAGTGAAATTGAGAAGTTCCACTTCCCTACAGGAGTTAAGTGTAGCGACTTCCATGGAATTACTCACTATGGAGACGATGCAGCAGTGAAGGTTGTGAAAGAGGTGACAACTACAACCCCAAAAAGAGGAAAGTGAATGCTTTTTAAATGGAGGGCTAAAGACGCTCCAAAAACAGAGCTCTCGGATGAGGAAGCTGTTTCTCTGTTTGTGACGGCGCAATTGACGAAGATCCAATATCTCCTCATTCAGGAAACGGCGAAATTTCATGGGCACGATATATATACAAATGATGATAGGGTAAAAATAGCATAAAAGGTGGCGTATCCGGAAGGGATAATGATTTCAGAAGAAAAGTGTGAAGTAGAATTACAGTCTCTGCTTTATCATAGGCCTGCAAGAATTATTTCTTGCATTGAAGGATTAGGCAAGGAAATTTTCGCTCCAACGTGTAAATTGATTTGTAAGTGGGGTTTCGATGGAAGCTCTGGTCACTCTCGCTACAACCAAATGTTGCAGAAATCAGATTTGAAAGATGTCAGCTTTTTCGCCACCTCTCTCGTTAATCTGCAAATGTTGGACTCAGCATCTGGTAAACAAAAATCGAACATATTTTTGATCTCGATTTAAATGATAACCGTTTCTAAACGAATGTGGCGCAAACATTTCTGAGATGTATGAGCTGGAGAGGATGAATTCAATGCTGGTGGATGTATAAAAAAATAATTTGGATTACCTCCACTCCATTGTTACATACGATTATTTGAGTGTCTTCTCCAAATCTCTTATCGCTTGAAAATTAATAAATGGAGGGTAAGTGAAAAGTTCGATGTAGGTACTTAGTATAATTTATTCCTATAATGCCCCATTTATTATTCTACAATATCTATAATTAGCCACATTTTCACCTGAATTTCGTGATATATCTCAGAGAAAAGCTACCGTTAGGAGCAAAAATGCGTTAGAAAAGAGGAAGAAAGAAATCCAAGAGGAATTTAGAAAAAGAATGAAACTTTTATTCGACATACCAAATCATGGTCAAGGAACAACTAGTGATGGAAACACTAACCAACGCTTTTTTTCAATCCTAAGCTTTCGTCGGAAATTTTCGGTATGTTAGCAATTTATTGCTTTAGAATATTACCAAAATTGAAGGTCTATGATCAGCATATTAATTGTAGATTACCAAATAATTAAAACGTATTTCTTTTCCAATTCTAGGTATTGATGAGGAAATTATTGAAATATTATCCACAATTTTGAAACCCTATCATCCGGGCTTCAAATAAATTATACCGCATTCTCTAACTATTGCTTCAGCACTGCTCCTCATTATGTAAAGTTGTACCCATGGTATCATATGCCACCTACTGTCCACAAAGTGTTCCTTCATAAAGCGACTATTGCAAAGGCGGTAGTGCTCCCGATAGGCCAGCTATCAGAGGAAGCCCTTGAATCTGGGCACAAGGACATACGAAGATACCGAATGCATCATACGCGACAAATTTCGCGATCTGCTGAATTCGAGGATTTTTTTCGAAGGCCTCTCCTTACTTCAGATCCGTTTTTATCAGCATATGATGTACCAAATAAAAAGAAAGTTATACCAAAAGAAGCTTGGGTTCTCCTTCTGATGGAACTGCCCACCATTTCCGATGAGGATAGTGACGCGACTCGAATAAATATAATTAATAGTTTAGTGCATTTATACCTATCATTTCTAATTATTTTTTGTTTTTAATTTTATATTTTACACATTCAACTACTAAATTTATTGTTTTTAAACTCATCCTGCTTTTGTATTACTACCCTGTAAGTTAAATTAGCTTTTGATACCGCAACTGTTCAAATAATCGATTTTCAGATTTTACCGTCTCCGCCATTTTGTTTAAAACTAGGTCTCGGTGCCATTAATTGGGTCAATATTTCGGAGTTTATATTAGGAGTCTAAAATTATTCAACTGTGAAGAAATCATGGTTCTAATTTAAAAAATGTGGAAGATATGATTTTTGGCCAGCTTTTTCTGATTTCAGCCCACTGTGCAGCGGTTTTATGGTCTGAGGCGAAGGGACATACGAGGATTAGCTTACCAACTTGCCGTGTTAAATAACATGAAAACTAATTTTACACAGTCCAAGGGAATGGCAGACGAAAAATGGCTAAAACATTTTTTTAAACGACATCCTAGTTTGGTAGTTCGTGCAATTTCATTAGCCAGAGTAAAAAGCTTCACTAAGGAAAAAGTTGATGAATTCTTTGATTTACTTAAACCTGAGCTTGAGAAGATCAAGTTTAGTGCACATAAAATATTCAACGTTTATGAAACCGGAATTACAGTGGTTCAAGGTACTCGATCAAAAATAATTTGAGTCAGGGGAAAAAAAGAAGTTGCAAAATTTAGTTCTGCCGAGAGAGGAGCTCTCATCACTGTGGTCCCTTGCATGAGCGCTGCAGGGGTTAATGTCCCCCCCCCATGTTAGTGTTTCCAAGGAGCAATAAGAAAGCTGATCTGCTTAATGTAACACCCCCCGGTACAATAGCAGCTGCACATCCTTCAGGCTGGATGCCGTTTTTTACAGACTGGATGAAACATTTTATCAAGTTTGCAAAACCAACAAAAGATGACCCTGTTGTTATCTTGGACGGACACTACTCCAACATGCGCAATTTGTCTGTTATTAAACTGGCTAGAGAAAATGGTGAAATAATTGTTTGCCTGCCATCTCTCAGCACGCATAAGTTGCAACCTTTAGATGTTGCATTCATGGCTCCATTTAAAAAAGCCTATTCTCATGAAATTGAAAGCTGACTGGATGCCCATCCATTTCGAGCTTTCACCGTTTACCAGGTTGGGGGTTTGTTTGGACGTGCATATATACGCTGTGCTACGATGGAAACAGCAGTAAACGGCTTTTCAAAATGTGGGATTCTTCCATTTGACAGGCTTAAATTTGGCCCAAATGATTTCTTAACTGGAGAAGAATTTATCAGCGACTTCTCAACACATCCTAAAGCAATGAACTCTGCCAACTATGAAACCTGGACCTTTAGATCCTGGCACTTCAACACCTGGCACTTTGATTCCTGAGACTTCTAGTTTTGACACTCCGACTACCAACACTTCAGATCCTGGCACTGTAAAGTCAGTTCCTCCATTTGATCTTCGCCCCCCCTCCAGTATAGAATCAAAAATCTAAATCTTCAAAAGCTGGAAGAAAGTCTGGATAAGCTGTCATAATGATTTCATCCCCCTATAGGTTGGAACTGACTGAACTGACTGACTGAAAAAGCCAAACCTGATGATGGAAAAAAAGAAAAAGATTACCAGGAAAAGAATTCAAACCGAAGGGGAAATTAGCTAAAATAAAAATAATACAACAATATCCATACACGTGTCAAAACCCTGTTCCTTAAGAAAAAATCAATAAAGAAAATGTTGACACAGAGACCTCGGAAGAATCTGGCATTGGCATTAACCTCATCTCTACAGATGACGAAGACAGTGCTGATGAGTGTGACTGCTTATACTGCCGATAACCATACAAGAAATACACGAGGGGAGCACTGGATCCGCTGCACTAAGGGCCGTATGCAGAGACGAAACTGTCACTTTCCCTACGCGCTAAAGGGTGGCAGCAGTAGGTACAGTTATCGGTGGCACCTTCCCTACTAATTGTTGTCTTAAACGTCCCGACAAACGAACCCTCCCGATACTGTATGAAGTAGGGGCGTCGACTAGATCGCTGTAAAGTTCATACTTACGTCATGCTTGCGTTTCGTATTGTGTGACATTTTACCATGTTTACTGTCCACAATGCATTGCGCCGATCAGTGCCGATTGAGCAGCATTGGACGAGCTACAAATATGACCTGACTCAAAAATACTAGATGGTATAGATATTTGTCACATTTCTTGTTAACCAAATTGTTCAACATTATGTATGCGATTAACATTTACAGTGCATTGGGGAATTATCCAATAATTTTTAGAAGAGCAGGTTTAAGGATTAGACTTTTAGCTCTCTCCACATGTTCTTTGATGGAATAATTTCTGCCATAGGTTTAATTTATGGCTATAATGCATTGAGCAAATTTAATTTTACAGAGTCCTAGAAAGAAATCTGCTTTATAATGGTATTTTGAACTTTATGAAAACCATTTCTCATAGCTTAAAATATAACGAAATATTATTTGATCTATTGAAGATTGTTAGTCATCTTGGAGCAATAGTTGGTTCACAATGATGGTGAATGGGCTTGTATAGCCTGCTCTTTCATGAAAAATACAGTGTATTGAACCCAAAAAGTAATGCTATATAAGGTAAGGCTATGCATTGTTCCATGTCACCGGACTGAAACTTTCTATTCTCTTTCTTTCAAAAGAAATCTTTGAAAGTATATGCAATATTACCAACAATAAATTTAATTAAAAGATCAAGTTGTTTTCCATATACATTCTGTAGCGTAGGCAGCGCGGAATGATAAGGCGTTTCTTTATTGAGAGAAAATGTTTATCGTGCAGCTCTTCTTACAAGACTGCCATGAGTGGCAGGAGAAGCGGCTTTTATATTGGTGGCGAGGATGGAAAAATTGTCTGGAACGCCACACCAGTTCTATAGAACCATCTAGAAATGTTTCGAAAAAATCGACAAAAATGTTGGCCGGCACCGCGAACCGAACACTGGCCGCCCGCATTGAAGGCGATAGCGGATCCACCGAGCCAACGCGTCAAGTGTAATAGTGAGTCGCGGAGTATCGTCACAATTCCATATCGGAGTTGTTCAATATTCGGACGTTTTTCGGACGTTTCAGGCTACAGGCATATATAATGTAATAATTGGATATTGCCTGCCTGAAAAAACTTAAGGTTAAACACATTTGGATCGCTAACATCAACGGACGTCAAGAAAAAATTGCCAAAATCCAGAGGAGAATGACGCATTGCCGCCATCTTTGCCCAGAAATCCATCCCTTTACAGCTATAGGGTGCCCCAGACCACCCTATAACTTATCGGGAAGGGATCGGTTTACGAAAGCTTATTTGAAGGGAGAGTTGACCCGACAACCGTATAGTGACGACTAATAAATCGGTGCCGGATCGGTTCACCCTGCTTCTGACGTCATATCGGTACAGTTAGCCCTAGAGGGGCATCTCTGCATACGGCTCTATGTGTCTTCTATGGGTCCACGAGTTGTGCGCAGATAGTGACAATTGGAAGAGTTTCATTTGTGATCTTTGCAAAAACCATTAACTTTTAATAGTAATAAGGCCTTTGATACATTTTCGTTTGCTTATTACATAATACTTTCCTAATAAACCTAAACTCCTCTTTTTAACAGTGTAATTTTACTTGAAATCCCATGTTATATCCCTATCCAATAAAAGGCATAGAAATATTCGGTATAAGGACGGTTTTTTCCAGAGGTCAAAAAGTGCAAATTTTTAATAAAAAATTAATAAAACAAGAAATTATTCAAAAAAACATTTTCACGCCAGAGCGTTTTAGTTAACAGTTCAAGGCATAACTTTGAAAAATATGGTGGTTCTATGACTACATTTAATGTGGCAAAGTATTATTATATTAAAGTGGCTTTATAAAAGTATCCGATATTTGGACGGTTTACCCTACCCAACCCTACTAAATTAAATCCTCCAATTCAAAAAGGAATAAAACATCGTCATTATGAGAGCTCCATATTACTTTTACATCAGTATGCTGCATCACGATACGAAAATTATAGATTTACAACATTGTTTCACAACATTGACATAAATTGCTTCATATGAGAATAATAGCAGTAGTAGATGTAGAACGGAGTCTTTCTTAGATCGCCTGCAAGAATGAGAAGTTAAGTATCCTAATTAGACGTACTATCGATACCCCGTCGCGCCAAATCACTGTGAAAATGGATAGAATGACGAATTTTTACCGTGTCACTTCAATACACGTTTCAAAGAGATGACATATTTCTCTCTTCCTTTGCATGAAAAGAAAGAAATAAAGGTCTCTGAGATGGTGGCTGGTAGATACAGGGAAATAAAAATCATGAAAGTGTTCAGACAAATAATCCGTTCGGATTGAGAAATGACAGCAGTACGCTGGAGTGGAAAAAATCCTTGGTCAAGTTCGGAAAAAAATGACGCGGGAAATGAAAAAACTCGAGGAGATATTCTCGAGCACAGAGCAAACGCTAGTGATGTGCAGAGGAAAAACTACAGGGTAATTTTGAGTAAAATATCTTCTCATTAACCATTAATACACATTATGGCACTAACGGCACTACTCTGTTTTGGTACTGAGGAAATTATCTAGCAAAAGGAGCTATGTGACAAAGAGGCTTTGATCACCACAGCACCAGTGAGAATTGGATGCGAAATCGTCATACAGGGTACAATTACAATGGAAATAAAATCCTTAAGTCAATCATATCTTATTGGTCTCCTTCGGCTTTTTATTTGAACCAGAAAACGAATTATTTTTTTTCGGCAGTCATTTCCAACTCTCACAATTTAAACGCATTCCATTGCCTTTCAAGCGCTGTAATTGCTGCGAGTACAACATACCCTTTAACAACTTCAATCATTTTAAAGCGCATATTAGGGCATTAATCGCTTAACGCGAAGCATCATGCAATCACCGAGATTACTTCTTGCACACACAATAAAAAAGGGAGGGCTTTCTTTTCAATAATCATGATGATCACGACAGGAAAGTGACGATATAGTCATAAACCCATCAACGAAAAATATTCGGATTACTTGCACGGGGCGAGGCAGGGAACGAAAGAAGAAGAAATGAGGGAGGGCCCGGGCAGCAAGCACACGGGGGTGGAGAAGCGTTATATTATTTTTTCCACTCACACACA
The DNA here is from genome assembly GCA_963573305.1 of Pyrrhosoma nymphula. Classification (NCBI taxonomy): domain Eukaryota; kingdom Metazoa; phylum Arthropoda; class Insecta; order Odonata; family Coenagrionidae; genus Pyrrhosoma; species Pyrrhosoma nymphula. The sequence continues at coordinate 156,401,691 of OY754327.1, read as the reverse complement.
CTCTCCCCCTACCCCATTAAACTGCTCTTCCGAATGAAATGTCCCGCGTGAAAAAGGGGAGAACGCGTGCGTTCACACATTCAGTGAACTTCTCTCAAAAAATATCACCCAATCTAAACCCCCCACCGCTCTCATCTTTCCGTCCCGCTTTCATTTTCTTACTTCCCAATCCCCAGAAACCCTCTCTCCCCCCTCCCACCATTCTCCCCTCGTGTTCCGGCGAGGGAAAAAGAAAAACATACAGTAATAATAAATAACGCTTCCATCTCTCACTCCCTCCCGTTCCCGCGCGAGTCCGTATTTCCGATTTCCTCCTTCTTTGACTCCGAAAAACTCTCCCATTCCTCCTAAGTTCTATCTCTCTCACAACCAGTTTTATACTAGACGCACACATATTAAAACGTCCGTACTATATTGATGAGATGGGCAGGATGACGAATTAAGTAAAAATTTTTAATTTATATACGCCAGGTTTCTTTCACCTCTTCCGCGGCACGTAGTAAAATGGCTACGTAAAAATATGGAGGATAAATAAAGGCGTAAATAAAAAGCAAGGTTGGAGGGGGAAGATACAATCAGGACTCATGTAATTTAGCGCTCATACAAGGGTTAAGTTAAATGCGGTTATTAAAGCCTGGGCTGAATGTAAATCCTAATGCATGGGAGTTGAGTTATTCAAGGCACAAAAACACATTATTTGGAGTAAGAAAACGTTTATCAACGCAGTTGAGTCTACAATTAGTACGTGAATTACATACTTATTACTTTTTCAAGCCACAGTTGAGGAAACATTCTTTGCAAGGTGTCTTAGATCTTTATTTGAATAAAAAAACACTCGCACCCATATCACGCAGTCAAATGTTTACTAAAAACTTATCAAAGTTTTCTATTAGGATTATGGGATTCGTGGTAGAACTAGAATTGAAGATATAAAAAAATACGGAATATTCAAATATTCCCAGCAGTGACCTACCCTCACCTCGCTTCCATGAATGCTCCGCTGCACTTCCGTTTTCCTGCATTTCCGTCGCTCGCCCTCCCTCGCAAAGACACGGACGGCCTCCCCTACATCCCCTCTCCCACTCCACTCTCAAACAAGCCCAAGGCGCGCCAACTCCCCTGCCCTTCAAATCGGCCTTCCCCGTCCCCATACAACCCCCTCCATCCCCACTCGCGCCCCGCCACCGCGCCAACTCTTCATTCTTCTTCTACTTCCAGACCCTCTTTCCTAATCCATCCCCCCCTCCCCCTACAACCCTCCTTCCCCATACCCATACCGTTGACGATGCTGAGTAATCACCTCCAAGCCAAGAGGTAACACGCGTCAACTTAACAGCGACGCTGTAATTACGAACTGGAGGGACTGACGTTCGAAATATTCACAACGGATCCGAGGAGCGGGAAGAGTGGGAGGAGACAGGGCGAGCTAGGGTGGGAAGGAGGCTTTTCACTCTCCGCGGGCGCCAGAGAGAGAGGTAGCCATGTGAACGAACGCGCGTGCACGGGCCGTGCGTGATTTCTTCGCGCCGTGTTAGTGCGTGTGACTTCCCGCTGCACTCCCGTGCTCGCGAGCAATGTGGAAAGGGGGAGTAAGGAGGCAGTCCCGCCGCCACTGCCATGAGCACGTCGGTGGAGAACAAGTGTCGATGGACTGGGCGGAGAGGGAATTGGAAGGGAGGGTGTGTGGGAGAATTTGAAAAACGGGGTTGGAAATGGGACGGTTGAGATTTCGGCGCAGGGGATGGATGGATTGGGAAGGAAGGGGTAGTTTCGGGGAGCTGAGTAACGGGATGCTGGTGTGAACGAGAGGGAAAAGGCCGACGATTGAAGGAAGAAGGCAGGTAGACGGTATGAAGGAACTCAATCGGGGCTGCTTCAGGCCCGTGGTTGGTGGCCCGTGGGTTAGTGTGGGGCTAAGCTAACCAACGGATGAGCGGAATGGAGTGCGTGCTGCGGATACAATAAATCACGGGAGTCACATCAAGTGTGAAATTTTAGTGGGTCTTATTCACTCGGTTCCCACAATAATGAATGACGTGTTGAGTCACGGCTCGAAGTTCCTCGTCCTCTCTCTCATTTCTACTCATATCCTTCCTCTCTCTACATCATCCCTTTCTCTGCCAATCTTTGCGTCCTGGAAGGGACGTTCCGATTTTGCCTTCCCATTCAGGATGACACATAATTACGGATCGAGTTGGATCGGTGGATTTTCCGCATCCCCCTCCCACTCTCTCTCTCTCGTTTTGCGTACCTTTGCAAAATTTCGGCCCGTTTTCAGAGCTCTCAAAATCTCGGACTGCGCATACGAAAATGATTTGCTTTATTCGTGCTCGGTAATGAAGGAACGGAATAAAAAAGGTAATTCTAAGAGAGAAAGAATATTTTAATGGAGATCGAGAAAATTCATCCAAAATAATCCCTTGGCTGTACTTTTCTTTACTGAATTTTGCGACACACTAGTTATGTTGTAAACCAGAAAATGGATTGAAAAATACATTAATCTTAATCGCTGAATCACTACACACATATAAATTTAGAAGTTACGAAATTTGATCGCCTCTAGGTGCTAAACAGGTGTTGAACAATATTTCGTGAAACAAAAAGTATTACCTATGAAGCTGATAATTTATCGTGCGATACTTGAATTCCCTCAATAAATGAATTCCCTAAAAAACAAATGAGCATCTCCTGAATCCCTTGAAGTGTCTCAACAAGTCCATGGTCCTAATATCGCGCATTTGTCGACTATACGTCGAAGCTAACAATGGTAATAATAAAAAAGGTACTATACCATAATTAGAAAAAGAAGCTCCTATACAGCCTAAAATGCCGTTAAAGGGCAAGAAATTAAGTTATATGTTTTTTTTTGACTTGCGATACGACATATAGATTTCAGCAAAAAGTTCAGCCTTGGATTCTTTAGCAGGTAACTATCCCCACATCCTTACATGCGACTGCGATCTTGCAAATTTGAGAAATAGCATTGTATCAAATCTTTGTGAGCTTGGAGAGATTTGCTGATAATAGCATACAAAATTCCAATTTTGTGGCGTGAGACCATAGGGTAGCAGAGAATTTTTAGGAGCAGCTTTTCACCGCTCTATGCCTCCGGAAATTCGTTTTTCCTTCCAATGCGGTACATTACTACTAAGATACTCTCAGTTAGCAAGACGATTTACCAGTATAAGTACTTTTCTGAGCAATTTTTGTTGTCTTTCCTCGATTTGCTGGGAAATCGCAGGATCATTTTACAAATTGTCACGTTCTCTAAAAAATGAATTTTAGGAAAATAAAAAAAAATACTTCCAAGAAATTGCGGAACAAAATTTTGTCTTTTACCTCTTTTGTGATGAATTTCAACAAAAACGAGCGAATTAAAATTTCGCATGATAAAAAGAACTTACAGGTGCTTTAACCAGATGATTAGAAATATAGATGGATAAACGTCTTTTTTGGGGCTAGATTGAGATTTTTTAAGTATCTTCCCTTCTTCCATTTAACCCCTCGTCAGTATACTAGTACAGTGAGATGACAAACACTGCAAAACATAAATCAAAGAAATAATACTAAAAATATATAAATAGAATATTAACGCGACAAAATGAAGTATTGATATATGTACAATTGTGGGAAAAAGGTGAGGGTTTTGGCAGGCTTCCGTCACATAAAACACACACTGCAGGAAACCACTCACACATGAAGGGGGATTAGAGGTAGTATGTAACGGCCCTTCCTCGAGCACTGTGTCATGTGGTATAACACCCTTGACCTAACGCTTTCTCCCAAAGATACGTCGGATAATTAACGATCGATGCCATTTCCACAACAGAAATACTAGTGATGTAAGCGAAAAAGGGAAAAGTGAAAGAAGATTGTCATGCCTCGAATACAGGTAACGTAGTATCTGGTATATATAGCCAAAGATTCATGTTTAGGAGCAAAGGAAGTACTTGATATTTAGTAACGGTAAATGAAAATCGATTCCGGTGAAATTAATCTGCCTAATTGATTTGCCACAATTTTCAATGTAATTTCTTATCTTTATCCGTATTAATACCAATCTCACTCTCTATGTACATATTCACTTCAATCTCGAATCCATATCAGTGTCATCCAGCTACCGAAACTAATGAATACTATTTAATCGTCATTTTCGTCGCATTTTCCTCACGCTGAACATAACACAGACTATAGAGCCTGGCTACAATTGCAACAAGGTGTTGCGTTACAATTCGTTAAAGATTTGCGTTCGAAATTTGATGTAGCTAAATAAATATGCATATTACGAACCTTTCAATTTCAAACAACAGATTTTGTTTACTAGAGCATCTCCATTTGTTCTGAGATAATTTGGATAATGACTTTGAATCTCTTTCGTAGAATATTGCCACATGACAATAGCTGTATCTGCACGTTGTTTTAAGGGGAGAAAGGTAATTTCAACCCACTTAAAAAGTAGTCGATTTGAAATTTTGCGTGAAAAATATCTTTTAAAATCAACAATTTGGTCAAATCAAATATTTTTTGAAGGTATAACAAATCGAACATTGTCAGGGGTAACTAAGTGAAATTTCTCCATTATGGAAAGGAACAAACTTTGCGAATTTCACTGTGTTTTTTTATTTATGACCTGGGTTTCAACAGTCTATGTCATCTTCAGATGAAGATGGTCAGGTCACCTGAAGATGACATAAACTGTTGAAACCCAGGTCATGAATAAAAAACATACAGTGAAATTCGCAAGTTTATGTCTTTCCATTATTTGATGTAGCAGTCACATATAGAATTTGCTAAAACAGAAAAAATGTCCCCTGCTAAATGGTTTTTGTACCGGAAAAGTGGCGAAAATCCCAGAAACGCAACCTAAACCAAATAAAAATTTGAATGTAATATAACTATTCTAAATTAATGAAAGAGCATTCTTAAATACACAATAAGCAAACGGGATCATGAGTAACTGATATCAAAATAAGCAGAATAAGTTTTGTTCTCATACGTGGAAACACGGAAATCTCCGTGACCGGTCCTCTACGCTCGGCACGCAAAACACGGAGATTTCCGTGATCGGTCCGCAACGCGTAAATAGTCTAGTCACTTAAATATGTTTTATACAAGGTATAAAACTACATCATGACATAGGTATCTGGATTCTTCTTCTTGGATCCAAGAATGCAAACACCAAAAGTTTGCATGTTGCTCATGAGGGAGGAAAATGACGCCGAAAGTCATAGGGAAGGAACTCATTATTTTGATGAAGAAAATGAAAGAAATTACGAATAAGACTTTGGGACTTGTCATTTGTATTCAGAGGACGTCTATTCTGAGATTTTCGGGGCAGAGAATGAAATATATGGAGGGGAGGAAAAATAAATCAAAATCGAGAGTCAAGACGCGGAGATACAAACCACAGAGAAAAGCCATAAAGGAAAAGAAGGGAGCGGTGAAGTGGGAAAGGGGATAAGAGAGAATACCAACGAAGAGAAGAGGCGGATGCGAGACAAGGAAGGGGAGAGAGAGAGGGCGCTAAAGAAGGAATATAAAAGGGATTTGGACAGTGGGAAGGGGCAGTGCCACCGATTGTGTACGTGTGTGTGTATCCCTATTCAAGTGGCGTTCCCGACGAATGTCTTCTGCTCAAGAAGACAAAATTCAAAACGTGCCCAGATTCTGACGAGGGCGTGTTCCTCAGCGGTAGGGGAGACTGAATGGTATGTCGTGGAGTCAGAGGAGAGAAGAGAGAGGTTTGTAGGGGAATGAAAAAGAAAAACGGAGGGATAAACAGATGAGGGGAAATGTCCACCGCTGTTGAGGTTCGCTCTGTCGGAGGATTTTGATGCAGTGCTTGGCTACACGCGAATAATATTCTTAGCAACGAGAGCGGCGTAATGTCACTCGCGTTAGCGAATAATTGTCTCTATCTAGCTAGACTAAGGTGAAATACTAGGTTTTTCTAATTTTCAATTACTCGTCTTGACACAGACTTCTGAAGCATAAATGCTTACCTTGATCTTAATCAGAATCTGCTGTGACCCAGTGCCCGTTAACATAGGCCAAAAAACACCCACGTTGTATTGCATTCAACGATCACATATTCATTCATTATCAGTTGAAATTTCATGAAAGATTTTTAATTTGATTTAGAAAACCATGAAAACAAATATTCAATCATCTTTCATCTACAAACTCGCTGATATAAAACTAAATTAGAATTCGTTAAGAGTTATAAGTAAAAAGAAAACATTTTCACGATAAACTGTGAATTCTTTTTCAATAAGTCTCCCACGAGAAATACATAAAAATTTGGATACATTATTTGAGAAAATATCAAAAAGCATTACATCCATTTTTCCCTCCTAGCGGTTTTGCTGGTCTGGTACCAATATTTATTTACATTACCGCCAAATATGATAATCACTAATAAATACCCTGAGCAAGAAGAGGAAATTTCAATTGGTGTAAATATAAAAAAATCATTTCTTCGAGAATCGCAGTCCTTCCGTTTGCTTCCTCACAACATCGGAAAATAAGACAACTCAAAGTAATCGAGAGAAAATACATAATTACAGAAAAATCAGCAACAGAGCCATTTGCTTAAACGCATCATAGTTATATACACATTTAAAAACTTTTCCACGCACAAAAATACAAATTTGGATGGATTTTTAATACAAACTGCCAAAACTCTTTGGAGGTTCGCAGACAGTAGAGCAGACGTAATACAAAATATGCTAGGTTAATACACTGCGCCAAAAAGCAAATCAATAGGTAATTTTATTTTAAGTTGGAAGAAGCCCTGGAAGGTAACACTTTTTTCTCGAAACTGAAGGTGTGATAGAGGCGATTGAGAGCACCTTTTCCAATTGTGCTGACCCATCGCACTTTCCAGCGTCGTGTCCCCGTCTTTCCATCTCTAACCCTCATTCCGTCTGACGAGCGCACGAACACGCATTTCCCTTCAACCCTTCCCTTCCTCCATCCCTCTCTCCCTCTAATAGAACGGCCCCACTCCAGTCAACTTCAGCGGCCTCCGAACTGACTCCGCATACGAATAAGCTCGCAACGAGCAGATCGGAGTGAAGTGGGTTTCATTAGTGTTGACAATCAGCGGGAGAGAATGAGGTAATTGGAATTAAACCAAAATAGCAGATTATGTACGCAGTCAGTTTGTGAATGGAACCCAGGGGCAGGAATGGATGACAACGAGTCCCTCATTCTTTCCCCGCTGCTTATCGCGGCATTAGAGTGGACAGGTAGATTGACTTTTTTCCTTTAATTAAACAACTGATCGAAATCAGTGATCGCAGCATATTACGCTCGCAGGTCGTTCTCCCTTGCTCTGCTATTCGTTCCAATTTGGATACAGTAACTGTTATTATCACTCGGCTGTGTCCAATCGCGGCACAAAGTTCTCGTTTGATTGAAACAGTGCAGGACGCTAAGACTGAATTAGCGTTCGAATAATTGCTCCTAGAACTGCATTCGCGGAAATCAACTTCTCCAGAACAATTATACTCCAATAGCTTGGGTAACAAGCTTACACCGCAATCTCCTTTATACTCAGGAGGAATAAAACCAAACATAAGAAAAAAAAGAAAAATGCCCAAAATCGATAGAGCAAACCAAAGTTCTGATCTCACCTTTTATTACCTATGCCCATACGTATCGAATTTTCGCTAGAATTTCTTTTAAAATTTAAAAAAATAAAGATAATTATTTCCATCCACTCTTAATTTTTGCATTGTTAACATTGCAAAAAATAATCTCTAGGTAACTCTGGAAATTATAAAAATACTTACCTATATCTCTTATTTATGTAGGTAATCTTACTTTTTATTTCAAGCAAGAATGCTAATACATACATTGGGACAGTTAAGCACGGAAACTGACATCGTAATTCATAAGTACGTTCACCAGTATTTCCCAGGCAAAACAGCCATCCCCTTTCAATGGATAGAATCTTCTAAGATATTTAGTTTATAGTAGTATATAGTAGAGTAGTAGTTTATAGCGGATAGTAGTATATTTTATCTGTGCACCAATATGTAGTTTATTCCTTCTTAAATATTTTTTACTATATAAACTCAATTTAGCTATTTCAAATACTTTTTAATTTTATTCCTCCTTTGTAACTTCTGTTGCTCTCTCAACACTCTGAGCCACTTTTAAAACCCTAAAAATCAATGGGCATATTTTGGCATTCATAATGAGAAGCACAATTTCCAACAATTTTTGCCAAGATACGAGTTAGGCTCTCTAAAGAAACGTGTGTTTTTATCTAACGAATATTAATGACTTTTTCTAATTACCAAAATGACTACGATGCATTTCGCGTGGTGTAACCAGAAAACTCACATCTTCACACCATCAAGTGCAACAATAGTCTTCCAGTGAAATCCAAATGGCGATAATATACTATGAATTAATTTACCAACAGGCACTTATGGGCTGTTTGACATGCACTGATTCATTTCTCGCGGATAGATCTACGTGGTTTTTGCGCCAGTATTCTACATGCAACACCCAAATTGTAGGACGACGAGCATCAGTCGAGCGAAGATCACCATTTGGGGCGGCTCTCCTAGCAAGTCTTCCAACAACAAGCCATCGACCGGAGCATTCTCGATGGAACGGAACGGTGAGTGGAATGTTTCAACAGCGGGACGGATTCGGAGAGCCGAGGGAAAAGTAACGAGATGAGTCAACGGCGGCGGCGGGGCATCGAGGAGGAAACTTCTCTCTCTCCCTCCAAGTGAGGGAGAGAGGCATGGGAACGCAATGAGTGCGGAAGTGGCGCGAGGGATGAAGGCAAGGTTTGGGAAAGAGGGTGGGCCAAAAGCAGAGTGCGGCCATTGACGGGAGGAGTCGGAGAGATTGAGTGGTGGGGGAGGCCAGTATTTTAAAGGCACAACGGGCGGGGGGGGGGAATTAGTTTGGGACGCTGGGATGACAACGAGGGAAGGCACGAAATCAGCCATAATCAACGACGATTGTACCTCGTCCATTCTGCCCACGACCCCGTCCAACCTTCCTCCATCCCCCCTCCCGTTTCGCTTCGACCCACCCATTCCCTCCCCAGCAGAAATCCTTAGGCCCTCTACCCACTCTGTCGATATCCCCAGGTCTCCCTCCTCTTCCACACCGCCCGCAAGCTCTCGTCCCATCTCTCCTGCTCTGCCTCCATCTACCCCCTCTTCTCTCTCTCTCCCGGTAGTTCATTTGAATAATGCCGTAGACTGGCCCCGGGGGAACGCAGGTCCTCCCACTCCTTCCTCGGGAGCCCTCCTCTCCCAGCATCCCGCGACCCTCGCCGCCGTGTCCCTCCCGCTCGCTCCTGCCCGATTCCCCCCGCCGAGTCCTCCGCCGACCTCAACCCTCCCTCCACGGTCCGCACGCTGAATAAAAAACTCCTTCACACACACACACCCTCCCCCACACACTAGGTACCTCTTGACGTTAACCTCTCGCGTTTCATCCCTCTCCTTCCCTTCACTATTTTTTCATCCTTTTATTTTGACGACCCTAACTGTCCGCTCCACTGTGAATCCACCGCAAATTTTCCCAAACGCCCCTGACATTTCTGCTGCTTTCTCCTCGGTCCCTTTTCTGCGATCCTGGAGTTGCTGCCTCCTTCCCCGCCGCACGCCCCTCCCCCCCTCTTGAAGTCAATCTTTCGGCCTATTGAATCCTCGCTTTCCCTCCTCTCCATCCCCTCCAATTTCCAACATTCGATTTCTCTCTCTAGCTCCGATTATTTTGCACACTCATCTCCATCGTTTTTCATCTCTTGCCTCATCACTCCTGGCATGCTCCGCTTTGATAGCATGCATCCATGTTTTTTTCTGAAAATCCTGGAACCTCCGCAAGCTTGCACTCATTGCAACACTATGAAAAACATCAACCTTCACGATTTTTGGCCTAAATTCAAAGGGCATGAAAGTTGACTCGTTTATTTACCTTGGAATAAACATTAACGCCAGATAGCCCGTCCACCACCTTGAGATGATGAACAATTTAGTAGTTGGATGAGTACGTGATCGTAAAAATTACAACAAAGAGTAGGGAAAAGAGAAGCAATCTGTATTTTCATTCTGAAGCATTTAGAATATGAATCCTGAAAACTTGACAAGTCATTTGGTATGATCAAGTTTCCTTTTAGGTTAATAAACACATGTAGCCAAGACATCAGACAGAGAGTATCTTATGATAATAAGTGGTAGATGATACGGTAGAACTGAAGAAAAAACATTGATTTGAACGTCATTTTACCCAAATAAAGGTCAAGTACAAATCTATTATTTATAAATCATGACAATAAATACCTACTTTTAACAAAAGTTTAAAATTTTATAGTATCAACAAATGAAAGGAAAAAATTTAGTCTTCACAATTGACAAAGATATACACTAAAGAATGCTTTGAAATATTTTTGCGTCATACGTAATACTTTGTGAACGATGTTAGGCTGAAAAGTAATTTCTTGAAAATAATGAACTGTCATACACGCTTACCTTCATTTCAATCCTTTTCTTCTAAACATCAGTATCCGACAGTATTGCCATCTGCATCATATAAGAATGCCTTTTTCCTCATCAATATATTTTTTCAACTCTTCTTCACTTCTTTTCAAACTTAATTGAGGACCTTAAAAAATTCTCATAGACTTTCATTAGTAGAAGGAAAAGTATATTAAATTATAAATTAGCAAACATAGAAATAACTTTCAAACACGTCATCAACTCTACGCAAAACTAAAATAAGCTTAAAGACTTTAAAAAGACGTCCTTTTTAAAGACTTTAAAATATGTCATTTTAAATACATTGGAGGAAACGATATTGCTCAATTTCGCGTAGAATGTAATTGAGCTCATTTAGGTGTCGCTTTTTTCGAAACATTTCACGTTCAATGGGTTAAAATAGACGCACACTTACAAAAAATGTTGAATTGTCTCACCTTCCTACGCACTATAACCTACCTAAAAAACAGAGCTACAGGTAATAAAACGTACTTAATTCAAGTTGCAACTTCTATTCTGTCTCGGACAACTACACTCTGAGTAATCGCTAACAATCAGTGACTAGCAAAGTGATAAAAGGCGCTGAAAAAGAACGGGAAGGGAGGGCAGAGATCCAAATGCATACCCAGGCGTATCTAATTTTAACAAAAGAAGATTTAAAGCTTCACAAAAAGTGCTGTGTTGTAAATAACCAGCATATGGAAAAATTATTCAGCTTGGATCACTTGTGAATTAGCATATAGAAATCCCTCATTGCGGTAGTTAATCATTATCCAAGCTGTATAAGTAGCTAAATTCATGCATGCATTGTAAGGTTCAAAATATTAGAAAATTTAAAAGATAAAATTTCAGCAGGGAGTCAAATTTAGATAGTCCATTTAGCAATCAAAGTCGGGCTCCTTTCCTGGGTACACCTTTGGGACGAACCCTACCTTTGCCGAGGCGATGATCCACCGAAGGCCAACGGTGATTCCAGTACTATGTGGATGAACTCAAATTCTCATTGAGGACGGTGACCATCCCACGTGGTATTCTTACCTTCAACACTTCGCATGCAAACACCATTTCACTATGGCAAGAAGCAAATGCTCTTGCCAAAACTTAATTTGCTCTGAGCACAAAATGACATTGTCACCATAAAAAACAATTTCACTCGCCAAAATAATAAGCAACACAAAACACAATGTAGCACATAACACAAAATCACTTTCACTTCTGGAAAACATTTTCAAGACACTAAACACTTGAAGAAGAGGAACTGGAGAGTTTGGCAGCAGCAGAAGCGCTTCTCCTTTACCATTCTTTTCTTTATCATTCAGTGCGTCATGCGTATAGCGTATGCGTACGCACAGAGCGTATACCAAGAGCAAACATATAGCGAGGAAAACCGCTTGATGTTCCATCCAACGTAAGGAGTACTACATTTAATGGGCTCTTCGCAGAACAACCAAGTAGGGGTCCACACACTATTGAAAATTCTTCACCAGACAGAAGAACTAACCCAGGTTCCTCGGTATGGAAAGCCATAATTCTAGTCTGCTCACCAACAAAACAGCAAAGATTTAGGAGATATCATCGAGTCTAAATGGAGCCACAGTAATAATTCCATTTACTGGAAACCGTACCTGTAAATTTAAAAAAAATAAATTAGAATGAGTACAAATCATTTACTGTCAAAAAACAAAGGTGTTGCGTGGATACAAAGGAAAGAGTCTGGAGTGTCAGATGTCCGTAGAAAAACTTTTGGGTGTTCGGAAGATTTTATTCACCAGAATAACCAAGGAAAGACGGCTAATACGTACTTACTGGCGTTCAATTTATCAATCATGCTAGATTTAAAATTCTAACATACTTCCGCCACCTTATACTTTCACTTGGAGTTATGACTCTATACCACAAGAAAAAAAGTCTTCAAAATATTCTACAAATCTTTCTTTAAACTGAAAGCCGTCTCTGAAAACACTTACCAAAACCAGTCAATAGCATCTTAAGATGGTATATTCATTGGTTGCCGAAACTACTGTTGGTGTCGATCGGGTGTACGGATGGTGTAATTACACTAGTCAACATTTTTGTAACAAGAAATGAGATACGTGTTCTAAGCTAAGTCCATGGTGCTGAATTCTAAAGTGAAATCAGTTTGTTTCTATCAGGCTGTTTTTTGTGGTACCTAAGCTAATGCATATTTCCAAAATTTCTTCAAAACGCTGAAGTTGCTTACTCTGCAATAGCTGTTCTTTATGCGAGTGGGACAGCAGACAGAACTATTCTAGATAAAATGGCCTACTCGCAATGCACGACTGTTTGGACAGAAGAATGTAGCGAACACTCCTCTTTTTGATCCGAAAAATGTGTATATACCTCCACGGTACATAAATTTGGTACTCGTCAAAAACTTTGTGAAAGTCATGGACTAAACATCGCGTGAATTCATGTAATTACAACAGAAATTCCCCAATATCAGCGATGACAAAAATTAAGGAAGGAATATTCGTCGGACCCCAAATTAGAGAGTAAATGAATGATGATAATTCCGTTGAAATATTGAGTGGCATTGAAAAAAATGGCATGGCTGTCTTTTACAAGTATCTGCAAGAACCTTTTAGGCAATCACATGGCCGAAAACTATCACGATATTGTACAAGAATTGCTGAGATCATAACAGCGTATGGAATGTAATATGTCACTGAAACTGCAGTTCTTGAACGATCATTTGGGCTTCTTCCCGGATAACCTTGGTGACATTTGCGATGAACATGACGAACGTTTTCACCAGGATATTTCACAATTGGAAAAGCGGGATCAAGGCAAATGGAGTGCTGCAATGCTGCCCGACTATCCAGGGCCTAACGAAGAGATGTTCCTGAGGAAAACTTTGGCAGGAAATCGGGAAGAAATATTTTTAGGTATGTTTTCTTAACATGAAATTATTTTTATGTTATTTATTTATTTTATTCTTTCACATGATGACACATTTTTTAACCATTTATATTTGGAATTAACGCCTTCCCTCGCAGATAAATATATATATAGATATAAATTAAAAAATTAGGAAGTTCACCGTCTAATACTCTGTATTTTGTGGGGAAACGTCCCTCTGCACGTTTTGTTATACCTGAGATGTGTTTCCAATAAATAGTATATCAATGCTTATGCTCGAATTTTATGAAAAAAAAACATCGTTTTTTTATTTTTGTGCCCCGAGTCTTCGGTCTTGAACCAGAATGGAAGAAAAAAATGAATCAGCTTACAAAGCATAAATCATGGCCAGTATCGTGATGTTTTATTCGTTCTTCTAGGATAATTAGGATGGGAGCACTGCATGTCATTTTTTTTTACAAAAAATTGATATAAATTGGATAATACGGGATTTTTTGGGTTTTCCCGGGTGTCTCGTAAAGACTAAGCGTCTTCACGAGACTAAGACTGATGGATAACAGTTACATATTTGAATGTGCTATTATTTTGGAAAGTACAATGATTTCACCTCTGAAGACATAATAATCAATGGTCAATGTCAACTATGGAAAGTGGGTCCTCTAAAAAGTAACAACTGAGATCTCTGTTTACATTCTAATGCCAGAGTAGCAATTTGAATTTTTACCAGATACGTGAAAAAAACAATATTTTCTGTTACAACATGAATTGAAGAAACTATCTTAAAACCATCGCGAGAAGATTCACACCATATTTTGACGATAATCAAATCAAAAGAAGCACTCAAAGGAGTAAACCTCAAGTGTGATGCAAATTAAGACGCTCATGGAATACAAGCGGGGGTCCTCGTCAGGAGGCTGATAAGAAAAGAGAGATAGAAATGAAGAGTCTGTGTTATAATGCGAGAAGTTTCGGGAAATTTGGAGAGAGTGAAAAGAAAGATTTATTGTTCAGATATTCAAAGCGGGTCTCAGAGGAAATAAGGAAGGGTGAAAGAAAAATAAAATTAAATTGCGGGGAAATTATAAGAAGGAAAACTTGAGCGAAAAGATTATCCAAAGGGATTGGAGGAGGGGGAGGAGAGTTATGGAAGTATTCAGAAGTAAGAAAAGCACGGCAGTGGAAGAAGATAAGCTGATTATTGTTCGTAGCGATACTGATTCCAAAACTAATTACGCTTGAATAAGGAGCAATAAGAATAATGGAACGAAGGGTTTGAAAATAAATGTAGTTCAGTCAAATGTCGTAAGAGCGATATTGTTATTAGTGCAATATATGGAACACTTCTAGTATATATCTCCTGCGTAATTACTCATGAGTAATTCTATTTAGAAAGAAGCTTCAGGGAGAGGGTTAAGGATTTAGTTCTTCATAAAGGAAGAAACATAAGTCAAGTGAAAAGCTTTCTTGGGGATAGAGAAGGCTTTTAAAAATAAAAAAATGCCTCTTTCACATTTAAAAAAGTATAACCTAGGCTGTTGTTGGTTTATGTATGTATCTAGGAGCTATATATTACCCGTTAAATTTGGTGCTTTATTGCGAAGAAGCTAGGATTCGTCAAGCGTATTGTGGGAAGATTTTCAGATGAAAAAGTAAAAGAGAGGTGCTATTTCGCACTCGTCCGGCCACACCTTGAATATGCAGCGAGCATATGGGATCCGGTGCCGAAAGACTTAATCCGGGAACTTAATAAAATACAAAGGAAAGCTGCGCGATCCGTCAAAAACTGCTACGGGCGTACTGACAGCGTTACACAGATGTTAAACGAATTAGGCTGGGAGCCGCTAGAACCTCGGAGGCTGCGCGCTAGGCTTAGATTACTTGAGCAATTAAGAATAGATATCTTTAAGAGCGACACGGAGAACATCATATTAGAACCCCACTATATTTCCAGGTTCGACAGAAACGATAAATCAAGAGAGATATTTTGCCGAACGGATAAGTATGGGAATACGTTTTTCCCCCGAACAATAAGGGACTTCAATAAATCCAAGGCGTAATTTCATTAGAGCGTTTCCTTTTTATATGTAAACGGCTGGTGTTCTAACACCCCCCGCCACACGCCCATTGAGGCGGCTTGCGGGGTAGTATGTAGATGTAGATATAGATTCCTGGAGCGCACAATGGCCCATGGATTCAACAACTCTTTCTTATTTTGCATCTATATTATTAGAACAAGTCATTCACGAAACCACTCACTAAGCATGTAGCACTAAACTCAAACTTAAGTCAGGTCATATTTTTCAAGGTTATAATAATAATGACCCTTAATTCTGAGCTACAGTTTGATCGTAAATATTAAACCAATATAAGGCCCTGGGAGGTGGAAAATACTCCCCAGGCGGGACTCAAACCCGCGACCTTTGGGTTAGTAGACGAGGACGTTACCCTGCCGCCACCGAGGTCGAGGTTACTCGAGCCATTAAATGCACAACCGATTCCACTTGATGTTACATTTTAAAGATAGGTACAGCTTACTTTCATCACTTCAGTACCAAAACAATGCAATACATGCCCTTATTTAAGTTTTTGAAAAATAAATAAATTACAACTCGAACATCATCATTGGAATTAGCACAGAAATAGAGGTCCCTTTCGAGTAAAAATACTATTATTCCTTTCCTGGATAGAGGTTATTCTATAGTTAGAGGCAAAGGAATGCGAAAAAGAAAACAGGAATACGTCTATGGTTCACTATAAAGTAGTAATACCAATGAAAACGAAGAAAAATCTATAAGATTATAAGTGTCCTTTTTCCTGTCTAGGATGATTGTTTCACCAAAAATTATTTTGCCTATTATTACAATTACAGAAAAGACGAAGAAATATATTTTATTATTCAGGACAGTTATCAATTTATAATATTTTGAATGAATTTCAATTCTGTGAAAATTGTCTAGCTGCAATAATTTCTCTGTGAAAAGAAATGGCAGAAATATGCAATAATAAATTGAATTGAATTGAATAAAAAAATTGAAGTAGCGCTCCATCATTTTGAACGAGATGGAGGACAAGATAGTCTTTAATTGTCCCAACTTTAAATTAGATGAATCTGCTATTACACCGTGTACAAGCGATTATTGAAGACTCCTACTAATGTCAGTTTAATAAGCAAAAGAAAATCGGTGATAAATAAAAACAAGATATCAAGCAATCAATTCATGATTCCCTGTGTTTATGGCCTCTAACCTTCATGTACCAATCCAGTCCATATATCGATGTGAAGGAGTACTACATCACTCCTGTTCAACAACAAGCAGGGAATTCATGCCATTCTCTTCCAGAACGAACATTTTTTTTTAATTCCTTTCTACTCTATCATTACTCCCCTCCATCAAAATCCGCCAAACCACCCCCAAAAGCTCCATTGTCCCACTTCCTCACTACTTGCTTTCAATCTCATCACGTGACTTCCCACAACCTCTCCCCTCTCTTGCCACACTCCCTTTCGACACGGCACTGCCATTACCGAATGCAGCACCACTCTCATTGCAACATGGAGAGGTTTTCCTATGCCCTCCCTCACACACACACTGTCTCACGAACAAATCTCTCATCGGCAATCCCCACTCTACCGCTCTATTCTCTTCCACTCCCAACAAATATCTTCCACCTCTCACCAAACGCAACTACTCTCCATCTCCTCCTTCTCCTTTTTCCACTTTCTTTTTTTGCACACCTATCTCTCCTTGCCATTTCCTCCCACTCATCCCACTCCTAACCCGATACTCTGCAAATTTCCTCCTTGCACCCTCTCCCTCATTTTCCGGTCTTTTAACTTCTCGTCCACACTCACCCTCACCGCACCTCCTAACCTACACTCTCTTTCCCTCTCTCCCCTTCCAGCCGTTTATAACGTTTCCCTCCCTTGCATCCTCCTCCTTCCCACGGCCTTCCTCTCGCCCGCCTCCCTTCCTCCCCACTCCCCAATCCCCACGTACACGCTCTCCTCCCCCCCCCACCCAAACCCTCACCGCAGCTCTTCCTGTCTCCACCATCTGTACTTAACTCCCGCTTCACTTCCCGACCTCACGATTTTTGAGCTCTCCGTGAACTCACTCGCTCATGCTTTCCTTCCCTCTCTTCGTGGTGCTCGCCTCCCACCTTTTTGCCTCCCCCTCATATCATGGCCTTTCCTTGGCATACACCCGCACAACCACACAAAATACACACCCGCACTCAGAAGAAAACCGCGGAGGCTAAATAACCATCTCCCTTGCACTCCATCTCCGAAGCCCTCCTCCTCGCGTGGAAGTATTACTCGGTTATGCCTCTTTAACTCCTTACTTTGCCTCTTGGCCTCTCAAGCTCCCTTTTAGCTCCACCAGTCCACCGTATAACCATCTTACTTCAGACGCTCGTTTCTTCCATTAAGCTCACTTAGAAACGTGAATAAACGCGCGCTGATTTTCTAAAAAAAACAACGTATTTTTTCAAGCCTATGCTCGTAGTAACAGTGCGTATGCATCCGTTTACGGACTGCTGGTCGAATTCTACAGAGATTAGATACGAAATACGCAAGTACTTTTGATACGAATGCATTGGCTGGCAGGTATCTATCCTTGAGTTCTATGCATTACAAAAACTAATAATAGTCCTTAAGAAGGCGTCGCAACTTGGTGAAAACTATCTGTGCGCAGATCACAGTAAAACACTCCAAATTAGACAAATGAAAGATTGTTTATTTCATAAGAGTGAATTAACCAATGAGAAAGAAGACGAGTTATAACAATGTCACTTTCTAACGACTACGACATAAAGTAAAAGGATCTCAAGGAGCTAATGAACGATGAGAACGTCAGGTATAAAGATCTGAAAGTAAATGAGTCAATAGTCGCAATAAACATCTACAGATTGGTTATAACAAATAACTCGGGCACTTCTTATATAGCTCTTTATACGTTATTACAAATAAAATAACCTGGATCCTGAATTCAAAGTCTACTATACTTAGCGATGCAAACGGCAGACATTTCTCACGGAGGACCAATTTGCAAGGTATTGCATTGTGGATTCTATTGTCAAAGAGGAATTAAATGTATAAATGAAGGAATAAAACATATATGTAATATGATACATATTAAAAAATCAAATTACCTACATTTAACATTGATGTTTATCATAAGTAAAATACTATCGCGTTAACATTTTCTCTGCAGTTCGTGAAGAACCAGCGCACAGCCAACAAGTTAGAGGGTGCTATTCTATGGTCAGCATTCAGAAACCGTAATCTTCAAAAGCTTTTGCTGACGAAAAGAACAACAAAATTTTGATTAAACACGCCTTCAGACGCCCACTGCGTTGAAATTGTGGAGCTGTCAAAAGAATGAAAAGAAAATTAAATTTTAATTTCAACTGTCAATCAATTTTGCCACGTTCAGTGACAAGAAACAGCCCTTTGCATGCTTTTATTAAGAGTAGCAGAGTTCCATTATCTAAAAGAATATCCTTTTCCAGCATGCACTACACGTTAGTCCACAGCAGAGGTAACCTAAATAAAGGCGGCCGATCTTTACCGTGAGTCACATTCAAAGGATTACAAATTCGTACTCAAAAACAACTACTCGTATGCAAAATATTTAAAGGAAACACAGCCATTGACTATTTACGCGGCTCTAGGAAATAAATTTTCTCGATATACTACCAGACGAATCCAAAACGGCAAATAAATGTTTCTCCTCAGTCAAAGGTTTTGGCAAAAAATACTTAAGGTCGATTCACCTTGGTAGAAATTAAATTTAGGGAAGAATTTCTCTCCATGTGTGAAAATATTAACATTGAATAAGTACACTTTCCTGTAGCTAAGAGACGGGGTTGGTAGACAAGTATTCAAATATTTAATGTGAGTGAAAAAAGGTCTTCCACAGCGAGTGTCAACGAGAGTAGAAGAGAAATTTGGGTAACTCTCTGGCATTTGACTGTACTCCAAATTAATGAACTTAAAATAAATGATAACATAATAAGGGTATGGATGAATAACTACGAGCATACATTTGAGAACATCAAGACAATTAGCCACTGAGGAATAAGGGAACAAACGCATATCAAAATATCAAGGAAGAACATACTTCACCAATGATCAACAGCAAGTAATGAAGATTGCTTTAAATTTTTATGGCAAGCAGGCAAGCTACGATAAGCAGCATGCTTTCAACATCAGGATAAACTAGAGGCAAAAGCAAGGAGCTAGAAGATGTCGAAAAGCAATAAAATGGAAGTAATAAAAAATAATAATAATGCTACTATAAATTCTACCAATTTCACTTTCAAATTTTCAACAGAAGTATATCAAAGTAACAAGTGCTGCTGCTAGACAGACGCCATTCTTTATGAAATGCTACGCAATTTCTTTTAATTCATCCACGAGGCATCATTTCAGTTCTTTCCCATCGGTCCTCACCTAAGACACCTGAATGCTTTCCTAGAATTTCACTTGCTCAGGTGCTGCATAGCAAATATTTGCACTCCGGCAAGTCAAAGAGCATACATACCCTGCACCCCTTTCCCTAAATCTTTCCTCATTCACTCGGCCTCACACATCACCCTCACTATGAGACTCCCATCTCATCCGCTCCATATCATCTCCATTCATTCTCAATGATGAGGAAGCACAAAATTCTCGCTCTGTTGATCATGATCCTCCCCTGTGTAACATCACGGGGGTAAAAAAAAACAAGATACGAAACTCCATGAGGGGGAAAAGAGGGATTTGCCTCTACTGTCAAAGCCGTCGTCGAATGAAATAACTCAAAATACAAGCACGCCACACAGAGCGTCGCATTCTTTAAAAATGTAGCGTGCGTTTTTGTGATAAAGCTACGCCATTAGCACACTACACCGAGAGGAATTATTATAAGATGTGAACATTTCACTCCTTATGGAGCGAAAATGCTACGAATAAAGAGCCCAAGAATGGGTAAGGCTACATAATGTGAAGAGGTGTGAAGTGGAATGAATGTTTCAGACACGCTCTGGAATCGATGGAAATTAAAGAAATATTAAAATAATAAAAGGGATCAGACTCGTCTAGTCGAATACACACCACATCCATCAAAGGCTTCCATTCCAGCACGGATTTTTTTCGGGCTCGTGACACATCGCAATCAAGACACGTCCACGGAGAATGCTGGGAACTTAAGCGGCAGAAGATTGGAATCAATACCACCAGTCCATATTTTAAATCTGGAGGCCATAAAAAAGCAAGAGATTTATTTCGCGTCTCGGCAGATTTAAAACATGAACAACCCAGACCCTTAAACGCTTTCAAGATCTTTCAATGAATGATTTTAAGCCCGCATGAATAAATCGTAGAAACCAACAGAAATTTGCTTTCATGGAAATACAGGTAAAGGAATGTGTCCAAAACACAACATTAATAACATACTCAAAGGGAAATGGTAAATTTTGCACTAAGAATTTTCATATATTTCTGTACTACTATTTCTATCCAATGACACAATTTAGGGTCGTCCTCCCAACATGACAAATGCATCACAATTTGAACACCGTCGAGAAAACATAATTTTACAACTTCCAACAAAATAAATTATACCTTTGGAGTGATTTTATTGGTGATCAATAAATTTCGGGGTGCATTACCTCCATCACTAAGGTACTAGAATTACATCTCTCTACTGCGAAATTGAAAAGGCATAATTACTGTGTAAGCTTCTCCGTAAATGCTCACGAAGTATCTAGGCAGTGGTATTACCTAAATCTTCATTTCCATTACACATTTCTAAAATGCTGTTTATTACAAAATATGGAAGAGTATGGGCACTAATTCGATGCCTTAAAACGAAAAATTAAGGACTGCGATGATATAAGGGAGTAATAATTTGGAAAATAGTGAAAAATGCAGCTGGAATTAAAGATTTGTAAATGCTTTTACAAATATATTGATTTTGAGAGGTACAAAACGCCAGCCTACATTAAAGGCCGACAATTGTAGACTGACCACACGTAATTATGAGAATAATGTACAGCATCAAAGAGGAATATCACGATGTCAGTCATGTTAAGTAAAAAAAGACCATATGGAAAATCTGGTCGGAGAAGGCTGTTAACAGCGGAGTCTGCATATATTTTGGTGGAGTATGATAGTGAAGGAGAACGAAGAAGGGGTGTAAGAAGAGGATGAGGAAAATGGGATGATGGAAGAGGGATAAAGAGAGAGAGAGAGACCGAGAAATGAAAGGGGAAGAGGGAGAGAAGCAGAAATGAAGAGGACAGGAGGAAAACCGCAGCTCTTTTGTTGAAACTTTAATGACGTCGTTAAGCAGCAACAAGTATGCGACGGCGCGGGAGAGCGAGAGAGGGGCAAATATGGCGGTGGGAGGAGAGACAGAGAGAGAGGGAGAAATGTAGTAGCAGAAAGAGGGGGGATGAAGAGAATGTGCGAGAGACGAAAAAGAGAAGAGATAAGAGGGGAGTGAAGGGAAGGCGGGGGGAACGAGTGGGAAGCCCGGAGGAAAAGGGAATGCGTGAAAGAGTGGACTGACTGCGGGAGTGGCGGGAAGGGGGAGTGCGATAGAGGGGGTTGGAGACGTGGAGTGGAGCTGTGGAGAGGGTTTTAAGGGGGAGGAGTAGGCGGGGGTTAACGAAGGGGGAAGATAGTGGGGTGAGGGCGCAATAGAAACGGTGGAATGAAGGGGTACAGCGAGGGGACTGCAACAGCAGCGGGGGCGGGCTGCGGAGGAGATGTGAGTGGGGGTGAGGAGAACGCTGTGAGATCAGCGGCGCGGTCTGAGTCGAGGGGGAATGGGATTGGGGATGAGGAGGGATGGTTTGGGTCGCTCTCCGTCGGACGGGGGAGGGGATGAGGCGGGCCAGAGTCCGGGGAAGGGGGTGGATGATACGCCGTTCGGTGGCGACAAGTGTGGTGACGCTGGCGACGTCGGCCACGCACCCCCAAGGCTGGTCGGAGAAGAGCGAAAAAGAAGTGTGTAAAGGAAGGGGTGGGTTAGGAGAAGGAGTCGAAGCGGTGGAGAAGGAATAGAGGGGTTGAGTCAGAGGAGCAGTCTGGGATGGAAACGATGAGACGACGCGACGTAAGAAAAGAGGGTGTAGAGTCGTCACCATTGGTTTCCTACCAAAGTAATCGCAGACCTATGATTTCTCCTCACGTGGGAGGTCTCCTCTTAATGTTACCTTCACTGGACTATCTTAATTTTTTATTTCTTAATTCCTATTAAACACTTCGTATATTTTTCCGCCCTTCCAACCGGCCAAAATTTATATAATTCCTCACCCTCTTTCGCGATTGCCCAACTCAACATACATACTTCCAATAATCTTCACCTCGCAGGAACTGCTCTCAGGTTTCCCACGGGGTAGAACGCTTCACGATGGCCAACTTTTCGACGTCCTACTCAGATTACGACCGTCTTCAGGGAGTGAGGCAGGGCTCTCAACAGACCTGAAGACGACGTCCGAATCGGAAGCCGAAACGTTGGGCTCCATGGAGAATTAAATCCAGTGGGAAGCCTTAGAACAGTTCCTGCATCTTTCGACCGGGAAAACATCAGATCCTGCTACAATTTCCATCTCAATCACGCTGTTTGTCACCCCACATTGAGCCCTCCATTTACTTTTTCATAGTTTCTCCCTTCAGGTTCCTTTCCTCCCCAACTGAGACTATGACATTCTCCTCCTCGTTTTCGTAGTCACCTAACTTACTTATTCTATCCCTCTCCCTAGCACTCCCCAGTCTACGCTCATTCCCCTTCCGCGGCGAGTCTCCAAACAAAACGCCATGCTCCACATCAGGGTTAAAACTAAGGTGAAAAAAAAGGTATTTTGATCTCACTAAATATACGCATTTGAGAACTTAATATGACTTAGGTATTCGTTCCGCGTCGTACGCTGAAAAGGCCTCCACGACCTAGGGTTTTTTTGCAATTTTATAAAAAGTATGAAAATGAGAAATAATGTTATTTTAAAATATAGTTGAAAATCACAAACCACACACCATTACATTTGTGACGCGATCTGTGATTGGAAAATTCCTCACTTTAGTTTCCATAATGCCTCTCTAGAGCAAACAGTCGAGCCATACCTCGTGGTAAAGAGTTCTATACCTATTTTGGAAAATATCTGGAAAAATATTGGTGTACATGGCAAATATAATGGTAAAACAATAATGACGTATTGTTTTTAATAATGGGACCAAACTCGATTAATTTTGTGCCCAGTGATATCTCGCTCAAACTAGCTTAGGCAGGAAAAATTTTCGACAAGGGGTGGAAGATGAAGAGTAAAGGGAAATGAAGCGGGAATGGATGAAGTAGACAGGAGGGTAAGAAGGGTAAGAAGTTAGGGTAAGAAGGCACCAAAGGGAAAAGGTTTAAGAACTAGAAAGTATTTCCATGTATGGGTTTGTGAAGGTTGTCGGAAGGAAGAATTTTTAATGTGTAGAATGATTACGCGACAGAATTCGAGGAAAAGAACAAGTGAATGCGAGTAATTCACGATGTCAACTGTCACGGTCATTACGGCAGTTTGTTGAAGTGAAAAGGAAGGAAAAAATTAAATTCACAATTGATTGCTCAAATATTCATGATTATTGTGGATCAAACCGGTTCTTGACCTTAGCACCAAGAAATCCACCCTCACCTGATGATATATTCTTTATGATATAATTCGGAATATAAACAATAAAATTCGTACAATCGATAATTTAAAGCTGGATATTAAAAATATGAACAATCCCAGGAGAATAAGGCATTTCACATCCCTAATTCAAAGACATTACCTAGTCTAAAATTCTCCGTTAATGAGTACAAATCAACCGCGTAAGATTATCGAAGGTCGACAGTATTGTCACTGAAGTAATCAAATGGCGTAATTCAATGAGGATGCGAATAAGAACTCATTCAAGTTAATGCAAAAGACATGAATTCCATCTTTGGCAAAAATTATCTATTCTATTTTATAGGCAATATGAATGGATAAATAGGAGAATAAATATTGAAAAATCAAGTAGGAAAGTAGGGTAAGGTGGAGGATAGGAACAGTGATTTTAGACAGCATGCAGATAGAAATATTATAAAAGGCCTCAGGAGGAACTTAATATTGGGCAGACGGAGAATATAGCATGGGTTGAGGTTAGAAACGGCCTTTCCGAGGGCCTGAGAAGGGTCCAAGTATGCAATAGAGATTTTCAAATAAAGGTAAATGTTAAACAAATTATATTATTCCATCAAAAGTGACTCCAAATACATGAAAATAAAACAATTATTGATACTAATCCCGGAGAGTGAGTGCGCAACAAAATTGAAACTATAAAAGAAGCATTAAGTTTTATCAAATACATTGATGATGAACATGAAAGATGAACTGAACAGCTCAAAATACACCGATTAGCAGTAATATTATGTTATCCTTCCTGAAATATTACATCCAAGTGCCAGATATTTTAGTCCGCCTCACTTGGGCACAAATAATCGATAAACAAGAAACGACACATTCGCACATTCAGTTACATTCGTATCTCATCCGTTTTACGCTCTGGTTAACACTCGGAGTCCCAGTGGGCGTCAAAATGACTCCTTGAGGTTTTAAGAATGGTTTATCTTCGATAAAGTGAAACAAACAAATATTTCCTTTAGTGACTTTTATTCATTTTCTGATTAGTGTTGGCAGTCTGATATACAAAAAAATTCATTCATAAACTATTGAAATGTTTCATGATTTACCTTAAAGTCCCAATGGAGTCATAGTGACTCCTTACACTTTGGATTGAGTTAGCGTATTGTAATTGCGTTTTGCAAGTTGATCCCTAGTATCACAGTATTAGCTTAATTCTCAAAAATGTTCTTTGAATGTAATGGATATTTTCTAGCTCTTTCTAGCTTTTCCATTTCTATATATACGTGTACTCTCTTGCGACACGGAGAGTCATTTTCCCAAATTTCCTACATTTCTGTATAAACTGTGGTACGAGGTAGCTTTCAGCAGTCACGACATAGTCGGTGGGTCTAACTGCTGGAGTGGAAGGGCAAAGCTGCCTTGTTTGAAAAGTACAAACCAACACGAAAAATGTCCGAAAGAAGGGTAATTCCACCAGAAGAAATAATTGCTGTTCTGAATGACCTACCTGAGGATTTGTCTGAAGGGTCAGGATGGGGAGGAGGAACTCGAGTCGAATAATGAGGATTTCATCTCTGACAGCAGCTCATCAAGCGACTCAGAACCAACTGCAAGAATATTCCAGGATAAAAAAGATTCGAATTGTGGTGAGTTATATTTATTAGATTGAAACTAGCAATGCGTATCTGCAATAATTTTGTCCAAATATTGGTTTGGATAATATATTTTTTATTCACGATTTTGCCAGGTTGAGTGTATGAGAGGCGTATTCGGGCTCGAGGTGGGCGAGTATCCAGAACTGGTATAAGAAATACACCAGCAGCGGCAACTGGGTTGGAATGATGCAGCACAGGAAACTCGGACAATCCACCACAGCGCGTGATTACTCCGTTATTACGCCAATATCATCGTTCAAGAAAGCATCGTTCTGGTGGTTATTGCATTTCTTATGAATCGGAGAACCTAGCCGAGGCAGATTCTAAGTATCTCAAGGTTCTGAGTGAAAATCTTATGGCTCCAGATGGAACTATGTGGACTGAGAAAAATGTTGGGGTTCAAAATTCTGGTAGACGTGCGCGCCAAAACGTCTTGAAGAAAATGCCTGGACCTAAAAGTTATGCTAGGAGAACTGTGGCTCCTGGTAATTTGGTGAGTGCGTGGTATCTGCTTTTTGATTAAGTTATGCTGAAACACATGGAGAAATGCACGGAGAGTGAGGCCCACAGCAAGCTAAAAAATAATGATTGGAGCCATAGTATTGAGGAACTTGAAGCTATTGGTGTGATATACGGTCGCGAGGTAATTGGTAGGAGTAATTTATCACTACGTCATCTGTGGGATAATTCTTGTAGTGTCTCCTTTTGTAAAAAAGCAACATTCCGGATTCATTTTTAGATGTTCTGAAATATTTACGTTTTGATGAAAAATCAACTCGTTCATAAAGGCTAAAAATGAACATGTTTGCTCTATTCTCGGTAATTTGAAATCGCTTTATCGACAACTGCATCGCTTGTTCTTGTCCTGGTCCTTACATAACAGTTGATGAGCAACTATTCCCAAGCAAAGCCCATTGCCCATTTACTCAATTTATGGCTAAGAAACAAGATAAGTATGGCCAAAAATACTGGTTAGCAGTGTAAAAAGAGAGCAAATACGTCAGAAATGGCTTTCCTTACTTGGAAAAGAACCAAATTCGTCCATAAGATGAGCGAGTGTTTGATTACGTAGTCATGAAGCTAAAGTAACCACACTTAGGAAAAGGAAGGAATGTGACTACGGACAATTACTTTACCGATCTGCAACTTGCAAAAACAATGTTGGGACCATGAATAAGATAAGGAGGGAGGTTCCTGAATATATGAAGACGATGAAGGAGGATTTGAACACAACTAAAGTCTATAAGCACGAAGAAATCACTGGCCATTTACTAAGGAAATTTATATAAAAATGTTACACTCTTGAGCTCACTACATCCCAGTGTGTATGTTGCAAATACTGTAAAGAAAACTCCGGAAACTTTATCATTTTACAATGATACAAAATATGGAGTTGATATAATGGATAAAATGACAAGAAGGTACATGTTGAGATCTTGCACCCGGCGCTGGCCATTACAATCTTTACAAAACACACTTGATCTTGCTACCATAAATGCCTGGGTAATTTATCAAGCAGTAACTGGGAAAGAATCTCTAGTAAAACATATCTCCAGCAATTATCCGAGGATACAATAGCTAAAAACGTGGTAAAGAGAGGTGGATTAGAAATAGAATTTATTGAGGAAGATTAAATATATACCCAATATTATAGAGATACCCAATATTAAAGAGAACTAAGTCTTGTCAAATGAAGAAAAAATGCAAGAAAAATCAGACCATTGGCTTTTGCGAGGCATACAAGAGAAGTCTATGTACATAAAAAATTCTGTACTTTTGTGCAGTCTGCAAACTGCAGTCATAAATATAACTTAAAAATTTCATCAGTCAAATAAATATATATACTTTGAATCAAACTGTTTTACCAAAACACTGTTTCCATTAATTATATTTCATCATTTAAACCTGAAAGAATTTTTGATATGACATTTATTGAGGCCTCCGTTAAAAAAATATTGATCTGTTCTGAATGTTGCTCAGTAAAAATGATGGTTCTCCTAGCATATGCCCATGTATTAAATCCCTGGAAAACTCTTTTATCACTTCAATAAGGCACGCACATGGCACACTCTTATGTGCTTAGCAAATTCTATCTGGCAGTGAACCTAAAGCCAAAAAATCGTCTATGGAGTCAAAATGACTCCATTGGGTTACTTTGGGTGCACGGCAGTCCGAGACTCCGAGTGTTAAATGATTGTCATTCCTCCTTCCATTCGCAGGGGTGTGAGATAGGAAAAGCGCATTGTTAGGGCTGGAGCAGAAGTGAGTAGAGTATTCTGAATGGAGTCCCGGAATGGACGGCTTTAATTTCTCACCGAGTGGTGGCGTTGGAATTGGCCCTCGAGTTTCCCTATTTTTCTGGAGGACTCGTGCTTGGCCAAATTCGTCCGCCTACCCCGGCAAGCAGAGAGAGAAAGAATGATATGAGTGCTTTCCATGGGGAAATTTAAAGAGAAATGTTTTTCATGATGACGTCGATGTCCGGTTTTCCAAGGTATTTGTAGTCGCGAGCAATTTTTTTTCGTTGTTTCCTACTTTTTTTATCAGGCTCGAGCACTTGGTATGGGAAAGTATTCCCCCTGCCACGAAAACCACACTCATTATTCCGACCCTCGAAGGCTCCGGTCATTTCCTTCTTCCCCGCCCTTATGTTGAACATCTCATCCCTTTACGCTCCTGCTGTATTAGAAAGGGAACCAGAGAACATGTACGCGAAGAATTAATTAAAATGCCACGGTGAATGATTAAAAGAAGGAAAGCAATATATACGTCCTTGTCATTCAATGACCCTCTCAGCTACCAACTACTTAAATATGTGTGTTATTTGGTCAAAATAATCAAGTAAACAAAAACTGTTTAATAAAATGCAGTTTTGGTATAGTTATCAGATATCTAGAAAGATAAACATAGTGTACCTTGGAGTTAGCAAATGAAAACCTCGGGCATAAATATCCCAAGCTTTATTGTTTTAAATCGAAATGAATCTATGTATCTAACGATCTAATGAAGTCAATGAAAAGTATTCCATTAATATTTTTAATAGTAATGAACATATACATACAGACAGTATACAGCATTTAACAAGGTTAATATTTTGAATGACAAAGAATTAAGAGATACTAAGAATGAACAATAAAAAATGGTCGTCTTAAATTCAAAATAAAAAAACTCCAACATTACTTTTACTTTAAATAAAAATATATTTTTTTTTGGAAATATTTTCGCTGACGAATTCTATGAACGACCTAACAACTCAATGCGAGGGATTGGGTGAGCTCTTTGACAATAGGGAGAGAGAAAGGAGGAATATATACCTCGTCGGCAGAGGTCCTAATTTATTAACGCCAGTGAAACTTCCCAATGACTACTGGTCTATTATTAATGCTATACTCAAAACCCAGAAGCAAAAATACAGAATGCGAAAATAGCCACAAAACATCAATATCAAGACTCGGTTTCATCTACAATATTGATCAATGTTTGATTTGACCATTGTTTATATTACACATAAAATGAGCAGAAGCAATTGGCTGTTGGGACGTTAATTCGATAGCCAACTAGAAACAATTTTTTTATCACACGGAATGAACAACGATGATGTAATCGTATATCGTGGAAGCGTTGGTGGAAGCGAGCGTTAAAATATTCATAATTTGAGACTTAATCCCTTTGTACAAATTCACACCAATTTTTATAGCAACCGAATTCAACATGTAGAATGTCATTTCTAATAATACTCTGCGTGGTGCCGTAGAAGTTTACACTGGAAATATTAAAATCTGTACTGAGCAATTTACTCTCACATGGTCATTAGAGCTTAGATCCACAAAAAAACGCCTAATGTCATCGTGCACAAGCGTGAAAATGTTTGTGAATACTCATAAAATTGGACAACGGCGAATATATAGATATTTCGACAGGGAAAACTTCAAATTTAGAGGCACTACCAAAAATATGTACCGTCAGGTATGACAGCGCATTAACCGGCAGTCTCTCGTTCTAACATGGATGAGTAGTGAGGCTACCGAAAAAAAACGTTATTTGCACAATAGACGTTGGATAGATCGAGCAGTAATGGAAGGTATATTTTGGGATTGGAGGATGGGTGGGAAGAAACCAAGAATCTGAATTCACCCACCCTTAGCGAAAGTCGAAAGGGATCAGAGTTTAACGTCACACATGACGGAAGGAGTATCGACTGTACATTAAGAATACTATCTATATACCACCAACGTATGGATCATAAATCCACTGAAAAATTCCCAAAATTTCCAAGACTCAAACCCGGGGCCATAGGACTTAGAAGCCAGCACTCTAGCCACCACACAACTCTCATCTACTCCATTCTTTTTTTTAACGAGCATGTGAAAGTACCGAAACGCATTAGAGAAGACGAGTGTGGCTATCGGTCTGAGCGACGAGGTAGCTAGCCGCGTAGTGCTCAATGCGGACGAATTGCGGGGGCGGGGGGGGGGGGGGGGAGAGGGAGGAGATAGGGGTATAAAGGAGGATGGGAATGAGGAAAGGGGCACGTCAGGGAGATGAGAGGGGGGGAGGCAGTTCGGTACATGGTGATAGACAGTGCCATCGAAAATTGGTACAAGCTGTCCCTCGAGGATTTAACAGGGCGAGAGCGGAGGGGCGGAAAGATGGCACACGGAAGGGCAGGCGAGTTAACGACCGAACACGTACTGATACGAGGGGGTGGGTTAAGGGAGGATGAGAGACGAGAGGTTCTGGGGAGTGGAGGGAGGAGGAATATAGTAGGAATAGGTGATGGACAACCAGCGTCATAGTATTCCAATTTATTTTTGTAAGCTCTCGCATTTGCGGAGTAAAAGGAAACGGTTGAAGCTAGCGATTTATCAATTAAACTCGTCAGATGATTGGATTGACGTGGACTCGGAGACTCTTTGAGCTGATACACGGTCGTCGGTCCTTCGGTGATTTTCGTGGCTCTACGTTCTATGTTTTTCGAGCGGTGTACGGGAGGTTTTAGCCACGCCACCTTTCACCGCTTGGTGTCGTTAGCCGCGCGCTTATGGACACGGAGAGCGGGAGGGCAAAGGGCGGACGGAACATGCAAATCGTTGACGGAGAATGTGATTGGACGCGTGGAACATGCTGTCGAATTAGTAGAAAAGGAGAGTCAGGGTGATTGGCATATGGTGCGAGGCTTTATGAAAAGGAAGATTCAGATGAGGGACTAAGGGATAAAGGGTAAAGGACGAAGAAGCAAATTTGGGGCAACATGGACGCTCCATTTTGAGGCATGAACTTTTCACATGTGTCGCAACAGAAATGTGACAATTATTTTTGAACTTCACTCTCTCATAAAGAAGGAATTAATTAAATTACACGAAGGCGTGGGTTGCTTGCACGATGGCTTAGGTGAAAAATTGCAATGAAAAAAAAACCTTAACCAATGACAATAAGAAGAAATTCAGTGTACACCGATTTACATTATAAATTCAATCATTAGGATGATCTAACGGTTAAAGGTAGGTTTTACAGAAAGTCAGTGGAAATCCTACAGTTTATTACACGTGCAGGGAACTACATCTAGTATTTCTTTCATTACCTCAGAGAAAGTCCTACACTTCTTCATTCCGTCCAGTAAACCTAATCTCTTTCTTCCCCTTCCCCGCTTGCCCAATATCCTTCCCTCTATTACAGCCTTCAGAAAACCATCGCCACTCATTACCCCTTCCAGCCACCTTCCCTGCCTCCCCCTAATCTCATACAGAAGATACCTCTAACCCAGTGACGTACGCAGGTTTTACTTCTGTGGGGGTTTTGGCTTCTGGGAGGGGGTTTCATTA
Organism: Pyrrhosoma nymphula; assembly: GCA_963573305.1. Classification (NCBI taxonomy): domain Eukaryota; kingdom Metazoa; phylum Arthropoda; class Insecta; order Odonata; family Coenagrionidae; genus Pyrrhosoma; species Pyrrhosoma nymphula. The sequence continues at coordinate 156,370,173 of OY754327.1, read as the reverse complement.
ATATTTATGTGCATCATCATAAAATGATATTTATATTATTATTCACTAAAACAATAATAAATTAACGTTCTCTTTTCGTAGAGACAATTCAACTATATTTTTCAGCCCAATAAGCTAAATTCTGAACGCTAGCTCAGGTAAACGAACGAAAACGAATTCAGGTTAACATGTTTTTCAGGTGGGTTAAAACCATGTCAAGAACTTCCTCAGTTGTTTTCTTTTCCGTCCATCGCACCTTCTCCATCCTCCTCCACACCCACATCTCGAACGCCTACAGCCTATGTTCTTCCTTTCGCAGAGTCCACGTTTCTGCCCCATAAAGCCCATACAGCACATAAAACTCCATATCAATCTCTTCACCAGGCTCTTCTATATATCCTTATCATAGGTCACCGTCATTTGCTCCCTTCTACTACTGAACGCTTACTTCGCCAACTCTATTCCCGCCTCGAGTCTTTGCTACTATTCCCATTATCTTTCAGCGTACTACCAAAATAATTAAATTTATCTACTTGTTCCAGTTTGTGCCATTCTTTGTCCTAGATAATCTTATTCGTTTTTCCTTATGATTTATATTCGTTTCGTATTTCCCGCACTGCTTTTCCGATGCATCTACTAAAGCTTGCAATCTTTTCGATGGTCGACTAACCAACGAGTCGTCGTCAGCGAATATAATCGATTTTATCACCTGGCCTCCTATTTTAATTTCCACATCTAGCTCTTCCCATTTACTTAGCATATATGTTAAAAATCAAAGGCGACAATGGCCACTCTTACCTTACCCCGCGACCTATATCTGTCCACCCTGATTAACCGTCAGCTACCCTCACCTCAGCCCTCTGGCCCATACATAAGTTTCCAGTGAGTCTCCTTTCTCGCCAATCTATTCCTATATACCTGAGTATCTGAAATATTTTTTCCCATTTTACTCTGTCAAACGCCTTATCAAAATCCACAAATCAAGCAAAAACATCCTGGTTATACTCGATGCTTCTATCTATAAGCGTCATCATTACCGAAATCGCATCCCGAGTTGCCATCCCCTTCATGAAGGCAAACTGACAATCACCTAAATATTAATTTGCTCTACTTTCCAGCCTTTTATTTAATATTCTGTGCAAAACATTTGTCTCGTGCGAAATGAAACTAATTATTCTATACTCTTCGCATTCTCACCCTTTCTTCATTTTCGCGATAGGTATAAATACTGTTTTCACGTAATCCTCAGGCCATACTCTTCCTCGTAGATCCTGCGAATGAGTTCGAAAAAGGATCGTCCTCTCTTAAGACCAAAATTCTTCAGTAATTTCCAAGGTAAATTTTCTGCTCCCATGGCTCTTGCTTTCATCTCTCTTAAATCCCTCTCTATTTTGCTGTCAAGTAACTTCGGTCCTAGGCTATCCTTATTTATTTTTCTTTAATCTTCTATATCTAGTATTCATTATAACAAAAACATAGTACAAATTCCATTATTTATTTTAATGCTGTGTACCGGTTTCGATGTCTAAAGTGTCATTTACAAGACAAACAGAAGGAAAGTTTTTGTCATAATGAATTTTAACTTCAATTTCCACCAAGTATCACCACAATCGATTAATTTGATTCTATATCTAGGTTTGCAGGTCTATCATCGCTGTCATACAGGCTCGTATTCTCCCCACCTATCGTGGAAATCTTCCTGCTCGATTAATATCTTACCTCTTCTGTTAACCTTTGGTATCGTTTTCCCTCTCTTGCCGCCCGATAGTATTTTCCTGATAGCCCGATAGCGTAATGCGCACCCACTTCCCCCTCTTCCTACAGCTTTTCCATTTCCACATGTCCCTTCCACCAGTTCTCCTTTGCCCGATTGGTCACTCGCCGGAGTTTATAATTTAATTTCTTGTACTTCCTCTTGCCAAGGTCGGTGTTGACTTTTCTCCACATCCTTATCTCCTCCATTTTCTATAACCCACTGCTTCTTTACCCTGCTAGTCTCCAACGTTCCAATTGTTTTCTCTGCAGCTCTTGCTATGCCTGTTTTTATAATCTCCCATCTTCTTTCGATTGTTCCCATCCGTTTTGCTTCACCTATGTTCTTTTCCACTAGCCCCTGGTATTCCACCTTTTTCAACCCTTTCAATGCTTCCACGTTTCACATCTTTATCCTCCCACCTTTACAAACCCTTTCTTTCTTCTTATAAATCTAACTTCTGAGTTCATTATTTCCTAGTTGTGATCTGTCCGCATCCACTTTTGGATAGCTTCGCGAGTTTTTTACACTGTTCCCAAATCTCTGCATTACCATAATAAATTTGATATCCCCCAGTATCACCCGGCATATTCCATGTGTACTTACGCCTGGGGTGATGTTTAATTAAGTGTTTGTCAATACTAATTTATCTATCTTACAAAATTCAACTGCCTTCTCATCTTGGTCATTTCTTGTCCCTAGTCATACTCTAAAACTTCAAATGCATCCTTACCTTCCCCTACCACTGCATTTCAGTCGCCCATCACCATCAGATTTTTCTTTCCCGGGACTTCTCTAATAATTCTTCTAGTTGCTCGCACACCCCATTCATCTCTTCCTCCCAATGGTTTCTTATAGGTATGTATACCTGGACCGATAGAAAATTGTCTGACGTGCCTATATTTCTACCACTAGAATACTGGCACTCACCTGCTCAATGTACTACCCTCTACCCCAAATATTTATTCAGAACCATACCTACCCCACGTTGACTCTCATCTCGCCCACAGTAGATTAACCTGTAGCTATCACTCTAATAGTCCCCGCTATCCTTCCATCTCACCTCGCACAGCCCCAAGGCATCTATTATCCCTTTCTCCATTTCCTGTTTAATATTCTCTAGCTTTCCGGTCCTAAATCATGCCCTTACGCTCAAAGTTCCCATTTTACCGCTGCTTTTCTCCTTTTCTTTTTTTCTTCTCCTCCCTCGTATTCCTTGATCCACAGTTGACATTCTTGTGCAAAGATTTCGTGTGATAACAACCGCGGAGGCCTTGCCTCCCACACTGCCGGGAACGACTCCGGAAGTTTCCAGATTTGACTCCTAGGAACTATTACGGATGACAAATTTACAAAAAGCTCCGACGTGAACTGCAGAACCGATCAAGCCGATAGAATGTAGGCCAATGTACTGGAAACTTGATATAATCAAATACGAATATTATCAATTTAAAAATAAAGATCATATATGCACAGTCACATTGTGATTCCACCTACGCTGGTGGAACAGCTAATTTGAAAAAGAACTATGAAATCTATCAGTAGGCTTCGACAGTGGTTAAGAATTCCCGAACATAGAGTTTTCAAAGCTTAGTAAACGCCTACCAATCTAGTTTAGCAAGAATTAACGAATAAATTTATACGTAAATCATTTGATGACGAAATATAACGACGAAAGGTCTTAAAAGCGATTCTGGTGCATTGTAAAACTGCATTTACATACGAAGAAATTCAATTTTAGATATAAAAATACGAAGCGAAAAGGAGGTATGCCACACTGACGCAAAATATTTTAGCATTTCTTTTCCAAAGACTATCTAAGGAATACGTTTAAAGTGTTTTATTTAAATTCATTTCAATGGGTTTCATCAGCATATTTTTTAAGGACACTCGAAAAATGTGAAAAAATACGCCGGAATGAATCTTTCCACAACCGCGAAAAATATATCTCCGTGAAAATACGAATGCCTGTAGGGTAGCTTCGTGAAGCGAAGATCTAAGAAATTTTGTTTTCTCTGGAGGAAACGTAAGAAATAATACAATAAAAAATAGAAAAAGCACTCGGAATCTGACTTCGTGCTGCTATACGCGAGGCTGAACTGTGAGACCGGGAGTGAAACGAAGGACGACCAAAGCAGAAATAGAGAGAAAGACTGAGGGCTATAGGGGGCAAGAGAGGGGGATGGAACGGAGGGGGGGGGGTGGATAGGGAGGAGTGGTGCACAAGTGGCGGGCGAGAGAGGGAGAGAGAAAGATAAAAAGAGAGATAGTCGGAGAGAAGACGACGATGGCCATCGAGGACTCCTCACTAGTGCTGACACGGCGCGGCAGCACTGGACAATCGCCCGCGGACATCCTTAAGGAATCCGTCCCCTTTCCCGCTCCCTCCCTCTCTCGGCCTCAAAATGGAACTCCCCAACGCCCATCATGTGCCTCTCTCTCACACACACGAGGAGCATCGGCAAGCACTCCTTCCCCATTCCGTCACTCCTCCATTCCTCCCTTCCCACTACAACGCACTCGGCTCCTCTATGAAAGACCCAGGGCCACACTATAAAACCAGGGCCAACCTAAAACAACCCACTCCAAAAGGAAAAAAAAGTGTCAAACCGCCTGCCTTTGTCGCTTGGAAAAAATGCAAGTGCAGAGAGAGAGAGACAGAGAATGTAGTAGGGAGGAGATGAAGAGATGTGGCGGGACAGACAAGGGGTGAGGCAGGTGGCGTAGGATGGATGAGGAGGGAGTACTACGAGGGGGCACACAGAGATGGGCGGGGCGCAAGATGGATGGCGTCATCGCTGATGCGCCACCTTTCGTGTTGTGTCTTGAGGCCTCTGCTCCGGCGATCCTCGAAATCAAATGAGGCTTCATTTATGTAAGAGTCGTCGGGTAAAAAAAATAAGGTAGGGGGCGTCGTCACGGCTGCACGGGCGGGATCTGGGTCATCTTGACCACTCCCCCTTGCTCTCTCTATCTTACCCTCCTCCCCCGGTCTGCCAAGCTTCCTCCTGGTCTCCACAAAAACCCTCGCCCTCTTGTCTTCAGCCACCCCCCACACCGAAAACCCCCGTGCTCAACCCGCTTTCTTTTCCTCCTTACCCCCGTGCCACCTCGTTCCCACCTTTTCTCGTCCAACCAAGCGAGACAGTGGTGGTTTCTGGTACCTACTCTGGGAAGAGCATGGTAGAGAGTGAGTGGGAGGTTGGAGTGAAGGAAAGGGGTAGGTGGATGAGAAGCATGTTGGCAGTTGAGATGTTGATTAATAATCTGAGAAGTACGCCCTCTCGACGGTTTTGAGGACCGCGTATGAGCGCGCAATTAAGAACACTCCTCGCGACTAGAGCAAGTATTTCTCGAGCGCTCGTCGAGCTGTTTTTAATTACGTCTTCGTCGTTCTCTCTCCTTGCCCGCGCGCTTCTGGATCTCGTTTCTCGCTCTCTCTCTCTCTCTTTTTATTTTTATGTTACGTATGTATGCCTTCCTCCTTTTCTTTCATTCTCCCTAACTAGTTTATATTTTTATTACGGCCGAGGTTAACTCACTCATTTGCATGATTATTTTGGTCTGCAGGTTCCCCACCTCGCTTTTATTTCCATTCTTCACGGCAAAGGCTATTAGTTTCGATGGTTGGGAGAGAGGAGGTCGCAATTTCGCCCTCTCTCTTGGTTTCCTGAGGCACCTCTTCACGTTACGATTGCTATTTATATTCGACATATCTTCATCGCATTTTTCACCACCACAGCGAGAGATTTCAGTTCGTTTCGAATCCTAATTTGCAATCCACAAGCAAACTCCAATTCTTCAGAATCCTAGAATAAGGCTTATTATTCCGTTTCCAGCGTCCACTCATTCACATTATCGTCAGAGCAGCCAATTTGCTTGGACAAAAAGAGAGCTTTGACTTTAGCTCAGACGGCTGCGAAGAAACATAAAATGCAAACACTTTTATGAATGAATAAATAATGAAACACATTCCACGATTATTTTCAATGCATGAGTCTTCTATCAACCCAAAAGAGGACAACCGGAACCTCACAGCAGGACTTAGAGAAATGCAACTTATTCCACACGTGCTTCAAGCAAATATAAAGACAATAATTATAGCAACAGAGGATCAGTATACATCAATATAACTTCACTCAATACCTACAAGAAGGCGTCACCACTTGTAATGAGGCTTAGATAGTAGGTAAGTAATTAACATCAGTAGCAAACGTGTATTTCTGGTGGTTCCATATCCCTTGTTGAATAAATTCAGAAATTACCTCTAGAGTCCCACTCCCACAAAGGAGCTTAATATGGTACACGAAAGAAAGTCCCTCCTTATAATATACTACTTACTCTCTATTCGACATAATCATTAAAAATCCGATAGAAAAAATTCCCGAATGTTACAGTGCTTGTTCCTTTTCATTGGACGTGCTTGCAGTTCAAGATCATATGCTTTATGGATATGTACCTACTGTTTTAATATTACAACAATTACAACTTTCGGATTCATCTACAAATTTTAAAATGTAAACTACAACTACAAATGTAAAAATGTCACCAATATACAACAGCGTACGGTAATAAGACATTCAGGTACTGGGATATTCAACAGTATAATGATATTCAACAGTATAATAACAGCTACAGTCGATCAAAAATAGTAAATCTCCGGGTCCGGAGGGAATACCCGCGCGTGTCCTCAAGGAATTAGCGCCACAGATCGCACCGTTCTTAGACATAATATTCAAGAAGTCATTGTCTGAAGGAAAGATACCAATAGACTGGAAAATTGCAAACGTTACACCGATATTCAAAAAGGGAAACAGACATGACCCAGGGAACTATCGACCAATTTCATTAACGTCTATTATAGGCAAGATACTCGAACATATCGTCGTTAGCAATATCATGACGTTCCTGGACAGTCGTAACTTCCTTCATGGCTGTCAGCACGGCTTTCGGAAAGGTAGATCATGTGAAACACAGCTCGCGCTCTTTCTTCATGACGTTCTCAAATCTGGTGAATCGAAAACACAAGTGGACGCATTATTCCTAGATTTTAAGAAAGCTTTCGACACGGTACCTCACAACAAACTTTTATACAAATTACAGTCATGCGGCCTAAACGAAACAGTAGTAAACTGGATACGCGACTTTCTGAGTGATCGTAAGCAAAAAGTAGTTCTTGACGGAATTAGCTCTGATGCAGTTAAAGTGACATCAGGTGTCCCACAAGGAAGCGTAATCGGCCCCCTTTTGTTCATTATATACATAAATGATCTATGCTCTCGAATTAGCAGTAAAATACGTTTATTTGCTGACGACGCTGTCATCTATCGCGAAATTAATGATCACTCTGACTTTGAAATTCTATCATCGGATTTAAACAACGTTCATGTGTGGAGCCAAGAGTGGGGACTCGAACTTAATCTGAGCAAATGTGCGGCGGTACATTTCTTGCGGAGGTCGTCCAACTATCCCCGTGTATATGCTGTGGATGGCGTTAAGATAAAGGCGACAGATGAAGTTAAGTATCTGGGAGTTACGATAACCTCAAACCTATCGTGGGGAACACATATAAGAAATATTTGTGGCAGAGCTCTGAAGAAGCTAGGATTCGTCAAGCGTATTGTGGGAAGATTCTCAGATGAAAAAGTAAAAGAGAGGTGCTATTTCGCACTCGTCCGGCCACACCTTGAATATGCAGCAAGCATATGGGATCCGGTGCAGAAAGAATTAATTCGGGAACTTAATAAAATACAAAGGAAAGCTGCGCGATTCGTCAAAAACAGCTACGGGCGTACAGACAGCGTTACGCAGATGTTAAACGAATTAGGCTGGGAGCCGCTAGAGACTCGGAGGCTGCGCGCTAGGCTTAGATTACTTGAGCAATTGAGAATAGATATCTTTCAGAGCGACACGGAGAACATCATATTAGAACCCCACTATATTTCCAGGTCCGACAGAAACGATAAATTAAGAGAGATATTTTGCCGAACGGAAAGGTATGGGAATTCGTTTTTCCCCCGAACAATAAGGGACTTTAATAAATGCAAGGCGTAATTTCATAGAGCGTTTCCTTTTTATATGTAAACGGCTGGTGTCCTAACACCCCCCGCCACACGCCTATTGAGGCGGCTTGCGGGGTAGTATGTAGATGTAGATATAAATTCACTGCGACTAGAAATAGTATAACTAATTTGTTTGACTTTATAAAGTTCATAAGCAGAATAAAATATGAAGAGGGAAAATGAACCAGATGTCAGGCCTAATACTAACGTAAAAATAAAACCAATGCCAGAATGCATAATGAAACAATTGACGGTATTCGTACGCACTAATATAACTCTATACATTTTTTTGAATCCTAAACGAAGGACCGTTTTAACTTATAGTCTATATTCCTCCTCAATGTTTCTGCTTTTCATCTTATTTCAACATCTAGTGGAAATGTAACAACTGCATAAGAAGATAAATAGCTGTGCACAACTAAACGGAGATATGAGTTTCTTGAATAAGAAGGGAAGTCTAACCAGAAAGATAGCCAAATGAGAAGATAGAATGTGGTAGATAGAAAGTAGTAAAAGAGAAGCAGGGTGAGTAACTTGGTCGCAGAGTGGGGAAAGAATCGTATTTTGGAAAACTGCAGCCAAGAACGTCCCCCAAAGATAAGTAGCCACTGGTCTTGGAGGACGATAAGAATGACACAAAAAAAGATTACAATTTCATTTCATTAAAAGGTATTTACAATACCTTATCTCGTAAACCTTCTAATCATTAAAAACTTGGAATAGTTACACTGATATACCTAACATTCTTCAGGAATTAAGCCAATTGAAGAAGGAAAAAAATTCTGGGTTTGAAACTATCGGATTTCCGAAAAATTAGTGAGCCAACTCTATCGTTAATTATTCCTGCAAGAAAAAAGCCTAGAGTTTTTATATGGTAAAAAATAACGGCGACCGAGAAATTCTTGCTGAAAAAAGAACGGCGACGCGTTCGTAGCAATTCAATTTATGAAGTATTTCGAGCTATAAGAAATGGAAAAAATAAGTAGCAACGGCATAAGATAGGAAGCGAGGTCTCACACATATCTTTACAAATCCCAAATAATAAGATTAATTACATCATATAAGCAAGGCGTGTGTGGTTTCCAATCCACTTTATAATTTTGGACTCGTTCTCATGCACATCTCTATGACAACTATAATGCTTCGAGCCTCTTCACCGGATTTTTTATACAGTAATTCGATCCCTTAATCAATTTAAAACGTTTTGAAGCATGGAGTTCTAACTCTCTCCATGCCTAGGGTAAAATGATGGTTTTTGAGCCGAATAGCAAGTGTGAAAATGTTACCAAAAATGTAAAAGTTACCTAGGGAAAAATTACTATCCATCGAATCGAATTTATATTTCTTCCGCGAGTTTAACAATTTGCGATTACTGCACAAATTGGAAATGGATCAATTATTTTAAAATATCACAATTATCTTCTTAACGAGCTTAGTCATCAACCAGCTAAGGGAGGCAGTTTAATATTTTCTAAGTCCAGGGCCTTCATTTGGTAAAACAATGGAAGTCGATTAGGCTGCCTTCCATAAAAGTTCTTAAAATAAATAGTTATTAAATACAATGGCGACTGATAGCTTAGTAAAATGGATAGAATAAATCCTTTCCTTCCAGTTTACTGGACTCGTAGGAAACTGAAATTCTCGTGGCCAATAGGACCATTTTTAAATAGTCATTGAATCTTCGATATCCTCTAATTCCAAGTATCGTAATGAAAATCAACAACTTATCTCTTAAGCATCCGTAAGGCGTTGTGTTAGGAAGAATGTGGAATTAGGTTGGAAGATAGAACAAAGAAACTGTTATTAAGTAGGTCAGTAAAATTTGAGTGATCATTTTCATATTTTTGTTTGAAATTATCCAGCAGAAGTTATATAACACGATCATAAAAATACAGTAACTTAAGTCTAAAGTGGAGAAAAATGCTCCATCAGATTCCCGAGTCAAATAACATTCATACTAAAAGCACTCGCTCCCAATAAGAAGTCTTTAAAATATACCGGTAAGTATATCGCCTTTATGTTACAACCGCAAAAGTTCCAATTGCAACAAGCCAAATGGTAGAATATGTTACCCGTTCTGTTACATATTTCGGAGTTTTTATACAAGCATTCTTTAAGAACTTATTCTTTTCCTGCATTAATGCTTATGATTTTTCAATATGAACCTATATCCTCAATGCAATAAAAGTCAATCAATGGTGATTCGGGGCTGAATCATCTGGGTTACAACCGCTTTCTCAAGAATGTCCAGCCGGGTATCAGGTTTTTTAGAGGATTACTTTGAATCTTCAGCGTGTGTCAAACCAAGTTTAGTAATAATCACTCGAATATGGCGTGGCGTCTCAAGTAAAAGATTCCCAGTATGTTTAACTTAGTGGTAGTAAATATAGAGGTAGCATAATAAACTGAAATGGCCACTTTTTACTCATTTAACTTTAGCTAATTAGAAAATATGAACATTATTTTATCATACAATATAATGTAAGCATCTAACTTCATACAGGTAAAGTATCCGTAAAATGTGCATAAACTCAACCCATAAAATCAAGCACATAGAGAAGATAAATAATGATTATATCCCAACATATCCGCATGTTCGAAAAACATCAGATTTCCCTGGGGATGAAAAAACCTTCATTTGTTGATTATATCAATTTAGAAGAAAACAATTGGTAAAACACTACACTCTTACTCTATGGGAAAAAATGCAAAATTTATGTTTAGAAATAGTATTTTTGTACCCATTTGAACTTTATTCCGACACTTCAGAGATTTTAAGAGAATATTTTTTTTAACTTTTCCGTAGATCGAGATTCGAGGAAGACACTGTGCGAGACTAAGCCCGAAACGTCGAGAACTATCACCAGATGAAAAGTTGGGGCATGGTGGAAGGTCACACCAAGTTTAAAGTTCGCTTTTTCCTAGAGATGAGGGGGGTAAAAAAAAGAGAATTTATGGGATGAAAAAAATTGAGGATGCAAAAATGACAGTCTCATCGTTCCCGTTCCCTCCTGCCCTCACCGCAGTGCCATGAATAAACAGTCCGTCTTCATTACGATTCTTGAAATGGGATTCCGGCTCCATCTCGCGGCGTCCCATCCAACGTCTTTTTCCCCAACTTTTCTTATCAGAATCCGAGTTAGTGCCTATCCACCATCCTCTCCCTCCCCCTAGCCCTTAACTCCCTCCCAACTCCGGCCCACGCCGCCATAAAATCTTACCCCCAGGCTCCCCTTCAACCCCCACCTACAATGTCCCTCCACCTTCCTCCTGGCTCTTGATGCGATCTCAGCCATCAGGGATCCCATCTTCCCATCCTCCCGAACCACACACACCCACACAACGAACCCCAAAATCCTTACCGTACCTGCTAAATAAGCTCTTCAGATGACTCTGCTTCCATCCCATGCGCTTCATTCCTCGGCGTATAGCGTCGAGATTCGACTGTCGCTTCTGATAAGAACATGGCTGCCCTTTCTCGATTGTGCGATTTAACCATCCGCATGCTCTTCGACAATAAGGTGGATTTTTAGGTATTTTCAATCAGCCGGGGTTAGTACGAGGTAATGTATCCAATGAAATATTTCTTTTTTATTGAACCATTAATATTGTTGTGCCTCAAAGCTTTTGCATGATCAGAAATAGATGTATTCCTACAATACAAATGAGGAAACCGCCACTCAACCTAAAAGAACTATCTCTACAATATAAATCTGGTTCTACACTAAATATATTGTAGCACTGATGAAAAGGCATAATCATTACATGGCTGTTCGCAATCTTAAGGCAACGGTAGAATCCTCTTTGGGGTAATAAATATATCGATGATCTATTACGGGAAATGTTTTTATAAAAAGAATTGTATTAATACAGTAAACCAGTTATTAAAGCATTAAATTGATTTTTTGGCGTTAAGATGGATGCCAGAGCCGAAGATAACGCAACGAGTATTAAAAAAATACGCAAAGCGAACTGGAAAAAGATGGGATATTCAATTCTGTTCAATTTTTATTTTTATCCCACATTAATACTATACAATTAGGTTTTCATAGTAAAGAGAGAAACAGAACCTAAGCAATATAGAACTAATGTTACAAGAGGGACCTGAATGTTGTGTGTTATCCTCATGGTAGATTAAAACTCAATAGATCCTTGCATGGATTTCCGATTAGGTAGATGTATTAATATGGAGAATTACCGGCCGTAACCTTCCCAGCTAAAATATCCAATTTATTGCATCCTATTAGCCGGACACAATAAGGCAAAAAATGCTGCCAACACATCAATATGGCCCTCGCATGGTGTCGCAATTTGTGACCACGAGCAGTTCTGCGAGAGCGTGCTGGTGGCGGTGAATAGCCAAGGAGTTTGCAAGGGTTTGCTGCTTGATGTTGAAGCTTCGTTTAATGATCGGCGCCGATGACGTCAGGAGACTTAAAATTTAACGAGCCCTCTTAGGGAAGTGAGCGTGATTGTCGGAGCCGCCAGAAAACACACGACCGAAGAGCGAAAGAGGAGGAAAAAGGGAGATCACCACCCATGGAGGAGAAGACGAAGGGCGAAGAAAAAGGCAGAGGATTTTGAGAAGTGAGGAAAGGAAAGAGCTATTGTTTGCCTAGAGTAAAGATTCACCTAAGAGATCAAAGAAGGAAAGAGAGAAAGGAGAAAGAGATGAAGGGAATAAGGGGAGGCAATAAATCCAATGACGACACGCCGTAAAACATCCCGGGATCCCCGAGGCATATTTGAATACAACTCTCTCCTTCGCTTGTTGATACCATAAACAAAGGGTTTGCTTTTCAACACAAACGTTGCATGTGCTCTCAAGAAAAGATTGCGCCAAGTAATGCGAGGATTAAATGATCCCCTGCTTGGCTATATTGATCTCCAACAATCCAAGATTTGTTCATGACCTTGGGTTACCTAATAATTGGAAGAAAAACTAAACGTGGATTACTCACTGTTTCAGGTGACATTTTGTAGAAATGTATTCCATTAAATGGTATTGAAAGAAAACCGCAATTTTCCACAGCTTTTTATTTAGTGTAATACTTAAAACGCGTTTCGGTGTGATTTCATATCGACTGTGAGTACAGACTGAAATGAAACACGTGCGGGGAGGCATTGTATAGATGTTAAACGGGAAGAAATTTTTAAATCGGGATGAAAAACTATTACAAGGAAGCGGGGTCATTTAACCCATCATCGCTTATGGAGGCACTTTACGGAAATAATACATTTTACGATATGGATCTCCGATTACCTTCATTTTAATTTAAAAGTCACAGACTGGAAGTGTAGGAACAGCTCAAGATTAATTAGCGTAGCAAAAATGGACTCTTTTGAATGACGACTCAAACATGAATCATTCACCACTGTTGGTCTAACCTTTTCATGGTGTCACCGTTACGCACCTAGATAAATACAATGCTCCCATCCTTCGGAACTAATTCTTTTCCTCCCTTTCCCTACACCTTTTGACGCATATCTACTTTTGGAAACCACTACTCTGATATGGTGAGAGTGACATTGGGCGTCCCACAAGAAAGCGTGATCGGCCCCCTTTTATTAATTATTTATATAAATGACCTAAGTTCTCGAGTTAGCAGTAACCTTAGACTATTTGCAGATGATGCGGTCATCTACCGCGAAATCAGAGAAGATGCGGACTTAAAAGTTCTCTCATCGGACCTAAACAACGCTAGGAAGTTATGCCAGGAGTGGGAGCTTGAAATATATCTTAGTAAATGCACTGCAGTACACTTCTTGCGGAAGTTAACACACCATCGCCATGTCTACACTGTGGGTGGAGAAAACATAAAAGTCGTCAGACGAAGTAAAATATCTTGGAATTACCTTAACTTCAAACCTATCGTGAACAACGCACATATTAAACATATGCGGCACAGCCTTAAAGAAAATAGGATTTATGAAGCGTATATTAAGACGGTCCTAGGATGAAAAAGTGAAAGACAGGTGCTACTTAGCTCTGATTAGGCCTCACATCGAGTGCGCCGCGAGCATTTGGGACTCTGGACATAAAGGTTTTATTAAAAAATAAAATAAAATACAAAGGACAGCTGTGCACTTCGTTGAAAACTACAACAAGCAAACAAAGAGTGTTTCACTGCTGTTAGAGAGATACGTTTGGGAACCACTAGAGACTCGGAGGCTACACGCTAGGCTTAGATTGCTAGAGCAATTTCGAATAGGTGTGTTTCAGTGTGACACAAAGAATTTCATTTTGACGCCGCACTACATCCCTAGGTCGGACAGGAAAGAGAAATACATTGCCGAACAGATAGGTACAAAAATTCGTTCTTTCCAAGCACAATGAGTTACCATAAAAATACTGGGATCCACTGAAAACACTGTCAAAAGACACTTTACCTTTTCATCTACCTATGACATTCTTCTATCTTAATTCTTCTATCTTCTATCTTCATTCTTCTATCTTTGCATGGCTGGAATCCTAACACTCCCTGCCAAGCGCCCATGCGGTGGCTCGCACGGTAGTATGTAGATGTAGATATGCAAGCTTACAAAACTGAATTATTATAGAGACACCTGATAATCATGTAAGATCACCGAATTTATTGTAAAGCTGTGGAAACCGTGAATACGGCATTTATTATAAATATGTGTAAACGTACAATTGTCTTTCGATGCCATTGATCACTTAAGGTTAAGTTCTTCCTTAAATAAGCAAATGAAAAACAAAAGAGGTACTAGATCAGATTTAAAGTTAACAGATAGTTTGAACCTCAAACAAACGCCCAATTAAAGTGATCATTTATACGTGTCGGAAGATGGGCCGGAAAGAGATGCTAAGTTGTAGAGAGAAAGGGCTAAGAAAATTGCTGGGGCAGTACTTTCATAGCATTATTATGTCAGTGACATTTACTTTTCAAGTATTTTCATGCGGTAGAACGAGGACCAAAGGATAAATACCAGCTGAGTCATAAAAAATTACCTGCAGCGCAAAACTTTCGGCCATGACGTGCATAGCAGAAAGTTTTGCTTTTCAGATCAGTAATTAGATTCAATCGTTTGAGAGCGATAGCCGAAGATTGTAGCAGTTGTAGGGGAGGGTGGGGCTAAATGGACCGTTTTTTGTTTGGGGAGTCCTGGTGGGCGGATTTCTGCGATTTCACTTCCGAAAAACGGTCTATCTTGTAGAGATTTTTGTGCTCTATAACTGTATAGAACAATTTTCAGCCGTCTGAGTATTGGAAGTAGGTTATTTGGCCGTTTTTTGGAAAGTCAATCTCTGGTCCATTTAGCCCCACGGTGGGGCTAAATGGACCAATGTTTTTTTTTAAGGAAAATGAGTGCAATAAAATAAAAGTAGCAATTTTGTTAACAAAATTAATTATTGCCATTTGTTAAGTTCATCGATACTAATGTGTTCGTGTCAATGTTAGCGTGCATTTTTCGCTGGGCGTCCGCGCTTCTTTGGAGCTGCGGCTGCAAATTTGCATTCCCCCGCGACGTCCTGCTCAGCTAATAGCTCCTCTATTATTTCCTGGTCTGTTAGGACGGCCGTGCTACGATGTTTCCGACCTCTACGTGTCGATGTGCAGGGCACTGCTTTTGGGAGTGGACGCAATGACTCGAGCGTGCTCTCCAAATCCTCGGTGGAGACGTCGTCCTCATCGGATGCCGTCGGTGTTAAGGTTCCCACTGGCCGCCTAATTTAAATTGGTCACGGAGTTTATGTTACAATCAATAACGGTAAGTTATCTAGCTAAATTCTAGCCCTGTAGATACTTAAGTGCTTGTTTAATTCTAAATGTATCCTGAAAGTTCTTTTGGCATTATAGGAAGAATGTTAGTGCTTTGCAAAACTTTATTTTGGTTAATTTATTATTTACTAAAAAATCTCATTCCCACTATTTCAATCGGTTTTTGATCGAATTGCTGTGTGATTAATTCAAAACCCCAGACTCACGTACTTAATCATAAAATGTTGTACACACTTTCTAGTCAGCACACGGTTTGAAACTAAATACAAAGCAAAATATTGCAAGTGGAAGGAAGACGATATGGGGAGGGTTAAAACAGCGTGCTCTACGGATTGCATTGAATTGGATTCGAGCTAAGCACGTATACAAATAAAATTAAAATATTACAAAAAATTTACCAGAAGTTGTTTAGACTTTTAGTGATCAGAATAGCTCCGTCAATTTAGAAATTACTGCATTTTGAGCGACGTCATTTGTAGCGTGCTCTACGGATTGCATTGAATTGGATTCGAGCTAAGCACGTATACAAATAAAATGAAAATATTACAAAAAATTTACCAAAAGTTGTTTAGACTTTTAGTGATCAGAAAAGTTCCGTCAATTTACAAATTACTGCATTTTGCGCGACGTCATGTATAGCACTCTCGTTTCCAGGGTTCCGAGGCTACATTCATTTCATTATGTGCAATACTTAATGAAGCAATTAAGCTACAAACTCGTGCAAACAATTGATTTTTCGAATTTTTCAAACTCTTATAAATGCTTAATTAGGTTCAAATAATCAAAATAGTCCCGGTATTCCCGAAGTTACTACTTCAAAAATAAATTATGAACATAGAAGCAAAAACATCCAATTAATCCCAAAAACTGGGATAACTCTTAATAATGTTCCGCTCAGAGCAATGAGCTATTTTTTGGCCCATTTTAGGAGACTACCTTACTTGACTATTTTTAATCAAGTGCATCCAGCTAGGGTGCCATCAACTTTTCCCACGGCCAACAATGACGCGGCATAGTTAATAACCCGCATGATGTGGACATTTGATACCGCATGCTGCCAAACATGGTCCCTTTAGGCACGATGAACCCCTCAAACGCTCTAAAGCATCTTCGTGATCAAGTATGAGCATTACATTTATCAAGAATCCTAAGGGAAAAAACAAAGATGGGGTATATACCCAAACGCGTGGGAAACCATTTGAGCGAAGTGATCGTGTGCAAGTGAATACGCAAGACAAGTTACAACCAACAGGATATATCGACAACTTGAAAAAAAATTAAAGCGCATCGCACATTGAAAATATATTTAATTATTTATTCACGACTAACATAAAAATCCGATGACGCAAGTCAAAATCATAAAAATTCCACAACTAGAAAAAAGTTTCCGAAACTGGATATAACTTTTTGTTTTATTTAACAAAATATGAGCTGTCAGGAGAGGAGGATGGAAACTTTTTGCCTTTAAGTTCCAATAATAAGTATTAAATTAAATAAAAATTACAACAATGCCGTTCACTCACATGTCATGTTATATCGGGAAAGAATTCGAAGTAACAGAAGTAGCGCCATCTAAACGATGAACTTGTTTGGCTTGTAGAGTGATTGACATCCCATAAATAAATTTTGAGAATATTTGGTGTTTTCATGCCCGCTCAGTGACAATGAATGGGAGAAAATTATTTATGAGACACAGATTCGAAGTTATATGCTGTGTCAAACAGCGGAGCAGTTTGAACTAACATGACGAAAAACGAGGGAGTGCAACAACCGAGTGACGCAGGTCATCTAAAATAAATTACATGTCATAAAACCATGCCTTGCTCAATATTTTCCAGAGATAACACGAAAAAAGGGCCATAATACCAGGTTACTGATAACTATTAAAGAACAAGCAACAAATAAAACTTTTTTATAAAACAGGGAAAAACTTAATTGAAACCACCATAAACACATCATAGTATCTAGAATGAATATTATATTTGGCATGAAACAATTAAGTAACGCGATGGTGTTGATATTTTGATCAATAAAAGCTATTACATAATTTTAAGGCCGATTACTTCATTAATAAGGACCAACATATTCGTTATAAGCGCCACCTGCCACACCAAATTCAGCTGTGTCACGAAAAAAAACATTAAAAAATATTCCAAACAGATGAGGTCATTTGCATGTGCACTCAAAAGTTAATGCTCTTTTACCCAGTTTTACTCGGTGAATCGCCGGAGATCCCAAATATTGCAATTGTAGATTTTAAGTAAAATAAAAGTCATCACCTTCACCTTTCAATGACTCAGCATTTACTGTATTATCCTCGTTTTGCTCACATATCGCGTACAAAAATTAACAAAATAGTGTATGCGTCATATATAGTATTGTAATCCAAATATGTCACAATGAATCTGAACTTAACTGAATAGAGGTAAAAAATTTAAAGCATTTTTGGCACTGGTCCCCGGAAAAGCAAGGAAGTTTGCGTCAGGAATTCCACCATTCTCAAATGCACCGACCTCCTTTGTGGATCGCCAGGCACCAAGCATTATTATTCGAAAGGCCAGGCTCCCTCTCATTACTGCGAAGGCACCCACGGAACTCACCTTAACCAGCCCCTTGCTCTCTCTTTCGCCCCCATGCAATTCCCGACGAAAACCCTTATCACCTTCCCCTGACCCACCGCGTCGCCTTCTCCATGCACCTGAAACGGCCTCCCTTAGAACATGTGCCTCACTCACCGAAATCCGCCCCATCGAGACTTCATTCAACTCGTCTCTCGACTCCCCACTACACCACCAACACCAAACACCATCCCCACCTGACACCGTCCTCTCTCCACACACCAACACCGACGCCCCTCCTGGGGTCATAATCCCACCACCCCCTCTCGACCCCCCTCCCGCCTCCCAACCTTTCCTCCCACATCCAACCTTTTCTTTAGAACACCACCTCACATCCTCAAGCCTCATTCCACCACTCACTCTAGCCCCCCTCTCCCCCGCCCACCCTCAGTCTCAACTCTCTCTCTCATGGCAGCCTCAAACTGACTCCACCCTCATCTGCAGCAAGCACCCCATCCAGCCACCCTCCCCCAATGGCGTACCTTAATTAACAGGCGCACCACTAATTAGAGATTTGGAGGCATGCTTGCCTCGTTCAATGGTCTCTCCCCGACTCCCTCTTTTTCCCTCGAGAAAGAGGGCGCGGGGAAAGGAAAGAGAAAGAATAGGAGAGAGAGGGAGAGAGAGGTGGAGGACGTGGGTGTGAAGGGATGATTTGAAGATATCCGGAGGACGGGAACAGGTCGCGTGTTTAAAGGGTTTAGCCCGTGGGGTGGGGGTTTTAAATGAAAAATGGGAGTCTTTAGCGTCCCAACGTTCCTTAAATACATTCGTTTAATGATCAATAGTTAGGGCAGAGGAAAAGAGATACCTCCTCGCACTATGTTTTGATCTGTATTCCGTGAATAGATCTTGACGATTGAACCAAATACTCACTGCTTCATCGTAAAATACCGTCGTTTACCGCTTGCTCAGGGAATAAAAAGGAAGAAAAAATCTAGGGAACTGTGGCTCATTAGGCCTTTCCATTCATTAAAACTGTACAATAAGCAGGCCAAAGTGGCCACTTGATTCGCGACTCTTCGCACTAAATTCGCTGTTTTAATTTTTAAGTTACTTGATAAAGTCATAAATAATATTTATATTACTTCTCCGAATCATTGTTTCATTGGATTTGTACCGTGGGTAAAACCTTTTCGTCATCATCAGCAATCATCAATCACAAGATTGGTTGGCTGCAGCTCTCATTTCCACTCTCCTCCCTGCCATCCGCTTCACTTATACATAATTACCCACTTTGATGTACTTCAATATTTGCCTGATGTATTTGATTCTTGGTCTTCTTCTGCAATTCTTCCCATTCATTTCTCCTTCCAATATTGTTTTCAATAGGTTTTTGTGCCACAAAATAAGTCGAATAATTTTCTCTCTTTTGCTGAGTTTTCAACACAACGGTAAATATTTATTCCGGAAAAGGCTTTGCCTAGCATATTTTATTTTTCCATAAAAGCGTGGAGTAATACCATGTTAAATAAGTGATGATCGACCAGTGCTGCTGCTACGATATCGGTGTTATTTTTAAAGCAGCCAGCAAAAGTTTGGGCCAGCGTACCGCCAAACCAATCTGATGAAAGAGGATAGATAGATTCGGATTGGTAGTCGCGGCCTTGAATCCAAAAAAATATCAATAAGAAAAGAATGATTTCAAACTGTCACACCCTCGAGCACTTCCACATTCTGTCGTCGGAAACTTCACATCTGAATACAATGGTTGAAAACGTGCTAGACCATCACGCTATGGCAGCTTTATGCAAGGAAAATTAAAATATTTCAGTTTAAATAGAAACTAAACACGCGTACGATGAAACGCCATTGACAATTAGTAGCGCCGTTCTGCAAGACACGATAGCATCCAAAAGAAAAATTGTACATTTACATATGTATCATACGTGAAATTAAAGGCTAATTTGTCCCAACTTAAAATAATACAGACTTCTCAGGAGCCCAAAGTATACTGAAATTAATGGTTAAAACAACAATGCCAATACCAAAACCAATATCCTTGATTTAAAAACAATATTCATGGCTACTTCATAGACATCAAAACTTACGACTACTTGACTGTCGCCTCAATTAAACGGCTAATTGGCAACATTGCACACCTTGCCTTCTGACCTTCATCAAATGGAATATAGATTGCTTTGTAACCAAGGCAACAAAGAAAAATCTTAAAATGCCAATTGATGTAATGCAATGCTAGAACCGAGATTAACTAGGACATCTGTAAAATATTTAACTATTGTTTAACGCATTTATATATTAATTAATTTAATATCGCAAGATTTATGGATTTTATGGTGGGTAATTGTATGCTTACATAAAACAAAAAATTGACTGAATTATTCCGGACAGTTGAGAGAAATCGAGCTTCGTCCAGTCGTAGTTTACCACGAAGTCAGTATGTCCCAAAACTCGTACCGCTCAGATTTAATGATGACGGTATTAAATAGACTTAATCTAGATTGCATCAAGGTTACTCTCGAATAAAGGCGAAGAGTATTACTACACATTATCCACCCGAAAATCACTTTTCCAATAATTCATGAAAAGCTACCTATTCCGAGCTTCTATGAATTCAATTAGATTTCAATTAGATTTCTTAGAGGGAATGAAACAGTTAATTTTTGAGTATTATGAAAATAACGTATTTCATAAAATAAATTGCAATATTTAAGATTGAATACATAAAACTTGAAAGATTAATTACTGGTAATTCTTAACCCCGTGAGAATACATCAGTTTTTTTTGGGCCGAGCAATGATTTTCATGAATCACATGCTCATGGAAATAGAAGTAGATAGCAGTTAATGAGTTAGGAAATAAGCGCCGAGCTTTCAAACATTGGCTCTATTAACGCGATTAGATACGAGAAAATGAGCAAGCCAAAAGTTAAGGTTGACGATTTAAAAGGGAGACATAATGAGGAAACACATTTAAAGAATTTGGTTAGGTAAAGAGGCAGCTTACTGACGACGAGTTAAAAGATGGACGAGGATGGGAGTGGGAAGCATAATTTAGTTACTTTTAATTTTTTTTTAATCTCAACGCTTTCCCTCGCGTTTCCCTTCCTTTTACCCTCGCTCGCACTCCATTGGGTTAATGATGCCCAACATAAAAACAGCTACATGAGAGCTTCGAATAAAATACGCACACACACTCACTATATACATACATATATATAAGGAGGAAAGAAGGAATGGTGGGGAAAGTGCGCCATAGGTGAAGGAGACCAGCGTCAAAGAACCTTGGCGTTAATTCTGGGAGAGCGTCTCCGACTCATTTTCACTCTGTGGCTCTTAATTTGACTTACCTCTCATCCTGTGTATTGCCCGCATCCCGCTCATTCACAGGCATAGCGCTTCATTTCCTCCGTAATTCGTTAGGAAGTTCCTTTATATGTTAATTCTGAATGCCGCTACAGTCCGCAGAGGCCAGGGATCCCAACCCTGGTTTGCTATAAAAAAAAACATTTTTCGAGTTGTTGGTTGGGAAGCATTTGTAAGCAACATTCGCACGTGGCTTCATTACACCAATGCATATTTTTATAAATTAATATGACACCATATAATACACCATTTTGAAGTTCGAACGTATTTTGAAAACCACTACGTATACTCCGATCTTGTAACAAGCTAAAAACAACCACATCACCTGAAATACATCAGACTAGTTCAGGGAGTCAATTCTGGTCCTTATTAGCGGTAGCTATCTTCACGTAGTGACGATATTAGCGGCTGTCGATACGAATTTGATTCCGGTCCCGAGGTTAGCGGATTACCCGCGAGGATAGCGGTCGCCAATTCACCTAAACTACGATATAACAGCAGAACCCCATTCTGGTTCATTTATCAGTTGCTAACTCGTAACTAGTGTATCGCTGATTTCAATGCCAAGCTAATCCATACGTTTGTATTATTTAAGTGTAAAAAGAAAGACCGAAAATCAAAACTTTGGCATTGGGGTATTTAGATAGTGTGATTACATTTCACTCACTGTTAGTTCGCTTACATTTCTCTAATATTCAATGCAAACGGTATCATTTATGGGGATAGGGTTGATGTGGTGGCAAGTACCCAAGTACAAGTACCCCCGTCGCGTCGTATGGGACCCCCTTACACCGTGATCCCCTTGGCGCCTTTCGTCAAGAGCAGGCTAATGCCGACGCCGTATTTTTTTCTACCCTTGTTCTACTCCCCAATAATCCTTCAACTACCATTCAACCCTCCAATCCTCAATGACGCAATGACCTAAGCTGTCGGTCGCATCCCCAATTTACCAACTAACCGGAATTATTTGTATGGAGTCGTAGAGTAATTGATCTTACAATTAGTTTGAAGTTAGTATGGATAGATATTGTGTGGACATACTTCAAGGTGATAGCTTATACTACATGATTAAATGTCAAAAAGAAGTTGCTTCCACTCCTTAACTATCTGACGTGTTTTGATTATAAAATGAACGTATCTGATAATCCGAGTGAAAACATTTTTCTGAAGAGCATTAAAAATATTTTAAAACTCTTTTCGTCTATTAAGAAGTTCATGGTTGAATTGCAGAAGGTATCGCCATTTCTCTCTCCTACTTTTTCGTTTCATGAATGAGCAATCATTAATTCAAGCTACCTTACAATTCGGTGGACATTGCAAACATTTAATTTTGCGTTTGAAATTTTTTTATTAGGCTTGAGTATTCAAAATCGTATAAACATTACAAGTAATGACATTTCAACAACTACAAACCCAGGAGCAACATATGGCATTCATTAATCATTTCTGGTAATGAAAAATCTCTTGTGGATAAAAAATAGCAATATAGAAAGAAAAAAAATAAAAGGAAATAATAATAACGTGTGCACTCTACATTTACCTGATAAAGATAAATTAACAACTTCTATATACCCAAACGGGTTGTAATTCATTGTTACTGAATTAATACTGCTTGTTCACCTTTGCTAGCCTAAATAGTTTCATCCATGTTTTGTTCTTCCTCGTTTTATTTATGCTTTGGGAATGACGTCACCATATGGTGGATTCGGTCGCTACATTCCCGAAGTTGTCCAAAACTTGGCGACCGCTAACTATATATGTACGGGAAGAGTGTTGCTTCCTAGCGTTCCTTAAAGTTAGCAGCAGCTACTTCCTAGTGACAGTCGAACCAGAATTGACGTCCAGGGCCCTAACAGGATGGCTTGACATGCCGTACAATGGTATCCATGAAAGAGGCCGACAGGAGTGGGACATCTAAAACTTATGAGTTATCGTTACATGGTAATGCTAAGAATGATTTCCCATGCATTGCGCCTTCACGAGGAAAAGCTGCAAGACGCAGAGGATGTATGAAATGCATAAGATTCAGGGGTATTCTTAGGTCCACCACTGAAGGAGTAACAGAAATCCGATGATCGATGATTTTTCCTCACGATGCTTGTGCATGGATATAATCATGAAAGACTATTCTCGCTACCATTCATTTCGCGTTACACACAATACATCATTTTATGCAAAACATTTTCCATGATGTGGGCACACTTGCAGTATCAACGGATTGGAAAACTTTTCGAAATAAAATAATGAACAGATATTTAGCACACATTTTTGAGTTATAAACAGCGGGAAAGCCGTGCATGCAGTTTAACCATAAGAAAATTAACCTAACTACAAAAAAAAATAAAAATAATCAGTATTTCAATTTAACGTGCTTCGACGGCTAAGGTCATTTCGCACATACTGAAAGTCACATGCAGATAGGTAAAACACAAATCGGATGAATAGGAGGATCACCCCACCAAATTCGAGACAAGCCCAACGGTTCTTATCTTCGGTGATTGATCGGGAACTGGTGTTTCCATCATGGCGGGTCGTTGGCCTATCAAACTATCTTAGCTGTTGACAGTAAAAAACTAAAGACAAATGAAAAACACCTATCCCATATTGCTGGAATCAAGTATGTAATACCAAGAGTGTACAGTTTTTCGTAATTGTACGAAAACGTCAGCACAAAACAGCAATATTACATGAACGGACAACATTATGCATACCTCTTCTTGATAATATGTCTCTTCTTGTGAGAAAGTAGGCCATGTTTGGGGTACTGCTGACTGATTAGAAAGAATAACTAAAGAAACAAAATTAGCGAGGATAAATTAAAAAAATGGCACAATAAGCATTTTAAATAGTTAAAAACAATAGAATGGGATGTATATAGACAGTACATAAGATAAGAATGCTGCTCATAGATACACTATGAATAGTAACCGCAGAACAAAATATACGCAAATTCAAGTGAAGTACCTACGCCAATTTACTTGATATCCCGATCTAGATGAAACAAGGAGTTTTTTTAACGTGTAACCGACGGGGTTGATATTTTTACAGATATTGCAATGAGTAAGGTAAAGTAAACCTACCAGCTGCACTAATTAGCAGGAACGTCGTCAACGGCATCAAGTATATAGTATTCTATCGAAATTCATCTTTCCCCACCCTCAAACTGTGCTTTTTTCTCATATCACCACATAAGCTATCCAACTCATCAGCAAGTTACTACCCCATCACGTCCCCAAGCTCGCCATCATATCCGACTTTCTCCCTCCCTCTAGCAACCCTGCAGCGATATTCTCACGGTTTTCTAAAGTATTTTTTTATACAGAAACTTGTTCACATGGAGGATTTTGATGTAACTCCATCCCTCCCCATCGTGCATCCTTCTCTCGTATATGATTCATGATATTTTTTCACCACAATTTTCTTCAACTCCTCGCCTCTTCCTCGACGTTTCACTTCTCTGTCCCTCATAATCAAGAGTTTCTCATCGCATTTACCTCCCATGCTTCTGCACTTAAATCAAATTTTGAGACCATCTACTCCCTCTATCTCTCACTCTTGCTCTCCAGCACTTCTCGTTCCCCATTCCTATCCCAGTCTCCTACCACCCTCGCCGTTCGCTCCCTCACACCAAAGACCCCCTCTCGACACACACTGTATAAGCCCATTCCACTTACCCACTATAGCTCCCGCAAGGAGACTTCCGCCTAACTCAACACACAAACACGTACCTACACTCTTGGAGCTATCACACATACACATGCAACCTGTCTCCCGGCCAGGGAGGCAAAAAAATAAAAGCTTTGAAAAAAAAATGCAAAATTAAGAAAAAATACCATTCTCAATACTAACACCACCGAAAAAAATAAACCATCTCTCTCAAGGCTATGCTCCCGGCTTCATTATCCCTCGATGGAATCCGCCCCACGCCCCAATTAGGGGCAAAAGGAGGAGGGGTGGGGTTAGGCGCCTTAAAGGTTGAAGGGGGTGAGGAAGGAGGGAGCCATGTGAAGACGAGAGGGTGGTGGTGGACGCCACAAGGAGAGGAGCAACGCCAGAGACACACAGAAAGAGGCAGAGGAGGGAAGGAGAGAAAGATGGGAAGAATTGCAAGATGTATGTCCTCAGGGAGGACACTATCTCCGGGTATCCTGCCTTCCTCCCCCTTCATAACGCCGTGAGCCAGCCACCACGCCAAACCTTCCGCGTCCAAAAAAAACCTAATACTTGTTTTTCCTCGTAATCGCGAGGTGGATGCACTCGAGGATCGAAAACACGAACGACACACACTGCCACATTAAGGTCCACCACCAGGTTTTACTCCATCCTCACCGTAGTTGGGATTAACGATTTAAATTAATCGTTAAAAATGTAGTTACCTATTTCACTTAACCGTTTTTCTAGAAGAGTTAACGTTCAACTTTTAATCGTTAAAATTATATATTGACTGATACAAAACTAACTGCAGTTAATTGTTTTCGCTAATTTTTGGCGAATGTCGACCTGTTCGAATCTGGGCGCAAAGCTTGCCCAACAGACAAAGGGTAAAATAAAACGGTATCTAAGAATAAAATATAGCTGGGTAGTTGTGCAAGAATGCAATGAATAGGCCCAGACAAATACATACAAACAAAAGCGGGGTTGAATGGAGTGACCGCCAACGTTTAGGAACGAACCCTCAGACGAGAATACACGAGACCACTCGAAGACCATGTCCGCGAGGGCACGAATGCCTTACTCGGCGACATCGTGTCATCAATACTACATCGTTGAACACAAGAAAGGAAGGTCACCAAAACCTATGATGGGTAACGAGGGGGACGGGTTCATTCAAAGTAGCGTATCTCTTAAATGCGCCAGTTTACGCATAACTTACTCGGCGACATCCCGTCATCAGCGGGATTGAGTAGAGTGACCGCAAGCATTTCGGAGATTCGGGAAAATGTTCTAAGATTGATGGATATTTTTCAAGATTTAAACACCGACTGACTTCTATCAGTAAGGAGGCATTTTCCATCGCCCATTCGGAAGCAGTGAGATATTTTAACGAGTGTAGAAGTGTTAATGAATTATCAAGCACTATGTGAAATCTTTTTATCAAGTATGTACAACACTGGCATTTCATCATCAGCGCAATGTGAAAGGATGTTTAGTGCTGCAGGGCTTCTTTATTCAGACGAGGACGGATATCCGTTACCAATTTTGAAATGAGGTTGTTTAATTTTAATGACTTTTTAAGTAAAAACAATTTTTTTTAAATTTGAAGTTTGTATTTATTTTATCCCAATTGCAAAAAATAGGTTTTAAAAGCTACTTTTTAAAGTTTCTTAAAAGTAACTGAAAAAGTAACTTCTAACGTAAAAGTTACTTTTTTAAAGTTTAACTTTAATAAGTTACTTTTTCAGAAAAGTAAATTTTAACTTTAACTAGTTACTTTTTACAGAGATTAACTTTAACTTAAAGTTACATTTTTTTGGTAACTTTCCCAACTATGATCCTCACTCTCTCTAGCTGCCGTCTCTTCTCAGAAAACGACAAGCGATAGCGATGTGAAAGAAAAGGACTGGCAATTTTCCACAAGAATATAGTTTTAATCGACCGTTTTCAGTGTACAACAACATCATCACCTGATGATGGTGTTGTACACTGAAACCGGTCGATTAAAACTATATTCTTGTGGAAAATTGCCAGTCCTTTTCTTTCATGATGTTATTCCACAAAATCACGCCTGAAACAACAACTTTTAAGCGATAGCGATGTTTCGCTCAGCAGAGAAAATTAAGAGGAGGGAGAGCAGATGTCGAAAGAGTAGACTGCGTTCGGTGCAGCGGCCTAGAGGCCGAGAAAACTGCAAGTATTCGAACAGTATTTGGGGAACTTGAAACACAGGGCTGTATATACTAAAAATGTGATTCATTTAACGATGAAGAGACCAAACAGGTAGGTTAAGGAGCAAGATTGAAAGTTATAAAACAGGAAAAAAGGATAAAGAAGTGGATATTGGCCAAAAATGTTAGTTAAGCTACCGGATGAGAAAAGTTAAAATTTATGAACTATTGAAAGGCATAAAAGCCAATCTCATGGATCTAAAAACAATATTATAACACAAAAAATATACGTGATTAAATGTTCTTACACAAAGAAATCAGAATTGTGTTTCATGCGACAAAAATGAGCATCATTAATGAAAAACGTAAAGGCATTTTTACGGAAAAAGACCTGGTCTTATGTGCATTAGCATCAATTAAATCCATCCATTAAAGAGGTATTTTAATTTATACAAAAAAGTAAATTAAAGATCCGTACAACTGATCACATCTTTTGAAATGTGGCCATAATTCCCTCCAAATTCACATGATGGATTTTGTCTTGAGCATTTAATTCGAAATATTTATTTCATTTCCAACTATCATATCACTTACCAGTGGAAGTATTTACCTACCATTTTTTCGTTCCTTGAAATTTAAAAAACTAATTATGCACCTCAAATGTGAGCGATTAGAAAAAAATAAAGCCTTAATGGCTGAGGATTCTTTCTCAACAGGAACGAACTTCAAAACGAAACCAGCACACAGAAATCTAAATAAGCCACACGGTGACCGAGGAGCAAGCAAGGCTAGGAGCTCAACTGTTAAACCTCACATTGCAATTAGAGGCAGAGAACTCAACATCCACTCATTAATTACCTCTGCTCGTTTGTTTCCACTGTTTTTACGTTTCTTTCTTGTCCAAAATCTACTACCAGGGAGACCAGAAGGTAGAAGAACGTTTAGAGGGGGCGCTCCGTTTATTATTTTAGCATAGTCATTTTCATAACTTCAACGAGAAGACTAAAAGTTTGCTCCACATATTGCTCAGTTATTAGGATGTATAAAAAATGTTAAAAATAAGGAAAAGTATGAACAAATCATTTAAAACCTTTGCATTGATTGAAAAAATTCCAATCCATAAAAATCCAATGCCCATAAAAATCTAGTAACAGACTCCGAACAAAAGATGTTTTGTGGAAATTACTCATGGCTTTTCTAATTTCTCATGTCATTTCTAATTATCTAATTTTGCTCATTTCAAAGAAGTAGATACGGCGATTTAGAGATATGTACTTCTTTAAGTGGGATAGTGAACGCGCCATACAAGTAGTGGTTTAGTTATTGAGTGTGAGTGGTTAAACAAAATACTTAGTTCAGCAATTCATATTATCCTTATCACGAAAAAGGAGAGGTAGAATTAGACAAGCCCTTGAAACTATACTATACCAAAATGCTGCTCTTAACTGCAAATATATCCATGAAAAACGCCGGTAAATAATTATACCAGAAGAGAAATCGTAGTGATTAGAGAATCAGAAATTCCCGCCATTCTTGAAAATCATAAGCCAAGGAAATGGTCAAAATGGAATTAAAGAATCAGGGAATGAAATGAAAAATGAGAATAGATGCAACTATCCAGGCAGTATTCGAGGATAATAGAGCCGGAGTTTGCCAAAGGATTGCAATTTTTATAGATATTTTGAAGACAATAATGACAATAGATGAGTAGTTAAATAAAAAATATTATTGAGAGAATTAGCATGATCAAATAAATGTACAAACAGAAACAAGATTATGAAGCATGTATGAGCATTTTATCTTGACTAAAAATATGTTCTATCTTCAACAGGCCACAAACCAAGAAAATAAGGTTAAAATGGACAGAAGCAAAACTAATAAGTATTTCCTGGAAAGGATGGGAAGTAGTTTTTGAAATTAGGAAAAGGGAATATAAATGAAACACGATAAATTTTTAGGTATTGGAAAGTCAAATATTGGCTAAAGATGATTGCACAATGATACATACACTGCAGTGAACTGGTTCAAAAAGGAAAGAAAATGGAAGGTTCCATTGTCTTTCATTTTTGAACCATCATGAAGGAGTTCCATCACATTTCACCTGACACCATTGAACTTATCAAGGACGTGCACTGGGAAGAAATGAAAAGAGGAATAAGGAGCTTAGGAGTTTTTCCAAGAAAAAGGAGTGCCCTGAAGTTAATGAGTGTATACCACATCAATAACCAACCACGAATATTTTGAATCAGTAGACAATCAAAAGATCGCTGCTTTCAAACCGTAATTCAATTTATTTACCCTAAGTCTCACTTTATGAAGAGTTGCTCAGTCGTGTAGTATCTTAAAAGAGTTCATTAGTTTGAGGGTGGAGGGGGGTAATACCGCACCAGAAATACACTAGCTACACCAATGTTACCAATGGGCTAGGAATGAGGAATAGGATCGCATTTTTTAATCGTTCATCCAAAGATAATACAGCATTACTACTATCGGTTCCGTCTAAAGAACTCTATTAAGTGCTGAAACTAAGCAGCGTCATGTTTATATTAGAGTACTTTAATCACGATTCAACGAGAGGATTAATCGCGACCAATCTCTATTATAACTTTATACCTTTTACTGCCCGGATAATTTGTAGGTTGTTTTGATAGCTTTAGATCGTAAACTACCAATCAAAAATTGTCTGCCCAAGTATAAGTTGATGTTTTATGTCAACCAAATATTTAGATATACCAAATATTTAGAGGTCAAAGATACATTGTCAATGCTTACCAATGTGGATCCGAGCACTTTCAGTGCTCGAAAAATGAGATCCACTGAGAGATTAAATTATCACTAATAGCAATTTTATGACAAATTTAAAAATAATGAGCTTACAAAATCTTGGCTCTCCCTAAAAAGGTTGAAGATAAAACCGATTTTTGCCTATTCCAGGAGGAGATGCGATCGAGAGGTTTAAAATTCATACCTTTATAGTCAATTACAATTAAGAATCAACAATTAAAAATATGTTTATTTTAACAAAGTATTCATATTAATGATATTTTTCAAAAGCAAGCGATGATTTGAAATGAAAGCCTTCTACCCTAGGAATTTACACTGAAAATAAACATTTTAAGCTCTAAAATATATTTTTTAGATAAAGGTTTTCTCATAAATCCTCGTAAATTTGCTTCATTATGCATAGTAATATATATATAGTGCCCACATGTTTAAAGTAAAGAGGTAAACCTCAAACGCGATTAATGTAAACGTGCTCCAGTGGAAGCGGGATAAAATATAATCCTTTGTATCCAGTATAAAAGGGATACCGCACCGGAAAATCATTTACGCTTCTCCCAATTTAAGAAGTCATCGTCAACACAAATTTAATGAGGCATAGGTATACACTTCACGCGGTTTACATCTTTCACATGTTAGTTGCAACGTTCATGATCTTGTTAACGAGGGAAAAGGGTGTTCACTCTCTCAATGTTTCATTTTATCATAACAATATACGGCATAGTTCCAGAATTAGAATAATAATTAAACTTGATTTTAATAAACAGTGCCTATGTGATTGATACATAGCCCTGTTACAATGTTATTAGATAAGGTAAAAAAAATATAAAAAATAGAAATTATAATTTACATCTGGAGAGAAGCAAGAAATTAAGATGGAAATGAGAGAGAATCAAAACGGGCGAAGTAAACATCACTTGCAATTCAAAGAAGAAAAGAAAACTCAAGGTGAAAGCGAAGGGGAGAAAAATAAACGAAGGAAGGATGAAAGCGTCATGTGTCATACTCCACAGGAAAAATGTGAAAAACGAAGTAAATAACTCTATAAGAAAACCAGGGCAAACGTGTTTTTCCTTTGGAGGGGCAAAGGATAAAAATAAATGCGCATTACGTAACTCATTAAGCTAGGTCGTGTCCACAACACGAGTCAACACGAGATGTCTTGCTCTGTGCCTCTGGTTTAATGAATTGCACTTACTTCAAGGACCGATATTTATAGATACACCCGCGAGTGGTAAAAGTAAATGTAACATTCTTCAAGTTATAAATAATAATGAAAGCACACCAATAGATAAAAATGGTGGAAACATGTTTAATGCAACGAGTTACTACACAGATTTCAAGAATCTTTTCGACATATCTAACTGCAGGACACTCGGGCAACTGAAGAGACAGTAGATATGATGATAGTTTTAAAAGTTTTTGGAGCCGTTAAATTCAACGTTCTATCAAATTAATCCAAAACTTTATACAAAGTTTTTTATGAGATAAAACACACACTGTACTAACAACCATGCATCATGTTACTTCATGAGTTTGAAATAAATTGCAATATCTATCTGTGTACACTGTACATATTGTTCGCAATATGTTATCTCCATTGCAAAGAATGCAATACTCGCGCTATTCTGCAATACCCCGTGATGTTGTTTGAAAAACGTTGAAACGTTAACTTGGAAATACCGAGAACTTTGGTAGCCATTCTACTTCCGCGGGAGTTGCTTAGCCAACTTGTAGTTCTGAACTGCTTCTTGCTCTGACTGCAGTTCTTTCACCTTCTAAGCACCAAAACAACACATATATATATATAGCCCACGGTTTTACAAGGAATGTGATTCAGTTGGAAATATTTATTCACCAACGACGCCAACGAGTGATCCTCATTTTCTTGGAAAAAGCAAGATTTGAAAAAAACTAGTATAATACGTTCTTCTGTAACTTTATAATATATTCTTCCATAAGAAGAACGAGGAACAAGGTTAAAATGGCAATAAATAGCAAATGATACTGATTACGCACAGAAAGAATGCATCGTGACGGGAAGCTTGAGCCCCGAGACGTTCTCCTGCCGGAGATTTCAAGCCTATTCTTCGGCAGTGCAGTAGAACATACAGTGATCCGAAACATCGGGCAGATTCTGGTGCCGCCGCGGCGGCACGCCGTGGAACAGTTACAAGCGGCCCATAAGCAAGCACTGACGACCCTGCAGCCCTGCTCAACAACAAGCGGCCTCGGGTAAATTGAGACCGCCAGCGGCGAGGAACATCGCAGTGAGGCGCCAAAGGTTAAAACAGAAAAACGCCACACTTCGCCTTGATAGCGAAACCTTGAAGGCGATTCATCCTTTTCGCAAAAGGAGAAGGATTCACCAGTGCTGATAACAAGAATCACGAACAAGAGGTTAACTAAATAAAAATGGTTGGCGTGGTGGTACAGCACTTGTTTCCCATCCCGAAGGCCCAGCTTCAAATCCCGGATGCGGCGGATATTTTTCAGTTTCTGAGTGGAAAGCACTTCAAGGTCAGTAATCTCACCGTGTGATGGGGTGTTTAACCTAGGTGCCTTTCGATAAGATCAGGTTAATGCCGACGCCAGGGTTCTCTCCACCCTTCCCCTTTTCCACATATAGTATTTATCTTAACTTTTCTCTCAGCCATATTCCGCATTCTGCGACTACACTGACATGAAGTCTAGGCAATAAAAAATATACTCGATGCGTATGTGAAAGAAAGCTATAACAATGCAAACTGCAAGATTTTGCAGAGTAAGCAAATAATAAAAGCATCAAGCAAGATGAGGTAAAAATGAATATGAGCAATGTTGAGTCAGTCAATAGTTGAATTAGTCAATAGTTGAGGTATATATCACGTGTCAAAAAATCAGTTTACTACTTCTGAACCTTTGGAAAGAGTGAATAACAGTGGAATTGAAAATTTAAAATGCTGCCTAAGACGAGGCTAATGGTGCTGATAGTGTGGTAATATATAAAATACCATATATTAATTCGATACATGCAAAATTAAACAGTTATTAATAAAATATATTCTTATAAATCAGAATTCGCTACAAATTTTACAAAAATCGCGCGGGAAAAGATCAGATCGGATAACTTGAGACAAGGGAAACCTACGCAAGAGGAAAGGAACTCGAGGAAAAATCAGAAATTGAATATGAAGGTAAGAAAGGAGGAAGGGATGAAAAGAGAAAGAGTAAAATAAATAAAGGGAGGAAGAAAATGAGAGAGACAGAGCGCGAGGAAGGGGGAGGGGGGGGAGGAGAGCAGAAAGGGCAGGTGGGGGTTCAGCGAGGAACACACAATTTCTCGGTTCGTTAGGTCGGCCAAACAAAACCACAATTTTCCATTGCAGGGAGAGTTTTCGGAGGAGAAGGGAACGGGACGGGTTGGATAGAGGGGTACGGGAGAAGAAGGGAGAGTGAGAAGGATAAGGGAGTTAAGGCGGGGGCAGGAAAGGGTGGCACAAAATGGGCCGCGGCATAAGGGGGGAGGGTGGGGCGGGAGGCGGTGAGGTGGGGAAGAGGGCGACGAGGGAGCTGCACGAGGTGGAGGGAGGATTGGATAATCCCGTTTATTCCAGACAGAGTGCGAATGCCAATCGATTTGCATCCCTCATCGTCTGGGAAGAACACAAAGGAAGGAAAAACGTCATTCTTTCTCCCTTCCTTCCCCCCTACTCCCCCTCCCCAAGAAATCCCCCTCACAACTCATTCCCCGAAAAATTTAGACGCCGTGGCAAGAGAATTGAATGCTTCCATGACGACTACACGACTATGAAAAACCGGGAACGCAGGGAAAGCGCCCTAAAGAGAGGATTTATCCGCCAGCTAATAGAACCCCGTTGACGCGCTGGCACGTGCACCGCCTGCGGTAACGAATCCGCATTAGTGCCGTTGTTTCATGACAGGTTCTTTAACCGCAGGGGAGAGATTCCTTGAGCATGTTCTCTTCACCATGCAAATTTGATGAACCAAGAGACCGACTCTTCTGAAAACTATAAAATTACCCGAACACAACATTTGTCCACGCGCATCAAAGAATTTCAGAGTGCAGAAATCAAAGAAAGTAGGAAAGTAGTTTTCACCTTATTATTATTTTTATATCCTGTTTTCAGTAATTACAACTTAATTTTCATACACCAGATGCCCTCATTAATATTTTGGTTAAACGAAGAAAAGTCAACGAATTGGCCTAGAAACTAATAAATCTAAAAACAGCGTTATTGTCTCTTTGATCCAAGAAAAAGTTATGCCACCAAACTATATTACAATCGATATTTTCTTTTCGCAAATTTGGACGACTTGGTGCTAGATTTGCACAATATAAGGAAATATAGACTAAATAATCACCTACGATGCAAAAATCTTAATAATTTCAGAACCAATATTTTTCAAGTAAATCCCTCAAGCAATCCATTTTGTCACACAATTATAACAATGAAGCAGTTATGCATATTTTGTCTCATAGCAATCATTATTTTGACGAAATACGTTTTTAAACAGAAAAATAATGACCAGAATAAAAAAGATACAACATATCTATCCTACAAACACTACTAAGGTACGCTCAAACTCAATGCTTACATAAAAGTGATATAATCTGATTTTAGTGCAGGCATTGTGGGCCTTCTATTGAGAAACTTAAACAGTGAAATGCAATCATTACTCAGATGTATCATTATGAATCAAGGGCTTTTACTCAGAGCATTTAATTTTACAAATATTCCAATCCTTTCCTTTTCGTATCAACAATTTTCTGAGAAACCTCAACATTTCAAATATTAGCACACTTACAATTATCTTAAGATAAAAAACCTACAACTTATTCCAGCGTCAAACGCGTACTCTGTAGTCGCAGCAATTTACTACCAAATATTTAATGGAAAATATGGGTGAAAACTTTTATATTCTGTAATGGACTGTAACAAGCCCAAAAAACAAATTCCGCTGTTTTCCAACCCATTTTAAGAATAGCATGTATCAATAATAACTAACGCTGATGAGCGTCATTACATTCCACGGCATTCCAAATGTCATACCAACGCTCTGAGAACACGGGTGTATAAAGAATGACACTAAAATAAATACCACTCACGCATGGAACAGATGCTCAAGTTGTAAAAGGAAAATACAGAGGCGTGCGCTTGGAAACGCGCCTGAAGTCTTAGTAAGACACCAAAGTGGGAGGGGTAGTTGAAGTAGGGGTTCATGGGATGAACACTGCGGAATGTCAAAGAAGTTAATGGCTGGTAAATAAGAAATTTACGCAAGATAAACGGATACATAGGGTTGCGACGCAGCTAATTAGGAGAGGCAAGGTGGAGGGGAAGAGAACGAGCATGGTCGATAAGAGAGAGAGAGTTGAAGAACCGTGGGTGAATGAAAGAGAGAAGTTAGGCGGGGGATCGTGGGGTATGATGGAGAGCTGTAGAGAACACTGAAGAACGAGACCGGGCGGGAAGAGAGGGAGAAGAATAGAGAGGGAGGGAAGCTGGCAACGGTAAAGCGTGGATTTAGAGGGACGAAGAGGGGTGGGGATGGAAGCACTATGGCATTGTTTTCAGTTCCGATTCATTATGGAAGCCATTCCCGGAGCGCAATATGAGGTGGAAGGAGAGGGAGAGCAGTGGAGGGGGTTAAAGAGAGAGGGAGAGAGCAAGGGGGAGGGGAATACTGCAATATGGGTAAGGATGGTGTTCAGGAGGGGCTGTGTCACGCAAAAGGGAAAGGGGGGGGGGGTTTGGAAATGAGTGGGGAGAAGGGTAAGGGGTTAGCACGCAGAAGGAGGGGGATCAATGCCAAGGTGGCAGATGTGGAGTGAGGTTAGAATAGGCGAGTAAAAGAGGAGGCGGTTCGAGAGGTACATTTAGACAACAGGACGTAGAGAGGGAGTAGGGTGGGGTTGAGTAAGGGTTGGAGATGTAAAATTGGGGGAAGTAAATGAATGAACGGGAGGGGTGGTGACATGCTGCGTTGTGGGAGTAGAGAGGAGGTTGGCGGGGAAGACGATGATGATGATGACGACGACGACCACCAGAGATGAGAGGGGGTGAGAAGGAGAAGCAACACCACCAGCCTGGTTCGCGCGAGGGAGGGTAAGAAGGGAGAGGTGGAGAACGGAGGAATAAAAAGACGTGTTGGAACAATTTTGCCCCGGGGCCGAGCGTTGGAAATAAAAAAACCAACCGAAGAAGTGGAGGGTGTGAAACTGGTTAGGAGAGTGAAACGCCTCACACGCCCGCCCGCCGTCGTCCACACCTCTCCTTTCGATTCCATTACCGCCAGCATTCGCCCGCAAGTCTCCCTCCCGCAAGAAAAAAAAAGAAAAGCATATTTTAACCCTCGGGACATCATCTATTCTGCGTGGAAATTTAAAAATTCCACCCCTTCCCTCTCGTGCTGCATGAAAAAGGGGAAGAATTTTCTAAAAAGGAATTATTTAGGCAGTCTGGATTTAGAGACCTAATTAACCATTAGCAAAGTCTCCCCTCTTGGAGACGTAACGATCCGCTATTATGATAAAAAATACAAATTCTTTTGATACGTCATTTTCTCAGGGAATTGATCACAGGAGAGGCACTGCTGCCAGATGAAAATATCTCTCCATAAAAATTCACAATTTCAACGTTGCCATATTTAAACATGCGTATTTAAAGTCAAGAATTTTATAAGAAAACCAATAAATGAAGAAAACTGAGTAACTTACGTATTGAAGATTAGTTTTATATCTCTCAACAGTCACTACAGCCTAAAATTCCTTTGGTTCTGCGACGACGAATAGCACACTTAAAAAATCAAAAAAAGTGTATTTCAGAGATAAGCGCACCCAACGAGTCCGCTATTAAACCCGAAAATTGAAACGGGTATGAATCACTAGTAACTGGAGTAAATATCTAACAGGTGATAGCACGGTCATTCTCCTTCCAAGTAGAAACAGTAAGCAAGGAGTAGCTGTGTTAAAATAGTTGCATTAAAATATGCGTTAACTTTGGAAAGTATTGAGCTAGAAAAAGGCGCAAAACCAAAGCGGAATAATATACCAAAGTAAGCACTAGCTAAAGAAAAGGCTTTCAAACGACTTTAAAGATTTGGCGAATAAGCACCTAGGAATGGCATAACTTGCCTAGGCGCATAAATGCAAAAGAGGCATCCCGATTACCACTGAAAGGAAAACTGGAGTAATTTGAGCACAATGAAAATAGTAAATATGTTGATTGTGTACACTTTCAGCAACTAAGACAAAAAAGCCCCATATAATTGGAATGAATTTGGTAACCTCGTAGGATTGCAAGGTGGTTTGAAAATGTTATTCCGGCCCAGGTGGCGGCGGGGTAAATTCCTCGCCTGCCGAACCAAAGGTCGCGGGTTCGAATCCCGCCTGGGTAGAAACTTTACACCTCCCAGGGCATGGTTGTGTGTGTTCGTCCTATAATAAATTGGCAGCAATTGGCTTTGGCTGTTGCCAATATAGGACTTATTATTATTATTTAGTCTTCCGGGTTCTTTACACGTTGGTTTACACTGAAAGAAGACAATTGCGCCGGCATTCCCGTCCGCATCTTAGGGTTTAAAGCTGATGTTCGGACACGAACACGTAAGGAACCGGTAGCCTTACTGCAGAACAAGACAGCTGAGAATACGTTTTTGGAAAAATGCGGAGAAAAATATTATTATAATCCTGCATCCTTAACACATGAAGATAGAAAGAAAGAAAGAGATATATAATAAAATTCTCAAGGAGAAAGTTAAGCTTGAGACTCCAGAAGGTGTGAAGGAGACACTGTGGTAAAGAAGAACAGAATAGGGTGCAGAAGGAGAGGCAAATCGATATAGCACAAAGAGAGCGAGGAATAGAGACAGAGAAAGATAGAGAGACAGGGAATGAACTGAATGTATAAACGGGAGCGACAGAGATAGAGAGAAAAGAATCGCCCGTAGGGCAGTCGAAATTCGGGTTCGTCTCCAGAGACGTCTGACTAAAGGAAGGATAGCCTGGAGGTGTCAAAGGAAATGAACGAGTGGGGAGGGTCGAGCGGCGATAAAAAGAATTAGGAAGGAGGATGAAAGGGAGAAGATCAACAAAGAGGAAGAGTGCAAGCTTTGAGGGGTATCGAGACTGGATAAGAAGGTGAAAGGTGGGAGAGAAAAGATACTGCCTGGAAATTCAGAATATGAAATGAAGACATCGAGTGGATCTCTCAGGTTTACTACCATCTCCAGAGATTCATGTAGTCCCCAGGAGGAGAAATGAAGAATCGGTGATCCGTAAATTCCTTTTTACTGCTTTCTATTCACTTTTCCTTCTTAACTCATCACCCACAACCTTCCAACGCCGCACAAAGAATATAACTCAAGCTTACCTCCGACTTCCCATTTATATCGAGCAATCCACTGACTTAAACCAGCCCCAAGAAAGAAAATGACATCAGGAGAAGGATTCGAGGAGAGGATGGATTTTAGACTGCGGGGGATACGGGTGGTGAGCGAAACGGTGGGCGGCGAAAGGGAGCAAGTAGCGCGAGGGACTGGGGCGGAGAGGGGAGTAGTATGAGTTAGGAGGATGAAGGAGATCACACGAGCACCTAACAAGCCAACCTAACAAGGTTACCCCGCTCACTTCTCTCTTCCTCTGTTCCAACCACAGGCGAAACCGTCGCTCTTAGTGTTTTAGAGAATCTCCGAGGATATGGAGAGAGATTAGGAAATAAAGGGGAGATAAAATAAAGGTTTTAGTACAGTACAGAAAGAAATATTTCCACACGTTCACATAGGACAAGAAGTAAGCAATGAAAATCTTAGCGTTCCTCTTTCGTGGACCAGACTACGGTCGCAAAAAAATTGAAAGAAGAAAAAAATAGAATTTCCACAGAGGTGAATATTTACCTCAAGTTCAGTAAAACTATAAGCTGAGTTATGAGTCAAAACTACACACGAGATCGCTATGGAGAAATCCAAAGGAGAGATATATTCTATGATAACTGAGAATTAATTAAAACAAACGCCTTCAAAATGCATCAAGACACATGAATGAATGGATCAATCGGCAGAGAACATGCAAAAACAAAAATATTGACTCGTTACTCTCACGTCAAATAAAATGCCGTTTCTTTGATGTTAATCTTATCCATAAATGAAAGCATTAATTTCGGATGTCATACAGAGAAAATATTTAACCAGAGATGTTAAAACTTGGTGTAAGACTTTAGCTAAAAAGAACATTTTACAAAGAAATTGTTTCGCTTTGAACTCGTTAAATTGGAAGTTTAGGATTATTTATCTAAATTTAAATAAAATGGCATTAAAATTTCAAAAAGAAAAATAAGTTCCCGCCGTAATAATGCAGAATAAAAAAAGTATTTCAAACATCAAATCCATGAATGGAGGTCGGAGGACAAACTAAGAAAATAACACCGAGACCGTTTGATGATGGTATCTCAAGAGCCTTACGCTCAGCTCTCTTCCTAATTCCTTTGCGACACACACGAGCACTTAATCACCCTCATCCACGCAGTAATCGCAGTCAAGACGATTCCCAGCGCCCGCCCTTTCGCTGTAGAATACCCGGCGCTTAAGACACGAAAAAGTGGGCGGAACACGATACACGCCCACTCTCCACCCCGTCCTTCTTCTTCTCCTTCCAAAAGCCGCCCCACACTCTCGCCAATAATTACAAAGGCCACTCACTATATGCCTCAACCTCCCTTCTTGCCTCATAACACCCTTTAACCCCTCCTCTTACTCCCGCTACTTTCCTTACTCCACGCCCATAAACAATCAGATTAAAAGATTATACTGGAAGGAAATTAGGAGGAAGAGCGTTCGCAGCTCCCTCTAATGTCGGGAGGAGACGCGAGAGGAAAAAGAAGGGACAGAGAGCCGGGGAGAAGTCGGGATCTCGAACTAAGCCGCGCCCCGGCGAGGATTCCAAGATTCGGCGAACTCTTCGGAGTGGTGTGGTTTTTTTTCGAGAGAGATAATGTAAGGACAACGTGGACTCGCAAAAGGACGTCAGCCGAATGATTATCCGCAATCAGCATAAGATTGCGATTAAGTCTACATAAGATCCTCGTTATTTTAAAAATTTTCAATTATATGGCTTATCATTAAGTTATTCATTTTATTGGTTGCCCGATCATAACGATACTGGACCACCAAATTTTAGATGGATGTTTTCCAGCAATATAAACATTAGTCCGTGGTTTAATGAAACACTAGCAATTTTCAAATGAAAGTTTTATTTACGGTCAGGTTTGAAAGATAAAAACCAAGGGGAAGAAATTCACCAGGCAGAAATCGTTTTGACTATACCGGGATTAGAACACGGATCTCCCAACAGCCGGTAAGGTGTGTAGAGCATTTTACACCTCCAATATATTTAACTTCAGGGAGAATTTCGGCGAGGATGCGAACTAAGTGTTCTCAAAAACACATTGTACCACAGGAGATGCCAATGGGGAGATCAGGTTCGAATCCCGTCAAGTCAAAGAATTTCATGGCGAATTTCACCCCCTTTGTTTTATTTATCTACACCCGTGACTGCGTACCACATCATTTGGGCATATTCTCAGTGATTGGAAAATCAGGTTTCTACGCGTAGCGTTGTCCTGGATAAAATGTATATACATAATTTTCAAGTGTTTCATTTACTCATGAATCGCTTCAACAATTTATCGCCGATAACTACGACGTATAACATTAGTTTTAAGCAAACAAACGCAAATACCAACATTTTTTATCCGTCATATCTGGATCGGGCACCAACTAAGGCACGAAACATTGCTGGCCACCATCTTAGAAGGCACTGTGGAGGGAACCAACTGCCTGGGCAGGCCTAGGTTGGAGTTTATGGGACAAATAGTGAAGGAGTTAGGCTGCTCCACATACGTAGAGTTGAAAAGAATGTCACAAGACCGCAGCAAGTGGAGAACTGCCACCAACCAACACTTGGGTTGAGGACTTATGAAGAAGAAGATGTCTCTATGAAAATGTTCTAGGTTATATCTAAATATGAGCCTTTACCTATTTTCTACAGTCAATCAGTACGTGAGATTTGTATGGGTCGTAGTGGGATGTCTATATTGCTAAACATGAGACTATTATTTCTCGTTAACGTTTTCAACCGCAATCTTCATATCTTCGTGCATTTGATTTTACTTCCATGCTCGCATAGCGATTATAAACTGATGTATTCCATTCTCTTGCATGGCTATATCCTCATTTGATGAGTGGGTATATACTTTTTCATAACTTGGGAGACATTTCTGAAACATCATCGCGTACCGATTTAAAAAGACTAGCACAGCAAAATCATGAATCATACGTGATAGGAACCTTTAAATATAACCACAAATACCGCTACAGAAGTAAATCTTCTCCTACTCTATCTGGTTTACGAAAACACAACCGCGGAAGCCAGTTCGATTAATAAGTCCGCCTGGCAATCTAAAAGGCTTTGGGTTTGATTTCATCCTCGGACAAAGATGCTGCTTTGTCTCAGGTTTATGGTCTTAGGTTAAACGGTATGATACAACCTCAAAAATTGGAGGAAAAAACAATGGCTTTCACCACTTGGTTTGAAAAGTGAACATTTTTGCAAAGAGTACGGGTCCTTTGAACTTATCTCATCGCCGTAAACGGTAACGATTCCTCTACGCAAGATTTATGGATGCATATTTACTGCATATAGGAAAGTCGTTGGAGAGCAACCATTGTCGATAATGACGATAAACGAAGCTATTGTTGCAATAGACGAGGAAACCTAAACTCTGGGAACAATATGTTCCGAATGAAGCAAATCGTCGCACGATTTTCAGTTGACACGTAAAAGTATCATTTCCCGGCTCTTGGGAGGCCAACAGAAGGTCTTTGAAGCATTCGTAATAAGCAAGACGTGCGACATTTTTCGCGCTCCGAGGAACATAAAGAGCGGGAGCGAGAGAGAGAGATAAGCGCAAGCTGGTGAAAAAGGCGACATCTACAGCGGCTGAGAAAAAATAATAAACCTGCGGGGAAGGTGGAAGGGGAGAGGGACGGAAAATCGCAAAATTGTGGAAATCCCATGGTGCACGAGGAGCCTCGAGCGTCTTCAATTACGAAATCGTTTTCTTCCCCTTCAAACGGCTCTCCTTTTGCCTCTCTCCATCTCACTCGTCCCATTTCTTCTTCTTCTTTCTTCCAGTTCCTCACAAAGGCTTCCTCTGCTGCACACCAATCTAACGTTCGGTCCTTCAAAATTCTACATGCCACTCTGTACACAAACTATTGCTAATCCCCTTCGGGGTTAGTACTATCTGGCTTCTATGCACGATACTCACCCCGTCATATTTTTCGTTTGTAAAGTACCTTAAACTAAAAGGTAACACTGAATTATCCTCTTCACTTTTAGACTTAGAGAATTTCATAATATAGTCTTTATATCTCCCATACACTCGGATAACGTAAAACCAGCTGAAGTATTGAAATGCCTTATTGAAAGAAAAATGTGGTTCAATGAATAATATAATTTGTCGTGACATGAATAATGTATGGTAGTTCTGTACATTAAGGAAACATTTTCAAGATTTAACATCAAAAATAGTTGTGATACGGAGTTTAACTTTTTTGTCAATTAAGGAGAAATGTAAGAGAAATTGACTTATCTAGTTATTAATACTTATCTATGAAAAAACGCGCACAGAATAAAAGGCGAATAGACGTCCTGTACTGTCATGCCTTTCCAATTTCCTCGGCATTTAAATACATATCTAAGACTACGCGCCGTATCATGTTAGACAGTGTATTGCATAAAGAAGTTCAGTCACATAATAGCGAATAAGAACCAGAAAGTGACACACGACGTTTTATAATAATGATACACCGAAACCAGAGAACGTAAAGGAATCAATAGAAACGGGAACATCATAAGTATCAAGAGAGTCATTAAGTGAGGAAAAACTAATCAAATAATCACGTTTAATGGACAAATTACCAGCGATAAGTTGAAATATCCACACCCAGGAAAATACATCAAACGACCACTAATAAAAGGGTAAGGCTGCACCGCTGAAAGGAAAAGCAAAGGGAATTTAAAAATTATTTGAGATTCTGAATTTAAAGTTGAAATAATCATTAACAATTTCACTACTGAATTTTCGCATGTACATTTAGACATTGTAGGAATAAGTGTTTTTCCAAGAAGAAATTAATTGAATAGGTACCTTTCTAGAAATTTATACAATGCCGAAGAGTGCCCAACATGGTTTTTTTCCTAGTTATCACCACTATGGCTTGAGGAGGAAATTTTGTATCTTATCTAACTTATTAAATATAAAAAAGCAGAAGTAAATAACAATGGCGTAGTCACCATTTGGAAGATTGAATGCGTTTAGGTCAATGAATGAGCGTTTCTTGAAAATCAGTAACGAATCTCCTTCACAAAATGACATGAA
Source organism: Pyrrhosoma nymphula (assembly GCA_963573305.1). Taxonomy (NCBI): domain Eukaryota; kingdom Metazoa; phylum Arthropoda; class Insecta; order Odonata; family Coenagrionidae; genus Pyrrhosoma; species Pyrrhosoma nymphula. Next base: position 156,326,642 of record OY754327.1, on the reverse strand, counting down.
TATTATCCTCTCATAGGTCCCAATTACTTTATCGTACTAACGTGCTTAAACCAATGATCAATCAATTTACAACTAAAGATTGAAAAGTTTAAACCATTTACCAATCGTCAGAACGCTCATCCTCTTTCATATATGCGTTCAATTTAAGCTGCAACAGTCTTAATTAGCTTAAACCCATTATATATTATCCGTTGAATCTCCAGACGGAGAGCAAAAAATGAAGAAACTTCAAAAAGCTTCCAGACAGGCAACAGGGAACTCAGCCGAAGTAGGGGAAGTGGAGAGGGATGGAAAAGAGGCCAGAGAGGGAGAGAGACAGGGAAAGAAGCTGGGGTAGGGAAAAAGACACTCGGGAATATTCGCAGAAGGGAGAAAAAGTTACCAAAGGGTGGGTTTTGGAGGAATGGGGGCGAGGACGCAGGGTTGGATGCGAGAGGGGAAAGGGGGCGCCGGGACGAAAGGGACGAGGGTTATGCGGGCGGGGAAGATTTGGGAAGTATCGACTGAGCTAAGGCGGTTTGGATTAAGAAACGAGAGCATTTTCGCCCGAAAATTTCAACGCCCCTTCGATTCAAGAGTTGCGCATGCTGAATTATCCTTCCTTCCCTTTTGTAGACCCCCATCCCTTCCTCTCTCATCCCTTTGCCCCATTCAAACCTCACCCAAAAGCTTCTCTCACTCCCTTACCACCCTTTCCCTTCTCACCCTACTCCACCCACCCTCCTCGTCCTCCACAATTCTCGGGTCATCCCAATCCATCCCTACCCCACTCTCTTCCCCCTCAGACCTCCTCTCCCTTCCTATTTTAATTCCTCCGGATTTATCGCTCGAGCTCGAACGTTTTCTCAGCCGGTCACACGCTAATGAGAATTTCTGGAAGAAAAGGAGTGTGCACGCAGCTGATTTCATTCCGGGGAGAATTCATTCGGTACGTCAACTTATCCGTTTCTTACTGATCTTCCTCTTCTTTCCCCCGCCAAGCCCGCTCATCCTCTCCCCATTCCGTCAGAAATAAGTCTACTCCCCCTCCCTATGCCGCCCATTTCGACCACCCTTCAATCTCCAAAGGGGGTTCCCTTTAAGCGACCACATTTGGGCGAGAATTACTCTCAAGTGTGTTTCACTAAAAAAATTGATCTGGGCTGGGTGAAGAGAAATTTGCATCGTCTATTTACTGAAACCAGTATAGATCTTTTTCCACATTTTGATTTTCTAAATTACCGAATACATATCTGAATTCCGCTATAGTTCGAAGTAAGACCAAAATGCACTAATTTTTCCATAAACAGTAAGTTTGACTCTATTTCACTATTTCACGGAAATGGTACAACAAAGTAAAGCTTAAGTTTATAACGAACTATAAACGAAATGATACTATTTCTGCAGCTGGTATAACAATGTAATGAGAACTTCGATTTTTACAGATTGATTTCAATTTACACGGTTTAAGAGCTTCACCTGGGTTAAAATCGATAACTATAAACATTTTGTTACGTTTTTCACATTTTTTCTATAGCTCTAATGGACAATTAAAATGCTTATGGAATACCTTAACTAACAGAGGACTGGCTCATTATTTTTAAAAATCTCTCTGAGAATAAAATTACAGCAGCTTGCATACAAAATATAAAATAATATCGGAACGATTCTCTATAACTCATGGGGCATTAAAAAAACAAATCTTAAAAAGTTATGTCCCTCTTACTTCCTCGGAGCAACAAATTTAGTGTCTTTAGGGGGGTAAACAAGTATGATGGAACCAAAAACTTTGCTCCACCTATAAACAGGCCAAACATGATAAAACAATTTGCGCTTTCCACGCTTCCCCAGAAGAAGAAAAAATCTCGACTCTCGCCTTCGTTCCGTCACAGTTCACCCCATGCATCCCTTCCGAAAAGACGCCCGTCTTTGTTTGTCGATTCAATTCCCAACCTTTAACCCTTGAGTACATACTTTCAAATATCTTACTCCGCACCCTCCCATGTTTATTCTCATCAACCTCTGTCTCCTCTTCAGCTTCAGTCAAAAGTTCAACCCCTGTCCTTCCCATCCTTCCACCCCGCTCCTCCTCTCACCATCTCCCTCCACCCATAGTTACCTTTTGCCTTTTTCACTCTTGCATTCTTTGCCGCACGTGCTTTAAATCCTTGCCCTCTTTCCACGTCTCTCTCTCACACGCCTTCCCTTTCCTTTTCCTGCATTTCTCTCCGACGCGATTCACTCCTTGAAAAGTCTTTTCCTGCCTCTTCACGGCCCCGTCTTCTCGAGTTTTGTATCTCTCACTCCGACCCCCCCCCCACCTTCTTTCTCACCATGGCCCGTCTTCGTCTTTTCCCTCTCCTCCAGGAAGCCTCTTCCCCAAATCGACCAAAATCCCGCGATCCCTATCCCCTACCCAAACCCGCGCCCAACCCTCTTCCAGAGGACTAATGACTTTCCCGTTTAATTACGACCACTGTAATTACGCTTCCTTGCCCCCTCATCCCCTTTCCCCGTCCACTTCTCCAGTGTTTTCCTTTCACCTCTAAGGAGAGCGCATCTACCGACTCCCTTCTTTCAGACCATTTTCTTCCCTTATCTTTCTCTTTACCTCCTCTCCCTATACGGAAACTCCACGCCTCTACGCACAACCCCATCCCGTTTTCTTCTTTTACCATCCATCCATGCAACAACAGGCACATTCTCTTCAAACTCTTTCTCTCCAACTCGTTCTCAGCCTCCACTCCAAACTTGGTCTCTCCATCTTCCGACTCATTCCATGCCAACCCTTCCATCCAAGGCATCAGTCGCCCGTCTCCCGCGCCCACCTCTCCTCCTCAAGAAGACTCCCAATAATCCACAAAAAACCCTACCTCCTGATTCGCCCTCAATATCCGCACCGCGCAGTGATCAACCCCGCAAAACAATCACTCCACGTATTTCTCCAACAAAAAAAATCAGATCACGCGGGTAACAGTGTAATGCGCAGGACATTATTTTAGTTCTACAATGCAAAAATAGAATTGTCTAGAGAGTGAAAATACGAGCGATATACTGCCAATCTCATGGCAAAAACTTACGAACCTTTATTAAAATTCCTTCTTAACACGTATCATAACAGCTACAATGAAAACAGTGTATGAGACTAATCCAAACAAACACATTGCACTTTCGCAATTCCTCTCTTCCGATTCCTTTCCCTGTACCCTCCCTTTTTCATGACCCATATCCGAACGCTCATTGCCTCACAACCTCACCGGTTAGTATGCTGATGCAGATGTTGGCGGTAACCTCAGGCTGATTTCCAAACCACCGAATGAATACTTTAAGGGAATAAATCTTCGCATTACTTAGAAATTTCGCCTTTAATTTATCTTGGTAAATTAATTAGTCAACCCACAATTATTCCAAATCAAGGTTGTGATAAAAATGAGCGAAAATTTACGCCACACACCCTCGTGGCGGATGGCAGAGTAATACGTAGGTGTAGATGTGCAACCTTCCGTCCTCTTTCATTCGTTATCCTCTTCAGCTCCCGAAACTCGTCTCTCCCTCTCAATTCCCAGCCCTTCCCTTGTCCTCCACCCTCCCACAGCGTCACCATTCTTTCTTTCTCCTCCCTTCTCCCCCCGCCGCTGCGAAAGTTTAAATTGCATTTTCCGCTCCGAAGAACGGGAAATCTTATAATTGAGTCTGACTGACGTGCACGGACCGCGGTCGCGCGCGCATACAAAACAACGCAGGCCGCGTGAATGGTTCGGGTTGGTGGAATGAGTCTAAAGAGAGAGAGAGGATTTGAGAAGTTGGGCGGAGATACCGAGGTTGCGAGATGAGGGTGGGGGGAGGCGCCGGGAGAGGGAATGCAGAAGATGGGCGTGGTGGTGGGAAGTGCTAAGGAAGCTGAGTTAAGGGGGAGGGAGGTCCCTTCTCTGCCGTTTAGCGTCTCCTTTGCACGCACCTCCCGCCAAGTAAGTGAGCTCCCGGAGCGAAGGAATAAAAATTGCGAGAGAGGGGACGAAAGTACGAGTGCCGGCACGGGTAGAGCAACTGTTTAGCGTAATTATATGGGTGGATTCTCGACACAATGGCGTGATCAACCTATATATATACTCGGCAAAAAAAGCAAACTCTGATGCAGACGTCAACACAAGAAAAACCTTATAATCTCTCATCAAGGAACTACTATGAGGGCTCTCAATTAATAAACATCTATAATCAAAAAACGATATTTACCATAGATAATAATATAGAAGAATATTGCAATGAAGGAACTCAAATAATCATAGTCAAATCTTCATTTCGATCAGTCAATTAGAATCTTACATCCGATGCGGTTATTATGAAGTATTGCAACCGAATCGCTGGGGTGACATCCAGTCATGTGTGAGGGAATAAGACGACTTAGGGTCGAATTTATAGTCGTTACCCAGCAGTCCCACAGCCCCTAGCAGGCCCCTTCGTCAAATACGGTATTTATAGTCAAATTTTCACCCCCAGCAGCCCCCTTAGCCTCTCCTAATTCTGGCAGGAGATGCATGCTCCACCAGGGGCCCCCTTATCGAAAAAATAACACAACACATATAACTAAACTGACTCTAATGAACGTGCATAGCCTTAAATTAATAATTTCGAAGATTTGGTGTTAATAAAACAACGGTGAGATTTGCTCTTAATCGATAAATATCTGATGTGACGCCAGACTCATTCCAAGGATGTTCATATACACTCGCAGCATATTTTTTCCCACTATTTCTTCTTCTTGTGGCAGGAAACTGCGTCCGTTTTTTTACTTTCCACTATATCTTTATGCTTTTACACCAGGTCTCACAAAATCTTCTTCTCCACACCGTTGAAGATATTTGAACGTCGAGCGGCCATCTTAACAGTTTTCATTTATTTGTCCGTATCCATGTTGATCACGAGTGTCACCCCTGAAACATTTGAGCTGCGAATTCCATTTCCCGCCCTTTGTAGTCTTTAGTTACCAGATCTAACCCCCAACCATCCCCTACCTAGCAGCTCCCTTAATTGTGACTATAGGACGCACAATTCGAGGGGCCTGCTGGGAAGGGGATGGATAAGGGGACTGCTGGGTAACGACTATAAATACGGCCCTTAGAGTACTAGTGAGAAGATTCGAAGTAACAGTGACTTCAAGTCCCAAATATTTGCAGCAGTATATGCACCACTGTATAAATGCCAAATCCTTTAATACGGCAATAACCTCGAATGCTAATGTATTCAAAGTTTAAGGAATGAAATCATTAACACATAGCAACAAGATGAAAAGGGTAATTAATGCTTAAAAGCAACGTATTGCTCACTTCGTTTACTGCAGCACTCCGTATCGTAGCCCAAAACAATGAAAGAAAATTATAACCTTTTCTTTTTCGCAAACCTATGCTAGTATGCTAGAATGATGCAAATTGCATTCGTTCCCTTTGGGAAAACCAAGATTAATTTAACTAATACATTCTGCCTTGAAATGACAGGTATTCCACCAGAAAGCATATGCGCTATCATACCATACTAGAGATATTATTTAGCATAACCTCTTGTTCCTCACCTAAGGCTCTATGAATAAATTCTCCCACATTTTGAGACGAATGCCAACAATTACTCAAGTTTCGATTTCCTAGTAGCTTAAATGTTGATAGGACAAGTGCGTTGAAAAGCAGGAAGGACAACAAAGTAAGAGTGAACAAAAATACGAGAAATTACAGGAGATTCGGAAGAGTAACAAATAATAAATCTTTTCGGCAGCTAATGACTGGAGGAACCAAAGTATATAAGAACTTACAGCCTGCTCAAAATATTTCCCAGCCTGCTTAAAATATCCCTCCCGCCTGATGACCCAATATATCCCGCAATGTAAGTCACAGCGGAACATTTACATAACGCCTTTAAAAGTCGCTAATTTTGCTAGTTCCAATTTATTTGTACAATGGATTGTTGACATTAATACGTTATTTCTATTGCTTCCATGGTCGTTTTCCCTGATACTTATCATCTCTTGTTTCTTCGCTAATATAATCCCCTTTTACCAACTAAATGAATCATTGGTAAATAACCTTTAAAATGTACGTATTTTTAGTCACAGTTCTAAATATATGGTATCAACTTCAATATGTTTTTGGAATAATGAATTAGAGGAATTTTTTCAACTTTCCAATGATCTATTAATATCCTAATAACAAGTGTGCCTTCAATAATGACAAATTCAATTCATTTTCGCAATACTTCGCTTAATTAGTTACAGAAAAGCGTAATATTTTACTCTCTCGATCTGATAATTAGAGCAGATGATCAGTATGAATAACGGGAAGACTTGCAATAGGTTTATATTTATAACGCAAAAACATTCTATGATTCATACTCAACCAAAATAATTTTCCACTCATTGGTTACCTATCTATAACTTGACTATTCCAATACAAAACGTAGAATGCGTAAACCTAAAAAATAAAAAAAATATCTGTAAAACAATGAATAATGGGAATTGATTCAAAATTTCAAATTTTATCTTGAATTTAATTAGATTGTAGCCAATAAAACTTCCCAACATGGCATTTCAAATACAATACCAGAATTTATTTGCATGAATATTACCCCACAGTTCAGATTCCTCCAATCGCATCCATGCGAATTCTGCTTTTACAATAACGGGAAATCAGAGTAGGTACTCATGGTGGAATAAACAAACAGAAGAGGACACAAGTATACCACTTATCAACGATGAAAACAGTCGAAATAGAATTCAAAAATGTCGTTGCAGAGTTAATAAAAGTTTTAAGAGCTGGTTATTATTGCTCCGAGATATAATTAAAAGCTTAGAAAACAATCTCATTATAACGTTAAAACCGTAGTGTGTTGCTACTGAAGTTAAAATATACCTACAATTTAGCAGAGGCAATTACCTGCCATTGCCGTAACCTTAACGCCGACTCCCCATGGATACAAATATTTGTCTTGAATTGATATTATTTTCCCGAACTGAAACACAGTTTCGTTGAGAAAGACGAAAGGCCGGTGTGAATTCGAACCCAATACGCTCCCATCGAGTGTGTCCTACCTCCCCCGCTCACCTCCCTCCCTGTATTTCCCCCCACCCATTTATACACCCCTCCGTTCAGCCGATTGTGTTCCCATCGGAACGCTAATTACCTCACATGCCCATCGGTCCGCTCCACCTGCTATCAGTGCTTCGGCGCTTTCTTCCCAGCGCGCGCCCTTCCAACTACCCCCTCTCTTTCCCTCGTATACCTATCCAATGCATAATGCGTTTTGTTTTCGCGCTCCAAGAAATCCTATGTTTTTAATTCATATGGTAGAGAATTATATCCAATGAATTCCTTGTTTTATTAGTTTCTTTTTGGCTTAACACCACGATAAGCAAGAGAAAAAAATTGAATGAAGCGTTGGAAAGTAATGCTTTTTTCTTCTGCCTAACTTATCGTAATTGAGATTATCTTTCCTTATTTTGAGATATTCGGCTTTTACTGTTATTATATTGACGCTCAGAATAGATACAACGAGATAGCAAAGGATATTATGGGTACTTCATTTGATAGAAAAGTAGGCGCCGGCAATGTAATACACACAGGCACATATATTACCAACAAAGAAATTACAAGAAACACATAACACAAAATGTTTGCATGAGTTGCAAATATTGAAAAATTATCTTCCTGATTTCAACTCCGGTCAGAATCAAGAAATACGTAGATTTAAGAAAACCTTGCTTCAACCTTTCCCATTTTGAAATGAATAATTGTAGTTCATGCGTACGTCAAACGTGTGGTTACTGACTTCCCAACTATGCTCCTTGCTACCAAATAGAGCGTATCGGATATTCATTCGCATGGATTTGCATTGAAGCATTTCCTTTAAAAATGGCACAACAACTTTTCCATTCGAAGAATAAATTTCCGGTCTCGATTCTCTAAGACAATATAAATACTTAACTTCCAATATGAAGTCATTTTACTTCCGAAGTTTCTCAAGTTATACCGCCGCAATATCTACTCCACACAGTCTTGCTTTGAAACGATTTTGTAACTAGGAATTCGACTCGGATAAGTTAAAAATGAGTTTAGACTCACGCTACAGTGCGATCCACGCTCGTCCCACACCCCTTTAGGATATTTATTTCATCCCGTTCTTTCTAATTTAGAGCGATTCCCGAGACGCCGTTATCCGTCGATTAAATTCTCGTGCCAATTGTACGGACACCCGCTCCGCGATGCATCCATCGAATTGGTGATCACCGTCCCGAATACACTTTACTCCACCCCGTCCGACACCCCATCCAATTCCTACCCATAACTCACGTCGCTCTTCAATCTCCCTCCCCGTTGTGCATCCCTTTTGCCCCACCGTCCTCACCTCCCTCCCTCCCCTCCCCCACGACACCCTCTCGCCCCTCTCTCTCCTCCCGCCTCTCCCAACCCACCCTCCTCGTCTAATTACCGTCACACACCCTCCCGACTCCATTCACGTGGGCAACAAGCACTCCCCAGTGCCCCATCCACTACCAACTTTCCTCCGCCCTCCCCATATCTCTCCCAATATCCCCCCGAAAACCTCCAAACCCCCCTCCTACCCCCCCTTCATCCCCAACAATTCGCCAATTACATTCTTCCACCTTCGTCCCTCGCTTCCATTAACTCCCTCACAACAACTTGTATGCAGAACTCACTTTTCTCACTCCGCATTTCACTCTCGCTGCCTCACGAAAATGGGCCTCGTTTCAGCCACCTCCCTTCAAACTAAGTTCCCCACAGAGCGCCTCCCTTCCAACTTCTTCCCATTCCGTAAGGGAAATTTAATATTCTTGATTTCATTCCCGCATTAATCCCGTCTATCACTTCATTCTACGGTCCAGCTACGACGCATATAGCCGTCATTCTTTCCACGTCTTTGGTATTGTCGAATTATCTCCGTTGAGAGTTCTAAATGCCCCACATCACTCAGAGCGATCTACATCTCGAAAAAAATACCGTTTAATAAATACACCACATTAGTTTTAGCAATGTGAAATTTACTTTGAATATCCTCATTAATATTAAGCTAATCAAAGAAAATTTTTGTTTGTTGATGAAACTGCCTCATCAAATAAGAATGAATTCCATTCATTATTACGCGCTCTGAAGGAGCCAGGAAATAAAGAAAAAAGTAGGAATATGTTATTGGTGCAATATGATTTTTTAGCAATAAGGATACATTTTGCCGAGTTAAAGAGGGTACGATATCCGCATAGACCCCTGTCCAGTACTTATTACTCCTAGTGACGCAGAATATTAAAGTTTATTATTTTTTCCATTTTAGGCAGCTGCAATAATCGTAGCTAAATACTCTAAATAGCACGTTAGGTGACGATTAAATGCAGTCATTAAATCAGTGGACTTGCCTATTTATAACTTTAAGTACTTACACAATTTAATTTATTACCGATGAGTATATACTTATCAGGCAAAAACCTTCGGAATGTCAAAACGAACTCTGGTCACCCCCGTGTAATTGCTAGTGTGATTTCCGATATGCCATGATCGTAATTTCAGCATGGTCGTAACTCACAAGACAAATGCATATCTATTATTCCGCAAAGAGCAAATCCCACTCGTTTAAATAACTCTGTAAAAATATGAACTTCAGAAAAACTTAAATTTTTACATAAAACAAAACACATACATATCTACTTCGAAGTCTGAGACAGGAGCCCCTGTAGAGGAAAATTCCGTCAAAAAAGTTAAAGGATTTGCTTTCTCAACTAATTTCATCACAAAAATAAAAACTTTTCCAGGAAAGGAAAGAAACACCGTAAATAACACCCATTTCCATCCTCATTCTTTCCGATTTATTTTGATTTTATATCTTGATTTTTCCTATCCTCTTCCATCGTTGGTCATTAGAAATGTCATGCCATACATCCCTGCGACAACTTGTAGGGTTTAATGTAGACGTACAAATAGTTTCGGTCTTCTTTTTTTGGATCTTCAGGGTGGCTACTGATATCAATTTTTTAAATTCCCTGACTTTTCCCTGACTATTCCCTGATGGATTTAACAATTTCCCTGACCGATCGCCAACAGGTCACCTATTATCGGAATATTTTATTTCTGCTGAATTAAACTTTCGTCAAGACTCAGAAAATGTTAAAAGCTGAAATCAATGCATTAAAATCTACACGTACATCCTAATGAAAAAATATATTAAATCTTCATAAGTTAAACTCTCATCCAAATTATAGTCGTGTCTTGGTAGTTCTGGGAAGCTGAGAATTACTGAAAAGGCATCGAAGGGAAAGTTAATGGCCAATTTGCTGTCGGACTCGGGCAAAGGTATCACTAGGGTGCGCGAAAAATACAAACCAAAGCCAAGTTTTTGGACTGGATCAAAATCGGATAGCGCGAGTGACATTCAGAAGCGAATAACAATTTGATTAACGTGGTTATAACCCCTTGATTGCAAGAGTATTGCTATCAATTGCGATGTAAAACTATTTGGATAAACAAACAAAACGTAAGCGCACCACTGCGAGCGAAGACAGGAGGCAATTGGCAACGGCAGCATAATATTCAGGAATATCATGTTTGAGGTGGTTTTTGACCTGACAAAATTGCTTCGAGAGGGAGCTAAGGGGACTATTCACCAATTACATCGAGCGTGAAAGGTGGGGAGGGGAGGAGGGCTCTTCTTACTGTTTCACGAAGGGGGATATGGGAATCGAAGATGATCTTGCGTAAGATTTTGTTTACACGTGACATCGTACTTGTATAACCATTTTAATAATTATCGTCTCGTATTTTTAGAATTGCAAGCATGTATTTACTACGAGCTAGTATGCTCCAGCCGCTCAAGCAAGTCTCGGAAGTTAAAACAAAAATTCGAGGTAAAATTTCCGAACAGCATAGCCTCGGATTCCTTGTGATTAGCGTAATACATTGTGATCATCAATTTTAACATTACTAGGCAAATATCGCAATAAGGATATGAAAAAGGGATATATTGTACGTCTGATTCACTACTAAATAACTAAGATTCACAACTGAATGTGCCACGAATTGATGGGACTTATTCCATGCACGTCAGCGATGGACATAAGTTTTAATTGGTGAAATGTTTTGGTGAAATAAATGGTGGGAAAGACTGGCCGATAAACGTAATGGTAGAAAAATAATGCGAATTTCCTACCCATGTTTCTCCCTGACTGTTACGAAAATTCCCTGACTTTTCCAGAAATTCAAAATTCCCTGACAATTCCAGGTTTTCCCGGTTTTCCCTGACGATCGCCACCCTGATCTTGGACTTATTTCTTTAGTCGCTGGCGGGTATAAAGCAAATTTGGGCTCGTAGACACAATTCATTAGAATTAAAACTAACAATCCATATAATGGCTAAAGGGGAAACACACTAAGCCAATAATACGTAATGCTTATGTGACGTAAGAATAAAATTATTTTTATTCCGAGAAAGATAAGGAGAAAAGTAAGGAGATTTTTTTCATTCTTCGAAATGTTTTACTGTTACAGTTATAATTTAAATGTGACCGCAATAAATCCAAAGCTACGAATACGAACCGAAAAGGTACACAACAATGACGGGATACAGTAAACTTTAAATTTAAACATTAGAATTTAACATTTCTTTGAGAATTTTTGCAGACCGTCACATGTACAACTAATAAATGCACATATCCCAGGTGAATACGTAGAATTTATTATACTGGCCTCAACTAGCCTTGTTAAACATTTAACTTTTCTGAAGTCGACATTCCCAATATTCTGGATCGCTGAGTTCCAGCGAGAAACCTTTAAAGAGAAATCCCAGATCATTACAAGCAGCAGATCATTCTAGCAGACACGTCAATGTGAAAGCTTTACTATTTCACACAAATCGCCTTTTTTGGGGTCTTGCTGCGAGCGATATTAAGACTCTATAAGCCTCTCTTCCATACAATGCGTTTGATGAACACACACACAACCATGCCCTGGGAGGCGTAAATTTCTTACCCAGGCGGGATTCGAACTCGTGACCTTCGGTTTGGCAGACGAGGACTTTACCACGCCACCACCGAGGCCGACATAATTATTGAGCCATTTTCTAACAAGCGATCAATAATAAGAACGCTTGTTCGCAATCATTGCAACCATTCACCTTTTGCTAACTTCCAAGCTATTTAAGCGGAACCGAAACATCGGTATAAACCTGTCTGACTGTTGTGATACACTCATTAATGTGCTTCCCGACCCCAGTTCTTTTCCATCTCAGGTTCCCTCGTACAAATAGGCACTCGTACACCCACCTGGACCTTACTAACCTTTCCCGCGCGAGCAACACCGATCCCCCACCCAGGGTTTCCACCCCAGTCTCTCTCCCCCTTTAACTCCACCGGCATCAACCCTTGCAGTCCGTAACGGTCTGCCAGTGACGCTGCTAGATTAGACTCATTTCACGCGCCGCTAAGGCCTCTGGGCAGGTTAGAGACGGGTGGTGGAGGACGTGGTGGAAGGGGGAGTTCGCCCGAGGGTCCGAAAAGCGCACGGAGCATGAGAGAGAGTTTAAGGGGGAAGGAGGCAGGGGAAAGACATGGAAGGGAACAGGCTCAAGAGGCAGCCACCGCCACAGCAAAGCATCAGATCTCCTCTAAGAGATCCGTCATTCCGCCTGATTCAGCTGTTCCTCAAAACCCGATCGAGGGGAGCCACTGCTCTTTTCAATGGATTTACTCACAAAATTTTGCGACTTTCGCAAAATCAAGGAGAGGCATAGCGATTTTGTTTCATAATGGTGAATGATATGGTGATATTATTTTACTACAACTGATGTCCAAACTACTGTGAATACAAAATTGATATGGTAGGCGGTCACTAGTATGGGTGAAAATTTATACACAAAAGGGTATAATAATCGACATGAAATATCATTTGATCAAGGTCAAGTCAATCCCGGTCAAGTAAGATTATGTTTTCATGTTGAATTTCAACCCAATTGATGTGCTTTCTACTATCACCTAAACTTCTCCATACCAATTCGATTATAAGTTATTAGTATTTTTAAAGCACTGCAGTCAAAGACTTTTCCCAAGCATTGATGCAACTGGATTCCAAAGAAAAACAATCAAAAGACATGCGAATTAGCAGGAATTCGTAGTCGTTAAATATTTTAACTCACGTAAATGAGTAAAATATAAATATATCGAATAGCCACTATGGGATCACATTCACCCATAAATAATATATTTACACACAGCAATCAAGCCTCTTTTCATAATAAAGACATTAAATAATTTTTCAATAACGTGTAATAAATTTAGATTATTATTAAGTATTCAATATTCTGAAGAGTCTAATGGTACGGATGTGATCTCATATTTCACACGAAGGCAATCTTGACGTGATAGGCACTTATTAAACCACATCACAACAAATCCACAGTTTTGGCTGATATGAGGCATTAATTGCAGAATATACTCCTTTTAATCTGGCCATTTCGACGACTTATAAATTTGGATGATCGTGTAATTTGCCTGCCGCGTTCACTCAATTAATTTTATTAACCAGAAAACCGCCGTCACAGCAATGTGTTTTCAGCTTTATCAAAAGATGATCTTAGCACGATTTCATTTAGAAATGACCTCAAATATGCTATTTACGAGAAGGACTAACTCGTCTGCAACAAACGTTTTAATTAAAAACAGTTTCGATGTCGGCGAGGACATTCAAGTAGCTCGACAAACACCCGACCACAGTTACCGATACGGATAAAAAAGAACCACGCCATGCACGGTCCGCCATAATAACGACTTCAATTACCTCTGTAGAGAGATCAGTTGGAAAATTATTGCGACGGCTTGGTAATTTAAAAAAAGAAGCAACATTTAAAGAAATGCGGCCATTAAATCAAGACCAGCATCAAATTAAATTTTGTAGGTCTTGGGGAGGATAGGGAGGTCTTGTGGAGGAAAAAACTCCATTAAAACGATTTCAGACAAGCTCAAATAAAAGCAACAAGAATAGAGTAGGTACTTGTTATTAACACCAGAGGAGGAATTAAAACTTTCACGATGGAGAACAGGATGGGAGAGGCCAGGTCTAATGTCAATAGATAAATTGAGCATGAATAGGAATATGGCTGATGAAGTATGACGTTCATTATATAAGCTTAGGATTAAAATTTATTCATGCATTAGGAGAATAATCTCGTAAATTATATTGGGACCTTCCAAAGAGTAAATTCATACAACAGCTGAAAATAGGCGATAAAAAAGGTGAAAGAGATTTTTAAAAATATTAAATCATTTTCTGCAGTGGTCAGGTTTAATCTTCCGATCGAACTGCGATTTCATCTTAGGGAAAGGATATGAAAAAAAGCATTAGTTATTTAATCATCTACAAGCAGGATTATTGTGGATAGGTATCGTTAATGTCTGTTCGCAACTTCATGAACAATTTGAGAGCATATAATATAACAAAATTGATATTATAAAGGTTATGACTAGAAATAAAATTATCTGCATGCCTTTTCAACTTCATATCGATTTCTGTTGGCGCTTGACTCTTAATGCCTTGGCTTTGTGGACAGCTAGATGGCCAGTCGATAAGTAGATGTGGACATAGACGGCATCATCAATCTTATCACCCTCTAAATTATTTAATTACACCGCCTTGGTCATCATTTACGCTCCTCCCACCCTTTGACTCCTCTATCATTTCATCCCCCACAAAATATTCCCATACAACTCCACTAAACCCGTCAAATCCCTTACCATTTCCGCGCGAGGCAAATCGTCGTATCGTCGTAGTATCTCGTCGTCGTATCTAATCGTCGTCGTAGGTATCTTAAAGATGACAGAACGCAGAACCGTCTAATTGCTTCCTTTATGACCCACACCGGGAAAGTCAGTTAACTATCCTGTCATCTCCGCACTCATTCAAACCACACCGTACCATCCATAATTTCCAATATCTCTCAGTAAAAGTGGAAAGAATGAACCACAAATAAAAACCCTTTCACTTGAAATTTCCGATGCTACCAAACATTTAATGAAAAAGATTCACAACGTCAACCAGAAAGCTTTTATTTGCTAGCCGTGAACACTTAACAGTTTCAGCGATAACAAAGGAGCCATGGCACCCAGAATATGAGCCACGTGGTACCAGCGATGTGAGACAAAAGTCCTTTATATCTTATGACACTTCATTTTCAATTATGCAACTAAGTATGGGAACCTAGTAATATAAACACGTGGGTTTTCAAAAATCTATTAATTTCTGGCAAATTATTCATAACCAAACGACTTAAGTAAACGCACTTTAATAAAACGCATCGTTTCATGAATTTAAATAGATAGTCTGAACATAAACGATGCATGAACTCCGCGTGATTGAAAATTTATCTTACCTTCAACACTTTCTTAGTCACACCTGGAATATACTGGGGCCGGGTGCTAGTCAGACACCGCGACACGTATCACTTATTAATTAATGTGCATTATTTCTCTAAATGAATTTTGTAGATAAGCAGCCATTTCCATTAGTACTTCTCTCATATTCATTCTTGGAGATTGTAAGGAAATGCATGCAAGATGAATTCTCAATCCGGTAAAAGTCCTGAGCGTCTTGGACCATTTATTCACCCTTCGGAAATATGATGTACTTGAATTAAATGAGACACTTAATTAATTGACTCTTTCTTAACATATCTGCAAATAATAGCCTCATAAATTGAAATTTTATCACTCTCCAAAATTTAGAGAGATCCCAAAGCCTAAAATATAGGAGCCCCCAGCATTATTAGGATAGGTACTGAAGGGTTCTTTTACGGTTCTTCGCATTCGCTAAATAATTTCCATTTCTCAGAATAGTTATTAGCACCTCCCTTCTACTTGGTCTATACCTATCACGAAATTTGCTGTCCCACAATTTATAGTGATTATCTACAACATTTCCTCGGTTTGGGAGCCTTATTTTCTCTTATTTTAAAATTAAAACATAAAATTTAAAAAAATCAAGATGCCAGGATCAGGAAAGCCAATGCAAAAATGATGGGGAGTGACGTTCAGATTATTTTCGCCAGCGTACATAACCAAGCAAAATTTCAACGATATAGCGAATGAAACTGGCATACATAAACTTGACAATTGGTATATTTCCCCAAACAGCTGAAGTAATTTAGGTTATACTTATAAAGAATCAGCAAAAGACAGAAACCGATAATGTGACTACCAGCACATAGGATAATGGAGGCATGACTAATTGTGAGAGAGAATCTACTTCCGAATTTTTCAATTACTTACTAACTAGACTCGATTGTTTTTAATCATGAAAGGCAGTTTTTATTCTCAATTACTCGATACATAGCTCAAGATTATTCGTTCTTGCAAGTTTACTCTAGATACTTCATACTTAAATTCATTTAGCATGCCAACTATTAAAATACTTAAAATATTTTATAGACAGCAACAAAGATCCAAACATAAAATTCAAAAAGAAACAGAGTGCTTAATGAGAGTGGCATTGCCGTCCAGGAGAGCAAGGCAAGAGAAACGACAGCAGCAGGTACAAACCTACTCGTGTGCAGTCGTGACTAATTTCCGACACCCCCCACTTGGACCTAAAGCGCGCTAGTGTTCTATAACACTTGACCCAAAAATGGAACAATGAAGGAAGCTGCCAGCAAAACAAACAAGGAGGTGACAAGAAATTGTGGATCAGAGGTTAGGAGTATTACGAGCAGGGAATATAACAGAACGACTAAAATACTTAAGGGAGCTGCGAGTCACTCAAGCAGTTAACAAAAAAGGGAATACTTTCCTTTAAAACACCATTCCCTGTTGCAACTAACGTGAATATCACGAGGCATTTGTCATGCATCTTGAATTGGTCTGACATATTTCTTGGAAACCTTGCTAATTGGATTAAAAACGGCGGAGCTCGTTCTCCATTTCATTAAAAATATTCTCCAGTTCTTTATTCAACTTGACAGCGACTTTGAGCCTACCTTGAAGTATTTTTTATTGCATTTACAGTGGAGTTGTTTTTTATTATTGTTGGAGAGTGACTCAATCAGTATTATGGCAGACTTATTTGGAGTTCGAACCGTGAAATTTTAATAAAAGAATATAATAAAGGATATCATGAAAAGCTATGCAAGTTGTGAGGCACAACTAAAGCAACTATAGAGCGAATATTTTGCGGGATCGTTTAGCGATTCTTGGGAAGACAATGTAGTCTCCGTTGTGTATATGATAAGGAAAATATTAGTATTCCATTCAATTGAGTAACAAAAGATTTTGAACCAATCAAAGACACGTATTCAACAAGAAAATTTAAATGACTTTCACTAAGTCAGATAAATTTCTCCAAGAGAAACAATCTTCATTTTCTAGTATTGAAGTATGCAAAGTAGTTATTTTTCTTAGAAATGGTCATTATGGTTCTAGAAAAACTTTTTTCAGATCCCATGAGTAGAGAGAAATGAAAGAAAACGGACCGAAGGGAAATCATGGAATCTTCGGTCTCTGAGCAAAGATTCGACAATGAGACAGTGAGTGAAATATTAAAATTCTGAATGATGAATTATTAACGCCGTAATAGAATTCTCAGCTAATAAAAAACTAGTGGGCATCAAATAATTCAGGAGTCTTAAGTAAACTAGCGACGAGAACGAGACGGAGGGATAAGGCCCTTCAGAGATAAGAGCGACGTCCAATTCCTTAAAAGACACATTAGTCAATCTTTCTTAAAGTAGGGATCATCATGTTTATTTTTAACCTACGTAATATATTACTTCATTGTGTACTTTGTACACCGTCTCCCACATCCATCGGTTGGAATAACTATCTGAAACTCTTCCAAAAACTTACTCTTTAAAGTTCAACGCATGTCAAAGCATTTAAAAAGTTGGCGTTCCCAGTTTCCAACTAAATTTCGATTGAACTGCACGATAGGAAGTTTCGGTTAATCAAAATGAATCCTCTTTTTCTTTAACCTCAAAATATCACACTTGGAGTCATGCTCCTGCACGAGTAATCTCATTTCCGCACATAGGAAATTGATGAGCTTGAGCGACAACTTACCTCGAAGGAAAAATTAGTTCGCATTTGGAAGGGGACTAAATTGGATACACATTTCTCATTTACGGCGCGGAACGAAATGATTACTTCCTGAAACGGGAGTCTTCTCGAAAAAGGAAACGGAAAAATTTCAATCCCTTCACTTGAGTCGTTCTTCTCACGCAATGTCTTCTTCTTCATCATCATCTTTTCCATTTCGTAAAAATTTCCCCTGCCTCCCCCCAACACCATCGCATGGCAACAGGAATGAAAGGCGAGAAAATAAAAAGAGACTCCCGAATCGTACCAACCTCACACCACCCCATGAAGATAGCGAGGGAGAACACAGTCGCCGCCCTTACATTCCCTCCACCCTGGAGTGCTCACGCCAAACACCCCCTCCCCCCTTCCAACCACCTCCTGGGCCAATCCCCGATGGTCTCTCGCACAGGGTGCGACCTGTGGTTTCCGCCCAGCACGAACGGTGGGTCAGGAAGGGAAATGGGAGAGGGAGAGGAAAGTGGTAGAGTGGCAACGAATCAGGGAAAGAAATAGAATGGCCTGATTAAATTAGGTGCCGCAAAAGTATACGTCCAATCCAAGAAACAGCAGAACCTCCCATTGATTGTAAAGTTTTCTGGCTCCACAGCGCCTTCTTCTCGTCTCAGATGAAAACAGAAGAGACTTTTCCCTACAAGATTTTCACGCAAAAATGAGGATATAATTCCCGCGCTTTTTTACACAAATGTCTGCAATATAAGTGTGATTTTTAAATCACTTCAGTTAAATGGCAGGTAAAATAAGAAAAAGACCAGGCAACGTATCGTAACAGCACAATCAAAATCGGACAGGTGAAGTTTACAAAAGTGGAAAGTGAACAAATGGATTCCAGAGCTGGCACAGAATTCAGTCTAGAAATATGTCAGCAAAAATAATAAGGGCATTCAAGCACCTGGGGGCGGAAGATAAACCGTCTCGCGAACATCAACGATTTTATATTCCTTAAGTAGTGTACGTTCAATATACGTTTTTTCCCGAGGAGGCAAAGCGAAAGGTAAAACTTCAATTAAGTATAGAATTCACTTGGAAGAATCATTTACAATAACCTAAGCTTGAATGAATTCTAGATGAACGAAAGCTTGATCGAATATTATTTATGTGAATGTATCAGCCAATAATATTATTTAACCTACGCTGCCATAGGGAATACATTGATGTATATATGCAAATAAAACTGAGCTAAAAACTCGGGCCGGTTTTATAATTCTGATTTAACGTTAACCACTAGTTAAAGTAGCCTTTTCGTCAATTGTTGTATTAACTGAGAGTTAGAGCTACGCATCAGCCGGTCGGTAAGTTAACGTGAGTATTCTCGATGAGAGAACGTATTAATTTCCGCTTTTATATTAATAAATTATTGAACCAGAGGTTATACAACCACGCTTAAGAGAGCTCTAAAAATCAGACACTGACAGAGAAAAGCACAAGAAACACTAAAACTCGTAAAATCCCGGAGCTGAAAATATTTTTCAGCCTCCAACAGCCCATAATTCTGCTAAGAAATGTAACACATATGGCAGAGCGTTTTCATAAACCTAGCCCAAAGATCGTCAAACTTCCATAAAATTTGAGAAAACATTTTACCTACAAAACCGTTAAAAAACGTTATACTAAACAAATCCTGCATGTTCCCGTTGTTAGTGCATAAAACAGGGCAAATCAGGAGTGGGAGAACAGAAGAGAGAGAAAGAAAGACGAGGGAGTAGTCGAGGGAAATAGAATGATACATTGCGGGCTCCCAAAGGGAGAGAGGAGTTTGGAGAGTAAGGAAGTTTTGGTCAGATTGGAGGAAGATGCGGCAGGGGAGAATGAAAGGAGATAAGGCGAAGATTGGGCGAGAGGAGTGTGGTTTGGAGGGAGGGGAGAACAAAACAGGGGCGCCACGTGAGTTTGGGGGAGGCGCGGTGGACGGAAGCAGCGCTCGGAGGAGGGAGATTGTTCGTCGGGGCGAGCGTGTAAAAATGGGGCCGGCGAAATAAAATACTCGTTCCGTCAATCTCGTTTCCGGGACTGCCCTTTGCGCGTTCTAACAGAGGGAGGAATAAGAGTGAAATGTATTTCCGCTTTGTTACCTCACTTTTTCTCGCCCTAACTCATACCGCATCTCCCCACACCCGTCACTTCTTTTTCTTTTCATCTCCTGCTTACTACAATTTCCAGGACCTCCCTTCGAAAACGGCGGCCACCTTTGCCCTCTTCAAATCCCATTCCCACTCTTGATTTAAGCAGCGGTTTTCTGAGTCACCAATCAAGCAGTGCGGCAAAAACTGCGGAGAGGGAATGAAGAGACAGAGAAGAGAATGAGCTTATTTCCTTTCTCGATATGTCCTTTCGGAGCGAGGTAATTAAAGGGACAAGATCAACCCTAGCAATATTTGCGATCATTTTACTTTAAAAACGTTAAGACGATTTGGATGCATGTGTACGAATTATATTACTAACATTAAATTTTCATTATTTATTTTTAAACGGGCTAAATGATGCGACCATTGAAAATATTTTTACATGAGTAACAAAACTCAATTATTCCATTATTTAACTATTCTTCGCAAATTATAATATTCTTTAAAGATCCTGCCTACCTTAAAACATCCTCGGACTTTTGTTTTACCTTTAATTAGCCTCTTCATTTAACCTTTATGTAGATTCGAGCCCAGATCTCTCAACTGCCGGCCATGATATATAGGGTGTCCTAAATGAAACGCATTATTTTCGCATGGTGTGTTTATTCGGTAAACGGATTTTTCTCAGTTTAGTTGGTTTTCCTGTGTTACGTATTTGATAAATTTCCACCAGGATTTTCCCATTTCTCTCGGTCACCACTTGGAGGGTCAACGTGTTTTTGCAATAGGATGGTACTTCACTCCACTGATCGTACGGCGAGCTTTGGGTGCAACTTTTTCAGGGTGGTAGATAGGAAGAGACGGACCGACGGATTAGCCTCCACGTTCCCCAAAATTCACTCAGTTGAATTTTTTGTGGGAATACGTTAAGGACACAGTTTACGTCACAAAATTGCGAGACTTTAATGGCCTCCGTGCCAGGATTATGGAAGTAATTTGAGCCGTACTACGGACATGTTGGAACACACCTGTATGGAACTGGAGTATTTAATAGGCATATTGCGTGTTACCAATGGGGCTCACCTAGAAGTCTACTGATTTTTTGCAAAAACTTGAAGTGTTATGCTACCCACGGACGTCAAAAACTGGCCATATCTCTAGTGCTTTTCTCCTGAGAACACAACGAAATTAGGGCATTCAATTTGGGACACTCTGTCCCAAATTGATTGCCCTAAGGTTGCCAAAGAGATGAAAAAGTTATTTGACTTCACCGATATTCAGACCAAGATCTCCCAAATGCCAATCAGGTGTGCTAATGGTTAACATACTCGACCGGCAATTGGGAGATCCGGGTTTGCATCCTGGTCAAGTCAGATTATTTTTTCATAGCGAATTTCATCCCTTTGGTGTATATATTTGCAATAGTGCGCGTGATTGCGTACCATAGGTATAATTAGTGCATTTTGTAGTGAATTGGAAGTTTTTTAAATATGCTGTGATATTTAATAAGACATATATAGCAGTAATGTGCATTTCCACAAATGTACATACCCTTTTTGATGAGTCTAAGAAAATTAATTTACCTTTGATGCAGAATTACAGGAAAATAGAATGCAAGAGCTAGCAGAGAGAAACAACGTTAAGCTAAATTCTCAGCAATTTACAAATGCATGTAAATTGAACATGCCTTCAACTCAAATACCGAATTCCGTTCGCTGATAAATCTGGATACATTGGTTTGGAAAATAAATGAAGCAGTTTACGTTTTTTATTAACAAGTTAAATGCCTGAAACAGTAAATGTTCGCCAAGTAATCCTCTGAGGTGGGATATTCTTTTCAGAATATCTTCCATATTTTAGGAAGACGGAAAAAAGGAAGTAGAGAGACACTAGGAGTCTGCAAGTCCACGACGTGAAAATAAAATAGTTGAAGAATTAGAAGTTTACTAGAGAACAGTTTTTTGGAAATAGTGTTGCGTCCAAGTTTCATAGGGTGGTATCCTTCTTTTGCGTATCTATTCTTGATATTTATATACTTCACGTTTTGCGAACGATCAGGTTGTGCTGGGCGAGGATGAAGATGATATGGGTTATATCATGAGGAAGCTCCTGAAAAACCGCAGCTTGGGATTTGGAAATTAACACATGAACGACACTGAACATGACGTTGGGAGAAAATAAAAAAGGTATCTCTAACATAGATGGAAGCACAAAGAAGACAACGGGGCACAACTACCTTGGTGTACACTCGACTGAAATGGAAAGAAGTATAACAACATCCAACGAAAAATACGACGAGAAAGAGCTACTACAAAGGTCCTGCACCCAGTATTTTGGAGCAAACAAATACCTAATAGATAAATGATATTTTTTAAATAATTTTTATCACCAATGGTAGAAAGTTCTGTCACCTATGGTTCGGAAGTGCGAATAATTACGATGGATATTAAAAGGATGAACGCGGTGGAAACTGTAATCTGGAGGAGATGCTGAGGCGGAACACTAATGGATCATGATCCGAATAATGAACTGAGAGAAATAATGAGTGCAAAATACAATGACGGAAAGCATAAAACAAAAACAATTGCCATAACATGGATATATGATGAGTTTGTCAGAGTACAGAATCGCAAAAATGTGTTTTTGCGATTCTGTAAAAATTATGTAAAAATAAAAAAATAAGAAAGTGGGAACTAGACGGACGGCTCTAGATGTGAGAAAGTTAGGTGAAGACGACTAGCAGAACAGAGAGGCGCGGAGAAAGGGATGCAATAAACGGTCGCTACGGCTGTAAACAAAATTGCTGTTTTGATTGATATTCCTGAATCGGAAATCATGAGCCAAAATACTTTTATGGGTGTCCCTGTATTTTTAGGTGAATACATCCGTGTAATGACATATGATTCTCAACCCAAAATCATCAACAGCAGTGACAATAGAAAGATTGGTTCGATGTAGCTGTCTACACCTGCAGCTTACCATTGCATATGTACACTGTCACACCTCATTGCATATGTCATACCTTGATATTCTTCATAATTCGTTTCATAATTCAATCCTTAGTTTTTACTCGGTAGTAACTCTTCCAAAATTGCTAGGAAAGTTTGAAAAGATCGCACTGAACATGAAGATAAACAGCGAATATAGAGCTAGCTTTGACAGGGTAACTTTAATCAGAAACCTTTAGGCTTTGAGAAAGCGTAGTGTTTCATATCGCCATGGGCGTGGGGACGATAGCGCGCCAGGACATCACAGAACTCTCCTGAGGAAAATAGCCTTCCGGTTGTAAAGAGACAAAAAGGAAGAAAACGAGGACACGCATAATCTTATGCCAAGAACGGCAGAGAAAGAAGGAAATCCCGATAGTACTTTAGAAAGTGCTCAATCAAATGAGCCTTTTTAATCAAAGGGAAGTGATATTTGTAGAGGAGGGAGCTCTTTAGACAAACATCCCCCAACTTTCTCAAAGGAATTCTTCCTTCCTTTCTCATACCGTAGTCCCCCTCTATTCGTCCGTCAACCCTCGCTATCTTCTTCTTCCTCTCCTCCCCTTTATATTCCTCTCCCTTACCCGCAAGAACAAGGGTATTCCCAGAGACCTTTTAAGAGAGGAAAGCAAGAATCACACTCGTCCCTCACATCCCTACTTCTTCCATTTTCTTTCCAATTTTTTTCTCCTACCTGCTCGCCTTCCCGTGCACCCCTTTGCTTCCCACCGCCTATATCTCCTCTCTTTCTTCCTCTTTGCGTTCCTTCCTTCTTCCCCTCTTCCTCACCTCCTTCCCCACACGTCCAAACCTATTTTTTTCGTCTTTTCCGACTGGGTAGCCCGAGATAAAAAAATTCCCATCCCTTTTCCCCTCCCCCGCCCTGTTGAATGTCTTCGGTTGGACGGAAGGACAAACAGCCACTTCCTCTAAGGAGTATGAAAGGAGATGGAAAAAAGGGGAGGAAAATAAATGGGAGGATTGCACGACTTTTATACAGTTGGCGATAAAATATTTATGTGTGCCATCCCTGGGAGAGGAATAGCGAAGTAGAAATTCAGCCGAAACAGCAAGGGAATGAAAAAGAGAAAAGTTTTCCTCCTCGCGATGAACGAAACCGTCAAAGAATACATTTCAAGGAAAAAAAACTCATTAATTTTCAACGCAGTAGGAAAGCTAATTATAACATATTCTACCCTGGTTTCGAGGTATGAGAAGCTCACTGCAACATGTTCCACTTTGTGTAAAAAGAAATAGGCAGAGGAGTACGAGTTGAATTTTAGAACCGAATATTCCATTAGGACATGAAAGCAGGAAAAATCAAGCCACTTCGATATGACAGTCAGAAAAAAAAATTTCCATAAAAAATAAATTTCCTCTGAAAGCCACATTTATACTGGCCTAGGCATCATTTCTTTTCCTTGAGCCACGAGGAGACAGTTTGTGCATTTCCTGATCGCATTTTTTCTCCTTTAAAGCAACACTCATGCTTTCAACGTTCGGGCGATGGGTTCCTGGTGAGTAAGCAGGTGCGGTAAGGCGGGGAAACCACAATGCGAGGTCACGAGACGATTCTCCGGGAACCCTTATGCGTGGAGAAGGACGTGGATGTATACGTATTTCCTTATTCTTCCACTCCTTCATTCGCTATCGGACGTTAAAGCTTTAAAACATCAGAAAGATGTGGGAGACGCATAAAAAAAGACTTATCTCTTCTTCTGAAGAGAGAGAGCAAGGGGCCTTCGGGAAAAATCGGAAGCATAAGAAAAAAATAAACAAGGCCGCGTCTTCTTTACAGCTCCCCTTTTTTCCACTCCAAGTATTTTCCAATAAGGGGAGGAGAACTTAATGAAAAATGTCTGTTTGCCGATGACGCGAATCTTAAGGGATACGGGGGGAGGGTCGCAAAGGGAGCGAACGACGGGGGTGTGTCACGGAGGAGAGGAGAGAGACAAGAAGGTCGTGGAGGGTATCTCTCAGAGGACGATAGCGGGGGTGGGAGGAAGAAGTGGATCGAAGAAGGAGATGGGATGAGAGAATAAGGTGGGACACAGAAGGTTCACTCCTCTGAAGTGAACTGCAGGGGCGGGGAACGCTCAGGGAATTCCTTGGGAGGGGACACGGGTACAGAAGGCTCACAGTTTGTTCATGCAGACAAAGGTCGGAAGCTTGCTCGAGAAGCACCAGAATGACTCAAGTCGCACAAAGGCTTCTTCAGGACTTAGCTGAAGAAACTATTCAAGTCCAGGCAAAGTTCTAATATTTCTTTTATGAGTTTGAATTATTCCGCACTCAGTAAATAGTGATTTGAAAACAAGAAAGTCGTGATTCCCAGGTCACTGAATACAGTTCAAAATCAGGGCCATCCACTCAACTTCAATCCCCAGACCCTTTTGAATTAAGTAATCTTCTGATCAATATTCTCGATGAAAAAGCGCAGAAGTGTTTTGATTTGCAAAGATATCATGTCAAGGTAAGATTTTCATCTGTTTTTCTCCTTCCTGCCCAAATACGCTGGCACTTATTCTAACCTGCTACAAAGTATTTGCAAAGAGTAAACTGAAATATGGTTCTAATCAGAAGTAATCTGCTCATCAGGTAAATGTTACGATGAACAATACCTATTCCTAATAATTACTCACTGCACTGACCCCATGAAAGCTAAACTTTTATTAATATATATTTTATGCCCAACATTTATGCTAAAGAATAAAATCAGCACTCATGCTCAAATAATCCACAATGAATACTCCAAAAGAAAGATTTTCTTTAAAAACTTGAATGAGATGATGGAAAAATAAGGGAGTAAGTCTTTAAACACATTTTGGCTTTATGCAGAACTGAGAACAGAATTTTTTTGGCTAGTTTTAATTAAAACTAACACATGACGGACGTATTAGTATATACTTCTAATAAGCATTTCGAATTTAGAAGGCAGGAATCATACGACTGAATGGCAAGTCGATTCATTTGAAACTTTTGAAAATTATTTCAGGTTATGAATCTATCACATTTTCCGAATGATACTTATAAGGCCTAGTCCTACATAGTTTATAATTATTTCATATTACCATTAAGATATAAGATGTGAAGCACATGTATTAAGCAAACCCTTCGTGGATGCCAGATACATATAATAATTAATCAATAAACTTAACAGTCAAGCCAAATAATTATTAAAGAACTCACGTATATATCTTGCACTTTTGTTTGGTGGTACTTAGCCGATGTCATCGATCTTTGCTACGCTTGAGAACTAAACTTCCATGTAGGGAACACACTTAAGTTTCACAAACATCCAGTGCCATTGTTAAAAACTTCCTTAGTTTTGGCCAAGGAGGTCTCATTCCTCCCTCGTGACCGTCTCCGTCCTGTGAGAAATAGTAACCACGCCCCCGGGAAACAAAAAGAAGACTCAAGAAATCTGACAGGAAGGATATCTTTTCCTCAAGGTTTCAAAAAGGAAAGCGACGAACAAGCTCCCCGCAGAGAATAATTAATAATAGGCCACGCCTTCGCCTCTTTGCCCACGCCGCCGCCCTTGCACCGTCATTTGTTCTTCCTAGTCGTGACAGGCCTTTGACCGAAGTGCGTTCTTCCTTAAACCGCTTTCAATGCATCTCTCCCCGCCTACATCACGTCCATTTCCATTAGAGTATGTCTTTTCCTTTATGCTTTTAAATTTGTGTATCACATTCTTCCCCTCTGAAGCCCCTCGATTCAACACAGTCAGAATACGAATGCCACGCTCTTCGAGACGTGAGATGCCACAAAGAGCGGGGATGAGCCAAAGTATTTTCTCTATATTATAAACTACTGTCAATGGTGCATTATTAATACCACATGGGGAGAGAGATAACTTACATTTTATCGGAAAAAGTTGAAGATTAATTGAAAACCTTCGACAGGTTGTTATTATTATTAATTATAAATTATTTGCTTTCATGCTTGAATATTGAATAATCGAAACAAAGAAGTTGTATTCCTTTCAAATCCTACTAAAAATATACCGAATTATGGAAATTAAACACATACATTCGATCGAAATTATGAGCATCACCAATGAATGATATATTCCACAGCCAAAATTTGGTCTAAAAAGGGTTGCTAGAGACCAGAAATTATGAAATTCCAGTACTTTTCCAGGTTTTCCAGGCCAAAAATTTCATTTTCCCGGGTTAAAATATCCATTCTATTGTACGTGGTTATTTTAAAGAAAGTGCAAGAATAAGAGAAAAACACACTAACGCATGCACACCATATAGTGAACACAACGTGCATTATAGTGAAATACTTGAAAAACATGTTGGTTTTGAACCGTTTATTAAAATAAATCCAAATATAACCAATGGTTTATGACCACTAGTGTTACAACTCGGCTCCCTGCATACCTACCAATTGAAGAAATGGCGATTATTCAAGGAGAGCGCATTTCCGCATGTTCTCTCTTGCTGAGACCCAAACTTGAAGGCGAGATAAAAAAGATATCCTTCAATAAAAGAATCTCCTCTGTCTTAACGTTAATGTATAAAAATCATCGCAGTTGTGGTTTTCTAATTACTACATAAACGTACAAGCAACGTGATTTTCGTATAAACAGTTTGAGGTGATGTTTCATAATGGAATTTCATGTAGTTTTTATTTAAAAAATGAACGGTATATATGTGAAGATTATGCTGAAATGCTTCATTTATGATGTCCAGCGACAATAGGTACTTAATCGTATTTTAAAGCCTGCGCGGCCGGGGGATAACTTCCAATCGTATCGGTCGCTATACCACTGGCCCATGCTTGTACTATGGTGGAACAGGAGGATTTTTCCTCATGTTGATTCATGTATTTTACTTCACATATCTCCCTTTTCAAGGAATGTTAATTGTACTAATGTTTACTTTTGCATGGCGCTTGAAATTTTCTAAAATTATAGACGCCACAAATTATGCATCGTAAAAATTTCTTTGGGTCGCGTTCATATTTAAGGAATATCTAAAAACAATTTTCTCCTAAAGTACGGAATAATCAAGTTTCTGAACCATGAAGTAGAAAGAAGAGATTATTTAATTAAGTCAGCAGTTTTTAGGTGCTCTTTGTTATACGGATTAGGACAATAGAATGAATTGGGAGAACCGCTCTAAGAATTTCAAACAAATCAATAGTAGCTGTTTAAAAAAATCATCCCCGAGGAATTTATGCATGGAAGGATGTACAATTGGACTTACAAGTGGATTGATCGTTCAATAAACGAAGAGATACAAGGAATAGTACGAAATGATTGACATCAATTAAGAACTCGAAAGAAAAAGAGGGGCAGCATAATTCGGCATATTTCAAGATAAAAGTGTCCAATGAAGAGAGCCAGAAGACCGCGGCTGAGTTACAAGGAGAAATATTGAATGATGAGGAAACTAAGAAATATGTAGAGGTGAAGAAGCTAGCTGATAGAAGCATAGAGTGGAAAGCCGTGTCAAACCAATTATAGGGGTGATGATCAGCAATGATGATGGTGACAAAGGCACGATTGTGATTTAACAGGAAGTAGGTCAGTTCTTATAAGAGTAGATTCAGAACAGACATTTCACAAAGAATGCAACAATTTCAGAGGCATGTACAAAAATAACTTTAGTCCAACTACCTCTATTCATTTTAACTTTTTCAGAAAGTAACGAATTTCCTTCCATTTTAATCATTAACAATTCTTGCCTCTCAATGAAATATTTCTTCACCATGTGAAGTAAGGCTTTCGAAGGTAAAACCATATTTCCTCAGACATTCGAGACCTAATACTCCCACAAAATGGAAATAAGGGCACTCAATAGCCCAGAGATTCTCATGATCATTTCTTTTGATTTTCCTGACTCATGCTGGAGGTTATTATAACTTGGGAGTGGCTAGCAAGGAATTACCTGAGCATACACAATCTGAGGAGAAACAAATATTCCATGATCCTCAGAACTATTGCATGAAATATGACCCGAAATTTAATTTTCGGTGCATATAATTAATTGATAAAGACCAAATAAGAGCTCCACTGCCTCATTTAGGAAAGGTAATGAAAGCACTGAGCCAGCACGCACAGGGGAAGGGCCTAAAATGATAGTGCTCACTTATTGAAAAGAAAGAGATTTTGACTTGGGAAGGCAAATTTCCAGGTAAATTCTCATTTTCCCTGACTATTCCAGGTATTCCATGTCTGTCGCAACCATGTCTAAAGCTCAAAGAAAACAAAAATCGTTTACTTACGAATATTTGACGAAAAAATAAGAGTACTATTTTTTCAGCAATCATCAGTTCAACTCCTCTTCATGATTAGACAAAAAGTTATTAACTACTGATAAAAAACATTGTCACATAGAATAAGCTAAAACTTCCTCGCTCTCTTATTTAATGAATAGCAGTGTAAATAAGGTATAACATAAAAATTCAGTCAAGTGATGATACACTGCTTGCCTGAAGAATATCGAACATAACTTCTCGACCTTGAAGCACAATATAACTCCAATTAAAAAATCTATCCATTTTCTCCTAGTTGCAAATACTTGTAAAAGTCAAATGGATTATACCAAGCATCTAAAGATCACAAGTTATTTTAAGCTGTTATTGCTAAAATGGAATACCTTGAGAGGCCGTTGGTATTACCTACAGAATTAAACTACAATTCGAGTTGTTTTAGTTCTCTAATTACACAAAAAATACTAAATATTTGCAAAAATAAGTGTAAATGCTGGAAATATTCATGCTATTAGCATAAAGTTGTATTAACTATAATGATAAAAAACATTGTCTTTAAACGTTACGTGTTACATTGTCTTAAAACGTTACCGCCAAATTGGATCATATTGTGATAATTTTCGCACAAAGAGATAAAAGAATTTTTCCCTTCCTTCAAACTCCACAAGGTACTAATTACATACGGAAGTGCCTACTGCAAATATGCATTACGTCACATTTAAGAGTATTTTGCAATTGAATAAAGCTTAATACATTTGTTGTTTTGAATAAAATTTATAAAGAAGCTCAGTGCACCTAATGACATGCTACTGTAATTTAACTTAACGTTAGCGAACGTGCGTTGAGAGTAAAATAGATTAACCTTAAATGCTCGCTCATTCTATAATAGATGTGGGATAATCCATTCTCTTTTCCCATAACCATAGGGCCTATCTATTAATCCCAGACAATATGTAATTCAGAGGCCAGTAGGACGAGAGTTAAAGATGCCATCGGTGAGCTAAATAAGAAAAAGATAGCAAAGCGAACACTCAGATAAAAAATGCATTTACCCTGGAGAAGCTGCGTTACAAACGTTTTATGAGATGAAAAGAAATAAATAAACTGCATACAAAAAGCCCAATGTAGTGCTCTCAGAAAAATAAAAAACGCCTCCGAGAATAAATGGACATAAATTGAAAATGTGTGTATCCCAGAGAGTAGACTCCTCCAAGGAGCAAGCACGACGGGGAAGAGCACGGAGGCAGTTAGGGGAAGCGGGCTCAAGAGGGATCGAAAATGCAGTTTGGCGAGAGGAGACAAATCATTTTCACCGGAGGGGGGAGAGTACGAGAGCACCAGACATTTGATTCCCGAGACGTGGGAACGCAGCGCGGCGAGCAACAATCGAAGGAATTTATGGAGGGAGGGTTGCGGAGCTACAATGCGATTTTAGAGTCGCGGAATGTAAGGAACAGGGACGTGAGGAACGGAAATGTGAAGGAATGGACGATCCAATACATTTTCTTATCTCGTCTCGAAAACCGATCAAGGGGTAATACTAGGAGAGTCGTAAAGCCCATGAAGAATCGAAGGAAGCAAGAGATATAACCACGTGAGTGCACAAAGCATCAGGAGGGAAAATGTGTTTCTGGGAAGAAAGGAAACGGGGAGAGTGTGTAGAGGTTGTAGAATTAGGATTCTCGCGCGAAATATACTACTCCGTACTACCGAAGCGCCAGCTTACTTCCAGGGCATCATAATGGAACTCACAAATAAACGCACTGTACTCGAGATTTCGGTTAAAAAGATGAACCATGGTAATTTGAATACTACTAGTCTTCAGCGTAATTCCTTTTTAAAAAACTGTAAATAGAACAGCACAGAGGCAAATTTACGAGGACAGATCAGCAGAACAATTATGGCCAAATCTCTAAGAAGACGAAAACGAAAGAAATAAAATAGTGAAATAAAATCACAATTTTAATTTCAGAAATTCGGAATATTTCACATAGAAAAAAGCTAATTCCCCTTTCAGTGTTCTTAAGTTAATTTGTTCGCTTCGAATATATGAACATGGAAAAATATAAAATCACTCTACAAATAAAGAAGTAATCCAAGAAAGAAATAAAATTCAGAATATGGAGACTATGCATCCATTTGAATCATCACATAGCCTTTTCAGAATAAAAAGCATTAATCTCAGAATAAAGAAGTTATTAGTAAAAGTAATAACTCTATCACTGACGATATATTGAAATTAGCGGATCGTGAGGGTGAGTGAATATATGGCAACTGAAATGTTAGCTTTCATGCAACAGTCTTCGCGAAAATATTAATTTTGGAAGAGTATATTTAAATAAAACACGCAAAAGGCATCTGAGACATAGTAGTAAACAAAGAGTAATAAGAGAGGAAACTTTACTCTTTTAGACAATAGGTGCTCTCACAATAAAAAATTACCCCTTTCCGTCGCAAAAAATGATCATATAGTCGGCAAGAGAGAAATAACAAAAAGGAAAGATCCATTTCCAATATTCGGTTCTTCATTATTCCCTAGCCCTTATCCTATTTCGTCCCTTTTAAAATAGAAAACTAGAGGAACGAGAATAACGCGCCTTATCCCCTAACCGCGAAACCCTCGGCAAAGAAACTTAATAGTAGATGTTGAAGTTGGCACTCTGCTTGTGAGAGAGAGAAGCGTGAAAAGTAAGGGGAGCAGAAAGGATCAGAGAGGACAGACAGGATGACGCAGGGGGGGAAATGAGAGAGCGTGACAGAGCAATAAAAGGAAGGAGTGAAGGAAACGCAGGGGTTGGGAGGGAAGAGAAGGAGGCCGGCAAACATGGGGTTGCAATGCGACGTCGTGAACAGATCGCAGATATATATGGAGAGAGTGAGAGAAGGGAGGAGTAGAGCCGAGTCAGCGACACTGCCCTTACTCCGTCTCCCCCATCCTACTCTGCCCCTCGGGGACCGAAATGGAGTTCTGATGCGCGTAATATTGCATGGTCTCCCACTTCTGCGGATCGACGTCCTTGGGCACAAGAGTCGCAATAAAAGTGAAAGATCGGTGACTTTCGTTTCATCAGGTTGCATTCATTTTTTCTCCAAGTCTTCGCGGAGGCATGGGAAAGAAAAGTAGAGAGGAAATGGAGGAAACAGAATGGGAACAAGAAAACGTGCATGTGAATGGGTACGCCACGGAAACATGAAATATATGGAGTGGGCATCATTGCCTTTGGCCTGATGCACGTAGTGAGGCATGTTTGTCTAGAGAAACACCATCCAATCTAATGCTCCAAACATTGGTTTGCGCAGTATGTTCTGCGCATGTTTTAATCATTATTTAGACAGGAGGAAAACGAAATATTGGGAAACTGTCTAAGGCAATTCGTGCGCAGACTAAAATGTATCTTCGCAAGGATTACCCAGTCATAATATGCGTTCTACCCGGAATATATCGGCCCCGGTAGCATTCAGGTGGAGACCTCACCAGCCAACCCTAAGGTCGCGGTTTCGAACCCCGCCTGGGTGGAACTTTCACCATCCAGGGCATGGTTGCATGTGTTTGTCCACTGGGTGGGGAAGAGAGGGGAGACATTCATGAATCATTCCATCCATTTAAAATAAATAAATGTAATAATTTCAATACTGATGGTGAAAGGAAGAAATTTCCAGACAGATATGAAAGTGAAATGCGAAATACCTTCCTCGGTAGAGAAAGCATAAAAAGCCGATTTGAATAACAAGTAATAAAATATAAGTTAAATAATGACAATAATTTAAGAGAAAGAGTAAAAGACATTTTTCCTGATCCTCAACGAGAGTATACTGTTTCGTAATTACCGCCGGCCTTCGGCCAAGTGGGTCAAAATGGTGGAGTGCAAATGGATTTCATAGTCTATTACGCCGGTAGAGTCTATAAAGGATTTCTCAGGCCTCAATTGACGAAGGGATAAATGAGGAATACAAATAAGATAAATTGAATAGCCATCTCTTAAGTCAAGACGAGTGACAAAATAAATGAGTAATGTAGGGTCATACCAGATAAACCATTCTAAAATTACGTAAAAACTCAACCCTCAAGATAATGATACCAAAGTTTATTTCAACGAAGTAACATCGAAAGAATTTTATCTTCATTTCGAAAGAAATTCAATCAGCTTTGTATTACTGCCTTCGATAATCATTCATTGTGTTTAATTACCTTATGAAAATTGCTAGACACGCATTACAAATGCTGATTCAGAAATCCATTTAGAATCACAGTGATACAAGCTGAAGTATTTTATCTCTCGCAAGAGATAATGTTAAACTCTACGCCAATTGCAGAGTTAATGTTGAACTCTACGTCATCTAAAATGTATAATATTAAAAGTTTAAAAGACAGTATTAGTGCAATTCTTCCGGCAAATTTCAAATATTTTGGGGAGCATGGGAAATAGATGGAATTACAGAAAGAAGAAACTTTCAAATGGTATTTATCCACACTGTTAATCGATGCTACCCACCCAGGTTTCAACGGGTAGCCGTCATTTTCAAGGTCTTGAACCCGTTGAAAGCTGGGTCGGTAGTATCAATAAACAGTGTGGATAAATACCATTTTAAAGTTTCTTCTTTCTGTAAAAATGAAAGAGTTCCACAAAGTCGAGCCTGAAACTATTCGCATAAAAATAGATGGAATTCTAAAAGGACCGTGGGTGAAAATATTTCCTAGCGGCGGCGTCCCCAGAAGAACGCATATTCCCACATGGCAACCAACCAAGAATGCGCGGACCGAAACAACTTCACAGCACGCCCACCGTCTCGGCCCTGAAATTTTCCCACGGTTCATCTTTTCAATTCCGACCCCACGAAAATCACTCAAACTTCTTACTGTCGTCGTCTGCTCCCCCTTCCTTCTCTCCTTCTTCTCCTTAGAGTTTCCCTCAAACCCCCATGGCGCACGCATTTTCCTTTCTCGTACCAAGCCGAAGTCGTCTTCTACTTCCCCACACCACCCAGCCGTCGTCGTAGACTGACTGAATAGCGAGAGGGCTTCCATCCATCCTTCCTCCCCATTCCCTGTCTCTTATTCTTCTCTCACTCCCCTATACCTCTCTCCTTTCGCACCTCTCCACGACAGCAGAAGCAGTAGGGGCAGGAATTCCCGCGCGCGCAAAAAAGACACGGAAAGCGAAGACGTCGACATCTTGCGGCATCCCTCAGAAGCCTAAGTAGCCATACACCTCTCCATCCAGCTCATTCCCTTTAAGATACACATAATTGTTTTTTTTTTAACCCTCAAGCGATTTAGTTCCGTGATATCGGAATTTTCATGTTCCTTCACTCTACTTTTTCTCACAGTCTGCATTTATGCACCTTTGTTCGCCTGTTTAGAACACAACGAAAATTAAGTTAAGATATGCACACTATGCGACAGGAACTCGTGCCAGCACCAGTTCTAGCATCATTGACTATTGGTGAGGAGGATGTAACTTACGAGAGATAACCTCTCAAGCAATAAACTAACACACTTTAACACCCAGGCGATTTAAATAATAGGCATAGTAAAAATTTCAATACAAAAATTACATAATTATAAATATACTTCAAACTTGGAGCAAAACCAAATGTCATCACTTGCACATGGAATCATCGATAAAAAATCATCTAGGCTTTGTAGCAAAAATTTATAAATTTATATATTTATATGTGCAACGTTTTTGCAATACTCCAATTGTCTGAAGTGGCCAACGAGCCCATGGGAAACAAGGGCGGATACAAAGGGCGGAGGGGGCGATCGCCCCCGCCCCCCCCAAACCAAATTAAAACCTACTAATATATAATCGAAGTCACACATATGGATGAACTCAAAGGCCAAGGTAAGAAAGTGTAGATGATACAGTGATCAATTTGTAGACGTTTTCTAGTCCCTTGTGGACTGTCAAATGTCATTGACATCTCGTATATAACATAGCTTATTTGTCGGGTAAAGTGATCTGAGCGCCATCTTACAATTCACATATAGCGTGACGAACAAATTGATGAATCGCTAGGCGAACAAATCGCCAGCTTGACGACGCGACGCACAGTGGGGCTTTTTCCGAAAAACCTGGCCAAAATGCGAATTACAAAGTAGTAAAAATCGCTTTAGTGACAATGTAGTCTGTAGAAGATACAAATTACGCATTCAATGCTACTATTTTCCGAGTCCCAAATCTAACCAATTCGGATTTGTGTCAGTTCAAAGTTGGGTGTTATGCGAGTCAGTTTTACGGGGGAATTTTCAACTATTTTTCTCTTCTTTGACTTAAATTGTTTTGCGAGTGCAACAATCACCTTGAAAAACTGAGTTGAAATTGATTCAATAGATGAAGATATGTCAAATTGTTATTCATTCTTAAAATCTCTTTCTTTGCATTCTTTATTATTATTTTGACGTTAATTAAAAATGCAAAAAACTATTCCTGCAAATTTACCTCATCCACGATTTCAATGGGATATTT
The DNA here is from genome assembly GCA_963573305.1 of Pyrrhosoma nymphula. Classification (NCBI taxonomy): domain Eukaryota; kingdom Metazoa; phylum Arthropoda; class Insecta; order Odonata; family Coenagrionidae; genus Pyrrhosoma; species Pyrrhosoma nymphula. The sequence continues at coordinate 156,290,800 of OY754327.1, read as the reverse complement.
AGTTAACTATCGGGCTTGATCCGGCAGAGTGATTTACAGAGCCTTATAGTTCCGTATGTTGAATACTAGATTCCGTAATAACTTTTACCACATATTACCACATTTTTGAAAAAAATTAGTTTATATCACCACGCGCCACAGGCTTTGTGAAGAGGTTGGACAATTTTCCGCTTTCGCATTTCAACATCAATTTTCGTAAAGGGTCACGTAAAGGACACATTTTATTAAAAAGGCAGAACCTATTTGATATCATGATTTTGTCATATTCAAAGAAAGTTTCTGATAGAAGTGAATATTTGAAGTGCCGCGTTTAGGAAATGACCCTTACGCCATGCGACTCTTCACATGAAGTATACAATATATTGGCTCACTTCACTTTGGAATTTAAATATATACTCAAAGTTTCTCTTTGGAAAACCAAGAGGTTTTTAGAAAAAAAACAAAACTCGGTTGGAAAAGGGCGTTCATTTTCCAATGAATACAGCTGCGAAAACTAGTGGACGCTGTCCAACAGACTTCGATTCCAGTAGTAACAAATCCAAACCCCAAAAAACTGAGCTACTACGGTCTCAAGTCAGCTCGACGGAACTTATCTATGCTGCGCAAATGAGTTTACGCTCGGTTGGAAATGTAGACACTGCCAAAGTAGTGAAGGAAGTAGCCTTCTCAACACCATCACGAGCAAATAAATATAGAGAGACATATGAGGGACGAGGAAACCAAAAGACAAGGCTGGCAGGGAATGCAGTACTATCAATTTTAGTTGAAGGGAAGTGAACGAGGCACCAACACAATGTCGTTAGTGCTCCTACCAAGAAAATTTACCCTCCGTTTTAAGTGGTCCAGAAAGCCAAGGGTCGCTGCTATCCAGATATAGAATACTGCGCAATCTCCGAGACCATTGGCCATGAAGCCATATTGGACCATACCATTCACCGCATTTTGGAAGTTCGAAAATATCTAGTAGAGAAATACGGTCCCGAAGACTTAAAAATATTAAAATTAAAATCGAAATGGGGATGCGACGATGTTCTGGGCAAAGACAATGTAAACAAAAATCTTAGAGCGGTTTCATTCAAGATTCCAGTATTTTTTGTCGTATTTTGTACCTCTTCAATGAATTAGTTGTAATACCGCCTCATCCAACAAAATTGTCTTATAGAACTGTCTTATCGAGTACCTACAATGTGAAATAAATAGTCTGATGCCAACTTCAGCTACAATGAATATGAGCGTAAACTCCTTGTGCAACACAATTTACAGTTTACGATGGTTGACAGAAAGGTCTGCAATGATGATTTACACTATACAAATTACTTATTGTTATGTCCACCATATTGGATTCAATATTCTGTTTACATACATTTGGGGTATGAATTATAATAAAAGGCCATATCATGCCCCAGAAATGAACTGTTTTTTAAAAAACCTAGCCACTACTTTCTTATCCCTTGGGCCGCCATTTTTAATCCGCCATTTTGCTTTTTTTTATTTGTTCTGATTTCAGATTTGTAATCAGCGGCCTAAAAAACCCCTGTATACCAAATTTGAAATCGATCAAATAAGGATTTCATATTTTGGCCAGCTTTTCGGGATTTGGCCCCACTGTGCGACGGTTGACGGTCCGATGACCGAGTCTATCGTCCAATGACCAAGTCGACGGCTCGTGCTCGCGCGATTTCATCTCGGCGTCATTCGTCATCGTATGTACAGTGTTGCAATCGCTCGTAGTGGCGGCAAAAATCTGGTGAGAAGACCGTTCGATCAGTTTAGTTACAAACGTTTTCTGAAAAGAAAACCACGAATTATTTGTCGAAGGACCATTGTGCATCCAATTAGTTACACATTGTATGAGCTGAAGCTCCGTTTGTTTCGTTTCAGGATGGTAAGTAAAATTGTGTGAAAAGTGCACGCGTAAGTATACGGTATAAGATTTTTGGAGTCAATATTACAGTTACGAGGATCAAATATGATTTTATGCAATTTCAGGACTCTTCTTAAATATTATCGTACAGTATTGTGTCCGTGAGTGACCCAGAATATATCTCTAAAAAGAATACGCTGATTTCTAATAATTTTATCGATGAAAATTGTGAATCATCTGAAGGTTCCAAGCAGGTATACGCAGGTCGAATTGTTATATTATACACGGGGAAAACGCTGGCAGCTCCGCAATACTGGCCGAGGCCTCCGACGTCCCGGGTGAGATTTCCGCCGTGCCAACCGAGACAGTGGGCACGACAGAGCTGTCGCGTTCTCCCCGTGCAGATTTGTTTCAAATTATTCTAATATGTAGATTTGACTGGAGTGAAATTGTTTCAGGTTTCTTCTAGGAAGAGAAGGAGTAGCCAGACAATTCTAAGTTACTTTTCTGCTGGTGCTCCAAAAAAAATGTGTATTCCTGTAGAACGCCCTGCAGCTTTGGATAATGATAATAACACTGTCGCCACTGACTCAACAGGGAATCCTGGAAATTCCATAGAGGTTTCTGAAGCTTCAATTGTTCGCGATTCCGGATCATCTTCATACCTAAGTCCGAGGCCCAAAAGAGTATCACGCGATGCCTCAAATGTGAGAACTTACGATATTGGGAAATATATTGACGAGAATGTTGACGATGATATGAAGAGAAACTTGCTGCTGCATACGTGGGTACCTCCAAAAACGTACTCTTTTCCATTCACAGAGCACATGAAAAGGGACAAAAATGAGAGGCGTTATGCAAGATCACAATATTTAGATTTATATGAACGGTTGGTTTTATCCGACGTGAAAAACGGTTATTTTTGTAAATATTGTCCTTTTTTGTTATTCACAAAGTAGGAGGATATCAAAAGAACGTAGAATTAGGTCGACTTGTTAAGAAACCCTTAGATTCATGTTCTAAGCTCTCAGGAAATGATTATCCACTAGTTAAACATAATAATAGCCTTTATCATAAAAATGCAGTCCTGGCTGACAAAGATTTTTTCAAAAATTTGGAATCAGTCGAAAAATCGGTTGTAAATCAACTTAATACAGAAAGATTCCGACAGGTTAGGGAGAACCGAATTTTTCTCAATTCAATAGTCGAAACAGTTATATTTCTAGGGGCGTCAGAAGGTAGCTTTCAGGGGTCATCGAGACGATGGGCCTTTAGATTTAAAGAACTCTGTAAATGAAGGTAATTTCCGAGAATTATTAAAATTCCGCATCAAGAGTAGTGACTGTGCGCTTGAGAAGCATTTAGTACCGAACCCCCGCGCAACTTATAGCTACTAGTAAAACAGTTCAAAACGATTTGATTCGATCCTGTGAACAAGAAACTTTATCAAAAATAATTTCCAAAGTGCAGTCTGCAAGACTATACAGTATCTTGTTTGATGAGGTGACAGACATATCTCTAACTTCCCAAATGACTTGGGTAATACGGCCCTTGATAATGCTCATCATGTGCAAGAATCATTTGTAAAATTTATAGATTTACGTTCAGAAATGGGTGACACCGATCTAGAAAGAGAAGAGCAGTAGCTTACGGGGGAAAAAATTGGACTAATTGTCCTCAAAATCTTGAAGGATTTGGAGTTATATCCTAAGACTTGTGTAGCCATTTCAACTGATGGTTGTATAACAATGACTTCTGAAATTCGCGGTGCTGTCACGTTTATTATGAAAGAAGCTATTCTTGCTGTTCATACCCCGTGTCACAATCATATATTGAACCTCTCCATTTCACGAAGTTCCAATGTTCAGGCTATACGAAATACTGTCGGTGTAATGCAGGAAATTATTTCTTTTTTCACGGTATCGGAAAAAAGATCCAAAGTTTTGAGGCAGTTGCTTGGTCATACTTTATAACACTTATGCGAAACCCGCTGGATTGAACGCCACAATGGCGTGAACCAATTCAGAGAGTCATTACCAAAAATAATTGGCAGTCTCAAAGCCATAGAAAATTGGAATGATTCAACATCATCTTCAAAGCCTCGAACTCTCCGCGTAGCTCTGATCGATACTGAAACTTTGGTCCCGATAATATGTTTATCTGATATATTATCATGCACTAAACAATTAAGTGAATTTTTTCAAAGATCGAGGATAGATCTAAAATCCGCTCAAGTAATGTTAGGCGATACTCTTAAATTTTTGAAAAGGAAACGTGGTCATTGTGAAATAAAATTTGCAACACTTTATAAGGAGTTGGAAGGTATTGCCGAAGAAATAGATGATATTGAATTGAGAGTTCCACGTAAAGTAAAAATACAAAAGCACCCAAATAACTATCCTTCCAATGATCCTATCCTTTCTTATAGGCAAGCCATATATATACCAATGATCGAATATGTAATCGAAGATTTGAAATCTCGATTTCCTGATGAAACTCAGGAAATGTACAACCTCAGTATATTATTACCATCGGCAAAGGAATTGTCCAGTGAAGACATTTCACACACAGTTCGGAAAATTGCAATTAAGTATTGTGCATTCTTCAACCAATCAATAGAAGCTGTACAAAGATTAATTCTTTCTGAATTAGAATTTTGGAAACTCAAACTTGAAAGAGAAGAACACTCATAGTGCTATACACTTTTTTGAAATGTGCGAAATGGACCTTTTCCCTTGCATACATTTTTTATTAAAAAATTTCATCACCTTGCCATATTCAAATGCGAGTGCACAGAGAACTTTTTCTAGTCTTAGGAGGATTAAAACGTGGCTCCGATCAACAATGTGTCAAGAAAGGCTCACTGGTTTGGCTTTAAAATATATGCATCCTGAGATAGAGCTGGATCCAGAGCGAATAATTGACATATATGCAAATTAATATCAGCATCGACTCGAATTCGTTTTGAAACTTGTCTATGTGTAATATTGTATTCAATTACATGAGAACAGACTCTCAAATAAAAATATCATTGTTTGTGCAAAATTTTCTAGCATATTTCTAACTTACTAAGTTACCCGTCGCGCGTTGCTGCAATTTTTCGGGGTTTTAAAAATTTTCGTACAAATTTACCTCCTCTTACACCTGTAGTGACACATACCTGTGAAATCAATACCACCCCGGGTCACCTCAGCTATGAGTCTGTACCAGATTCCAATCCAGATACCCTGGAAACCCCCAGAAAATCCTTGAAACTTGATTTTCCTGGACTTTCATTTTTTCGGTCAAATTCACCCCCTCCCACCCCTAATGTTAGATTAGGTTAAGTTCAGATGGTTATGTTCAGTCAGGCTGGGCTAACAAACTGATCCTCCCCCCCCAAGACGACGGCCTAGATCCACCCCGGATGGGAAACGGATAACAATAGTTTATCTTCATAGAAAAATTCACCAATATACGGGAGAAAAATTTCATCGATAGCGCAGGTCTTCGGTACGAAGAGTTATTTTACATGGCATAAGAAAGATCTGATCTAAAATATGCGTCAGTAAAGCTATGATCAAATATATGGATCATATTTATGCACGTTAGAATGATAAAATTATTGATTCTGAAATAATCAAATACAATATATAAAACAGCAAATTGCCAAAGGCCCCAAAAACATTTACCTCAAAATTCCTAACTTAATATTGACCGATGGAATGGTTCTACACTGTAGACTCTACAGTATATTTGTTCTTTAGTTGTGTGTATGTACTTTGATGCTCGGGATGCTGGAGTTATTTGGTAATATAAATGACACTTTACTGTGAAATCAATACCACAAACCAGCACGAGAGCATGCATTTCAATAACATCAATTTTCACTATACCGCGTTGGATGGAAGAAGGGACTTTCAAAGAGTCAATCTCGTCCCTTTAAAGGCGTTCATCCATCTATCAATTTTAACATCAAATGATTTGGCCGACTAGGTAGATAAAGAAACATCACAAGACTTACATACGTTGACAACTTCATAATACCTGAAGTGTAAGACCCATATATTCTGTGCTGACAGGAGGGAGCAGAAAATATTTTCCTAAAAACACAAGAGAAATCTTAAAAGGAGAACAAGTGAAAAAGTATCCCAAAAACCGAATAAAGATATTCTTTGGCGACAAATTCGGTATAGCAAGCAACTGACTACGAAAACTCAGTCACATAAGAGTAAAGTGAAGGAGAAATAAAGGAGTAAGGTGAAAGTACGTGCGACGACAATATTGACGCCGCTGCGGATACAGCGCTGGTTTCGAAGAAAAAAGGGTCTGTCGCGTGGAAGAAAGGAGGAAGCAACATCACGCGCATTGATCTTTCGAGGAAAGAAAACGAGTGAGAATTTCACAGGTCTAAACTTCTTAGCGCCTCCGCTGGTGAATGCAGACACACCGACTTTTCGGATTTTAATTTGCTGCTAACAAGAACTTCAGCAGAAGTATGCAATCTTGCTGAAACATCAATTTGTTATGCTTAACTCATTAATTGAACATTCAGCTTCAGAGGAAACTCAAAAGCTCCTGATGAATTCCCTACTTAGGAGTTCAAAGGCTTTATAAGATCCAAAATACAAAATGTATTTAATAAGTAATGGGAACTCAATGACTCTTACGGCACAATCATTACAAGTACACAATGGATCGAAAACAATTTTGAGAGGCTGATTCGGCAACGCATAAAGAAGGCATCGAAAATGTCAGCCTATTATCATATTAATGAAGTACGTTTTGCTAAACGAAAATAATAATGGGGTAATACTGCTTTTATAAATGCAGTTTGTTGAATTTTAGTGAACTTATGTGTGGGTTTGAGGATTTCACCTTTAAAACCACCAGAAAATTATAAATAAGATTACTTGTGGCAGAAAACCTAATCGATTACAATTACATGCACACACGTGCACAGGATAGCTGAAGAAGAAAGGCGTATATGGAGCGTAGTATGACAAAGAAGAACCAGCTGATTTGGGAACGTCGAGAGACCCAATTCATTTTTCAAGAGCACAATTGAGGTAAAAATAGAAGGGAAGATTACACGAGGAAGAACAAGGGATAGGTACATGGGCCCTATAAAGAGGGATGGGGGAAAGAATAATTACCAGAATTGAATAGTGTTCGCTTAGAAGAAGTAACAGAAGTTAATAGCATTTAGCTGAAGTTATTAGTTATAATTATAGGAAAGAATGGAGGGCTGACGATAATCAATCTGACGATGACCAAGAAAATAGTTTCATTACAGGCCACATAGCGCCGGAGACGTTTCAATCACTCACAGGAGTGCTGGAAGTCGCTACGGGGACTCGAATAGTTGGCGTCGTTTCTGAATTTCACATTGAGTGCCAAAATGGCGTCCCATGGTGTGACTTTTGGGTTTATGAAATAGCAAAAAGTTACAGGATAACAAATCAGAAGAGAAAAGGGGGATGAATTATCGAAAAAATTACTTTTTACCTCAAAAGTTGCGTGACAGAGAGTACTGTAAGGCTAGGCGCGCTGTCGTGATGCGGCATTAAACTTTCACCAATGCAACCTCTGACTCGAAAAGCTTATTTCTTCAGTCCCTCGAGAACTTATCGGTGGAATCACTGATTGACTCTTCAATTTCAGCTCACAACTGATTATCGATACAGTCATTCTTCGATCAGACCTCAAAGTAGCTCGCAATTTTTCCAAATATTCTTCCGTATTCGAAGCCGAGCGCCTTTCTGATTGGATTTGATATTCAATGTTTTCACACCCCTATTAGAAGATCTTGTGCCACCTGAAAACTTGAGCTCCCGATTACAATTTGCTCTGTCCATGCACTTGCAACAACTATTGATATTGAGGTAACGATTTTCCAATTTTGCTCGTTTCATTTCCGTGACACATGGAAAAGACACTTCACATGAACACGTGATGGAAATGGATATAACACTGCAGTTGAAACTCGTACTGAAGGTAGACTAGCGGATTAACTAAGCATGAGGAGGGCGGGGAGGGCTAGAAGTGTTACTATATTGTATGCTGCAAATGCATTCTCATAGCTAATTAAATTTACCTCGCATAAACAAATGCAACCCATAACACCAGGCATCTCAACAGACAAATCTAGTCACTCGGTGATACAGATTTTGAAAGTAGACTTCACCTGGGACCTAGATATACTTGAGAGAAAAAGACCATGAGGACTATCATAAGGGAAATAAGAACCAGATGAAAAGGGCCAACCTTATCTACAAGGTATCCATAAGGTAGGATACGATTCATAATGAGTATAAGAGAAGGGAATATAGAATCGAAAGCTCCACGATGAAGACCAGGGGACAGACAGAGACATTAATTAGGAAGAATTGTTGGGCTGTAAAAAAACAATCTTCGGATTGAACAACCGATGATGATGACTGCACCACATTCAACCATCATCAAATTGGACAATACACGCACACAAACACTCGATGGCACTTGTGCCCGTATTTCCACAAATAGGCAACGCATATTATTTCCATGAGAAGGAATCGCAAACAGCAATATGACATGGAGAGAGAGGACAGAAATAAAGGAATGAGTAAAAGTCGAGGTACGAAGGGGAAGGTGGGCTCAGACGATGGAGGGAGGATATAAATGAAGGAATAAAAATGGAACGGGGAGAATGAAAAGAGGCCTCAAGCGCTCGATCCATCAAAAAAACTTGGGACCCACATAAGCGAATAGATTGGGAATAGATGGATTCTCATCGACCAAGCGACCGAAATAAGGGAAGGGCGAGGAAAGCGAGTACTAGTGTGTGTCCCTTCCTCCATCCCCCGAACACCCTCACCGACTCTCACCCTGAATTCTTTCCCTCCGACCCCAAACCCAATCCATCTCCACCTGCCCGTCGTATTCCGTTTGGGATTGAGATTGAAAACAACGCTTCATCACGCATTCGAAAGGCAATAAAACCAATCGTACTCTTACCAAGCCAGGTTTGATTAACCAGCCAAGCTTGAGGAAATGATTTTTAGGAGCAATCCCGCAGATAATCAGCTGCCATCTCCTGGAGTTCGGAATGTTTACCACCATGAAAAAAAAACAGTCAATTTTCCATCAATAACAAAGAACACTAATTTCAAAATTTTTGTTAGATAATTAAAATGACCCCTTAATATCTTCCTATTAGGTCAATCTTGAAACATTCCGGAAGAATTAACGAATTAATTAATTCCACTTATGAGATTTATTGCCATAACCCAGGTTTCGACACTGTGTCATCTTCAGATCCTGTTCAAGACCAGAAGATGAAACAAAGTGACCCGAACGTGACAATAAATCTTACAAGTTGAATTAACTAAGGTGTAAAACACCCACCCTCCCTCCCTCCCTCCATCCATCGGCTGAGCCCACCTTCCCCTTCTTCTGTAATGGATAACTTCCACAAAGTTAAGCCTACAACCGCTTCCTTTGTTGAAACATTCCTTCCAACGTCATTTATTTTTTATTTCAATTTCATTGCAAAAATATTTTCCATTCCTGTCACGGTTGTTATCCACATATGTTTTGTGCATAGGATGGCTAGGTATTACCAAGTATTGTTTGTCCGATTAAACACGGTATTAAGAGGTCAATGGTCATCATCAACATGAGTGCTGAATCTTCACTTGCTTCCAGACAATCGGAGTAAAGTCAATCTAAGCTGGTGCAAAAAAGGTCAAAGAACAAGCGAACGAATGAAAAACTGTCCATCACTGAAGGACAAATTGTAAACAATATCCTTCATGTTAATTTAGCCAAATCTACACGGTTGTAATATATAACTACACAAGAGATATTTCAAGTTGTTAATGATAGGAACAAGATTTCCATATTCAATGAAAGTATTACTTTCTTTGCGGATGCAAATTTCAATAACCAAATCCCTTAGATGGAAAATATTTATTTTTTGCTATACATGCCGACTAAAATTTTGGGAAAAATTTTATTTCCCAACAAAATGCGCGTATGCTTTTTCCCAGACCACAAAAAAAAGGTTTGCATCAGGACGGCATCCTTAAAGTACACATTACCGTATTGGATTCACACTTATCCCAGGGATAAGAGACAATTTTGCTAAAACCCGGGTGTTTAAAAATTTTGGAGAATCAAAATCTCCGAGCGTGCACAAAAAATCAATCTATGTTCGAAAACATTGAGGCAACCTGAGGATCGAAAACGGTTTAGTTCCGCGGAGTTGGACAACTGCGTGCCTTTTCAAGCTTCATTACTTTTCCAGGGAAAACACAGGATCATTTTTATGGTTAGCCAATTTTTTTCCGCCGAGTCAACCTATTTTACTTCAGAAAACCGTAGTATCCGAAGAAAAAGGGTCGTAAGCTGCATGAAGGATCAGGTGTTCAATTTTCCTGTTGAGACCGTTAAAACCAGATGCACCAAGGGCAGTCACGGAATCATAACTCAAGCAGACCGGCAATTACCCCCGAAGAGCAAAAAAAAAGATGGGGGTACTGGGGACATTATTATCAAAGTTTTCCATTCCGAATGATCCAATGGCCTTTACTGGGAATAATACATGAAAACCTATACGCATAATTCATAGATGTATTATCCGGAACATAAATATTTAAAACATTTTTAACATAATATCACTTCTTTACAAACGATAATTGCAGGGATACATTATCTGAAACCGGAACCTGAGTGCCTTAATTAAAATGCGGTATCTCACACATGGTGCAAAGCAATTTTATCTTCAAGTTTTCGACAATTTTTTATCACTACCAACACTTGGGTCAATTAGAAGAGAGTAAATACAATATGAACTATTTTACGATTTATCTATTGTAGAAAAAGCCGGAAAGCAAATATATTCTGTTGCGATTGCTCTCCTTTAACTAATAGTATGATCTTATATTATGTACACCATGAAATAACGAAAATCCTTGGCTCACACGAGCCATTCTACCGACCGCTTGTGGGGCGTGACCACAAAATCAGCACAATCCAAATTATTTATTTATAAGGTCTCGTTTTTGCTGGTAGGAAATTAAATAAAATCGGAATGCTAGTTTTCAGCAACCCTTCACAAATCTCTAAGGTTTGAACATAATAAACGACACATACATAAAGATATAACGCGATACAACATTTGAATATACTGCTTAACGGTTGCGTGAGAATTTGCATCGTAAAGAATAAATGCGTTGCGTTGGACATTTTACATTTTAACTGAATAAAAATGAGCCTACCGACGCGACGCCAACACTATTTGAGTACACAAATACGCAGAATTTCATCAAGCGCACTAACATCTTAAAGTATCTTTGAGTAAATAGCATGAGCAATACTGGCTATCTGGGACATTTCCTCTACTTCTTTGCATCTGAAACACTTGGCTCACAATAAATGAAAAAAAATCTACTGTTTTCTCCTTTTACGTTCCCTCACTGAAATCCAAATTGTTCCCCGGCACGAAAACCGTAATGCAGATCTCCGCAATCTGGGCGTTGATGGCAATTGTAGGCGCCGCCTATTTTCCATTTTACACCTCGAGTTAGACCGAAAGAAACAAGAGGAAAAAAATCGCTCACGGAGGAATGAATGGGGTGCATGCCACTGCACCTTTAAAGCGCACTCGAAACACGGTACTCGGTATCAGTAAATATCGTGGGTACAAGTGAGACCTTTGGGGGGAAGAATAACGCCCGCGCATGCAAACCTCCACTCTCCCTTGATTCTGAGGAATGCGTGTAAAAGTTTGACAAACGCTGCACCAAAGCCGACACTGGCGCGTGAGTTCTGAGCAGTGGGATGTGGACGAGTGAATATGACTGGGTGAATGTTTAAAGATGGCTAAAATGAACACAAGAGCATAAAGTAAGTACAAAACGCAGCTTAAATTCACGCTGCAATCCTCCGCGTCTTCAAGTCAAGGACGAGAAAATGTTTCTTTTACCTTAGGTTGACCACTGCGACTTTTGCGTACATCATATCCGCGGTCAGTTCCTAGCTAAGGATCAACTTTTATTCCGTAGTTACCAACATTGACTATTGTCTCTTCAAGTTAAGTTGTATTGCGTAGTGTCTCGTATTAAATTGAATGGTTTGAGGCGTAACTTTGTGTCTCGTATTAGTTAACATCTGCATTTACCTTCTCTCGCTCATGGCACATGAAAATCGCAAAGGCAGATTCTGATTGGTCGACATAAGAAATAATTCTTTTCGTGCTTGGCCAACTTAACAGTATGGTTAAGGAGATTAACGAGAGGTATATACTGCGTGTGCATAGTGAAAGCTATCTGACACACATGCTCAATTTCAAGTAAGACACATTACGTTCTAAAGTTACGTTCTCATACGTTCAATGTGAATTGGCTCTCAAGAGCGACAGTGTGGGTGAGTGTGGGAGTCTGTATACGTGCGAGTCATTGGTGTAAAACGCGGGAGAATAACAAGTGACTCAACAAGGGTTTACGTTGCAAGTCAGGGAGGCGTCGACTACGACGATGGGGAAGAATGGGGGGGGAGTGAGGAGGAGGAGGAGAAGGGGGGCTGCTGATGGAGAAGAAGGTTTGAGGTTCGGAGGGAGGGGTGGAACTCTGGATGGAGCAAGCGAAGACGAAATTACCAACCCCATCCCCCGAGGCCGAACCCGGCTAATTGAATTCCCTCAACACGTTTCTCTACCCCCACCTCCCCCCTCACCATTCCATCTCCCTTTACTTCTATTCACAACACACATCCCTTCGCGCGTACACTCGCCCCCCTCCCCTATGCCGTGCCGCCTTACAAATCAAACGTTCGAAGCAGCGTGCTCCTCCGAGGCTTGCGCTCCCACCCAACGCCCCGAAACGGCGACCGAACACGTGATTACGCGTTTATGGACTAATGGCCGGTGTGAGGGGATGTATCGTTCGGTCTGACGCACGCTTTCGAGAAGATGGGGGAATTCATTCATTTAATTATTCGTTCCCCTTCAGAGCCCTCTTGATTTCATACGGTGAGCAGGAAAATTTGAGAGACGGGTCGAAAGACGAGAGGTACTATCTTATGATTCGTCGTTAGTTATACAAATTACGACACGTATCAAGAGCAGCACGGAGATTACAATTTGTTTTGACTCCTGAAATCTGTAACAATGAACAAGATAAGCAGGTTTTGGAATGTAGGATATGTCAGGGTCAATGAGCATATTACAAAATCCTATTGATAAACAATTTTTTATATATTGAGATGAGAAATTTCCAATGACATAGCAAAGAATAAATTGTCTATATTGGGAATTATTATAAGTTACGACTGGATCAAAGTCAACTGAGCTATATTTCTTCTTCTATGCTTAGGAAAAAAATCGTTATACATGACAACAATAATAAAACCGTTGAAAAATGTCAAGTGAATCGCACCTTCAATCATCACAGAAAAATGATTTGGCCACTAATGAAGAATCTAAAGACAACCAAAGGATAATACAATTAACATTTGTTTTTAGATAAAAGTGGAAACATTAGTACGCTAAAACGCTCTTTCCAAGATACGCTATTATTGCCAACCGACAGTTAGTTCATATCCCTAGAAATATTCTCCAGGAAGATAGATAAGTTCCTTGGGACGCGATAATACTTAACTTTTTAAAAGTGGATCACATTAATATGCGTTATGAGAAGATGTACTGCATTAAGGAATACATAAATCTTGTTAACCTTCCACCTCTATGCTGATAATAGTATGTAGTTAATGCGTTTCCATAACTTATGCCACCAACTGGTACAACGATGCAGCCAATCATTATAATTGAAGAAAGGAAATATAAATTAAGGAAGTTTAAGTATATGGAGGGAAAACAAATGAGGCATTGAGAGTTGGAGGAAAGTTCTAATTGCTCGAAATGAACAGGTAATCAGATGGGCAGTTTATTGCAATTTCGAACAAAAACAGATTTCTTATGCATTTTTTCAGTGCAGTCATAATAACCTTTGCCTAATAAATGTTTCCAACTTGGACCTACTGTCAATAATTAAACAAAAAAAGAAGTTATCATTCAAATTATGTGTGGGCCATCTTTCATGAGCAACGTAATATTTCCGTTTCCAGCATAATTTTTTTGATTAGTCCACGTTTCATTTTGCGTCTTCTTATTCCGGAATTGAGATTGAAATCCCAAATAGAATCCCAGCAGAAGACACCAAATTGTAGAAAGCAAGCGTGTAAGTTGGGGTGTGAAACTCATCACAAACATTGGGAGACGATGTTAAGGGTGGCGGGTCTGGGACGCCCCCGACGAGGAGACGCAGCCGAGGGAATAGCGAGTTAGCTGCAGGCGATGACAGAAGTGAGAAGGCAAGAGTGCCGAACATCAAAGTACATCATTAAGTTCTGAAAGGGCTAGTTCCCGAGGGAGAAAAGAGACGGGGAGAACGGCAGTGAAATGAAGCGAGGACAAGAAAAGGGGAAAGGGAAGAATGAATGCGGGTAGAAAAATTGGGAATTAAGACGAGGATAAGAAGCAAAAATAAAGTGGATTGGAGAGGTAGCACGTGAATGTGAACGGCAAAGTGCGGAGAGAATGCCCTCCCGTAAAGATGGGACATGAGAGAGGATAAAATGGTTACACAGCACATTAATAAATAAAGTAATGAAGTTATCTCAGCATCATACTAGAAAATGAAATATGTGAAATGCATGTTATGTAATTACGCAGGTAACACATCGTTTGCATTGGTGGAAAAGTATTCGATGAATAATTTCCAACTAAAGGAATTAATAGCAGCTGTAATATTTGCAGAAGAGATATATTTGGCTAGTCATTAGGGAGGTGACCAAAAAATGAGACGACTTGCGTCACAAAGGAGTAGAAAAGTGTACATCATGTAGGGAAAAATAACAATAAGAATGAATTAAGGGTAAAGTAAAGCAATACGTCAGCATTACTAAGACCGTCCCTTGATGATTTTGAATCTCTCTAAACACAACACCGAAGTTAGGATCGGCATTCCACCACCGGGAGCCAATCCCGTGCGCAGTGAGGATATGAAGCCAGTACTTTAGCCACCACACCAACCCGATACCCTACAAGGAAGAATTGTGAAGAAGAAAAAGAGGGAGCGAAGAGGGTGGAGGAAAGGAGAGGTTTCGTCGTGAACGTAAAGTGGGGGAAACTTTCAGAAATCTAATTACTCTCATTAACGCTCCCCTCTCGCAACCTGCCACAGCTGTACGGGGGAAGGAGAACCGGACACTGGTCACGAGCGTCAGCGGGGCGGTTCTGTGTTTTCGGTGGTGAGAGGACGGGATAAAAAGGGGGGCCCGGAGAGGAGGGATAGGGCAGGCAGGCTACTGAGGGACCGAAGAGAGAGAGAAATAGAGGGTGGACTTAACGTGTTACACGAGAAGGGGGCGGCGGCCGTACCTACTTGAAGAAGCCTCAGGGGAGATGGCCGTGGAGAGAGGGGCTTGGAGGGAGGGTTATCGGGAGGAGAAAGGAATCAGCGATGGGGAGAGAATGGATTGGGTAACACAAAAACTGGCTGGCGGTGGCTGGTGGTTTGCATTTTTACAAAGGCTCTTTTTGGTAAGAAAGGATTGTCGAAGAGAAGCTAAAAATGGAATATGACAAGTCTGAGAGAATATGGTGAGATTGAACGATATATTGATAAAAAAAACATTGCCCTCTCAGTGGAATCAGGTATGTCACTAAACAATATATTCACAAGGAAATGTAACCGAGTTGAATAGAAAGTGGAAGGAAGCCATTGAGGGAGCAGAATTTTTTTTCAGGGGAATAAAATTCAAGCATAGAATTAAATTTGTACCCGATTTGTTTATAACCTGTGAACATTTCTTTTCGAATGCTGATTATAAGTCAAATATTTCCTTGTCACTACAAGTTCTCAAATACAAGCCTAGAGAGGTCAAATCACAATCAAACTTCGATGTTACTCACGTGCAATGAAAAGAAAAACGTAAACATATTTTTCATATTATCGAAAATTAGACTTTCTAAATATTTATCAAAGTTTAACTGTGTAAGGATCGTCAAACAATTTTAGGTTATGCGCCGAAAAAGACAATAAAATTGCTATTCATTGTTAAACTCTGTGCTCCCCGCCGAATAAATAGCTATTTCTAATAATAATATGTGCAATGTCTTTAGAAAATGTCTAGTCGCATATAAAAGCAGTAAAACATGGCTCCAAATTATAACATTTTCAGAATTCACATTGTTATTAACATTTTATGAACGATGTAGTGGCTTGAAAAAAATGTAAGAAAACATTTAAAAAATTTGATATTACGGGCAATGCCCCTGGGAAGCAACATCACTAATTTAGCTGCACAGAAATTCCAAAACCGCAGAATTATGGAACGACGAACAATAAATTGCTAGCAATGAACATCCAATTAAAATTTGCCACAGCCATGATAAAAGCCAACTTCCCTAAGATATTCTTTCTGAACACATTTATGCCCAACAGCATAGTCGAAAAAACATTATGAAGACTGTTCCAAGCATCTATGAATTTTTTCTAATTTTAAAGCTATACTGCTTATGAAGATGGTGTGTAAACCAGCTACATGTTACAGCATGGCATTTTATAATTCGGAAATGAAATAAAAATAAGACCATGTACGCGTGAAGGAGAGTAAAGAGAGGGTTTTCCGAAAAGAGAAACAAATGCCTTGAGCTTCAGCACCAGGAACCTCAAATAAAGTTACTTAAACCTTATGGATTATGCGTTGATTAAATTGCAACTCCCCTCGGCAGAATCAAAACCCTCACATTTTATTTTATCTGTCGTTCAACGCTAAATTAATCAGGTAATCAGGGTACCAATTCAGAGTACTTTAAACTCTTCGAAAAAGCTTCGAAACAGATATAACTTCCAAAACATAGCCTTGATGAGTCACAATTTGTTCATTTTCTTTAGAAACTCTCTTAGGCATTAGCTCATAAATCTATTGAGGTGAAGACTATTTTTTGGGGGTGTTTTCTGGTAAAGGCAAAACTATTATCGTGATTACTTAGTTGATGCATTAAACGGATGACTTACAAGAGTCAAATTGAGACGTAAACACGACTGATGCCTGATGACTAGTATGTTCCTCTTTCGATACTGAGTGAAATCGGTATATTTTAGTTGTACACTTATATTTACAATAATATATCGTGGTAAGGAACAGAAAAACAGATATGGAAAAAAAAGAACGAGCAACTCATAAAACGCAATATTTCCTTTCGAGCATTCCCAAATAAGAAGATTAAATCCATAAGCTCTTCGTGCCTCAGAAGGTTTTGGAAGAGGGTTCCTAAACCATGGTGGGGAGTGCTTGTAACCCTATATATTTAATCCCTGGGGATAAATCTTTCCACACACGTAAAGCGTACCAAATGCAGACATATGACATAGGAATCCGTTCAGTCGTTTTCGAGGTGGTAACGAGACTCAAGGAATCAGAAAAACCACGAATGCTGCAAAACGCTTCAAGACTCGTACCTATATGTGGGAGGGAAACGCCCCACGCTCGGGAGTAAATTTTAAAAGGCTTCAACTGACAATGGTTGAAGTGGGAGAGGGTCAAGGAACGAGCGACGAGGAGTGCAGGGAGAAACCATAATACCCCGCCCCACCATAAGGAAAGGAAGTCCGACCGAGGCACCTGCACGCGGCGCGGCGGCGTATGCCGTAGCCCCTCCCCCCTTTTGCCTCCCATCCGCCTCGGTCAACCCTTTTCGGCGGCTGGGGAGAAAACCCCCAGAGCGTACCTGCATAGCCGCGGCTTGATTGTTTGAGATAGCACACCTTTTGCTCTGTTGCCTCGTAGACTCATGAAAGATATCTACGCCATCGTCCACACCGTTATTTTACGACTGACATTATGTACACTTTGCTGAATATTTTTTTCCATTCATCAGATACATATTGCCACAAGGTACGGACTATTTTAGGAAATCGTGTAAAGAAAAATTTAACATGGCAATGCACCATAAACAAAAAGCCCCATATCACAAATGAATACAAATTTTATCACAGTTATATATCCAAATTCTACCGTGCAAAGAAAATGAATTGGTCACGCCATTCTTTAGAGAATGAATGTCATATGCAACAGGACTACGTAGTAGCATACATAGCGCGGCCCTATGGCACAGGCATTTGAGTATAAGTCATGGCTCAAATTATTCCTTTAAGCGATGCAGAAAACCCCTAACTTGAACTCAACTGGCTTAACTTACACGTATAATATAGGTATATATAAAGACATATTGTCTTTGGTGACATGACTCACGAGCAGAAAGAGAAACTCCAGCGCCTTCGGAACTCCTGTACTCGATTTACTTTTAATATTCGACGTGATGCACACATCTCTCCTTACAGAGAAAACATAGTCTGGCTAAGCGTGGTAGCTATACGTCATTATATGTTTTGCACACTTTTCTTCTCTTTATTCTCTAGGAGAGAGCCAAGTTATCTGTAGGACCTTTTCAATAGTCCACCTTTATCTCGAAACATGTCCACCAGAAGCGACCCATATAACCTGTACTGCCCAGCACATCGCACTTCTAAATATCACGAATTATTCGTAGTCAGATCTACAGTAACATGAAATTAACTACTAAATTCACTAAAATCTCTAAAATCTTTGTCTGTATTTAAAACACTACTTAATAACTCTCGGCTTCGAAATTTACCTGGAATGTAATTACCTTTCACTGTTTGGCCATGTATGGCATATTTCTCTGTAGACATTTCTGTATCTTTATTTAATTAATTTAAAACTTTTTAACCCTGTTCCACATTCATTTGTTGTGTGCCATGCCTGGTCACCTTTACATCCAAGTGTACTGTAAAGTGGCTATGGAGTGTTGACATGTTTACACTTGTATTTTGGTCTCTGATTGAGGCACCTGCCTTAATACGATATTAAAAATATAGATTGGCGTCTGGGGTCCATTGATGTATCTACTTATCTATATACATTTTGTACTCCTTTGTCGCCTTCTATGCAAGTATAATAGCACATCACTTCAGTAACTTTTGTATTTCCTTAAGGGGTGTTGTACTCAGAGTATAAATAAAACCTATTCAATAATACCTTGGGATTTTTTCTAATAACTTGAAGACATTATAAGGTTTTTTAAACAATTGTTAGATAGATATATGAATCCTTATAAGTACTACGAAGTGTGAGAAGATGGGAAACAGCTACAATTACTTGAGAATCTGCATTTCCGTTTGAAGAAATTATTCCATTCCGCAAGGAGTTTTGACTAACTCAAAGCTTTGCGTGGTAATTGGTCTCTGATGACAAAAATTTGATGTTCTCATAAAACCATATTTAAAATATGACCGACTTCTTTCACACTAATGGCTACTTGAAACGATCTTTATAATTTCCCTACAGACCTATTGAGCACAAACTCCTGATTCCAGTAAATATGTTAGCTTTCCACTTTTTTTATATAATACATATATGAATCCAAAGTGGACCGAAAGACATTTGCAAGGGCGTAATACACCATAAAAATGTTAACACCTAGTACAATTTTTCATGATCACTTAGCATTTAAGGCTTAAGGCCCCACATTCACCTTATCTCCTCAACCCAACGCGACGCTCAAACTTCATACGCAAGACAAGACGGTTGCATCTTAAGGTTCCGTTCAAATAAACGATTCTAAATGAATAGTTTCCCCCGCCAAAAATGATTTAAGCTGTTAAAATATATACTTAATAAAGTACGTTGTTCGCTTCAACTTATGTTATAGAAAATATCTCTTATCCTTTTAAAAGGCATTATCAATCAGGTAGGTAGGTAGAATAAAAAGGTCCACTTAAAATTATATTAGATTTGCAGTGAATAGTGAAGCAATTCGTTTTATTCTATAGAATAGTTAATATAAGTGGTTTAATACCCCGGAAAGGATTTTCTACCAATGTAATTTAGTGAAATAAAATATATCTTCTTAGCCAATGTAATACCCCATAGCCATACGCTTGCATCCAACGGAAAGTGGTACAATTTTTCCATTTGAAGCTCGAAGCGGTTGTTAGAAGGCATATTTAATCATTAAATAACAATAAAATTGTCATTAGATGTGGTGCATTAACAAGCCAGATAAATAAATAGAATCGAGGGTTGACTGAAGATAAGAGACTACAGAAATAGAAATAAACGCAGATTCCCCGAAAAAAATGAGATCACCGAGCGTATCACATGCGATGCTCTTCGAGCCATTCACTTCGAAGAGCGAAGAGGATCGGTCAACACGTATGCAGCGCTGTGAAACACCCATACAAACGAGAATGGACGATTCTTGCTGTGCTCTGGGAAAATGTCACAGCGCCCCGACTAAACCGCGACCCATGCCACCCAACGCCCTCACCACGTCGCTTCCTCCCATTCGAGGGTACATCCGCATCAAACGGCACTTATCCACGGCCTACCAAAAGAATAGCCCCTCTCCGCTGAAGAGAGCGCCACAACCCGCACACGGCCGCCCACTTCGGCCGCTTCCTCTCCAACCCCCTTCCTCCCTTCCTGCGGCCATTTCCAACCCCCGCGACCACCTCGCTCGCCGTCCACACAGGTTTCACGCGCTTCTCGAAAAAAAAATGGAGAGAAAGCCCTTCTCATCCTCGGCGGAAATCCCCACTGAAAAAAATAGAAAAAGAACTTCCAGCACAAAGCCCCACGTTCTTCCTATCTCTCGCACACAACTCCCCCCCCCCAAGCAACTCGTCCCACTACGTATACTCTATACTCATCCAACTCGCAACACAATCGCCACTGACCGGGTAGAGCTCCCCCCTCACCCCACGTATATCCTTTTCCCATTCCACATCACAATCCTCTTTTCCGCCACAGACAAGCACGCACGCACACGAAACCATTGAGAATACCACGCGCGCCGAGTGACCAAGCGGATACCGATTTGAGCGAAAGAGACAGAAAGAGAGAGAGAGAAGGGCCTCGCGCGTTTAGCTGTACGATATTGCGATACGTTGACGGCGATGCTCGATGTTCATGATAACTAGCGGACTTGGGGCGATAACCAGAAGAGCGTTGATCGCGCTTTCCTGTTTCTCCACGAGTTCAATTTCTTAATGAAAATATAATTTCTCAGATTTTCCGATTCATTACCGACTAATCATCAAAAACATTCGAAATTCAAATAAAAAATAGAGTTCTAGATTGTACACAAAAAACTGTTCAGTACTTTTATTTTTGTGGAGGTGCGGCATGACCTTAGCTGTCGTCACACCTTAATTCAAATCCATGACAACTCGATACATATATTTGAGATATTGAGCCATATGGGGATGCGATGTACCTAATTCAGCATCTCCTTTGATATTCGATTAAGTTCTCAGGCTTTACGGGGTCGATAATGCAGGGATTTCGGTATTACCCCGTGTTGGTTGTCAACATGATGGTGACAAAGGTTACGCACCCATTCCAGGGATTCTTTCGCTATGATGCCACATGCGATTTAATGTCATAAGCGACACCATGTGATACCATCTTCCCACATTCCACTTCGTGTATTCTAAGTATGTACTCGTTAGGTGGCCTTACTTGTGGAGCTTTTTTCCTGATATTTACCCTCTAGCTTGTTTTTAACAACGGGGAGTCTCCATTTCACCGTCTTTTTGCGGATGAAGTTTTCCCCGGTGTGGGAACGGGTAAAGCCATTTCCTTGCCGACAAGCCACTTGCTCATCGTCGTCAGGTTGAGTAAATCAGTTTCGACCTGAAGAAGGTAAGCAAGTGGTTGGTCTAAATTCCGGCAACGTAATCGTAATAATAATATCGACTTTCAGGCGAGCGAAATTAGGGCTATCTCGTCCTCTCTTACATTGAACTCTTTTTTTTTAATGGACGAACACAAACAGATATGCCCTGGGGGTTTAAAATCTTACCCAGGCGGGTTCAAACCCGCGACCCTTGGGTTATAAAGTATAAATTAACCCCGCCGGCACCAGGGCCGGCGGCCGACAATGTAAAGCGTGATCCGGTGCCACTTTTGAGAAAACTACCAACATCCACATTATCCATCGGGAGATGCATACAGCCCTTCATCACCATGTTCTTCTTAGGCGAAAACAGTTTCATGGAGACCTTTCTTCTTCTGTTCCTTTGAACAAATCACGTCTTTTGCAATGCAAACCTTATATCCCAATGCGAAACTGAATATCGCACAGCCCTGGTGACAAGCGTCCTCGGCATTAAGGGGGCGGGTCAACCCAAAAGCAGTCCCTAGTTGCGGGCCACGACAAGGCGAAGGGATGTCATGGATGATGGTTAGAGGGTTTGAGAGGGAAATGGAAGGTGTTCGGGAAGGGGACGAGGAAGAGCGGGCGGATGGGAGAGGATATGACGGCCGTGAAAGAGGAAACGGAAGGAGAGGTGCAAAGAAGCACTGGACAGCCGACTCAGAGAGGGAAAGGGGGGGGGGTCAGCGAATCCTTAAAAAGTCCCCTTCCTCCTCCATTGCTCTTCTCTCCCCAAAACTATTTCCCAACTTCACTCCCTCATCCTCTTTATCTCATGTTGCTCCCGTACGCCCAGGTGCTCAATTCCCAGTCTTTTCCACTTTCGCAAAGGTACACATGGATTTGTTGAAATTAGTTCGTTTTCGAGTTTATCCAATTATACGACTGCTCTAATTCAATACGACAGTTGGATGAAAGATTGAAAACATTCTTACTTTTGTCATGGGGAATAATTTTACAGTAGGTACAAAAATATTTCTTCAAATAGGTTCCTTTGGCCTCACTTTTAACTACTCTAAAATCAGTACATACTTCGTCATAAGAAATGTCTCCTTTTAGCTATCTGTTTAGTTGAAACTAAAGGTATCAACAGTGCATCAAACATGATTGCGTGTCAAAAAAACACAATTATTTTTACGTTGACTCGATGGATACATGATTTAAATATGAGCGAGCTAATTGTTTGATTAGCTGGCTGATTCACATCCTAAAAAATAACGATTTTATTTGTATACGTTAACTTCATGTCCTTCGGCTGTCCATCCACGACAATGAGTACTCGTGTTGTTCTTTCATCGACATTATTCTATCTTACTCTGTGGTCAGTCCTTAATTTTCTATCGGGCTTCAATTATTTCCCTCATTACACAATCTCCTCAAAAATTAAAATTAAATTCTATTTCCCCTTAACTACACAATATGTAGTACATTGCCAAATGAGCACAAAGTCTCATATCACCCTTGTACTCATTTGGCAACGCCAAGACGCAGACCTGAAGTGAATTCTTCCTATTTGAAGGCATGTTGCAGGTTAATTTAATTTTCGGCAATCACCGAATTCTCCGGTTGACACAGCCAAAAGTTCCATAGGTGTTTATAGCCTGGTGTCAATTGTTCTACCTGTCTCACCAATATAGACCTCTCTACATCCGTAAGGTATGTGGTAGACGTCGAACAACTTCAGGCTTCGATGGGAAAGTCTACCATCGAAACGTCGGCCGCTATGGAAAACCTTACCCGTAGTAAAGTTCTAGAAGAATTCACCTCAGTTGTTCGCTGGGATGCATAAAATATTTTAACACTAGCTTTAACACTAGCCTTAATACTATTGTCTGGAGCAGCAGTCGATTTCTAATAGAAATTTAGACTAAATTTTTCCAGTGGACAAGCAATCGTTTCACTTACTGGAAAAGTATACAAATTCACAGCACGATAGTTTTCGAAACGTTCAAAAGTGCTGTATTTTATTGCGGACACTGTAAAAATTATTCTGTTGGCACTTGTCAAATAGTATTTCTGCAATTTCACAACTAAGACGCGAGATAGAATGGGCTTATTATGCAAGGGACACAACACAGGCGGTGAACACAGATCCAGAAGATCGGCATCATACGCATATGTGACTTTTGACAAGGAATTAACCCTTTATCTTTAACTGCGATAAAATTTGGAACAAAAGTATTAACATACAATTCCGGTGTTTGATGGAGAGGACTATGGAATGTGGAAGATAAGAATAACAATGTTTCTAAGATTGTAAAAGTAGTGATGGAAATGTGAATGATAGAATTGAAAAGTCTGAACATCAAAGTGAACTTGAAATTCGTAGATTTCAAAGAATAAAAAATCCTCCAAAGCGATTAGATGATTATTATGTATATAATAGTAGCATTTTTGTAAATATGTGTAGAACTAATGTTCCTAATATATTTGAGGAGGCGATAGAATCAAATGAAAGTAAATTATGGGTAAAAGCCATGGATATAGAAATTGATTATTTAAAGAAAAACAAAACTTAGCGATTAGTGGAAAATGTGAATAATAATAAAATCTTGGATGCAAAAAGGGTGTATGCAAAAAAGTCTGATGATACTTATAAGGCTAGATTAGTGGAAAGAGGCTTTCAGCAAACTGATGAAATTAGCGATGTGTACTCACCTGTAGTCAAAATGCAAACTTTAAAAACTTTTTAATCATATTTTTGTCAAATAAGCCTTTACATTGAACAGATGGATGTTGAGACAGCTTTTTTTTTAATGGTGAAGTTAAATCTGAAGTATATGTCTGTCAACCGAAGGGTTTTGAAGATGGTACAAACAAGGTTTGCAAATTAATGAAGGCATTATATGGTTTAAAAAAGAGTCCCAGAGTATGGTATGAATGTCTTGATAAATGTTTGAACAGTATAGGTTTTAAAAGAAGCAATCTTGATTTTTGCTTATATTCTTGTGGAAATGGAAAAGATACTATATACTTATTAACTTATGCTGATGATTTATTAATCTGTGGTAAAAATAATAATGAAATAAATAGAATTAATTTTTTTTTTCGGAAAAGGATCTTGGTAAAATTAAAGAATATCTTGGTATTAACGTAGAATATGAAGATCAAAAGGGTGAAATGAAATTGAGCCAAACCAAGTATATTGAGTCAAAAGCTAAAAAATATAACTTGGAAAATAGTGTTGTATAAAACTCCAATGGAAGTGAATCTGAAAATTGAAACGTCTGATATTTGTGAAATGAATGTTAATTATAGAAATTTAATTGGTGCCTTATTATATATAAGTTCAGCTACAAGACCTGATATAAGTTTCAGTGTAAACTATTTAAGTAGATACCAAAATTGCTACAATGAAACTCATTACAAATATGCTTTACGAATTTTAAAATACTTGTATTTATCCAAAGATTTAAAATTGACTTTTAAAAGAAATGAAGATGTGAATATAATTGATTGTTATGTGGACGCCGGTTGGGCTGGTGATCATTTGGATAGAAAGTCAACAACTGGTTATGTAGTACGATTATTTGGTAATATAATATGTTGGAAATCGAGGAAACACAGGTCTGTAACGAAAGCTTCAACATTCGCAGAGTATGTAGCTTTGTCGGAAGCAGTAAGTGAATTGAAATTTTTAAGAGAATTATTGAAAATATTTAACAATAAATTAATAAATCCAATTAATGCATAAGAAGATAATTCGGGTGTAATTAGTATAGCAAAGTATGGTAACTTTACGAAGAACTCTAAACATATTGAAGTTCATTATCACTATGTGCATGAGTATGTAAAAGAAAATGTTATAAACATGGTTAAGATTGATACTGATGATAATGTTGCTGATATTTTCACAAAAGCATTGTGTAAGGAAAAGTTTGAAAAATTCAGAAGTATGTTGAACCTGGAAATTTGAACTTGATTTATAAAATTGATAGAAATGTTAATACAATATTAAATGTAAGGAGGCGTGTTAAGTATGCGATACATTTATCATTGCATAGGGACGCGCTTATTTATAAACATGTAGCAGGGAGCAACACAGATTCTTGTATCTGTTTGGTTTTGTACGTTATCAGAGTTAATAAAGTTTAGGTTGATTTCAATGGAGAGACTGGAACTTCGATTTCTTTTCCACACCTCAACAATATCCTCCGAAGAAGAAACAGCGTAAATATAATAGGTAAATCTGCCAGATTTCTACCACATTCAAAATTTAACGAAGAATCTTCTAGAAAATAACAACTTATGCCCAAAAGTCATTCAAAAAAATTAAAATAATGTTATACCCGTTCTTACCCAAGCTAGGTACTGTTTTCTTAATTCATAAAACCTTTTTCATATTATGCAAATATTTCAACCGCAGCGCGAAATATGGCGGCCATTTCTGACTCACGCTGTTGCTTTTCCGCGATCCCCACCAAGATAACCTTGTTTTTCCGGCGAAAAGGCAGCGGTGAGACGTTTTGATAGCCCCGCATTTCCTACTTTTACCTCCGTTCTATCCTATCGGCGCCTTTTTGCGCACACATGCTCAACTACAACAAACGCCTTCTGACACTAGCGTCTTCACATAAAGAATCACAGAGATTTCCCCGTTTCACGGATACACCGCATTTTACACCGAGAGTTGAGCTCAAGTTACCTCCACGCAGCCCGCTGCTTTACGTTTCCCTCTACCTCCTCAATCTACCCCATTCCACCACTTTGCTCCTCCAGCATCTTATATAACGCGCCCGAAAAAAGAAACCCCATGGTCCACCGTCGACGCATGGCCCCTTATCCCGCCATCTAAAGACCTCAGAAACCCATCTAGTTCCTCGACCGTTTCCTAGACCCACAGGATAGCCCTCTCTTAACCCTGCTTCATTCTTATCTCATTCTTCCTCCAAATTTCCATGTTCGTTCAGCATATATTAAAGACAAGAGTACAGAACGCATAAAAGTATTGAGGACGATTTCCTAATCTGACCGATAACACAACCCATAAAAAGTAAGGTCTAAACTGATTAGTGAATTATAAGACCGTTAAAGTAAGGTATGTTCCTTAGGAGGATTACAATAAACTAACGTTGCTCTGTTCCTTCCAATATGCCACCGAAACAAAGAAAGACGAGAGCATTTATGCACTACCACTGACCGTGAAAAAGCATTTACATCTGATGGATAGTTATATTTGTGGCCAAATTCTATGAAAGGAATTTAAATGCCTAACAGCGTTTCCTATTTTGTAATAATTAGGAGCTGGTGATAATCAAAACCAAGGCCTTTAATTCTAAATATATTTTTGAACAAAAATACATGGAGATTAGTAATTAATATTATCGTGTATACGACACTCTGTGATAAACTGTCAAGTTGAGAAAGCTAAGCACCGAATATTTTGAATAAAGTGCTCATGCGAGTCAGGAAAAAAACCTCCGACTAATCAATTCAATTAAAGGCCCTCGGTCAAAAGAACCGTTGCAATTATACAAGTAAAATAATCTTAAGGATTTGAGGTGCAGATGTAGCCTCCCAAGTTTCATCTGACGCTAGTACGGTAACTTCAACCCAAATCCTCGTCAGGCAACATTTTCACCCAACAATACTCTGTTGTGCCTTGAGAGAATATGCGCCCCCTGCCCAGTTGCCTTCCTTTCTCATTTCTGTCCCCTTCCCTACTCTCTCTAGATATCCGTCCGCTCATCCTCACTCTCCTTCTCCCCAATCCCCCATAACGCTTGTCTGTTGCACACACAACCCTCCGTCCTCCCCCGACGCGCCCAAGTTTGCTCTCCTTAGATGTGTTTGCCAAGTCTCCCTCCTCTTCTTTCCTCACCCAGAAAATCTAGCACGGCTGAGGGCTACTGCGGAGAAGCATTGGGGAGATTGGGCATGGAGGGAGGAAGGATGGAAATAATTGAAGCTCGATAGGAACCTAATAAGGACTGACCATAGAGTAAGATAATGTCGATGAAAATACAACATGAGTAGTACCATGGCCCCCTCTAATACAGGCCGGAACATGGAATTTTGGCAACGCTGTGTTTTAGTCCTATCGTTGCTGTTAGGAACCATGGCGTCTTACTGGAGATGTGTGTCCGTGTGATTAAAAACGTATGAATTCACTAGTTGAAAAGGCCGAACTGGACTAATTTTTTGTATATTGTGTTGGCTAAAGGTACGTAAATTCGTTTAAAGATATTTTCTGTGAGTTTAAGGTGGAAAATCACGATTATTTCTTCAAAAGAATTTTGCGATCGCTTGCCGGCCGGCCATTATTGGAATGATATTGAGAGTACAATAATGCTGGATTAAAAGGCAGAGCAGGGCTTATTTTGTTGTATATTGTTTTGGCTAAAGGTAAGTATAATAGTGTTAAGATATTCTCTGTGAGTTGAGGGTGGAAAATTACGGTTATTTCTTCTAAAGCATTGCGACTACTTGCCGGCCGGCCATTACGGAGGGAAATTGAGAGTACACAAATGCAACGTACATTATATGTTAGGAATTTAGCAGCTATTCTGTTTTTATGCTAATATTATTATTATTGGGTTAACAGTGATTGTTATTTTTGGTGGGTATTATGAATTACCATGGTGTAGTTGTGTCTACATGAATGTCGTTTATTATCGAAGAAACAACGGCTACTTCATGAGTTTCTAAGAACAATCATAAATGTACTACACTTCGCTGTGATTAGCAAAACGATGTTTATTCCTACAACTTCTCTTTTTTTAAATTAAAGATGCCCCGGCGTTGTTGTGTGCCAGGTTGCAAAAGCAACTACCTCTCCACCAAGAATGAGGGGTATGTGACTGTGCTCCGATTCCCCAAAGACGAACGCAGTAGAAAGCAGTGGCTGAAGAATATTCCTAGGAAAGACTGGAATCCTTCTTCAAACGCAGTAGTTCGCATTAAGAATTTTGCTGAGCGGGATATCCTCCACTGTTCAACTTACACGGATAAGAGCGGTGAAGTGCAAAGTTACCAGTTAGATCGTCCAAAGTTGTCCCCTGGTGCTGCTCTTACTTTGTTCAATGTTACTACTCCGTGTTCACCTCCCTCAGCACTCATGGCCCCATATCCCATGTTTGTGAAAATGAAGTGAAATATAATTAAGTGAAGTGCTGTTCTTTGCTTTGAGAAGTGCAACATGCGATGTGAGTTGTGAGTAGCTTCTAAGGGTGTGATAGTGAATGACAGTGAATTGGTAAAATAGTTTCATTGTGTATTTTTAATTGTCCAACCTCACTGACACTACAAACAGCACTGATACATTAGTCTTACTGCTAACAATCCTCATCAGCTTACACCATTTTCACGGCTGAATATCCATGCGATTACAACCATCTACCTAAAGTAAACGCTTGGACGTAAATGTTTGCATTTTTCGTAGTTTATCATTTTCCAAAAAAAAATCCTTTTTTTCAACTCTCCCACCCACAGCGAATTTCAACCGTTACATGTATAGCCCACAAACGCGTGACACCACATTATCAACTAGACTGAGAAATTTCATTGGCCTGTACGTAATATTCTTGTGGTTATTTGCAATAATTCCTCCTGAAAATCACAAAAATTCCACATTCTCGTTTTCTTGTATTACTTACATACATTATTTTCAAATCGGTGAACACTGCTTCCAATTCCAATTGCTTCCAATGTTGCTTTCTACTTCGTCTACACATTCTGTTAGTTTTTGATTTGAAAAACAAATTTTTTTTGAGCTTACATATTCACACTTTCCTCTAAAACTTGATTTTTTTCAAAATGGTGAACACTACACCACAGGTATCTGTGCTGTTACTTCTGTCTACCTCATATTCACACCCTCAACGTGAAATATTTTACATTCTTAGCAGTTTATTATTTGCAAAAAAGACTAATTTTTAACTCTCCCACCCACACTTTTACAGCTATGGAATTTCAATCGGTTGACGTATGGCTTTCAAATTTCACACAAACGTGTAACACTGCATTTTCCACTTAAATGAGAAATTTTATCGGCCTGCGTGTAATGTCCTCAAGAATTATTAGCCTTCACACCCCCTGATTCTCACAGATAACTACACATTCTAAGTTCCTTGTAAAACATTCATTGTTTTGAAACCGGTGAACGCTGTACAGCTGATACCTATTTCACAGTATACAATTGTTTAGACTGTGCCTGTTCCAATACTACTTTCTACTTCCCCTACATATCTTAGCGTTAAACTTTATCATTTCAAAACAATTTACTTATAAGCTTACATTTGAATATACATATGTTCCTTTTACACTTGATTTGTGTCAAAATGGTGAACGCTACCCCACAGATATTTTTTCCTTTGGTAGTCTTGTAAAACTCGTTGAAAAAGATTTCTGGAGATCATTCATCAGTGAATTTAATTGCTCAAGGATGTGTCGTGACTGTTTCTTTGCGAGCCTGATGATGATGCGGTG
Source organism: Pyrrhosoma nymphula (assembly GCA_963573305.1). Classification (NCBI taxonomy): domain Eukaryota; kingdom Metazoa; phylum Arthropoda; class Insecta; order Odonata; family Coenagrionidae; genus Pyrrhosoma; species Pyrrhosoma nymphula. The sequence goes on along the minus strand of OY754327.1, from coordinate 156,260,744 downwards.
CATCGAAACCCGTGTCGATTAAAAAGTGGAAAATTGCATCGTCCTAGTTCTTATTGTGACTGTTTCTGATTGGAATTCAAGTGTATTACTTACAGCAGCTTATAGTTATTCCATATTCAGAAGTTTAATTTACACTTTTGATGGTCGTTTGCACTGTGAAATTTGAGAGTGATGTTATTTGATCTACGAAGTTGCTTCTTGTAAGTTAATTTACTCAAGATGGATTGATTACGTGAGATTGTGTATTTTATGCCATTTTCCTTTGAAATAAATGTGGTAAAGTTTTGAAATATTGATTGTTTCATTCCTGAAATAATCCTGGTGATAGCTGCAAGAAGATGACCGAAAACCTTAAAAATATTTTGCTCGCTTTCTCACTATCCGGGACGGATGTGCATCCAGGTAGGTGTTAACACGGGCCTGTCTTTTCACAGCCGTTTAATGAGATATCTTTGTGAGGATTGTAATATTTAAGTTTAGCTTCCCCTTTGAAGTTAAAGCCTAATGCATATTTCAACAACAACGTACCTTGGAGCAGCCCTGTCAGCTGTCGCGACTATATATTTCTAAATTAATACTTCTGGACAGCCATTCATTTGCATAACTTTTGTTACTTAACTAACCTAAAATTCCTTCCTGGGCTGCAAAACATGTTTTTAATCGGAAATGCTGTGAGATTAAATCGCCCAAGTTCATCACTCGTCTCACTTGCCATTACCAATTCTCACATATGCCTACAACAAAATGGTATAAAAATACGAAATAGGTATTAGAATTACTAAAATGATGCAACCCTATGTTATACATTAGCATAACTGATGTCCGTTGTGGTAGTCACATCGTTCTATCCCTACTCGCAACGATGATAGCCGGCAGAATAACAACAGGACCACGGGTGATGCAGTAGGACCACTTACGTCATGCAAAGCGCTGTTGACAAATTGCATGTTCCGGCCTGTATTAGAGGGGGCCATGGTAGTACTCATTGCGGTGGATGGATAGCCGAAGGACATGAAGTTAGCATATAATAATAAAATCATTTAATACCTACAACATCAAAATCATAACAATTAATATGGCACGAATGTACGAAGAGAGGCAAGTACAATTTATGTTTAAGTACCGTTACACACTCATTAATAGTAAATAAGTAAATGAATATTTAACCGCGCGACAGTCGTGAAAAACATATGGGTCATTCCACGCCACTTCGGACAGGAGTTGACCCTTGACCTCTCAGATTTTGATGAAAATTGGTGAAATTGTTTGTCTCACCAAATAAGAAATATAATTTCAAGCGTTTTGCGAAAATCGAAAAAACAGATGAATAACGGACATTTTACAAAATGGCTGTTTTCGATGTCACGAAATTTTCGTTATCATATATCACGGGTAAGAATCTAGGTAAAAAATCACTTGATGGTTCATTTCCAATTAATATTCTTTGAAAAATCTCAAATTGCCATAAAAGTAGCGATAAAATGATAATTTGTTTAAATAATTTAATGTTAAATAATTAAAAGTTTAAACTTTTGAAGTTGTTCACATTTAATGTTTCTCATTTTTTTTAATGTGGTACCTTGTAATATTATGAATGTTATATAAAAAATTTGAGAGGGTGTTTTTCCATTTAAGAGAGAAAAATATTTTTTTAATTTTCCCCTGCAACGACCATTTGTAGTCAACTTACGAAGATAACTCCACATATGCCTAGTTTTTATCGCTTATCTATTAAATTAATACATCCATGAGACAGACCAATGGCAGATGAACTTAGATTTAAAAAAATATATGGTTAAATTTTGACACCAAAAACTTCTGAAGGCATCTTTTTAACAAAAAATGGAACAATGTTGTCCTGTGAAAAACGAACTCGTAACCGATGATTTCAGGTCATACGGACTTCTCAGTTATTCTTTCCTGGAATTTCTTAAGCGGGCGTTCATTGGTTCAATTTATTACATACTTATTATACACATTGTATGCGACGGATTTTAGGAATTAAAATATGTGAATACCAATTAATAAACAAAAATTGTAAACATTGTGTGGCGTGGGGCACCGGCTGTACGGGCGATTGCTTCCCACTACTATTCCTCTACCCAGTCTACCTTTTAGTTTTGAGTTTTGCTAACCTCTCTTTGGTCATGGTCCTTGCCATTTAATCTGTGCTTTGATATATGGTGAAGCGTTATTACGAATTGTGTTGTATTTTGTGGCGTGAAATGGGTCGCAATGGAGGCTCACTAGGAAAATTTTTTAAAACACCGTGTTCACGCTCCGTCGTTATAAAAATGAAGAGGGAGTTTATGCTCTTCGAAATTTATATCGCATCATCTAGCACAAGACAAAATTCTAACTAAATAGCCGGGATAGCTGATAATACCTCCACTGAAATGATCAAGTTTGAAACGGTGCAGGGTAGGGGTTTAATATATGCAGGAATAATTTATTTTTAACGAGGTTTAAAAAGTAGTGTATGTTTTACTAACAGCCTGATTGATTCTCAAAATGTATATCATTTAACAATATCTCCAGAAACGGTAGCACTCATAAAGTTCATCCTTATCCTGTATATTTCTAACCAAATTCCTTAAAATAAAAACGCTGAGACATTCTTGCTCACCAGTGGCCGGGAACTGCACCAAGTAGATTCAAGTGAACGATTAAAATGTAAATTTAACATTTAAAAGAACGGTTCAAGAAAATAACTCTCCAACCATGTGACTGAAAGCAAACTGAAGAAATTGGATACAACACGGTGGCAAATTTTTTCCGGCCCTAGATGTGAATGTATCCATTTATTTCCATTAGTTGTGCAAAATATTTCAGTGAAGGAGTGGCATCACATATTTTGAGTCCACTAAGTCCCATAGATAGTTAGGCATTCTGGAGCTCAGGCGTGGACTCAGGATGAATCCGAATGTACAAGGACCAGCATTTGATCAGCCGTAGAGAGCAGACGTGTTTTTAAGCAGAGTGCGATCGAGAGAAGAATATTCCTCGGCCAGTCCCGCAGGCCTAGCTGAGTCCAATTGCCCTCGCCGTCGCAGTAGCGGAGTAACGACGAAAGTTGAAAGTTTTAAAACTGTGATATCTCCAAAGTGCTGTAAGTGACGTTCAAAATTATTTAGTGTTCCCAAAACTATAGAATTCTATCCCCACCCAATTTTCAGTAAGTTACAAGTGATAGTTTCATAGTTAGAAATTGGCGCCAAAATCTGTTTTTCCCAATTCCCTCCAAAGTGTTTAAAGTGGCGGCGCCCAAAATTTGTAAGTTTCCCACAATCTATTAGCGAATCCAAACGAAGTGTCTGACATCTTGCGGCAAGAAATCGAAGCGTCAGAGAGGTGATCACGGTGATCGCTTAACCGGTGTGACCGCAGAGTTTTGACGGATTTGATCGTTTGCTCAGTGAATGGTGGCCGAATGAAATAATTGTTTTTTGCAACTATGACTTTGGCGTATGTTAAATTTGGCGTAAATGAATGCAACAGAGCATCAGACTCCATATCCCTAGACGCCTTTCCAAAAGGTGGACAGAATAAGCGATGGCAGCATTTATTAAGAAGCGATAGAAGTAAAAAGAACTCCCAAAAGCAGTATTGAAACATAGTTCAGCTCAGTTGAAAGTTCCTGGCACCTGTGCAGACTCTCGTTTTCGGTCTGGGGAGTATATTTTGACGAATTGCACCTAGAAGTGGGTGTGGGCCGGGTGATAGTGGTTTTTCTGCAAAATGGAACGGATTATCAACAGCTTGCCTGCCCCGAGCATTATTCATGTTGTCTGCCAAACAGATTGTACACTAGATAGGTAACCTTGCATGCATTTGAAACGTTCTATTGACTTCTTTCATTATTACCCAAGGTACTTAAATGGACATAATTAATTGCGTAACACTAAATAACAGTGCAACAGCCTCATTCAGGTAAGATACTGGAAATCCTACGCCCACTCACTGAAAGTGCCTTGAGTGTGCCCCTCACCTACCGAAGAAGGCTTCTGACATTGAAGAGCAAATATCCTGGCTCATTTCCCATTACTTTTCCATGCCCATTTTCTTTCCAGGGCTATAACAATTCTGACAGGAAAATTCGAAACAACATCTGCGTTACTACTTGCCCATAGCCTCAAAAGCACCTTCATCCTTATCTTTCATAAAACAGTCAACCCTCAAATTACCAACTATTTCACATAATTAAACTTTTCAGGCTTAACTCATAGCTTCTTTAATGAAAAATATTAACAATACATTCCGATAATAATACTCCTCTTCTGACAGCCCTGACGTTAAAGTCATTGAAAACATGCAAATCATGCAACAAGAGAAATTTGACTTGGAGATTAAGGTGAATGTCGTATAGTTAACCCAGGCAATAATAATTATTATTATTATTTTACGGGCATATGTCCGAAGCTTCTCAATATTCACACTCTTGAGTTCACACGAATGATTTAAAAAAAGATGTTTCATCGAAAACTCAACTGACGAATCAACGATAGGTTGGTGATTCTCATTTCACACAAAGACATATGGCATTATATATTGAGGAAAATCTTCACACTTCAAAAGCCATCCACTCCAAAAAACACAGAAACTTTTACTTTATGCGGTTCCCCATTTATTAAGTTACTTGTTTCGAGCACTAACTTCATCACATTGAGTCCCATAGCCGGCCTTTCACTTACACTACACGTAACCTAATGATTCTCATTGAGCACTTTTGAGCCCTAAATTAAAGGTCTCAGTCCCCCATTGATACACTTGATGAGCCCAAAAATCTCGATAATGGGAGTCATCGTAGGAATATCTCAAGAAAGCCTAGTGGCGACAACGCTTCCCATATGGCTGCTCATGCACGATCACCTTTCCGAAATCAAAACAAAGACGACGGTGCTGCCACCAGTGGCCATTGGATTCGCCAATAGTGTGTTCCCCACCACCAAAATTCATCAAGTTCCAAGTGTTAGTTTCATTGTTATAAATTGGCGGCAAAATAAGTTTTCCCTAATTACCTCCAAATTGTTTTAAGTGACGGCACCAAAAATGTGTAAGTTTTCTACAATCCATAGTCCCTTCTCCCTACCAGAAATTCATCAAGTCCCAAGTGCTAGTTTATTAGTTAGTATTTGGCACCAAAATTAAATTCAGTTTTTCCCTATTTCCTCCAAAGTGCTTTAAGCTACGGCGCTCAAAATTTACAAGAACTCTTTAATGCATAGTGTCGTACCCTCACCTAAAATTCAGTAAGTTCCATGGAGAAACCGACCATGCGGACGGCACATGGCGTCAACTGAAGTGGATGTAGCACAGCGCCCGAGACATCTACCATCCCCAAACTCCATAAAATAATAGTTTTTGTTAATACCCACCACCAATCCGATTTTGAAGAAGATCCGTGCACCTTCCCTCAAACAAAACACGTGGTCCTGGACCACGTGATCGTGATAACTCCGAAGCCATCACTGACATATGAAAGATTGTCACACGCCACACCTGTACACCACCATAGGTACCACCTTCACCAAAACTGCGAATACCACATGAAGATGGTATAACTGTGGTCCGAGTCTCCGGCGAAACCGGCACTGGAAGCCAGAACCATGGACAAGTCAATTACGGAACCCAATAGGGCAGTTGAGTACGAGGAAGAACTCCGGCTACTCCAGGAGACCTTCAACCAAAGTATGAACTTGGTAAGCAAACTTGTCGTGACGGAGAAAAATATCTCTGTAAACCAGGGGAAAATAATTAGCGAACTGAATGTAGTGAGAGACACCTACTTCAAAGTAGCGTCCTCCAATATTAAAATGGTCACTAAGCTCGAGATGTTGGAGACAGCGGAAAAGAAGGAGCTAGCTGTCAAGGAATTAATAGACATAATAAGGAAAGATATCAAAACGATCGCTTTAAAGCCAAGCTTTGCAACCATCGCGGCCACTGCCAAGACGGGATGTAAAGCAATCACTCTACCTGGTGGAAAGAAATACACTCCACCGCTAGTGTACACAGGAATAATTACACCAACGAAGAGAATACGGATAAAAAGACGAACGATGAAACAAAGGATGAAATTCTGCAGCTAATTAATTCAAGTAAATTCGAAACTAGCATTAAAAATATTTACCGTGCTAATAGCAAGTCGGTAAAAATTGAATCAGAAACACCAGACTTAGTAAATAAATTAAATGGATGCAAGGCGCTGAAAAATAGAAATTTTATCATCAAAGTCCAAGACAAATCAAAACCAAGGCTTGCCATATATGACGTCAAATCTAAACTCATAGAGGAAGAAATAGAGGAAAGTCTGAAAAGGCAGAATGATTTACACGATACATGTCATGTCAAACCCATGTTTCGAATAGGAAAGAAAGGCGCCTCACACACCCACTGGGTGGTAGAGGTGGATCCAGAAACGAGATCTCACCTTCTGGACCAGAAAAGAGCATTTATCGGATTTGGCTCACATAGAATCAAAGATTTTATAAGCGTCACTAGGTGCTACAAATGCCAGAAATTTGGCCACATAGCCGAAGTGTGCATCAGCGAAGAATACACATGTGGGCACTGCGCTGAGAATCACGATACCCGGAAATGTCCAACTAAAGAACAGGACCCATGCTGTGCAATCTGCAAAAAGGCAAAAATTGATGATGTGTGTCACAAGGCAGGAGACAAAGACTGCCCATCACTAAAGAAGCGAGAAAAAACCCTATTGGATACCCTTGACTATGGCATCGCAGAATAAAAGCATAATAAAAATAGGTAAAATAAACTTACAACATGCAAAATTAAACTCCTAAGAAATCAAAAAGGTGGCACTGGACTTAGGCCTTGACCTTTTACTAGTGCAAGAGCCATATTGCAGTTTCAACTCGGCAAACAAGAAATGGAGCATACCCGGACTAGGCATCACCACCAGAATGGCACCATGTAATGATAAAGAAGTTTTCTCAGCTGGAATTATACTCCTGAACCCGAATTACGACTTTCCTTGTCTTTCGAACTGCACTACATCTCATTTTGCAGCTGCTGAAGCTAGAATCATTAAAACTCTATTATCTTCATCTCAGGATATATACCACCATCAATAGATCCTGCAAATTACATCACGGAGCTCAAAGACATTTTTAAAAAATACCAAACCTTTTCTCATTTCGATTGATTACAATTGCAAAAATGAGATTTGGTATAGTAAGAAAACAGATAGACGAGGACAAGACTTGGAAGAATTTCTAAATGCAGAGAACCTTTACCTAATAAACGAACCTGGGGAACCAACTTTTTCCTCATCACTTGGGGAATCAAATATCCTAACCTAAACCTAACAATCTGTAATGAAAAATTAGTCAAAAACGTAATTCGCTGGCAAGTGCATGGAGAACTGTCGGTCAGCGATCACCGGTTGATAACATTCCAAATTGGAACTGAATCACTAACTACTCAGAAACAACGCAATAGATTTAATATCAAATCTGCAAACTGGGTGCGCTTTTTCAAGGAAACCCACAAGTTAACGTGGGAAAAACGTGAAAGCATCACGTGGGAACCCACGATACTAAATATATACAAAAGAGTGAAAGCTCTCACAGATAGTCTGCACAACGCAGCAAAAAGAAGTATTCCTAGGTTAAAATACAAAAATCAGTGATGTTCCATGGTGGAATTCAAAACTCCTTAGGCTGAAGCTAAAATGCAGCAAACTAAGAAGAAGAACACAAAGAAGTATCAACAACCACGACCGTGAATATAACAAAATGGAGTACGAAACGGCCAAGGAGAAATTTCAACAGGGGATACAAAAATTAAAAAGTAAATATTGGAACAATTTTGTTAAAGATGACTTAGCAAACAACCCTTGGGGGGGTGTTTATAAATTGGCAAGGGAAAAACTAAAAATCCCACCGATGAGTTAAAAAATGGAAACGCCCAACTACAGGAGGGAACCATTGAACACATCCTACAAACCCTGGTCCCTAACGACTCGGAAGAAGGAGAAACCGAGTAGGTACCAGAAAGAAATCAGAAGAGATTATTATAAGGACAGCGATAACAGAAATATAGAAATTACGAAGGAGGATGTAGTCACGGCAATACTGCAAATTAAGCCAAAAAAGGAAGTGTGAGGGAATTGGCGTTTCAATTCTCTCCCTTTTAATAAAAAAAATAAATAAATAAAAGTCTCACAGATAATAGAAAAAATCCTTGGTCTACAGTTTTAATACAGCACTATAGCTTGATGGTTAATGCAATGGAGTAAGAAGTACAGACAGTAATAAAATAAAAAAATGCAACCAGCTACAGTGTTATTTTAGTTCAAAAGGTTTCACGCCTTCAATAACTTTTATGGGACTTAGGATAAGATTGTAAGGAATCTTCAAAGGTGATAGAACTCAACAATGTCGCAATTTGTCTGCCAATATCTTATCGCTCCAATCGTGCATCCCAGAAGGACTAAAGAAAAATACATTCCATCAAGCATTACCCTGAATCTTCCGCTTCCCAGAAGTATGTCTTCCCTCTTTCTCGAGTAAAGACTTCCGAACTTGCATTGTTCGTCGGATCCAAATCCGATTCCCTTGCCGCTATCTTCTCCCACATCCAAGCCCCCCTCTCCATTCCCATATCCTTGAGTTTCCTGCTGGTGGAAGAACTATCTCCACCTTGCACTCCATCACTTACTAAGACAACGATAAATTAAGCTCACCCCCATATCGTCTTTTGGATGACATTTAAGTTATCGAATGGCTGAAGTACTCCTTTTTTCTCCAACAAAAACTCATGATGTTCGTATCAAGTTTCAACAATGAAAAAGCGGTAGTGGCAGGCTTCCTTTATCCACCCTCTTATTCTGACTCTCACGCAACGAAGGATTCTGTGAGCCACAGTAATTCTCTGCAAAGCTGAAAGGATAAACAGTTGGACAATAAAAACGGTTCGTATAGGTGGACGATGAATGTTTAGTTAGTTATGCGGAAATGGAGATGAATTTTGAAATGAACAGAAACATTTTTTAGATGCTTAAAAAAATTTAATTCACTGTAGGGGTTGTACTATCAGGCGACGAGAAATAAGAGACCGGTTTTCATCTCAGTTTGATCAAAGATAACACGTTTCATAGGTGTGGTATTGAAAACATTAACCTAACGAAATAGACACTATGATATCTATTACTGTAATATCAACATTCGTAATTAGAGATTCTACAACATGCATCTGCATGCGGACGGAAATATGCATATTTTCACAATAACGTAAATAAATCAATCAAACGGGCTAGATATGCATATTATAGCATATATTAAAGCATAAAATATGTACGCCGGTACATAGTTTTAAAATGTAAAAAAAGAGGCCGAAATTAAAAGAACATGTGACTTCTAAATGAAGATTTTACAGCATATGTCATTCAAGGCATCTAGTTGAGCATTAAGTTTATTTTAAGCTGAAGGTCATCTCTTTAGTTAGGAAGCAGAAAAATTAGACCGTAGCTTATTTAAAGTCCTCCGTAAAAGTTTTGGCAAAAATTTATTGGTATTCTTAAAACCTTGTAATTATTTCGTGATTGAGGGAACTATAAAGCACTCAGGAAAAGTAGATATATCGGAAGACTCTCGGCAAGCCAGCCAGGGACAATGCAAGAATTGCGTTCCCCGAGTTGCCTGGTGTTAACGTCCTACAAGAACTTCACTTCGAAAGACATTAGTAGACTAAGGTAAAGAGCTTGGAGTGTCGTATTGAGCCCATAGTCTATCGTTTTCTCACCCATTCTCCAGGAAATGGAATACGAAAATATACGTTGGAATCTGCGTGGATCGCATACAACTCTTAAGGCCGTTTTACACGGTACATTTATTTGTACAATCTATCGTGCGAACGCATGTACAGTCAAGTGTGCAAGAAAATATGGTACGAACGACTGAATCAGACTAAATGTCGTTTTACACGATGAGTGCAAACGCACATTTTTCCGTGCAATTTAGCGGTAGAAATCGATCGGAATTCGCGAGTCTTTTGTTTATCATGTATATGTTTCACTCGTGAAAATATGTTTCACTCACGTATTTGACACCTTGAAAAGCTGATCACCTGAAATTCGGAACCCCGACTCGACCATCTGCCTACTAATAATTCTCCCGGTTTAGACAAAGCTCTCTGGGACTCTTCTCTCGGGCTTTATATTCGACCTTAGCAACGTTTCGTTTTTTCTCATCTGGATTTTAGGGCGACAAGTCATTGACGTTTCTCGCCGGATCTCCACTGTTGTTAGTCAAATTTCGTGGGTTTATTATGTGTGTGTGACAAATTGTTATTATCAAGCGGTATAGCGGAACATGGGACCCTTTTTTTTAGTCCCTCCTAATTTCCCTCGTATTTGTACCAGTGTTTTAATGTATTTTTTACGATTTCTATGTTACTTGCTAACCAATAGAAATAAAATTATTATCATTATATCACGCGGGATATCAGGAACTTTACTTGAGGACGCGACTAGTCATAATTCTGGGGGAAAAGGACATAAACCCAAAGATTGCGATTACACTGAAAAACCAGAACACCAAATAACACGATGAAATGATGATGCAAACATTTGAGCAACTTTGAGTTAACTCTTCTCGGGTTCTACACTGCTTCAAACTATTCATAATTGTCGACGTAATTAATTCTTACCTTGAGAATGAGTGACGAATCGTCTCTCGAAACGTCAACAATTATGAATAGTTAAAACCGGTGGAGAGCCTGAGAAGAGTTTGCTCATTAAAGATTATATACACAGGATAATATTTACTCATAATATTCGACGGGAAAGTGTTAATCCTTTTTTAAACAACTTTATTTTCAATTGTAACACAGGCACCACAGTTTTCGCCACATCTGCGCCATCTGTTGAATAAAACCGGACCGAAATTGCATGATTGTCTGAATGGAATTAGAACAGGTTCTATTTTCCGTTCAGTCATTCATACATTCGCACAAGCGTTCGCACAATTTGCCGCTTTACACGGTATAATTTCCTGATACATGCGTTCGCACGATAGATTGTACAAAAAAATGTACCGTGTAAAACGGCCTTTAGATTAGATAGGGGCTAGGGGAGAAAAACGTCTATAACTCATTGCAGTTGATATCAGGGAATCAAATTTACATAAGCGCAGAGCGGTGCTAAAATGTACAGTAGAAAGGCGTGAACAAGGAAATTACTAATGCACAGCTCATTTTCAGAGTAAAAGAATGAAATAATAATATTTTCATATGATCTATTAAAGGAAGAAGCCCCAAGTAAAAAACTCACAGTTAACGCGGCAACGATTATTGAGAAGCCCACTGTTCAATCGTTAAATTAATGAGGAAAAACTAGTAACATAGAGCAAGAAATAGTAGAAAAACAATGCCTTCCCAAAAATATTCATCAAACAATTGTATTAGTAATCTTCACATATAACTGGTATTCCTTGAGAGCACAGAGAGTAATGAATTCAATACATGGTAAAGTTAAATACGAGGAAAAGTTTTCTAAAAAATTAAAAGATATGTTTAATTCCCCACATCCAACAAAAAGAAAGCGCATAAATCTTGAATTAACGGTAGCTAATGATATGAAAGTGTTAGCGAAACTCTTGAAGCCGAAATGCATTAATCAAGTAATAATGTAGACGAAGTGCTCAAATAACATTCTCGCAAAAACAATAAATAAAATTACCGATGAAAATTAACGATCGTGTAAAATATATTTCATCCGGTTTCGATAGTTATGAAAGCCACAAACCCATAATCTCTGAAATATACCACGATAAATTAACACTGTAGTTACGAGGTCACATAATCACCACATAAGCGCCTCAGCCCTGTAAAGCCCGTTTGAAGGGGTTAACCTCTGAACTCCTGCCGCCTTATTTCCACCAATGCCTCCGGGCGTTGCTGGTCCGTTGATGGAGGTGGGATGGGGAAGTCTTGTGTTGTCCGAAAAGGGTCTCCCGCAAACAATGGCCGAGAGACAGCAAGTGTAAAAGGGGGGAGGGGAGTCCCCTTCCCTTCAGTCCATCGCACCCTCTCTCTTCCTTCTTCCGCATTCAACCCTAGGGTCCTCACCTCCCCTTATTCCATCAGAGGCGACGGAAGGACTTTCAGGCCTCTCAAGGTTCTCCCCCACACCGTTCTGAACGGTGCACAGCTTACCCTGACAAAGTCATCATCAAAAGAAAGGACTTGCGACACCCAAGCACACATACAACGCACACATATTAGGGGTTAAAACCTCTCCGTGAAGAAGTTTCTCCTCTTTCCCTCTTTGTCACTCTCCGCACATCTCACCAACCCTCTTCGTCTCCGAGTCTCTATTGCCTGCTCTTTTATTAGCGCGTCAGGAAAAAAGGAAAGGTTTCCTTGACGGAAGGACATTAGATATGCAATCTCGGCTCCTATCTCGCCCTATCGATCGCCATTCCCCGATTTAAGATTTTTTTCCTCTCTTTTCTTGAATTCTCGCCGCTCGCTTAAATCTTTTCCTCGCCTCCATATCCAGTCCCGAGTCAATTTACCTCACCGGGTGAGTTTTCACCTCTAGAGATTGAACTCAGTTTTAACTAACGTTGATCTCTCGTCCAATTCTTGATAGTATATACGGTGAATACCGCTGATATTATTAACAAGACATCAACCATTGAATGAACGTGATCGTCACTGAGCACTCTTTGCGAAAAATTATCCCCATATAACCCACAGTCACTAAGTTGAAGAGCAAGAAAAGATATTAAAGCTTTGGGATTAAAGCGCACTGCTCGAATTTTGTATTCTATTTTCCACTCTCGTAGTGACAAAAAATAAATTACCTCAATGGAAAGGCACACACGTTTCCAAACACCCTTTATTTAAGGTAAAGGTGAAACTCTTTCCTTCCATTATGTGGTTTTTAGATCCCTGCATGCATGAAAGCCTTTTTTTTATTACTTCACTAAAAGGTCGCCCTTAATTTACCAAAAGTAGTTTCAATATGATGATAAAAGGTATAAGTCAAAAGTTTATTGTCATTTCCTATTGAATTAAGAGTTTTCCTAATAAATGATAATACCTGAAACAATCGATAACAAGAGGTGATGGAATACCAACAGTGAAAACAAAATGGGTAATGATGATCGTCATCTTTTAATCATATATAGAGATTACAGTAGGAGAATTGAACGAGCACCACGTGAGATAGTATAGAACATAGTATTTTAAGGATGCGATTAACTCAGAATCTACCCCATTAAGCGGCCGAGGAATTCTTACCGTGTTTCTATTTCTTTTTTACTCATATATACCAAATTTCTTCTAGTTCTCAATGTTCAACCGAGCAACATTATACGTGTAAACTTTGACTTTAGGGCTTCCATTAATACCCGCCATCGTTGAACCATTTTTACTATTTAAGAAAATAAGGGAGAAGGACTCTCTCGCTACCAATAAAGTCATTTTACCAAAGAAGAGAAAATAGATTAACTAATACACCACTTCTTGTCTTGGACCCACTTTAACGCTTCCAAAGTGCATGTTTATTGTAAAACCCTTCACCGTAAGAACATAGAACTGAGAACTTCACATGGGGGACGAGGGCGTTTGAACCGGCCTGGATAAATCTGGCCCACTGACCAAGAACCACCCCTCGCTCCCCACCAATCCTCTTCCCCACTCCTTTTCTATCCTCCGCGACACCCATCCCCGAGGTAACAGATCACTAAATATGTATTCTCTTGCTGCCGGCGATGCCGGCAAAACGTCCATAGATTTTTGAGTGTCCTTTCAGTTTATCTTCGTGCGTCAGTGTTTTTAAAACTGTATTTATTTCTGTTGATTAAACTTCGTGTACTTCCTTCTTGCCCTCCTCTTTCTCGATAGTTACGGGCAGGCCTCTCCCTCTCTCCATCGCATCGCCTCGAATCTCCACCCGCGCACAACGCCATCTCTCCTCCCCCACTCACTCAAGTCTCCCAACGCCGCCGTCACCCTGATACCCGCTTCTAACGCATCGCTTACCCCAGGGACGATAAGGGGACCCTTGCAGAAGGAGCCAGCCAGCGTCGGGGGATGTGAGAGAATGAAGAAGTTGGGGAGCGGAGAGGGAGTGGGGGTTGGGGGTGGCGTGGAGGGAAGGAGGAAGAGGTTGGGGTGGGTGGGGGTGAAAGCTGGTGACTGGGGTGAGCGGATGGGGAGGAAGAGGTTTGGGAGACACTGTTGACAAGAAACTCTGCGCCCCGCTGGCTTCGTGATCAATAGGGAATGGAGAAGGGGGTGGAGGGGTGAAGGAAGGGGAGGATCGGGGTGTGGGGAGAGGAGAATTTTTGTGGGTTGCAAGCGGTAAGGATAGAAGGCCAAGCTTCCTATCAAGAGCCCCGGCTAAAATATGCATAAGCACAGGATTGAAGCATGAGTTAGAATAAAGCTTATACTAGGAACAATTAAACGCTCTCTGTTACAATGAGCGTTTACGCAGGGGTAAGGAACACATTATTAAATTTCTCCAGCAAATTCATTGTGACAAGATTGGAGCCTCTTGAGAGAAGAATTTCCTTTAAACTACTATGAAATCCCTTCAGCCTATTTTTACCATCACCTAGCTTTTCTCATTAGCTTGACACAAATCAACATTTTTCATTTGCTTCTTAACTAAATCCAATTAGACTTTTTATTACAAAATGACCAATACTTTTCAAGAGGAAAAACTCCCGCGATTTAAATGACGTGCATGTACATAATTAAATTAAACTGTTATAGAATTGACACACAGAATAGTTAACACCACAAAACTGATAAATTATTTTGAATTGTTGAGCTAAAACGTATTCCGCATCTAAAAATAAAAGTACCAACGTGAAATTAGGATATTTAATCATCGTTTGAAAGGGAAATACAAACCTCATGTCATGCCCAGCATGAATTCTTCCTACACCCCTGCTTCTCCCTTCTTAAAATTTTAAAGACCCAAGTCCCAGGTTACAATGAAACGGATTGGCAACCAATGGGAAGAGGAAGAAAACAGAACGTCGCAGAGGGCTGTGAGTCGGATGACGAGGGTGGAATTTCGGTAGGTGTAAAATGCGAGGAACGAGAAGCGGGTGGGTCTATTTGGACGAGGGAGAGATGAGAAGTTGGGGGAATGAGGAGAGGACACAGCCAAGGTGCACGGTGGGATACAATAAAAGGAGAACGGGTAGCTAATGGACGGAAGCATAGGAGGGGAAAAGGAGCGTACGCGGGAGGAGCGAGGTAGCGCGAAGGGTGGCGTACGAAGGAGAGCGAGAAAGTGCGAGCCAATAACAATAAACCCCTCGGCCTCGGGGAGTTTATGAACGCATTTCTCTACAGGTGGTGATAAAAAGGCAAGATGAGTGCGAGATGTGGGCGGCTCAAGGCGAAAAAGACGGGAGACGCCTCGTTGTGGAGGAGGAGCGGAGGGGGGGGAGGGGTTTGGGGGGCACTAGAAAAATCGAGGACGGTATTTTTCAGGATGAAGGGGGATAAGGAAAAAGGACTATAGAGTGGGAGAGGGAGGTGACGGGGCGATAGGTCCAAAGGCAAACGTGAAGGAATGAGGATGGACGGGATAAAGCACGGCTACAGTGGTGGAGGTTGACAAGGAGGTGAAAGATGTGGAGGAGGAGAAGGAAGGATAGGGATCTTTTCTTCCCTCAGAGAAGAGGGAAGGAGCGATGCGAGAGCGGTCTGTAGGGAGAGAGAGAGAGAAGGAAAGGGGCAAAGTAAGCGTCCGGCCGTTTAGCATTCCGGGCGTCGTTCGCCTAAAAAGGGTATGGGTGAGGTAGGATGCAGCAGTGGAAGAAGCAGCAGCCAGCGATGTGCTACAGGAATGGGATGAGCATGGTGGGAGGAAGGAAAAATGTCAGGAGGAATGGAAGTTGCGAGTGGGAGGTTCAATGGGGGGGGGGAAATAGCAAGGGAAAGTGGGCGTGAAGGGACGAGGTATGAGCGTGGCAGGAGCCCGTTAGCGGTGGTGGTGGGAGAGTAGGGACGGTCAAAGTTATGGAGGAAAAGTATTGCAACAGGAGGCGCATGAAAGCGGAAAGGGTTTTCCACCTCGGCGATACAATGCCAAAATGGAGAGCTGCTTGGTCGACAAAATTATGGCGGAAACCACGCGAGGAATGCAAACATTACTCGCGAGGATGTGCCGGGGTGCATTTCTAAGAGGGAGCGTAATAAGTATTTGCGGCCGGTAAAAATCCCAGGTAAATTGAAATTTTACTAAACCGGAGGAGGAGCAGGAGCGTCTCGGGGTTGTGATGGGCAACTATCTGCAATGTTGCCATGACTTCCTTTAACCTGTGGGTTACAAGAGTCGCAGGAAAAGCTTAGAGATTTTTCTCCAGAATTTGCACACATAAGAAAGTCTCATGTATTCAGCAGGGAGATACTATAACTTACATGAACAGGCAAGAAAAAAAGGGATTTCATCCGTTCTTTGGCCAAGATCGACCTGAAAATATTGGCTAAGTTCGTATTATCAGGAAAATATTGAACGCCGCTAACAACTCTGTCTGCTATTCACCTTCAACTGATATCAAAAGACGCTGCGCTGGTGGCAAGAACAGCATAAATATAAAATCATTAACCTTGAACTCATTTGCCGGTGTTAGGATAAAATGATAAGCAATTCTTTCGATTCTTTTTCTATGGCAGGATTATCTGAATACAATTGAAAAAGAAGCATGTCTATCACATGAATGCATGCATTATCTTCAAGAATAAAATATTAAAACACGATTTATAACCAGTAGCGTAGCCAAAGGGGCAGGGGGGGCGAAGGCTCCCTCCGCCCCGTGTTGTAGCCCCCATAAGTCTGTGTATTTTTCCACTCTTAAGTCCCAAATACGTATAAATAAATGTGTATAATATGTTGGCAATTGTCATATTTTGTACAAACCCATCCGCCTAATGCATCACCAAAATTTGTAAATTTTAGTAAACGGGTTAATTTTTGAGTCGGCGGCGCCCCTTAAAAATTTTCTACCCCCCCCCCTAAACATTTTCTGCCCGCCCTAGACCCAAAACCTGACTACGCCAATGTTTATAACCCTTTATCGCAAATGTCTTTGCATTGAAGAAAATACATCATAAGACTATATAAACAATTCAATGCGTTAATTTGCTTAAGTCTCGATTTCAATTACGCAGGTTATCAAGCAAAACCCATAATTTAAATTTCCACACTTTCAATTAATGGTTATTTAAACCGTAAACTATAATTTATTTTGATGATCGAATTGAATAAGGAGTTAATTCAAAGTAAGAATGCTGATTAATTTAGCTTCCAAATGACTTTAAGGATATCATTATACTATATAAACAGATTATGAGTACATTTTTCTATCAATTCTAATTCCGAGTTAGCGATAGACGAAGGATTAAAAGTAGTACCAACGAAACCAGAAAGAGATATGCCATTCTAAATCTGCTAATCTTCACCCTGTATTTTACATCTAATGCTAAACCCATGAAAAATAATTACGTAACAAAAAAGAGTATTTAAGTTCTATTTCTTCGTCAAGATCAGGAACGACAGCGATCATCTCACACATACTATTACCAATAAAAAGGAAATTGAACTTAGAATATGATTAGAATAAAGCGGAAGTTGAAACCTTAACCACGATACTACGCTCGACATCAAGAGCTATTTATTTCAATAACGGTATATTTAAATTAAAATTAACATTTATAAAAATTATTATTTATGAAAAACAGTCTACATATCTACTCCAGCCAACAACTAAGGTATATTAAACAAACATTCACCTTATAAAAGGTAACGAGAAGCTGGTGAAAATATTTATCATTACTGAATAAACTATAATTCTGTTTAACTCAGCCCTAAGCATAGATCGCTAAATATTTTTAAAGAAATCCATAATCGTTACATTAATGGATCCATGTACTAAAATGCGCAAAGTTTTATCATAATCTTGGATAGTTATTCGTAAAAACAACTGGTTAGGTATATAAAAAGACAATAACATTCTGTTGCGTTTGATTTTCCACCAATTCATTTTAATTCATCCACAACATGCTCACGGAAACTCAAAACCAGAGTGAATTCGTTGGTTTCATTGCCGTAATCCAATTTCGTTTTTTTACCCTCTTCTTTGACATCCCTTCCCCAGGCTACACGGCAAAGTCACCTAAAACCAATTTATAAGGTTTCACACAGACTTCTTACTCTACCCAGGCAGCAACGCAGTTGCACTTGCTATTCAATGGCTGGGGGCTCTACCGAGAGATAACGAGGAAAACTGTCTTTGCGCGAAAAATCTTCAAATAGAGCGCGTTGTGAAACCAAATGATGTAAAAGAGATAAATAGTACTGTGATCATTTAACCCACAAAGGAGCAGAACATCCTTGTTTAACCTCCAAGGGACCAGAGTTATGTGATTAACGAGCGATGATATTCACAGAATATTTAGATTACATACCTTCAGATGAATACATAGGCCATATCACCCGAGTTCAAGAATGAAATAAATTCAAACAACTCACACTTTAAAGGGAGCAATTACTGACGTTAAAAACACTTGAGTCATAAGTGAGCTACGGTAGTGCATGAGACACTAGTATTTCATGAATTTAGTACCCTCTACGTGTTTCCAACACGAGTAAAGATAATCTTTATATGAAAAATAAATAATATTTAATGCAAACAATAGATGAGAAATTTATGAATTTGTACCATTTCTATTTATTTAGTTTAGAAAAAATAAGGAAAGGAAACCCATTTTAAATGTACGAATATAAAAAATAAAGTAGGTACTCCAGAACATGCAAAAAATACAATGAAAATTAGTTTTTAATGGATTGCCATCGAAAATTTGATTTTTCAAAACATGTGTTGTCGTCGAGTTCACAATGCCTCTGCATAATAGATGTCAATTCATTTTAAACGGTTCAAACTGATGTATTTACCGAAGTATAATTTTCAGGCATTTTTAAGAACTTGGATCGTAGATGGGCAATCACTTGGCCATGAGAGGGTATGCCAAAAAACATGAAGTTTGGTGGAGAGAACTCTTTTGTAAAAACTTATACACCAAGACTGCAAAAGCTTAGTTATACTGCCATCAAATGCTTAGAAAATAGAAATATAAACAATTTAAGGTCATAATTGCTCACATATAGGTCATAGTCGACCCCTGTTCGAAAGATTTCATGTATTAGAAAAATGGAAAAGCTGCCTTTCACAAACTCTCATCTTTCCGTTACTTAGTATATTTTGCAATAGCACTATTTAATCTAAAGTCAACGCTACCTCCATATATCTACCTAGAGCTGGCTGTAATGTACTGCGAGATGAGACCAGTAAGAATATAAAGGAGAGAAGACTCTGGTACCTCAAGACCGCGGAACGAAAGGAAGTAGGACGCGTCCTCTCACATCCAGGTACAAAATGTATGGACGAAAAGGGTTACAGTAATACAAGGAAGCGAGTCATCCATCGTGCGAACACTTCAGCGGCACCAAAATCCCACGACGCCCCCCCCCCCCCCCTCCTTGCAAGCTGACGACTCGGATTTAAAGTTTTCTCGCGGCGAGGGTGGAAGATGGAAGAGGTGGAGAGGGAGAGAGGAGAGGAGACAGCGAGGGGACGCTGACATGGGAAAACGACGACAGGTTGCATCAGACAGATGAGGGAGAGGTTGAGCGGAAGAGAAGAGAAAGGGAGGCAACAGGAAGAGACGGGGAGGAAGACAAAAACTTTTAAGCAGAATCTAAAGAAGAACGTGCACACCGTTTCAAAATGAATATTTGGAGGGAAAATCGAAACGGAATACCGGCAGATTACGGAACCAGAATAGAAATTTCTATACGGATTGGCAGAATTTCTCGAAAAGGTGCTAATTCAACGAAAATGTTTTACCGAGTGAACATACACCACGGGCTAGATCGTATTCCTAGAAAATATGGTTCGAACAAAGAGGAGACGGAGTTAAAAGGTTGGCACTTTCCAAGGTAATTATGTAATAGATAGAGAAGAAGTATGAGAAAATATTACGCTAAAATACAGGTTGAAAATAAAATGCTTAAATTTATATGTTCCGGAGTGAAGGGATAGGAAGCTGAATAAAAAAATGCAGCTGGCTCGTAGATATTTCTTGCCATTTCTTTTAAAGCGCTGATAGACTACAATATGAGTTACAATGGAACTACCATTGATATTGGTTTCAATTTCACGAATGTGGTTACTTCTAAAATATTTCTAATGAGTGGTTGCGTAAATAATTGTCAATAGTCAAGTTTTATTAGCATCACGCATCGCAATAGGTAATTACATACCTCTTCCTGCTATTAATTGAAAGGATTTGCATCACAATAGGCCGGTTAGTAACGGCGCATATGTACACAAAATAGTTATTAAACCTATTAAGTCAAGACATTCACTCAATAAGTGCTGCAGAAACATTCAATAAAGGTACAGGCTTCATTAATTGTCTCACAAGGTATTTGGCCTGACGGATTTGAGTTAAATACCTAATTGAGAGTTCCGCAAATGACCAAGATGGCGGATACGCTATGAACGATTTGGTGGCTTAAATGCTTGATAAAAGAGTTATGTGACTAAAGATAAGTTTATTTGCTAATAAATATAATATAACCATGTACAATTTATCCAGTGGTGCGGGATTAAAGCGAACATTCAAATAAAAAACTATAGCTGGGATAAGAAACGAAAGCGATAGTTTCTTAACCCCAAATTTAGTAATAAAGTCCATAACTTTACTGATCACATAACTATCGATCCCAAAGCGAAATATTTGTGCATCCGGCCATAAGTACTCTTTAAATATATATGTGGTTGATGCATGAGGCATTGCGGAAGGCAAAGCATTACGTGCAGCAATAAAGGTAAAATTTTAAATGAAAAAAAATGCATTTGAGGGGACACGCAATCTCTGATTTCACGTCACTCCATTTTCCTGCATGCATAATCGCATAGCTCAGCCCTTCCATGATTGATCAACCGTCAAGGGTACTTCGCGTTCAACTGGTGGATTTAACGGAAGCAGAAGAATTACGGTGACGGATCATTTATTCAAGTTAACACGCCTCCATTCGTGTCACACGATATATATTCTACTCCATTTTTACACGACAGCAAAGCTTCATTCGGGCAGAAGAGGATTAAAAAAAGTGAAGCTAAAAGAGAATTCTTTCTGCGCAAACGGATGAAAATATCTAGTGCACGACCAATGTCAGACTTTTTGATTCATGTGCCTTCTCATAAATGTTTTACTAAATCCCCTAAAACATTACGTGTCAAGTTATTTTGAGTCACTTCGCATCCACAATACAACTAACGTGGTCACAAATCCAATATACTACTAACGCGCAACTCAATGAACAAAAAATCCTAAAGAATTGGTTATCGTGTATGATGCATTTCTCAATATTCAGTGTCAGCCTTTCTCAAGCAAAACTTATAAAAAAATAATATACGAGAATTTAAACCATTAGGCTCGTTTTTATAGAAAGTAAGGGTGATGATTCAACGTGATAATAGTATGATAAATGAAAGAAAAAGTGAGCATGGTAAATACATAATGCTAACCGACTACTCATAATACTTCTCAGTTAAGTATCGCATAGCTTAGTTTTTCACAAGAAAAATATTATAATGAAATACTCATTCTTCTCAGCACTCAAGGAGATTTGTGACACAATACCTCCTGCTTAAGAGACATCATCGTGAACTCTTGACATCGGCTGACCAATCACTAGGAATCACAGCTCGGTGGCATCCGAACTTAGTAGCAAACTTGAGAGAAAAAAGATGCTGCATTCGGATGAAAGGGTTATGCCGAAAGACCAAAATTGGTATCATTTCGATCGTTAAAATTGTATCTTGCATCTCTTAAAAAAATTCGCTTCAACGGTAAAAGCGCCCACATACAATCGTTCAAGTCCCAACGGAAAATCCATTTGACTCTTAACGTAACCGGTCATGATTAACACGCCTCTGTCCCAACCACGACGTAATAGCTAACCCTCCCTTCACTTCTGACAGCCACGCTCGGTCTACGAAACAACCCCTCAAACCTCTCCTTAAGTGCATCAAACCGCTCCTCAACGCCTGATCCTCCTCATCCCATTCAGGTGGGAACTTCTTAGTACTTTCCTCACATAACTCCCTCATTCCTGTCGTCCCGAATCCCACCCCTATGTCCTCAAAGCGCGCCCTATATATCCCTAAGCCATACCGAAACAACCACCCGTCAGCCCTCACCAACACGTCTCTTACATCTAAGGTTCCCTCCTCTCCGCATAGCTGCTCCGCCCCGCCGCTACCCCCCTTTCTCGTCCTTGTCCACTTCCCCTCCTACCCCCATCCGCTCCAACAGTTCCGTCCTTCGGTCATTCCTTCATTGTCAGCCCCAAATGGGACGCCATTAATCAGGGGGGCTGCGGGCCCCGTGTTCCGTTTCACCGCGCCCACACATCACGTGCAGTCCGGATACTTGCCCCCCCCCTCCTCTCGACAGGGAAACGGGGGGAGAGGGGACTACCGTGCTAGCGCCTACTACTCTTCCTCCCCTTCCCCCGACGTTTACCACCCCACCCACACTTAACTCTTCCACAAAAATGTTCAACCCCCGCCAAATTCAGCCGTCGGCCCGCGTCTCTTCACGCAGCTTCCCCACCCGTGCTATCGCAGTCTCCACACCCAGGCCGGCCTTTCATGTAAGCCCCTTCCCCCACCTTCGGTCTCCCTTTATAACAGTCTCTTCCATGCAACTCCTTTCCAGTACGCCCTTATTTATCATCCTCCACTTACAACCTCTCTTTCTGAATTCCTCTTTCTCCCTCCCTCTTCCACAATACATTCGCCTTTTGCCACTTCCTCGTCGCAATGAATTAGTCTCTCGTACATTTTTATTTCGATTCTCACAGAAAAGGATTATTCGCTGTTCGTCGATATTACCCGTCGTACTAATGCATCCAACAGCTAACCGTTGAAGTAACCAACTACTTTTTTCTTCACAAAAAAAGAGATAAATAGATTACTTATGCATATTTAACAATTCCATTTACTTAATTAAAGACTACTAAAGAAAGTAGGATACTTTCCGCCAATTCGGGAACTTAAGTATCTAAAATGGGCTTCCGTAGTCGCACCTATAAGCATTGAAGTACATAACATCTACCAACACATCAGGAGGATTGCTCACTTCAAAGAAAGAAGAGATCAATAAACGCCTATGGAGGTAATATAGAAAAAACATAGTTCATACACTGAAATATCAGCCAAAAATAAATGGAATAAAAAAGCATACGAAGAGATGCTACGGTAAGGCGTCAGTGACTCAAAAACTGATTCGGTATGGGTCGCGATATGCGGTTTACAATGTGGGTACGGTGCATTTCAATGTTAACAACATCGAAAAAGCCCCTGAACTTAATATGCACTGTAGTTTATGGATAGATAACTTGTAATGATGGAGACATAGGTGATTTAGGAAAGGATTACACGCCAGTCAAATGTTGAAAAAACAAAGT
Organism: Pyrrhosoma nymphula; assembly: GCA_963573305.1. NCBI lineage: Eukaryota > Metazoa > Arthropoda > Insecta > Odonata > Coenagrionidae > Pyrrhosoma > Pyrrhosoma nymphula. Next base: position 156,237,205 of record OY754327.1, on the reverse strand, counting down.
TGCACGTGGAGAAGTTTTGGGCCGGAAGGGGAGAGTTTCCTGCAGTGAGAATGATTGGAGATGCTAAGATGTGCACACGTATCTCAATGCATTAAGTCGAGCAAACTCAAAGCGTCGTTGCCTAGAGCAATGCCGTGTCTGGAGCCAAACATTCGCGACAGCACGCCTCCACGAATTTCGCTGCTCCAGCTTCGCAAGCTTATTTCCCCCTTCTCTCCTGCCTCCTCCCACCACATCGCAACTCCCTTGCAGAAAAATCACGAAGCGTGAAACAATAACAGAGTGGGAAGAAATTTGATGAGAATGCACGAGCGACGATCGTACCAGCGTCATTTAGTAATGAAAATTCCCGCTCGTGAACGAAACATTAGCAAATAATTTTATTTTATAAAAGAAGTGCGATCACTAAGAAAGGTAGAGACGAGACGCTAAGTACGTTTATCAAATAGAGTAGAGTCTTCCGAACAGCACCGAATAAGTCAGCACCTGCGGCTTATCACAGTATTTACAGTCTCGCATTTTTTTGATATTGTTGTTATCACAATCTTGATATAACAGAACCAAATATCACTGCGAAAGAAGTAAAACTTACCCCAAAATAACTCGAAAAATATATTGTATTTGCCTATCTCAGTGATACTAGGAATAAAACCGTGTTCTTATTCAAAATTCACAAATCCTTGAGGAGAAAAAATTCACAATCAATTATATGCGAACATTACATTTTTAGCATATTTTGATATTTTGATTTTGTAGTGACACTGAAAGAATTTAACAGTAAAACATTTCTGAAGCATCGATCGATATATGTTCGCACTGCCACCTCTTTTAACTAATATTTTAAAGTAACTGGAGCTGTGATTCCAAAAGTGACCGTAAATCACTAATATTCACCCATAAATTTAGGTTTTGTAAGTTCAAGTCACAAAGTATAGGTGAAAATCAAACCTGGATTAGAATAATAAGCATTATGACGAAAAACTGGACGAAAAGTAGAAAGATAACGGCTACTTCGAAAGAACGATGGGGATGCCAATGCCTAATTGAGTGAAAGAGAGGCTTCAGAGGCGTGGGTGTTTCGTGAAGGTTGAGACTATGGACTGCAAGTGAAAAACTTTGGAAGGGGGACGGATGCATGATGGAAACAATAGAAGGTAGAAGAGTGACACCGGATACTTGAGCCACGTGCTAGGAAGGACGCCTTCGGTCCCCATTCAAAGGAGGCGCGAGGGACGAGAGCAGAAGCAGACAGCGGTGCAAGAATAGAGGAAAATTGACAAAAGGAACGTAAGGGATGCAAAAAATTGAAATAATAGTGAGGAAAAAGATTTTTTAAAAATAAGATAGGTGCAAGTGTGCTCAGGCTGAAGAATGTCACAAAGACCATAGCTTAAGGCGGAGCAGGTGTCCAGATGAGGTCCGAGATTGAAATTTCGGCACGTGGGGAAAATACGAAAAAACAAGTATGTGCAGCTGGTCAAGCCAGGAAAGCTGAGAGCAAGAGATCGAGTGTCTCCGAGCTCAAGTGACTCTACGTGGGAGGTAATGTTGGTGGTCTATTGAGAAACAATATGAATAATTTGGGCTCCACCAAAGAGCGCATTGAGAATCAAATTTGTAAAAGAAAATTACATAAACGGAGTATTCAGCCACACTAGTATCGGTCATTCGAAAGCAAGATCTCGGCATAGGTTTTTATCTGGAAAATATGCATTTTTTCAGAAAATGGGATATATGAACTTATGGCTTCTTTATAATTGAATGCTCCTCCTATATCATAAATATACTTCCCACTTCTTAAGCAATTACAGGTTATGTGGTTTCGGTGTAATCACGGACATGTAAAGAGAACTTTTATAAGAATTTAATTATCGATATGCCAAAAAAGAAAAGAGCCGAGAGATGCAGACTTAAAAGTAATTAGACTTACTGCTCATGCGTTGAAAATTCTGATCTGAATTAGCAACAGGAATATGGAACACAACATGAAAAACATCTTCGATTAAAACTAATTCGGCTTCAGGAAAAGTATGGGAACGAGAGTAACTATTTTAGCCCTGAGATTTATTATAGGGGAGAGAATTCAAAAGGACCAGCCCACACATAAGTATTTGCTCAATCGCCTTTGAGAATGAAGTTCACGAAGTGGATTGGAACTGAACACTGATAAGTAAATAAAGGAGTATCGCAAGGATGTTATATCACCAGCGATCGTCAATATATACATTAAAATAGCAATAGCTGAAATAAAGGCAAAATTTAAAACAGGAAAATAAGTGCATAGTGAAAATATCAGCATGTGCAACAGCATCTACGATTTTCTGTCAGCATAGCAATTTGGGCTGAAAAGAAAGAAGATCTGACAAAAACGCTGAGATTAAGGTATACACACAACTATGAAAAAATAGAACTTGATGATAAATGTTTCAAACAACCAATATTATGGTTTGAGGAATAATAATGCTATCTTGGAAGCAGAATTACCAGTGATAGAAGAAAGAAGAAAGATATTGGGTGCATAACACCCCGAGCAATGAAGGTATTCTATCTATCAGAAGAGGAGTCTGCAAAGAGCTAGTAATGAATGACTTCACAAAAACATAATCACGACCTTATAAGGCAATAAAAACCTGGACAATAACATCAGCACAGCCAAAGATATTATAGGCGATGTAGATGTAGTGTGATTGAAGAATGATGAGGATCAAATGGATGGACAGAATTACCAACAAAGAATCCTATGAAGAGTTGGTGAGAAAATAAATATGATTAAAGCCCTAAGAAGAAATTACACATTTATTGACCACATTTTTCGACACAATCTGCCACTAAAAAAGTAATGGAAGTAAAAATGACTGGTAAGAGTTACAGAGGAAGACCAGGAAGGGAATGCATGAGACAAATTATGAAGGACGTGAAAGTGAAAAATTTTGTACTAATGAAGCGGTTGGCTAATAAGGGAGAGAGAGCTGCAGTAAACCGATATTAGGACTGATGATTGCTGATGATGATGATCCGGATATGTAGCAAAATATTTTCCAGATAGTAATTACTATGTCACGGGTACTTTTTTAATGGCTGAAATGTATGTCTTAATGCATCCAAACGTAGTATGAAAGAGAGATGAACAATACTCCAACCTCTATAAGCAACTTGCATCCGAAATAATAGTTCAGGATTCTACCAATTCCTTGAAAGGTACCTCTTTCTTAGACATACCTCTTTTCTCCATTTCGAGGACATCTTCAAACTGTCATGCGCATAAAAATCAATCAACTCGCCATTAAGATACTACAAATAATACACAACCAATGTTTCGATGGGCCTCAGAAATTTAAAAATCCTAATCCTCATAAAGTGGTTCAATTTTGATACACACCAAGTCCAAACCCTCTGTTACACCACAGGATAATCACATTTTTGCTTAGTAAGTCAGAGATACTATCGTAGATAAGCCACAACAAATTCCCAAGGGAAAATCTTCCGATTAAATTTGAAAAATAGAGAAATGATTAAAATATATTTAGTTTTCTTGGTATATTTTTCTCTCTCTGCATCGGAGTCAACTTATCCGTACTAGTATCTGACACCACACACGTGCTTATGTGAGTCTAGAGGTTGCTGCTACTAGCACCTTTTGTATTAACTCATCTGATACATCTCAGGAAGCTCTCAGGTCTTCATAAAGGTTTCACAGACCACCATGGTATGCCCAGTTATAAGGGTAACTCCGAAAGTGGGCCCTTTAAGCCATCTAGATCATAGATACCTTTCGTGCCATTGTTTGGGTTGCACAAAAGACCACCCAAAGACCTGGTATGCTGCAGTTGCTGCACAGACCGAAACTTGAAGAGCTAATTTATTTCGTTTGACGTTCATGGACTACGGCAAGATCAAACTATTTTAAATTCCCGATGTGATAGTGAAATCTCAATTGACACGCAGAAATGCCTCGCCAGGTTTCAACTTTTTTATATTCAGACTGGTTGTGTCAGGTGAAACTTGGTGGAACTTGGTTTGTAAATAAAATCACTTTATAATGTTCCACAATCATATTTATTATTCCGACCTAGGCTTCTACTCAAGTTAAGTCATTCTCAAGTTCTTAACTTGAGTCGAAACCTAGGTCGGAATAATAAAAATTATTGTGGAACATTACAAAGTGAATTTATTTACAAACCATCGCAATGTGGTTCCGCCAAGTGAAGCCCGAGAATTTGATATATATTGGTGGAACTTGCTTAACATAGTGAAATGAAAGCTGTGACTTAGTAATTCCACATGAACGTAGGTACGACCACATAGGTACGACCTACGTTTCGACTTATGAAGTCATCATCAGGTGATGATGACTTCATAAGTCTAAACTTAGGCCGTAAATAAAGTTTTGTGGAATTACTGAGACACAGCTTTAATTTCACTATTTTCATATTGAACAATTATAGAATCAAACTGTCAATTTTTTGATAACACGATTATTACCTCTTATTTGATTTATTTCAATAGAATAATTGGATAATTATTCAATAGTTAATCGCAAATAGCAAGAGATTATTCGATTATTTAATTAATTTCAACTAATCATCAGTTCAATTTCGTTCATAGCTTTTCACAAGTGTAATAAACCCCTGAAAGTTAGACAACCTAATGATTGAACGACAATGCGGGTAGTATAAGCTAAACGTTACAGGCGAATAAAAATCTGTGGCTCTTGGCTGCAGTGACCTGTCCACTGTCCAGTGTCCAGTTTTGATCTTCTTATCTAATATTATGGAGAATGCGGAGAGCAAAAAATATAGATATTTACTAATTTCAGTCTTAATTTAATCCAATTTCATTAATTACGCTAGGTAGTATAAATACTATATATACTATCAAAAAATAAGTTTTACGACTTTTCTGCCGTCACCGAGACCAATAGTAACACTAGTAAGCCCTAGTCCACAGACTGCTATTTTTTTAATAGAGACTTGTTTCATTACAAACAAGAATAGTCTTATTCAGAAACTGTAAAGTGTTAAAACGTACATGAAGTGTTCGTAAAACCTAAAATCGTAGATATTAATTGGAACATCTACGGTCGAATGGCTAGGCATTTAGTAAAACTACGTATACGTTTCGAGATAAATTAGTTTTGAGATAGGGAAATTTCCTATTTCAATAGATTGTTCAAGGTAACTAAATGCATTAAAAACCGTAGGCGGAAATCATAGGTGTTATTTATATAGGTGGAATAAATTTAAACTAATCAGAAACTAAATCGAACAAAAGCGTGCAAACTACAATTAAATGGAGAAATTCACATGAACCACGGCGAAGAACCGATAATTGTTACGAGAAGCGATGAATACGACTTGTGGCGGCAATCAGAATTTAAGATGGAAGGGCATTTCCTATTGGTAAGGGTGGATGCAAAGAAAAATGGTTCGATTCACGGTATTATGAAGATGAAATAGAAAGAGTGAAACTAGAAAATTAATTTTAAAAATTAGCTACGTCTACTAGGAGTGAATATTTGACAGAAACATTAAGATCAGGTTTAACTAAACAATAACCAGACTTAAGACTGCACGACTCAAGGGAAATAACGACGACATTTGCATTTTCTACTTCTCACTTCATGAATTCGTACTGAAAACATCAGGATTTCAAATTAGCAACATCAGAAAATAAGTATCATATTCGACTAAATAAAATATACATCGTAAGCAATATGTACCATAATGTGAACAATAGAAATAAGTTGCTTCCCTGAGCGATAAGAAAGTAATCTATCAACCAGTAGGAGCGAATGAGCGAATAAATATAATTGAAAACCATATGATACCAATTTTTCCAAAAAGATAGTATATTACTTCTTCACCTTACTAATACACCTAACGATGAATATTCAACGACGATCAATTAAAGAAAACAAGGAACATGTGGATGCACTTACTCTGCTCTATGTAATTTCTCTACTCTACACTATATGACTTCATGATTTAGTGGCAAATTTTAAAATGAAAAAAGTTGAAGTCATTCATTGGATCCGTAAAAAATTTATACACCAACGAAATATCCACTTTTACACCTACGCTGGAAATATAGATGGCAAACGCCTTCATCCCTTCTGCAGTTATTGAAAGAATATTTTAAAAAGGGTAGGATCAAAAAATGGGACTACGTATAAAGCAGAAAAACGAATACCTCGATAAAAAAGATAAGGTTTGACGAATGCCTAGCCACAAAGTGCCATGAAAGAAGTACGAAGTTACGGGCAGGAGCGCACAAAAGGCTCAAAAGAGAGAAAAGAAAGGAAGCAAAGAGAGCCGGGAGGGATGAAAAGAGAGTAAGAAGGCCTTTCGGTGGCTGGTCATCCTAAGCAAAGGTCTTTTGGCTCACTCTCCGTCCATTAAGGTTTATGAATATTTTCCGACAGAGACCCGCCGCTTGAGGCAGAACCGTAAGGGAGAAAAAACGATAAGGTCGGGGGAGGGTGGAAGGTAAAGAAGAGAGGGGAGGACTGAGAAGAAAAGGAAATAGTAGAGAGTAAGGAGATTGAGCGGAAAGCGACGGAGAGAAATAGAGAGAAAGAGAGAGGGAGAGAAAGAAACAGAGGCACATGAAGGAAGAGGAAGCTGGAACGACGGGGTGGAATGTATGCGTGTGTTTGCCTTCCATCTTGGGAATGGGAGGGAAAGGCGGAAGAGAGAAGACCAAACGCCTAGGAGGAAGAAATAAAAAACGACGTAGACGAAAAAAAAATTAAGGGAAGCAAAAGAGAAAAAAATGCATGCGCCCGGAGAACAAACTGAGGGCGGCGGCTTTGGTCAGGAACAGGAATGACGGAGACGGGAGTAGTGTAGGATGGGAGTGAGGACAAATAAAAGCAGTTGTTGGGGGTGTAATAGGGAAATAAGGGGAGTAAGAGGAAGGGAGAAGGGTTCGAAAAGTGGAAGAGGATTGCAGGGAGGGAAATATACATATTGAAGGGCGGGTGGTTTCCCGTTTGGTTTTTGAGGGCAGTCTTTAAGTTTCGCACGACTACTAAGAGTTGACTCAAGGGGACATTAGATATCCGTGGGGCCTCGATAACAGGTGCAAGGGCTCGGATTAATGGAAAGTGATATCTTCCGAAAAGTTTGGCCATGGGGAGACACGTAGACGGGGCAAAAATAAAGTCTAGCTCAAATTCGTGATAGCAGTAGGAAGATGTTTTTCATAGCGATTTCAGTCATATTTGAAAGATGTCATTCAAGTAGAAGTCCCGTTTCAACCTTCAGAAGTGAATAAAAGTAATGTTTTCACTTCTCAATTTTTGTAATGCAGCGCTTGATACTGTGAGCAAGAAATGGTTCAAGATGACAAACATAAATTTAACAGGGAAATAAAAACAGCTGAGCAAGTCTAACATACTATAACTCAAATTCGATGCTAACAAGATTCTTTCGAAGTCTATAAAGAACGCAACCCTCAGACCTAAACGTAATATTATTTTGAATTTTGATTCTCCAAAACATATAAAATAATTTATATCGCATAAAAATTATAAATATAAAATTATTGAATGACAACCTTTCAAAACAATAAGAGATATAGAGGTTTACAAATGAAACATACGTAACATCTCATCATTAACCTATATTTTTCAAGTAAAAATACCTTGCGGAAAAAGGTTTCGCGGTTTTAAATAAGAAATCGTGAAGAGCTTCTAAATTAAATCGCTCGTCTTTCTTATGGCTCGTTAAAAGTAATAACAAATAGCGGGAATAGTAAAAGAGAAATAAAAATTATCCAAGCATTTCGTTTATATTTTAAACTTCAACTTTAATCAGGGAAAACTGTAAATGAATATTGCTCATGTATTCCTTAACTTGCATGATTAACTTTTCTGCATGCCAATGGTTCTGTGCAAATATATTCACATCATCTTATTTGAATGGAATACGAATTGATAATTTATCATGCCGTGCAATCCAAAGGTCTCATAAATTACATTACTTGTCCATAGAGTTTTTTAATACAATGTAATGTCCGAGTGAAAGCTATAAATCTTTAGAGATCGTTGGTCAAGAGAGAGTATAAGGATGCGCCCATCAATAGATTATGGATACTTTTACCATTTCCAGATTTTTTACCAAAAAACATTTCCATTATCCGCGAATGCTTGTCTCATTGAATATGCACTCACTGGAAACCCATAAATACATCCACCAGCTTGTATTCATTTAAATATGCGAAGAAATATCTAACATAACTCACGTTGCTCTTAATTTAAGTGGAGCCACATTCTATACCGCTGAAAGTATACATGAAATCCCTCCGAGAGTACAAAGACTCAGAAAAAAGGGGGTTCTTGGTGTGGGGGAGTGAGCGAGAAGGAGTAAGGGTGGAAGGGGACAGGGGTAAAGGTTCTGGATGGCTCACGCCCCCTTCCCCTCAAAAGAAATCGTGACTTGGTTCGAAATGGAGTTGGCCAGTGATGAAAATGTGTTTGGAGACAACGTGGAAAGACAGGAGGTGGGAGAAAAAGACAGAGAAGACATAGGAGGATGAAGAGGGAAGAGCTGGCAAGCAAGAACTCAAAAGTTTACAGTGAGCTCGGACGAATAGCGTGCATTCGCAACATGCCACGAGAATGCTTCACCTCCCTTCATTTCCTTCACTTCACTCTCGTAAAATATTCTCCCACCCGCTCTCTCACAGATCCAACCCCTACCCTCACTGCTGCCCACTCCTCCTCCCGACGACTCTTTTAATTTCCCCCACTCCCCCCGCCTTACTTCCACGCCGCAGCCATCTCCTGCGGGATATGCATTCTGTGGCGGTAGTATCGCTGCTGATGGTAGTTGGGGGAGGGAATTGGACGGCCTCGGCGTCAACGGAGCGTGGAGCTTAGACGGTGACCGCCAGAGGAAGCAACCAACCTCAACCTATTCTGCCTCACCGCCCGGGCACTACCCAAATGATTACGACTAAGACTGACGAGCAAGGATTCTACAACTGATTCCAGAAAAAAGAATCTGTGAAACAAATCCTTGGAAGCACACACATTTGCAAAACTTCTGGGTTTTACCTGTCGTCCGCTTACAAAAAAAATTACTTATATTTCAATTGAAATGCACAAAGTAAATAAAATTGGCTACTGTTGCCTCCAGACCACAATTAGTACTAATATCTTGATGCATCAAGAGGAACTCGTCTAGGCAAAGAGAATTTAGACGGGCTAGTTAAACCACCACAATGGCCTAAGGTGCAATGATCTTGAAAGCTTCGGAGCCACAATCCCCGCGAAGTAACGAATAAAAAAAGAGGTTTTTGTATATTGAGGATTGAGTTTTCCTCATTTGTAGGTTTTAAAAATAAATGCGGTTGCACATTTAGTGATTTTTGGCTAGCTACTGTTACATTAATTTAAATGTCAATGATTTTTCTAGCCTCAATAATGAAAAGGGCTTGATGTATCACGTCGCGATCTGAATAACCGAAGTTTTTTCATTTAAATCCCATTAAGGTTTCTTACCCATATGCCTGCCTCTTTCATACCCATATGCCTGAATACCTTTACAACCTATTCACCCTCAGAACTACTGTTTCCGTCAGAAGAACTCGGGCAGACCTAAACCTTCTCCACATACCCCAAGCCCGCACCAACCAATACCTAGATTCCTTCCCGATTATAGCATCCAAGTTTTGGAATTCATTACCCCTCTCAATAAAATGATCCTCCACTCCGGAATCTTTTAAGAGGAAATTGTACGAATATTTAAAACAGTAGCACTGTTGTTTTGAAATGTATGAATCTTTGTGTTGATTAATTTGATTTTTGCTAGAACCTTTGTTTTCAATTGCTCTTGTGTTTATGCTATGCTTGTGTAATATGAGCAGAATGTTTTTTGTACTTATTCTTTTTTGCTCTTATGGGTTTCCCAGAGCATCAATAAACCATTCATTCATTCAAGGTTTTGATCCTGAATTTAATTAATTTCAATGGGGAGAAACACGCTTACTTAAATTCGTACAGCAAAAAAAAGTTAGAATTAGAAATGAGGGACTTAAATCATTATTAGGAAATCAATATTAATATGGAAACCCATAAGGAATAGTATTCGGAGAACATGTTCTTATGATGACGAGGAACAGCGAAAAATTTATAAAAATTCACAATCCATGGATGCATAACAATATGCTTTAAAAATAAGTATTTCGAGGCAGGCCATCCAAAGGCTAGACAAAGACTATATAAAGTAAGGGATACTACCATTGATGTTGCGGGGAAACGCGCAGATAATAAGAAATTAACTTGAGAATGGGCTGGCAAGTAGAAAGAGAGTGGCGCAAGAGTTCCGAGAGTTTAGCGATAACTCGCTTGTTGAACGGAAATCGCCGAGATAAAATGGATAGATAACTACGAGAGGGACCTGAGGAGTCATGATTAAGCGAAGCAACACGTTAACTCCACCTCAACCTTTAGGATTAAGATTTAAAAATACCCTCTGCTTCTAAATCTCCAGTACGCGTTTCTTTCGTTGCCTACTCACGGAAAATAGTCCATGCATTGAACGAGGATAACATAGTTAGACTTTAAGCATAGTTAATGCAAGAAAAGCCCCCTATATGGTGTTACTGGAAATAGATTCATGAAGCCAGCAATGCCATTGCATCGAATTAAGTATTGATGGCAATAAGATTTACTAGATAACCACGCCACCAGATTAGCCACGCCACAATATGTTCCGTGGTTCAAAATAGGGGAAGATTAAAATCAAGATCTCTATCATCTGTGGTTTAGAAAATTAAATAAAATAAAATATTTAAAGTTACTGTAATTCTCTCGACACATTAGATACTGAAATTGACATTTCCCTACGTCTACCGATAGAGGACAGAAATTATGATAACACTCCATACTTTCCACAAAAAACATTCACTAAAAAATATTGCCTTAGCCATTACACGGAAAAAAAGTATCCGATTCCGAGTAACTTCATAGTTGTTAGCAACGTTTGAGATTTTAAGCACTGTGCAATAAGAGTCTGAGGAGAAATTACGCGGTGGACGGTATCAGCACATTGTATAGAAGAGTATTCGAACCAAATAGGGAGGCAAATGATATAAATTGAGTGGCGGATAGCAAACGCCTCGCTCTTCAAACGACATCCACTGTTTCCGAGCGAATAATAGGGAAATGAAAAGAAAGTTAAAATTCACTGAGGGGCGGGAAGAGGAATAAGGAGCCTTCGAGAGAGCCCCACTTATGTTTACTCAACGATCCTCTTCTGACCTCAACATCCCCCGTGACCTTTTGCATTTCTCCCTTCCATATCTTCCTTCTGTTTATTCCCTCACCCCCAGTTATACAATTTCTTGTATCCTCCACGTATCTCTACAGTACTTGGGATAATTTTACGCACTGCCTCAACACATCTATTTTCGTTCTGTTTCTCATAAAAAGATTTCCAAACATTACTGCTCAGTCACATGAGTTGTACCAGCACAAGGATGCAACAATGAGATATGAATAAATATTCACGGGAATACAAACCATCAGAACAGAATTGAAACAATGCATAATCCAGAAAATTAAGAAAAAAAATTTTAGACCATGTCATTAGTTAGTTGAAATTTTGGCTTCTTTTTTAAAGAAGTTTTCTTATTTTCTACTGCTTTAGGCGTATGCTTCCTGATGTTGCAAAGACACAATGATAAAAATGAGAGGAAATACGACAATTCAAGACCCCTTAGCTGTTTACACGTTGCATGGAAATTCTCAATCTCGAAATCTTTTTCCACAAAAAAAGGTTTGTCGTACATGACCTCCAGATAAATTAGCAGCCCAAACAAAGTAAATCAGTGATTGGCTAAGCGGTGATAAGATAGCCAAATGCGCTTTATCAAAAGGAGCAAAAATTATAATTGAGAGGGAGATAACGTTCCATTCTATGTGATATAGTGATAGATGAAAACGGAGTAGGAAGGAGGATATTCAAAGGACGAGTGAAGGTGGGTGAATGCTGAGAAGTCGGAGCGATAAAACAGAAAAAATATTTAAACATTCGGATCGATTAATGGCAGTGTCCTGACAAGGATCTGAGGTCGCCGATCCTATTCTGGGGACGACGCCCGTCTGGCATACTACGTGTTGCTTCGGGTTTTCTCTTTAAAAGAATTCTTCCAGGCTTAAGTTCAAAAGATGATACACATAATAAGTAATTTACGCTCCCCCTAGGAGATTAATATCTTTTATATGAATTTGCAAGTATATTGACGATAAACTTAACACTTTTACTACAATTATAAGTGAGCTCAATATTGGTTTGGAGTAATACCTATATTAACTTCGCGTGCGTTAATTTGCAGCGTGCTAATATCTTTTTGCAAATCAGACACTACATCTAATATGCCGTAAAAAATTCACATCTGGGGACAAAAATGTCTATGCATACTGCCTCCGCCGATTCAGAAATGAATATCCACGCATTTCATTCGGGATATCAAGCGGAAATTGCCCAGTTGACTGCTCCATCTAGTTGAGAAACAACTCTTGGTAATTATTGCCGAGTATTTTAACTTACGGAGTAATTAAAGTAATAACTAAATGCATGCCTTGATGAGATGTTAAGATGATTTCGAGTTGTGTTCTCGAAAAACCTAAGCTGCCTATGAAAAAAAACATTAGGAAACAACCACCACCTCTCTACAAGCAGCAACTGTTTATAGAAATTAAATCCTCAAGGCTGTACAAAATCTAGGCTAAATACAATGCCATATTAAATTCAGCCAATGAAAAATCCTCGCACATGTGTAGAGCTACTGCTTGAGATAAAATCTCAATTATGACCAATTTCAAGCCTCCACCAGCTGTAACAAATTATTTTCAAACAATCACCTCAGTGTATTATTACCGACTCGTACAAAATTAATACTTTACGCCATCATTTATATAAATCATATTTCTGCCACTCTCATGCTTCAATTGTAAGCATTATTGACCTCACTACTCTGCTCGTGCCATTTCGGAAGAAACCAACCAAACTACGACGTATTACTCCTCATTTGCCTCCTCCTCCTCGCAAACCACTCGCCAGCACTCCATCCAATGAGCAAATGGAACATTCAACCACTTTCTCAGAAGAAGCACGGCGCCTCCTGAAAAGCGACAATCGGAACAGCTCCATCTTCCCCAGGGAAAACAAATTGCCTGTCTTTTCTATGAGACCAACGCCTTTCCACCACATAGCCGCCGCACACACAATCCCTTCCGGGCATTGCCAACTCTTCCGACAACCAACTCCATCCCCCAAGCTCACTATCAACTGGGACAACCAACATACCTTGAGTGAGTGGTGAGATACGCAAGTCACCCAAGGAAGAGAGCATTACCACAACCGTCCATATATCTCAAGTAAGGAAGATAAAAACCAGCAGTCACACCATGGGATGAAACACGATAAATATATACTTACATTTATAAATCAAATTACTGCTTCAAATATCAAAAATCTCTTATTTTTAAATTTAGCAATCACAGAAATATGCAGGAACTATACATTATGAGCTCACGTCTAAAGCAAACTACGCATAAAAGCGATTCTACTGTGTCACATGGTGATGAAGGAATGTGTCCATATCAAATCATTGTAATTTTCAAAGAAAACCAGCTACCTTCATGCTGAGATGCTGGAAAACCAGCAACGAATAAGTATTTATAACTACTCCCACTTGCATTTTAGGTACGCATTACAAGATAAATCAACTATTTCTCCAAAAATACTTAAAAAAGGGACACTCCAATCGCAGTCAATCAACTCGCAGATTTCCCATGCTAATACGCTTTCATGCCGAGTACAATCCACCAAGTGCGGTTCTTTTAGTTAGGCACGTGATTTGGCGTTTTTATTTACCTAGGAAAATAGATTCGGCAATTAATTTATTAAAAATGAAATTACTGAAAGCTATAAAGTTTGGGGCTGGTAATAAACAAAAAAATCAATCGTTTGCGAAAATTTACATCGAGTAAACCAATGGAAAAAAATAACTAAAATGGAAGATACTTCATAGACAATCCAAAACAAAAGAGTCTGATGGAGACATTGTTATTATCTCGCAGAAAAGTGTCAGTTTACATGAATTCATCAAATTTATAAAAGGGATAAAATGAGAACAACAAAAATTCTAAGACACGAAGGCATCGAGTTTTCTGAACAAAATAAAAGGTAGATGAGAACAAAGTGGGCAGTTATACAAAACTACTTCCCGAGTACCGCCGACAGTCTCGCCTTCCGGGGTCTACCCCGGTCAAGAATCATTTCCCTGAATTTTTTTAAAACATTCGACTACTTTCAAAAGAATCACTGTAGATGATTTTTTAAATGTTTGATATTACAAATTGCATCTGAACGAAGAAAGACTTCATGTTTCAAGAGGTCGATTAAAAAAGATATGCCTAACCGAAGGATTTTCCATTAAAAATTAGAAAATTCCAGCGATAACCTAACGGAAAATCGTCTGATAGCGAACAAGAAAAGAATTGATGGAGGCCGTTTTAACGCAGAACAGGAAAAAAAAATTGTTAAAAGGAGGATGGACGTGAAAAAAAAAATTTGAGGACCACATTGAAAAATATCTGAAGAAATACAGCAGGTTTAAAATACCCATAGCGCAATTTCCTTCCACTCGAGAACATTCCTTAATTATCCCCCGCATCCTAACCCGCACTTCCTCCCACACCCTCTTCCCCATCCCTTGGCCATCTCGGTCCCATCTTCCCCTATTCCACGCCCCCCCCCCCCACAGCACTCCCCCTTCATTTCCCACCCTCCCCCCACACCAACGCAGCATTCAGCTCCGCACCTCCCCCCAGACGCGTTTCACTCCCTCATAACCGTCCCTTTCTGTTTCATCGCCTATTAAAATGTTCTCATATCTCTTTAAAGCATCTCGCCAAGCGGAAACTTCTCTTGTTCCCCCCTTCTCCTCTCTGCCGCTCCTCCCCCTCCTCCTCTTTCGCACCACTCTCCCTCCCACTGGGACCCAACCCCCCTTCCCAACTCCCGCCTTTCCATTTACCTCACTCACGAAGGCACTCCTAATTTTCATGCATCCAAAATAATTTTGCTCCTCTCGAAACCGAAAGAAGCCAGACACGCTATCCTATTAAAAGTTTTAAAAAAATATAAAAAAATACTTACGCATGCTAAGGAACGCTTCATTACATTTCTCACACATGCAAGACCTTCTTTTCGTGCACTCTCGGCGTTTTAATCTCCCTCGTGAAGACTTTTTCTTTTAATATACATAACAAATTACACATGTCAGAACTTCTTATTCGCTGCTACCGTTGAGCGTCCGAAATTTTTTTAAGCGCTCCAGTTTACGTTTCATGGAAACGAGCTTCATTACTGGAGTAGTTTTTTTCTAAGTATGAATCGCCTACATATACACCGGTGAATGGGGACTGCAATCATTTAAGTCAGGCGATGAAGGCAAAAGTGAAATGTACTCTTTATTGCACTGCGAACCACACTTGATGAAACTTATGAGGGTTTATGCAAAGTATATTCGAAAAATATCTATGACAAAAATGAAATTATTCATTAAGGGATTAACTTACCCCCAATACCACTGAATACTTTGACTTGGGAACTTTGCCTAGAGAGAATACGCAGACGGGGGTAAAAATTCTGCTCGAATTCATATAAAAATAATTATATATTTCGGTAGGTGCGGCAAGAAATCGTGCAAAATAGATGTAAGCGAATCTACCAGAACAACAATTTATTCTTGTAAAATTGAAGCTGTTTTTTATTTAATCTAGCATGATATGTAATCAGTATAAGAACAAGGAAGCTATGTAATCAGAATGTGTACAAGGAAGCTTTTAATGCAGTTTAATATTAGTTATTCCCACAGCCCTGATATATAATACATCTCCCTTCGAGCTTCTTCCACATCTCTTCTACGCCCCGAGGTTCCCACAATCTTCGCCACACCCCCTATCTTTATCACTCCACCCATTCAAAATAGTCAATCGGGGCTTAGGTTTTACCTCTCCAAGCTCCATCCAACAACCCTTCCCTCACTTCCAAACACTCCCTTCCAAAATTCCACCTCTGCCTGAATTTCTCGAAAACTCCAATTATTGAAGTGGCACTATTTACCCTTCAATCCTTTAAGAGGGGTATGAGAGTCAGGGGAGCTTTCAGTTCCGTTGAATATCCGGAGATATTGCTGCGTCGAAGATAAAGGGAAGGGAATGGCATAGTCTAAGGGGCGAAGAGGAGGGTTTTGATTCTACAGGAATAAGGGCGTTGGACAAAAACATGAAAGGTTCAGTGATAAATGAGGAAGTATAGAAACAGGAATCATACATTTTACTATATACAACAAACCCTCTCCTATTTATAACTTACCGGAAAGCTTTAGGCGGTACGTATAACAGAAAATAAGAAAAAGACGTCGAGAAAGTTTGTATCTAAACCACAACGTCGATACTGTAAAAGAATCAACCATTTACGTGGTACTTCCAAAATGGTGACGGTAACATTTAACTTTTTCCTAGTTAATGGCACCATAGTGATAATCGTACAGTGTTAATAACTGAATAAATTATGCGCGCTGTTATACAGCATACATTTGACTCTTTCAACAAAAGTAAAAGAAAAAGGAAGATAATTTTTAATCCATTCACACTGATAAACTCCTGACAAACCAAACTGACAAAAAATACAATAGCTCAATTTTCAACCCATAAGCTACGACGCTCTCACTAAAACGTCTTGGAAGGACTACAGCCCAGAACCTTGATTTGAAATGACCCGCCTCTCCTTTTTTCTCAAATCAGCCCACGTATCTAATTATGGGCCCTTTATCACAAGAAATAGCTAAAATTCGAAATTTTCCTTCTAAAGGTTAAAAATTATGCGTACACTTTTACCAAACCATTCAAAGAGGGACGCACGCCGGTTACTGGTGAACTTCCGATGATTTATTCAACAACAGAACATGTTTTCTAGGAGGCTTTCAGTGAATTTTTCAAGCCAAAAAAGTGCATTTTGCTATGAACTTACTAAATAGGTGAAACGGATGAGAAAAATTATATAACTGGGAAGATATCCCTGTGCATTTTTTTATTTTACGATTGAATTACGATTTATATCAAATATAACTGCCACACAAGAACGTTATATGAAAACTTGCTGAGTCTATTGACTGATTTCTAGCAAAGAAGCTTAAAGAATAATTCTAATTTAGGAAAGAATATTTCATCGTAAAAATATCATAAAACTAAAAAATAAACAAAATTGGAGAAATAATTTTAACATTCACTGCTTACTGGTGAATCCGCGATTAGGAAGCCTCCACAAACGGAGAAATTACTGATTACGCGACAATAATCGAAACGAGAGGAGTTTTCAATCTTCTTTTCCAAATCTGCCAGACAAAAGATTTTCCTTAGAGTAATTCAGGAACTCATTTCCAGACTGGATTTCAGATGAAAGCTTAATGGAAAGGAAAGAAGGGGGAAGAGAAAGATTTGTGCCAAAGAAGTGCGGCCTTTTCGGAGGAAATAAGTGGGCGGACGTGAGCAGGAACGATGAGGACCTTGAATATCTTAAACGTAGCAGGAGAGAGAGAGAGAGGAAGATTGAGAATTGTGTTGGCGAGGAAGGGTATTGGGTGGAAACGAAAGAAATATTGGAAGACGCAGATTCTTCTAACCCTTCAATAAATGCAGCTAAGTGGGTGAATAAAACGAATATGGAGGGTAGCGCGAGAAATACTCCAACAACAGCGAGAGGGGAATGACCCCAAACGCATCGCATAATCTCACGCAAGAAGAAAAGGGTATGAGAGGTTTTCTTAAGGAAGAGAAGCGGAAGGGAAAGAAAAGGAATTGGAAAGATGTGAGAAGGTGGGAGGCGAGAAAAAAACCGTTAGTTACCGGTCTGTCAATTGCTGACTACTTCCCAAAGATATTCATTCCGCAAGAGCCTACTAAAAAGGAGAGCGCAGGTGGGATGGGATGACTGGAGTTCAAAGACGCCAGACGGCAAGTGAAGAGAGAGAGAGATAGAGAGAGAGAGACAAGACAGGGGAGAAAGAGAGGGAGAGAGCGAAGAAGCAGTGAGAAATATCGCCGACGGCACTGGCTAAGCAGAGTCTCACTGACAGGCGGTTCGAGAGATAAAAGGGTGCTAATATTTCGATTAAAGGGGTTATTTATTTTTTATTTTACCTCTTCGTTCATTTTGTCCCCCCATGCGCTAAAGAAAAGTGGACAGGAGCGAAATTGGAATGCCTCCCATCCCCCCACTAATTCCTTCCTTTTAAGAGCCTCCACCAAAAAGCATTCAGGAATGTTTCATTAATTACAAGCGAGATGAATCTTTTTGAAACAGGAAATATTGTGAGATTATCAGTAATGGAATGGTATTCCAGAACTGAAAAATTAAAAACGGAAATTGATAAATGCAACCAATTTAATGATTCGTACGAACCTTGAACACATTTTTAAAATATTTATTTTAGAAGTTTAATATCGGTATAAGATTATCGCCCAGAGCATAATGCACTGATTGGTTCTTTCTGATGCTACAAAAAATCCACTTCAAATTCATGATGCAACTCAAAGTAAGTTTGCCCACCATAAGCGAGACAGCCAATTACAAGAAAGTCCGCTAGAAGCTTCTCCTATCACTTCAGTCAATCGTGCTACTTTTAGTTATTTCTTTAAGTACGGAAGACATATTTACACTTTTGAAAGTTGAACACATTCAATTAGTCACTCTCCTCTTATAATAAATGCGAAGGAAAATATTCAGAAGCATTAAGATACTTATAACAACTTTGTCTCACAAGGAGAAGAGGGGCATAATATGCTGGGGCATCGCTTTTTTATTGAGAACTAAGTCCAATACACAAATATGAACACAAACGTACTAGGGGGTCAGAACTATTCGTCCGGAATTTTTCAAGTTCATTCCAGAAATGGGAAGACTCGAGCGCATGAAAATTAAATCAAAGGAAAAGTAACTCAAGGGGACATATTAAATCAAAAAAACAAGGGAGCCAAAAAAGAAGTAAGGGAGAATGAGGAGCACAAAAGAAGAACAAATACGACCCCCTTACCCGCCTTCTTTATTAAGGATGAATAGATTGAAGAGGACGAGCAGAATAAAAGGGAATTAACGATAAAAATTCCTCCTCTCCAAAATGAGTAAGGAATCGAAAAAGGGGCAGATAATTGATTGTTATTACGAATGAGAGCGTCGCCCTTTCAAATATCGAAATTTTGAATAAAATGAAAACGGTCCACGAAATTGAAGAAATAAATGGGATGAAGGGCAAAAAAAGAACTTCCATGGCCAACACACAGAGGACCAATCCGAGGGAATACAGAGGGAAAATCAAAATGGTACGATGGGTAGAAAATGGAGGATTACGACAAGAGAAACTTCCACTGAGGGAGCGAGATACCGAGGCGATAAATCAATTTTAAGATAAGTAAATTTATTTGCATATAGTTTCTCATAGCAAGATTAAATTAAGTAGAAGGGTATGTAAATAAATGCGGTAATAAAGGAAGGAAATTAACCACTTTCAAAGCAACCCGTTAAAAAGAGTGATTAAATGACCATAGGTAATCATGATGAGTTGATATTATTGGTTAATAAAGCATAATTAATCAGCGACAAATTTCGAAAACAAGAATTTGCCACAATTTCAGAGTTGTACATATCCCTCGAAGTTCTACCAACTAAATAATTCGCTTTTAATTCAATGAAAAATAGTATCAATATTTGCAAGAAGATCCAAAAACAAGAAAACTCGAAGAATTGCTCATATGCTTCTTCGAAAAAGTTCTGAAGACGCAAGTAGATGAAGATTTACCAGTAGAAGTTCATAAATATTTCTAAACCAAACTACGAAGGATTGTAGCACATTTTCTATAGAAGTAGAGGATTCTACGGACAAGCTACGATTTAATTCCAAATCTTGAGCGAACTACTTTTGCTGAATATGAACTTATATTTACACTAATCCAATAAACTATCACATTTTTGAACACTGAAACTTAAAAACTCACGTAAAATAATGAATACACAAACGAAACGTTTACGAGAAAACAACTGAAAAAGTAAGCTAGTTTAGAGAGAAACTCTATCTTCATAATCTAATATATCCTGCATAACTAGTCACTGAGCCCGCAACAACCTATTAATACATTCTATTTGAAGCAGAAAGAAGACATCATCATCTTAAGCGTTTTGTTGGCATGTGTTCATGCTCTGAAGAGATGCTCACAAAAAACACCAGGATGAGTGGCGGTTGATTTCCCACAAACCGGCCGAAAAGCCACAAAAAAGGCCGTAAAGGTAAAACGTCAAAGATGCAGAGAGGAAAGAATGTCCAAGAGATGAGGAAAAAGATCTGAGCCGGTGTTCTCAAAGTAAGTCGATTTCCAGCCACGCGAAGGAGGACAAGCGCTCAGGTGAACATGGATTTTGAACATTGCGGGAGGTTAAGAGGGAGAAACAGGGAGAAGGATGAAAGGGTAGGGGAAAGAGAAACAGAGCAGGGAGAAGAGAGGGTGTAGGATAAAGTATCGATTAAAATGGATAATTGCAGAGAGAGATGGATAACGGCGTATGTAAACGGATGATTATATGAGTAATAAAAGGCAAGATATAAGGTTGAAATGTAGAAGGTAATAACATTAAAGAAGGAGATGATAAATATAAACCCAATGAGATCCAAACAAACTCAGAAAGAGAAACAGTGAAAATTTAATTGCAGCCTAAGATACCGGATGGATATAATGATAAGAAACCGCAAGAGAAACGAATTTAAGGTAGAAGTAATAAATAAGAGGAACGGAAGGAGCAAACCAAACGGTTTCAAAACAAAATCAGAAGAAGAAGAGGAGAGATATGGGGATTCTGAGAACCGAAAGAGAAAGCAAAGCAATGTGCGATGGAATAGAAGCGAAGACCGATTCGGTTTTGGGGGAAGAATAGCAGAGGAAGAAGGTTGGTAGAGGGGACGGGGAAGGTGGAGAGAGAGGGGGGAGGATGGGAGATGGCCGAGCGCGGAGGTGAGTGAGAATATTGGCTTCGTTTGTCGTACGGGAAACTATCCTAACGAGGAGCGCAGTCATTTAAAACAAAGCTCCCCCCCCTTAAAGTACTGGATAGATTGGTCGAAAGCAGCAAGGAGGGAAGAGAAGAGCGTCGGGATTGGGAAATAGTGGCGCCGAAGGGGTAACGAAAGGGGGTGAGTTTTTGAGAAAAAAAAGGTATGCATTAATCCTGAGGGTGGGCGTAGCAAGAGGGAGGGAAGGGGGGAGGAGCACAAAAAAATATCATTATGTGAGCACGAGAGAGAGAGAGAGAGAAAGAAAAAGAGGAGAGAAATAAAATACCGGAAAACGACCGAT
The DNA here is from genome assembly GCA_963573305.1 of Pyrrhosoma nymphula. Lineage (NCBI taxonomy): Eukaryota > Metazoa > Arthropoda > Insecta > Odonata > Coenagrionidae > Pyrrhosoma > Pyrrhosoma nymphula. Next base: position 156,215,784 of record OY754327.1, on the reverse strand, counting down.
TTCATCGCGAAAAATAAAACCCCTGGCGGTGTTCGGGCGCTCAATCATTCAAACTTGCAAAGAGGGGGGGGGGGAAGGAAAACTCATTTCGTTCGGACGAATTTCGTCAGGGATGGGTATGGACGTGAAAATGGGACGAGGGTGGCACACAGGCCTCTCCTTTCCTTCCCCCTGTAACTTCGCTCACTCTGGTGGGGGTAAAGGTGATGAGAGAGAGAAAGATGTAGAAGCGGCGGGGAGCTGAAAGGAGCAGTGCTAAAGGAAGCACAAGGATGAAAAGACGAGGAGGAGATTGAAGGAGAAAGTTCAGGGACGAAAGGGTATCTGCGGATGGTATGGATTACAGAAGAGGAAGTAGGGCATTTTTCAAATCCAGGGTAAAAACACCGCAACGGTTCAGAAGTCATATGAAACTAGGAATTAAAGTAATAACTAATGGCAATAGCAAATTCTGTTAAAAAGCGTGGGGAAAAAGACAAAATAAATATTATCAAGGGAAGCAAGAGCACCGCAAACTTCCATTAACGAATAATAAATTGATTTAATTAAATTTTGTAAAAATATAAGGAAAACCGCAACACAAAAAACGTATTATATTAATATTATAGCTCATTCAACTTTTATTTTAATTGGTCTTAACCCGAAAAATTTAAGGTTTCATATACATATATATATATAGACTTAATTTTGGGTTACATTCTAGTTACAGGCAATAAAAAGATTATTTATCTGAATTATTTGGGCCAGATAAGGGGGATCTCAGAGTTAAGATTAAAATACCCCCGCAACCAAAGGATGTTATATACTTTGAAAATTGCCACATGAGGCTCTCTAACGCTGGAAATGGAACTCAAAAATAAAACAGTTTCCTTTTCTAATAGTGTATGTCTTTTTGGCATGCGATTTATCTACCATAAGAGTTCCTTCTATAAAGCTGCTATTGTGTTGGTATAGACTTTAGATACTTAGTTGGTACATATTGCGTTGGTATAGACTGGTTTAGCCTCGACATCTACTGCATTCGATTTGTTATAAACATCCTGGGTAGCTCAGTGGTCTGATTATTGGTAGAGACATTAAACAAGTCTCTACTCAAAGATATTTCTCAGGAATAAAATTATTACTCACTAAGAGATTTCAAACAAGTCATTATCACGGCGGCAAAAGGGGTCTTCCGCGTCAGGACGATAAATAGTTTGAGGTTTAATAAGAATGAGACACCTGAAAAACTAGAGATATGGACTTAAATTGAGAAACCGATAAAGATCGATAAAGATCAGTTAGATTTGTAAAGAGCAGCTACAAAAAAATATGAGAGCAACTGAGTTGTCGCATATAGGTACTATGAGTGGGTCCTTTAAGTATATGAAGAAGGCAAGCAAGATTAAGACAACTGTAAAAGTACAGAGAATTCGCCAAATCAGGTGAAATATGAGAGATACGTATTAGGCCTTTAAATGTTCGTTAACACGACGAAACGATGGAAAAGCACACATAAATTTAAACGCAACGATATTGCAATGAGGTAAATCAAGCATTTTTTTCATTCACAAAGCACGAAAAATATTCTTTTAGAGCACCCCCTACCTCAAACATTTGTGACAGTATCCAGAGCATAGCATAGATAAAAATTAAGCGAACTCATAAGAACAAAGATGTCAAAAAACGAGATGCGGAACGGGTTCAGAGAAGATTATGTACCACAATGGCATCTGCTGAATAGGAAATGGGTGGGAATGGAAGAAAGGGAGTGGATTTTCCGCTTGGGTGCCACGATTCGAAAGAAGGAGAGTATAGACCCTCTGTCGAGCGATGGCGGGACAAATGTGTGTCGACCGAGAGTTTGAAGTCCAGTGCGCCGAGAGTAAAGTCCAGAAAAAAAAGGTTAGCGTAACGAACCTCGGTTGCGGTGGCGCTGCCGCCGTTTTGAAACAACGGCGATACGACACATGAACGGTAGAGCGAAATGCGTCCGTGATTGCTTTCGGCGAGGAGATAAATGCGCTTAAGCCAGGGAGAGATGGCACGTCGATCCTCTTCACGCATTCACCCAGGTGTGCACACGGCAATGCCCAAAATAGCTGTAAAACAAAAAATGAAACGGCTTTTTGACGCTCACAAAGTTCACTTAATTACGGATCGGTTCCATTCGATGAATGACCACTCTTTCGTGAAACAACTCTCCACGTAGCGGTTATGTCTCGGAAGGGATGATTAAAAGTTTAACCAGCTTCCGACAATGTTCGTATTCCTAATTTCAGAGAACAAATAAATCATTAAAAAAATCTTTGTAAAACCCTTTTTCCTAAAGGGTTGCTTTTTTGAAACAATTGCATTAAAAGCAGACTGATTATTTTTGGGGCTTTTGACTGTGGAATTATTTATCAGAATGCCGCAATCATGTCATCCTCGTCTGAAGTAGTATGCTCAGATAATTATGTTGTGCACATTTTAAAATTTTATATTGCAGTACAGAAAAGGAAAATACATTCGCGACTACAGTCAATTAAAAAGAGATTGGCTAGAACAGGCTGAAGTATTTCCACAATTATTTAACGTAACACGTTAATCAATGCCCAATCATGCCTAAAGAAATAGATCACATTTTACCCAACTAAAACTGGTCTTCTATAATTTTCCACATTATCATTTAGATTAAACGAATTTAGACTCCAGCAGCCAAATTCCTGGATTACTAGTAGGTATAGTCCAGGTTTAGGACGTTTAATCATTCCAGGTCTACATGAAGATTTGAATAAGACCAACATTTGGTATTCGGCTTCGCAAAACATCTAAATTTCAATCCTTAATCAAGAAAGTCATAAATTTAACTTTGTCGGGACTATAGCCACCAAGTATACGTCGGTCATATTCTTTAAGTGGCTTTGAATACTGGTTAAAAAGCTCCGGTAGAACTTTCTTAGACCTATGTTAGATCTGATTTTTAAAAAATGACGTATAAAGCCGGAGATATCAACTTCTCTGGGATAGGAAACGTTTCCAACAACTCAGCATTAGTTTATACTGCGCAGCTCGTCACAAGACCAGCAAGTCTGGGTAGCTACCCACTCCATGAGCGAGGTTTCGTCGTAACCCTCCGCTCCAGACAGGGACCCTTTTCCCGACCAAGGGTCCAGGGGGAAGAAGTAGCGTGGGAGAGAGATAGAGAGAGATTTCGATCCCTGAGAGACACGCCAGACCCTCGCTCGCTCACATTGAGCGGATTGATTTCCGATTGGCCCATTACTTCCGGTCTTGGGAATATCGAAATTGTGGCGAGGGAGGGAGAGAGAAGAGAGGAGAGAAGGAACAAAGAGAGAGATGAAGAAGGAAACTGCGATATGGGAAACGGAAGGTGTAGGGCCTGCAGCGTAGGAGAGACGAAAACTGAGGAGGAAAAAGAACGAATGGGGTTGAGGAGGATCAAAAGGAGGAAGAAGATGCAGCGGCAAATAGAGGAAAGGGAGTTTAGGGAGAGTGAGAGAAGCCACTTCGTTCTCTTGCCATGTATCGGTTGAGACCAAACTAAGGGTGGGGAACTGAGAGGAAAGGTATGAGGCAAAAGCAAGGTTTATGAAAAAATGTTCTTTAAAAAAATCCTATCGACGGTACAACGACAGCTATGAGGATGCAGACGAGAAAGGGAGGTAACGGGGTTCTCGAGGCTGGAGAAGGAGAATGAATAATTCGTTTCCTCCAGTAAAGGTCTAATGGTTGGAAAATCCAAAAAGTTATATCTATTAGCCATTGCATATTTACTGGAGGAAATGATGAATTAAAAATACCAGTATATTTAATACTTTTATTAGATAAACGACACAAGACACATGGTTCATGGCGAACATGCCATCGTCTCATGTATAGCATCAACACTTGTTTACCTTCTTCCCAGTAGGTAATAATTTAAAACCCTCACGCTCAAACTTGAAATATTCCGCAATAGAACCAATATATTTATAAGAGAAAAGGTATTGGGAACTACACCAATTTTGTTGTTATTACTTTTGCATGGTAGCTCTTACGATTATCTAAAACGTCATTTTTAATTGCAAGAATGACAAAAGTGTGGCTTATCATATATCCAGGAAAACAATTAATAATGATGACATTTATTCATAACCGATGTGAAGTTAAAGGTTTAGGTTTACCGCACTTACCACCAGAGGCATAAAGGGCATACTGAATTGCAATCAGCGAAAAGAATATCTTGGGAATTTTCTAAAATACTTTCAATATCATATCCATATGGATGTGAAGGAATGCACTGGAGGATAGCTGTTTAAAACACCTCAAGGAATAAATCAAATGCACCATTTTCCCCACATTCCTACCACGCCATAATTTATACAACATTTGCTGAAGTCAGTCGTCCTTCCTACGGGGAAACACAGCAATTCCCCGCGGCGGGCGCACTCCACACCGCTGGGCAGGTTCGAAAATTGGAATCTCCCCGCCATCGCTCTATCCCCGCTTTTGAAAGTTCTGTCATCAGCGCGCGGTCATTGATTACTGCCATATACTGACCGCGCCATTTCAACAAATATTTGGCATGTTTTGACTACCGCGCGTCTCTGTTTTCTTCCTTCCGCTCCGATTCTCACCAAACAAGCGGGGACTGAAATGTTATGTTGACCTGCGTCGGCGGCGGCGGCGAAAAAGCATCATCCGTTGAATCAGGTGGCGCACGCACACGCCCCGCAAACACACACCGCTGGAAGCTGGAACGTGATTTATGGACATCCGCAAGTTAAGCTGGCCACGGTATTGATTTCCCAGCATGTTAATGTTACAATAATAAATCAGTCGAGCAATAAACACCTCGCACAGTTGTTTAACGTGTTTCCGTCATGAAATTCAAGCCCACATCACGTTTCACAGATATTTAAAATTATTTCCTATAAAAAACGAGGAGAAAGGAAACCAAAATACCACTGGGTTAATAATTTGATCCCATGATTTGTAATTATAAGGAGGTAAAATCAAAAGCCCTGATGCATTGATCGACGTTATTCGGCTGGAAAAATATGCAAGAGAATTATCACATAAGAGCGCTGTAAAACCTCGTGTGGTTGCCAAAGTACTGGCTCCTATCGCGCATATGTTCGAACTCCGAAAAAGGCAAAGATGTTTTGAGGCATTGCGCTCCCTTCCTTCGATGCTAAGAGGGCATAACTTTAAGTACAGACTGTCCCCATGGGACGTTAAAGTTGGCGCGATCTTATTCTTAGCTCTGGGTGCCTTTCGCTATGTGCGGACCCACACCGATGCCAGGTTTTTCTCCACGACAAGTTATTATGCTGTAACTTCCTAATCATTTCTCATTAATGACGCAAGTGAACCAAGCTGTCGGTCGCCTATCCTTATAACAACTACCACTTAGCACCGACTTAATCCTTGCAGCGATTGCGCGCACATGTGCTAGTGACCGCATGAATCACTAACGGGAATTGGAAGAGTGAGACGCGTAATACAAAAAAACTATAAGCGCCGAGTGCATAAACACGAAGACGGGAACAAGCGGCCAGTTTTCTCCCAAAATCTACGTCCATTTGGGGAGTGGAGGAGAGAGAGCAGAAAATATGAGACTGGGTAAAAGGTATAGCGAGAGAGGGAGAGGAAACGAACGATGGTTTTGGGTTTCGGTTTCGAGAGGGGGCAGTCGTTCAAAATTATAGAGCGGATATTACAGAATCCCTCCTTTCGGTATTTTTTATTTAATTTTATCCGGTAGCGGCACGGGCTGCAGCATTGGCGGGAGGTAGAGGGAGAGAGTGGGTGAGCTCGGGAAATGTGGTCTCGTCGGCGGGAGGGAGCTCGGTTGGGTGGGAAAGTGTTGGGGGGTTGGTTGAGAGATTGAGGGGGATATGGAGGTTTCCGGATTAACTCTCGGATGCTGCGGCTGCAGCTTAGCGGCAATTTCGTCCCTTAGCCTAGGATCGAGGAGGCTATGAAAACCCAGGCGCGTAAAGTTAATTCATGCCGCACCAAAAGGCCACAATTTTTTATTTCCCTTCCTTCCCTTACTCTCCTTCCACATCCCTTCAAAAAATAAAAACAAAAAACATTTCCCCTCCTGTCCATGGCTTTTCAAGCACTCTTCCCATCCAGGGCACTACCATTCCCTCTCACTCTTGTCTGGAACTCCCACATTACTCAATGACTGCACCCTCAAAAAAAAACAGTTTTGCCAGCCTCCAAGCTAGCCAGTACGTTGGTTTTCGGAGCCTGCCGTTAATGCGCAAGCGGGCACAACGGTGTGACGGACGGCCGGGCTCGCGAGCCTCTGAGAGTGCGCTTACCGACGAGATCGAATAAAGTGGTTTCCTTAATCAGAGTTAATTCGTTTAATGGTGCAGGGCACCGAAACTTACCGTGCTATGATGTACGAGACTTTGGGAAAAATAATCACAGAAGTCCTGTGTTTTGAGGACGTGGCCTTAAAAGGATTAAGTAGCATGAGACTGGGTGCAGAACCATTTCGTGATTGGATATTCGCTTGATCGGCGCGTTACCAACGCATTCGGTCGAATATACAGAAAATGTGCAATTGACGCGCAATTCTCTTCTTTCTAGGAAATATCAGCGTCAGTGTCACAGATTCTATGTTGTATTAGAAGTAGACACCTATACGTCATTGGAGCTCCAACTGCTTAATTTATAATACGTCTTATAGAATATAATCAGAAGGTAAACACAAAATGCATGCGAAAAACGGAATTCGAAACTTTAACCTTAGGATTACCACGCAGGCGCGTACCCTACCTGTTGGGTACAATGTTACTTTCGGGCCAATCATTTCTAGGTTATAATTATTTTTTTCCATCACAATGTATCACCTTGCGACCGAACGGATTTTATATACTCGTCACAAAAACAAGTAGATAATTAAACGAGCCGTCTGAGTCGGTAGTATAAATAAGTTTCCAACATTCATTGAAATCGCAATAAAAACATCCACAGCACAGGTGGTGGACCGCTACTAGGAGCCTCGAAGTTAATCCGCAAGCTATATTTGACAAGTTCTTACTGGCACATTTCCAACACAACAACATCAATGGCCTACAGTTAAACTTTACTATAAAATCGAAGGAATTGGCTTCAAATACATTAAAATTCATCTTAAATGGCCATTTTCACCTTTTACAGAGATTTTATTGGGTTCTATCTGTTTCAACACCTGGTGATGACGCCTATGCATTGAAACCGATTGCACCCAATGCAATCTCAGTGAAAAATATATCTTTATGTAAACTGCCATTCAATCAACCTTACTTAATGTAAAGAAATTAATGGGTAACATATGGGCCACAAGCTAAGTACTTATTGTTGAATGTAATATTCAGTATTTATGTTTAGTAATTTACGATATCCGTGGCCGCCAGGATTGTGAAGAAATATTGCCTTCATCCTGATTTATCAAACTAGTCACTTCTTAAATCTCTGGGGATATATTAGCTACAAAAGGGTAAACAAAATCCGCGGAAGCATAAACTAAAGGAATCACGAATTTCGCATTCAGTTCCGCCTGCCACTTCAGTTCCCTCTTGTGTCTCCTTCAACGAATGAATAATCACTGATTTTTCCCTCGAGGTTCCCACTGGAATCGTGCAGCTATGCATCTCAAAACAAATACACGCGCGTATGCCGCCGCGTGCCTGGTCCCTCTTCCCATCCGTCCACGAATTGACTCACTCCCGTTAGCAGCAAGCCCACTCCCCTCCGAAACTCACCAACTCCCACCACGCGCTTGTGTATGACTCCGGCTACACACACTGGCGGTAACGATTAATTTCCGCTCTTCCTCCACCAACGTTAAAAAAAATATACGCGTATATGGCCGGAAAACTGTATAAATCACATCATAATAAATGCCTACCGATCGCATTCTTCCGGCATTCTTTCTTTTCGCCAAATATTCCGATATCAACAGTTAACAAAAATATTATTTTTTTCATTAGTGTACAAGACTTGGTCAGTTATTGGGTAGTATGAGTCCCAGGATACCTGAACTCCTTACCCGGTTGGAAACCCGTGAAGGATTTACTCAAGGATGAGAAGAGACAGCGGAGCATAAACATCAGATTTATAACCGATAGCATAGGCAAGAAATGGCTATGATTGGGGGTTTAGAACGTTGGTTTACAGAGAGTAAAATAGGTAGCAAAATATGCATAAATCGACCACTGCCTAAACACAGAGCGTAATCATGCCCATCCTTACCTTTTTTTTACTACCCCAGGATTCTAATAAAAATTCTTTTCCCACTAAAGCACCTAAATTTCCTTTTTAAGAACGCAAATATTACTTGCAGTAAAATACAAAACCATGACCATACCAGTAAAGGGGAAAAATCTTGCAAGCAAAATATTTGCTTTGACCGTCACATCCCTTTTTTAAATGTTTCACATTTTATGTGATTCAATGAGAATAAAACTGCAATTATTTTACAGTGATACTCGTCACCACAATTCTGAATTTGTTCCCTTTCCTAGCAAAAGTAAAAAATGAGGCATTGAATGAATTATTTATTCTATATAATATATCATACGACCTAATCGTTTTCAACATAAAGTAATTGAAACTAAATCATCTTCCAATTACACGCTCATGATCGATCCACCCACAAATACTAAGACATTTCAATTTTCGCATGAAAAATTTTTCCACTGTTGAAATTAATTGAGTACTGAAGAAGAACGCACAAATTGTATTCTCTTGCGCTAGGACATTTCCACCTCATTAATTAATACGTTATCTCCAATATTATTTATAAATCCATGATTTTCCTGGAACGTATATTTCTCCGGTATCTATTCTTTATGCAAGCTTTTTCCACCAAGATAACTCCGCGCAAAATCCTGGTTCTAGCCTTTTCCTACACCAAGTCGATGAGGTCCCTCTCCGAGGACAATTCTCCTGAATCCCTCAGCGAGGCCGATTTAAACAGGCGGCTCCCCGGAAACGTCGACTTGAATGATCCACCTCCCCCCACCCCAGTGATCACCTGTCGAGCCTCTCGCAGTCGTGAAATGCCGGATTGCTGAAGGGCAGGGAGAGAGGGACGGAGAGCGGAAATAATCGCCGCACTCTTCGCATTCTCTTCCGGCGAGAGGCCCAACATTCTCTCTACCTCCTCCCTGCTCACGCGCTCCACCCGGGGGAAAAGGACGCCCCATTTTCCTCTCATATCACGCGACACACAATTTGACAGCGGGACAATATGAGTTTGGGGGAAGGGAGAAGCATGAACAACAATCTGGCCATCCGATAGCTTTTCGGCAGTCTATCACCGTTTCGGGTATTTTCCGAAAGGGACGCGAAAGGGGAACAAAAGGCCTCACCAGAGCATTCGTTGTCGTTAGAGTTAAGCCGGCGATGAGGGGGGTAGGATAAATGTAAGAGCAACCGCAAAATGACGTCAGGACTGCAGATACCACGCTGCAAAACCAGACACACTCCTCAAGGGGGCTAAAGATTCAATTCTCCGTCCTAATAGTGGCCACAAATGTTTTTATCGCCAATACTAATGAATATACTAATTCTGAATGAGTATTGCACAAATTCAAGGGAAAGGTCCCACTCTGGCATAATACTAATTTTCTCGCAAGTAACACGTCGTCCCTTGAATTCCGATGACGAAATCCTCTCAGCGGATTTTCCAGGATAAATTTAGAATCAGAGAAGTAGTAGGTACACTAATAATTATTATTATGGATATAAATATTATTAGTTTCACGCCACTTTACTATCAAGTTTTCCTATGGAATTAACAAATTTTCTTTTAATGTTTTTCGCGTCATGTTCCATGTCAATCGACAAAAAGAACATTTAGCAGCTGTTAGCGTCCAACTTTTCGAAAATGGTTTTAGATAATAACACAATTTTTTAAAGCTACAATACGCAGCTTACGTAGAATTTGGTGGTTTAAGTAATTCCTCATACTCATATCAATATATCAATTCTCTTTGCACTATCCAAACCGTTGGAGCGTTTCATTTTCAATAATATTATAGAACACCTAGCCAGCAATGAATTGCTTGATACGTACCAATCTGGGTTTCGGAAAGGATATAGCACACAGTCAGCCCTAATAAGGGTAACCGATGACATTCGCGAGTCAATCGATAATAAAATGTTAACCATACTCGTCCTTTTTGACTTGACAAAAGCTTTCGATTGTGTGAATCACAGCATATTGCTGTCAAAGCTAGGCCAATTAAAATTGTCATGGTCGACGCTATCTTGGTTTAGATCTTATCTGTCCGTACGTAACCAGGCTATTAAAGAACCGAACGGGGACTGCACTGACTTCGTTTCAGTTAATAGAGGAGTCCCTCAAGGCCAAGTCCCTCAATTCTTGGTCCTCTTCTCTTTTCACTTTATATTCGAAATTTACCGAATTCTATTCATCATTGCAAGTAGGTACCATCTTTATGCTGATGATTTACAAATTTATTTAACTCTCATGTCTGTGAGCTGTTGCGCGCTGTTCTGCGCTGTTGAAAAAATTAATGACGATGTAAGCTCTATCTGTTCATGGCTTAAAAATAATCAATTAAAGATTAATGCCCAAAAAACACAAGCTATTATAATCGGAAGTCCACAATATATCTAAAGTCTTGAAATTGATAGAATACCAAAAGTTCAGGTTCAGAGCTCAAGCATTGTCTATTCTACTGAAGTAGTTAACCTTGGTGTAAAACTAAACAATACGCAAACATGGAATGAACATATTAAGTCCACCTCAAACAAAGTATATAAAGACCTGTACCTATCAGTTAAAACAATTGAGAAATTTGATCCCCACTATCTTGCGGAAGAAGCTTGCATATTCTCTTATCATGCCCCACATAACTATTGCTCATGTGTATCCACAAACATGACAAAGGAATTAATGCTGAAATTACAATGACTTCAAAATGCAGGAATTCGTTATGTTTTCAATGTACCCCTTGGGAATCATGTAACACCCTATTATAATGTTAAAAATTGGTTAAAAATTGAGAAATGAAGAGAGTATCAATTGTATGTTTTTATTTATAAATTGTTTAAAACTTATGTACCGGTGTATCTTTACAGAGATCTTATTTATAGCAGTACCAGTAAAAATATTGCCACAAGAAATTCAGATAAATTGATGATTGTTCCACACCACCGAACCACCACATACAACAAGTCGTTTCATGTCACCATGTGTAGGATTTGGAACTTTATCCCAAAAAATATATAAAACACTACTTCCATAACTGCATTCAAAAAGAAAGCACATGAATACCTGAGAGAGCAAGAAAATTGTTGAGAAAAAATGTTTGTATATTTTCACATTTTTGAAAAAAAAATGTTTGTACCTATATTGCACATTCTAGTGCACAACTTCATTTGATTTGATCTGACTTGATTTCATTATATTATACTGTTCTGTATCTACGTACGAAATCTGTTAAGTGTATTTTCTATTGCAGAGTTAAATTTAAAATTTAAATTTATGTATCACCCAAATTTTTTATATCTGCTCGTATGATTTTTGTTTTATTGAATGCATTGTTTATATGTTCTGTTCAATTGATTTTAATTGATATTTGTTTGATTGAATTGAACAACCTATTGATGTTGAAAATATTCTTTTGCTGTTAAAAAATTGAATATTCTATGGCTGTTATATTGGAACCTTGACAAAATGTGCTGTTAGTATATTGGTGTACTTAAGGGACAATGTCCCAGTGCAAAATAAGTTATTTTTCTATCTATACTCAAGGAGCATTGACCTGCATTGCTCACCACATGAATTTCCACAACGATTAACGAAAAGCTTGCATGACTTCTTACCTCCAACGACTGTCAAGAACGATAACTATTTTTCTTAGTTGCTGTAGTAAAATAAAAATGTATAACTCCAATAAAATGGGTGTATAGCGTACTTGTAATTTTCGAAAAGTATGAACGTGTGAAATGAGGTAGTTTAAAAAAAAAGTCAGTTAGCCCTCCAAATGGAGGGCACAAATAACGAATTTACAATATCTGATTAACTTCAAATAAGAGAGATGATATAATAGTAGGTACATAATTCGAATTGAAATTTTCATAAAAGTAAATTTATTACTTATTGCGAAGGATCAAAATTATGAACGGTATTTATATTGGTAATGTAGTATAACACAGCTTTTATGACTGTATCTTACGCTATTTTATTGCAGTTTTATGATTAGAACACCGGAAAAGATTATGAAGAAAGTCATTATCCGTTTTCCACTTCACTACCCAGATTAATGGCCTCAGCGTTTTTGCGAAGACCGAACTCAAAATCTTTTGTTGGTAGCCGAATCTGACTTCACACTTCCGTTCCCTTATAATTTCATCAGATTAAGCGAGTGCAAAGTAGCGAACACTCCCAAATGGCGGTCGGGGAAATTATCGCATTTCTAGGACAACGAACGCAATCGCTACTCATCTCGGATTCTCCCCTCCCAAGAGGAGTAGAAGAAGGCAGAGGGAACAGAGAGAGGAGGGGCATTATGCCCATCCCAGGAGAGAAGCCACAACTAGGATGCGGTTTCCATGGAGGAAGGTGGAGGAGAGAGGGGATGTAGGTGAGGGTACTGTGAGCCAAGAGGAGGAGAAAATAGGAACGTGGGTGTAGTGTGAGGAGAGTGAGATGCAGGGGGGTAAGGGGAGTAAGAGAGTTAGGTGACGTGGGGGGAGACTGTGGACGGGGGTGGGAGGCCCACCCCTAACGCGTCGGGGACCCGGAGACAAGGGTCGTAAACCACCGTAGTAACTGGTCATCTATTCAGCACCCTCGAACCCAAGGGAGACCCTTTTCCGGGGTGCTGCTGCACTGACCCATCCCGACCGCCGAGCCCGCAGCACTTCGCACAGATAAGTCTCACGCCGGATCCCACAAATCTACCTGCACCGCGCCTGCCTTCCCCTATACCTCCCCACTACTATCACCCATAACAACACCTTGTTCTACTATCCTACCTCCCCAACCTCTCTGAGGTAGAGAGACACATTCGCTGGCTCCGTGTATTCTCCTCTCATCATTCCACCCAGCTATTCTATCTCAAACCATCGCCCTTCCCTCCTGCCCCACCACCCTACAATCTTACCCCCCTCTTCCCAGCATCACCCTCTTCCTCATCACCCCACCACCTACACACAACAAGCGTTCCCCAAAGGGAAGGCCGAGGCCGATCATTCGCGAGAGATTGCAATCAGGTCGCCCCCCCCCCCCCCCCCCCCCCCCCCCCGGCCGTCGGACGAAGAGCCGATCCCAATCAGGTGTCGCCAATAAAGACCGGAATCGAGCAACTGTTGTTTACCGGCGCGGCGGCGGCGAGGAGATATGGTAACGGAATGGACGACCAACTAATTCAGCAAGTTTTCTGTGGCTCCGCGATTTCGGCGTGCACAAAAAAGATGTTTCACGATTTCTTGCACATGCGAACGAAACTCTGCACTGAGACCGGTGTCCCGAAGGAATGGAGAATGCGGGAACTTTACTGACTGTCAGAGAGAAAACGTAAGGTCTTTTCTGACGTGTGCTAGATAGTAGCCAAGTTATAAAACCAGCAGAGCTCATTTTTTACCTTTTTTCTTAAATATCTATCAGCGCTAGTTTCTAAACGCTGAAAAAAAATTAAATAAAATGAATCGCAAAATCTGCAACTGAAGGAAAATGGATCAAAAACAAAAATATACAAGATCAGCTACTAATATTTACATATCTGGAACGGGTTACGCACCCACAGAGTCGTCCGATTGAAGATGGCTTAATGTGTGAGTGGTGAATGAGAGAAAGAACGCAAACGCAATTTTATTCTTATATTTTGAAATGATGATGGATATTCGCAATGAAGACTCACTAATGATAAAATAGTTTACTATGAAAACATAACATTGTAATGCACATAGAAAATTAGACTAAGAGCTGCGTGAGCCAATTGTATGCGAAACAACAATACTACATAAAATTGTGAGTGTACGCATTATATCAGTGTTTGGTAAATTACCCAAGAAATTAATTTGGGCAGATTACAATCGCATCCGCAAAAGAGTAATCGATTACAAGTAAATATTACTTTCAAAAAGTAATCGATTAAAATTACAAGTTGATTACAACTGATTTACATGTCATCGCAAACTTTAGGATTGAAACTACATGGAATTCTAAGATCGTTGCACTTTTTAAAATCTATGATTGTAATTTATCCAGTCCTACAAATAAATAATTTATCTTGATGACTTTGAGTTAGGGCTCAGAGCCAAGATCTTATATTAGTTTTCCTAAAGAGAGCACCAAATCAAAAATACATGATATTTGAAGCCAGACTAACTTCTATGTACCTTACAGGTTGTCAATACGGTTTTTCTACGTCGTGATAGCTTACTGTTACGACGTAGAAAATTGTACTGAAACGAAACCAAATTGCGGTGTAACTCGTCAAGTAAAAAGCAGTCCAGCCGCTAGGTCTCGACTAATGGCGATAACAGCTTAATAAAAGTCTTTAAACGATCCCTAGAAATTATGCCTTATATGAACTGCGCGCTCCTAAAGCAAAGCCAATTTATCAAGGATCTTAATGATACCAAGTCACTGAGTTAATCAAGGTCCTCCTGCTCTTATGGATTTGATTATCACTCAACCTGATGGCAACAGCATGAAACATCGCATCAAAATAATAAGCACTTACGCAAACGTCTCACGAATTTGGCTAAATTATCAGTGACACCTGATGATACTTTATAATAAATACCTAAGTCTTTATTTATCTCGTGTATAGCCGCACCTAAAAGTTAGTGAATATGGTGTCCTATCACTCGACGAATTCCCAGCATTGCTGAATTTTGAGATACTTAAATCCTGTGGATCTACCCAGTGAGCTGTCATATCAGATTGTCAGATAGGATTTCCCAAGTGGATCCAGCCGTCAGCAGCAGTAGCAGTGTAATTTATTTGTTCCCGCTTACTTCTACGTACCACCCAGCAAGCCACCGCAGAGACGTGTGGCAGGGAGTGTTAGGCTCAAAATGTCCTAAAAATGTCTACTTGATCAGGAATCGAATCACTCACTGGCTGACTAACTCATTGACTGCGACGCAAAGTAGGGATGCTGCGCGGAAATGTGCCTAGTATATCCAACTAGCTGGATTCACGAAATCACAATTTGTTGCGAGCATGAAAATGTTTACGGTTCTAAATAACGGATATCGGGATAAAAAAATCACGGTTCTAAATAAAGGAGATCGGGATCGTACCGGTTAGGCTCCTGCATATCGGGTACCAGATATCGGGCGATACATTCCCACGGTTGTCGACGGGTGTGGAGAAGAGAAGGAATTGGGTCGTGACGACTGATGAAAAAAGAGAAGAAATCCCCTCTTATTATTTTTCAGCCCTAGGGCTTTCTTGCAATTGTGCTCATTGGACCATTCAGTAAAAAGAAATTAAGAAAAAATCACACCTAGAATAACTCGAGCTTATCCGATACGTACGTGTTGGCCAAATAATATCAGTCTGTCAACCAATATATCGGGCGATACGTTTCAAAGCGATAAATTAGACATCAACGCGTAATCGGTTGCGGTTCTCAAGTGGTACCGGTATACCGACCGGTATATCGGCCGCTACAGCCAATAATTAGAAGCTTGGTTGCAATACAGCTTTTGAAAATCGTGAAGCATTTTTCGCGGAAAATGTTTTAAGTGGAGATTCGGCTTTAGAATACGCTGAAGGAGGTAGTCGTCGAAATAAATAGTCGAAATTAACGATCTTGAACAACTGCTCATTCTGTCTAAAACAATAAAAAAACAGAGTAATCGACATTATTACAGACCATTTTCACGCCTATTAAAAAATAACCCCGAGAGTAACGATTACACTAATGTAACGATTACTTTTGGAGTAGATTACAAGTTAATCTAGAATTTGCAAAAGTAACGATTACAAGTAAAAATAAATTAAATGCAACCGTTACCGGTAATCGAATTACTTGAAATCAATTTCTTGCCGTTCTTGCAAGTATCTGAAAACACTGGAGTATGCATTGATACTAGTTTAATAATTAAAGCATGAAATCAACGATTCATTGTGGGTTCTTACGAGCGATGTCTTAGAGAACTGAAATTTAATTAGAATCCTAAGATAACCCACAAAAAACGTAAATCTTTTAAAACGTAAATCTTTTAATACTTTCCCATTGTCCAACTTTAATTAGGCCTTGAAGGTCTAATGCAGGAATTTAAACAATCGATAATTTTTTGGATTATTGCTTTCACTGCCATGACTCTGGGCTTAAAAAAATGAACTATAGGTACTTAGAGAGTACTGAAATCACATCAACTGGTGCGTTACAGGGTCATTTGTTGGTGGACTACAAAATATCAACAAGGAAGAATTTGAGACCGTAAATTGGGAATGAAGCCTTTGCTTAACACGTCACTGTTGCATGATGGATTGCTGAGGAGTGATACATTTGTCCTCATTATCCCATACTCATTCCACTGAATCATCCTGCGATCATGAACGAACACAATTCAAGAGCGCGCCACGTAGCTCGAATAAAAATAACAACGTCACTTCGATCGAACAAAGATTAGGCGAGTGACTTACAACACCGTCGACAAAAATGTAACTAGTGAGGCAGAACTAGATGGGAAGGACGAAAGAACATTAGCGAAACGGAAGATTTAATCTCGAGAAACCCAGGCTGGGTGCTGACTCACCGTTGCCCTCCGTTCAGTCAATCCTACTCTTCTCCCAGTTCTTTCGGATTGACCTCGACAGCAGCACTCGAGATGATGGAAGGAGATGACATTCATCCTCTAACACACGCCTCTCTCTACCATTCTCTTTTTTCCAGTGTTTCACACCCACTCTCACGGGACTCCGTCAAAATTCAGCAGGATTCATAGAGTGGCAAGGACAGTAAGACGGATGCGGTATTACGAGAGGCTGAAAAGGAAAAAAGAGGGAAATTAGAAAATAAAAAGGTAAAGGTCTCATGAATGCCACTCGACAGAGAGAGTAAAATAGTACGAAATAAAACTTTTCTAACAGTTCTCTTGACAGCTTCAACTTTTGACTGGGATAGATATAAATGCGACTGACATTTTAACAAGAAAAATACACAGCTGTGCCCAATCGACGTACCTTAAGTACATTCGATGATAACCGGAAATACTAAAACATGCTTACCGAATTATAATATTTTCTACTATAGAGCAAATAATTTATTTCAATACGCTCTTTGCAATGTATTATATGAGCTTCAGATTCGTAATTAATTTCCCTCGCAGAACTCCTTCATTTTATTCTCAGAGCATGTGAAGTGAAACGACTTACTCAAAATAAAAACATGAACACTCCATTATTTAGATAAACTGCGATGAAACTTTTCACAGAAGATGAGGATCAAGACATCAACTGTCGTTCATGGTACTCACATTCGGCCGTATAACAAACGATTTCCACCGATGCCCATTTCAGGCAATCAAAATTCGCAATGTGACCTTTATTCGCGAGTTCAAAGAGTCGAAACAAAATTTCGTACGGCGTTTATACAGAGGAACTGGCAAAAGTCAAGTCACTTCATTCATGACAGAGAATCTCCATCACTAATCCAAGTTTTAAATGAAAAGGCTCGCGGGCGCGAAGTACTCAAAGTGCTAATATCGTTAATGCCTTTTATCCCACAAGAGACTCTTGTTACTGACGCCCCCGAAAACCGACCAGAGTCCGATTCAGCCAACGAATTCCCCCGTCATTTACTAAAACGAAAATAAAGCACGTCATGCTCCATACTCTCTCACCCACACTCGCAACGAGTCCATCACAGTCTGCAATTACTCAGTCATGCAACCGATGCATCATTCCCATCCAATTGTGACAAGCCGCTCTCGCCTAAATGTGAGATTACACTTCAGTCTCTCCGACTGCGTACCTAGCAGGGCCCAGACCGTCAGATTGACTTAGTTTTTCTTTCTTTCTTTTTTAAATATTGGTCTCTCCACATTATGGGGCTTTTTACTCAGAGCTCGATTCTCCATCGTGTTCAATCAGAACTCGCGTTATTCTTTCATCAGTAGCAATTATCGCTACAAAAACTCTTCCGAAAAAACGCAATATTTATATTTTGAGGAAGTTGTTTTTCTTCCATTAGCGCGCAGTAATGATTGACGTAAAATACAAAAAATTGAATATCGGCCGGTTGATAACGCCAAACAGTAAAACATGTTTTTTCGTATTCACTCTATCTCTCTCTCCCTTTCTCTTCATTTTCAGCAGCTGATTTCATTAATTCGTTCCCATTAGGGCAAAAAATAAATGACTTCTACTATCACTGAGATATAAATTAATAAATAAATATAAGCTATGCGCGCACCGGAACTCATATTCAATTTCGGTAAAGAGGTCCACATGACAAACGGAAATATATAGCTGATGTAGAACTACTAAATTATACACTACTGGAATATAGCCATAAAGATTCGTGAATATATTTTACTGAAAAATCTGATCCTTGACTTAATCATTTTCAATATTTTGTCCAAATTATCCACATGCATTTCAGCGTTTGGTACATGATCCTTTAATACATTTTATGACAAATAATTAAAAATAACTCTCCTTATTGTATAGATGCTTGTGTCAGTAATTTCCAAAGAAAAGTACATTATAAGTCTATGCCTTATGCCCTTAAAATCTAAATTATTTTGCTTTCATTAACGTTTCATGGATCACAATGGCAAAAATGATTTTGGGTGTCTTAATGCTCCAGAAAGTATTCACGGTAACTTAACATTATGATAAAAAAAGTCTATTAAATTCATGTCCATTCCTACGGTGCTCCGCGGAGCTGAAGACACCACAAATACGCTTGCATCAATCTAACACTCACAAATTCTCTGCATTTAAATCTACCTCATTAATTTGCAAAATTATCAAGCTAAAATAATAATTACTTTATTTCACTCTAGTCCTATATGTAGTGTACCACCTCAATCATTGCTTTCAAGGACACCAGAAATAAATTTATCACCTAGACCAATAAAAAAAAATATTTTGCACACGCCGAACACCACACATATAAATGGAACATCCCATCCCTTTACATAACCTCAATAAAAAATAAAAAGGAACGAATCCACTTCCCCTCTTTCCACCGTAGCACAATGCCTTCCAAATTAACCGCCTGTCGTCAACTCGCCTTTTGATCACGACCTAAAGCTTTTGTTTTCAAACTTTGTGAGTCGAAAATTTTGTAATTTCATTCTTTTGGATTGTTGCTACTCATTTATTCATTTCAGCAGAAATTAATCATCATTCCACAAAACTAATTCGAAAAGGATTAATTCAAAAAATCGCCGAAACTAAAAGAGAAAACTCGAGGGAGGTTGGGAGTAACTGGCCGAGAGGGAGTGACGAGATGCGGGCAAAGGAAGTAGGAAGTCCTTTCAATCCTCCTTGGAATGGATACCTTCCTTTCATTTTAAAACTTACAAAGGGCTTAAACCCGTTCTTCATATCCGCTTTCATGAGAGCACTCACACTGATGGTAGAAAGAGGGAAGAAAGTAAGACGGGAGGCTTCATTACCGAGTTTCCGGCATAAGAATAAAAGAAAAACGGACGGCGTTAATTGGATTCCATTTATAGAACGATTTGTGCAGGCACAAAATTACAGCTGATTCATCAAATCCCATTAATGACGTTAAGGGTCTTGTCGTACTGGTCTGCTTCATTTCTCGTTATATTTTTATGCAATTTTTCCGTCGCTACCTTAAAGGCAGTGGTGACTCATTAACTCCACGTTCAGTACAACACAAACGATCAGGTTTTGCAAAAATCCCATGAAATGATAATTACAGGGTTACATGGATACTGAAATAAGGATAGTCCAAGATAGACTTTATGAAGACGGGATGTGTTTGGGAGTTATAATCCAAGATATCCATGCACATGGAATAACTAAAAATATTAACTAAACTCTACTAAATTATCTACACTTACAAAGTTTTCCGTAATTTGAAGGACTTGGTGTTTAACCGACGAACAGTGCTGGTGAGTTTTCTCGGGTTTCCGACCTGGTCAGGAATTCCTGCAACCAGAAAAAACTTCATTAGACTTAATTTCTTCAAAAAATGTCGTCCCAAAATGATTTTGGTCGATCCCATTATGTGGTAAAGGCAATAAAAATAACAGTAATATTAAGAAATATATAATTAGATGGCATGATAATTAAGCATGAATGTTTATTAATATCATATTAATAACAATTTATCAGTATATATACATACTACTAATTCACTAAAGTCTGTCTGTCTGACCGTTTGTCAGTCACGCCTGTTTGAAGGACTCACAGGTGATCTAGGCAGCTGCAATTTGGCAAAAATACTGGGCGTGACCTAACGCCGACCAGAAAAATAGTAATATCCCGAAAAAATAAATCAAATAAGTAACTTTCACCACATATTATTAAATTTAAGTCCCACAAGAAAAGCACTGAATCAGCGCAAGGGTTCCATTTCTTATATTTTCATTATCGTTGCACTCACGGTATAGGGTTGACATTTACATTGATCGGTAGCTAAAAGAATGCAAAACCCTTCAAAAATATAGCAAATACAGCAAACTGCAATTTAAAGTTACCCAGTCAATGATTTGTTTCCTTTTATACTTTATTTATATATCTACGAGGGCAAGGTGAAAAGTTCTCGGCCTGGCAATGAAAGACTGTAAATTTTATGTCAAAAATGCATTTATTTTTCCACATCATCCCCCTTTATGTCTATTCACTTTGTCCAACGTTTTTCAAATGAGTAGATCCCATGGCGGAAGTGCGATTCTGGTAGGTCTGCAAAATAACCATCTGCGGCTGCCATAACATCTTTATTGGACTCAAAACGTTTTTCATCTACAATTTTTTTTAAATGTGGGAATAGGTGGAAGTCAGATGGTGCCAAATCTGGTGAATAGGATGAATTTTACAATTATTTTTAGTTCAAAACCCTCAGATTTCCCAGTGCCAAAGCAACTTTGTGGGCTGAAGCATTGCCCTGCTGAAAGATGATTTTCTGTTTTTGCAACCCAGGCCTCTTATCACGTATTTTATCATCCAGTTGGTCCAGAAGACTTGCGTAGTATTCACCATTTATGGTTTTAACATTTGTAAGGTAATAAAAAAGAAGAATCCCTATTGCATCCCAGAAAACACAGGCCATCACCTTTCCGGCAGATGAAATCGACTTCGCATTTCTTTGGGCAGGTCCGCCGGCATCCACCCACTGCTTCGATGTCCTTTTTGTTTCTGGCGTGTAGTGGTGGACCTACGTCTCATTGACAGTAACAAATCAGCGCACAAAATCAGTTCAATTATTTTGAAAACGGTCCAAACATTACTGAGAAATTTGTTTACGCACTTGCTTTCGGTCAGCATTTAACAAATGCGGCACTCAAAATGCACAAAGCTTTTTCATATTAAATTCTTCATGAAAAATTAATCGTACTATTTCCTCTGATATGCCTATGTCTTCAGCTATTTCATACACCTTTAATCGCCGATCGTCCAAAACAATATTGTGCACTTTCTCGATATTTTCATTTGTTGTTACAGTTTTGGGACGTCCTTCACATGGTTCATCTTCAAGAGAATTTCGGCCACGTTTAAACTCTGCCACCCATTTCTTAACTGTCGATAATGAAGGAGCAGAGTCCTTATAAACCCTCACCAACTTTGGATGAATTTCCGTTCGCAATTAACCGTCCAAAACGGATAGTTTTACGACAGCACGATACTTCAGTTTATCCATGTGAACGAAACACACACAACACGTCTACTTCAAAAAGCCGTGTCAACAATACAATGTGGCAGCTCAACTTGAAATTTGAATCAAATTGTTGGGAAACGTGTACGAATATAACAAAACCAAAATTTTATTAGTACTTACGCCATCTCTGAGTAAGGCCGAGAACTTTTCACCTCACCCTCGTATATAAGAAAAGTGCAGGGTTATTGAACTCGGTGCAGGGTTTATTTTTGTTTAAATTACCTGTACTCAAGATATAAGGTTGAAATTTTTACGGCTGAATGACTTTCGCTCCATTATAGTCCATTTTTTCACTATGTCAACAATTAAATTTTATGCATAATTGCCTTGACAACCGCAGCATGGGTTTGAAGGAGAACTTGAGCATTAGGCCTTCATGACTGATGTGATCAATGTAAGAACTACATTGAGATTTTAACGTAACGTAACGTCCAAATTAACCACCACTTAAATTTGGACGTAACGAAATATCATGGGGATTTTTTGAATCCTATGAAACCGTTTTAATTTTTTCTTCCCTGCGTTGAATGTCAACGGACACCGGTAAATAGCCATGATTTCTCATATGAATTATTCAATAACTGCTGCGCTATCTTTCTCATTTAATATCTTCATATCCACAGGGATACTACTTCAATCTGTAATAAAAGTACTTACTCATCAATCGTTAAAGACAGTAGATATCTATTACTTATTTTTTTTACACCTGTAGTAATAAATGAAAAATTACACATACGAGAGAAGCTAATGAAGGACATTCAGATAGTGAGTCGGAGACAGTAACAATCAATGACGGTGTTTTAGTATAAAAAACCTCATAGCAAGCAAGTAGGCACATGCGCAGTATTTTGGCATCATTGATAATATACAGGACTTAACTTTTGCAGAGAAGTCTTCCTCACGAGACAAAAAATGTGAACATGCATTGTATGAAGAAAAGCAATATTACATTCAATCCAATGCAATACAACTCAATTAAACATCTAATATGAATCAAGACACAGAATTGTAGAATTTAAGACGCACATAGATATTTCTTAGGTGTAATAATAGGATTGATAGGTAACCTTTTTTTAAATTTATAGAATTTTACGTTCACCCATCATATAAATATAAGTACAGGGTGAACAAATAAGACAGTACAAATGTTACAATGTAATTATTACAACAATGAGTCAAACTGGTCGATAACATTTATATTTTACAATGCAAACTATAAATTCAAAGGATTCAGGCCTGATATCGTGGAAGTTCTTCATAATATAAGAGAAACAATAGCACTTTTCCACAAATTGCGGAAATTACCACAATTTGTGGAAAAGTGCTATTGTTTCTTTTATATTAATGCAAACTATATCTACAGTGACAATTAATTTAAAATTTCTTTTTGAAACCTCATTCCATCATCGAATAAATCCAAATCATTGCGCACAGAATTATATGATGTACATTATAAATTGTACAAAATATATAGTCTATTAATTGGAGCATTCTTACAATAACCACTGCTAACATTTTTTAAAGAAAAAGTTCTTCTATGTCTACCGTTATAAAGGGGAATATGTATATATTGAGTTCACATAGCAAACTAGATCATTCTCCCTTGTGGATTACATCGTGTAAGAACAACAAGTCATTTAACATTCTTCTAACATTTAACTTATGAAAACCGAACATTGACAGTAAGTCTTCGTACCTTACATGGTTTCCAATGGTAGGGTAAACATGGTATTTAACATAATATAAAAACCTCATCAACTTTTTTTGTACTCTTTCAATGTTATCAATGTACTTTCTTGCGTAAGGGCTCCACACGACTGAGCCATATTCTAATTTTTTTTCCTTACAAGGGAAAAATACAATATTTTTAACACATTTTAATTTTTCAAATATTTTGCAATACGATATATAAAACCAAGTAGTTTACAAGCACTGATGACCGTACGTGAAACATGGCTTACAAAATTCACATTTGAGTCAAATTTAATGCCGAAATCTTTATCTTCTGTTTCCCTTTTAATAATTTGGCCTTTCATTGAGTGGTCAAACTTTTTAACTCGTCCTTTTTCCTAGAATAGGTTATAGAATTACACTTTTCAACATTAAAATACAGTTGGTTCTTCTGTGACCATATAATAAGAAAATTTAAATCACTTTGTAATTGTGGATAGTCACATTATTCACTCCTCTGTAAATCTTTATGTCATCTGCGAACATCAAACACTTGGAATGATGAACATACAGCGGTAAATCATTAAATCATGGGTCATTCCACCTCCATTCAACAAACGTTTGTCCCTTAGGGTCTCAGATTTGTATAAAAATTGGTGTATGGGTACAATATCAACTCAAACTGAATACCCTCAAATATTTAAGTGAAAAAAATAATTTTGAGCGAATTATGCATATTTTAATGTTTTCGCATTTTTAGCAAAAATCCGAGCCTTAGATCATATTATCACTTATATCTCCGCTTGTAATTGTCATATAGCAATGATTAAAGCTAAAGCTCATATTAAAGCTAAATATTTATTGAATGCAAATATATCAATAAAAATTATTTTATTTTATATCCTATTGTTGTTAATTACTAATGTTTACAAAATTGTTTATAAACTTTCCTCAAATACTCCATCTCAGAATCGGCCGAAACTTTTTTTTCCTTAATCTAAACGTACCCAGCCAACTATTCCAAAAATAAAATTTAGTGACATTTCTTAAATGCGTTTTTTATAAATATTTAAGCATTTACAATTTTCTCTCGCGCGGCCCGTCGGCTCCCCCATTTGGAATACATGCAGCAGACACGCGATGCAAGCCTAAAAATGTCCTTATTGCTCAAGGTCGTGGCTATATGAGATAAAAATATATTATACACTATAAGTGTTAACAAAAATTGTTATTTGTTCTGTTAAATGGATGTTTTCAGAGAAATTTACCATTGAGCACCACTTAAGTTTCCAGGCGGATGCTATGATTCACGGTGTCATAGGCTTTCCGAAAGTCGAGATAAATAGTATCAACCTGAAAGCCACTGTCCATGCTAGTAATTACATAGTTTGTGAAGTTTGCTAAGTTTGTTGAAACAGATCTATTTGCTGTAAAACCGTGTTGAAATTCAGTCATCTGGCTTTTGAGTTGAAATGTTATATATTTATATATACTATACTGTTGAATATTTTAGAAAATACTGACAGAATACTAACAGGCCGGTAATTCACAATGTCGTCACGTTCTCAATTCTTAAAAATTGGACAAACCTTGACCATTTTCCATTTGGCTGGAAATACTCCTGTTTTTAAAGAGGTATTTAATAGATGACATAACGTTGGAGCTATGATATCTTTACAACCTTTAACAATATACACGGGAATTTTGTCCTAACCAATTGATCTTTTTTGTTTTTACACTTTTTATGGCATTTAATACATCATCTATATAATTTAAATAAATATAACTACTGCATTCAGATATTCCACAATCAGATACTTCACATTCAGTTAACTCATAGGTAGTGGTTATGCTTTCGTAAACTGACATAAAATACTTTCTGAATGCACTTGCTATTTCTTCCTGCGACTTTCATTCTTCAATTTCCCAACTAAGTTAATTCTCCAGACACTTTGTACAGTAATACAATAGATGATGCTAGATTTAAAACATTTTCCGCTCATAGCAAGAATTTTTCCGCCAGAATTGCTCAACTTCGCACATAGCCATGTCCGTAAAAAGGCATAAATTACGTGAGCGATGAAAAATTCACATTGCAAGAACGCAAGCCACTTGTGTTTCGCGAATCTGGATGTGGGCATTTACAAATAATAGCCGGGCAGATAACATTCTTCCCTCGCCGCATATCTGACCGAGCATTTATCTTACCGAGATGACACATTCCTTCCAGGAACCAGGACGCTCAAGGCTCAAATAAAATAAAACTCTTGGGATGAAACTACATAAATGGTAATGCATTTCATTGCATCTCACAACTTCCGTTGCTCCTTCTATCCTCATACTCATATTATCGTGTATTTAGGTGAAATGCATCAAATTTACCGCAGTTATCAGCATTAAATTAGAATAAGATGCTACATTCACGGCTTACATAATTTTAATGAGACACTACCGGGATCGCCGTGAAAAAATAGCCTTTCACTATGCCAAGAATACTTCATTTCCGACTCTTTATCAAAGCGAATGAACGGAACCAGTTTCTTCCTAAGCATTATTTCAAAAGTAGAGACACTTCTTGCAGCAACTGCATTATTCTAGAGGCACTGAAGTAGGAATAATAATGAGGGAAATAAAGAGGGCATGTGGAAAGCCTAAGGGGAAAAAAAACATTCTAAACACCAAACTATTCGTTCTAATCTGATGGAAGAATAGCATCCATTTAATGGGAAATATTTTTCCAATTTTCAATAGTAAGAAACATTAATTAATTAATTGATAATTTGACCACCCCATCCCTGCATGCCTTTTCCATTCCAAATTCCAACTTGTTAATCACAACCTTAATTTTACAAGTGTATCTGTAAAATTTTTCCCACATTTCATTCCCATTTAATCATTCATTTAAATAATAACAATTCATTCATTAAAAATATGCATATATCTGATAACAACATAAACACCTTTTAATTGTACAATGCAACCAATCTTTATTCCAAATATAATTCATTCATTCAAGTATTCTACCAGCTGATTGGTAGATTCCTGGACAGTCCCCATTCTGCATCCCAACCTCATAGACATTGTCTCGCTTTCCCTCCTAAGGATATTAGATCCCTCTTCAATTCTTCATATCTTCCACTTCTTTCTTATTTCGTCTAGAATTCCTACCCTCTTCCACGCTTCCCCAGTGTTCTCCCCTCTATCACTCTCTTCAACATGCCCTCTCAAAATGTCCTTCACCCTTCTCTTCTGCCTTCTCCGAACCTCCGCGACAAGCTTCCTCTCCTCTCCAATCATATCCAACACCTCCTCGTTCCTCTTCCTCGCCACCAAGCTCACCTTCACCAAACCCACATCTCAAACGCCTTAAGTCTACGCACATCCTCCCTTCGGAATGATCAAGTTTCCGACCCATATAGCGCCACGCACCTTATTAAAGTTTTCACCAGCCTTTTCTATACGTCTCTTCCCAAACCCCGTCCCCCTCATCAATTCCCTTATCTTCGGAAATGCTTCTTTAGCGAGCGCAATTCTGCATCTGATGTCCCGACCACTAAACCCATTTTCCACCAAAATACTACCCAGATACGCAAACTGCTCGACCTGCTCTATCTTCTGCCCTCCCACTCGTTTATTCAGCCCCGCCTTCTTACTTCTAGATTACACAGGGATATGCACACCTACATATATTCACATTAGACAAGCTCATCAAATGTTAAAATTAAATACATTCACCTAATAATCAAATCGACAATTGTCAATTTAGTTTGTCCCATAGTGAGATTTTTATTTTTGAAGCGAAACCTTTAAAGCTGTCCTATATTAAATTATCAAAACTCTCCCAACACAAGATTTGACAATAGGTATCCACCTATGGTCGAAGATATAGTTAGTCGAGACATGGGAATCTACACAAATATTCATACTTTTCACCTGCAATTCTCAACATGGAAGCCTCATCATTTTTCTTCAACTATAATCATAGACTATTGCGGAACCGATACATATATGTCCATAAATGATCATAAACGGAGAAGTAAAATTATTTTATGCGTAAAAGTAAATATTTTTTATAAAATAGAATAATTCATTGTCTCTATCATAAATATCAGGTTGTTTCGATGAAAACTAAAAAATCATGCTAGTCCAATATCATGATCTGAACCATGGGTAAATGTGTTTTAATTACCAGTGAAGACCTCTCTCGTCCTCATGTTTCCTCGGAGGCTAGATTTTATTGATTTGAATGAGCTCGTGATCAAGTGGAGAGGGACCCGTCGACTTGTAGCTTGTATAACAGCGCAATTACTCTGAGTCTAAAAACAAAGTTTTCTCCGGGACGATGTAAGCAGGAGTAAGTATTTCCTCTTCTAGTTATCACATCAGCTGATGGGTTTTCATAGGACATTCATGACTCTTATATTTCTATCACACATTACTGGGTTACTCATCATCAATGAAGGATTAAAATGCGCAATTGTCAAAGTCTACAGTCTCGGTAGCTGATATGCAACGAATTCTGCCATCTTCGTAATGAGTTTACATATGTCCTCATACAATCAACGGCTTTGACAAAAAAATATGATACCCAAAAGTATACTTCATGGAAGGAACTCATATCAAAGATTAAAAGTTAATAAAATGTTAATGAAGAGCTTTGGCGTTACATAGAAGAGAAATATACACATAGTGGAGCGAGAGTAAGAAGAAAATCCATAGCGTCTAGGATGAAGGTGTAGAAAAGAATTGAGAAGGCCCAGAAGAAAGAAAGGAAGACGAACTAAAAGGTGCTTATCATAGAAGGAAAGATTGGAAGGTCCAGGTGGTGATTAGGATGAGGCTGAACAATTGGATAGAAAAAGTAATAAAATATATAGGGATACTAAAGACCGTCATTGAAATCCGCGATTGAATGACGGAAAAGCATGGGACAGGGAGGAAAAGGATAGAGTTGATGAGTTTACAGAACGAAAGAAGGCAGGAATTTTTCTCAGTTGAAGACATAATTGAAAGAGACGAGACGAGGAAAGAGACGTTTTAAGGTAGAAAAGCAGAGCAGAATGTTTGTCAAAACCTGCTATAACTGGAAGAATACTACTTATGATTATAATGACAGGTAGTACAATACCAATATCGATAAATGCTTTCTCGTGTTACAAGGGAAAGGATCGACGGAAAGAAAGATTATTACTTGAGATAGGAGAAGAATACATTGGAAGAGAGCAAAATTAAGTATCGAACGGGTAAAAAGGATTCTCAATCAACAAAGCAGGCAGAGAGAAGATGCTCAAGGGTGGTGAAAAAAAAGTTGAGGACGTCGGGAGCGATAACTTCAGCTGCAAGGGGTGATGGAAAAAAAATGCACAGAGAGACCGCTGGCGGGGGTTGAACTTCGGGAATCGGAAACGCGTCACTGCATTCTGTTGCCAAGTCACGTTCTCACAAAACGATTTCAAATCAGGTGAAGCAAAGGGAGGAGGAATCGGAGAGCATGGCATTACTCTAAAGGCGGCGAGGTCGAGGATAGGGGAGGATCGGCGAATGGCCCTGAGATAAAGGGGAGATGCTGGAGGGGACTGAGGGATCCTCCTCTCCTCCTTGTCTGTATACATGGGGTATTTGGTGATGAGAGAAATGACGGCAAATGAGTTGCGCAGCACACAAAATGAGATTGGAGACTGATGTATGGTAGGGTAAGATGCAAAATGGCACGAGAATGGAGTTTTTTAATTTTATCGCGGTAGGCAAGGCTTCTATGCGAAAAATAGAGTCAAGGGCACCCAAATGATTTTTTAACTCTTTAATTATATTTCGCAAAGTAAGCTTTTTGTAGAAATAACATAGGCAGTGAGTTTTTAACCAAATGGAGATATTAAAAAATGTATTTATACGGCAAAATAATAAAATTTATAATTATTTGAATAACCATAAGCAGCCAATGGCCTACTGCGGAATTACTATCCCACGTCACCAGTTCATTCTAGCCGTTGAATAAAAATCCAATAGTAAACACCACCATTTTGTTTAATATCTCATGGCTAAAAGGATGAATGCGGAGATAGTGCATGTGTAATGGCTAAAGGTAACTATTCAAGCGCAATTATACATAAATGCGAAATTATACATTCGCATGTTTCCTGGCTGTAAGATCATAGAATGTACACCCGTATTGAGGATGAAAGCATTGAAAGCCTATAATAAAACATATAATTTCAAAAGAGGACCATAAGAAGTAAGACAACGAAACAAGGGTGAAATGAAGGTAAAGATGGGAATAAGTACGATACGGAGTATAAAAATATTTATGTGCTATTGGATGGAGGGATGGAAGTTAGTGAAAATATTTATAATAATAATAATGCACATCACGAAATAATTGTTTACCATAGAAATTATAAGTTTCAATTCACTATTTAGTCCACTTAACAATTTCACGGTATGCTTAGAGGCATAGATATACCGGATATGCGGATCTCGGCTAAGATACGTTAAGACAATACAAATCGACTTCATTTTGTGGAATAGCTAAAAGAAGTGTTATAAGATACAAGAGAGTGACAAAATAGTATAAGAGCTCTTATCCCAAACTAAGACAAACATTAGGCTTTCTGACTGACATAGCCTGATTGGAAACTATTTGATGGGTAGAAATACCTTTATGTGGGATATACTTAAGAATCTATGGAAATCCATCAAATTTGCCTTTCGGGGTAGCCTCATCATTCCTAATCCACTATAGTCAATATAGTAACTACACAGTAAAATGTAAGAACGACTGGTATTTTTAATAAAGCCGATCTGAGATAAATATACGTACTGTACAACTGTACTGTATACAACTGTAAGTTAGTTCAAGGAATTGACATGATCTTTTTGGCAATTTGTTAAATAATTACCTTTTACAAATTTTACATGAAAAATAATGCAACCTCTCAATCTCTCTTCTCTATCAAAAAGAAGATTTAATGAAAATAATGCAAAATTAACACATTTTAATGGTCAATGGACAATTAATTTAAGTGGTGAGCATTATTTTCATAAGCCTCTGTATGATGAATACTGTGAGTATTCTGTAAAAGGTTTTTCTCCTCAAGTTAAGGAGCGAACTTAAAGAAACAAATAAAGGTACAATTAAGAAACTATTAACAATAAAATGATCCAAGAAGGGTTTTAAATATAAGAAGTAAATATGTCTAAACAACTCATCATGGAGAAGAAAAAAATAAAAAAGTTGAGATTAAATTGGCGAACCCAATCTTCTTTTGTGAAACAGTCCCCGGCTTTACTTCCCAAAGATCAGACGGGAGGCCTGCAGCACTGAGAGAAGGAGGGTCTCAATTATTTTTTATTGCCACCGTCATCACTAGCTAAGAGACTTGGAAAGGGGGAGAATTACAAAATACCGACGGCGGCAGTTTAAAAAGAGCCCTGAGGAATGCGACAATGAAAGTTCCAAAAAGGAATTTTAAGCAGGCTAAAATGGCGATGGGGAATTTTTTCCTCCAGCATAATACAATTTGCTTTCTGAAATATGAATGCAGCAACTACATATAAAGGACGTCAATATCACATAAAGAACAGCCTTTGTAACTTTGATGGGAAATTTTACCATTATCTCTTTCTTCGAAAAAGATATTATACCTAGATATATATCTACATTTTGAGATATGATCAGAGGGTAAACATTAATGCAAAATAAATCCATTTACCAACTCTTATCTTTGAATAAAAAGGATTTGCTAGTACAGAAAAACCAAAAGTGTAATTTAAACCTAGAACAGCAAAAAGCCTAGCAAAAATCCTAAATGAAAAAAATCTAACATCCCAGTATGATGCCCAACTGCTGTATTTCTTGCAGAAGCGACTTAATAGGCACGTCGCACTAAATTGGGTGTGCGGAATCCAGGTTTTAACCAAATGGCAAATGGAGTTTGTAGCGCGATTTTGGAGTCACGTGTTAACAATTCTCTCCCTGTGAGTTATGACTGCGATGGCAGCCAATACCCTGTAGTCCAATTTTATGGCTCTAATTAGCTGAGCGAGGCCGTGTAACAGTTGCTCATGCTTCTGACTGAATTGGAAAATAAACAAGGATGCACCCAATTGCGATTTAATTACTCGATACACCTTATTAAACCCTTTGAGAAACATCACCTTAATACCACTCCGCAGTAAATTTCGCAAAGCGTAAAATCGATATATTTAGAGGTAAAACATGTTAGGGAAATACAGGCATAAAGTAGACTAAAATTCACGGCACAATCCAAAATTTAACTGTTTTCCTTCCTAAAATGTGTAAATTGACTTCTGCTATTACACATTATTCAAAAGATTAAACTGAGGTATTTTTCACACTTCTAAGCAAGGATAAGAACAACGGCGACGGTGGAAGTCAGATTAAGCTATCGACAGCAGAATTTTAGGCATTGATTTGTACTTTCAATTATAGTAATATATGCTAAACAACCATTAAATATGCACAATATTCATCATTTATGTAGTGAATAAAATTATCATGAAACGAGAGGCGGTATGTTGCATCCGCACAACTGCAGTTTCACATTTTACCAATATAAAAGAGAAAGCTCAGGATAGTCCCGTAAACCTTCGTAAACAAGTGTTCATCTCCCGAAAATAATCCTAAGAGAGAGAGAGAGCAAGAACAACCATAAAATGATGAAGGGAATAAGGAAAGGGAGAATGAAGCACGTAAAAGTAGCACTTATTGGTATAGCGCAAAATGGAGTAAATTGGGTGGGGATAGCAGGAAAGGGCGAGCATGACAAGTAAGGAAATTATTCCGTGCCGGCGCAGGAAAGAGCGCAAAGGGACTGCAGGTGGCGAAGATTAAAGAATAAAGATGCAAATTCGGCTGCGGGAATATCAAGATAAAAGAGTAGCAAGCGGGGAGCAGAAGAATGAGAGGCAGCAAAATGAGGGGGCATGGCCCGTGAGGGAAATTACACGCGCGCTTTGAGTAAGGGCGAGAGGAGGAGCGAATAAAATATAAGAAATATTAGGTAGCAAAATTAATGAGAAGACGGCCGATCTTTCGTAAAGTGTTGGAAATTATGTACCACGTTCAGCATTGTCGTTCCCTTTATTTAGTTCCTAGTTCGCTGGCAATGAGAATAAGCTGGCGAATAATAGTGATGGCTCATGCAAGATTATGTTACATCCGCAGGTTTTCCCCTTCCACCCACCTCAGCTCGCGTGCAACACATTCCATAATAATGGCTTTTTTCATTACGGACGACTCCTAGTTTTAAGGGCAATTTCCTCGTTCAGAAGTGTTCAGCTCTTTTGGAATTTTTTAACTCAGCGAGGAGAAAAATTCCGCCTTTAGATGGATAATCATAAAAGAAAAGTAATTGAGATGCAAAGTGCCTCCCTTACAAAACTAAAATTATTTAGGATTAACATATTGAGTTCCACTTCCATGCGCTGAGAAGGACCAGTTCAAGCTGTTAAGCTTCCATGGACTAAGAATTCAAGGTAAAAATGAACATTTTTAAACGCATGAAATAATTATCACAAATACATCAATTGATTAATCCATACTAAATAATATACTTTGTATTTTTCCCACAGAATTTATTAACGGTACAACGCGGTTTGCCGATCTACGTTCAGGTACAAATTCTCAGTTTGTTTTGTTAATTGACCGTTGTTTGTTGTCGTAGTTACGGGGTTGGTTTGAATGAGGGAGGAGGCGGCTATACCGAGGCTTGTGTGGGCGCGGGCAGGTTGCTTGAATGGTTGATTTTTTAAGGCTAGTTTCTCGGAAAAGAGTGGGGAAGACTGCCGGAACAACTGCTCATTACGGAGGGTCGTGTTAGGTCTGTCTGCCACGTGCCTTCTTATCCTGATTTGCTCGAGAGAATTCGTTTTTAATCCCTTGGAGAGGATGTGTAAAATTTTGGGAATAAAATCGCTTTTGTGGTTGCATTACAGGAGGTGCTTACCAAAGAGGGAGCAGGGATCCTTATTTTTGTGACACCTAACGTGTTCATTGGAGCGTATCAAGAAGATTCTACCTGTCTGACCAACATACAAATTTACAACTACTGCAATTAAGTTTATAAATTCCTGACTTGAGAAGTCTTTCTTGTTTGTCTTTACCATTAACTAGGAGCTTGGAAATGGTTAATGGTGGGTAAAATACTGCTTTAAGTGAGGTAGGCAGGCGATACGACCCTTTGTAATGAGCAATTGTTCCCGCAGTCCTCCCCACTAGTTTCGGAGAAACTATCCTTAAGAAAAATCAACCATTCAAGCCATATGCCCACGCTCACACTTCCAAGCCACGCCATAACCGCCGCCTCCCTCAGTCAAACCAATCTGTAACTACGACAACAAACAACGGTCAATTAAAAAAACAAACTGAGAATTAGTACCTGATGATCCCGAAATCGGCAAAACGCGTTGTGCCGTTAATACATTGCGTGGGAAAAGTACAAAGCATATTATTTAGTATGGATACTAAATACTTCCATAAAGTTAATCCTGAAACCATAGAGTGAATTTATTTATTTAAAAAGTCCTTACTGATTTAAGAAACGTTATTTTTCAATGAAATAGAAGCCAAGAGGAGTTTCACAGCACATTTTCTTGCACTTGACAAAAATTAAAAACATAAGGCAATTAAAAGCCAGTCTCACGTAAGCTTTACCAGAAAATAACAGGTAAATAAAAAATGTTTTCAGGGATATCAAAAGTCAATCCAAAAGGAATGTAAAAAAGAAGCATTACAGGTTTCTACGATATATTTATAGCCGGTATCTTCAAATAAAATTACCACCCGCGTTAGGAAAGTATTTCCCTCTCAATTTTTAAACGTGGGTAATACACTGACTCAGTTTAATCTCTAAGATAGATCTTGAACTATCAATTCTGCTGTTTCCAAAAGTGTTGGCAATTCCTCACTTTCCATAAAATCATGCATTTGCCTTTTCCAATCTGATGACTGAAGAGAGAAATCTAAGACTTAAACAAATGAATTTTACCCCTCGTTTATAAATATTAAAAAATGCATCAAACAGAGTTTATCTTCGAATCGATCCATTCCTCTCTTCAAGTCCCCTGAAGGACTTGGCACTGTAAGCAGACGAAACGAGCAAGCGAGAGGAGAACCTTAAAGTCCCTGAGAAATGACCTCGGAGAGATCCAGACAACCGTCTTGAGAGGGACGTCGGGTGAGAAAGGTGTGCTAACAGATACTGGGGGGGGGGAGATCCGGAGGAGCCGAAGAAGAAGACGCCCACGGGGATAAGCGTGCGCGGAGGTCGTTAGGGATAGATGAAGCCATGGCGCAGCGGGAGGCTAGGGGAAAAGAGAGGGAATCGGAAGGAGTGGGCAATTGGCAGGGGTTTTCTGACATGCCTTCATCCACCACTCCACCGTTTCCCACTAGGAACCTATTTGAAGAGTGTCGAACGGGTGGGTATCTGGGAGGAAAGAAGCGCGGCCGTGACGAGGACACCAAGGGGATGCGCTGCAATGTACGGAGAGTCCGGAGGAAGGAGGGGAGGAGGACGGAAGGAAGGAAGGAGGAGGATGTGAAGTGGGTTGTAGGCCTTGAAAAGGGGAGAGGGAGAGAGAGAGACGAGCAGCCAGCCAGCAGCACTTCCTTCCCTACGGTAAAGAGGAGGAGGTGGTGAGAGAGAGACTTTAAAAGCTGGACGTGCTCAAGGATCGGTCGGACGGGACACACCCCCGCCGTGACAACCCGCCCTCTCTTAATCCACTCCTCGAACACATCTATAGCCGCCTCGTACCCTGCCCCTCACACAAGCCTCTTTATTCCCTCACAACCCCTCCTCCCCGTGGCGTATTTCATCCCCTGCAGGATCGGAGCAGCGTCCCCTTTTACGTCTGCCTCCGCAGGGACTTCAATCTATCCATCCCTTCTCTCCTCCCTTCCCACCAACCCCCTTGATCCGCCATCCTCTTGACACCGTCCGCCTCTTATTCCCTCGCTTCCTCAATCAGTCCTTAAAAAACCCGATCCGCCAAAAAACTCACGGCGGCTCTTCCCTCCGTCTCTCTCTCCCTCTCCGCCACTCAACCTCCCTTTCTCACCCTCGGAGTCACCGAAGTATCCCTCCCCATACAAAGCCATCCTTCCCCATCGTCACTCCCAACACTCTCTTCCCCCTTGATCCTCATGAAACTTTCTTACGATCGGCCGATACTTCACACGCATGAAGACGGCGACGCCGGAAATCCGTTGTCTCGCATCTCTTCTTTCTGCTCTCGTGCGAGCCAACTGCAGCTCGATCCCTACCGTTGAGCTCTAAGCCAAAAGGTACTACCAATGAGCCCATCACCCTCCGTATGTCCGTACCCAACAATGTTTCTCTTCATAAGCGGTTTCACGCGAATAGCTAATTATCTGTTGACACGGACGGTTAAGTATCTCGAGCCATTTTCTTTGTTTCTCAATATCAACACACTTAGCATAATTAGAGCATAAAATCTAGTTACTGGTACCATAGCTGTTTTTGGTCGTCGCATATTAATCTAAAATAAATAAAAGATTTTGAACATCCGTAAAAATAAAAAAAAATATGAAATAAGTATGAAA
Organism: Pyrrhosoma nymphula; assembly: GCA_963573305.1. NCBI lineage: Eukaryota > Metazoa > Arthropoda > Insecta > Odonata > Coenagrionidae > Pyrrhosoma > Pyrrhosoma nymphula. Next base: position 156,179,700 of record OY754327.1, on the reverse strand, counting down.
TCACTACATCAAGATAAAATAAATATCCAGCAGCTTTCTTCGTTAAAAGAATGAGACTTCTTGCTTTCCTAGGCTTGGCGTTATGCAATACGTAAAACGCAACAAGTATGGTGTAATTCCGAGCAGAGAAATTCCAAGGCTTTAAGTGCACTTGTAACGCCATATAACTGATTTCAAATTAAGTGAAGACTGGTGTCGGACACATAAATAAGTTATGTTTAATTACTGATTCATCTTTAGCATATAATTTCAACATTTCTTCGAGTTCATGGAAAATTATAACTCATGAGACTGGAATAAATATATGAATAGGATCAGAAGCATAAGTTTTTTAAATTTTCAGTGACCTTAGAGAAAATGGCATTTAGCTATTTTCCTACTAATATTTCATGACAACAATGAGAAGGGATATTATTAAAACTCTAGGTAAATTCGAGCTCTTGCAAAGTGCAAATGCACCTCTTACTTGTTTGACAAGCCGATGACTAATGTTTTGTTCCAGGGCAGTGGCGTATATACAAATTTTTCATGGATTAAGCCACGTTCATCCTAAAATACGGCGAACACTAATGATGTTATTGGGATTCAAGTACTTCAAATGCGCATATATGTAGAACCCATGCGCTTATTTGCATAAAAAATAGCCCGAAAACAAATAGCTAAAACTCGGTCACTCATGACTTGCAGGAAAAAAAATCCTGGTCAAAAAGGGGGTGACCCCATGATCTCCCCCTAACCTAAGCCCATGTTACAGGGGTCGTTGTAATTTCTTAGGCTCAATTTCGTTCAGATCAGAATCAAAGTTCAAGATCAGAATTTAAGCAAATAACATGGAAAGCTACAAATTTCCTCAAGAATAGTATTTTAATACTGCGAGCATGGAATTATTAGTATATATTTGATACACTGGAATGTGTAGAAAAATTGTATTTACCATTAAAGGATACAACATGATAGGTGCATGTATATCTCAACATAGTACATGTATTGACTTAGGCTCAAAAAGAGCACTTCTCTTCATAGTCAAGGAACTTGCAAGACTAGCGTGCGCAACGCATTCTATCTGGTATTGTACATATCATGGAAAATAACACCGATAATGATGCAACATAATTTGCATTGTCAAAATATTGAATGCGAGGCTTCAGCCAATAGCACCAAGGTAATAATTAGAAAAAAAACCATTCGACATTAAAGAACACTGAAATCCAGCATGATATCAATAGATAGTTAAAACGGCAAAAACCATGAAAATCTAATCCCGAAGCGAAGAATGACGAAAAAGGGGGCGATTCGAATGCAAATATTATCTTTCTCATTGAGAAGCATGCTTGCGACAGAGATCTCCTCCATACTTGGAGCAATCGCTCGTCATTGCTGCGAGTGGCTCGTTTCATTCTAGACCTTTCGGTCGATTACCTGCAAGGATGATGGTGGCTTCTGGACGACGAGGAAAACGTCGAGATGACGTATGGAAAGTGAGGGCGAGATAAAGAGGGGTGGAGGAGAAATTGACGTGGTTGGGAGAGGGAGGGAGGAGAGAGAAAGAGAGGAAGAGAGGGAGATTGGATGCGATAGGGGAGCGAAAGGTGGTTTGCGGGAGGGAAATATGCGAGGGCTGAACGGCGGGCGCATGGGGAGAGAGTTTAAGGTAGGGACGGACGAAGGGGCCACGGGAATGCTGACGGTGCGGGTGGACCTGCCTTCACAGAATGGGGGGGGCAGCATCCTTCTCCCTTCAAAAGCCCGCAGCGGCTCCCGAAAGTAGAGCCAACAGCCCGTGCGTAATCTCGGAATTGTGGTCAGAATGAGATTACACGGGAGCAGGCAGCCGGCCCGAGGAGGCGGGGTTAACTAGGGGTGGAGGAAGGAGGACGCGGGAAGAATTGAGGACGTGGAGAATTTGAGACTATGAGAGGCTCGAATTGGGTCGTGGGATATGTATCGACTGCGACATGTGATTTGCACATTTTATATTACAGCGAAATTGAGATTTGGCTACGCGGTATACGCATTTGCAATATCATGCGATATGGCATACCATGAGATACGGAGCATCATGCTACGTTATACGCGTCATCGGATATCCCCGTATATATGGTGTGGATAAAAAGTTTAATTCTCCATAAAGTAATTTTACAGTAACTATATAGTGTTCAAATGTAAAAACCAAACGCGTGCCGGTTTGAGCAAACTGAAGAGGAAGTTGAAAGTAGGGCTGTGTGATATTGCAACCTGTAATTAGCGCAATGCCATGTTCACGATATCATATTAAATAAATTGTTCCTGGTGATATCCTAACGGATGAAACCACAAGAGCAGTAATAATAAACTCTTGTCAAATTTTACAAAGCCATAGCGACTTTCTTTTAACATGAAAGGATCCCACCTCGTTACGCCGAATAACATTCATTTCATAGCTGTACTGAGCCACAGGGCTATGTGATATATCGATTGGCGATATCAAGCGTTATTATATTTAATGTATAATTATAAATGGCTGCATAAACGATGGGAATGAAAAAGTAACTCTGAGTTCTACATGAATGCGGTCTAATGCGATAAACATGACACGTTAAGGAAGTAATATAAGTGTGTAAAGTATTTGTAAGTGACATTTATCGAATGAAGGCTGGACCCATATGAAAATGCCAACTTACGGAATGTGATAAAATCTAAATCTGTCGTTACATCACTTCGGCATCCATTTCGCGGATTTCGAATCGTGCTCTCCCTTTGTTAAGTGTAGAGAAAGAACAATGAAGTTAAAAGGATTTACCGATTTTTGAAACCAGCAAGGCTAATGTGAATACTGCGCATCGCCTGAAGTAATACGCAACAGCTGCGCTATAAGACGGAGATATGCGATGTCGTGCGATATGTGATATCATAGCCATGTAGAATATCATTAAATATACGAAGTCGTGAAATATGTGCGAAAGATGACGTCTTTTATGACACATTATCAAAACGCGATGCTGATATATGAATATCTCGCAGCTCAAGGCCCGGATAACCAAAGGACCAATTTAGGAAAGGACTGATGGGAGGGCACAGGGAAAGCGGCGTTAAGGGTTGACTTTCGCATGAAGGTCCAGGAAGGGTGTTTGCGAGGCGGTGGTAGGAAGAGGAATCAAGACTGGAAATCATGGGCAAGGGGCCTGCTTGCCTTCCATGGTCGGAAGAACGGGAAGGAAAAGGGGGAACAATTTGGAATGTTTGGAAACGCCGAGTGGGCTGAGTGAATGTCTAAGTGGGGCGTGGGGATTCGGGGCGATTCCGGACGAAACACAAATGAAGTACGACGAGTATTGTAGCTGCATTTTAAAGTGGCAGAGGGAGAGAAGATCGAAGGAGAAGCACGAGGAGTTTTGAAAAGGAGGAGTTTTACCCCCCAGATTTCCTCAACACAGTACTGTGACAGTACCATGAACTTAGGGTAGTGTAAGATTGACTTAAGGCCTTCGTAAACCTTAGGAAAATCATGGAAGGAAAGAATACGCAAATGACTATTCATTTTCATTGAACGGAAAGAAGAGGAAAGAAAAACTCCGATTATTCCAACATTGATAGAAATTCGTCTTATGCCTTAGAATTAGCAGTTTTTTAAGGTTCATTCCCTGTCACAGGGTTACCGAATACAGGAATATTTTAAATCGAAATTTTCCCACACTATGTTTACACCACATTCATAAGTGAACAAGGATTTTCTACATACAGCATTTCCTAATATGTATTGTCTTGCGATACAATTTTCCAATCTTATAAGCCATAAGTTCTCAATTTCCAATAAATATATTTTGTATCGGACAATACTAAATTTAATTTTTATAACATTGATGCGCGGTAATTCATTCACAAAGGTACCCTGTAGGTCCACGGTAAGTGAATTTTGTGAACTGTAAAATTCAAATAAGAAATCACCCACCATGCTAATGATGTAGCAAAATACTACTATAACAGATAAAGAGTCATTGCCATCTAGTTCCGGCATTTGAAAACAGCTTCCATTGTTGTTTATTCAGAGGATATAAAACGTCAACTGGGACACACATCATAGCAAGGTAAGTCATCTGAGTTAAAATAATCATGTATTACAAATGAGAGGCCATATTTGTGCGAATTAGGCTAAAGAAGCATTAGTAGTCTATCACTTGTACATTGTGCGTAACGAGAGCAAAAACAAGAAAATAAATATGAAATGGCGACCAAATGAGTAAAGAAAGAACCATCAGGGGGACAGAGAAAGGGATGGAAGTGGAGGGGGGAGGACGAGGTGGAAAGGGGTGCAGAGCGGGAAGTTTGCCATGGGAGTGGACGAGACAATAGGCTCTAAAGCGTATTACGTTGTAAAGGTTGTACCATGACATTTCGGCGGGCGGCATTTTTCTGCTCCTTTATTTTCGCCCTCAAAACCTCCGCTTTCCTCTCCCTCCCTCCCCATTTCCACGCCCGCTGGCCACCCTCCACCACCCTTCTGTGTCCCACCCCCCGCCGAGATCACCTCCTGCTCTAAAGAGCTGTATACACATTGCTGTCCCTTCAGAATCTTACCATCTCATCGCCTACCTACTTCTTCATCCTCCTAAAAAAATATATGTACGTAGTAACAGTCAGTTATATAGTTTTGAAGACAAAAATAGCGAGAAAAGAGCGGTTGTGCGTGCACTAGAAATTGAACGCCGTATATCATAAAAAACGGCCAATCCGGAGTAGCCCAAACGAAGCTCTGTAATTGAACGACTGTCTATTGCAGAGTACGGAATCCTTTAAGAGATAAAATTATAGGTATATGCCAGGAAATGTTTATAGTTATCGTTAAATTTTTTTACTTCAAACTCGCGCGAACACCTTAAAACTATTTACACGTTTTTCTAATATGATGTGCATGTTACACAACACGATTATCACATTATTGAGAAAATAGCATATATTCTAACTAAATTTAAACCGCCTTCAAAACTATAATACGGACTTGATGGATTATCACCGTTGTCCATTGTACCATGCAACTGATAAGAAAACTTGCCAAAGGCGACGAGGTCAACAGTCTCCCGCGATAATTTGTAATAACTCTAAAGGGATAATTTTTGTTAATGGTCCGCTAAGTACTTGTATATTGTCCACATTTAATCCAAGCATAAGAGCGGAGGAAACATTACGGATTCTAATATAAAATAGATAAAACTTTAAAGCAGATGCATAATTTCATGGCTTTGCTGTCACAGAAAATCCCGAGAGTAAGGGGTAGAAAAAAGTAAAATGAAAAGGAAAAAAAATACGAAATGGCTAAAGAATTTACCTACGTGGGAAGCAAAGTCACGTTTTACCGTAGGCTAAAAGAAAAAATAGGACCACAAATACGGAAAAGGACATTTCCGGCATGGTAAATGATATAATATATTGATAGAACACCGGGAAGGGAACCAAAAGGATGACATGAAAAAAAATATTACCAATCGATACTACTATATGGAGAATAGACGTAGAAATGGACAGGTGAAAAAGACGTTTCTAAGCGGTATAGAGCATGTAGTGCGAAAGGATAAAACATGGAATAAAAACATTTCAATAGGGCTACGAAACGAGCCGCTAAAAGAAATCATAAAAAGGAAAAGTTGGCAATGTTTTGGATATATAGTGAGAATGTAGGTAAGTAGAATGCCTAAAGTGGCAGCGATGAAAGAAGAAAATGAGAAAAGACTCAAAGAAAGAGCAAAGAACGAGATGGAAGAACAGTCTTATGATATCTGGCTAATTTTGGCATCGACTATTCCGATAGTAATACATTAAATTCTTATTGCATTCACCGATAAATAAATGTATGTTACAATCCGTATAGAACGCATTACCTATCACAACTCAATGTTAACATTTGCTAAATTAAACTAATTAGATGCAATCCGACAAAAAAATATTTTATTTTAGTTCCAACCAAGTTGTGACAGTTGGGGATAAAAAAACAGAAAATGATAACTATTCTACTGAGATTTTCCGGCAGTAAAGTTGAAAATTGCTCATGAATCTCTTTCTATGTCAAAAGACAAAATAAGTACCGTACCAAAGTTTTTGTTGAAAAAATGTGATAGTGAATAAGTTTCTTCCACCATACATATTTCGTTAAAACCTCAACAATCTAATTCATTATTTCAATATGTTTTTCTTCGTCAAGGCAAAAAATATTTATATACTTGTAAATACCAAAAAACGTGACGGAAATGTTCAAGAGACGGTTGAAAATATAAAAACAGGAAGAAAGCCATAATTGGAAAAAGTCTCATTCCCTTGAAAGGAATATTCCGCATCAAAGACGATTGAGCAATCGGAAAGAGGTGATTTTTAATTCTATATCGTATTAATTTAGAAAAGTAATTCAATGGAAAAACCCGCCAACGTATGACAAAAAAAACGCAAGTTATTAACTGGTGTGGTCCTCACCACGCCCTGGTAAGGTAAAAATCTTAGTATATATGAAATCATTTGTGTAACTACGGCAACATATACGGAAGAAGAATTCTTCCAAGTAAGCTTGTCCCAGTATTGCGGACAAGCATGGTTTTCCAATCTTCTAATTAGATGGAATTTCAAACATCCTAGATTCTCAATTTGGCCCCATGATCACAATTTGGTCTGCGTCTACAACTATACATCGGATTTATACAGGAAATTAATAACAGAGATTTCTGCTTTTATTATTTGAAATTAAATCTTGCGAACGTTCAAGGCATTCACAAACAATAGGACGCATGAATTACCTCAACCATCGAGATACCATTTTCTGGGGACCATAAATTCATAGAATATAACAGAGGTTTCGACGAAAGAAACTCCCTTGTAATATGAACTTCACCGTTTCAAACGCTTTGAAACACGACTAAGTCCCTCACCTATCAATACCAACCTCTGGGTAGATCACAGGATAATGAGTAATCCGGTACTTTTCTTTCCACTTAAGGTCAGCTTTGCAATAACACCCAGTTACACAACGTAATACCTTTCCCAACGCCACTCAGTCGCTAAGGATAGATGACTTTCTTCACAAAAAAGTTAGCAATATATGAAATTTACTCTCCCAATCCATCTCTTGAGCGAGGATTGGCTACTATCCGTTTCCGCTTGCATCCATTTTTTCACTCACTTAATCTAGTTTTATCGACAATAACAGCAGCAGAGCAAAGAAGATTGGAAGCAATGGAGATATGGTGTTACCGAAGAGTGATGAAGATAGAAGTCCGAAGAGAATCACTAACGAAGGAGTCTTACAAAGAGCTGGAGAGAAGAGAAGCACATTGAACACTCTGCGAAGTAGAATAGACAAGCTTATAGGACACATTTTGCGACACAATAACCTAATGAAAACAATTTTTTAGGAGCAAAAATGGGAAGAATTATAAAGGAATACCATAATGGAATACATTAAGCAAATCATGAAGGACGACAAAGTAAATAAGTATGTAGGAATGAAGCGGACGGCAGGGAGGAGAGTAGAATGGTGAGCTGCTTCAAGACAACCATAGAATTGATGACTTTTGATGATGAATCTTGCTTTTATTTTCTTAAGTATTTTAAGTATCATTACCTTTGAAAAAGCGTATAGATTAATTTAGTACTTAGAAAAATATATCACAAAATTATCGCTTAAGGCACAGCTCTTAGACACAATGCTAAGAATTTCCTTCACAATCAGAAACTCGAAAAATTAAGGGTCAGTTACTAAATATAAACAAAATCATTAACATCAACGAAAAGCAACCTCATTCATGGAAGATAATACTTCTATGTAAATAATGTCCTATGAAATAATTCATATAACTAGCAGTTAATGGGCAATGTAAAACATAATTGGAAGTAATAGAATAAAAATTTGAATCATGGGAATTCCAAATTGTATCGTTACCGTCCATAAATAACACGCACCTCAGCAATTGTATAATGATGTAAAATGATGATGCTTGCTACGTAACATTAAACTTATAATGTAAAATATAATTTGATTTCAATAACTCTACAAATAAAAAAGAAGAAGATTTATCCAACATTAAGCGAGCAACTTGTAAATAGTAAATATATCACCTAACTTAAACGTAGTCGCTTGTCATTTTAGTAAAATTTACAGAATTATGCATATTTAAATAAAAATAACTTTTAGAGCTAACAGTTATAGTAGTATTACCCGCTCCATTAACTCTCAAACCACCTAAACTATGAAGCACTCTCCCAGCTGACGTTGTCATCAACCTTTCAACGCCAATGAAAAATTAAAAACGGGTCAATTATTTCGCATTTCAAATGGCAGAGAGGACATAAAATTCTGCCGACTTTTTTGTGAGCCATAACTCATAAGCGCCCTACAAGCAACATTATCTTTCAGAGCAAACATTTCCTCTAATCAACCGCAAGATTTTTATACTGTAGGATCGATTACTTTTTATGGCTAATGAACAACATTTCTAAACATAATAAAATGAAAAGTCCAAGCCAAATACTTTAACCTCTTACCTACTTTTACTCATAGTTAAACTTGACGAGTGTACAAAGCTATTAGGAGTCATGTGGTAAACATTCTTCAATCTGTCATCAGAAGAGAAACATCTTACAGCAGATAACTAGATAGGTTCACTTGTTAGATGGCATTAAGTTGGACCTTGTTACACATTGATGGCCGTAAAAAATTTCATTAAACGATGTACGCATTCACATTCATCGTACGAGGATATAATCTTTTCCTACACAAACAAACATGATTGGTATGCGTCAAGTTCCAGTAAAAATAATGTGGACCCACAATTCGATCGCCAACCAGTAGTCGTTTAGCCAAGAGGAATTAAACCTGAAAAAACAACGAATGAACCATCAAAGCAATCAGAGGGATTATGGACTCTCTCGTTGTTAACTACCAGCGATTCCCATTTTCACGATCCCCATAACTTATCACAAACCATAAAGATCGAATCAACCGAGCGCCAGAAATATAAAGACGACGAAAGAGCCCTCCCCACGACCCCAGCAATCCGACCTAAAAGGTGAAAGCAACTTTGACGACGACATCCACAAGCTCAGATACTACACCACCACCGCACGCGGCGGCCACAAAGACGAAAACCCCTGGGCCTACCAAGACCAAACTTAATCACCCTTAACGTCCTTCCCTTCTTCGTCACACAAAATCCCCTATCCCCCCTTTCCTTGCAACAGTCTCTCTCTCTCTTCCCTTCATTCCGCAACTTAAAAAAGAACCAACCCACGCAAACCCCACGATCTTCTCTCTCTCCCCCTCATTCCCTCGTCTTCCTCCTACTCGCTCTACACTTCCTACTTCCCTCTTTCTCCTCATTTCCCCCAAAACTCTGATTCTGTCTCCTTTCTCGCTCTCCTTTCACGAGCACCTCCGTTTCTCTTCCTTCTCCTTCCACCTCCTACGTTTCCTCTCTCGATTCCAACGACTGGTTCCATCTTCCACCAAGACTACATTTACTGTACCTGGGAACCGAATCGCTCACCCACCGCTTCATTACATACCTTTCCCATCTCTTCTTCTTCATTGCAATTCTTTAGATGTCCTTCAACACTTTTGACATGATTTTGTTTATGAATAACAGGTCTCTATTTTCTCATTTTTCACCTTCAAACAATGATCACAGATTTTTCTTACGACGTCTTTCTTCACGCAATCTTCTATACCATATTTCAGTGTTCCTTCCTTTGCCGCTACGTGAGCGTTAATTGTTAATTTGTCTCTGAATCTTAGACATTCCTCCGCAATTCCAACAGACTTAATATGGTTATTCCAACCTACAACGTGCAATGCTACTCCTCCTTTGACAGGCTATTCTTTTTCGTCTTGGTTAATTTTTCGGTGGGATCTCATTCGACGGTGCACCACCACCAGTAAAGCCCACCACATGCAATTCCTTGAGTAAAAAAAAGTATATATTTCTCAATCCCCTCACCAGTTCCGTTTCCTTCCAAAATCCTTTCCAACTCCATCGCTCCCAGACCCCTTTAGCCACCCCCTGCCCCCCTCCCCGGCCCCCACAGAAGAACCACTGCTTTTCCATCAATCGTACCCTGAGAACATCCCAACGCGGTGCCTAACTCCGTTAGTCAGTACGACGAGGCCCCCCTAACGAGTCCTTTGTTATCTGTCCTCTTGCCGAATCCGCATTTTGCTTTTGCTGCCGAGGATGGGTTTGCAAGTAGAGAGAGAGAGTGACTGAGGCAATGGGAAAGGGATAGGAGAGGAGAAGAAGGCAGAGAAATGGCAGGGGAAGAAAAAGAAGTTCTCGCACGTTCGCATTCGCAAAAAAGAAAGAAATGACGGAGAAAGAAGGGGGCGCATGGAAGAATAGGGTGGAAAGGAAATTAAGTTTTTTTCCTCTCTCTGCAAAGTGAAAGAATGAGGAGGAGATGGCAGAGGGAACAAGACGGGGAATTCTGTGGCATGAATACCGACGGGAGTGAATTTACGGTTTTTGGGAGTGAGACTGGTGGAACTGGAAGGGAGGGAGGGAATGGAGGCGGGAGAGGATGAAGTCTCAGAGGAGAAGAAGGCGACGCACGCTTAGCAATGGAGGAAGAGAGGTTGGCTGGTAGGTTTTGCAGACAAAGTCCACGGTGGGAGGTAGAGAGTTAGGAGGGGAGGGTGGACGCTTCAGTATATTCATAAGAATGTTGCGTCACCAGTTTCTTCTCTTCCTGCGGCCCCCTTGTAAGGTTCTTTGAGGGAATAAAGGTTTCCCTGCGGCATAAACTCCGCCCCCTCCTCCCAATCCACCAAGTGTTCCGGTGCTCACCACCCCTCCTCCTCTCATTCCTGCCTTAGAAGCCGAGTGAAAGTGTGAGGTGGAGTGAGAGGTAGCGAGGGGGGTAGGGGCAAGGTGAAGGGCCAGTGGGATTAAGATGTTTCGAGCAGAATCGAGGATACAGTCGTTAAGTTGCGATTTGACGATTTTGAGAATCTTCTCTCTGAGCTTAGACTTCGGGGAAGCTAGTAATTCCCTTTCGGTATTATTTTACCTCTCAAATCTCACCAAAGATTGGTACGTAATCACACGTAAATGATGCCGAAGTACGTGAGCTAATACCTCTCATTCCATTGTTGAACTCGGGTAAGAGCGAAGGGCAGAGCAGAGCAGAAGACATTAGACCAGGTTGGTGAGATGATTCGAATATTGGCACGGGCTCGAATCCCGAAAGTGGCGGAGAGGCGTGGAATTTCGATCCCTACAAGGGTGCTGTGTGGATAGCACTTCCAGCAAAGTTCTCCGTCCGTCGGAGGGAGGTTAAACTGTGGTCCGATAGGCGCTCTTCGTTAAGTGTAGGCAGAGTCCTCTGGATTGCCGATAATACACTACAAAGTTCAATCTATAATCAAAATGCAACGGGAATCGCGTAATTGTGCAAAAACTAAGTTAACCTCACTTTCCCCCATAAGGCTCTATAGAAACGTAGGAACAAAGATGGCGGAATTCTCAATTCCCATAGTGGAAATGTATGCGACGACTCAACTCTATGAGGGAGTAGTGTTGAGAACGGCCATCCAGAGGACTCTGAGTGTAGGCTAATCAAGAAGCCCAGGAGCGCCAGGTATATCTCCAACCTACCTCCATTTCCCATATAATCTATCCTTTCAAAATCTACACAGACAACGGTGAAAATCTTGAAAAAAAATCGTGACTGTCAGTTACATCCTCAAATTACCAGCCAATCATCAGATCGGATAAGAGCAGTAAATATGCAGTTCTTATAAATGAAACAAAACAACTTTTAAATTATGTACCTCACATAGTGCTAATGGTTCCGAGGCATATGTAGTAGTAGCATGAGTAGTAAATGACAATACTACTTCAATTCAAGGTACTAAAATGCGAGAATTAGTTGGCAGCAAAACTCGCAAGACACTGTAACAATAGAGGTAATTACGTTAAGTAAGGAATTTTCATGTCCATAGCGTTCAATGATCAACTAAAAATGCATATCATTTCTGTTCTCAGCCTCTCAATTTATTAAAACGTTTTTTTATAGATAGATATCTACAGAGGAGAAAGTATTCACAAACATATGCTAGCACACAAAGGGCTACATCAGTGTTCCGCAGAGTGTGTGCCGCGGCACACTGGTGTACCGTGGTCATTAGTTGGTGTGCCGCGAAAAAATGTCAATTTTTGTGAAGGTAATACAGACCTACACAGTAGCTGAGAGTTATGCGAGCGAAATGCTTCATTGCGCGAGGAAAGGGGAGAGCCTCACCTATCGCACAAACTATCACCGCACGCATGCGCGTGTCAATGTTTTACACCAGTCATTTTTTTCTCGGTTCCATGGTTTCCGGCGTTTCCGGTGGAATTAAGGCGCTGAGGCGGTGAAGAAATTTGTTTGGTGTCGTCTGGTCCAGTGCTCCAGTCTGGTCCAGTCCGATTTTAGGAGACGTGTCAAACAAAACTGTGAAATCGTTATTCGCCAGTAACTAGTTGCTAGTTTGTGTTTGTGTCGTAACGAACGTAATTGACCTTTTTTAATTACAAATAATTAGCCCATAATACGTGTTCATAATGGATGAATTCGTTAAACGTACCACAAGTTTGTCGAGTGAAATTAATGATTCCCAAGTAGAAGCAGAGTCAGCGAAGAAAAAACCTAAGCTTGTTAACCGAAAATATGATGAGAGCTTTGAAAGTTATAGCTTTATTTATTGCGGAGACGAATCATGCCCAATCCCAAACTGTATTGTTTGTGGAGAAACTTTGGGTAATAATTCTATGGTGCCCAGTACACTTTTAGGACATATTTAACTACTAAACACCCATCGGTGGCCCAAAAAGACAAGGCCTTTTTTCAACGTTTTAAAGACCAGTCGAAGAAACAGGGAACTATCATGAGTTCGTCTTTCAAAACATCAGACAAAGCGCAAAAAGCAAGTTACGTGATCTCTAATATGCTAGTTAAATCCACGAAGTCTCATTCTCTCGCTGAAACTTTAATTTTACCTGTCTGCAAAGAAGTTGTCAAGATTATGATTAGCCTAGAAGTCGCTAAGGAAATCGAAAAAATACCTGCGTCAGCAGATACAATCTCACGTCGCATTAATGGTATTTCTACTGGCATTGAATCAACGTCAAATGAAAAATTAAGGCTAAGTGGAGTTTTTGCGCCACAAGTCGACGAGTCTACTGATATCAGTGGTCACGCACATCTCATCTCAACTGTGAGGTACACTGACGGATATGAAATAAAAGAGGACTTTTTATTTTTTTCTGCCACTACCTGGTTCACTGGAGAAGAAATATTCGAAGTAACAGACCAGTACTTCAGTGAGCAAAATTTGAAATGGCATAACTGCACAGTATTTGCACAGACGGATCAGATACTATGACAGGAAAAATTAGGGGATTTATCACCAGGGCTTCTGAAAAAAACCTTAATAACAAATTTTTACATTGCTTTTTACCCTAATATTAAATATTCACTGATGAAGAAGTCTCTACCTGATGAATTGTTGTCTTCCCTACAAGATGTCAATTACATCAAGACGCGACCGCTGAACTCTCGTCTGTTTAATGCAGTGTGTCAGGAAATGGGAGCAGATCATCAGTCACTTCTGTTTCATACAGAAGTACGATGGCTTTCTCGCGGAAAAGTGCTTTCTCGGATTTACGAGCTAAAAAATGTGACCCAGAGGTCAGACTTTGCTTCTTTGTTTAAAATAGAAGAATGGGTAGCAAAACTTGCATATCTGGCGGACATATTTACTCATTTACATGAGCTCAACAAAAAAATGCAAGACAGGAATTCTAATATTTTAACGTCATCGGACAAGATTGAAAGCTTTCGCGCTAAGTTGGTGTTATGGATCTGCCAGGCTACCAATGGTGGTAATGAAATGCTCCCAAATGTCATGGCTGCCGATTCAGAAAAAAAAGGTGCAGGCCTCGATAGTGAAACACTTGGAGCTATTAACAGAAAAAATGAACTCTTATTTTTCTACGTGTGACTTGCAACCAATAGATTGGGTACGCAATTCATTTTTAGATGGCATTTCCCTTGGACACTTACCGATAAACGAGCAGGAAGAATTCATGGAGCTAAAAACTGATCGGACATTAAAACTATTTTTTTCCGAAACAGAGGTAGCACATTTTTGACTGCATATAAAAAATGAGCATCCACTGCATTCAAAGCATGCTATTGCAATTCTCTTACCATTTGCCATGGCCTACTTGTGCGAATTGGGGTTTTCAACTCTCACTACGATTAAATGAAAAAAAGAGAACGCCTGAGGACTATCGACGAAGAGATGAGAGCAGACTTATAAACGATTGCTCCAAATTTTGATCGCCTGTGCTCAGTTAAGCAGGCTCACATTTCTTATTAAAAATCTTTTCATATTAAATTGATTTTAATAATAAATAAATATGGTTCTTTTCTTTAGTGTACCTCTAATTTTTCTTGATTTGGAAGGTGTACCCTGAACACAAAACGTTTGCGGAACACTGGGCTACATAACTGATTTCATATCGGCACATCAATCACATACAACCTTAATTGAATCCGAGACTTTAGATGTCTATTGTTATATAACTTCCATCTCAAAATGATACAATTGCCTCATTGAAAATAAAAATTCTTAAGAACAGGTGGCATTTTACATGACTGACTTTGGCAGGTTTACACCTCTTCTGATGCACAAAATTACATTCTCTAAAAGGGTAGAAGTGATTACAATGTTTTTTTTAATACATGCAACTTCGTTATGAAGCGAAGGAAATAGTTATCTATGAAAAATTTATTGCGAGCCACAGTACTCAAAATAATGTATTTTTAGAATTTGGAAATGCTACCGGATCAAGGAATAACCGATCGATACTGGTTCCGCTGTTTTTTTAAAACTAAGTTCTCCTTTCTCAACTCAGACCTGCTATTGATTAATTATGGATTAAATTATTTGTATTTCTGCAAATGTGAAGCTAATATTATTCATGAGGCTTCTATCAGGCATCGACGAAAGTAAGTTTTTCCAGGAAAGTTAATTCCAGTGGAAGTCAAACTCAAAATAGCATTCATTGAATTGGGAAACCATGGTGATAGTGAAAAGGTTTGACGAGTCATATGTAGGAATTTATTAGCTTCTTTCTTAAAATATTTAAATCGTAAAATACTTTTATTTGATTCGAGCACTCGATTGAATTGGTCATCAATTCAAATATATTTTAATGGCACAAATTGCTTTATTAGTAAAATGGGAAATAAAGCGCCTTGCGCGTCTTAAATGATCTTGGTTGAAGATTGGAACATTAAGAGTTTGCTGAGGCGTAAAATGTACAACGCCCACAGAAATCTATAAAGTATTCTAAAGTTCTCTATATCTAATTTAAGGATATTGCTTTGTACTAATTTAAGGATTTTGGATTGTTTTGGAGTATTGGTAACCTAACTTCGCTTCTTTTGGAAAATATCGTCGGAACTATGGAAACCATGAGCAAAGGTTATTGCAGATTGCTTTAGCCCAATTTGCAGTTTGCCTCGACTTTGAGAAGTATCGTCAGGAATTAATTCAACACTGAAGATAGCTACCAGGGACACAAAAAAGAAATAAAAGAAAAAAAGAAGACATTTTTAAAACTATCCCATCTCTGAAATGTCCAAGCAATAATATTCATTCAACATTTTTCTGAAATACTAGTATGACATAAAAAGATACAATGAAAACTGAACTAATAAACTAACTAAATAGATGATGAAAGAAAAAAGTACAACTTAGCACTGGTATCAAATGAACCATACAATACATTAACAACAATTTAAAATTTTAATATACTTAATTTGTCCCATAAAACCCGTGTGCGCTAATCCAGAAACTTTGCTCCAGAAATTGCTTTCATTAGGAACCCTAAAATTTTACAGTTAATGGCCAAATTTGGGCAGGAAAATCGATTCCATTCCGACACCTAGATAGTAATCCCGTTCATGATAAAGCGCAGTGGAGTACAAACACCTTTAAGCGCTCATAATGCGAGAAAGCAGCAGATAAAATAAAAACCGCAGTTCTTTCAAATGAGAAACTTGCCGGAAAAGCTGCCGGCAAATAATGCCATTACATTAAAAACACCTTCAGCTGAACAAATTACCTGTAATAAACCCCATAAACGTTTTATCTTCCTAAGGTATCAATGCCATAAAGTATAAATTTGGATGGTGGAGGGGCCTAATATAGTGCGGTGTAGATATTTTAACAGATTCCTTCGATTTGATTCCGTGACGGAAATTTCTCAGAGTGGCAGGCGGCATCATAGCCAGCAGGTATGCTATTCAAAAACAATTGCCATAACCCTTTCTTAATATGGCCTCCTCGGGTTTTGTATAGATTTTCCTTGTCAAAATGTATCTTATTTCTTCCTTTAGACAGGACAGAAATAGGTTTACGGCTCAATACAAATGAAACGTAAACTTTTAGAATCACTTAAGATCCTAATAAACGAAGAAATAAATACGTATCAAATAATAAAACTTGTATACATATTTCTAGTCTACCTCCGGTTAAGATACCCGTGCTATTGGTTATGACACAACAGTGACACCATAATGAATGCAATTAGTGCTGATGAAGTCTCCTATCCATTAAAAATGTAACATTGACGGAAGTTAATTATTATACCAATCAATAGACGAATTCTTATTCAGTGATCGTAATTTTTTCCATATAAACCCGAGGTAAATGACAGTTCAATTATAATTTCACAGTCTTTTACCTTTTGTTTCTTACTTCAATTATAAAATTTCCATTTATTATTCAATAATTTTAAAAATTTACCCTGAAGAAAATGCTCGCAGGATAAAGAGTTGTGCAATGACTTTGTAGCAAAAAGTGAAAATAGCCAATTAATATCTATTTTAGTGGGGTGCTAGCGTTCGATAAATGCCCATTTAACTGCGGGTCGATCGGGTTATCATTTGTCTCACATAATATATTTTGTATATATGAATTAAATCACGTGTATACATATATATTTATTTATTTATATTCTTAATTTATAAACTGCTCATAAATGTCTTCAATTCTTACCTCGTTGATTAACTTGATGAGTTACTTTAAAAGACAGGCGTAGGTTACGTTCACTTACCTAAAAATATTCGAAAACGCGGAGCTACTCATGATTTCTTAAATGAAATATATGTAAAAAGTTTTGAAATTAAAGTACCATAGCTTTGACCATGATAAACAATTACAAAATATATTACAATAACAGTCAACGCTTTATCAACGCCTTCACGGTTTACTGCATAACGGAAAAAGTTGCACATAGCCTTGGCGAATGAAAACAGGAATTCAAAAGATTGATAAAAGAATAAAAAATCAATCCCATGGAACAGACCGCAAATATTCGAGGACAAAACTAAGGGCGCAATCTGGAATGTATAATAACAAATAGGCAGGGAGAGATATGGAGACAATATTCCATTGGACCCATTAAAATCCCTAAAGAATGAAACATGCCTGGGTAATGCAAACCATTATCATTCAGTATTTTGTCGTTTGTTGTTAAGTCAACGGTATACTCTTAAGTCATCATACTTTCATTGCACCATTTTATTGAGGGCATATTATGGATTCCAAACTATATGACAGGTACTTTCTTACTTTCACCGAAAGTTGTATTTAAATGGCTAATCAAAGAAAGATTTTCGGTTTTCCATTAGGGAATGCGAGAGTTTCGGAGGGTATATCAGCGCGGATATTGACCGTCGACTTAGTTGACGGAAAGCAGAGAGAAGATGTTTTGAGGACCTCGGGGCCTCTTTCCCCTTTCTTCGGTCAAAATTACTCTAATTGAGTAGAGTATGTGGGGGGAAGAGTGGCAATGAGAAAAGAGCACATTGGACGGAGCGAGAGAGAGAGAGCCAAGATGACTTTGCGGGGGAGGAGATGGGAAAGTGGGAAATTGGGGTCTTCACTCGAAGATGAGCGAGTTGGGAAGAAAGAGTTTCCTGGCCTTAAAGGATGAGAGGGCATGGGACGTGGGGCTGCGAGAGAGGGGACAAGAATGGGGGATATGAGTGGTAAAGAAGATGGAACGGAATAAGGGAGGAAGACGAATCCCTGTGCAGACAAACCCCTCCTCGAGAAAATCCTAGCGTCCCAAATCCCTCCTTTTATCCTACCCGGGGTCCTTCCTGCGCCCATCCCGCAGCCAACACATCTCATCTACTACCTCCACCCCTCTCGAATCTTTGAATCTCTCCACCCTTCCACAGTTCTCAATCCCCCCAACCCTCTCCGCCCTACTCCTGCTCGCCCCACCACTCGCCTGCTTCCCTAATCACTCACCCCACATTTCCCTTTTTTCAGCCCCCTTTACCAAAATAGAAAAATGAAAAAAAAAACACCCATACCTCAACTCTCCCTTTTGATCCGTTTTCCTCGCAAGTCTTCCCATATCCCTCGCTCCTTTTTTCCTCCCCCTCACCGTTCAATTCCAATACACTCCCCCTTTTCTGCCCACATCTCTTCAAACCAATGGGCCACTTAGGGAATATTTCCCTAAATATAAATATTTCTTCCACTCTCTATCTCTCAAGTTTCTCCTTATCCTGTGAGTAGTTTATGAATACATAAACCTAAACTTAATTATTTTTCAAATAAAGATTACCTACATTTCCATAGATATTTTCCTGGCATACATGCATACAGGGAGTTTACTTTTTTTATTACGCTCACCATTAAGCAAATTGCTTTCTACTGATGATAAGCCGTTTGAACTATCTTGAATCATTTTCCGAAAAAAACTACGATTACATACCGCAGGAAAACATATGCTCTGGGAATAGTTAATTGGAAAAGTAGCTATTATCACTTTTAGGTTTATAAATTAAATCGTCAGATAAATAAAATAACTTTACAGGCTCATAATTATCCAAGTGAATTAGTTAATTTGACATTCAAATCTTATGTGGTAACATTAGCACTTCGTGAAACGCTTAACATACTTTCATTGCAAAACATGTATCAAAATACACTACAGTTATAAAAAAATATAATTGATATGGAAGAAATCATCAACAAGTAAATAAATATAACACAGATAATATCACATTCATATTTTTATATTCCTCTATCACTAAGACACTTTGGACACTTAGTTTTTCTGATACGACAAAGAAGTCTATCTCTACTCATAACTTGAAACTATTGATACAATACACAAGGGCGATTCCATGCAAACTCAACCAAATGGCTATGCACTCGTGGCTCGACCATCTTCAATTCTCACGAATTTTCTGCACAAAGTAAGAATATAATAAGGAAAAACAATTTGATAAATATTAGCTCTTAATATACATACATGTCAAAGTTATGGTGCTTCGAATACCACAAGTTAGCGCGAAATGGCGCGCCGCAGCTCCGAACTGTCACATCAATACATGTCGATCTAACCGTCAGGTTAAAAATATAATGACATTTTCGTAATGAAAAGAAAGCAATCTACGTATACTTTTAACTTTTGGCTACATAGACATTTATTCTGAACTTTTAGACGACTTAATTTTGCGCAATGTTTTTAAATTTTGATCCATGTATAGGACCTAATAACTCCTAAACTAATTCAACAATATTTTGTAACAGTTCAAACCTTTGTCTTTCAAAAACAAAAATAAAATAGGCGGGTTATTTAGTCAAACATACAAATAAAAGGGCAAACATAATGGCCTGCAACGGGCGCGTCCGCTTTGAAAGTGGCATGTTAGGAGGCTATGCGGTTGGTTTGCGCATGCGCCGAGCGTCGAATATCTTTGTAAGTGAAACGATACGCGACTAATGCCTTCTAACCCCCTTCTGCCCAAACAATTTACCTTTAACTATGAATAGAAGTGAGAGGAGAAGTATATGTTTTGCACATCATCTGTCGTGATAGTCCTCGAAAAAGAAACTTTATTCGTAATACTGTATTCTATTACATAATTGCCGATATTAATATGATTGACCTATTTTTATCTATTGCTGTCTGACTATCCGAACTGCGGAGCTTTTAGTTGAAGTGAACTCAAGGCGAACCTCCAAAAACATCTCGCGTCTAATTTATCTGTTCCTTCTTTTCCCTCTCATCAAATCACGAGTGATCTGTACTTGGTGCTCACTCACGCCGAACTCTTCGGTAACCCTACGCCTTTACCATGAAGTGGGTGCTAAACTCAAGAAATTCATTTCTTCTGCTGTTTCAGCACTCAAAATTCTAAGTTTCAGTTTTCCTATCAGTTCCTCGTACGGGTCTCACAAATATTCTTTATCACTCACTGTGTCACTAACATTCTCTCCAAAGGAAGAAACTAATTTCGCTTTTATGGCATTATTTGCTTGATTCAAATTTCGCTTTGCCACAGGACGTCTTTGATATGAAGCGCACTTACTGATTTACAGAGGCAAAACTCCAATACTTCTGTTAACCTCCGGATTTTTAAGTCATCATCACTAGTAAAATACGTATTGTACTGCGTCACTGGGTCCATAGAGGTCGATGGGGAATTTTTTTGCCTACACATCCTTTTAAACCACCATCCACACTTGCATTTCCTGCACCATCCACACTTGCATGGTGATGTGCCAGGTATCAATTCAAAATTAACGCGTTTACTGAAATCCAGTTTAACCTCTCCAAGTCCAAATTTCGCAGACTTACTATGTTCTCTAAGAGGATCACAGCACATTCGTTCGAATACTGAGTTATAATACCGGCCATATTTATTCGCGTGGTAAACATATACAGACTTTGTCAGCTTTCACAGGAAAACGGTTAAGTAAGCGAATTACCTCGCTGTATTCGTCGACACTATGTACCCTTGATGATCGGCAATATTGCTCTTGATGGCATTGCTTCCACGACAATTATTCCATATAATATAGTACTTCGCATTTAGTTTCGTTTTCGAGAGCTATCACGACAGATGGTGTGCAGAAGACATACTTCTCCTCCCGCCTCAGTTCATAGATAAGGTAAATTTTCCTTTGGGCAGAAGTGGGGATATTGGAAGGTGTTAGTCGCGTATCGTTTCACTTTCAAAAATATTCGAGCTATAAATTCCGGAAAATATGTTGCTGCTCTTCTGTTTTGCAAGCTCTGAATAAACCTGACTAGGAGATGTAATCATTGGGGCGTACTATCGGGCAAAGATGCGATAAAAAGGTACCACGACAAACTGATATACCGATTTGACAACCTCATATCCACCCAAAGATCATGGCATTTCAATTATAGTGTAGGACATTTTTTTATTCCATTACCAGCATTAATTAGTTTACTTTTGGTAAAGAATGAGTTAACTTTTCATCTTCACCATTATTTTTTAAATTAATCACAAAAAATAAGTAAAACAGTCATTTTTATGCTTTAGTCACCACCATAATATTAGGGCTATATTTTTAAAAATTCGTTCTGAGGTACTAGGTAATAAGTAAATCCTTCCTTTACAAACCTGATGAACAACATCACCTGAGGAGTTTAAAAAATGATATATATTATATTTAGAGTCTTTCAATTTATTAATAGTTGCAACAAGTTATTACTTTTGCCTAGAACGATGACTAGCTGAATATGGTTTCGCAACCTTCACTGGGTCTTTGGGACAAGGGTTACAGGAAAAGCTTTTTAAATATTTCCAAAGCATTATAATAAAGTTATCTTATGTATGCCAAAACTAATTCTAAAATAGTATTTTTTTCGATATAGTAATCACTGAAGGTTAATAACCTACAAATAAATGCAAAAAAATTAGTAAAATCCTATTAAAATCACAGCAATAAAAGATGACAAAGCCAAAATGTATTGGTGGAATTTGTTTGAAACGGGCTTATCTGGGCGTTATTGAAGGTATTTATTGAAACAACAGTGTAAGAGACAATTTGCTCAAGGAAATACCAAATCAATAAATCATATCTTCTCTATGATGAATACACTTTACCTGCTCGCCAATTGAACCCGAGCGAACGAAGCCTTAAATACGATGCCATTCATAGTAATACATTTCGAAAATATTCTTAAGTCATAATACATGATTTTTCTTCGGAAATTCCTTTTCATTTATTCATGTGTCCTGTGATTTTCCTCGTCTTTAGCTGCGATTTTAGACACCCACCACTACGTTCAAATTAGGTTTGGATCTGACGGGTCATTAATCCCCGCTTAGGTAAAAAAAAAAGTAATGCCACGAATTATCCGCCTTGCCCAGAACGTAAACCTGACGCTTGATTAAACCTGTCCCATCCCAGCTGTATGATGTAACTCGTACTCGAATTTTAAATAATAAAAAAAATTCTGCCCAGAGTTAAATTTTTTATAAAAACACAAAATACTGATAAGTTTAAAAAATTGAGTGTAGAAATTCCCGGGATAATGCTTTTAGAGTTGCCTAAAAAAACTATAATTAATTAATATTAATTCTCAACAAGACCTAAATGAAATGCTAGTAACAGTAGTTGCGTCTTTGTCTTCTAAACAAAACATTGTCCGCACCAGCTAAGCAAGCAATTAATAATCTGCTCCATCACGTCCTTATTATAACAGCGTGATCGTGCATTCAAATAAATTTACCTCAGCACACATATCGGGTTTAATTATTTAAGTCACCACTTGTCAGTATAACTTCATAAACAAAGGCTGAGGCAAACAATTAACTGCCTGGGGCAACAAACACACAGGCCAATTCTGGTTACACCGTTGAGTATTAAATTTGCTAGTTTCATCGTTTAAAGTTCACCCATATGGAGGGATCCAGATAATGAACATTAAATGAAAAGGAATCGCAGAATTGGGCCAGAAAAAAAGATATAAACAAAAGTGAGACCATCTTTACAGGATTGGATTCAGTTCAACATAATAATTGGTACATAAATAGGTACAGTTCAACACAATAATTGAAATAACTCTATACAGTTAAAATTCAACAACAGTAAACCTTAATCTAATACCTACATATAAAACTAACGGTTTTTGACACGCGGAGTGTGAAGTTCATCGGTGTAATTAGAAATTCTGTAAATTAGGCAAAAATCATTAAAAGTAGTCAATTTTTGGTTCAAACTAAAACCAAATGAAAGAACCATGTGACTGAATGTCTGCGAAGACAAGACAAATCCACTGATAGGAAATTAAAATTAGATAGATATTCCAACCATGTGCCACGGTATTAAGAGAGGGCATTCGAAGGGAGCACGAATCAGACCTGGATGCAAGAAAGGAGTTAGACGCGGGGGTGGCAGGTGGGGAAGGGGGTAGTGGGTTGCGAGAAGGCAAGGGAATCGTGGGGAAGGGGTCAAAATGAGTGTCTGGAGAGTCAAGATGGTTCAGGGAAGGAGGGGGAAGTAGGGAGAGAGGGTTGGTAGGGAGAATGAGTTGGAGGGCGACTGACGGTTGGTGGATAGGAGAGCGGAATTCTGGGTGTGGGGGGATTTGATGCGTTGGAGAAAATGAAAGGGAAAGGAGGGCGAAGGGAGAATAGGGTTCCGACGAAGCAGAGTTTTGGCTCGCAACAGGAAGATGGGGAGGGGAAAGAGAAGAGAGAGAGAGAGGAAGAGGGAAAAAAGGCGTAAGGATCTGAGGATATGCGGGGTTGGTAGAAGCGAGAAGATAAAAGAGAGGGGAGGGATTCGGGAGTATGGAAAAAAATCCCGCGGGTAAGGAAGGCAAACTCCGGGAATCTGCTCGATAGGAAGCCCCCAGGGAAGAGCGGGGGGGATGGAAGAGGGTAGGCCAAGGGGCGAGGGGTTGGTTAAGGAAAGGGAGGGGGTTAGGGGGTGGCGAAGCCGGCGATAAGATGGAAGAATGTTAAGATGGTGGTGGGGAGAGGGAGAGACGAGAGGAGGAGGGATATATAGAATGGCAACGCGTGGCTAAAGCTGTTGCTAACTGTTGCTCCCGCCGATCCCCTTGGCGGCGGCGCCGGGGTCTGCGCCTGCCAGAGGACGACGGCCGCCTTCCCCAAACCCTCCCCCGAGCCGAGACCCCTCTTTATACTTTCTCTATCCCTGGCAGCGTCGATGAGGATCGATTTTTTTTAACGCCTTTTCCCCCTTCGCCCTTCCAGTCCGTTACTCCGCGGTCCCTACAGCTTCACCTCATTCCTCCTCCCGCTCCTGATTTATTTTTTTCTACGTCGACTCCTAGGAGTCGTTTGGGAGGAACGCAGTTAGTCTCGAGGATTTCCAAGTAGTCGGTCCGGACGTGCCTTGTTTGGCAATGTCTTGGGGAGGTGCGATTTTCCCTGCTCAAGCACACACTGCTTCCCTCCCGATCAGGTCTCCGTAACGCAATCTGACTTCCTTCCTTACTGTTGCGCCTACATGTACGAGTAATGAGTACGGAAACACCGACCAAATAACAAAGCGAGTTGTGACTACAATTGAGCACAATGTGATTATTTAAAAGAAAGGTACAAAACTAACAAACCCGGGTATTCACCTTAAACTCTTCGAGTTCAAAGAGAGTTTAATCTAAAATGGGGAAGGGAATGATTCAAATGCCTTCAGAGAAAAACTGCAAAGCACCAGAATATTTTCACTGCAATATAGACTTAATTTGACATCTGGTATCATTTAATTATGACAATTAAAAATCTAGTAATATTTTTAATTGCGAGCATTATATGATCACAATTACCAGCTTTCAGAGGAAGTTAGGCCAACGCTTACATGTTTATTCGGATTCCAATAACGAGATTTAAGATAGCAAAAACGCCCTTCATTTTTAATAGAGAGCTGTTCTACCAATAATTTTCTTAACAATAAGTTTTCTTCATTTAATTATAAGTTACTTTAATAAGTTTTGTTCAATATTGTAACGCAGGTAAAAAATGAACGTGGAATAACTTTGGAGTTCAGAAGCTCAGAAAGTTCCTCGCCATGAAAATAACTTTAAATGAGGGACTATATATCCGACATATTCCATTGCGAGGGGCCGGATCCCTTGCCCTTCCTCCATCCCATCATACGTTGCGAGTGCCACAGCCACATGACGGCAAGAGTTTATTAGTTTCTGCGTCTGAGGATCCCCGACGTCCACCTTCTCTCCCCGCATCCTCCCCACCTCATAACCTCTCCAGACCCTTCTCACAAACCCCCCTCTCCCCTCGAGCCTCCCCCATGCCCTCTCGCGCCTCTCTCTCCGCCTTTAGATCCCCCACCAGGCCGCCATCTTCCCCCACAGAGGGTTAAATATCTTCGCCTCAACTCCATCCGTCCCATTTTTTCATTTCATCTCCGCACGACCCTGAATGCGATTAGGCCATCTGAAACAGATGCATGCGCGAGGGTATAAGGAGGAGAGGAACAGAGTGGAAATGAATGCGACCGAGGGCAGGATTTCGAGGCAACAGAGCCTCCCGGACTTTTCTGATGAAAATGGAAGTGGAAAATGAAAATGGAACTTGCAACAGGGAGACAGAAGGAATGGAATAAAAGGAATGAAAACGTAAACTATCGTAAACGTAGATGGATGGGAGGGCAAGGAATATCACGTCGGTGTCCAGTAGAGAATGGGGAAGTGGCGGGGAGAATGGGGCCTCGTAGGGGGAAAATAGTCGATAAGATTTCACATATGCCACCAGGGGTAGCTTTCTTATAATATAAACTGATATCTTTCTAAAAGCCTTGAAATTTATCTATGAAAAATTACATTAACAGCTTTCTTAAGAAGGTAAAAATCAGAGAAAAAATAGCGATATTACGTAGAAAATGGGCAGTGAGCAGGTGGCAAAAGTCCAATGGAACCACTTAAATTTTTATATCCATCGGGAATGAGAGAAATCTTCAAGGAATTTAAGGAAAAGTATTTTAAGAAGCACGAAAATCGAAAAATTAAATTAAAGACATGAATTTTAATCAATATTAGACTAACGACGAGTCGCATATAAGAAATATACTCATACACATATCAGTTCAAGCGTTAGACACTAAAAGCTAGAATTCCGTAATAAAATTACGAAGAGCCAAGTTATAAGGGAGAATAAAATTTCTCTCGAAGAGCAGAACGAAACATGATATATAAATTTACAATAAAACATCAAATTCTTGCGAGAAACTACTAAGTCGAATTGAGCAGTAACGAAGAGCCACATTCTTCCTGATTGTTATTGATTCCAGATAGGAGCGCTAAGAATTGTTTTACTTCAACAAAGAGTCTCTCATGGCCTCATCTCTATTACATCCTCGACCATTTCCAACACTCCAGCTGACATCTCGCCCATGGTTCCACTCCTGCGCCTTTGACTCTCACTCACCCCAACCTCCCATCCATTGGCAGTATCGATCGCATTTCTCACCTGCCCCAATTTTTCGTGGTGTCCAATTCGATAAGTAATTTCAAAAGCAAGCCTTCGGCAAGGAAGTGCACGCCGGTCGACAAAATGGATTATGTAAATTTACAAAGCAGTAATCCACCGGAGGAGTCACTGGAAAAACAGGTGTAAGCCTTCCTTAGAAATTTCACTACTCCAGAGTTAAGTTACATTTCCAGAATTTTCACTTCGGAGAATAAGAGAAACTATCACCAACTCCTGCATTGGGCTGCTTTATAGCAGCTCAGCATTCAATATTTTTCCAAGCTAAAAAAATAATTCCTCCGTAATTCCCTGTATAATATTCTTACTATGATTTACGTATATTTACTATGATTTACGTATAAGGTTTTATCTATCCAGAACAAAGCCTATGTAGCTCAATGAACGGGCATTGTAAAAAGACGATAACTATTAGATTTTCTGTGGTGCCAATACAACCTATATAGCTCCTGGTCACAATAGCATAACACTGATATTTCTAAATTTGAAAAGGAGTCACACATATCAATAAAATAAATCCTAACCGGCCTCAAGAAATACAGTCCTTTGAAACATTAAATCAGAGTAACAGGCTCCCATTTCACTAGGGGTGTCGGTCAATACGCCACTATTTTATAAGTGAACCTCGAAAAAAATTTTCAAACGGTCCCCTATTGATATTAAAGAATAGAATAAGAATAAGTTTATTTCACCCAAAATATATACACAATTTTAACAAATCAAAATGAGGGTGAAACTAGGCACCCCAGAAGAAATAGTTTTTTGTTTTGGGGTTGCCCTCCCTTAAATAAATTGGCTGTAGTTCAGCAGTGGTCATTTACAAAAATAATCATACAATAAATTCTGGTTTTTATATAACATAAATTTGTTCCATTATAACATTTTTGAATTTGAATATAAAATAAATTGCAATTTTCACATAATAAAATAAAATAAGTACACATACCATACAAGAGTCACACCATAGTTTTTAGGAGATATTCCACATCATTTTTCTCTAACAACCAAAATTTCAATTTTCTGAGGAAAATGGTCTTATTGCTAATTGATGAAATCTCATTTGGAATTTTTTGATGAATTGAAGGAGCAATAAAATCAAAGAAATGTTTGTAAGCTTCAATATTGGGTTTAGGTATGGTACAATAGTGAACACTTCTTAATCTACCGTAAGTACACGGTTTAAAATTTAGACCTCCTCGGTTATAAAAGATTCGTAATACTTTATACAAATAGAGATGACGAAGAGGCAATATTTTTTATTTTTTATATAAAGGGAATGACGATTCTCTTGTGCCAGTTCCCAGAATGACACGTAGCATTTTATTTTGTACGATGCGAACTGGTTGGATATTAGAGTAGTACGTGCCTCCCCAACAAGTCAAGCCATATTCTATTCTAGAATTAACAAGAGTCCGATAACTACCCGGTACTTTTAAAATTAGTGTTTAAAAAAAGAGTAAAGTAAGGTATCGAATGTACTCCAAAATCCCCAAGGTAATTCATCAGGAAGATTTAAAATTGAAATAAATGAATAAATAAATACTCGGTGTTTATGTGCGCGTTGATTAACCCTAAAAATACTTTTCTCCGTCACTCTTAGTATATCATGATAGAACATATTCGTAGAAAATAAATGTGCCAAAGAATCATTTAACAAACAATGAGAAAATCATAGCTTGGAATTAAAGGGCGCTTAGTATTTCCCCAGATCAGAATCCCTTATTTAATAATATCAATTAGAGCACAATCTAAAATAGAACTGATTAGGTACAAAAAATGCACAATATAGACAAG
This sequence comes from Pyrrhosoma nymphula, assembly GCA_963573305.1. Classification (NCBI taxonomy): domain Eukaryota; kingdom Metazoa; phylum Arthropoda; class Insecta; order Odonata; family Coenagrionidae; genus Pyrrhosoma; species Pyrrhosoma nymphula. Next base: position 156,151,587 of record OY754327.1, on the reverse strand, counting down.
TGACTTTACGTAAAGACTCCCTAAAATGACACAAGAATTGAAAAAAAAAATTAAAAAATATTTAGAGATGTAGATTATGGAGGCACAAGGAATCTGTCAGGGTACTGTTAAATTTGAAAGGTACCTATATCAGGTGAGAGTTTAGACACTGAATAACAACGAACTAATCCAGGATCCACACTGAATCGGCAGACCAGAATGTATAATAGATTGCCGAAAAGAGAGATAGTGCGTTATATGCGTCTATCAAGCATAAAGGGAGACATAGTAACATGAAATAACGTATCTTCCTTTGAAAGCCACTCAGTCTTATTTTCTTAGCTGGTTGTGAACAGATTTGCATAGGCCCTAATTTAGGGGCCTAATAATTTTAATAGGGATTGGTTTATAACAACCCCTGTCAAACCATTAAACTAATTTAGGTTATTTCGAGGATTTAAATCTCGAGCGTTATGACGGCAAGGGCACGACAGAACTACAATATTACTGCCTGGGCATACAGATAACTCACTAAAATACTTCGGTCAAAAGAATCAACGAGTGGAGCAGAGAGGAGGCAGATGCAAGATAATAGTGCGGATGAAATAGAGAGCAAGTGAGAAAGCTTTTAGCCTCTTCTTCCTGCTACCAGACTCTCTTCCTCTTTCGACCCCCAACAGGGGGCGAGGGAAGGAGGAGGACATCCTCCCAACAGAAGTGACACCACCTCTGGCTCCCCCATTTTTCCCCGCGGCCCCTCCCACCTCAGCACACCCCTCACACTTGCCCTCCCTCCAAAAGTGCACCCGCCACCACTCCCCAACAACCCCCGTATTCACATACACGCAGCGTCCCTCTATCTCACCCTCAACCTCCTTACCTCCCTCTCACCCGCACGCACACCCCCTCCCTCCATTACGCCCTCCGCCCAAGGGCCAAACATCTATCCCTTCCAATCTCTCGATCCAGTCCCCCACCCTCCATCAAACGTCCCACCCATTCCTCCCTGCCATGTGCCACACCCTCCCCCCTCCCCCTGACCTCCTCTCCACCCTACTCGCAAGCAAGCCCCTCCAGCCAACCCCGTCCATCACCATCAGAGCGATCCTAACCTCAAACTGTGGGATCGAAGGCGATCAGCATCAATCTAACGACCCCTACAGAAGTCCACCCGTCCCGCCCACTTCCCCACACTCCCAGCCAAACTCTCGACAATATCCCACTCTCAAACCCCTACCCTCCCACCACACCCCCTCCACCAACAAACCCTGGCAAAGCCTTCTCTGGTCCAGCATCCTCCTCCCCCTCCACGCCGCGCCACCTACCCTTACCTTCCATTTCGCACTTAGATAACCCACCCACCTAGCTTCACCATCCCATCTCATCTTTCGTCTTCCTCCTTCTTCCCCGTCCCACACTGCACATCCCTTTCGACTTCAGGAATCGAACAGCATCCAAGCCATTTCCTCTCGCTCCACACGTAAGCGCACGCGGCCGGGCTCCCGCACCGCACTCCCCGGCCAATCTCCCGCTCATCCCTCCATTCCTCTCAGAGCCATCCTCTCAGCGAAGCTAATGGCAAATCCAAACACGTTCAACGTCCTCAAATATTTCTCGTTTCTCTAGGACGCCCAGGAATAAGGTGAGGTATTGAGAGGGATGCATCCTTACTGGAAGATGGGAGGGCATGGGAGACGTTAAGACTTCCATATTTTCGGGGTGATTGGTAATCAAAAATATTCCACAAAATGAGTAGCAACAGAAGAGAAGCTTTTCGTGTGTTACAAATTTTGCAGAAGAACATCGGCATCCAGTGGTAATGAATAATTGTGTACTCGCAAGGATTCGTTAGAAATGATTTTATTTTGGGAATTTTTAGACCAACTCCCTAAACTCCTGTCATGTTCACATCCTCCATATACGCCAAATACGGATTTCCACAATTCATGGGGTGGTAAAATGCCAGTTACGTTTTTCAAATTCATTGCAATGCATCAATGAACATTATAAACACAGAGGAAGCTTAAGTTTGATTCCAAATAGAAATACGGTTGGAATAGGAACGCCGGTGGAAAATCTCCAATTAAAAAAAAAACAAATTCAACTAATTGTTAAACTTTGAGTCTGAAATCTAGAAGGATATCATGAATAGCGCCGTTAATCGTAGGTAATAGGAAATAAGGGCCGCTAATCGTACACACTTCAAGTACCCTCTCATCTTAAGCGTAGTTTAGTATTTACGGCAAAGACATTAACAGATACAGGAGAGGCCTAATTCAAGAAAAATCATGATTCGAGATATTATCTGAATAGGGTTAGCAAAAAAAGAGGTTACACCATTCCTATCACTTTTATGAGGATTACGCGCGCAACTGACAAATAATCCCTTCATTCTGCTTATGTTGGAAACAGTTTCGGCTTACCCATTTCAAAAGTAAAATAAAATATCTCATGTCATTAAGCAAATCTCGCTCGCCTTGCTTTAAGCACCGGATTTTCGCTGACGCAAGGGCAGGGAGGAGAGTTATTTCTCCGCTCTCGCCCCCTCACCCCATTCTAGCTCTCCGCTCTTCAAAAAAAAGGAAGCCCAAAAAACTAAATAAAGAGGAGGCACCTGCTTAATCACCCGCCCCCGCTAATTACCGGCCCCTAAAATGAAACCTTCCCCTTTCGGTTTAATACGTGGGCTCAAGTTTTATGCAACTTGGCCCCCCTAAATTGAACGACCCTGACAGTAAAACGAGAGAATATCAGTCCTCCCCATTTCTCCCACAGTCCGTCTCTCTCTCCCTCCCTCACTCTCCTTTCATTAACGACCCTCAGGCTCCAGCTCATCCCTGAGCCAAATTCTCACTTCCTATCCGCTCAATTCACGATCTATATATCTCTAAGTCTTTGCATCCATTTTCATTAAATAGTAATACCTAACAATAATTCCACCTTCTAAAACAAATGCATCATACGATTTTTTTTCCCTTTTTTTCTCACAACGGTCTTACTTGCTGTTAAGATTTACTCAGGTAAAGAGTACCTCACTGATGAGTCAGATTTCTTCAACTTGAATAATGAAACCCAGGTTTAATAGAAAAAAACCACTCCCGACTCAAAGCGCAGACCGAATTGGGCTCAGCAGGAGTCTCAATAGGCTATAATACTCACCTGGAATGCACGTCACATACATATCAGATAGGGCCTGATAACAACCCAGTCTCCCCCGCAGTAGCAGTTCCGGACTAAGATACTTCCGAAGCGATTCAACTGATCTAGAAATCAATCCGGTAAGGACATCCGCTGTTTTAATCTTCAACTCAATATTGACGCGATTCCACATGTCATGCACCCAAAACGCATCAGACAAAGCGTTCATTTGGCTCATTGAGTTGCATTCTGAACTTTGGTATAGCGACTTACAATTAGAAGAGGCCGTCAGAAGCAGTCGTTCACATCGAGGGTATGGCATTCACACAATGTTCCAAATACGATGCATGGCAACCATCTTGCCATGCTGCGACATTGAAATCGTTTTAACGTCTTCCTTTAATTATTTACCTCACGTCATTGATTTCCATTTTCTATTCTAAAACCCTTTGACTTCTTTCCTCATTCCCCCCTTTAGCCGTTCTTGGAAAACTCACCCCACTAATCCCTCCTCCAATCTTACGTTTATTCACCTCGGCCAAAAACTCTTTCGCACCATTTCCAAAAACTCTCCCCTCCCCGTTTCGCATAGCTCTTATCCCCATTATGCTCTTAGCGTGCCTCCAAAACACATCTCTCTCCACTCCGGCGCACAACAGCGACAAACCCTTTAATCTTTCCTTCATCCTTTCCCCCCATCTCGTCACACGGCACGGCCTGGAAACAGACGAAGGTAACAAAAGTAAGGCGTAATTGATGACGCTAATGAGGATTTCGACGGGTTGAAGGGGTTAAAGCTCACCCTCCTTTTAAAGTTCCCTCTCCTCTCCTCTGACACAGTTTTCACTCCAATGAGCTCGAATCTCTTCCCACCCCCTCTCCCTACCAAAGCGCAGAACGAAGAAAGTGTGGTTGAAAAGGGAGAAAACTCGAGGTGTGGTTTCTGAGAGCTCCCAACACAAACGGGATTCGTTATTTTTTCGCAAATTGTCGGGAAGGGGGTGATTTAATTGGACGGGATTGGAATGGGAAGGATCGGGGGGGAAAGTCACTGGGCTACATCCACCTTTTCCCTCTTTGGCTGCGCTTGCCATTAGCTCCATGCGAAACAACCTTAGTGTTCGTTACTTCGAGGTACGACGCGGCGCATACGTATCCCTCTTGATTACTTCCCCGAATGTAAAACGAAAAAAATTCGATCCTGCAGAGACAACTTCCATAGTTTTGAGAGTCAAGGAAGGCAGATGCCCTATTACCATCACCGATTTGCTCATTTGCAATCCAAACCGCTGATTTCAGTCAATTCGCTGCTAATACCCTCTCACCGCAACCCGCAGCTGAAATCTTCGCTCGGCTCCACTGCGGTTTTGTCTCCATAACCTGTTCTCGTTTCGCTTTGCCCTCCCGAGCCTCTTTAAAGCGCATATCCTCCTTTACTTACCCTTACCAAAGCAATCCACTCAAGCCCGAAATTTCCGCCAAAGGAGTAAAGGATTTATGCCAGCTAGCTTGGTTTCGTAGAAAGCGAAACATCGCACCCAATTGAATGAATCTCTTTGTGGATTATGAGTAACATAAACATCTCATTCATGAGCTGTAGCGTTCCTTATCAAGTCAATGTTGCTTCAAACACTAGCTCGTCTGAATACTGTGTACTCTTAATTTACGAAAAAATAATCAAGTATAATAAATACTAAACAGTCTTCTTCATCAGTGAAAACGTTTCCTAAAAACTAGATACCACTGGAACTATGCAGGCCTAAGTGATTGCTCCGGCAAACCTATTACAGAACCCCAAATCGTCGAGATATAATTATGTTTAATGAATTTCTATAAGTGAAGTAGGTTTGATATTTGGGTGCGCTGATGACAATGGTCATTTTGCACCTCGCAGTATCCTTAACTTAATTATATTAATACTAGCTATATAAACCTTTCAATCTAAGAGTAAATTCTATCATTGAAGGTTGCAATGCAAAAATTTACATTTCATTTTAAGTGTTGTCTCACCTAATATGAGTTCTCTTCAATAGCATCACAGGAAATTATGCCCTTTCACAGAACATACCTGGAACTATCGTAAACAATGGAATACAACCTTAACCAGGCTAATCATAGACAACCTGTTATAATTTAAAATAATATTACGTAATTGTCACATACTTCTTTAACAAATACTCGATTTTACACATTAAAAAAGAGTAAAATAAATACATTATCTTCATTTCAAAGTGGTCGTATACAGCATGTCGTAGAAAAAATAAGCTAAATGTCCATCGGTACTCCAGTCGTAACGAAAAAATGTAATAATATATGACTAAAATACGGAATTAAAATTCCACATTCAAATCTATAACATAAATTTGACGATGACACATCTTTCTCTACACTCAGATCTGCGAGGTTTAAAACTTAAAGTCAAATATGCGAGAGTAATCATCGTACACTCGGTTACGCCGTAAAAGGCGTCATTCTTTCTCCCCAAACAGAATTACACATTTTTACCTGAATTCCTTCACTTTTTGTTTTTTTTGGAAAGCTTTATAACAGCAGTACCTATAAAGAGTGCTGATGAATGGTAACATAAAATTGACACACGAATAGCCATTCAACGCTTCGTAAACACTGTCTTAGATTGGAATTACGTTCTCCCTAGAGCGTTTCATGCAAAAACTCTCGATAGCTAGTACCTAATATTTTTAACCGCTAGGCTCCCTACACCGCTAAACTCGAAGCAATATTCCGAGCGCCCATATCACCCTCTCTCCCTCCTTCCTCCACCTCTGCAGTAGGGTGGATCGGAAAAATCGATTTCTCGCGGAGAAACTTGGCCCTATGGAAAAAGTTGTCTAAGTGACTCAAAATAAGGCCAGAAAAATTTGGGACCACTAGGGCAACCCTAGACCCTCGCGCCGTGGACATTTATGGAGAGGGGGGCTGAAAATGGAAAGTCATGTTTTTATAGTGGTTTCCGATGGAGGCTGCCGAGTTGCAAACCTTCAGGACTAAAATTTCGTCCATTTAGACGTACCTGCAGCCGTTAAGCCACATATTGCCTTTTTTGAGTGCGCGGCCACTCGTAATTATGCAACGCCCACCCAGCGTCGCGACGCGTCGCAGCACAACGGTCAGCAGGCCGCTCGCGCCTCCTTCCGGCTCGCGTCTCCTGCCCGCTCGCGTCTGCTGCCTGCTCGCCGCGAACGCAGCAAAGCTCATCATGCAAGGGTCTTCCGTCGTTGGTCTAACTATAATATTAGATAATTAAACAATTTCCACGGAAGAGCAATTACGGAAGAATTATTTAAAATTAATATAATACACTGTCATTCAGGGAGTAGAGAAAAAGTCCCTGATTGTGCAGGATTCAGCCTTTTTTTACAATTCTTTTTCAACATGAAGAAAGAATGCAAAAAGAGTTACCAGAGCTCACCACGTCGAGGTACCTGCACTATGAGCTCCCCCGCACACCCACCCATTCAAATTAAATTGAGGAACGCATTTATTTTATCAGATAAGATGCTATCTGAAAAATAAGCAAGTGGTGATTTTGTAGACCAATCGGTTTATCTGTGTGTAAGTATTCGCCATAAAAATTAATTTCATAGAACACTAAAGGTAATTATTGATTTATTTATTTTTGAAGTCAGGCAGATAAACTTAAAACTTAGTCACCCTATCACAGCATGAACTGAGACTTAGTTTCGAATGTCGGTATTTTGGTTCTGATTTCTAGTCTTTTCAGCTTTTCTAATTGTCTCTCCTCGTCTGTTGCGGAAAGTCAATGAAGATTGGGTCACCTCTTTCACAAATCTTACCACTGCTTGCATGTGGTATGGAAAATTGAGCTCCAAAGTTGAGCATTGCTGAAGTAATTCTCGAATTTCTTCAGCCATGAGATGCGATAGAGCAGGGGGTTCGGTGTTCTCGTCCCATTTGTTCAGCAGCGTTCTGCATCAAAATTAAAATCTAGTAATTCGAAAGTTCTTGGTTTTTTGGTCGCACGCGTATTTCCTCGTGCCTCTAAGATTTTTTTCCACGCATCTCTTCGCACGTCCTCTCGATGGTCAGCAATCATTGAGAGGAGTAAATTTTCTGGGTGCCCAAAAAACCCGTTTCTCTGAATAACAGGATCAATGACTTTTTTTAAGATCTTCCGGTAGATATCTCGACCAATTTATTAGTTTCCATAAATTTACAGCACCGTCGTATATACAACGGTTTTGCTTCACTAAAAACCAGACAGGTGCGTATACTTTTTGAATGAATGACACTAGATTTTGTAAATTAGCACTTGGATTTTCAGTGGACACTTATAGCCTCAGTAGTCGGTTTGCCTTAGTGAGCCAGCGAGAAATAGCCACTTTTCCTGGGGTTTTTCCTGGCCAAATTTTCCGAGCAAAATCCTTTCGATACAGCATTGGATATTTCCTAAAAATAGTGCTAGTCAGTGTTCAGCAATGTCAAGTATACTTCGTGGGACAATTTTGTTGTAATTGGCTCGAATCTTATGATATCAAGAGTGTGGCAGAAAGTCTTGAAGGGCGGAGCCAATAGGTTCTGCAAACAACTTAGGACCCTTAGTTTGCCCGTCTAATTTTTCTACCAAATGCCGCAGCGTTAAGTCAATCAAGTGTAATTGGCAAATAGGCCACTGTAAGGGACGTCGGAGCTGTGCTTCTAGTAAACGGATGATGCCTCCTTTCCGACCTGTATTCACTTTGGTGCCGTCGCATCCAATGACTTTTAAATTTGAAAGTTCAATATTTTATTTCTCACAAAAATCAAGTTTTGCAGATTTGATGTTTCTTGCAGATCCTCCTGTAGGGGAGACAAACCCTAAATATAGTGGGAGCCTGGCTATTCGAATAACACGACATGTTCCTCCCAAACCTTAGATTGATTAGTCCTCTTGCCTATATTCTCCAGTTTAATTGTTTCATCCTTTTTCCGTCAAAATACAACCCTTCAATTGCACTTTTTGATTATTCTCTCTTTGCTTATACTGAATCTAACATCTTTTTCTGTCTTCCTAAGTAATTACGGTCCACTACCTTTGATGTGTCTCCCGGAGTTATGAGCTTTTCGTTGGCTAAAGTTGCGCTGACGATCATTGTTGCTGCTCAGAGGGACCGGCATGGTTCTTGCACATACCTCCGCCACAGTTTGCAATTGAAGACGTATTTGCCCCAAAGAAGGTCCACGTTGATTTTCATCCCTAATCGTATGAGGAACGTTGAGGTCCAAGTCGGCTGATTCCTCGTCGGTTGAATTTTCTCGGAATGTTGAGGAAGAAAATTATTGATATTCACTTTTTTCCTCTTCAACAATGAATGACTTTGACTCGACGCTCTCCTCTTCTGAGTTTTTTCTTCAATCGTCGAGCTTCTGAGGCATCCAATCCACTGGATTCCATCTTTCGTTTTGTCTTTGATCTCTAAAAAATGCCACTTCATTTAGGGGAACTTTATCCTCCTTCTTACATTCACACTAGTTAATTTTTTCGCACTTACACGCACAAATATCACATAGTTCCTGAGATTCACTTAAAAAGTATTAACTTTTTGTCAATTTGAGACCTTTCGTAGGCTTGCTTGCACTTTTTCTTAAGCCGTAGTACGTCATATGGTACCATAAAATCATTTGAATCACACTACGTTCCGGAATGATTGGAATAGGGGCGCGTGTCTCCAATGTTCGGACACTTTTTTCGCCACTAGACTAGCTACTTGATAAACCGTTAGGCTCCCTGCCTGCGTTTTCGGATCTCAATATGTCGCAAACATAAAAAAATATTTTATCATTTCTTTAAAAGTTGGTAACGTCGATTCATTTAATGCCGACGGGACACCAGAAAAGGGACATTTTTCCTCACTACGCATCCTTTTTTTGCATAAGGGATTTGTCTTGAAGAGCGGCACACGTATTTCCAAATTCTCACCAAAAATGACTACCACAGCACTGACCAACAAGGAGAACGTGTAGAGAAATGCACGACTTCACTGAATGCCTAGTAGCAAACTACAAGCACTGTATATGCTCACTGAAATAGCAAGGTGCAATATTACACTAAATGAAATGGTGCTAAGCGCTGACAATATATACATATTTTTGAGGTGGTAGGGGAAGAAAGGGAGAAAGGAGAGGCGATGAGAGGGAAAACTGAAGGATGACAGGGAGGAGAAGAGGTGGAAAGCGAGGTTAATGGGAGTTTCACCAGGGTTAACAAACTCAGGCCACAAAACATGTACCTACACATTGTCAGCACCTACTACCCGCCAAAAGCCACCTGAGGCAATTTAGAAGTGTTGTATTAATTTAAAATGATTCTTCCGTAACTGTTATTTCCTGGACATTGTTTAATTATCTAATATTAGTTAGACCAACGATGAAAGACGCATGCATGATGAGTTTTGCTGCGTTCACGGCGAGCAGGCAGCAGACGCGAGCGGGCAGGAGACGCGAGCTGGCAGGAGGGGCGAGCGGCCTGCTGACCGTTGCGCTGCGCGTCGCGACGCTGGATAGGCGTTGCATAATCACGCGCCGCCGCGCACTCAAAACAGCCAATTTGTGGCTTCATGGCTGCAGGTACGTCCTAATGGACGAAATTTTAGCCCTAGTGGGCCGCAACTCGGCCAAATCCACCGGGAATTATTATAAAAACATAACTTTTTCAATTTTCAGCCCCCCTCGCCATAAATGGCAATGGTCTAGAGTTGACCTAGAGGTCCCAAGTTATTCTGGCCTTATTTTGAGTCACTTTGACAACTTTTTCCAGAGGGCCAAGTTTCTCCGAGAAAAATCTATTTTTCCGATCCGCCCTACTCTGCAGCCTTCCACCTATTCCTCTCCCTTCAACCCCATTCGCCATAGTCACCGATTTGCGGTTCACGCTCAATATCCAAATTACGGCTAGGCAACCCCCCTCCGTTTAATGAACTAATAGAGCTCATTAGCGTGCAACTCCTTTGCGCCGGGGAGGAGTGGGATTTAGACGACAGAGAAAGCAGGAGGGATGTCTCGACACACAAAAAGGGATGGTGGAATGGAAGGAAAATGAGGAAGAAGAAGAAAAATACAAAGGCACAGAATACAGTATATCTGATTTCACGCAAAATTAAAAACCAATTTTAAATACAAAATGGATGAGAGTGGAGTTTCACCAAATTCAATTAAATGATCCCCTCTCTTTTACATTTATGTATAAATACCCATTGGAGATATAACTAGTGCATACCTGATGATGACACCCTAAGCGTTGAAAGACGTGTTGTGTAAAAGTATAACAACTCCTGCAGTTTAATTTTATTCCTGAAAAGCTGTTCCACCACGGTCAAATACGGTCGAATTTACATAAATAGGAAATGTGAATCCCTAGGTAGACTCTTCATTCGAATCGCATATTTGGATTACACTGATTTTTCATCATCGGCCAGTTTACCACTAGCCAAACGAATCATGGCAAAAAATAGCTTGAACTCAGAAGAAAGTAATTCTTGCAATAGAAAAATTTTGCGAGTCTATTTTAAATTGGCCCAAAAGACGTGAAATCAGAAACTTTCATTAGTGAGCATAGGTAAAATCAGAAACCAACATAATCATAAATTCATAGTATAGGGAACCAACCAACCAACTCGTTTAGCCACAACACTCAATATATCAGAATAATCTTCACAACGAAAAATTCTACTACACAGGAGCTCAACTGTTGTGTCTTCGACAAAAAATATATTTGCAAAATTACTTTCCGAAGGCTCTCAAAGGGCCATCATAGAGTTGATTTCATAAAATCAAATCTGTGTGTATGATAATTTATGTGGAAGAAAACAGACAACCAAATTAATTCATTTCTGCAATTCTCAGGAGATACGACGCAAACTCACAAACAACAGCGATTCACCACCCAAAAGGAAAAACGAGGGGGACGCTGAAACTTACTCGTGAATAAAAGAAAGAAGACGCTTTCTTACAGGTTTTGACTTCATCTAGATACGAAGGTACGTGATAGCAACAAAGTGCCACGGCAAAAGGCACAAGTTGACACGGAGTGGTCACGGGGAATGGGGAACCCAGCAGCAGAAGGGGTTCGGGGGTCAGACGCAAGCATAGGGATAGGGGTTGGAGAACGAGAGGGTTGGGAGGGCGAAGAGGGGGTGGAGACGTGTCGGCGGAGCCGTGCAGATTAGGAGGAGGAAGAGATGGGGATGGGACGCAATAAATTCAAACCGGATGGGGACGAAGGGCATTTTTTTGCACTTCTTTCTCCCCCTCCCTCTCTCTCTCATTCTCCGAGTCTAGCATGACGCGCGGGGCAGAAGATACGCGGGGTACAAAAAAAAAGAAATAACCCCGCACTCCTCACTTCTTGTTCTTCCCTTGAGCAAGCAGAAATGAAAAGAGGAGGGGTTGTGCAGGTTTGGAGGCGGACGACAGAGAAGTGGTCAGGGGTCTTCAGCGGAGGGGGGGGAGGCGAGGACAGCAGGAAGTGAGCATGCAAGTCGAGAAGGTGGGGAGGAGTTAAAGGAAGAGTGGGCGGGTATAAACAGAAAATAAAGGAAGAATAGACCAACGGGTTGGCGGGAGAGGAGAGTGGAAAAGAGTGTGTGTGTGTGCGGAGGTTGAAGGAAAAGAAGTTTCTCCAGTTGATAAGGGGAGAGCGGGAGAGAGGTCGGAAAGGACCGCTATCTGTGACTCCCATTAATCAGTTTGGCGTTTTTGAGAGTGGAGGGAGGGTGGCTTGCGTACGAGGTGGGAGCCAGCCCGACTGTCTGCTTCCGCGAAAAATATAGGGCGTTAGACGAATGGGACAGTACAAATAATTAAAAAGACTGTTATAAACAATAAGCAGACACAACTGGACGGTGAAAAGGCTGTTGTTGTGAGGTGTTCAATAAATTTCTACACAGAAAACGAGTATTCATAAAATCTGAAGCTAGTTCAATTTAAATGCAAGAGTAATATGATGCGTCACGGCGCGGTCATGGTGGGTTACATTGCGAGTTCAAAAGTCAGCAGAGCAGGCACAGGTGAGTACCATGTAGACCCTGTTTCTTTTCACATTTTAGAGAGGTCTCACGGTCAAATAACTACTGTGTTTTATTTCCCTAAGTATCCATGACAACTACTGAGAGAAATATTGGTTAAAGAAGTGAGTGACATGGGCTCTAGATACTATCACTACCACATGGACCCTTAGCCGAATCTACATGCGTAGAAAGCCTACTTCTAGATAAAAGCTTACGAGATATGTACACTTTTGAACCGTGTACTTGGAAGGTTTGAAAGTGTCTACTAGTTATCTAAAACAATATCACTACGAATTTTATCTTGTAAATATTTTCAAGGACGGTCTTCGTTCTCTGTTAAATTGACGAGGTATTCATTTTCTCCAATAATTCCATCGTTGATGGGCCACTTAAGACAATATTATGGATTAATTTTCACTGCGCACTAAAGCTCTTAAGCTCGATATTAGCTTAAAATGACTTTAAGACCTCTGGAAGCCTATACAAAACCAACATATCTGATCGACAACTAGTAAATCAAGAATCGAAATACTTAAGTCAAAAGAATGTTTCTTGGCAAATTTCTTCACATTTGAGATATGCTTAAGCTGCTTAAGTGTGATTGGCGTCCCTTATTTTGTGCAGCAAACAGTCATAGCCGTGAAACGAACATCAACATTTGGGATTCGCTGTAACATAAGTTCACCCATTGTAAAATTCACAATTAAAAGTTGAATGGATATCATCATGGCATGGCCTGTAGCAATATATTTTTAGGGGTTTATTGCCAAATAATCAAGATCAACCTTTATTAAAGAATGCCCTACCCTTCTACTTCATTCTAAACAGCACTGAGTATTCTGACGCGATATATCAACATTCAATAATACTTAAATTCAGTAAGAACGACTAAGTAAGAGCTAGAACATCTGAAACATCCAGAATTAAACTTTTCACATCAGGCCTCTACGCGTTACGCGTAACAAGCGCCAAAAGTTAGCGTTTACGACGTTTAAGTAGCAGCCTCATGATGAAGGGAACAATAAAAAAAACTGAGGAAACTGAAAAACTTTTCATTTTCTTCTCATCAAAAGAAACTGACAGCATTTGTAGTCCGTGGACACAAAAGACAAGAAAAAAAAGTAACTTTCGTTGAAAAAGCGTGCCTCGGAAGACAAGCTTCAGAACAAAAAAGGTAAATAAATGAGAGGACGAAGGTTGAAGGGGAGAGTGGGGGAGAGGGGTCGTTGCACAGCGCGAGGGCATGAGGAGGAGGAAACCGATGGGAAGAAAAAGGAACGGGAAAGAGGACAAGACACGCGGGTAAAGATTACGGAAAGGCAGGAGGAAAGAAACGAATTCCCCGGGTTTATTTCGGGGAGAGGAGATAACAAAGTAGCGTATAAAAGACGAAAAAATGGCAGGCATAAATGAAAGGGGAATTAGGAATAAATGGGGTGAAGGAGTGAGTGGCAAAGTGCGTAGGGGAGGGAAAGGAGGAGAGCAGTTTTACGCCATTAAAGAGGGAGCGAGGACACAGAGGCCAAGCGGGCGGCACGCGGGAATGTAGGGAATCATGTGATGCAAGATTAGTAAAATGACAAAGTGAGTCCAATGTCGAGGAGTTGCAAAGGATAAAGCTCATATCACACGATACTTTATACAGCACAAGACATAGTATGCTTTTCGGTACTTAGTACAGACTACGAATTACAATTTTATTTGAGTAATCCTAGAAAGTATCACACGGTCATTGAACTTGAACTTGCGAGGATGTAGTATTTTCATTCATATCGCAGTGCATGTCTACTATAATTTTACATTAAGTAAACTACGGCAGCAAGCGAGAAAATCATCTGTAGGGACATTGTCTCAAAATTCTTTTGGTAAATTCCTATTGTTAATTAATTTAATAGCTGCAATGAGGCTATATTTGCAATTTATTTCAAAAATCAAATATCACAAAGTGACAGTAAACGCTAACGTGATTTGTCTACATCAACTACCTTCTTCTGTGAGTGAGTAACAGACTAGCATCACACTAATTATGAAATCAAGTAGCTCAGCATGATGACGATCTTGCTTGTCAGCCAGCATGCTGGTTCAGCTTCACACAATACTGGAAAGCTATCATATTAGCGGGGCATCCTCGAACTCCTTGATCAAGTACCGTGAGATAAGGTCTAAAAGGGGAATGAAGTAAAAGGCGGGAGAGGTTCCGAGGGGTTAGTGGGAGGGTGGATGAGTGGGCGTGGAAATAGTAGGAATAGGACGAGGTGAGAGCGGGAGAACAGAGAGGGGGGACAGTAGTAAATGATGGCAGAAAGGGGCAATCGTCGGAAAAAGGAAAAAAAGAAAGAATGACGGGGACAGAAAGATGGTGGGAGAAGGGTATGGCTACCGTGGAAGCAGCGAAGCGGGCGGGTGGAAACTGCGGTGTGGGGTGGGCAGGGAGTGATGAGGGAGGTAAAGAGGGTGGGGGCGAAATAGGGGTTAGGGATGGGAGGAGAGAGTGGGTGAGGGTTGTGGCGGGGCGGGGGGAATGGACAAGGGGGAGGGAAAGGAGTAAGGGACGGAACGAGAGGGAATGCGTGAGCACCATACGAATGGCCGGAATGAGGAAGGGTCTTTCGGCTGCGAAGCAGAGTGAGGACGACAACGAGAGAGACAGGAGGGAGGGGGGGAGAGAGAGAGGGAAGAGATATTGGGTGGGGAACGAAAAACGGATCGACAGGAAGAGGACGTGCGACAGTGATTCCTATTTGTGTAATGAACACAGAACATTTGAAAGAGACTGTGAAGGATGGTGTGATCGCATGAAAAAAGGGCTACCTACAATATAAAGTTAAACGAAAAAGGCTGGATTTACGGCGTATTCTTGGGAGTGAGCCTCTGGAGATGGTAAATTAAGCACACCTTACCATCTAATTGATCTCAATGTGATTAAAATGAGCACCCATTATCATCAAGTTCATCTTATTAGAAGTATGTTCTCTATCCGGCATTCAATGTTACTTCTTCACCCTGACGGTTTTCTTTTTCTTTCGGCAAGTTAACCACAAACAAATGAAGCATGCTAATTGTTAAAAAATGGAAAACAAGAAATGACATTATGATGCACATCGATCACAATGGATAATTACAGGCATAATAAAGGAAACTATAGCATCGTTTGTATTACCTCATCATTATCTCATTCCCGAATTGTTTCTCTAACTGGTGAAGAATTGAACGTATAGGACAATCACCAGCGTTGTAAGTGCAAGTTCACCATAATAAACGAGACAACCCAGATGACACCGAAGAAACAATTTAGGACATAAACGGATGGGATTGATTGTATTGAGTTGAACTCTTAGTAATATAAAGCAATTTCATTAAATATTTTCTCTTTATAATGATCGTCGTCAGAAAGTTCAACTGTTAGGTCGCCATCATTTAAACAGGGCATGGAGGAAACCTTGAGGAATTCTTCGGTTTGGACAGCGACTCCGCCCAACTTTTCCGAAGTCGAAAGGATTTTCTTGTTTTCCGAGAGTATTGGTCCTGTTGATCGGTGGGAAAAAAGGGTGGACGCCGCAGCAGGACAGGCGGGAGTGGGGATATGGCGGAGGGGACGAATTTCGAAGAGTCGGCTTAGGTGGAGGAAGAGTTGCACGCCGCAGAACTCCGAAGTGCTTCGCCAATTTCTACCGAAAACCGGACATCTAAAACCTTAAAGATATATTAGATAGCTATGTCATTATACAGCATATATTAGTTGGGCCATTTGGAATCAAATCGTTTTGCGTAAGGCAGGAGGATATTTTCCACGATTGATATATACGCCACCACCTAGAATTTATGAGAAAAGCCAAAGAGAAGGTATACTACTACCTTCCTTCGCACTTATGTAGAAAGATGAACAAAAATTTCGAAATTAAACACACATAGGAATGCAAATCACTGAATAATAATAAGCACCATTTCATTTCTAATATGAAGAAGATATTACTCAGAATACTGGCAATTTTTCTCGTGAAAGTAAATTTCAAATAAAATAAATTTAACCTCCCTTTCCTCACCGCTGCTTTCTAACTTCATATCGAGTTTACAGTTAGCATTTCAACATATTTCAATGCTTTAATTAAAAAAGGCTTACACCGTCCGGTTCGGGTATCACATTGTTCCTATCATCTAACAATCGCCCTTCTTGCTAACTAGTGAAGACATGAACATAAACTGTGTTTAAAAAAATAATTATCATATGTAATTACAATCGTTCAATTAAGTTTTTCAAAATGCTAATAAGTATTGTCTCCCAACATCATATGTAAGATATAAGGCATAGTCCCTTTTTAAACTTCATCCCATCCCTTCGGTCTTCACAACATCCACTTCTGCGTAAACGAATTCTTCTACTAATGTATTGTCTCCTACACATGTTTTATAATATTTAACACACTTTTTGAGAATCGTTCTTGGATATATTTATTTTTATTGAAGTAATTCTGCCAGAGTCTCTTGCTTTCCAACAGACGTTCAACAACGATTTCACTTGCATTATCCCACTGCACACTACACCTCACATTGTGATTTAACTATTAGCACCTCACAATTTTACATGCTTTACTTCAGAGATGAGACAGAAAGAACTGAGCAGTAGAAATGTAAGATTTTCAAGAAATTAACAGATCAGTAAATGAACAGTTCACTCAAACAGCCTGTTCCGCTCGGTAATTTAACGTCAGAGCCACTGTCGCATACATAGGTACGAAGCGGCGGGCCGTGAATTGTGTCCACCAAGTTCCTTCGAGTACTAACAGAGGGCAAGAACAGCGGCGCGCCATTTAGGGTAGGGGGGAGGTTGGAGCCACAAACCACCAATTAATTTGATAACACCACTCGTGGAGGGTGGGGCTTACACTCGACCTTGAGCTCTTATAAGGAAGAGGCTGAACCGCATACGGTTCGGAAAGATTCGTTAAACATCATGCTCAAAAGGGTTCAGCTGCGGATCTGCGCGGGAAGTTTCGTTGAACTGAATTCTCAAAATAGCTCAGCTTTGGATCTCCTAGGAAAGATTCGTGGAACAGCATGTTCAAAAGAGTTCAGCTGCAAAACTGCTCAGAAAGATTCGTTGAACAGCAGGTTGAAAAGCGTTCAGCTATGGTAGCATTCGGAAAAACTAGAGTAGCTACGTTTAATGCTTTTCCGATCGGTATTATAATAATGCCTTCTTCACTAACACGTTGGAGGGGTGACATTTCAAAGGAAAATAAAAATGCGACGCTTTTGTTTTCTCATGAATTTCTGAAGATTGGTAACAAGGAATCCAGTGAAATTTTAGTTCAACGTGAGAAATGCATAGTTTAATTAAGAGACATATATTGAGTAAAAATGACGGAAAATGAATTGTTCCACAATACAGGTTTGAAGCATTCTTCCTTTTTATTCGCATTATTTTTCGAAAGCGTACTTCGACCAGGAAAACAAATTATGACAATCAATTATCATCATATGCTGTCCTCCATGAATAAACCAAAGCATTAATTCTTCCGCATTTTAATCAAACCGTTTACTGAATGGCGGTGATAATAAAACTCGATACCGAGAGGCAGAGTAGGCTTTCATACTCGGAGAAATCTCTGACTGGAGTATGCATCGCTAACGTATGAGCACATTTATTTTCTCAGTTTCAAGACTCGTACCTTAGCGTGGGATCATTATTATTTAATGACTGTATTTCAATGTGTCTCTATTAACAAATATTTTGGAATAGACCTGACTCATATTTGAATGACCCCGGGTTAGGCTTTGGCTTCCTAGAAAATTCTCCGATAAATAACTTCAAAAGGGCAATTTCATCAACACAATCAAAAATCAAATACGTCGTTTGAATCAATGAAAGCTCATATGTATGTTTTTTTCGAAATTGGTAAGAAGTTAGTTAAGTAAGTTGCAGTGTGGTTGCTTGGATAAAACGTTAGCATATATTTGGTTCATGTTCGAAATTATAGCTTTGTGAGAACGATTATGGAATATATAATTAGTTTATGTTGAATGCAGAGAGAATACGAGAATAAATAGATGATATTCTTATGGATTATTAATATTGAGTTGAATTGAATGTCATTATACGTTGAAAAATATTTGTTTCGGTACTACACATGGAAAAGTTGACCATAACGCAGCCCAGCATTACATCCTATGTAATGCAAAAGAATCTCCTCTGATTGATTTTGCAGAATAAAAAGCAGATTTTCTACGAGATTTTTGTTCTTGTCCAATTATGAAAATCGCAAAAATAGTGATCATTCAACTGAGAATTTTTAGCATAGAAAACATAAAAATAAGCATTTAAAATTTATAAATAAATACTCGAGGTGATACCTGCCGGACTGCAAACTCTGCTAAAGATTAGTCACCTAATTTGTACACCGCATCAATAACAGTCAATTGTGATCAGACACCCATCACAAAGCTCTGAATAGAACCAAATCGGCCTCATAGCCCACCATTGCTTTCTTTAGATAGTATTTTATTTTCTTCGATGATTTGGCGTCTCAGAAAATTGTAGCTAATGCAATCGTTCACTTAGATATTCTGACGCAACTATGAACTTAGTACCAGACGAATGCGACTTTTTAAATTAGCATTTCCTCTGAACAAGTATGCTGACAAAAGAAATCTCGCGAACACGATTTAGCAACTGGTTCGACGGAAAAAGTTAGTTGTGTTTGAAGAGCCTAAAACCGCGCGTCAGTGTCGCGAATTCATAAACTAATCCTCATTAAAAATCACGAAGTGAACTGACGCTGAGCCATAATGGTTAAAAAGCCGCATTTCGATTCAATCCGGTCGTACTTTACTGATACTTAACTGGATTGATTTAATTATCGTTACTTTCATTTGCATGTTATGAGTGGTGACATGGTACCTGAGGCATAAGGTGAGGATGAAAGTCTCCCTTTAGCTTCATTTTACGAATATATTTATGCTCTTAAGATGCCATTTTGATAATAAAAATGACGAGGTTTCTCCCCCCCCCCCCCCCACATTTGAAATACTGAGACTGTTCTTTTGGATTTGTTCTTGTGAACAATTCTGATCCCTGAACTGGATCAAAATGGACTGTTCAGCAAAAAGAGCAGTATGGCAAACCTCTGCTTTACTTACCTCTCTTAGAATGTTGTCACTGCGTCGAATAAAATTGCCGCCCATTCTTCCCCGGCCTCATTGTCTAGTTACAAATCAAATTCAAGGTACTCAACTTGGCAGGCTTAACAAACAGTTCCTCTCCAAAGAGTAAATATAAATGATAAAGTAATTATGCTAAACGTTTCAAAAAGATCTACGTCGCATAACGCCGAACCAATCAAAACAACACTTTAATATATCAACGACCGCTCTAGCGCTCGATCATGAGATAATTAATCCACTTACCTCTGCATCTAACTCTATAACTGTTTTACATCTCAGAAAAATTTTCATCTTTTACTAATATATGCTGCATTTTTGCTTCTCGCAAATCAATTTTTTTCACATTTAGTAGACATTTCGAAACGTGACTAATGTTTTTACCTCTTTGAAACGTCAATCTCTATTTCCAAAAGCAAAATATAACACCTAAATTTAAACATCATTTAAATATATTCTGGTATGCGCAATCAGGTGAATAGTATCTTCTTTCAGAATTGTCAGTGAAAATGTTGGGATCACCATGCTCGGAGTCTACTTCCTACTAATGAGGGAGTAATATTTTGTCAACTGTAATTCCTTTTTGGTTGAACATTTCGAAGATGAGTTCACTCACGGTTTATGCAAACACAGGATTAAAATTCAACCAGTTTTATTTATAGAGACAAACGGCCGAGGTCTGAGAAAGCGAGCTCATTAACATATGCCGAGGGATAATACCGAGCAGGTAGACGAGAGAAACTGTTGTAGAACGTACATAATAAGGTTCATAGACTAGATAAAGTAGCTAAGGGACACGCAAATAGCTAAAGCAACATTTTATTTCTCAGTGAGACAATTCTGATAAAAAAATCAGAGGGGCCTATTTTATCCCCTATGATCGTTCTGGGATAATTAAAATATAATGAGAAAAGAATTACAGTGAGTAACTCGTACATTTTACTTATGATACACAGTGACAAATGGTGAAAAGTAACCGTATCTCAAAGAAACTTCAGAAACTTCATGTAATCTGGAACGGTTTTAAAATTGAGACGGAGACAATTTTGACTCCTTGAGTGTTCTTTTTAAGCTCTAACTTGTAGCCTCTACCTTGGATAAAGAACAAAATTTAGAACATACCACTGTGACACGGAAAATCATAAGTAAAAACTCGTTCCAAAATAGAAAAAAATTCTTCCATCCGAAAGCATTCCTTCTACACACAATGAAATCGTTTTGTCGGTGTTTGCTTAGAATCTCAGTACCCTCGGATTTCCAAGGAAGTTTCTTTTCAGTACAGTCCGTCACTAAATTTGAGAAGACAAATAATACGGAGCTGATCTCTTGTAGGATGAAAACGCACACTTTCCTTATTAAAGTCTTCAATTTTCTCTGCGCACCATGAAGATAATTCCTTAAGTACTTTATTTTCCGAGAGGCGTCTTTTTCCATCATCCACTCATCCAATAACACGATTACTAAATGCCTGGAAATTTAATAGGGATACAGGCACAAAAGCCTTGTTCCATCCACCGCATTGCATGGAAGCCTGTTTTCCACTCGATACTCCCCCTCTATTTCCCTCCAACCCCTGCCACCATCTTCCAACCTGTCTTTTATAAAGACCCATATTTTCCGCGTCTGGGGCCGGGGGATGGGGGTCGACAGATGGCTGTCGCGAGGCACCCTGGGAGTTTAAGGGAGTGGTTTACTTAAGGGCTGTCAATACCAAAGAGGCCTAACGAGGTTAGGCGGAGAAAGATGCAGCAGAGACGGCAGAGGTCCTTCGGGAACCTGTATAAGTAGAAGCTGGCGGAGGTGGAAGCAATACTATTTTGAAGGGGAGGGCAAGGAGAATATATGTATAGAGGGGTGGGGGCGCAAGGGAGGTGGGTTTTGAAGGCAAAGATGATGGAGATGGAAAAGGAAGAAGAAAATCTCTCAAAAGAGGGGACGGAGGTGTCTTGCAAGTGAAGGAAAAGTCGATACAATCCCTGCTAAAATATTTGCCTAGTGTCTGAAAAATATCAGTCTTTTTTTAGCTACCTAACCATCTAAATGACGACTAATCAAAAGACAAGTATGAATAATTAATGTTAATAATAGAAATCCAATTAGTTCAAAATAAATTGATTATGACATTTTCAATCCCTGAAAACTCTTACGGTCCCACAAACTTGTGCATTTTCCCCATAGACAATATTTTAATCCAAATAACATCTTTTAATGGCAAAAATTCCTTTTACTAATATATGCCGTGTCTTTAAACTACTTTCACAGCAAAAATGTTTTCAACCAACTGTTTTTTACATATGAATTTAAATCTAAACTTCTGCTTGATATAGGCGAATTATTTTTTTCTCTCCTATTTTCAAGCTATCAAGTACCGAGTCTCCATTTGGAACTCCTAAGGAGAAAACAAGGTAACTCCAGCGTAGGCCAATAAAATAGAAGAAATATTTGTAAAACATAAAAATTTCATAACTGAATGCCAAAGAGAGATAATTTCGGATATTATGAGTTTTTGCTCGTTAATTGCAAATGATATCGTAGGGTTACAAAAATATGGGCTTTGGCCACAATATCAATTGATTACTAGACAACACACAACGATTAATGAAGAAATGTCAACGACATAATAAGAAGGAAACCAAGCAGAACTTAATTTAATCGATTCATTCAACGGCTTACATGAATTTTCCGAAACACCTCGACTTCCGTTGTAGGTAAAGAAAAGCCATAGTCTACAAAGGGTAACTGCCGTTTTAAGATAGAAAGTACCTACTGATAAGAGAAAAACAGAAAAAAGACGAGTTGAGGCAGATGTGACACAGATAGGAGTATAAATACAGTAAACTTAATATTGTGAGCATAAACATAATATGCATCTTCAATGTTCGGTAGCGACGAGAGAGTAGAAAATAGAACAGATGTAGCAAGCATTAAACGCCATGCGCCGCGTATTTCAAGTATGGTATGATAACCAATGGGGTCTCCGGAATTAACAGGAAAAAGGACGCACTAGACATAAGATTAATGTTAAAATTATAACTATTAGCAAGGAAGAATTTTATGGAGAAATTGTATGATTAATATATTTCGATATCATGCTAGTCTAAGACACCATGGTGTTTCTTCATATTACATTCTAATGTAAATTCAATTTTCTAAATTTATATCATACGTTGACACGTCTCAAGCATGATTTTACGACACAAAGTATGGCACCTTAACCTCAATGACAAAAAATATGGTAGTCAAACAAAAGAATTTCATGATAATGTCATGCAGCTAACTCTAGTAAAAGGCTTCCATGGCTGGGTAGCGATCCGTAGCGCTTTCTTTTTCCGCACCAATATAAAGACCACAACGCTACCCAGGATTCCTGAATCCATATTCCATGAATTGCATTTTCCCACGAACAGATTCAAAATATTCTGGGGGCTAGAAATCTAATTTCCAGATGTATCAAATTTTCAATAAGTCACACATAGACGAGGTAAACTGGTCGCCTGGGAATCTAGGATACGCCAAAGCATTCGATTTTGATTTCTTACCCGAGGATGGATGTTTGGGAAATAAACATTCACGCACATCGAGCTCCCGACGAGTTTTTTCTTCCAGACGATATCGCAGGGAGATACTTACTCCATTCCGATCCCGAGGCCATATATTAGGAGGTGCACAGAAATGTTTCTAATAAATTAAAGGCACGGAGCCGCGATAAATCAGACTTATAAAACGAGGAGCTGGAGTCCGGAGAGGCAGCCAAGGGGAGAAGGGTGGGGTGAAGGAGGGAGGGCAAAAGAAAAAGAAGGGGGCAGTGAAAGAAATGAAGCGTTCGCGCAGATAGAAGGACAGTAACCGATAGAGGGAGAGATGGATTAGGTCTGGGAGCAAAAAAATTGGATAGGGGAAGAAGACATAGGGGCAATAGTGAGGGGGAGACGGTTGCATTCAGGTGGTGGGGGTCGGAGGATCGGAGATGCTTAAAGATAGGGGCGGAATAAACAGAAGTAAATACGAGGGAGGGAGAAATGAATAAAGAGAGATGAGGAATGAAGGACAGACAGATAAATTGAACGTTCGGAGGAGGAACGAAGGGGACGACAGAAATGAAACGAGTTGAGTGAAAATTGACAGAATAGGGAAGAAGAGGAGATGAGAAAATGGCAGAGCCCTGGGATGAGAAGTGCGTGCTAGAGGTTTGATAATTGTATCAGACTTGAAGGGAAGACGTCACGGAAGGCGGGAGTGACGAAAAGAATGGAGTGGAAGGAGAACAGATACGGCGAGACATTCAGTAGGTAGGACTTATTTCGAGAGAGTGTCGCATGGGTAGAGTGGAAGTAACAGTGAAGTGCTGACTTTCTAAATGAAGGCATTTTTTAAATAGACTCTAAAAATGGAGGAGATATTTTTAAGATAGCGCCTTAAATGAAATTTCCTAAAAGTTGTAATGGCAGAGAATATAACTTTTACTAATTGACCACTTAAGGAAGACTATAATATTAATAAAAATTACAACGTATGCATACTTAGAATTTAAGAGCAAGAAGGGAAATCCCTGTAACAGTAGTTAAATAACAGAATTAGTAGCATGATGTGCATAAGTTGTAATATAAACTAGTTTAAAATTCTTACCGTTAGAAATTATAAATTCTAAATGTCAATATTGATTTTAGTGAAGCAAACATTTCCGCGATTTATGATTAAATTGCTAAGATTCGTTGGTAAAATTAATATTGCCAATTATTTTAATCTTAATGGTCCCCACCCTGGGTTGACTTGGGGGCACAATCTTTGATTTTCACCTTTTGGTACTTAAAAATTGCAAAAAATCTAAGATAGTTTTCTTAGCTAAGCATTAAGCTGTGGGAATATATTAGTTTTATTCAATAAAATCATAAAAAATGTATCGTTTACAGCCATAGGAATACCACGCACGCAAAATATGGTCAACTTGCACATTTATAAAATACACTGAACTGTAGCTTTTACCGTCAAAAGTTTAATTATAGGAGCTTAAGGGACGCAACCCCGCCCTCAATTTTTAATACATTACGATATCTCGCGGAGAATTAATAAGAAACTCAGATATAAATACAAATTTCAATTAAAAGTTTCAACAAAAAACCATACTTTGGCACTAAGGCAATTTATTCGTCGGTCAGACAACTGACGCCACTTGCGTCACGTAGAATAGGTGAGGAATTTGTAATGGGAGGATGCATGGAAATGAAGGAAGAGTGGTGAGTAACCTGTCGTCAGAGTTAGCCTGCTCTTAACGGAAGGCGCCACGGGGTCAACATTTTAACGTTCCACCTGACGCGACGGGCGGAGCACTACACTCAAAATGGTGCAGGTAGTATCCGAGTAGAAATCGGGATTCCACTGAAAATATCCGCCCCCGATGGGATTCAAATCGTTGCTCTACGGATGGGAACCAAATAGTCTAGCAACCAGATCAATTCTATTACCACTATGAAAAGAATTGTAACCATAATTAAAATAAGGAAAGGACAAGCACTGCTATCTATGAATGATACTCGGGATACACTTTTATTAAGGAGCTCGATTTTTAGTCGATGGATTATTTCACAGGGAAATAATTTGCAATATTTTCGGACAAATAATTGCCATACTTCATTTAAAATCATTCTCAGCCATGGATTATCTATATTCCGCGACGATTATTCGCCAGCTTTCAATTACTTCACAAACCTGCGAGTACAAATGACATCCTTTTCTAAAATACATCTCCTTCAGAAACCTCCTCCGCCGTCAATGGATTCCTGACAGTCATTCCATTTGTTTTGGGTCACACGTATCACGTTAGCTGCCTGCCCTTGTTGTCGTGTTATATTCCTGAAAGCACATAATTCGGCATAATGCTCTTTTTTGATGTGTAAAGCATTAAAGAAGGTAAATCCTGCCAATAAAAAAAGTAGGGCCAAGGTACTTTAAAGAGATAGACCAAGTATATTTCATAACAAGGAGACTTAGTAAGTATCAAGAATATTATGTACGCCGATATTCGGGAACGGCTCTTTACCAACAGCCTTAACTACAATTCCTCCTGTCATCCATTCGACAAATGATTTTAAGCAAGTTCAAATAATAAAATTAGCTAGCACAAAAACTAAAGATCTATACCGCAGCATAATTTTGAAATTTCTTCTAAAAAGGAGTGTGATTTGATAAAAAGCAACTGTTACTGAGTCATTCTATTATCAATTTTTTACTATAATGCCAGGCATGTTATATATAAATTATGACATTTAGATTCATCTTGAGAGATTAAAATAGAACAAATCAATCCTAAAGCTAAGACAATCGAATAGATGGAGCACCAGCCACCTAACAAGCATGGCCATTAACGAGCATTCAAAGGATTTCAACAGCGAAAATTTCTCAAAAAATAAACTAACCAGAAGAAAAAAAATAGTATCTTCCTTACTGCACCATTTCCATCGTTCTTGCCTCAATTGAATGTCTCTGTAAAAATTTATGCCAACGACATGCTCTGAACGTACGCGTATGAAACTCTCACCTACACCTAAGCCGTACGCCTGAATTTCAAATTCACTCCCCTACTCCTGGAGTGATCTTCATTCTTTCTTACCGCCTCCGAGGCCTCGTTTCTCCCCATCATACCCGACACCCTTGGACCCCCGATTCCCCGACGCACTCCATCGTTACGCCTTCAAAGTTATTCCTCCAATAATTCCAACTTCTCCACCGCTGCTCCCTCCTTCCCTTCCCCTCCCCCTTAGGCCGCCCTCGACCCAGCAAAACCCAACTCCCACGAGAAGGGGATTTGATTTTTCCCTCAACAAGTCCAGCCACCTGTGAGGCCACAGTGCGACCACGGAGAGGTAAGAGGGGTGCGAAAAAAGGGAAGGAGAATTCCTCGATAGAAGGAAAGAAGGTTGGTGGGTAAGGATGGGGTTCGACGAAGGAACTTTGAAGAAGGGATGGAAATAAATGGGATGGGAGGTCTCATTCCCAGGGTTGGCTTTAGAGTGCGAGATTGTGTGTGCATGTGAAGGAGGGGGAACTTGGGGATGAGGGCATGAGCGAGAATTTTTTCAGGAGTGAGGGAGAGCGGGGAATGCAAAAAAAAGTGGATCAGCCGAAGGTGTACCGCGGGGTTTTGGAGCAAAAGGTGGAGGTTGGGAAACGGAAGCGTGGTGCGTCGGAGTGAGAATTACGGATCGCAGAGAAGGGAGATGCCTGGAGAGGAAGGAAATAAGAGATTTTTTTAAGGAGAGGGAAAATCGGAATGTGTTGAACTGGAAGAGAGGAAAAATCCTAACCAACCCCTCCCCCCCCTATCCCCACTCCGAAACATCTACCTACATCCCCGTCCTCAAAAAGTTCACCACCGCGGGAAACTCACCACTCCCTCCGCCGCTCCGCCTTTGAGTGGAACGGATAGGTTTCCCCGGGATGGAATTGCAAAAAGGGGAAGGGGCGACGCGTAGTGCGGAGCTGGATAGATGAGAGAAGGGATAGGAGGGAGTGATGAACCCCTCAGTATACTACGTGGCGCGCAGGGACGTGTTTAGGCTTAGTTAGATTGACTTGGCTCGGCGCCAGACGCAAAAAAAGCAGCAACAGATGGCTAGGAAGGAGAGCTGTGAGAGAACAGATAAAGATGAGAATATTATGTAACGCCGTACCAACTAGGTAATTTATTTTGATACCCAGACCCAACTAGCTTCACTTTAACACCTGAAAGTTATCTTCATTCAGAGTTACAGTACAACGAATTACGTGGAACCGTTATAAAATAGCAATTATTAAGTGACGGATTGACGGATGGTGCATGGTTGACGCCTTGGACTCCAAGCCTTAGGATTACTACAAAATTGGGGAATATCTTGAAATTTACAAAATTTGTGTCAAGATGACACAACAATTCCCAAAATATTGTTTTCAAAAAGGAGGATCGACATAGAACAATTAGGTACTGAAAGAAAAAAGGTTTCTCAAACTGCTGTGGAGTAACTGTTACCTAGAACCTCGATATGTATCTGGCCATGCTATGCTGGTGGAGCTGTAGTACCTCTGGATGTTAATATACTCAATTAGATTTGTGCCTGCGTATCAAATGTCTCATGAATGAATGCAGTAAATGAATTGCATTGTAATTTTCATTGTACTCATGCAATATCCATCTTTTCATGGCTGTTCCAAGATAGCTCTTTCTTAATCTCTGAGATACAGTAGAACAAAGTTTCTCTTTGAACTTCGATTCAAAATCAAAAGAAGTTGGGTGAGTAACCAACGGACTTCTAAAACTAAATAAAATCAATTAAATATAATCGGTGATAAGAGAGAAAATCAGTTGGGATGAATGAATACCAATATTACTTTCCTTGTACTGAAAAAAATATCCAACGTTTCATGACTGTTCCAAATAACTCTTTTTTAGGTTCCGAGATACAATCAAGCAAAATTTCTCTTTTAACTTTGTGAAAAATTAAAAGGAACTGGGTGAATAAAATATCACCCTTTAAAACCTCTAAAGTTATTAGATAGGATAGAAATTAGGCAGGTGTAAGTAAAGCCAAGTAAAATATAGAAGAGTAAGTACGGCGTAAGTAAATCTTCAATTGATGCGGGCAGAAGAGAGGAAGGAGAAGAGAAGACGAGAGAGTAGTGCAGGATGGGAGATGGAGTTATCTGGAGGGAGGATTGAGCGGAGGGGAAGGGGGTGAGGGGGAGGATGAGAGGGTGGGAGGAGAAGTTCTCCCCCGCTTGGTCCCATCTTCATCGGGGTGACTGGATTCCTTGTACTGAGGCATTGAGAGGTCGGGTGAAGCAAAGCAGAAAATTGAATTGGAGCAAGATACAAGAGGTGGAATAGGCGGAGCGGGTGGGGAGCGGCGGGAGGGAGGGCGAGAGAGGCGAAAGGACCAGAAGCCCGGATGACGACACCCGCACCGAGAGAAATCGGGGATTGGAAAGTAAGTAGGTGGGTAAACAATCACAAGATTTTACCCATCAAACAACGGGCCCATTAGTATAATTAAAGAGGATTACAGAATCATGGAATTAACAAAGGAATTATAAAATATTTACCCGGCAGATTCATTTGCTTCCGACGCCTTATCATCTTCGTTTTGTAGCTACGCTCGAAATGTAAACTTTGTAATTGATAATTTAATAATTGAAGGCATTTCATGGCGTATTTTGCAAAGCTGAACACGCGTTACTGCCAGGTCCAAATTCAAATACACCAATGTATTTATATTTTTCACCTTAAAGAGCACTATTCCTAATTATTCTTTAGTCAATACAGATTTTTAAAATAACTTCATCATTTAAATAAACATTTTCACCAGCAGAATATCAATTCTTTTAAGATTAATTTAATTGAGTATTTTTAAGTTTAGAGAATTAAGGGAAATAACTAATCAGCTGCTTTTATCAACTCGTAGACGTATTTCACAACACGAAACCGCTCAGGGAGGAAAGATGCTTTTGGCTTGGACAAATTTTTAAAAAATGTTTAATTTTGCAATCATGATTAACATATTTATTCATGGAATGATGCAAAAAAAAATTCAGCTCAATAACAAATAAAAATAAGATTATCATACAAGCGTCATAATAATATAAGCGCATGGGTCCGATATCAAAGTTTGACGATTCATCATTATTATCCGTAGATCCTTTTCTTTTCTCGAGGAGCGAATTATTACGATTCTTCAAGAATCATGATTATGATGCTTCAGAAAAGCGTGGCATCTGATGAATGCGTTTAACTATCGATGGCTATGTCGAACTACTATCAGTTGAAAATTTGATTACATGGTTAATTTAGAATAATACAATATTTTAGGCCAGCAAAAGAATTAATCTGATAATACTCTTTTAAACTGGAAAAGTATCAATCTACGACTGTATCACGGTTTTCCAGTAGTACACTTTTAGCTGTATATGAACGTAATCCACTTCTTAGAAATTTAGAACACTCCCACTGAGCAAAAGAGCCCGTAGGCATAGGATTTCCACCGAGAAGGATTTAGGGTCATCGTGGATTGTACCTAATCCTAGGAAAGAGAAGGGGTCCAAAGGAATTGGATGGATTCTAAAGGTGAAGGGGGGAGTAGAACGGATTCCCTGAGCATCGGGGTGGGAAAGACCGGGAGAACGAGACATGAAGTTCCAAGGGTTGGAGAGTGAGAGAAGATTGAGTGTAGTAAGTAGGGGACAGAGAAGATTGAGTGAATGAGAAAAGTGTATGGGACGAAAAATTTCCAAAAGCGAGCGAAATACAAGTTGGAAGAAGGAAGGTGGGGGTATGCGTCTGTAGGGCATGTGTGCGTGAGAGTGCGTGGTTGAACGGAGGGGTCAAAGGATAAAGGGGAGATGGTGGCACGGTGAAGAAGGGAGGAAGGAAATGATGACCAGTAGGGAAGAGGCTCGAGGATTCTACTCTCCGGAGAGGACGTTAGCGAACGACTGGAAATAGCGGTGAAATGGGAAGCGTGGACTGCGCGAGAGAGAAAAAATGTGAAGGTTTTTAGATGGTCGGAGACGATTGAGCTGAATGAAACGGGAGTAACGGAGCGGGATTACGCGTAACGCGAATGGGGAGAGGGGATATAGGAGGAGTAGGAATGGGCTGCTGGGGAACTGCTTGGGAGGCTGCGAGGGGTTCAAAGAGGGTGGAAAGGCAACAGTGGGGCGATTTCGTGGAGTGCGGGGCGGAGAAGGCCGCCCTCCGCGAGGAGAAGAGAGAACTGGTTCTTTATTTTTTCTCGGGGACTTTGCGGTAGAAGATGAGGAAGACTGTCGTAAGGAGGAGGACGTGGCAGGCTCTGAAGTGCGGGGTGATTGGGGGGTTTAAGCCGTTGACCGCCTCCACAGGATTGAGGAAAGCGAGTCCTCGGATTGCGGCTATATGGGGAGAGAAAGAAAGAGATATGGAGGGAGAAACATCTCACCGAAATGGAGGAACTCAACTACATACGCCACGGAGGTCTTCGCTCCTTGAAAATCCCGCAAAATGGCTGTCTCTCTTTTTCTCCTACCCTTAATTTAGCGTTATTAAGATGCACTTTTTGAGAGTAACAAAAACGATGGTCAGTTTCTTTGAATGAGTAGATAACACGAGAGTACTGATGGCATCAAATTTACCCGGCAAACCTTTTTTATTCAGAGTGAAGGATGTAAGTATATAAGACTGGAATTCAGCGAAACGACAATCAATGGAAAACAATTGACACTCAATTTTATGGGGCTGTTTTTAACATAAATCGTAACATAAGAAACAGAAAGACCATATGACAAAAGCAAAAATATATTATTTTAATGAATTTCTTTTCGAAAATAAATAAATAAATAGAATAAAACATTCTGAAAAGGAAAAAGCCTTCTGATCCTTTGAAATGAGGTAAAGTGGTTCCACTCCAAGCAGCCGCGGCTCCATTTGCATTGCCTTTGAGGGAATGAATGTGCAAATAGAGTGTTTAAGCCCTCGATCCCTGCTATGCAGGATAATTCACGAAAAGGTCAAGATGGTGTACTTCTGAACGACAATCTGTACAGAAATTTATTATACACAGTAACCTCTATGGGAGTTTCTATTCCTCATCTCTTATCATCATTGCTTACGACACTAGTCCCACAATGTTTAACCCACATAACTCGGAGTAAGAGCAGCTGACTGCTGAGAGCGAAGCATAATGTCTGGGAACAACAGCATATACATACTAGCTTTTTGTAAAGCTCGCTTGTTGTACTGTGAAATTCAAATCTGCTTCTAAATTTCTTTTTGAGGTACTATACAGATTCACCGCCCACAAAAAATTCGCCGCTAATTTTCTACATCTCTACTTTCTAAGCAATAAAGAACAGATTTTACGCAAACTAAGAAATGTTTTGAAACTTCCAATGTGAACATTGATGCAAAAAGATAATAAAATAATATTAACGTTGCGATGGATTAATTATTTGCTAATCCACACAACTAACAACTTCTCACTATGGAGATTAGCATGGTATGGTAATATATTTCTAATGGATCAAGATGAGTTAAAATATTTTAAGATTACATGCGTTACAATAATAAATTAGGAGAGGAATTCCACTTACTTCGTCCAAGTATCCAAGCTCGATTAGAGGATTATGGATAAAATTAGAGAAATTTAAAACGAAGGAACGTAAGAAACAAAATATAAAATATTAACAAAACATTAAGCCCAGAGAGGAAATAAGTGCAAAAAGATATTCTTGTTTAAGTTTTACTAAACTAAATGCTAGAGAATCGATAAAATAATAAAGCCATCCTTTAGTCCATTGCCACTCCGATAAGCCGATTGTGAAGATAGCGTGCCTCTCATTCTCACTCATGGAAAAATATTTAACATTTACGTGAAATCTCATAAATAATATCTTAATATTAACTCTCGCATAGCCTTCTCAAGTAATACCACACTTTTCCATAGAAAAGCGACCGGCATCATTGGAGAAATAGGTAGTAAATAAATAGCAAGAGTTTATGTCATGCAATGAACGCAGAATGTTTTTGTATTATCTCCTAAATAAGAACAAATAATGCGTAAATCTGTATCCCTACACTCTCAAGGGACATTCACTCGCGCTTAAAGGTGACACGCTGACATTATTTCGGGAGAATAACGCGAAAATGAGCCGCCGAATATTTTTGATCATGCAGGGAACTGGTCCACTAAATTCTATTTATCTGCTCTCCCTATCACCCACTCCATTCTGTCGTACACGCCAGCCCCTTACTCAAATCACTAGAGCACACAACATTACGTGGAAACACTGAGACTGAGGGAACAGCAGCTCATTCCGAGGCATTTGGAAAAGGTTTCCCACGAGATAAAACGGAGGAAAGGGGCAGAACTAGATCGCCTCACCTTACCCTTATCCCTTCATTCATAAAAATAACAGGATGACATGGAAGACCACACACGGGTTTGGGGAATTTAGCCTTTTGGCTTTTTAATATTTTTAATCTCATTTCGAACTAGATACTTTTTTATTCATAAAGCTTAGCCGATTTTCCACTCTATTAATTTACGGTTTTATGTACAGACTGATCTGCCAGGCTCTTTTTAATAAACTCTTTATTGATGGTCACCTCTCCGTTTCGGTAGCCCTGTACGAAGTCATTTAATTTAGATGTAAGTAATGGTCTACAGAATGATTGTCACTAAGACGTTTACATGCATATTAAATTTCTCATTTGAATAAGTAGTGCTAAAAATTTTAAAAACTTAACGCCTAAAGCTGTCACTAAATTAGAGAGTTCATAAAAACTGGAAACGAATGCCAATGGAGAATTTATTATTATTAACGAATTATTGCCAAAGGCTGGGTGTATACCCCACGATAAGGAAATCGGTTCGCAAGTAAGGCAATTCTATATCTCGTGAGAATCAATCTGGCCTTTGGTCCATGCACTAAAAATAAGAAATTCCAGGGAAAAAAAGTAACTTGATGGTGCGAGAAACATTTTCTCACTGACAATAAAT
Source organism: Pyrrhosoma nymphula (assembly GCA_963573305.1). NCBI lineage: Eukaryota > Metazoa > Arthropoda > Insecta > Odonata > Coenagrionidae > Pyrrhosoma > Pyrrhosoma nymphula. The sequence goes on along the minus strand of OY754327.1, from coordinate 156,118,787 downwards.
TGAGAATTTCTCTATTACTTTGAGTTCTTCATTTATTTATTTCAAATGCTTTTTTTCTTCCCGTTATCCCCTCAAACCATCGATAAATGACGAAACCAGCGCTTAAATAAGTGCTACGTCTATTAGCTCATCAACATAATATAAGCTCATAAAATTCGAGCGAATACCATGCTAATTATCCCCGTAACGCAGTACGGGTTTTCCGCAAAAAAATATTTCTATGAACACCATTGCCGACAAATACTTTCGTTTCGAGAAACTTTCGTCAGTTGAACGTTAACATTAATTTGACCCAATTTTTTATATCAGCCCTTCTATTCTAAATGCTATTCTTTAATGCAACATATGCCATTATTTGCTTCTAACAGACGGTGTGCATATTATTTAACGTGAAAATTAAGGAAAGAATTTCGATGATGGTGTGAAATATCGCGATAGCCAAAATCATCAAGATGTGACACTGAAAAAATTGTGAAACGCTGCATTTCGTTTCGGCGCAGCGCAGAATTGATCACTTTGAGGGAAGAGAGATGGGATCGGTTAATAAATAGCTCTTACGGCTACTTAGCTCTTTAAAATATATCTTTATTTTTATTTCATTTATATTTTCTATTATATTTTTAATTTGGATAATTATAGCTCTCTCCAAGACGCCTTTATAGAGCTTTTAATGTAATAAATGTATTTATTCCGTAATTTGTCCTAAAGATAATTAAAGAGAGTTTTAACTACTTATTTGCTGAATATAATTCAATAACATTTGAAACTGAAAAATTAATACTTCACAATGAGTAGCCGTATTTAAACAGCCGTTTTTGCGATGTAAATCTACAAGACATAAATGATACGAATGAGTGAAATTTTTATAATTTAATACTTACAGGCTAGTTGAAATAGGTATAGTAATATTAAGGAAGGGAATAATAGGGAATAATTATTTTTTATTTAAATCGAAGTCCGGAGTTCATTTCTACACTTGATTTAGGGAAACGAGGTTTACGAAGAAGCGCAAAATCTATTTAATACGCCTGCGTATGGACAAATATTTTTCATTGCGTAAAAATCTTTTAATATGTCATGACTTACAACTGCACTTGAGGCTAAGAAGGCTAATGTTAGTATTCATAGTTTTGTTGCACAAAACTCTGATGGGTAAATATAACAGTACCCTTACCAAATTTTAAAGAAAGCATTCTATGCCAGAGATCCTATGGGAACGCTCAGGCAAACAAAGGGTCACACATTTTCCTGGTGAAGCTAGCCAGAAGACGTAAATAAACTAAATGAACATTAAAAGGAGTCATGATTGCGTTTCTCTACAGTTAAGCATCGCATTAGTGCGAAAAAAGGAGGGAAGAATCAAAATATGGAGAGCTCACTCTTGTCTCAGGGGAGAATGGGGAAGTGAGAGGGAAGCGAAGAAGAAACGAAAATGGAGGGGAGAATTCTCTTAACCGTGGAAATGTTTTTGGCTGAGAAGCATAAAATGAATCTTTAAAAATGTACAAATTGGAGCAAAGCGAGCAAAGGGAAGTCTCGTGAAGACGGAAGTTGGGGAATAGGAAGGGGAAGGAGGTAATCAAATTTAAAGGGGGGTTTGAGAGGGAAAATGAAACGCCGGTGGAGTGGAAGGCACTCCTGGGAGAGAAGGAGAAGATATAAAGACGGAATGGTAGCAGTGGAAGCTAGTGGAAGGTAGGAGCGGAAGAGGGAAAGGAAATATCCGCGGATTTGAAGGGCGGGAGGGAGGGGATAATAGGTGGAGCTGGTGTGGCTGTGAAAGGTGGCTGGCTTGCTGCTATGGGCCACCGCCACCCCCCACCGACTGCATGACGAAATTGGAAGCCATGGAGGGTAGATGTATGCAAATTGAAATAGGAATACTAAAGAGGAGGAATTGGAGTTCAGTCGGAGGAAAACAGAGAGCGAAGCGCTAGCGGATTCACGGAATAGAAGAGGTCGCAATATACAACTAATGTAAGTAATTTGACACGCAAGAGGATTGTAAAACGCGACATCTCCACGTCGGTGAAGCAACTATTGAAGTTAGAGGGGGTATATAGGTCAGAATGGAGTTAACAGAAAATCAACAAAGTACATTCATATTATGCCAGTTATGGAAAGTTAGCCTTACGCCATGTGAACCTCTGGTTTACACACTTAGTACTTCGGCTTCATTTCAACACCTATCAGAAGTCACCAAAACTTGTTATGACAGCAGACAAGAAAACAGTAAACACAAAACTTATGTAAGATTTAAGACTTTCCCGGTGAATGCTTGTAATGTAGAGTTCTCGGGTTTCCATCCGGTTGATGTTGGAGAGTTGCACCGACGTTTCGACGGCGTAGTCTGCCATCGTCCTCAAGGTGAAACCGTCCAAGGACGGTTTCACCCTTAGAACGATGTTGTAGGACGAGTTGTAGAGTCCTTGGATGGTTTCACCCTAAGGACGATGGCAAAGTACGCCGTCAAAACGTCGGTGTAACTCACCAACATCACTCGGATGGAAACCAGAGAACTCTACAACTACATTACATCACAAAACTTGTTTACGTTAATGCACAAATGGAAATTTTAATGAAACATGTTTAACAACTTAACCCTAGGATAAACAACAAAATCACCGCATGAAAAAGAAATCTCTGAATACTTTATTGTATCATTCGATTCTAGTTTTTTCCCAATGGCGTGATAAGTGCATATAAACGAAGTTTCGGCCGTATCCCCACACGCAAGCGCTGGATTCAAATTCAATACTATATGATAATATGACTTCCAAAGACATATTAGTAAGTCATATACTCTCAAAACATTCATTACTTTTCAGGTTAAAATTGCAGGAAAAATGTAAAACAAATGACCACTCAATAAATCCACTAAAATGAATGCTAATAGAAAAACTAAAAGTACCTCATCCTGTCAAGGAATACATTGAAATATTTCAGATATCCAATCAGAAACTGTGAACTGAAAAATGACCCTGAACACAAGACTTTCCGTCAGAGTTATGGGGGAAGAAAGAGCAAATCTCAAAAGTATACGCCAACGGGCGAGAGAGGGAACTAAGAAAATGCGTGGTGGAGCGAACTTGGTGAGAGAAATGGCTACGGTGAGACGATGGAGGCGTCGCTTGGCACTAGGTGGCACTACCGTGGAATAACGAGGGATGATGTTAGACACGAGTGTGTTATGACGTTGAAACAAATGCACGGTGCTTCTTGCTGTGTTTGAAAATACAACACGAATGAAGGGTGAAATTAATTCAAGGATACGAGGCAATTGATTCAAGAATGAAAATAATTCACTGCACGAAAAAATGGGAACATGCAATCATTAATGCCCCCCGGCCACACGCCCTAGCGACAAATCACCGGACAAGAAAATGAGGAGTGTGAGTGGTTGAAAGGCTTCTAATGCGTTGAAATTCGAAAAGAAACTTACGACAGGATAGGTGAGGAGGAAAAAGCGAGCAATTAGGCAACATTTTGGGGAATAAAAACAAATTTTGACGGCGAGATACATTTTATTCTGCTTAATTGCAATAAAATTAGGATGAGACGCATTTTACAGTAGATTACTCACAACAACAGGATGTTTCAGCCTTCATTGGTGTTTATAAAAGCATGATTACACATATATCCCCGCGTAACGTGCAAGGGACATTCAGAGAGTTATACTCAGTAAACCCAAAGATTTGCCTGGAGGCACTATGCGGTTAAATGTCTATACAATTTAATAATCGTGCTTTTAATAATAATATCGCAGATTCCGTCCTCGTTGCATTCAAATTTCCACACACAAGTGCGTCGTGTAAAAAGCATAGCTAATAAACCAATTATTAAAGAGTTTCCAAGTTGATTGGGCCGAGATTTCTCCGCTAGGCTTGGGCTAAAAATTCTCTCCGGGTTCTTCAAAGCGAAATCTATGAGGAATGAAAACATGGAAAATTGGAATAGAAAAAATTCAACGCGTTTTCTTTTTAAACGGGATCATCTTCGCAGCGCAGAGGACTCGAGCACACCGATTCCCTGCACCGTCTTCTTTTAATTCCAGTCCCCGTCTCTTCCACGCCGCCAAAGCTCCTTACTAATCCTTAATCCATCGCGCGTTTCCGCCCACTCGAGCTCCCAGTTCCTTAGTATTCGCTTTCCCTCACAGATTGGCACGCCGGAGATATTCTTGCCCAAACAAACCCTCCGCCCAGCCACTCCCTAAAAGATCCGCCGCCGTGCCTTTTCCGTCCCCACTTTAACTCTAGGCAATCCAGGTTCTACACACCTTAATCCGCAAATTAACTGGCTCGGTGGATCTCTTTCTGAACCACGCGGAGAATTGAAAGAAAAATCGTATCGCATGCTCCAGGATTGGGGGAGTGAGAGAGTCCCTGGATGGCTGGAGTCGAATGGAAAATCTGAGAAGAGGAAGAAATATTTCAGAAGGAATGAGGGTTTTGGGAGGAGATAAATCTGAATGGGAACCAAGGAAGGAATTAATTAACTATAAAAGGCATAACGGGCACGTTGGTTGGATCATATCAAGACTTGGAAAAGGAGTGACTACTTTCAGATAAGATGGTAAACTCTAAATTATATCCTCAAATGGTAAATTTTAACACCCAAATCTTTCACTGATTCAAGGATACTTAAGTTCCTAAATGCCACACATATTTTCTACGCGAAGTACATGAGCATGAGAGCCTAAATCCTCAACCTAAAAGAAACAAACGCACACCTAGAGGAGGCTACCTAATTACAAATGCTCCGTAGAGAAAATCACACGAAAGAGTTAATTCCAAATATGTATAATCAATCAGTACTCCTTCAAACATTTTCCCCAACTATTTTCTATTAGAACGTTTTAATAATATTTAACACAGCAGGCTCCATTATGAATTCAAAACAAACGCAGAAGGCTTGTACCCAATAATAGTTTGCCACCCGATTCAAGAAGACACAAATAAAAAGGAAAAGCTTTTTCCAGCAGTTGTTTTGAGGAGTCTAATCTAATGACAATAATGTAAAACAGCTTTTTCATAGATGTTAAGTGTTATCCAAAACGAAGCACCTAAAAAACATTTCTTCTACGTTTGAATAATCACTTTCTACAAGCTAAAATATTAAATCATAGTAAACACGAGATAGCCATGTATTAATATTCCTCCACTTTCGTCTCCTTAATACGTTTCACCTTGATTCCATTCCTGTCTCCGTACTGTGAACACTACATACACTCACGTTGCCACTTCCGCTTTTCTTTCGGGGCTAACCACTACTTCACCTCACCCAATTAACGTCCTTACCCTCCGAAGAATAGAGAGAGGTGGGCCCATCCCACAAACCTGGTGGCGCCTCCCCCGCTGCCTCATCCAAAATCTTTTCCCGCCGCCTCCTTGCCCACCTCCCGCATCCACCTCCGACCCCCCCTTCCCTAATCGTCTCTCCTCATGCATCTCTCACATCCTTAACCCGCGTCATCACAAGGCCGTAAGCCCTCCCTCCATCAACTCCGTCCCCAAACACGACCGCCAATTTTCTTATTCCGTCTTTCGCTTAGTTCCCTTCTCTTTGAGACCTTCCATTCCCTTACGAACTCTACATCATGTGCCATCAGAGCGGCTAAAGGTCCTTTCAACCACATTCCCACGTAATATCATTATCCTCAATTTGCTTCCAGTTTACCACGTCTTCTCAACCCTCCTCCTATCCTCTAATAATCGGCGAACATACTTCTCACTAAGGTAGCAGCCAGCTACGCCCAGCTCTCACAAGTAATACAAAATCTGATCGAAGCAAAATAAGTATGTAATGCATTATTATTTATAAATGAAACTCACCGAAGCTATAGGTCAACAGGCAGATTACATTAGCATAATTGGATAGCATAACGAACGACATAATTACAATTCTTATTTAATGGCATTGAAAAACGTCCTAACTATTTAAAAAATTGCGCTAAAATATGTTCTCTCGTTTTACGACAACATAGAATAGAATCAGATAAATTATTATTACCATCACATCAATTCTCAACTTATGGCCAAATTTTTAGCGGTTTAAGGAGTGTGTGACGGGTGCCTCCTCAGCACACCACCACCATATAACCTCCCTAACCCCCTTTTTACTAACCTGACATCTTCCCTTTATACCTCCTATACCGACACACAAACGCAGACTCTATATATACTAAATGCTTCTCCCATGCCCTCCAACCCACTTATACCCTTACCTCCACTCTCCGCAGATATCCCATATTCTCTCTCGCGTGGGTTAAAGGATATAACCTCCTTTCAGCTACCCGGCCCAGACACCACCAAAACTCCCAGCCATTAGCCGCCCGACAATTCTCAAACTTTCCGGCTTCGGCGTATGTTCCAGTCGGGCCTTGGGAGGAAGTGGCAAAGGTTTTGCGGAGAAGAAGAAATAGGGGAGGAGAAGGGCGAAGAAGACTTCAAGGTGGCTTAAAAGGGTATGAAACTGTTCAAAAGAGAGGTAGAGAGGTGAACGGGTGGTTTGACGAGCATAATACGAAGCAAAGGCGTGGAAAGGGATTGTAAGGAGGTTTGGAACGAAGCGAGTGGAGAGAAAAGGTAAAACGCCTTCGTTTATGGCGTAAAATATTTAGGGAAAACGGCTTCGGTTTCAAGGGAGAAGATTAGGATGAGGGAAGAGTAAACGGCGGTAAGGCATCAGTAGAATTACGATAGAAAAATTGGAGGGGAGTTTTTATACGACGAATTTGGGCAGATTTTGAGGCTACAAACTCTACATTACCCACAAAAAAAGGCCGTTCTTCTTAAAAATATATTAGGTAAAAATGTGTTTTAATGATAGAATAAAAACACTGATCGCATGGAGTTACTGTTCAACACTTAAATAAACTAGATTGCTAGAAAATTTGTATAGGACATAAAAGTATATCTAAGTTATGATAATCTATTACGAGGATTCTTTGGTAAATATTTTAAAGCCGAAATTAAAACTTAAGGAATCGGTTGCGTGGAGACACCACACTCCCTTACTAGTAACAGCAGTTTGAATGAAAATTATCGGAACAGGATTAAAAGTAAGAAGTGTCCCGACGTTTCAGCTCATGTATAGGCCTATTTTTTTTAATTATTTCTTATTCGCGGAGATATTTTTCACTTTGAGAGGCAATACTAAAAATTAGTCAAAAAGAAAGATACTCCAAGCACCCAATTTAAGGTGCATATGGGACACCGTTGGGCCGTTCAAATAAGATAATAGCGGCCCTAATTTTGAAATATTCGTACCGCATTAAATGGTAAATATTGTACACGAGACAAGAGAAACTGGAGACAACTGTTTTCTCGGACATAAGATCATGCATAGGCCCAAAAAAAATAATCATGGCTGAAACATTTGAAGAGAAATCGGGAAGCATGTTATTTCTTCTCGTCCCTCCATTCCTCTCTCTCTCTGAACTATCCTTCTATCTCACTTCCTTGCGTTTCATTGTGGCATGGCAGAAGGGAGGGGGTGGAGGAAGGGAGTTTGATGGGTCCTGGAACCCTGGGCCGGAGTTTTTTTGAGTGGTGCGAGTTGAGGGCCAGGTCTCGAGAGCCTTGTTAGGGAAAACTTTGAATTCGGCGCGGAATGGTTCTTAAGGACTTACTATTCCTCACCCCCTACCACCCTTCGCCGGAAAAAAACCTACCCCTCGTGCCTTTTGCACCGCTAGCTCTCCTCCATCTCTGTTTTTCAAACCTCAATAAACTCTACCCCCCGACCTCCACCCCTCATCATCCACCACGTATCCAGCCCTTTCCTCTTTTCTGCGTGCGATAAATCCACCGTGACCCTCTTCACTCCATTCCCGCTCATAAAGGAAAGTATTTTGAAACTTCCCTTTCTGGATTCCTTCATAACTGAAATACACCCGTGGGTATCTGCCAAATGATCATCGCCACAGATTCCTGTTTCACCTATTTTCCTTAACATCTCCAAACATTGCACTGCTCGTACAAATGCCAAACAAATAGCAGTTTCCTATTCGGAAGCCATAGGCATGAGCAAGGATTTAATAAATTGATGAGTACATTATTTTTCCTCCTCCAGGCACTAACGTTTTCATTTCGCTGTTAGGCTATGATGCACTCATATCCAAATATTACTAAACTTATGCTAACATTTAAATCTTCGACATAGCCTGTAACTGTGTTCATTCGTGGAATGGGTTTTTTGTAAATGTGGTTTAACACGGCCTCTTTTTATCTCGCAAGAATAATTCGGAAGGAGCGGAAATCTCCTTTCAAGTGATAAATATAAAATTAAGTACAAGCAATATATGAAGGTTTTCGCTAGCTCTTCATCATTTTCCTATTTAAATCAATTTCATGTACTTGAGCTAAGCTCTACCCCCACTAAAAAACAATAAGCACCATTACTACCGAAGCTAGAAAGAAATATTTTAAGACATTAACAGAATAGAAAGAAAGTTCCAATACGAAGAAAAATAGAGAGAGAGGAGGTAATTTAATAAATTTAAGCGAGATATCACTTCACCAAGAATTTGATGATTTGACCTAATTTTAAAAAAAGAACTCTCATCTTTCCAATGATATCAACATATTAACCCATAGCCAAACTACTTTTCGAGCCATTTGCCTAAAAATATAAGCTATTTTCATGGGATAGATTACGGATGTGCACTCCAGAGGGAGAAAATTGAAAAAAATTAGGAATTTCAAACGCCAAGATTTCGTCAAAAAACTAACAGTGTATATTTTGTATGTTTTCTTAACTATTTATAAAAATTAATCAATTGCTCACCAGAGTAATTTTCCGGATTGAATAAAAAAACTTATTGTAAAGGCGCTTTCACCGCACGGCGTGAAAACATTAGTCAAGTTAGAGGTTTATGCAGATATATTTATTCAATTATCGAGAATTTTTTTCATATATAAATTTAGGGCCATTAATATTACAATATTTACTTCATACTTATTAAAGACGCTGAAATTAATAAATTAAATTCTAATATGGTCTCCATTATGAATAGGGAAATATCTAACTCAAACTACTTTAAATTACGTTATTGGACGGAATTTAACTTTTGTGTTAGCCACTCCAAAGAATTCTCCGGACATTAATTGTACTTTTATGGGGTCACTTCAGATGTGAACGTCAATCATTTTAAACGTAGATCAATTCCCCATTGAAACTATTTGTTTTTCGTATTCATGGTGAGCAAATATTCAACAGGGCGCAAGGCCTACCTTAAATCGGGGCTTGACATATTACAGAATATATGAGTATTACAGAATGTAAATTACAATATTCTATATTGCTGATGTTATCGCATATCTTTTCCCACAATTGTACATGTCAATCAGAATTACAAGTCTGTATTTGTTTCACTCGCATTAATTGATATCCAGTACAAGCTCAGTTTTTAACTATGCTAAGAGCAAGGCAATCATTTCAAATGTGTAAGTTAAATATTTAATTATTAATAAGTCGACATACTTTTCTACAAATAGCCTATGGATATGACGACACGATGCGACGTAATACTCAGGAGAATTTCTCCATCACTTAAGAAAAGATAGCCTCTGTTACATTCCACACGTTTCTTAATTGGATATTTCCAGACTTGCGGCAATCCATTTCACTTTCAGGTTCTGATACTCCAAATACTTAGCCTATAAAATTGAATTATAGTATCTCCTCCATATAATATAATAATTATATAATTATTTTCGTCTACTTGGTTCATTTCATGGACATTGCGTCTAGCAGATAAAAGGTTGAGCTTATCACCCGACCGAAAAATATCATGACCTAACCTATTACAAGTTAGCGTTCTGAAATGCGTCAGCTGCAACAGAACCAACAAAATTCTGCCTTTTGTGTGTTACGTCCTGATTCCATTCAGACAAGTTTTTCTCCAACATAATCTACGGTTAATGTACGAATGTGGCGCCAAATGTCAGCATGATTAACTTCTAAATACTTTTCCACTAACCACGAAAATTCACTGAGCGAATTTTTCGACCAACTTAAATCTAGAAAGAAAGTATCACCATTATTTTAACACCAGTCCATTATCGACAGGTCCAACATTTGTTTCTAACAGCGTTTCAAGCCGCGGAGGATGCAAAAGCAAATGAGTCCAAAGGCATAAACAAGAGCAATATTCTTTCCAAGTACGCCTTAAAATTCTCCCTTCGACACTCTGGGATGGAGTACAGCGACACCCTTTCACTCCCCAACTCTCAATCTTCCTTCCTCTTTCCCCTATCTTTCCCTTTCTCTCCTTCTTCCCAACTTAACGGACTTGCGTGTCTTGCAATCACAGCTCCCTAAAACGCGGAGGCGCTTAAGACCCCTCAAACTCTCACTCTCTCCTCCCCATCCCACCAATCTCCAAATCCCCTTTTCCCTCCATCGCCTTTTCCTCCGTCCCAACAGTGTACTATTCCCACTATCCTTACCTCCTCCTCCCTCGCACCCCCTCCTCATCGCCCACTCCCTCCGCACCCCAACCCTCTCTTGGAACTATCACCTACCCTCCTCTCCCCAGAGCCCTTGGGGATCCCTTCTGTAAGACGGTCCTAATCCGTGAGTTCTTCCTCCCAACCTTCAACCCCACCCACCCCCTACCTTATATCCCATCCCAGATCCCCCAACCCTCTTTAACGGTTCCTTCCTCCTCCCCATCTTCGCCTCCGCCTATTCTCTTCCCTTAACTCTCTCTCCCTCTCTCTCCTCCTCTCCCTCTTTTCATCTCACCCTCATCAAGCTTTCTGGGCCACGTTCCAAGGAAACGAGCCGCGTTGCTGGCGCAGTTTTCGGGAGTTTCCATGGGAACCCGGACAAGAAGTCGCAAAAACCTTCTGCCCACCCCCCTTCCCGTCCCAGAGAATCCCTTCCCCACCTCCCCCCACCCACGAAACCTCGACTACTATGTCTCACCTCCCCCCCCCCACCCACGACCCCAGCCTCCATCTAATTCCTCCCCTGATCCCATCACACCACTCCAGAATTCTACGTCACGATTCCACCACGTACCACTTTTTCCCCGCAGACACGGGATATCCTCCAATGAACGAGAGAGGGATATCTGTTCTCGGGGAAAAACAAATTTGTCTTTGAGACAAGTTTTGATCAACTTGGTGGTGTCACTTTCCAAAAAACTCAGTTGTGTGCTTTTCATTATTTTTCTCAATCCAACACATGGTTAGGGCCCTTTTTATTCTTGGAGAAACAAATCCATTGAATTGAAGCATTAGCCTAAGCCCATTAAATCACTAGTAACAATTGACTATTTGTCCTATTCGATGATAAGATCCCTTCCACGGGTACTTACCATACAAATTTCGCCACTCAAAAATGATCTAAATACTAATATAAATTGAGGAGTAAATGAATTACATTGAATTTAATAAATCAGATTTGCTACAAGTTTAGATAGGCAATGGAAGTATTTTATACAAAAATACATATTTACATAGATCCATCAATCAAATTAAGTGACCATCTTTGCTTAAATATACTGATTACAACTGCTGATCCTAGCACCCGGAACGACAGACCTATAACTCAAAGTTAAGAGTGAAAAAAAATGTATAAAACGTGAACACCGACTGAAGAAAATTGATTGAATCTCGCAGATAATTTTTAAAACTGGCATTTAAAATTTTAAAACATTTGTTTCCTAAATAATTTACCAACGAGGAAATGAATTTATTAGTTTTAAAGAGTCCAAATTATACAGTGCATGAAGTGCTGGAAAATGCCAGCCATACAAATTTAAAATTCAATAATTTTCTGAAAAAATAAACCACGAACGGGAAACGAGGGACTCCATCTCCCTAGGGTAACATTTTCTCTGTCATTTTCGACATTTCCCACACTCTTATCTCTTTGTTTCACCCATGTCATCCGCATGACAGTCAAACCAAACTACCGTCATTCCTCTTACAGTCTCGTCCCGTCTCCTCTCCCTCTCTCGTGAACCGATCCGCTTCTCCCCTACCCTTCTTCCTTACCAACCTCTCTTTGAGCCATCTTAGAGACCCGTTCCGGAAAGGCCTTAGCGCCACTTTCTCACCTTTATTTCAATCCTAACTGATCCATTTTTTCGCTATTTTAATGCAGTTCTTTCAACTGTTTAACTGTTACTTATGAGCCTCCGTCATTGCAAGGAACCTTTTTCTACCCACGTCACTATCCCAAATGTTTTATGGGTCTCTCTTTGGTGCTGACTCATCATCGTCACCCTACTTTCATTCCTTATAATTGGTAAGACTGCAGCCCCCTATTCTTCCCAAGCCTATGTTAACTACTTTATGAAGCTCATCTTTCCCAATTACTTCTTTGTGGTATTTGTCTTTTGGTATTCCTCGTGTGACTGTCCTATCTATTTTCCCTTTTTAAGTTTGAAGAAATTCATCGTTTCTAAGGCGTGCTCAATCTACCATGTTAGGTAGATTTCAAAGAAAGACTACTTATTGCAGTCGTCACCATGGTGCGACTTTCAGAAAATTTCTTCTTTGAAGCTTTGTTTTGGAGTAGATCTATTGTCTTATCTCTTCTTCCGCTCTTTCGTACACCTTTAACTGTCTCACTTTTTCTGTTCATTTTATCTTCAGCATTCTTCTCCAACGCCAGGTATCGAAGACTAACATTATCTACCGGTGCCCTTTTCCAATGTCCTTACTTCTGATCCATGGGGTGCCATAGCCCACACAAATGTTTTAAAAAACAGTCGCATCTTTCTAGAGCTGCATCTTCATCAGGTCACCATCTATGATGTGCGAAACGTGTATGTCCCTCAGTCATTCCAGAATCACAAGAAAAGAAATCACCCTCTTCCCTTAAATTACTTTTCTTTCCTTCCTTCCCTTTCTCTCCTCTTATGCAGACCCTCCCTCTCACTGTCCCCCTACGACGCTTCCATTCTCCCCCGTAAAGTTCTCTTCAGCCTCTCGCACGATATAAGATCTGCATTCCAAACACGTTCCACGCAGAACAACGGGGGTTCGTAAAGGTTTGGGGCAGGATCGGAGAGTAAAGAAAACGAAGGGTGGAGACCCGGGGGATGGGTGGGAGGAAATCTAAAAATGGGAGGGTGTGGGGGTTTCCGTCGCTCTGTGTAAAGATTCCGTTAATTTTAAAAGAAGAGGAAAACGTACAGTACGCCTAAATTGCTGAAGGAGGAAGAAATCACGACAGGAACAGAACGAGGAGAAATGAAATAAGGTTATAGAAAAAGGACTCACTATGAGAGGGGCAATGAATAGGGCATGGGGGTATTAATCGGAAGAGATTTTGTTATCATTTTTCTGAGAAGGAGGAGTAGGATAAATCCGACAAGAAGGTTTACACGGAGGTTTCCTGCTGTACGATACATGTCTGAAGAGCTAGAGAATAAGATGAATAAGAGTGAGATTCATTCAAAGCCTCTTACGAGGAGGTATTTATCCTAAGTTTTCCCGTATTTGCTAAGAAATCGGGGCCAATGGGCATTTCCATGACAAGAAATGTTCATGCGGGAAGAATTAAGAGACGTAGATGGAAGAGTCTCCTCAAACAACGCATGAATAAACTGGCGGCGCTCCTCCTCTCCGCCGAATATATTAGTATGAGTAGGACAGACGTTAGAGTGGGCGTGCACTAAAGGTTTTCCAACGGACCGGACGAGTGAACTCGTGAAGGGGATTAAGGTTATGGGCAGAATATGGAATGAGAATTAATCCGATGGATTCAGAACTCAAACGGGGAGTGGGAGGGGAAGGAGCCGTGGGGATTCAAAAGTTAGGTGAAAGTTATTTCTGGCACTCTTGAAAGAGGCGATAACTCAAAACAGGGGTTCCTGCAATTAGGATGGGGGGACTGATGTGAAAAACAAGAAACGAAAGAACCAATTATTTCATTTTTACAGTAAAAACTTCCCCGCAGTCGCAATGAATAACTTATGAAATCACTGAAAAGGTTAAATTACTAATTTTTTGTAATCCTCAGAGACATTGATTAGCATTTCTTTCAGCCAAAAATCTTTTCTTCTTAAATAAAAATATTCTTCCCTAAAATCAGTCCTCCCCAACTAAAGCAATTCCACGTGCTTTGCTTTTTATGACATTTCTGAGATAGTCTTTCGCAAAAGTTAATCCATTATTATAATTTCACTGCGCCCAACAAAAATCGATTTTTGTTTCAAGCTTAATGAAAAGTCAGTATAATTTTATTTTTTTAAATAGCTATGATTACTTTATACATTATTTATTTTTTCTAAACAAATAAAAAATCCTGAAATTTTCTCTCCTTAGCATAATACTTGCCATAGAAACGAGGACGCTAATGCCATTTTTAGAACGAGACGAATTAAAGAATAGTGCTTTATTGACATTGCTTCTTCCCTGATTATTTGTATCCATTTCCTATTATTTTTTTCGTATTTACTATTTCTTTTGTAGAATCCAAATTTATAGTACCAGTGGCTTTTTATATTGAAATAAAAGAGATAAGGGGTTAATATTCAGAGTTTAAAACGAGACCTTGAGATATGCCTCATGGAACCAGACTCTTAGTACAGATGATTCAGATGAGTTATTCCTCGAACCAGCGATATTTTTCCATTGGAAGCTTCACAGACTACGACAGGTGGTGCTGCGCGCTTTGAGTGAAGCCAGTGAACTACACTTTCCGCCATATTGGGACACCGGGTGATAACATAGTTTCCATAAAGGCCCGGTGCAAAACAAGGGAACTTTTTTAAATATCCGTGGATAATATTCGAGGTCAGTTCCTGAATTTCCTGTAATCAATATGATTTCATGACTACATGTTTTTCTATGATATGCATGAAATCTAGACTTTTTTTGTTTTTAGACAAAATGGCGACAAGACAACAAATTGAGTAGGATGGAATGAAATACCATGGGTATGTCAACTTTGAGACCCAGTTGGAATATGATAATCTGCATGTGGCAAAGGAGGCTCTTGCCTTCATGCTGGTTTGCATGAATGCCAGCTGGAAAATTCCTGTGGTATATTTTTTAATTGATGGCATGAATGGGGAGCAACGTGCAAATTTATTACAACAAGCTTTGCAAGAGGTGCACAATGCAGGGGTGACAGTAAACTCTGTGACCTTTGATGGGGCAGCATCTAAAATTGCCATGGCAAGAGTACTCGGATGTTCATTTCATCCACCAGAGTATATCACTGATCTCCCACATTCAGTCACCAAGAAGCTATTATTTATATTCTTTGATCCATGCCATATGATAAAGTTGGTAAGGAATACTTCCGAGGATAAGAAAATAATTAGTAACTCTAGCAACTTGAAAGTTAATGAGAAATATTTGGAGAACTTGAAAAAGTTGCAAGGTGCTGAGGGAATTTAGGAAATAAACTGTGAAATGCCCATCCACAGTGGCACGGGCAAAACATGAAAATGAAGCTTGCCACTCAGCTACATAGTGACTCTGTGGCAGATGCCATTCAGTTTTGCCTGGAGACGGGCGTCAAAGGATTTGAAAGAACTGCACCTTTTTTGAGGAGATTTTTGAGGGACTATTAAAATATTTTTGATGCGTTCAACTCGAGAACTTACATTGCTGGCTTTACTGTCAGGAAGTTGAGCAATAAGTTAAACTACTTGGAGCTTTGAAGCTGCTGTGTAGATTTTGCAGGTGGTGCAGCATGCAACCTTTTGAGTAAGAAAGACTGAGGCCTCATCTCTCGATTTCATCATCATTTGCAAGAAAGCTGAAAAAATTGTCAGAGCTTCCCTCCGTAAGCAGAATAAAAATGTTCTTAAAATGGTCAATGATGTGTTATTGTATTTCGAGTGTGTAAGTATTGTTGACAGTTTGAAGGTGTATGTGTTTGCAAGCAAAAATGTTTCGACACTCATTCCTGAAACTTGTTTTGTTTAAAGGTCAATAAATGAGCAGTGAATTTTAATGATCCTGAGTTATTTTTTGCATGATACTTTCCAGTCATTGAGAGTGAGTTTATACATGCAACTAAGTAGTACCTCACTCACTGAGTTGATAATTCTTCCTTAGGGTCATGCAGTGGCAGTGGTTTCAGAATGCAGCTGTTTTAGCAGGTTAGTACTGATGATGACTTGACTCATTGATTCACTCATTATGTCTCGAGGGTAACTAGTGTACCCGATGTGTCATTTTATATTATTATTACTTAAGAGTGGTCTGAAAAGATGTTTGTAATGTATCATTTATTCAATATCACTTAATGCAATCAAAAGTAAAAATATGCAATGGTGTACTCAGGTCTAGTCTCATTGCATGAACATCCTTTTCTGGGAGTTAAATTGTTATGTAAGTTGAAAACAGTAGAACTTTTTACTGACTGATTTGCAGGATATTTTAACTGAACATCTCTCATTCTTATTTCTATTCTTCGATAATATTGCTTTTTAAACTATCATGATTTACAAGTTTTGGCAGAAGACTTGGGAATTACTGGCACCATCTCGAATAATTGTTTTTAATTAGTAAAGCGGGATGATCTGATGTAAATATATGTACTCGAGCGCAAAAGAGATGCTTTCCATAGATTTTCCTAGTAAATTTCCCCCGGGGTTTGTTTGTTGATCTAAATAATATACTTAAAACAATCTTAAATAAGGTAGACATTGAAATTTCTCTAGAATCAAATCTTCGAATAACTGGAAATTAGAGAATAAGTATGTTTCGGCGTACTACACCATTGAGATTCTACGGTATTCCAATATGCTGAAAGGTTACGGCCAGTCGACTTCATGGTAGCAAACGCCTGAGCATAGCACCACCTCTAGTATCTTTATTACTCTATGGGTAGCTCCTTAGCGGAATCTACGAGATTGTGGAAAAGGAAACTTCGGAAGTTTTTCGAAGAAATAAGGAATGGGGATAAGAAAAATCATGTACATCCGAGATCAGGATGATCGTAGGCGCACATAATAAGTCCATGCTATTACTGAAAAATTATTATTAGACTAAGGTCTCATTCCGCAATGGAACAAGTCAATAAGTCTTTCCGGTAAAAACTGCCATGAACTCACCAACTCTGGAATGCAAGCTTCAAAGCACGTGAAAAGCCCCACATTTATTCCGGCGCATGCCAAAAAGTACTGATTTTATTGATAGAATACGGAATTATTAAGAGCAAAGAGCATTTACGATAAAAGAAAAAACTTTTATGACCTTTGCATGAAGTTACGGGCTAAACGATGAAAGCAGAGATTTCCTAAGGCGATAACCGAAGTTAAGCGTCGTTGGGCTCCGCTCTTATGTGGAAGAGTGTAAATCTAATTAGGTATGTCTGCAAGAAGTAGGAAGTAGCTGACAAATCACCTTAGCTGTAAGCACTGCTAAACTTTTTTTGTATTCATTTTTCTCATCCTGAAGATGGAGTCAAAGACGACAGCGGGACGATGTCTATTATTATGACAGCAATAACTGTAGCCAAATCTTGTGGACCATGCTAAAAAATAAAAATTCATGATAATTAAGCGGTTTCATTATTCTACAATTACGATTTCAGGATAAATAGCAACTTTCCATTATTCTTCCGCAAAAATTAACCGTTGCTGCAAATAATAGAGCAGATTTCAATAAAATAAGTCAAAATACTGCCCTTACGAACCACTTTTTTAAGTATAATTTATTAAATGTATAATACGGAATGGTGTAAATCTATTTTTGAAAATAAAAGCAAAATGTTAAGTTTTAATGACACAGATTTGAAAAAGTGACATTTTCCATTTATCTAGCCAAACACCAAGAAGTACAACTTTATAATCACCATACTGCGAAATTTAGACAGGAATGAAAAGACAAATAGAACAACAACTATGCCAAGAGGTAAGATGCAATGGCTCTCCGAGGTGCACTGATGTAATCTATTAGCCACACATTTTCCAACTGGGAGTTGTAAAATCGATAAAACAAAAGGTTCTTGTAAAAATATTTTATAATATTGTTTTAAATGTATTTTATAGCAGCTTTTCCCTGGACTATATTAGCTCAATTCATTGTGTACTTAAAAAGAATACCGATTTGACAAATATGACCCTCAGAAAGTAATTTTAAAGTTAATTTTTGATGCAATAAACCAAAATATTAGAAAAAATAAGTACACTCTTCCTGAAAATCCCTTTTCTTGTTTGATAAAAGGGATTTCCTAAAAGCTACCAAGTGAATACTCACTCCTAAGTCAAGCCCGTGCTTGAATGAGGGGTGAGTATACATTTCAAGTAGCAAGTAAGCTGCATTAACGGCTCCCTACCTTTCTAAAAAAATAATCCCGAAACAAGATTTTGCCTCGTATTATCCAACTTAAGATTTCCTCCATGTTCTCCGTTACAATAAAATGACAATGGAGTTTCTATCCCATGTCAGTCCCCAATCCACGAAATTTTCCAGTCATTCTTCAAGTTGAAACTCATCCTAAGATGAAATACTTGCGTTGTGAAAAAGGAATGGCTTTATCAAAGCATAGAGCAACTACTACATAAACGGAAAATAATACGTAACCTGTGTATACACTTCCTGTGAAAGAAGTGAAGGATTTAAAGGAAGATGCTGTTAAGAGAATTTAAAGATTTCCCTTATTTATTCATATAAATAACTAGCTATTTGGTATTCTTAATAAATTAAACCTACATATGTGAATTTATCACAGCTTAAAACCACATAGATGCTAGGTCAGTGCCACAAAGTACACTGTATGACAAAAAAATCCACTACACAATGCATTAGGTTACTCACCGCTACCGCAACGCTTCAACGAGGTGAAATAAAACAAAACGATTTTCTACCTATTAACGACCTATTTACTTAACAAAGACAAGATCAAAACTATTAATCAGTAACAATAATAATGTGCAATTATTTTAAAATTAGAAAATAAACTAGCAATTTTCAACATTCTATGGCCTTACGATATTGGGAGCACATATTAGGAGCTACATTTGTGCTTCGCATTCAGTTCACGCAGGGAAACACTGCTTAGGACCTTAGTCAGCAGGTAAAACAGGACCTTAGTCACCTTCAAACTACGCCTGCTTTTTCGTGCCTATATGAATTATCTATAGTTTCTCTTGAGCAACAGAAAATTAACAAGTCAGCTGTTTACTTTTCAATTTCTTATCAGAAAATAAAAACCCTAGTTGCTCTTAATTTCCCTGGGAGAGAGATGGGAGTAGGGGGATAAACACGTCTTTTGGCTTTCCTCTGCAAAGAAATCGGGAAAAATATCATAAAACTTTTTCCACCTAAATCCCTTTCTTTATCAGCTCTCAACCGCTTCTATCCAAGACCGACGGCTTCCCTACCCCAACCTTGCCAACGTCGGAGCTCCTTACCGATGTCCTCACTCCACACCCAATAGTCTTTATAACGACACCCACCCCCGCCTTGCTAACCAATCCCCTAACCCCATTCTCCTACCTTCCCCCAAACCCCCATCGCCCACGAACCCTTCGCCAGCTAGAGAAAGCCACGGGAATCGAAAATCGTACCGCTGACGCAGGCAAGTTTTAATTCCTTCAACTTCGCCTTGGGGATTCTTTAAATCATTTAAACTGCTGAGTCCAGCTGGTGTGCCTTCAAGGGACCGGGGGAAGTCGTTGACTGAGTCTGTTCGCGATGACGGAGGTTTGTGGGAGGCAGGGGTGAAATGGGGGAGGAAGGAAAGAAGATAAGAAAAAATACCTTTCAGAATGAAAAAGCAAGAAGTCAGAAATTGAATGGTGAAAGAGATAAGCGAAAGACAGTACCCACAGGGAGTAAATACCATCACGATCGAGTTTTTAATAATATCCTAGAATTAAAGTACACAGAAAACAACCAAACGCAAAAATAAATAAAAACTTTATACGCTGAATTCCTCCATTTTCATTTGTTCAGTGAAATTATGGCCGCTGAAAGACGCGCTCATACGCAAGTGTCACAAGTGCACATCTTCTCATTTCTGAAAAATGTCAAGAGAATAAAGAAAATGCTACTACGGAATCGCAGAAACTGGACTCGAGTTCCTCGACTGGAAGACCTTCTACCACTTTTGAGGGAAAAGTAGAAAATTCTATGAAGTCTGATGGCCCTTCAAAGAACTAGGCATTTGAGTTTACTAATGACTCCGCTATAATTGTAAAGGCTCTGAGCCTTTTTCAACAAAACAATCTAGAAGCTAAAATAATAGAAAAAGATAACCGAAAAAATTATGCACATAACTGTTTCTCTACCACGATTATATGTCACACAAAACTAAGGTCATACTTGTTCACTAAGAGGCCCTTTGTGTCATCTACCTTTCCTTACTACATCACTTCATTCAGCAAGTTGGTAATTTCCAAAAATCGAAAAAAAACTATTATTCAAACACACCGCACCAGGCGCCCAAGAGTAACCCCGCCGGGGAAAAACAGATTTGCAAGCTATGAACTTAGCGAACAACTATCCTAAGTAACCAGAAGCTATACATCGCGAGGAAGAAGTATACCTTCTCCTTGGAGAACGCTCACACCTACACAAAATTAAAGCAATCAGAGGGAATGGAAGCTTCACTACATAATTTGGAGGGAACTTCTGGGACTAAAACAGCAGGAGAGAGTGACTAACAATTAGGATTGGTGATGATCAACCAAGCTCCGGTAAAAAGAATATGAAGTATCGAAACGCTGAGATATCGAGAAAGAGAAAGGAGGAGGAAAGAGTTCTGAGTGGAAGATGACAGAAGAG
Source organism: Pyrrhosoma nymphula (assembly GCA_963573305.1). Taxonomy (NCBI): domain Eukaryota; kingdom Metazoa; phylum Arthropoda; class Insecta; order Odonata; family Coenagrionidae; genus Pyrrhosoma; species Pyrrhosoma nymphula. The sequence continues at coordinate 156,098,070 of OY754327.1, read as the reverse complement.
CAAGGAATAATGAGGCGGAGAGGTAAAGATGTAGGTGCCGGTTACAAAAAATAAGACGGGAGAAGAGCGAAGAATAACGGAAAAAATAATGGTGGGGGGAGGAGTAGAATGGAGAGGGTTTGAGCAAAGTGCTAGGGAAGGAGAGGAAAAAAGCGATTGCATTGGAAGGGGGAAGTTGAGAGAGAAGCTTTACAGGGAACGCTCAAAGAACAAAACGGTGAGACCCCTTACTACGGGGAGAGAGAGAGAGATAGCGAGAGAGAGAGAGAGAGAGAGGTGAGGTACGAGGGGAGAGGGGGAATATGGCGAAGAGGATGTGAGGAGAGGGTGGGATGGAGTGGGAGAAGACCCTTTTTACGTCCTATCAGCGCTAAAGAAGACAAATTACCCCCGCGTTTTCAGTCCGAGCGCATTCCACTCGCCATCTCCCACTTCTCTCTCCTGACCCCTCCTGGCTCTTCCCACACACACATACACCACCCCATTCCCATTTACTTCTAAAGGCTTACCCACGCTCTCTCTTTTTTCTCTCTCTCTCCTTAAAACCCAATCCCCTGCCCTCCTCCCCCTCTCTCTCTCTCGCCGAAAATCATTCATTCCTTGTCCGCCTCCCCTTCATGTTCTCTTGCTTGTCTCCCTTCTTCCTCGATATTCCTTTTCTAAACGCTGCCAAAGTTATTCTTGGAAAGCCCTCTCTGGAGAGCCCTCGGCCAAGAGGAAGCTCTCTGCAGTCTCTCTCACACACAGTTCGTGCCATCGCGTCCTCCCCAAAATGCTTACATAAAGGCTCGACTCCATTCAGCGCATCGTCTCTTAAGCCCTGGGCAGCAAATGAACCAACTTCACACGAGGACTCAGGTCCCCTCACGAACCAAAAATCTACTTGGGAAAACGCGGCGCAGTCCAGATGATTCGCCGCCGTGGTCAATAAGCATACCTACACGGAGATAAGAGACGCCGGGCAACTGTTTCCTCGTTCCAGAGTAGTTAAGCCACCGACGTTGCTTGGGGATTAATTTCTTTAGTCATTTGGAGACTGGTCTCAAATCTACATTGCTAATCTTGTACTACCATTCTGACAAAGTGAGCTTTCAAATGAACACAATAGCTTCAGAATGTTTTAATGTCCTTAAATCAGCTCAAAAAGTGAACAAATATAAAATGCAGATGACGATTTGATTTTAAATTGAAAACTGGGAGTGAGTTTATTTCCCTCAGTTAAGCCAGCAGGTAATATCGCTTACTCCATATCCTACAACGTTTGTAAGATATGGAGTAAGTCACCATTGTATCAGATTCATAGCTTTTCGTAACCTTAACCTAGGATATCAATAATAAACCAAAATCCTCATACAAAAATAGACCAATAATCTGAGCGCAAGGCCTACCTTAAATCGGGGCTTGACATATTACAGAATATAGGAGTATTACAGAATGTATATTACAATATTCTATATTTCTGATGTTATCCCAGGGAAATAACAATATATATTTTAAACATAATTATGCAAAAATTACAATACACCACACAATTAATAATTTACCGGAGCACAATTTCTGTACCGGAAAAATCATTTAGCACTTATTTAAATAATAATTAGCCAACATTTGAGATAGATGTGATATTACTCTCACAAACTTCATTCAACACAAAAATAATAATGGGAAAGTAGTTGGAGCATTCAAATCTTCTGTCAATTATTAACGGTTTTTAGATATTTCAAAATTCATAGACTTCTGTTACTGAAATAACCTTTCGCTAACCCTGTCAATAAGCCAAGTAGAATCCAAAATTGGCGCAAGTTTTCTTCCATAATATGACCATAATATGGTTTCATTCTCCCACAGAGATATAACGTCTCATATTCATAAACAATGCGCCAAGCGTCAACGAGTAACCTCAAAAGAATAAAATTATTTGAGTAAATACTCTATGACACAACACACATATTAGACTAAGAAGAACTTAAGAACAGTTTTCATTATTTGACATCAAATTAAGAAGTTTTAAGCAAAGATGAGTAACGTAAGACTACGAAGAAGGAAATCACTCCATCGAGTGCATTTAAGCTTATAGAATATTGAAACAGGCAACATTTCCTCCATTTTCGAGTATTTCACGTTCTGGATGAATCCATTTTCTCACTTCTGCCCCTTCACTTTCACTCCTCACGAGCCTCCACAGTTGAGCCCATTAACACGCCTAGAAGACATGTCTATCATTCGAAATGCAACCTAAATTCACGGCCACCGATTTTGTACAACTTGCCCTGTAGTTCCCGAGTTTGTAACGATGCTCCAGATGAAGTTTCCGGCTCGCGGACGCAGAGTGAACGTACACATACAAGAGGATTGCATACGATGCAACGGGTGTCACAAGACGACTGGAAGTGGTCCAACATCGAACACTTATAGGCAAATGTAAGTAGTAAGTACCTGAAGCTAAAAATTCTTTACAAGTACTAGTGAGGATTTGTGTTTGATACAGACGCTAAGGATTATTGCACTTCCAAAGAAGTATGACATGGAAAATTACGTCTAGAGAATGTCGAATGTAAGGATATATCATCAGAGCACAGGTGTGAGAATAGTTGTACGCCACTACGTGTTTAATCACACATATCAAACGTAAAAAAGATTCGAAATGTTCGTGTACAAATGTGCATTATAAATATTATTGCAGCGATCTTATGCATCTTTTTTCAACCTTAATTGCATAAAAAAATATAGGTATTCACATGTTGACGTAGGTATTTACCAAGTTATTCCAAAATGAAGAAAAATTACTATTATGCCTATAAAGACGAAGAGGAGCCTTTCATCAGATTCGTTCTCAAGTCCCACTTCTATCGTTCAAAATTCAATTCATGTTCAGAAATCCAAGATTAATAGAATTATCAAAAATTCATTGAGATAGTGTTAAAATAGAATGATAGATCATGGAGCATTGAGATTTATCAAATACTGCTACTCTCTGATACACATACCTAAGATGTTGAATTATTAAAGCGCAAATATTTAATACAAAAGCGTCCAAATATGTTTATAAAATTGGCAGAACACTACAACTTTAACTGGAAATTTGATTTCTGTATGGCAACTAAAAGGACTAAAGCAAAACACGGAATTCTGTAGCGATAATACTGAATAACGCATAAGTCCAAAAAGTCATTTTCCAAAACTGCGATGAAGGAAAGAAAGACGATGAGCGCACAAATCAACAATACGCAGTTCAGCCATTTTGTATTTCAGCTCAAAACCACGATCGGCCGGCCAATTCCTGATTGAATCCCGTCCTCAGAAACGGTCCGACATCGCATTAGAGAAGGGTAAAAGGATGACGGAATTTATAATGCAATCAAAGAGAATGATGACAAAAGGAAAGACCCCTGTCGTTTTCATCTTCGGTACCCCCTCCCCTCCGGCTGTTGCCACCGTGAACTCTTCCTTCTCTCCTTGACCATTCAGAAATCCAAAGATACCACCCTCACAACTTCTCGCTCTTTCTCCCTCCCCGTCCAATTCCATCCCATTCCCACCATCCTTCACCGAACTTCGATCTCACCCCTGGTCTTTCACGCGCATACGCACAAGCGTCCGTCGCAATCGACGAATCGAATTAATCAGATAAACCCTTGACTGCGGACGAGCGGACATACAATCGTCAGCAGGAACGGGGAGGAGCCGCATTGTCATTTCTAGATGAAAGGGGGGAGGATAAAAAGGGGAGGTGGTGCAGGGTTGGGAGGGAACGAGAGAAGGGAGGGGGTTGGCAGGGTATCTAGGGCGGAGTTGAGGGAGGAGAAACTCAAAGGGGGGATGGGGCAGGGGAGAAGGGTGGGATGTGCAAAAGGAAAAAAAGCGATTAATGTGGAGACGGAGACCATCACACTTCCCGTGAAGAATTGAAGATGGTCCGCGCAAGGGGCAATCGGAAACACACGAGACGGACGCGGAACACACACAATAGTCCTCGAGTGCGTCAGGCAGGAGGAGAAATGTTTTTAGGACGGATATAGGAGGAGACGAGGAACGGGAAAAAATTACGAGAGTGGAATTCTCTGAATAGAAATTAAAAGACCCAGGTGCTCTTGAGAGCCGGTGATGAAGGTGTTTCTCAAGGAATGAAATCAAACGCATTTCTTTATAGAGGAACCTAGCCATATTTAAGTTTCGTTTGAGAAACAGAAAGTAAGATTTGCAGAAAAAAGTCAAAGGAAAGCTGTAAACCTCGAGTTAACTAGATGAATAAAAACTTTTTTTTTATAGAATAAGTTTCCATCGAGTTCCTTTCCAGAAAGAAATGATGCCAAGAGAGTCAAGTGGGAATTCAGTTGAGAGAGCGCATGGAAGTCATCCGAGAAGTAATCCCGAACGCATTGATCAGCGGCCAACCGTTCTGTGCTACTACATATCCACGAATATGCAAATTTTACAGGTATGCATGCAAATATAAATAGAAAAACAACATCCCTTTCTTTGCGACAGTTTGAAATTTGATGAATAGCATGAGAGTATGGGGGTTAAGTCGTAAAAATCTATAATATTTCTTCAATATCTGAGATGAGAGCCACTGGAAAGACGAACGCATGACGCCCAAATTATACAGTGACTCGGGAATATGTACAATTTCCACATGATCATTCGTAGAATACAAAAATCACCACTTAAGTTTTGACCTTAGTCGGAACCTTCATAGGCTGTTTAGACGATAAGAAAATAATGAGAAAGGCAGTTTCATTTAAAAAAATATTTTTCTGAAGCAGAATTAGCAATGAAATGAATAAATGTTTAGGATAGATAAGTCACATAACTAAATAATTTTATCCGGCAAGGAAACACATATGATGGTAGGGGGTACATGGTACCCCGTTAAAGGTAGGGATGGTTCAAAATATATTTAGCCAAAATATGTTAAGAGTCAAAGAAACAAGCCTGAATACAGGTGGTACGAAGAAAAGCGACAAAAAATTCTGAGTCATGTTTTTTAACCAAAATCAGCAACAAAAATTCTTCTGCTTTACCTACGCCGAAATAAATCGGCGTGGACTTACAACGTGGGAACAAATGTACTAAAGGAAAAACAACAAATATTTCTAAACATACCACTTATCAGTCGATTTCTTTCTTTCCATGGATGGTGTCCTCTAGTTTACTTCCTCGAACGGCATGCATAATATTCTGCTATTTTAGCAAGCTCTTGAAACACAAACACTTGATTCCATGAAAGTGACTTTTTAATTGAATTACCTGCAAGAATGCCAAATATCATTGAATAACACATTAAGTTTCCCAGATAGCAATGGAAAAAATAGGCACCATAAAAATAAAACTAAGCCTTGAAATAATATTCAACACTTCGATTTTATAACTCATCAATGTAATTAAATCATACACAATTGGATGGTGCCCGTTGAATTTCAACGGAAAATAGAAAAAAAATAAAACTAGGGGCATAGGATTTAAAGAATGTGACGTCTAAAATGCATGTACTACGTATGTAGCTGTTATTAACCATATATGGAGAGGTTGAGGTGAATAATAACCCGACTAGAACCTCGCTGTAATTCTGTTCAAGTATTGATAATTGAACCTGAGCCACAAGTTCAAGCCTTGGTTATTTTGAAGAAGGCAGTTTTTTTCTACGTCTGATCAACTGGGAAATCCTAATTATCCTAAAATCTAATGGTGTATGTCTGTGTGTCTGTTACTTAACCACGCAAAAACGGCTGAACCGGTTACTTCGAAAATTTTAATGTGGGTGCACTGCGACGATTGTAGGCTACATTTATATTTCCATATCGGAGTAATATCGTAATTTAAAATAATATATCGTAATATCGAAATGTAAACTATGTCACTCCTTTTCTTTTTTAACAAATTGGACTTGCCCCACTTTCAAAATCAAGGGCTCATATTATACTCCCGTAAGAAACGCATTGGAATCAATGCGGAGGTTGATTTTTTGTAAGATTTCAGGCATTCCCGGCGAAGATGTTTTCCAGGTACTTCTCGGGTTGCACACCGAGTACTTGGGTTAACGAGTTGGGCGACGTTTTGATACTCGAGTCGAGTATTGAAACGTCGGCCAACATTGACCATAGTACCCGGTGTGAAACCCAAGAAATCCCTGAGATTGATTTTTTTCCTTTTTTTTAATTACTTGCACTCATGATACAGGGTTGAAATTTTCACTAATGGATGATTGAAAGAACGAATTATTCATTCCTGGCATTCAATTACACTTTAGGTTTCGTCTTTGCTTAAAAATTAGGTATCCAATTCCAAACATCAATTCTTGTCCTCTTTCAACAATGGCATACGTCCTTGGCAACCTGATCAATGGCTACGGGAAATTCCGCATGGGCCTAAATATAGCTTACATTATATTGAATAAATAAAGCAAATTTCAGTGAGATATCACTTTGCGTGCGTTTGCCAGCTTTTACAGAGTAAGTATCTGCATTTAGCACGTTACATTGATCCTTATAAGTAGAGCCTATCGGTAAGCGCAGTATGTCGCTTATTAAGTAGAATTTTTCGCACTGCTGGAGAACTACGTATAACACCTATTAAACCATAGAACAGTGCTAGAGCTGAAGAGGGATTCACTACATTGTATCCTTGAGGTTTTTCACCCACTTCCACTACCTTCTTCCTCCCCCACCCCAACGCCTACCCTGGATGGTATATAAAGATCATATTTTTGCTTTTACTCTTTGTACTTGAAGATGGCGTCGAAACTAGTTGTACCTGAGAATAAATTGGTGGAATATAACAAAGTTTTCCTTTTCATTTATAAAATGAACTTCCACAAGGTTGAGCCTGAGACGATGGAGATAAACTGAAGAGGGATGTTTGGGGTTCCAATCGGCTCTAAGTCTCCAATTCACTACTTTCTATTTAGCCTTCGAATGAATGAACTAATAAGACGTTTATCTTGAAATTTTGAGCGTAAGTACATGATACATATTTCAAGAAAAATTCAAATATTGGTACCTACCTATTGGTACCTACTGGAAAAAAATCTCACTCAAACTCACTCAAGGGAAAATATGCTGGAAGAATATGGCGATCTTCCCCTCATCCCCCATTGCGAAACTGGAATACTTATTAAGTTTTTTTGCTTTAATACTTAACAACTTCAGTAAAATAGTTTAATACTATGCATATAAAAGCGACAAAACGGGCAATTTCCACCTGGTAAAAATAACTAAGATGATAAATGAGAGTTCTGTTCCTCTTCTGTTTGAATAGAACAACTATATTAATTCTTACGTTTATCTATGCCAGAGAATCAAAGGGCATTTCTACCATTAAATAAATAAAATCAAATATAAGTAGTGGTGTAAACCAAGGAGCTAAGTATTGCTGCAGGTGCGTAGGTAGCTTCAGTTTTTTTTAGGGATTCCTTGCTCTTCACCAGAGGTTACCAGTACTTCCCTACGGTAAACTAGAAATCGGTCGGACGCAAGTCGCAAGCAAGGAGGGATTAAAGTTAGAGCTGCCATGTTGACCATAAATCAAAACTAATAATGTAAACAGGGCATTAACTTTGCCATTATATGATTCGCATCCCAATAATGACATGAGAAACTCATATTTTTTTTCCAGCAGGGATTTGACATGCCACTTTATTTCAGGGTTCCAGGTCAAAAACTTGATTGGATAGTTTACTTCTTTCCTCTTCAACATAAACATCACAGATTCCACTACAGATATGAGCTAAATGTACCGACATAATTTTCAAATAAGTGATACACTAAGCTGGAGGGATATAATTTTGCTACTGAACGAATCGGAGGCAATTTGACTGAGGATAATTGCAATTCTCAAAATTAAACCTTTAAAAATTCCACATAATCCCCAGGCGTCAACGTCCATCCAAATCCAAATCAGTCAAATGAAAAATGAAACCATGCTGACATATCGGGACATGTGAAATCAAATTCAGAAAAAGGTTAACTGAGTTTGAAAGCATTACGACGTGATGGGAAAGACATTCTACACAAGCACCAACAAATTACCAATGGAGTATGAGAGCAAATACGTGTTAGGACGCCAGAGTTTTGGGGAAAATTGTGGATGCGGTCATGAAAGTAAGACACTTTAGGGTTGGTTTAGTTTTAGAGTAATATGAATGTCGGCGTCAAAAACTAATGTTTTCTGTGGCTGTGATCGCAGACTGAAGGGCGGAAAAAACGAACGTTACATTTGGGATGAGTTTCAGCGGAAAATGAGAAGTGCTCGGTGACATCGGTGTAAAATACTGCTCCGTGATATAGATGGCAGGGAAACGGCTAAGGGGACTCGGGCTTCAGAGGGGGGTTTTATCCGTAATATAAAAGAATGGGTTGCGGGTTGGTGGGAGAGGTTCTCTAAAATCGAACGAGGCATTGACGTACGTCCTAAATTGGAGAGGGTGCTGCAGAGCAGTCGCGTTTCGGGTACGTGTGGTCTGAAGTGAGGGAGGAGCAGAGGGGAATAGCAGGAATCGAGGGGAAGGACGGAGGGAGGAGAACGGGGGATGCGGGAGAGATCGCTTTGAAAGGCGCATCGGACGGCACATCGCGCGGGGAATGAGCGGAGGGAAAGAAAGATATACAGGGGGGATACGGTGCATATTCAACGTAGAGAATAGGAGATAAGAAAAGAAGATTAGGACTGAAATTTATGAGGTCGCGCGCCCAAAGAACGAGCTTAGAATTAATCCTTTTTCATGCATCCCTCCACCTCTCTCCCACCATTAGATGGCCCAGGATTATCTGCTTCGAAATATATCATAGTTTTTCGGCGCCTCAAACACTCACATTCAGATATCAAGAGTCACACTATCGCTGAATTTCAGGATGATAAAATATTTAAAGAAAATAAAACTATGACAAATATGACAAAGATTCAAGGGGTACCTTTCGTAATCAAAGAACCCCAAATGCTAGACGAATAATTTTAAGTTTGTAAATGGGGGTAAGCTTGAATTTTTCGCAAAAATTCAACGCTACAATTCAAGGAAGCAGGGACTTGACCTATTTATATTTTTACGTAGGGTTCTATAAATATTGTTAGTGAATAGTCATATATTTTATATTACAAGCCAAATTATCAACTGATAATGTTCGTTATGACTGGATTACATAATGTTTTCAATTTTCTGTGTATCCATAGACAATTTAGTCAATTTTTACGCAATACTACATGCTTACGGAACCTCCATTGCTACCATATGAAAAAAATATTACAGCATATACAACAGGGAATTAGCAAATAAAAAAATGAAAAAGAATAAATTGAGAAATGCCGATAAACAAGCAAGATCCTGCGTAATATAAACACAAATTCGAAACTGATACCTGCGATTGGAAAAGAACAAAAAAAAAGAAAATAGGAGGCGCGCATGCGGGAGGATTCTTTCCAGCCGAGTTTTATCGCGCCGGAGAAAAATAATTGCGACATTGTTCCTCGTGGATGCGCTAGTCGCGAACTTATCTGCGAATAAAACCCAAAAGGCTGTGATACGCACGGATAAATGTACGTGACCGAGAGAGGGACAAAACAAAGGAAAGAAAAAAACACGGAATAATAAATACGACGCCGATGACTTATCTCGTGACAAAACCCGACGCAATCCACACCAGACAAATGCGCAACCCTCGCGGCCGACATACCCACTCTCCCTCTCACCCTCCCGCGTCCACCCTCACCCTATCCGCCTTCCCCGACAAACATCCTCCACCCCACACACCTTCCCCACTTTGGACCATTCATTGAGGGAGAGAGGGTGAATCTCCCTGTCCGTGTACTCCGCACCCCCCCCCCCCCATGAACTGAGCCGCCCCCGAAACGCATCCCACAACCCCCTTTCGGGCCACCACCCCCCCGGGCGCAGGAAAGGCATTCATCCCCCCTCTCTTTTGTGCACGATAGAGAAATCCCCCCCCCCACACTCATCCCCCTTCGCGCCAACGGCAGTGGGACTTTACAGTGTAGGGAGGGGAGGGAGGGTTCGCCCTACGGGAAGCTTCATGCTTCCCCCCTTCTCTCGTCCATTCTCCTCCTCCCACTCCCTCCCCTCTCACAGACACCCAAACCCAACCTCCCCACTCCATCCCTGCACACCCATGATCCCGACGTTTCCCCCGCCCAGCTTTCGGAAGATTGTTGAATTATATCGATGCCTGGGCACCCTTCCTTTCATTTTGCTGAACAATGCGCCTTCCCTGGCGAGTAGTGGATTGAGGGTGGGTGTGACGTCCATGCCAACGGAACGAACCCATTCGCGGTGACACGGAACCCTGTCGACGCGTCCAACAAAGGCTCCGAAGTTTTATTCCATCGAAAGATCACTCGGATTATTTTTGTTTTTTTTTCCTTTTCAGAAGTTGACTTGATTGAAGTTTTTCTCGCGGTTTTCCTCAATCACCTGATGGACGGGCATCCTCAATAGAAATTTTGTGGAATGTAATAGGATGCAGCCTCCTCCAATGCATTTCGTAATCAGCGTAGTGCTGAATCTAGTGGATCCCGATTCCTAGTTACGAGACTCGGACGCTCATTTGACAGCAATTTCCATACGGTGATCACCCTCGCCGGGAGTAATATCGTCGCACTCGAAACAAGATCTCCTTTCCGTCCTTTCTCCACGGTGATGTCCTTTCAATCACAAATGTTATACGGTGCAGATATCTGGTATGCACAGCTATTGTTGTGCTAGGGAGATTTCTATTTCACATCCACTGTAACTTCACTCCAAGCTCCAATTGATTAAGCATGCTTAATTGCTGAATTTCAGCGACATATGCAACTGATGGTTCTCACAGCGACTTGTCTTGATCGTCTTATATCAAAACATGCCCTATATTTGACGAGCCTTCAAGCCTAAAAGAAAGGCGTTTCAGAGAACATTTCAAATACAAAATCGGTACGAAGAAGGGGTGAAAGTTGTACCTATGATAACTTACTATATTAGTCCTTACGAATTAACTAGTAAAAAAATGTATGGTAACACAAAGTAAACGATGTAACAGTAATGAAGAAATTCAGCATGCTCCAAAGGAACATGAGTGAACTAACTAATGATGACAAGGGCGCTATATTCCAATTGCATTTCAAAACTCGCAACGAATGTTACTTATGACGAGCATACTTTTTATTGTCTTCTTTCCGTGGTGCTTCAGTAACAGTCAGTTGAACCCAGTGGTGGATACACGGAAAATGGGGGGGGGCGAATATCCCCGCCCCAGGGAGGTCAGACGAGCAAAAGAAAAAGCATAGGATTTGATAGTAATCTTCATTTTGCCAACAACTTAATAACATTGTTAAGCGGCATCCTAGTAACGTCGACCTCGGTGGCGGCGGGGTAACGTCCTCGCCTGCCAACCCAAAGGTCGTGGGTTCGAGTCCCGCCTGGGGAGGATTTTTCTCCTCCGAGGACATGATTGTGTAAGTTGTCCTTTGCTACTGTTACAACGCCTGAAGTAAAATGGTCCTCGAAGCTATGATCAGGTTGATGAAATAAAGAAATTAAATATGCTATTTCTCATCGATAAGCATATGTCTCTCTCCAACGTAAATGAACTGTTTTCCGAAAACGAGTTCTATCGGGCAATTTCGAGTTGGGTAGCTGAAGACCAACAAGAGAGATGAGTCACAGCTGAGGCTTTGTCAATCCCACTTTTGACTTACCAACGCCTCTTGCCCTCGCCATTCCCTAATAAGGAAATTATCTCTAGCATGTGTCGGTCACCGATTCAAACAGCCTTCCCTGACCCTTTAAAAGCAAAAGCTCATTTTCCTGCTACATACATAGTTAGCGGCGTATAAACACATGGCATTTATTAAATTTGTTAGTTGCTAACTAACTGTGAACGTTGTCTGTACTGTTATTGTTCAAAAGTTTGCGATGAATAAACCGAGAAATAATAAAAAATTACTTTGATTAAAAATATACTTAAATTCATGAGTTCTATGTATTCTTGAACTTCGTAAATTTGATCACGTTTCGTCATAATCACGACAAGTAGGTACGTCGATTCTTACCGACGTAGCGTCGGAAATTCTTTCTCGGTAGTTTCTTATTTTCCCTTTTTGGGTTATTGCACGTCAAAACGACAAAAAAAGATATTGCCCTTGAACTCTTCAATTTTGACATATTTCGTGCGATATTCCACAGAGGAAAAATCATTCGTCTTGACCGGAATTCGAACCCGGATCCCTCGATTTCACGCCGAGTGATTTAACCAGTTAAGCTACCGAGGCGTCCTTATCCCCTGTGGAGTATTTGGTGGCTTTATAGGAGCAAGGTGGTGGGAGGGTATAGGAGCGTGGGAGGTGGAATATCGCACTTATGTGCACTTGCGGGTGACTCCGTAAAGGTAACTACCGTGGCTAGTCCCGGTAACCTCAAAATTGATATTTCGTTTCATTACATTGTTTGCCATGCCCAATTGTTTTGAAAAATATGTATCCTTTGCCTTTGTAACGGTAGTTTGAAAAATTGAGTTTCTCGTAAATATATGTTTGAGTTGTTCTGGATATCTACGGACGAATGATACTTATGCCACAGCACAACTGCTCTTTTGAAAGAAAAAGCAACGGCGCGTAATATTACGTATAATGTCAAAAATTAAAAATTTCCAATTTAGGGCATATATTCATATTTTGAATGATTCAAACGCGGGCTTTTAAAGCAAGGACCACTTCGACATTGCTCATATGTTATACGTAGTAGCTAGATATCTCAGCTCTCTGTTCTTGAATTTTTGCTATGGTACATGTTCTTTAAAGGGAGAAATTAATTATTGTGCATTTGCATGTTCGCTTTTTACGCCGAAGTTTCATGCTAGTTTAAGCTGAGGGACGGTTGTTTTATATCGATTTGCAATCCAATAGCACTCATCTGCGATTTGAATTTTGTGGGCTGATTTAGAGTTAAAACAAAGAATTAGAAAATACCAAATCGCAACAATGGTGTTGCAGCGACGTCAACATCTCGACGAATCCTAAAATTTGCTCTCACGATTTGGATGCTGAGCCGCTCGAAACCTCGTCATTGTTATGCTAATGTTTTCACTTATCATGTCCACGTACAAATATATCTCATCATATCTGGTCGATATGCTTCCACCTTTTCCAGGTTCCTCGTTACATGAGGTGGCAAATACGTATCACTAAAGCCCTTTTCAAGAACTGAATAATGATTTCATAATAATGTTCTTCTATGAATGCGGCACAGTAGCGTCAATAGATTAATTTTTGTGAGAACAATGTTGTATTAACTTTAATCATTTTATCTATCAGTAAAGTATTCCAAATGTTCTTCGGGTGTGCCGCGTGGTGATCAGGTTTAGCCTAACGTTTCGTGAGTTTCCATTGAAGCTTTCGCTATTTTGATCACCATGAGCCGCGAAAGCTTCAATGAACAGTAAAGTATTATTTTTTTAGATTTGGAACATGGCCGTAATAGCTCACATGATTTCATTGGACTTGGAGTATGCTTGGAGGGAGAGACCACTAGAAATACATAACATGAGAAATTGGTGATTCAACGGCATTTTCGCAATTGACGTATTTTTTTGCATAAACAAGGATTGGTTTCGCTGGATTTACAATGAAAGCCATGATTCATATCTTGGAGCAGAAAATAGAATACGTGCTGAAATTGAAATAAACCTATGGCAGTTCTAATTATTACTTTTTTGTATCTTCTATGAAATTTAAACTCTCAACTGAGTAAGAATCTGCAACAAAACTTTGTTAAGAACTTTCAAAAACAATTTCCCCTGGGGCGGGGGGAGGGGGAAGCGAACAGTTATGATCACCCCTAAAATGTTAGTCTGTATCCGCCCCTGACTCGAATATGTCCTCACACAAATATCTCTCAGACACCCCACCATCTCTAATAAATAGAATATTTGACAATAATACTTTATAGCATATTTTAGCATAGGTATTATGTTATTGTTTGGGAATATTTCTAATTAGGGAAAATGGAGTTTCTTAAAAAACTTTAATAATTTTTGGTAAATAAAACTGTTTCAAGCTGGACCTGGTGGAAACTTACGATATTCATAATGTATTAAAAAAACACTTGGTAATCTTCCACAGATTGATTTCTATGGTACTACGCGTTTCACCACTCTGCCACATGATTATGCCACAGAGTGGTGAAGCGCGTAGTGCCATAGATATAAATCTGTGGAAGATTACCAAGTGTTTTTTTAATACATTTTGAATATCTTTTCTGGTAAATTTGTGTAAAACCCTTTACTTTTTAGTTATTTTTCTCCAATTATTTATGAGCATATTTAATTTAAATTAATAATAAATTGAAATAAACCTATGGCAGTTCTAATTATTACTTTTTTGTATCTTCTATGAAATTTAAACTCTCAACTCTGTAAAACTCTGCAACAAAACTTTGTTAAGAACTTTCAAAAACAATTTCCCCAGGGGGCGGGGGAGGGGGTAGCGAACAGTTATGATCACCCCTAAAATGTTAGTCTGTATCCGCCCCTGACTCGAATATGTCCTCACACAAATATCTCTCAGACACCCCACCATCTCTAATAAATAGAATATTTGACAATAATATTTACAAACATAAATAAAGGTACAGCAAAGAGATAAAAATAATGAAATAAATACACTCCATCACCTTTGCTACATTTTGGTAAAAAGAATTCACAATATTACAGCACCCAACTAGCAGATTTAAATATTTTTTAAACTTAGGAAATGCAACATAGTGTAGAAACTAAATCATAAGTAGACGAGCAAAGATTATACACACAGCAGGAGAGAATTTCTCCGCTAAAGTAGCTGCGCAAAAACAACTGAGACCTCCTTACATACATACGACGAACATTTTAATGAATAGGGCGAGCAGTAGCTACATTCCACATCTCAAATAATGACTACACTTTTATGAGAAAAAGTTAATAAGTGAGCATTCCTTTAATTTCAATTCTGCGTATGCTACGCATTGCTAAAATACTTGAAAATGGCCAAACAGACTAAAACAACTGTCCAATAGTTTTTTTTGCAGAGAAGTTGGAAAAAGAGAACGACTGGAATAAAAAAATTGTCCGAATGAGAGGCCAAGTGGCTAAAAGGTATTTGAGCACTTGATAACAGTGTACATAATTTCATCTTTCTTTTGTTGACGCGGAAATGGAGTGATAAGTGAAAGCGAGAGATCCTGAATAACATTCTTGAGTTGAAATGCGCAAAGACGAGAGACTCCACGGTGTGAGGCGAGGTGGTTAAATAATAAAATTAAAGGAAATGAACTACAAATGTATACTTATTAGTGATGATCAACCGGTTAAGAAGGTTTAAATAGAAAAATAAACACGAATGCTTTCTTTTGTAGTCACAGGCCCTTGTCTCCTGTCATGATATCATCCTTCAACTGGCACATGTCCTATGCATCTTCACTCCATCCTGAAATCCTTTCCTCTTTCTTCCCCTTCCACGCAACAAACATCTCCCCGTCAATCACGGCCTTCAGCATAACTTCCCCCATCATTATCTGTCCCAACCATTTATCCCGCCTCACCCTAATCTTCTTCAGCAAACTGCACATAGGAAGGCAAAATAATGACGCCAAAAATGAAAAAAAATCCACGCATTACGATTAAAATGTTCACCGAGATGGAAGGGGAGAGGAAGTGAGGATGAGTGAAGAGAGAAGGGAAGAGCAAGAAAAAAACGGGGGTAGGCAGGGACTAGCCACTCCACCTCAAGCACTCTCCACACGCACTCTCCGCCTATTCTTGGCCACCGGCCTTCATCAGTGCATTCTAGGCACGTATTCCCGCATCGGCCGCCGGGAAATCAAAGTACCCTCCCCCATCCATCCATCTATATGTGTGAGTGTATTTGTGTGGGTGGTGGACTCCGCACCCTATTCTCCTCCGGCACACACACATGGACTTCCGCGAGCTCACAAACACAAACGTGCATGTCTTCATTCTCTCATCCCTCCCCTCACACCTTATCGCCCTTCAAAATCACACGCTGACCGAAACGAATCCTCTTTTCCCTCCTCTCTTAGAGTTTCACCCGAAAAAAATACTCAATCTTCGTCCAATTCTCATCTTCTCCTCTCTCTTTCTCTCCCACTCCCTTTTCCTTGTTCTCCTCACTCAATCTCACCTTCCAACCAACCTTCCACCCCTATCTTCTCTCCCCCCCCCCAGAGTTCAGGAGACCTAGCAATAAACTCCAACTGAAACGGCTCTTTACTCCGAATCTCGTAACACTGTCGCATCCTCACTTTTCCCCTCCTCGACTATTCAATAAGGGTCCTCTCCGCTGTCTTCTCTTCTCTGGTCCATGAGACGGGAGGAGAGGAGAAAAAGAAGGAGGGACGAACGTACCCTCCCCCTCATATCCCTCAGGAGGTTTTCCAGTCCGGGTAAAAAGAAGGAAAACAGAGAGTAAGAGAGAAGTGACCGCCTCCTCCTCTGACCGCCTCTCACACGCGCACACGAAGTCTCTTCCCCGGCTCCTTCAGACGGAGATCAAAACCCGTTTTTGCGCTTCCCTGCGTTGACAGCCACCGTCGTCTCTTGACGGAACGGTTCCTCTCTCACATAACGCCGGGTCTTTCTTCGCTTCCTGAATTGAATACTTAGGTACCGGGAGCAAACTGATCCTTCTGCACTGCGAAATAACCAGATTCGACAACTTCTTTGAAACTGCAAGCGACTTCGAGCGGAAGAATTTACCCAATTGCTGTATTTTCTTTCGGCCAATTATTTTTCAGCCATTACACATTTTAACACTGAAATCAAAGAAATTTTATTTTAAAATGCCTCTCATTAGGAAAAGGAATATCTAACTTTTGGTTGTATAATTAATACTCGATCACGTAAAATATTTTCTCGGTGTGAAAACCGACGTTAACACCTTGTCCCGTCACCCACGTGTTTCATTTCACATAGGGGTTTTACAGCCACATTGAATTTAACACGTGTTTTTTACTCATCGCGTAACTTATAGTTTTCGGTTTCACCGTAAATTTGATTAAATTAAAGGGCAACGGCCTGCCACGATGGAAACACCGGTTCCCGATTAGTCACCGAAGTTAAGCATCGTTGGGCTCGGCTCGAGATTGGAGGGGTGATCCTCAGATTCGTCCGAGTGCTGTTGCCCCTGTCTGCACGTGACAGACAGTAAGTATGAAATGACCTTAGCCGTCGAAGGACATTAAACAAAAATACTACTACTACTAGAGTTACTTAATTCTAAGCGGTCGCCATTGCTCTGTCCACGCATAAAAAAGTAAAAGGTAAAGCATTATGAGAATAAATGCCATCAACAATTATATGAAAGATTCCTAACCTCTCATTACCTACCATCATTTTACACATTACTTAGTTTCCAACATTTTTAAAGAGCATGACATGCGCAGTATATTTTAGTGCCGTACGTCTTTGGCTTTAAGCACATGAATATTCGGTTAACACACTTAACCATGTGACTTGTTTACTATGAAATTAATGCCGGGATATTAATCAACGTGGATAGATTCCGCCAATTTGTGTCCACGTTATGTGATAGCTGAGCACATTAACCGACAGGTATTTGAAAGCTATTAAACTCTAATGAAATTACTTCCCGCAAACTTTTGACAAAAGCTGCCAGCGTTAACCACACCAGGCAGTCAAGAGCTAGGGCCAAAAAAGCACGAACGACGATAAAACAAGAATAGTAGTTTACCGACGCACAAGCCACGCACCCGCGCGTCCGTCATTGTGTTCGAAACGGTTATTACGAGAGTATACAAACGCATATTTGTAATACACGGAGACATTTCCTGCGCTTGTGCACACAATATCTGAAACGGGAATGGGATTGAGAGAGAAAGGTAGTCCAGCAGTCCGTAGAACCGAATATAATGATCGCGCGGGCACATTTTACGGTTTAAGGGAGAATAGATAGGATTTGAGGCGGGATTAAACCCGGGATTGGTCGGGTTTCTAATTTACAAGAGATGAAGGAAGGTGGGTGGGATGAGAAGAGGAGAGAGGGATACGAGAGGATAAGGACAGGAGAGAGGGAATGAATATAAGGTAGGAGGTAGGCGGGTGACAGACGTTGCGTAGAAGGGGAAGTGGGAAATGAGGAGGAGGAGCCGGAAAGAGAGAGAGAGAGAGGGAGGGAAGCAAGGGAGAGTGGTAGAAGGGAATAAATCCAGAACTGCGCACCTGCACCCGGTTTTGCGCGCGACCGAATGCCTCGCGGGTCGTTACCAATTACTGCGGGGCATTCAGATGATAAAGCGATGACACTTTATTGGGGTGCCCTTTTCTGTCGCCCGCCCACATAACACCGTCCACTTCACCAACCCCTTTTTCCTCCATACCCCCAAAAGCCTCCCCTTCCGAAACCCCTCCCCTCCGCTACCCACGCGCAACACGCCCTCCACCACCACAACCAACTCACCTGACACTTTACCTCTTCACGATCGTCCTCACCCTCCAACCATTTCGACAAAACCAGCACCAACTAAAACCCACCTTCACATAAAAAATTCCAGCCCCCTATAACACTACTGCCCCTCTCCCTTACTACAACCCCCTCACGAAAACCCTCTGAAAGCGGTGGCGGCGGCGCAACTCAACTGCCGGTCATCCCTAAAAATCTGAACTTTTCAGAGAGGTCGGGCACGGAAGGCCGCGAAGGGTATCCGGATAATGATCGTACTGGATTATCAGGTACGGAGAGGATTTTTATTACAATTTTTTTCGACGTGGGGGGAAAAGGTTCACGAGGGATATTTCAGCATTTTTTTCAAATTTTGATAGCTCTTTCGTTAGCTGGGCGCGGGAAATTATTTTATGCGTAATTTCGATGGATTTACGGATCAAGAACGGAAAAGGTTAAAGCTGCGGGCGTTTTCGCTATAACGATAATAACTGTCGCGGCGTAATTTTGCAGCGGTAATTCGAAACGACTTCGACTCTCTCTTTTAGCTGCCCATTTCGTATTGATTTTGAACTTCCATTTTTACCAACAAGCCTGAAACGCAGTGGCTCTTTGATAAAAATGAATATTGTCTCTCATTACCACTCATGAAACGGGTTATAAATCTATCCACCCAATTCAAAAATTACGATCACAGGGAAATAAAACCCACATAGCATTAAAAGTCATTGAAAGAAAACATTTCCTACACCTTATTGATTTTCACCAGTGCTATTCTTTCCACACAGAGGGAAAAACAAAATAACAAACTTAAAAATCTTGGGTCATAAAGATATAGTCTTACGCCTTTTATCATAACATTAACACAAGTACCTACTTGCATTGGTTATCTAATAATATTAATTTTGAAACCAATGCTTTCCAGAGGAATATTTACATGAATATACGTTAGTAACTAATATGAACCACCGCGAAGTCAACAAATCAACACGCTAAATAAAAAACAGGAAAAACAAGATAAAGCGTAATCCGTCATAAATCAAGCCCCTACAACGGCAAAAAGGAATAATTTTATCCTTTAATCGGCTTACATATTATGGAGAAAATTAACGCATGTATGTACAGCACACCATGTCGATTTTAGCATTGATGGCAGGCAAAAAGCCAAAGAAAAGCACACGTCCTTATATGAAAAATTTTTAAAAAAACATCGATAGAACAGTTATACACCTTCACTGGGACCATAAAAAAATTGGAATTTATTGTAACCATTCAAATATATCATCCCTATTGAAACTCATCCCTGTCCACTATATCTACGGCGTGAAAGCTCCTCCAAATTCACGACAAAATAAGACTACAAAATGACACGTCTCTTTAAACTCCCCTGGATTGGAAAGAGAAGCAAACTCCATCAAATAATCGATGATTTAACCCAAAAGTCAACCCGCGAGAGAGAAAGAGAGAGGGAGAGAGAGTGATCGAGAAAGAGGAGGGAATCGCACACGATATACCACAGCGAATCAGTTCCCATTCGGGAAAATTTTAATTTTTCTCCATTGTTGAAGTTCAAAATACCAACAGAGACAGAGTGAGAGAGCAAAAGAAAGAGATATACCAACACAGAGTGAGTGAGAGAGGGAGATTAATGGCGAGAAAATAGAGAGAGAGAAAAAAGGAGGTAAAGCAGAAAATAGAAAATACGTCCGAGGTAGTTTCTCGTTAAAATTCGAACAATGAACTCGTTTCCGAGGGAAAGAAGAAAGTGCTTTCAACTACGGGGAAAACACAAAACGACCATGGGCAGAAATAATGGAGACGCATTTAATTCGATTTTGGAGGATCAACACTGTTCGTGGCGTCGAGCTGTTGACAGTTTCCGTACAGAGGCAAATTGAGATTCTATGGGGCGTCAGTAGCACGGAAGGATGAGGAGAGAAACGGGGTATAGAGGGGGTGAGGGTGGGGAGAAGGTTGCAGAATGGTTAGCTCGCAGGAGGGTAGGGAGGGGAGGAGAAAATCCTACCCTTCCCCCCCTCCCACCCACCCAGCACACAGATTCGACACACAAGCGCCCAAACCATACCTCTCCCCCCCAGCCAAACACTCCCCCCCGCCGGTCCACTCCCACCAAACTCCGGTATCCGCCATTTCTCTTCCCCCAACTCGCTAACCCTTCAACGAACACTCCCTCTCCAGCCTCCACACAGACAAATCCCACCCTCTTCACCCATCAGAAACACAGCAACCAGGAGAGCCCCCCCCCCATCCCCCGCAAACCTCCCCGCACACCACCACCTCCCGAAACGAGCTCCCATCAAAGGCACCACGACACTTGGGGTTCTATTGGGCGAGCTTTTTTACGGGACCGCAATGTGGGAAGAATACGAGGGAACGTAAGAGAGGAGAGCGGCGGCGGCGAGGGTGAGAAAATGGGGGTGTGGGGGGTGGAGGAGGAGAAATGGGCGGGTCCCGAACGACCCGTAATCCACGAGAGAGATAAATAGGGCAGGAGCAACAGTCTCCCGTTCGGAAGGCGGACGGTCGGTCGCGGGAGGAAGGGGGTAGTGATGAACCGCCTCGAAAAGGGAGCAGGAATTCGTGAGGATACGGGACGGAAGGAGAGAGACAGAAGAGGAAGAGAAGATGGACATGAGCAGGTTAAGATGGTGACAGAAGAACCCGAATATTACACCTATGCGTAGAAGCCGGTAGCACCGAATAAAAAATTATGAAAACTAATCAGACTGTATATTATCATTCAAGGTGAATTTTCGCATTGTTGAAGTCGATTCCGTCAATTTCAATAAAGGTAAGCCAAAGAGAAGAAAAGAAAACGAGTAACAGAAGGACTGCTACAATAGATCTTTCACATAGATAGAAGGAAAAATCAAAATTAACACCAGGAATGCATCATTTAAAGGTGATGGAGAAAAAAATTGGTTTCCCAATTACTTTCTAAAAATTAAAATCGATACATCTGATCCCCGGAATAATGCAAAACTTCAAAGCACGCCTTTAATACACGCCTTCAAAGCGGAAAGTTTAACATCGAAAAACAAAATTATCTTTATGGTAATGTATCAGTCTCGAAATAAAACTTCCATTTTTCCTGCATCAAAAATAATAAACGTACTGCTTACAGATTCTTTCGGCACACGTTCGTTTCCTTTCTCATGCGTGAACCCAATAATTATCTAGTCTATTAACACCGTACAAAAGCATAATGATCAGATTCAGTTTAAGTGTTCGTGGGTATACAGCTGCATTTACCCACTGAGGTTTGAGCACTCAACAATAATAATATTGGTGAATTTCAAAGAATTGGCAAATCAATATCATTGGAAAAAGTCTTTCTTTTATAAATATGAAGAAATTGTTATAAACGAACCAGAAGACTTATAAGACAGAAAATATATAAAATATAAAAGGGATAGATTGATTAAGATTACCTACTTGGCGCATGGGTAATCATTAATGAACAAAATTTGATCATAACAGTCCCATTAAATAATATCCAATGAGACGTAAGACTTCTAAACTCCAGCCTTTAATGGTAAGTATTCCACTTTCAACTCTTAGTTTCGGTTTACGAGGATTTTAATCGGTTTTTCACGACTTCTTCTCGCAAGGTATAACTATACATTACCTGGGAACTTAATTACTTCACTCGGCAGGACATAGAGTCATTAAATATGCCAGGAAAAAACCTTTTTACATTGATAATAAAAAACATGCACTCGGTTATAATTCCACACTTTATTTTAAACAACACGAATCGGGTTTCAGCATCTCATGCCATAATCAGGTGAGTTCCACCGAGTAACGCCAGAGAGAGTGTCCTATATGTTTACATTTCTATTGAATAAACTCTTGGCTGTACCTTCCAAATGTTCATAGAGAAAACCTTGCAGCATACTCGGCCAATATAGGATACTATCAGGTACAGGAGAGATAATATTTCTATGAAATATCAACATTTACTTATGCCGAGGAGGATTAATAAGAAAAGTGGGAGTTGTGTTGCTAAAGATAGATTTGGGAACGAAGCGGTGGTGGAAATACGGAGGTCAAAGCGCCGTAGGAAAGGGGGAATTCATAATGTTTTGGAAACAGTGTTTGATGAGCTGCACGATTTCCATTTGCTCGATACTGTCGAGTCACGAATGTCTAATTCACTAGTGGGACGTGAAGGTATTAGTCAATCGGATGAAGGGATAGATGCTTATTCTCTGGCTCTTTACAATGGGAGTGAACGTGCTCTCAAGATCTTAAGTCTTCAGTTCTTTCAAGATTGCTTACACAAACGACCTCCAAACCGTTGTGTTCAAGTTTGCGTACCCCTCAAAAATCCCCCAAATATCGTGTATTGAATGAAAATGACTTCCTCATAGGCAGACCAAATCATTACCAGCCAAGTTTTGTCACAATTACGCATAAATAATGCAAGAATTGTAAGAGAGGAAAATTCGAAAGATAGTTTTCCTTAGTAACAATAAGTATGTGTTGGATTCTGCAGGAATGCACTGCTACAAGAATGTATAACATTTTTCCCTCAGCTTTTACTGAGAAATAAATTGACTAGCCTATATATTTAGTATACATAAATGCCTATTTTGAATAAAAAAACTTTCAAAACGGATTTCTATCACTTCCACGAAGTCAAGCCCGAAACAATCAAATTTATATATAAATGATTAAGAAAACTACATTCATACCACACACTGCCATCTGCAAATGAGAGAGCACACAATCCCACCGTCCGGGCCAAGAAAGCGAGAAGAGATGAGATGGGAAGACTGTAAATGGGGACCGTCAAAGAAGACAGCATAACATTCCCCCCTCCCTCCTCCCCCCACCCAAATTGCACGAAAACATGGACCACCACGATCACCAGCAAGCGGCTTCGAAAGCCTTTCTGCTCAAACCACCGCGTATATATTTCGTCATCAACTCCCCGCTAACATCCCCTCTCCTTAATGCGATGATTCGCCCGTAGATAATGACCCAAAGTTTATGTGCGTCGGTGTCATCATAAGAGCGGTGGTTGGGCCTGCCTGCGAATGACGTCACCGCCGCTCCGGAAGAGAAATGGCACGAGCACAACCCCTTGCACTAAGCGCGTGTATATATGTGAAGAGGGGTTTTGAAAAGGATGCCGCGACGAAAAGTAAGGTCGGCGTTCGGCACAGTGAGAGAGAGAGAGACGAAGGAGGCTGCCATGGGGTGGAGGCGGCGAGAAAGAGGGCCGGTTGACTAGATAAGGGGATAAGTGATGCCCTGAGCGGGTGAGAGCCTTGGCCTCGGGGGGACGGGGGTTGGAGTGGTGAGCTCTGGACTACTGGGGGATGGGCGGAGATGAAACGAGTTGCTGGACGCGGGGTGGATGAGAATGGAAATGGGAGAAAGGGCGGGGGGGTGGTGAATGGAAGGTAGTTCGAAAGGGGGCTTCAGAAGTTGGTGGGAGAATTTCGAGAATAGAGGAGGAGAATGGGGACATGATGGGGGGGCGTGGCTCTTGGGCATCAAATGCGCGGAGGCTTCGAAGGTGGAGAAATGGAGAAAACTGAAGAGAGAAGGGAACCGTACGTACTCCAGCACTATTGGGACATGGCGGAGGAATACATAAGAAAATGTGAGGGAAGAGATGTGGTAGACTCAACAAGGAGTGGAAATTCAGGGAGAATGGGAGCGTAAATGGTATATGGCGGACAGGGAAGCAGTTTTTGGGCGTCGGTAAGGGGAGTCAGGGGGGGAGAAGTAGGAGGAGGAATGTGGAGGACATTTCCCCCATCCCTTCCCTATCCTCAGAGAAGCCACACGATGAGGCAAAAAAAGGAGCAGTGAGGGGTGACAGGGACGATGCGCGCCCCCGCATAAGCAGTTAAGATTGGATTGATAGCGATCGCAGTTGCGTGTGTTCGTATATCAGTGCAAATGTCTTTGGGGCTTTAAAAAAAAATGAAACGGAATCTGGAGGAAGCAAAGGGGAGGAAAGG
The DNA here is from genome assembly GCA_963573305.1 of Pyrrhosoma nymphula. Taxonomy (NCBI): domain Eukaryota; kingdom Metazoa; phylum Arthropoda; class Insecta; order Odonata; family Coenagrionidae; genus Pyrrhosoma; species Pyrrhosoma nymphula. Next base: position 156,073,639 of record OY754327.1, on the reverse strand, counting down.
ATAGGGTGAGCCCTTTACGGAGGAGAGGGTGAAGTGGGAAATGATGAGGAGTGTGAGAGTGAATCGCAGGAGGCCGGAAGTGGCCACAGTTATGGCGCGAGGAGGGAAGGAGGGACATTCGAGTGATGCGGGGGGGGGGGGAATGAAGGTGGCAACGTCAAAGTGGAGGAGAACCACAAGAGGCGTCTGGTTAGTGAGATGTGTGGCAACAGACGAGAGTTAAAAGGCGATGGGGAGAAATGAGAAAGGCAAACTTCGAGTGCGTAACACAAAGTATTTTCCCGAGCAAGAGAAAACACCGTAAGGATTAAATGACAAAAACAATTTTGCATTCAATGGCCTTTGGGTGTATCTAAAGGGTAGAGGTTTGGTGAAATTATTTTAATATTATACACTGCACTGAATAAGGCTTCATTTAGCAGGAGATGCTCCATAGTAAAGGAATAATTTAGTGCATTCCGAGCTGATTTATCCTTATGACAAATGGAACCTCGAAAATGGCAGTTATCTCATTCCACCTTGGTCGAATCCTTTTTTACTTATTGTTAGAAAATCCATTTCCAATATCATTCTATTTCCAATTCCAATAAATATATATTCGATTGCGTCAGGCTTTTTGTAAAACTTTAAGCTGAATGAAATTTTCGAAAATAATTCACTCAAAATGCTAGGATATATTTGTGAAAGTTGTAAGAGTTTAGTGTCAGAGCCAAAATCATTACGGAGGAGAAATGTAGCTGTATACGATTGAGCAAGATGAGGAAATAATGGATTGAAGAGTATTACTATACCAAAAGGGGGAAAATGATAAACAGGATAAGAGCGTATAACAATCATAGTTCTATTTTTAGCCATTAGTTCTAGTTTTATCAGTTTTCACAGTTAACGCCATCATTTGTTTTTATTGACACAGCATTTGATCAAATGATGATTTCTTATTAATTCCCTGCATCTGATGTACTCTGTAATGAGAAGAGCACCATGCGCTTGGTAACGTATTCTCTGAGACTTGTTTAATTTTCGTCATGACTATAAATATATTCCGCCTAAAGAAGATTTCAGATGCCAGTTATGACTATGCGCAAACATTAACACACCATTAAGTAATTGTATTCCACGTATACACAAACATGGATTAATTTATGAATAATGAAATTCATATGAAACTGGCAGCACATTATAAACGATGTCCTTGTTTTTCATGCATTGCATTGATTTAGGGTTTATTAATAGTTAACTACACATGTCTGATTATAAAAACATTATTAAACAACTCTTCCTCTCAGAATTTCAATGATTTTCTGGAATTTCTGAATTAATAACTCAAGGGTACATTGATGTTCATACACCGCATTGACTAGCGCTTTTATGGCATTCGTAAATAAAAGTAACTCCATTTCACGGGTCAGACCGTTAGTTTAAAGACTATTAGTTCTTTGAAGAGAAAAAAAATTATGAAGGCATTGACACCAAATTTCTCATGCCAAGAAGCAGTGCGTCCAAAAAAAGTTAAGATTAAATGAATTAAGAAACTGTACAATAATTAATTGGCTATAAATTGAAAAGAAACCTTCCGAATGATTTATTTTATTATTCAGTATTCATCATGGGTTAAACGGTAATAAACAAACTCGCATTACCCCTCGATGTTTTTATTACCAGGAAAAGAATCCACCGATATTATTTGTCAATAAACAAGGAACTATAATTTTTTTTCCTTTGAATGTAGAAATGATAGCCTACTGTAGGATTGTTTTTTTCCGGGCGGAGATACTTCAGCAGAGCTTAACTGTATTAATTCAAATACATTTTCATTCACTTTAAGCGAGGGGCAATAAAATGCAGCAGTCTCTATTACCAGAAATACTTCTAGTCTCTAGTCTGAAGAAAAAACTTGTGGATAGTTTCATTACAGAGGGAAAATATTTTGTGCGATTAAGGCAATAAAAACGGGTATATGGGGCAATTGTAAAGGCTGGTGCGCGACAATGAGGGGGTAATGCCGCGTGCATAATACCCTTATTTAGTGCATCACTTCCAAATGGAATGTTGCCAACGGCTATGCTTCATATAGTAATGCTGGCAGCATTTACTCCGCTGAAATTTGATAATCTCCGAGTTTATCAGCTGTGGGAAAAATTAGTACCATAAATGCCAAAATGGATATTTTTACCCAAAAAAAACAGAAGAAATTGTGCATTTTTAACAGCCAGCATATGACGACATTGCTCACATTTTTATAGCTAAAAACGTAAGAAATGAAACTTATATAGGCATGACCCATTTAGATTGTGCGAAAAATATGCTTTTTAATGAATGCAATACCCATTAACACAAAACGACATTAATTGAAAAATCTGGGCACCGAAAAATTTGTTAATTTATTCACTGTCTACGCTTCTTACGAGCTGCTTTTACGCCGCCTATTCTCATAAGTTATATCAATGATCATTTTACATGGTTATAACAAAATATTAATTCTTAATTCGAATTCAGCAAGCAAATCAACATTTTATAATAAGCTCAGTCTGAAATCCAAATCTTAAGTGAGTTAAAGTCAAAATGTATTACTGATTCGGGATGCAGCCTCTATTCTCAAAAGAAAGAAGCAAATTTCGCCTTTCTTAGTCAAAATCATTTATCAGAAATCGTTCTCCTCTATTTGATGCCTCAAATAGGAAATGATACATAGGTACCGGGAATAAAATGAAAAAAATATAAATTTACCAATTACTACTTGTTATGATTTACATAATCTCTCGAAATGTGATTTTAAAAAGTACTAAGGTATCATAATAGTAGCAGGATGAGGAGAGAAAACGAGACAATAAACAATATCATATGCTTTATTTACTTGAGATGTGTAGCGTAAAAACATGTCTTTGTAGTATTTGTGTCTCGAGGGGAAACAACTTTCCGCTCATACACATATACAAATTTAAAGCGATCAAATTAATTCATGTTTGCTTGAATTTTTAACCGCTACCCTATCGTGAGAGCGCATAATCATGGCTATAGACGAGAAAAAAACCGAGGGAGCAAAGAGTGCAGTGGCAAAGAGTTGAGATACAGAGGAAGATACGGTGACAACTGAGAATTAAGAAAGCATTATTAAAGAGCGAGGAGGAGGGAGGAGTTATCGCCGACGCCAGGAGATGGGGCGAGCAAGAGGGTGTAAAGGGGGGGGAGGAGAGTACAAGGGGGTTGGTTGGATATGATATTCCCAGCGGTGCGCGTGGGAGACGAGAGATAGTGAACAGAAGTAATGGTTTGGAACGGATTGCGTATGCAAGGGAAGCAAAAGGCTTCGATCGAGGGAAAAGATGCGAGAGATGAGAATAAGGATGGAAGGGAGGAGGGTGGGGGAAGGGGGGGGGGAGAAGGCAAGCGGTGGAGATGCGAAGCGTGGCGTGCGACAGAGGAAGAGTCATAAGAGACGAAAGGGGTGTGGATGCAACCTCATCCTCGGGGGCGTAAGAAAATATTAAGGGGAGGGGGGGGTTGTGTGTGTGTGGTTGGCGTAAAATTCTGAAAGAGGAGAGGGGGGAGGGGTGAGAAGACGTGCTGGAGATTAGTAAGAAGCGGCGCAGCTTTTCTAACGGATTTGCGCGCCATCAACGCGCGGGCCTGCAATGCTCCCTACGCAGAGTACTTTTATTTACCAAAGGAGGGCGAGTTAAGAATTCAGAAACCTTGTTGAGCTCAAAGCATACCGCAATGGCCAGCTAAACCTAAAGGCCACTGGTGCGAATCCCCAAGTTTTGTCCCCAATCCCTACGTTTAGAGATTTCGTGAATCCGAATAATGTATTCTTCGATCGGCCCTATGTTTGAGTTCACATTGCCGTAGTCTCACTCATGGAGGTCACTAAAAACTCAAGAAGATACCAATATATTCTACTACAAGTTCTGGAGTTACTCCGTCACATTTCCTGGAGGCGCTTGTGTTTTCGGTGGGTTGGTTACTCGGTGTGGCGACCGAATACTCAGGATCTGAGGTTATTTGAGTCATTTAGGATAGGTGAGCATGGTGGCATATGTATTTATTTTGGGGAGTGGGGGATGGATCGAGAGAAACCCGGCATCGGTAGGCATAAGACTACTAACGTACTACGTAACCCTTAACTACAGTTAAAACTGTAGTTAGTAGTTTTGTTTCCTCCAACGGATGGATTACTGCACTTGAAGTGTATCCATGAAGGGATTGCGATTCCCTTGATACATCTCTGCCACTATCGGGATGCCCATAATGCCTAATGCTCACAATTCCACCATTTAATATATTTCATTAAAATGAATGTGACTTCCACCAGTCACCAAGTTTATATCAGTAATACTATAATGGATTTTAAGAAGCGGAGCGCTAACATATCCAAGTGAAAACATTGATATGCGTGGGAATCCGTCCTTTTAATGGTGAATTCAAACCACCCGAGATCTTATATCAAACAAAAATTACAGGAACCATTATTTTTACCCAACTAATCTTTCGCCTCATTATACATGAAATTATTCATTCTCAGAAAAATCTGATCTCTTAGGTGTAGCATCGAGCCCAAAATATCGTAACTATCTCCGGCATTCATTTCCTTACCCCTTGTGCATTTTACCCCTTTACCCCTCTTGCAGGCCTGAAAAACCTATTTGTAATCCCGAAGCAACAAGAAATCCCTCTTCCTCCTACTGCCCCACTCGGGCCCTAAACCAACCTTTTTCTCGGGCCAGTTCCCCCCTAACCCCTCTCCACATAATGCCTCGCCCTCCATCTCGTGGTACAGCCCGGAGCCATTAAATCATAAGCTCAGTCGCCACCGAAAGATTACTGCTTCCATATCTCGCGGACCCCCAGAAAACCGCACAGAATTCCCATCTCTTCCGTGCATTCCTCCCACCCCTCCACTCCGACCCCCTAAATACTACTGCTTCCCCCTCATCCCCAAAGAGGGAGAAGCAATCCCTCGCCCACTCCCACCCACTGTATCCTCATCCCCCCACTTTTTCTTCATCTCTACCTCCCCCCTCTTCGTCCTCTCCCCTAACATTCTCGCCCAACCGCCGCCTCCTTTACCACCCCCCTGCATTCACTCTCCCCTCACTCAACATCCCCCGCAGCCAGAGTCTCTTCCCTCGACCCAAAGGGGTTTTCGCACGGCCTTATCTCAGTCATCCCTCTCCGTGTGCCTCCCCCTTCCCTCCCCTCATATGCCGCACTCACTTTCTGCTATTCATTCCAGTGTCCCCCGCTCTCTCTCTCCCTTCCTCCTCTCTATCGTCATCGCTCCTCGCATCTCCTTCCCGCCACAGAAAAATTTCCACAATCTCATTCCATCGTAAACGTGGGGAGGGTTTTTAGTCTGCTAGACGGTCGGTTTGATGACGCAAACAAAAATTATAAAATGCCGACAAAAGAAGCATACATGGTTCATATGGTTCTGAGATGAAACAACCCTTGATAAAATCCTAAACTAAAGGTAAGATAAGCAAACACACAGTTATTCACAAAATAGTACACTAGTTATCATCATTTAGGGGGCTCACGATATGTTGCGTTACGATATGCATAGACGAAAGTCTTACTGACACTGCAGTACTTACCACTTGAATCATGAAAAGACAAATTAAAATTCTTATCACCATAAAATAATCATCACTTACTTGACCATATTGACTTAACTACATCATATTAAAATACGTAAGCCAAAGAAAAAAAACATTGCTAAGCGAACACATTAATCTAACCTTTATTTTTTAATTGAGTCCCGTATGCAATAATGCTTACCAGATTTTGAAATATATGGTTAATTTAAATACGGAAGGCATATGTTAGAACGAATTGTGAAATTAACTTTTTTAGAAGTACTATGGGCATCATTCACAGATTATTAGAAGGAGAACTTCGCAGGAAATTAAGACATTTAACTGATGTCTGAGAAAATATGTGAGAACAACGGAGTGATTACCCTGGCGAAACGTTTTTTCCGAGGAAGAAAGACAAGAATGTACGGCAGGTCTTTGAGAAGTGAAGAGATGATAATGAGCACGCTAGGAAGAGATGATAATGAGCACGTCCCAGAACGATAAAAAATAGACGTAAGTTATGATAGAGGAAGAAATAAAGATATGACAGGATTATCAAAGGCGAAAGAAAAGTGGAAATAATTAATAAGAGGCAATGGAATGTTGCTGGCAGTGCAAAATGAGATGTATTATAAATATTCGAAAGACATAATCAGCTGTCAAAATGTCAAAAATATTTGCAGAAAAAGAGACTATGAAAATATGGAAATAGGAATTGGTGACCCTGAAAAAAAATTGAAAAAGTTTTTGTGATCAAACTTAAATACAAGTTTTTTCATAGGCATAATAATCATTAAGAGTTAGGTACTTATAGTTCTTATCTTTTCGTTATAATTTTTTAACGATAGCTAAGATTACAAAATGTAATAACCGTCCAGAATATAAGGATTCCTGTTTTCATCTACAGTGGATTCCTTAACATGGGCCTTGAAACCGTTAGCAATTACCGTTTATGATTTAGTGGACAAGCCACGAATTAAGTGGTACAAGAGGAGACTGCGATACGGTACAATGGATGCACATGAGTGCTCGCCCACGGCAGTCAGGAAGAGATGTTCCATTCCCACAGGGGATTCCCTCCCATCTGCCGGCGTCGTGTCCTGGGATAACCCGAATCATTAAAGAGACCACTCCACTTCAGTGTTCTGGAGGGTTCCGCTGTTTACTTCCTGATCACAACCAACGCCAACCTTCCTCCAGGAGGCTCTCATCATGCCATTCCTTGAGCTCCCTACACACGTACCCCACTCACTTTCAAATGGGGCATAATGGGGCTCATCCAAGCAAACATCAATTAGAAAATTTCCTACATATCTGTAGTCTCAAGAGACACACAAGAAAATACACAAGTCGGAATTGCTGCCACCAATCTACGCGAAGCATACCTGCTTATAGAGGACTATTAGAAGTAAGTAATTATATGCAGCAACTTTTGAGCATCATCGGGCGAATCATAATTATATGAGTTGCGGAAAAGACCAATACTTCATAGTCTGTGTAACGTAGAAAGCGGAATTCAACCATAGAGCAATGATGAGCTTGCGCTGGTTCAATTTATTTCGGATGATTGGTTCACATAAAATATTCATAGCAATTTGACTCGAGAGTTAAAAAATGAATTTCATAAAAATAGATTAATAGAGACGAAGGAATTTATTCTCAATACAAAAATGTTTAATCCAGGAACCCAAAACCTTATTTTTTCGGCACACTTGGAAAACAAAAATAACGAAATGATGAGTAGCAGTAATCAACGCTTGAAGATAATTACTTATCCCAATTCCCGATAAAAACATTCATCAAATGGCGAGACCAAAGAACTTATTTTTCGAGCGCTCAACAACGACGCGCTTGTTTCCGTCAAAAACTACTCGGTTTTTACTGTGAAGTACGTTCCGAGTAGGGGTAAGCGTTTACAGCGACATTTGTGTGCATTGAATTCACGTAAATATCCTACAAAATACGTTTATCACTCAAGTAGCACGCCAACGGCCTATGGTTGAGTTATTGCCAATGCCACTGTACATGACACAGCTAAAAAGATTAGATATTCTTTCGCACAACGGACTGAAAATTTTTTTCGAAAATCTGAGTGAAAGAATTCAACGAGCAAACGGTTTTCTCGAGCACTCTCGTCACAAATAACCTAACGATTGTTTATCGGATGAGGAATTCTGGTGAATAAAGGTAAAAATAACGTAAAAAGAGCCACAGGGTCAGAAAATGTCGACGCTTTTCGAAACCGATTAAGAGTTCACAACTTGTTCCCGCGTGCATTTCGAATCACGGACATTCTGTTCTCATTAATCCATTGGTAGTAAATGTGGGAGGCTCACCCCTGCTTAAGCCACCCTTGCACATTTAGCCGGGCAGGGCAATTAGGGCCAGAGAGGAATTAGGGATATGAGTAAGGGAGGATGGAACTCGACGCTGGCATTAGCTGGCTGTTAACCAGAGGTCTCACGAAGTCCAGAGTTTAATGGCCTATTTATAGGACTGTGTACTACATTTGAAGTGCCCGTACTCGCAATAACTAGCCGAGGGCTGTATGCAACAGAAAAATTCGCCACCCTTGTTATCGAAGTAAGGGCTACTGCGTGGGATACTGATAATAGTAATCGCTACTCCATTTTCTGAACGTTTATAGAACACAAAAACTTAATAACAGAAATTATCAAGAATAATTATCGGCGGTAAACAACTTCAGCAACAAATCAAAGTATCAACGGTGGTGGTCAGGTTAACAGCAGTCACTATTGACCTTTTGGTTTGACGCGAAGAGTGGGATCATTAAGAGCCATTGGCATTCATTAAGAAAAATAACCACACCGTTGCATTATTGACCGAGGAGAGACTCCCACGTGATAACACCACGAAGTCATAGTTTTAGAATCATTTTTCCCGTCAGCATAGATATTTATTTACGATGCCTCCGTATTCTTCAACACGTCTGGAATTCATACTCATTTATATCTACAACAATCAAACGTTGCCATGAATTAGTCATTCGGGCGAAAATTGGACACTGGGGCCTAGGTTACCGTTTAGGGATGCTCATTTATATACATTGTTATTTTTAAGTAATCTCCCGGTAATGGTTGGTTTATATGTAAGTCAGTCCTCTAAGCAAATGGAGTCCCATATTAACCTGGAATGTTACTTTCTTAATCTTAGCGTTCGTCCTATCCTTCGTCTTCCTCCGGTCCATAAAACCTCTTCTGTTTCTTCCCCTTCCCCGCTTGCCCAACATCATTCCCTCTATCACGGCCTTAAGCAACCCTTCGCCCCTCATTACATCTTCCAACCTCCTAATTTGCCTCCTTCTAATCTCATCCAGAAGTTTCATTTCCTCACCAACCATACCGAGCACTTACATGCTTGTCTTCCTTTGCGTCCAACGTCGCACCATCGCGTCGTTCCGTAGAATCTTCTCCATCCTCTCCACACCCACATCTCGAAAGCCTGCAGCCGATTATCGTCTTCTTTTCTCAGAGTCTACTTTTCTGCTATATACATCGCTACCCTCCATAGCAAACTCTTCACGAGCATCTTCTTTGCATCTTTACCCAGGGTCACCGTCATCAGCTCTCTTCTATTACTAAACTTAGCTAATGATTTTCTTCTTCTAACCTCATCTTCTTTCTATCTCATTTTCTTCTAACGTATAACCCAAGTAATTAAATTTCTCTGCTTGCTCAAGTTTGTGCCCTCCTACTTTTATGTGCAGCCTCGCTTTCTTTGTCCTAGAGAATCTCATTACTTTTGTATTTTTTTACTTATCTTCATTCCGTATTTCCCACACTGAAATCCGTATTCCCCTTGTAAGACCGACTAACCAACGTCTGGTCCGCGAATCTAATCGACTTTATCGGCTGGTCTCCTACTTTTATTTCCACATCTAGCTCTTTCCATGCCTCCTTACCATTTCCTAACCATAAATTTTAAAAAGCAAAGGCGACAACGGGCAACTTTGCCATACCCCGTGACCTCCTACTGCCTACCCCGATTCACCGTCAGCCACCCTCACCTGTGGCCTCTGGGCCATATATATGTAACGGATAGCTCTACTTTCTCGCTAATGTACTACAATTTTCCCAGTATCTTCCTTAATTATTTCCAATCAACTCTGTCAAACACCTTTTCAAAATAATCAAATAAAACAAAAACATCCTCATTATAGTTTTGCCGCGTGCAAAATTTACCTAATTGTTCTATAATCCTCACATTCAGACGACATGTTCTTCTTCGGGATATGAATCAGGACTGTTTTAATGAAGTCCTCTGGCCATACTCCTTTACCGTAGATCCTACGAATGAGTTCTAAAAAAGGTTTTCTCCCATTCACGTTTAAGTTCTTTAGTAACTCCGTAGGCATGTTATCTACTCCAACAGCTTTTCTTGCCTTAATCCCTCGTAACGCTTTCTCTATATCGCTGTCGAGTATCTCTGGTCTGAAGTTATTCTTATCTATTGTTCCCTCATACTCTATATCCAGGTTCACAGGTTTATCACCGCTGTCTATAGCTCTTCTACTCATTCTCTCCACTTATCATGAATATCTTAATAGTCGATTAATATCCTTCCCGTTTTGTCCTTAACCTTAGGTAGCGTTGACCCTCTCTTACTGCGAGATAGCATTCTCACTTTAGCGTAAAGTGCACTTACTCCCGCCTTTTTCTGTAGCTTTTACATTTCCTCGCACTGTCCTTTCCACTAATTTTTTATTCGCCCGATTGGTTACTCGTCGAAGTCTATTATTTATTTCCTTATACCGCCTCCTGCCAAGTTCAGTGCTGACGTTTTCCCACTGCCTTCTCTCCTCTATTTTCCTAATCATTTCTTCAGTGACCCACGGCTCCTTTATCCGTCTTTTTTACATTAATCCTCGTTTTCTCGGCCAATCTTACTATGCCTGTTTTTATACTCTCCCAATTTTTCTCCAATGTTCCTCTTCCTTTGCTTCACCTATGTTGCTTTCCACTAGCTCCTATTATTCCCTCCTTTTCTTCCCTTTCAAATCTTTCACGTTCCACCTCATCATCCTCCTACTTTTACAAAGCCTTTTGATTCTAAAATCACATTTCAACATAATTAAGTTATGATCTGAGTCCTCATCCGCATCGTGAGGTTTTTACATTGTTACTAAAACAATAATTGTTCCTTGCCGTAATGTAAATAATTTCATATCTCCCTGTATCACCCGGCATTTTCCATGAGTGCATACGCCTGATGTGATGTTTAAACCAAGTGTTTGAATACTAAATTATTTTTTCTGCAAAATTCAACTGTCTTCTCACCGCGGTCATTTCTCGTTCCCAGCCCATACCCTCCCACTTCATATCCATCTCTCCCTTCCCCCACCACTGCATTCCAATCGCCCATTGCTATCTGGTTTTTCTTGCCCGGGACTTCTTTAATTATTTCTTCTAGTTGCTCGTACACCCCATCCACCTCTGCCTTCCTATGGTTACTTATAGGGATGTACACCTGGACCAATATGAAGTTCATCGGGAGTGCCTTCATTTCTACCACTAGTATCCTGCCGCTCACCTGTTCAATGTTAACTACCCTCAGCCCCAACTTAGTATTCACAGTACCATAGCTAACCCACGTTGACTCTCTGTAGATTACCCTGTAACTAAGACTCTAATAGTCTCCGATATCCTTCCATCTCACCTCGCCCAGCCCCAAGGCATGATCTATTTTCTCTTTCTCCATTTCCTGTTTAATATGCTCTGGCTTCCCGGCCCTCATAACTGTCTTTACGTTCCAAGTTCCTATTTGCATCGCTGCTTTCCTCTTTCTCTTTTTTTTCTCCCTCATATTCCTTGGAACCTCTGATGACATTCTTGTGTAAGGATTTCACGTGATGACAACCGCGGAGTTCTTGCCTCCCCCGCTGCCGCGCACGACACCCACCCTAGTGGGAGGCGTCCCGTAGTTGCCAGGAATCAGATCTCTTTGAATGACTTTCATGTTCTGGGAAGTGATAGTTGAGAGGTATTCCCACGCGACTCAACGGTATTTTTAACGTGGCACCATCACGGAACTACCTTTCGTCTGGCCTTTACCCTTCGACCTATCTGGCATGGGTGGCCCTACGAGGAGCAATAGTACTTGCTCCTGCCAGTCCAGCTCTAGGGATCATTGGAACGCGCAAGCCCTTCCACCACGTCAAGATTGTAGTTCAAGGGAAGAAATTGGTTACATACATGTTTAAAAAATACACTGGTTACGTAAATGTAAAAAATAAATGTGCCCATAATTATTTTACTTTTTAATATGAGCAGCAATCGCAAGATTAAAATTCATTTTAGCAGTTCAAAGCCGAAATTTTACATAAAACAGCAGTAAAATCGAAAAGATTTTCACAGAAGTATTCAATTTCTATTTAGAACCGCAGAGCATCAATATCATTAGGACTTAATAAATAATTTTGTTGAAAAACATAGAGCTACACGAAACGGCATAATTTACCTATACCCATTTTTTTCTTTCTATAATGATTGTACTCATATTTAAAAACGGTGTACAATTGAGCAAATACTAAGTTCAAATATTAAATTTTTATTTAATGAAAACCTGTATCACACATATAGCTGCAAGATTATCATATTATCGGAAATAGTATCACGAACTCCGAATATTCGATCCAGTTCCGAACAAAATCCCAAAGAAAGACAAAACCATCCAATAAATGGTACAACTCCTGAAAAGCAAAAAAACATGGTAAGACTGTATCTTTACCGCAGCATGTGCACCCACATGACTCGTAAATAGTAATAAGAACTATGCCGATGCAATTTTCCACAGATAAAAATTTTTAATCGACCAGGGTTTCGATGCACTGCATCATCATCGTAAATAGTAATTAGTTACATTCAACAAAAAATCAGGACTCCAGAGACGTGATATAAAATGCTAAAAAAAATGAATCCGCAAAAGTTCTATTCAAGAAATCGTAGTGCATAAATATTTACTAAGCCGTTCATCGCACCTACGGAGAATGTTCAACATAGGAAGAAAAAATACGAAGAAGAGAATTCTTATCTGAATGGACTACATATTCATTAGGCTTAGTTTTTCTCCCGTGTTAATCAACGTTTTATCTCGAGTGGAAACAAATGGGTTTTTCCGTATCTCCTAATGGAATCGCGCAACAGTCTGATTTTTAGCCGAGTAAGAATTCCCATTCCAGCAGCATACGAGAGACTCACACGCGGAAAATAGCACGTAGTCCTCATTCCATTTCCAATTGACCTCGTCAAGCGACACAAAAAATTCCTGGGCAATAAAATTATGCAAAGACGAATCAGGGAAACACTAATGAACTATTTTACGTTTGCAGTACTATGCAATAAAATGAATCTTGGTTGAGAAAAAAAATTCTACTTGGAGACATGTGATTTCGCATAATTACTTGTATTTAAACACATTACTAATGAGTAGCATTTGCCAAGTATCAACCTAAATTACAAATGGAAAAACTAAATTCTACATCCAAGCTCAAAATTTTCGAAGTTCACATTGCAATAAATTATATATTGTCAATTGTACTATTATTAAGCACTTTCTCTTCCTATGCCATAAAGTATCCGCATAGTGGACTTCCCTAAGTTAATTCTTAGCACTCCTGGTTTCTCCACCGCACACCCCTACAGCAGCTAATAATGTGGTTTTAAGCGCTAGCATACTAGCAACGATGGTGATCATGTTTTATATTTTGCTTATATTTACCGATTATTTTGACATTTTGATGGATTAAATTTAAAAAAATTGTAAAGCATCATTTTAGTGATGGACAAAACAAATAAAATGATAAACACTTCTACCAAAATTGAAAATAAACCATTAAAAACAAAAGCGTCTTGTTAATATATACCTTTTCAGTCATAGTCTCATATTATATTCTACAACATTTAGTCAATTATTTGAGATGGAAAAACACTACCGCCAAAGTCACTTAAAATTAAGAAAAGGTGTATGGTAATGCTGTCTAGGAAATCAAATCACACCACTCCCAACGTCTAACTTCATTGGAGTACAAATTAGTGGAGCTAAGTTAAATATGAAGGCTTCATGAAAGTATCGGGACTTACTTGGAAATAAATCGCATTTCCTGCTTACATAACTATTTTACAGACCAAGTAACAACAAGCTGTTATTTAATGTAATATGTTACTCTCGTTTTACGAATCTAACTGTATTACGGAGTTTCACACGCTAATAGCAATAGGTTGCAGGTTGAATTTTGCTTCAACTTTAAGGGGTTCCGCGTCAGGACTATCCGCCGGATACTGATGCATGAACATCAAATTAATGCATAAAAGACGCATTGGCACTTGAATGCTGCTGTGTATCGTGCCACACTATCAGTCCATCAACGAAATTTAATCCACTCAGTCACTTGCAAGATGCTTATAAACAAAATGGACGGCATGAGAGTCAGATACTGAAACCTCGAAATTTACAATCATGTTACTAAAATATGACATGTTAAGGTACAACAACAATTCGTATGGTTTTTATAAAAAAAATCTCTCACTGCCATGAAACGCCCTACTTCTTTTCCTCGATTCATTTTCAGTCCTCAATGCTATATTATTCATATAGCTCAGTCATATTTGAAACATGTTGAACGCAGGATATAAATTCAAATACAAATGCATAATGTCTAAATCCATCAGAAAACTTTCCATTAAATAGCAATTTTTTTCAAGCCAATCAAACCTAACTTCATTGAAAATCACCTGCCAATATACCACATAAATTCCTCACACGAACTAGCAACATTTTTATATCCTTCGTTAAATTTAGCCTCTCCTTGTACATGCTTAACGAAAATATGTATTGCACTTATACAAAAACACCAATAAAACCACCGTCTCCACCGAAGTGCACCAACGAAGACTCATCTTAGACCCTCATCTAAGCTGAAAAATTGCGATAGGGAGTAATAGAGAAACAAACAAAATGTATTTTAATCAATTCTCATTTTTAGCGAAACGATAGAACTGTGCTCTTTGTAAGTGCAATCCTCTGGAAGGTGGACATAAATTACACAATTCGAGAAAGATGGGAGATGTGTTTACTTTCGCGATCAATGTAGCAGTGATAGTGATGAAATCTCCACGGACGCTCGGTACTCCATCCACAGGCCGTAAACCATTCAATGGCCGAGGGGCAGTCAAAGACAAAAAAGGGAATTGAAAAAAAAGGACTGAAAAATCGGTGCGGAATGCCAAAGCTAGCCAATTTAACATCAGATTCCCATTCGAAAGGATCCTCTCTCTCTCCCTGTTCCTCGCACATTTACGAACACCACACTGTCTCACTCTATCCCTCTCCTACCGGAAGAGTAAAACCCTCCCTCTCTCTCCGCCTGATGGATTTACAGCCTCCGATCTCATTGTCCTGAGGGAGGAGGAGAGATGGATGGAGAAAGAAGTTGCGAGGAGGGAGGGAGAAACACGGAGAATTATGGCTTACATCGGCAGTTCGGCGGGAGGAATAAAGATGGCAGTGCGGAATAGTGGGACGTCCTTCTCGTCCCCGAGTGAGCATGCACGCGGGAAAAAGTACGGATGGATACCGTGAGAAATACCAGCCGCACGCGCAAACTTCCTGACAAAATCCGCTGCGGGTGACTAAAAGTTTGCTCTTCCGCGGCCAGAAATTTCCACTCACTTTTCCTCCTCCATTTTCTACTGCATGCTTCATCTAATTTCAATTTGGTCTTCGACTCCCGAATAATTGGATCTTAAAATTATGGAGGGACGATATGCTAGAAAAAAAGTTTTGGAAAATAGCTCGACTGCGCGAATAGAGAATTAAACGAGTATTTCCAGCTTCGAATAGGAAAGCGATAGCAAAATGCATTATATATTTTATCAGGCCGTTACCTGGTTTTGGATTACATACTTATAAAAATAAATCCTAGTAGACTTGATAGTGCTTAATCTAACAATAAGTGACTGTTTCCGCTAATCTTCTACGGCTAATCATTTAGCTATGACAAGCACGTTAGAGCTCTCACAAGACATCCATAATTCTTTACACCGAGTAGCTTCCATTCAGAGTGTTGTTTAATTATTGAACATGGGCTCTAAAAGATAACCTTCACAGAACAAAATGTAAATAAATGGGCATTCATCCAGATATTATATCGAGGCAAGCACCTTACTTACTCAGAATACAGCTACAGGTAAGCCAGGTTATTACACCGTTTCAAAATAGAACTAACAATGAGAAGAAAACTTATTGAAGCATCCGAGTCTTAATGCTTGCTAAAGGATAACTTAAGACTGTTGAGGTGGAGTGAGTCTTCCTTTTATACCCCTGTGATATTTAGCCTAATAAACCGGCACAGACAACGAAAAGACGATCCCATTCTGGACCACAGTTAACAGCAGGGAAACCACTCGGGCATCACGACCTCCAAAAAAACATTGGTAGTCCGCAGGACATAGACGCACACATATATGCTCATTGTCAGAAGGGCCACGCCTCTGGCTAAATCCCTCGCGGATAGCAAGGGGAATAGAGAGGGTATTGTAAAAGAAAGGCCGATGGGATAGGGGAGAAAAGACAGATATGTTAAGTGAACAACGAAGCTTCCAAAACGAATGGACGAAGGGAATGATATTTTCCCTTCGGGTGAGGAGGTAAAGGGGAGATGAGGGCCTGGGCACGATGGGAAGTTCTGAGTGGAAGGGATTCATTGTCAGAGACGTGGGGAAGTGAGGATGAAACTGGTCACAATTCAGACGCACGCAGAGGGTAAAAATTATATGCAATTAGGTACGCGGGGAGGCAAAATAGGAGTGTAATCGGACGCAGGGAGGCTGTGGCTGCCACGAGGGGTAGAGGGGGGAAAGGTTAAGCCCTGGAGGTAGGAATGGGGGGGGGGTTTCGAAATGGGAGGGAGGTGCAAGGTATGAGTAAGGGTTGACTGCTATACCGCTTCGGGGCATGGTTCCGCTCGTCAAAATTTCGTACGGTTCATCAAGTCCATCGAAGAATGATGCGCTTGTCACACTCGTCTGGATAACAATCAAAGAAGAGCAACAACAGAGGAAAATTATTCAAATTTGAGCAGAGTACTAATTGGAATGAATTTTCAAAGAGCAAAATGTTTTCCAACCTTTTCTAACTTATTTGAATCCATCTGAAGCTGTGAGCGCCCTGTGTTGAGGATTCAAACATAATTTAGTTCAAATGGTTTGTAAATAATTTTTAAAAGAATGCGTCCAGAGGAAAGATGATCTGTTGCGCAACGCTATGACTACATGGCGTCAGCAGTACGAAAATCTCCATAGGAACTTCAACAATATGACGCCTTAGCAGTAATGCATACCGTAGATTAGTTACGACTTCATTGCGAGAAGTTATTACGGTATCAGCACGAAAAAACGCTGTTGAACATATCTGAAACCCGGAACCGGAAGGTATCCCTCAATGCGTTTCGACAGTCCTCGGAACCATAATTTAACAAAGTTTCGGGAACTGATTCATAAACAATCAATAAGGGCATAGCATACCATTCAGGAAGGGACGGGACGACCCAGGTATGATCGTAACAGCAGGTAATATTGGCGTAGATATTTCGAGTCACATCCCACAGTTATGCAGCCCATGCAAATCCATCGAACGGGACAATCAATTTTTGAGTCTCAGGTGCTATCAAGAGTGCAAAAAATAAAGACAAGAAATATTAGCGGAAACCAACACTCCATCCTTACACCATACAGACAAAAATCCTCCGCCTGCGTTCGGGATAGCATCGCGAACGAATGTTTGATCCAACCGCGAAACCATAAAAGTAGCAGCTCGAGTTCTCGACTTTTATACTTGAACAAAAAAAAAGAAATGAATAAAAGAAACAAGAAGAAGCAGTAGTAGTAGTATATCGTTCCGGGTCAAAAAAATAAAGGAATATAGCAAATAAAACGGAAAAAAGGCTTTAGGCTTGCTCGTATGAAAGACATTCCCAAAACAGTTTGGATACCACACCATCCGCCATCGCGTCCTCTCTATCTATCTCTCTTACCCAAGCCCAATCGTTGAAAGAGAAAGGGAAAAGTGGGAGACAGAAAGGAAAGAGGAATGAGAGAAACGGGTTGGGTGTAGAGAGAGAGAGAGAGTGGTTCGAAAATAAGGGCACCTGGGCACACGATGCAGTAATGTGGGGAGGCGATGTAAATTTTGGATTCGCCCTGGCTTGCTTTGAATGGGCTCCGGTTTTAATAGCCGGCCGATAAATTTTGCATTCATTTCGGAAATAATGGTGGGAGGATAACCGCTCTCCCTCTTTCCCACTTCCTCCACAACCCCCCTCCCCCCCATTCCCTTCCCCCTTGGTCATGTCTCATCCCAAACCCCACCCCCACTCTCCCGCCCCCCTCCCCACCACACCAAACCAGCCCCTCGTCCCTCCTCCCCCGACTGCACAACTCAACCGACCACACGCACACTTTGCCCTCTTGTTCTCCCATTGACGTCAAGGGCCAACGCTGTAACGTCATTCTCAGCCAACGTCATGTCATTGAATCGATTATAAAAATACAGAGAACCTATATAATTTATCGCCTCCGTATTTTTCGGGGCGATAATTGAATGCAATGGAAGAGAGTATTCGAGCCGTAGATGCGAGGAGTGGGAAAATAGTCTATGGAGTGGGAGAGAGAGCTCTTGGCCACGGTTTATGTATGGAGTAGAGGGAGGGCGGGTCTGAGGTGTCGGTGAGCGAAGAAGCTGGAACGACAAATGGGTATGGAATGGTTCCTACAACCGCGTTCCCACGGATCGTGACCAACGGAATAATTGCTTAGACACATAAAAATTTATACGCATGAAAACGAGAGTCATCGCGATATCGAGCTCTATATTAATAGGAGGCCTACGTGATATGAATGAGCGTCAGTAAAACTTGTCTCGAATACTATTGACAAGTATTCTAACTCCTAAAATAGGAATTGTATAGGCAGGCTTGATAAATTATTGGCGTATTCCCCGCTAGAGAGAAATGATTTTATCATTATACAATAAAAATATTATAAAACAGGTAGGTAAATCCTATTAAAGGCTACGCAATGGGAGGACCCTATGAAACAGACCTTTTTCTCATTTGATTTCTCTTTTTCTAATACTTATTTCAATTGGTTAACACTTCTATTAAAATCACATCACCACTTCACGAACATTGTGTCCGACTGCAATCATGGTTAACTCATGGCATAATAAAAAAATAGACGGTATGCGTGACCACACCGCTATGATATCCAACGTTCGACTTTTCAAGGGAATAAAAATGTTAAACGTTGGGATATATAGGAAGAAAAAACCCGAGAAGAAAGGGTCCAGAGCTAAAGAACTAGCATAAGACAATCGCATACCATTGTGGTAAAGTTACAAGTTCAAATCCACCAAACTAATATTGCAGCCATTCAGAGTCGAATTGGCCCAAAATACCACCTTTAACGGAAATAATTCTTTCACTTTGAATGAAAATTTTAGTAATGGTCTACATTAGTTTCGAAAGTTAACGAACGTAACGTGACAGAAGAAAGTCATTTGCTGCGATCTACTCCATGCCTAACGAGGGACTCAAACTTAGAGCAAGCCGCGCCGCTAGGAACAATTCCAGTAAACGTACAGCACCACGACTTCGATGATCACTACGTATCCCAGTTGGTCAGCGACCACTCTATCACCAGAAATAACTGTGGCCAATGAACACTTACGGAATAAAATTAGCTCAAAAAGAGTTTGAAAAGCTTTTTTTTTAACCTAACACAATCTTCACACTGAAAAAGAGCGCACGACAAAAATTGTGCCACCGCACACTTAGAAGTGGAGTTGCGTATTCCAGACCTCTCTCGCCGACCGTTTGAATTCACCGAAGTACACTCACATCACGTCATGTTAACTAAAAAATTATGCTAAACCCTATCAACGGGAATCACTCCCTATTCAGGCAATGCAACTGTGAAACAGCCGATGCGAATTAACTAAATGCGGCAACCAACTTTCGACTACGTTTACGAGTCTTCTTTTACGCCTTACAACTTATTTTCTCACAAATCAACATTACACCACAAATTATGATACGAATTCAAAACTGGACGACGAGATATGCTAATTACTTTATTTCACGAGCACAAACCATACAGCTACCTACGTGAAAATCTAGAACGAGCTTCCTTGAGACTCCCCTCAAATATGAACCGAAGCACAACCTCGCTTTTTGTAACCTCACCAAGTTCGCACCATCCTGCGATAGATGGAAGATGCGTGTAGATCTTCCTTGAAGGCCACTAGCCAACCATCGCATCATGCATCGCATCCACGACCCCCTGAGAGGTCTCTGGCGTGGTGTTACGTGAGTTCCTCTCCATTCCTTCCGTTCCCTCCTCTGCAATTGGTTTCCAGGAACGGGACCGTGGAACAATTTGGACTTACAGAAAAAGTAACAACCAAGATTAAAAGCCTCGATTAAACGCTTCAAAAACCCAACATTGAAACCTTTTCGGAGAATCAAGGCAATGCAAGTTTCCCGATCATGGTGACCGTATGCAAAGTGTGTGCTTGAATGAGGCAGTGAAATGCCTAAACATACTCGCTTCAACGATCGTATTCCTTCAATTACCTGGCGTAATGTATTTGGTACGAACATGTTGTATTATGTAGTTTCTTTTACAATGACCACAGCAGTAGAATATCAGCAATGGCGATACGCTAAGTTCATATTGAACTAGATATACAACATGGGTTAGTAATGCTGGCATGGCATACTACATCAGTGATATTGCATTAAAACTTTTGCAGGAAATAATATTAGTGGTGAACATAATTGCTTACAGGACACGGAATTGTGATTTAAATAAAACACGCAACGGAATGAGAGTTCGTGACTCACCGGTTATTTCACACAGTGAAGCCCACTTCGTGGTTGACATCTGCCAAGCCATGAATATCTATTGAAAGATGATTTCCGGGTTTAAACACTTTGGCCCAAGTCGTTCATTGTTAAAGAAATTACTGCATCTCACGGGATCAACTGATTCAGGAATTGCTTGAAGGAAAACTAAAAGATGATGTTCTGCTGTTATCCCTGTCGTCTCGAAAATCCAGAAATGGCGGACAATTTGAAGTTATAAGTAAACTTAAAAGTGAATCAATGATATACATTTTCCGATATATCAGGCAGGTATTTTTTATAATTTATTGCATTTAAATTGAATTTCATTCTCTGGTGCTAAACTTGTATTTCTTTTGTTCATTGCAATAAGTACATTAATATTTGTTGGCGCATTTTTGTATTTTGAATTCAGTAGTTCCAACTGGTTCTAACAAAGTTGGGGCCAGTTGGGGCGAAAAAAAAGTATCCCAGTTCTAATCTAGAAATGTACCCGGTTATTTCGTTATTACTTATAGTATGTCATCGTGTTTCAGCTTTTTTTAAATTGATATGTTTAAGTATGCATTGAATGCAGGACATCGTGATTAATTAACTTACCTCAAGGACATATAATTTATGGAGTGCAATTTAGACTAAGGAAAGAGCTGATTTGATGAAGAGGTAAGTTTAAGGAATATAATTTTCACCGACATTGGCACTGTTATGACCCAATCAAAGTGTTTTATGTTGTGCTATGAACGTGAAGTGTCACAATTGATTATTAATGTTTCAATGGATTTCCCTCAAATAGATTAATGGTGTTGTTTCTGCTATACTATTGTATATTTTAGCATTCATGATATGCATACTCTGCCTCTCTCATTTTTTCGCCTTCTGTGTTGTACCTTCTAATGCACCTCTTCTCTGATGACAGTGTTTCGCATGAGTATACTATCTTGAGGAGACTCAAGAATGAGTATACTCATTCTAGTTATAACTATATGCACTTCTACACATGCATTAATTAAATTGTATAAGTAAATCACCTATGATATTAGCTTGCATCAGGTGATTTGTACCGTATTTGTATAGAAATGAAATCGTAAAATGCATACCATGCATGCATGCATGCTAAGAATTATTTCCTATTTAATTTGTTACGGTGGATGATATCTCAGATTGAATTGTTCACACATCCTGTATTTTCCTCATGAGTAAGTTGTCAGTCAATATTTGGTTTTGTCTAAGAAAAGTTCTTTACTTCAGATATTAATTGCCATTATTTTTTAGCTTTGTTGTAATATCTTTAATCATATAATTGTTGCTACATTCATAGGGCGAGTACGCTATTTCAACCACATCCCACTTTTGGTGTTAACTCTGTAGATGTACCTAACTGAAATTGTAGGTATCTTTAAAACTAGACTCGATTGCAGTAATTGTGTTATATATAAAATAATTGCTAAATTGTTCCTGATATAAAATCTGAGAGTTCTTCTTTTGTCAATAGCTTCAATTTCAGTAATACTGAAGTCAATCCATAATAAGACATTGTTCTATTATTGTATTTCATATGACTCTATTACCTCTAAACTTCATGAGTTGAAAGAACTCGGTTGGTCATGCATGGGTCTGGGAGATCCATAGGCTCTTCTCAGCTAAATGACTACATAATGTTTGAGAATTTGTTTTAATGCCTTAAGGAATCTCTTTATGCACTGCTCTTCATGTCCTGCACAAATTTCAACTAGTTCAGTTGAGAGAGTCACATTGCAGTGGATTTTTCTTTCCTTGGCTGCTCCAACTTGGGCCTGGCAGACCCAGGTCAAATAAGTATGTATGTCAAATATGTTTCGCATTCTGTTATTCAGACCAATCAGCTCTAACTTTGTTCTAATGACTCAATGATATCTCTTTCCGCACTGCTCTCCATTCCCTGCATGAGTTTCGATGAGTTCATTTGAGATAATTTATTGCAGTGGCGCTTCTTTTCTTGGCTGCTAAGATCCAATGACTCAATGATATCTCTTTCCTCACTGCTCTCCATTCCCTGCATGAGTTTCGATGAGTTCATTTGAGATACCTAATACATTGTAGGGGATGCTTCTTTTCTTGGCTGCTCAGACTTGAGCCCGCCAGACCCAGTATGACTAACTATGGTACATATTATTCACAGGAATGGGAATTCTACTTGGAAATTTGTATTATTTCCAAGTTACATACCTATGCTTAGAATTATTATCATAAGGAGCACATCTTAAAATTAAAGTGATAAAATGTTTTCATCGACACCTCTAAAAAATTACAGATTCAGCTTTGAAAATTTAACATGATTCTGTCAGACCAAGCGTGACTGACGATTTTTGGAGGACCAGTGCACCTAATCGAGGGTTAAGCAACCTATCCACATTGTTACTAGGTCATTAAGCCAGAACCCAATGGCATTTTTAATAGCTTAGGTGGTATGCATGATAATTTTATTTTTATTTGGGATTAAGCTTTGAGTCATGAAATTCACACTTTATGTCATTGATATTGCTGTTTAGGACTCAAGATCAGTCACTTAGAACTTAGTCAAGAACTTGGTCAGTCCTCTGAAATAGATTTTTATCATGGGTTTTTGTTGTCTATTTTGTCCATCCTATTATTTTGTGTGTACTCTTTGAATTTTCATTCCTAAATTACACCTCAAACATCATTATCCAGTACTATGTGCAAATATGCCTATCGTACCTCAGCTATGATTCTATATGTACCCACAAGTCACTGAACAAGGGTTCACATGCTCCAGTTTGGAACCTGCTGATCTAGAACATATGGAGATATTTCTATTCCAGTCATATCATAGGTGGTGATGAAATGTCATGAAATTTTTCATGTTTACTTACATGTATATAATTCTGTTGGATAAATTTCTACATTGAGCATATTTTCTCTCATCACTGCTTATGCAGGATTTTTTTTCAAATTCCTATGCATGCAGAGATAGCAATTATCAGCTATTAATAATAAAAACAACACCTGCTAATGTGTGTTTTAAAAATTTTTATTTTTTTTAAGGAAAGAGAAGAGATCGAACTTGATGCATTACCCAAAACTCTTGTTAGTGCACTAACATTGACATAACATGCAGTAAAAAGCATTTTCCTGATGTTCTAATGATTCTTGCGAGCAAATCTAGTTTACTAAAGGACTCATATTTTTCCAAAAATGAATTAAATATTTCTTGTCTCAATTGTTCGGTAAATCTGTACAAATTGCATTTCTCCTCAAGGTGTTATATAATTTGTGACCCACTTCAAAACATTTTGCAGCTTATGTCATCAATTCTTAGTAGGTACATTATTTTAGAAGTACTTAATGGTATATTCGCATTCTATCCAAATAGGAATTTTAGTGAGCCCAAGGCTGAAGCAGGGTTAATTTTGGACTTGAGAGGCAGTTGGCATCATTTGCTGTGTGCCATTGAAGAAAGCTCGGGAAAAATATTGTGAAATTCACTCAGTCATTTATTTTCCAAAACCACTAAAAATAGCTCAAAAGGGGTTTTGCACTTGGATAGTTAACAAGTAATAAAGGATGATTCCATAGTTCCACAGTTTTTAGAACATTATTGAACAATGATTACTATTAATTAGTGTACAGTACAACTTAATTACCCATCTCGTTCAATGTACATCTCACAGCCATGCCCTGAGTGGTGAAAAATCCACCCAGGCAGAACTCTAAACAGTGTCCCTGGGATCACCAGTTTACCGCCCCCCCCCCTCCCCTGGGGCCGGCAAAGGGCAATAAAAGTAAATTTTAAATGGTCAATGAAGGTAAATAAATGATATGGGGAAGAATATTTATGGTTATTCTTTTGTATGCAGATAGTGAATGGGAATGAAAATATTCCAGAGAAAGATTAGGTTTATGCCACCATAAAACTTCTTGTTATTCTGTTCTTTGATAGAGTGATGCATATGTTAGTCTGCAAGGATGATTTTACCATCCAACTTTTATTTGAGTAAAGCAGAATACTATATTGTTCTGAAAGGACAAAATGTTTATTCATAGCTTATACCTGCTTTGCTACCCTATTCTAATCTCTTCTTCCCCTATAACATTTTCTTCTAATATTGTCATTTATTTAAATCAGTGGCTCCCAACCCGTAGAAGTCTGCGGACCACTCAACATGAAATTAAATCATGTATGGACCACCCCCACTATATCAGTTGCAACTCTTCCTCAGTGTCTTGCCCAAAATCCAAATTCAAAGGTGATTATGTAAAACAGTTTTTAGAACATTATTTATCTATTATTACTACATACAGTACAACTTAATTACCCATCTCCGTCAACGTACATCTTTTTAAAATTTAAAACTTTTTTATGTCCTGCAGAACACTCACGAGGCTCTCGTGGACCACCTTTGGTCCACGGACCACCGGTTCAGAACCACTAGTTTACATCTTACTATGAAAAAGGTCATTAATATCATTTATGCAGTAGGGGGTTTATTTAGTCAAATGCAATTCAAATGATTCAGTTCATTGACATTTCTGCTTGTGGTAGTTGATGACTAAGTTCATCTGTTTCTATTATTCATCAGTGACCATGTGAGATGATAGTGACTGACTCAATGTATTTATAGACATCACAGGCAATTCCTTAATTAGAAACACCCAATATTCCTACATGTAAACATATTGTACACCATTGTGTTGTCCAGTGGTGGAGCAATGTTTAAACAGTTAAATGTGGTTAGTTCGACTTAAAGAAGCCCAATTTTTAATGTGTGGTCATTACACTGACATACACATTAATTTGCATAATTCATGCAGTAATGCAGTAGATTTATGCATTAAATATTATTTTTAAGCCACAATTGAGTGAACATAAATATTTCTTGTAACTGTTTACAATTAAAGATTTTTGGGTCAAATACAGTCACCTGCACAGGGATTAATGGATGGTATTCAGACAAATGTTAATTATCAGTTTGTGAAATTTTCCCCAGAGTGCTGTTATAGGCATTAACTTCCTGGGTTTGGAGCTTCAAATCACATGAGAGAGGAAGGACATTAGTTGAAACATGATGCCTTCGTAAGAATAGTCAAATCAGTTGGGGAAAATGAAAAATCTAAACTAATTGTGGATTTAGGGTAGAAATAGGAGTGAGAATTTAAGCAAAAACATTGTTCTGATATAATGTGTTTAGTTGGTCCTTTCAAATTTTTCATATATAAAATAGGCTTTGACAGTCTTAGCACACCTATGTCAAATTTTCTAGAAGTTAAAAGGCATAATGTAGGACTGTTGGTTTAAATTGTAGGAGATTTACCTTGTGATTGAGGTCTTTGATTGGTGATTTTTTTAAATGTCTATAATTCTTAATTATGCATAAGTAGTTGAAAATATTTTTTTAGCAATTAATAGGTACTTAAGTATTCCATATATGTATCTAAAAAAAACAGTTTTTTTCTTTTAACCCTTTTAATGCCAGTGGGCCGATATATCGGCCCACGTTGGATGTGCGAAAATTGCCACGGGCCGATTTATCAGCCCAACTTTAAATACCTGAATATAATGGCCTTCCTTTGAAAACCTGAAGAGAGCCTTGGCATTCTTCGCACATCCTACCCGAAATGGGCTGGCAGTAAAAGGGTTAATCTCTCCATTAACAGGCAAGTCATACAATATGAAAGAATGTTTATATGAAGCACTAAGTATTTAGGAATAATATTGAAAATCATTAACTTATAAATAAGTAATTATTTGTTATCAGGTCAGAAAATGTGTATTTAACAATAGCAATTTTGGAATTCCTGATGGGAGTACCTGATGGTATTGTTTGATGTACTGGTACCCATACTTTCTTGAGTATAGCTAAATTGTATTTTTAAGTAATATTAAGGTTAACAGATTTATAATATCTCTGGCTAAGCTAAATTTTGTTGTTATCCAAATTGCTGCTATAAGATGTTCGGAGTTTAAGACTGAACTGTACCTCCTGCGAAATAGTGTTTCACACACACATTGCATTCACCTTTTCATCAAAGTTTTACTTTGCATTTCTTTTCTTCCTGCATTGTCAAAGCATTCCTCTAGTATTTATAACCTGATTGCTCATACATGTCAACCTGTATTAATATGCTACGATATGTCCACTACTCTTAATAACTGCATAAAGAGTACAGGCTGTAAGATTTTTTGAGGATTTTAGTACTTGAATTACATTAAATTTGAGCTGATCTCAAATGTATATTCATGTTTTTAACAACATCTTCCTAATTTTAGATATTTGTTTCTCGGTTGAATGAGTATAGCTCTCATAACATGCACGTAGTGCATTTTCTACGAGTGCATTCAGATGGAAAGAGTCAGTTTCATGGATAGGTGTCATTTGGCAAATAAAAATAAGCTTTTAAATCAGTTTCTTAGATAAGTGTAAAATTACATTTTACTTGCTGGAGTTTCATTGGAAATCATTTATTGAAGCATTAGTTAACATCACTGTATACATTTTTTTACCATCTTGGTAATCATTATTTCTTGATGAAGTAATTTACTCATGGTGGCTATGCTGTGAAATTTCACTCTCAATCTTCACATATGAAACATATTAATGAATAATTTTAGAATCATGCTAGACCCAAAGAATAAGTTTTGGAAATTTCCTAATAATTTTTTAAATTGTATGCTTGGAATTGATCATTCCAAAATATCATACCTCTATTAGATGTAGTTTTTTCTTATATTAACTTTTGAAAGATTTTTATATAAATCATTATATTAATTTCTGGGAGGTAGTTGCTTTTTTATATGGATGTACCGCTTGAGACACATGTTGAAATTTATGTTTCTTTCTAACCCCTCTCCCCTTGTTGATATTGTCTATACCTATATGTTGTCAGTTAGTTTTAGGGAATTAGGGTGCTTTGCTGGCATAGGCCATTTGCACCATGGAAAACGTACATTGGCACTTACATTAGTTTCTAAAATCAACTTTAAATAAATAATTAAAACTTTTAAATAAATATATTAATCAATTAAAAATGAGTAAAAACAATATTCTGCGATCTATGGACCAGTATAAAGTTAAACTATGCTCAAAATCCTAGTTTATTTCTAAAACTTGATAACGTTATGTATGTTTTATTTCAATTTTTATGTGAATGTGAAAAAATATTTTTTCGTTCCCTTGCATAAATACATTTTTATGATTCATTGATATCTAATAATCAATGAAAATAATTATTCATGGCTGACTCTCTATTTGTTATTTTCTTTAATTAATTATTTTTGTGACAGTTATTTTGAAGGTCAGATGAAATGTAATGGTTCACACAGCTTTTACGAGAAAATGCGAAGTTTCTTTTTCCTTTTATTTTAAAAGTGTTCTTAAAAGTTCAATTGTGGTAGCTTACATTCGTAGACATGTTATGATAAGGCATTTCAAGATACACCATTCCCATTTGCAGAATATTAGTCTTAAAATTCCCTCAAATCGTGTGAGCATTTTTTCAACTCGCTGTGTTATTAATATTTTTAAGCACTTAGCCCCGTGTACGATTGCCCATGTCTATTGAAACGGATGGGTAATTTTGTGGATGAAGCACTTTTGCTAGACTTCTGTGGCTTCTGTTGTCCATCCACAAATGCTTTCTTGATTAGGCCGCTGTGAGGAAAAAAAATTGTCTCCCCCCTATCAGTCTTCATCCTTCACAACGCCTAATGAACGGTCGAAATATCCGACACCTATCCTTTCTTTCCTCCCCCCACCTTCCGAGGAGGAAAGCAAGCGGCAGGAAGGGGATTAAGGTAATTTCCGCAACAGCTGATTCAGTCTCCTCGGACAACAGACGGACGACTCCCGCGCCCACGCCTTTCTGCTTCCCCCTCCCGTCTCTTCATTCCTTTCTTTCGACGCTTCCTTCATCCCCATTCCTCTCACTCCCCCCCCTCCCCTGACTCCCCCAACGCTGCCACTCCACCTTGCCGTATACCGTATACCACACACTCAAACGTGCGGCCAGGTTCGCCCCTTATCGCCCCTATCTCTCACTTTCTCTCTCGCAGCTCTATACTCTTTTTAACTTTCTCATGTTCTACAGCTTCAGCCCTCTGTCGGAACACATAGGACGCTACAAGATTCTTTCCGCACTATCGTCACAGGTTTATACGTACGCGGGTGGATCTTTGTTCCCTTGTTAATTGAGTTTATCTTTAACTCTTCTGTCCAGTCATTTGCGATTGCACAAATGATATGGTACGCAGTCACGCGCACGGGTGCGATGATATACACCAAAGACGGTGAAATTCGCCATGAAAAATTAAAGTGGTTCAAAAATGGTAAATTTCACCGTATTTGGTGTTAAACTCTTCTACTGATTTTGTGGTTGTTGCCTCCAATTTTGGGAATTGCAACTATGCTAGAAAATGAAAGGAAACACTAGTTAAGCTGCTATTGAATTTTGAAAGTATTTCTAGTTTTTATGTGCGGAAATATTCCATCATCATCTGCAATTGTCAGTCAAATTAGTTTCAGTAGCTCACCACTCATTATGCCTATCGATTGATTTCTTTATTTTCGTTTTTAGACATATTTACCCTCCTGTTGAGGTAACTCATTTGGCTTCTCCAACTGTATCTTTAGGAGTTAAAGTTTCCTCCCTCAATCGTGTCTACTAAGCCTAGCTGCTTTGCTCCACGCTTTCTTAAAATAGTGTTTTTTTCTTATACTTTATGTAGTTAATGACCACATATGGCTTCTTGCATTCTATTTTTCCCGTAAATGTAATAAGATGTCGCATTTCTTATGCGTTGTCATCCTCAGTTGATCCCAGAGGGATCATTATGAGCTCTATTTCATTTTTGCGCCAACGGCAGGCGTCTGCTTTATTCCCCCTTAAGCTGTGTGAGAAGTTAATGCCAGGAATATCTTTTTTTTCGCCTCGCAGCACGAGAACTTTGATCCTTCCCGCGACCATCCATTCCTTCTCTTTTCTTTCTCCCCTACGCTATGGGCCACAACAACTCACCGATGCCACTAACCTCGGTTTTCCCCCGTCTCCTTTGCCTACTATATCTCCCTCTTTTCCCAAGACACTATTAGGAGGAGATGGTGGTGTTGGTGGCGGTTTGATATTGGGTCGAAGGAAGGAGCGGTGCGTTTCGTCCGCCGCAAATCTTGCGATCTCTGACCCCCGTCCGCACACTTCTTTTCCCACTCCCAGTCCAACGCCTCCCCTTATCCCTTCGGGGCGCGCTAATGATGACCTCCTCAACACCCCTCCCTTCTTCCCCCCCCCAAACACTTTGACCCCTCCCTCGCCCACAATTCTTCCCAGTTCTCCTGCTTCTCCTCTCAAACACAACCCCACCTTCATCCCTTCTCCACCCATCTACCATTCCAGCCTCATTCGTTTACTCCCGTCTACCCGTCCTCCTCCCTCCTGGGCATTCTGGACCCTCCCACCACCTCCACCCCCTCCAAATGTGCCGTCCGCCTCAGCGACACATGTGATCTGGGAGTCTCCTGGGGACACCATTAGGATTCTTCTTGACCCCTCCGATCTGCTGCGGTCTCTCTGTCTCTCCACCAATTCCATCTTCCTTACATCCCCTCCCAGTTTCTCCTCTACCCTCTCTCTCTCTCTTGTTCTGTCCCCACCCGAAACCGTTCATGGTTCTCCTTTTATTCTCCTTTTTCCGCTTCCTCCCCTGCGTTCCCTCCCTTACACACGTTGATGTCTCTCCTTTTATACGTCACTCCCATTCCACCCCTCGTCTCTTTCCTCCTTCCCCCTCCCTCCAATGGGAGCTCTCGGGAGAAGAGATGGTAACGTCGGCCATTACCGCCCGCATGACACTAACTCCCCATTCGGACACGCATCTCTTATTCTTAACTGCGCTTGTTTCTTCGGGGAACTCTGTCGTTCCCATCTTTTCTTCCTCCACCCATATGCCTCTCCATGTCCTCAGCATCCCTCTTCTGTCTAATTTAAGAATTCTATTATCTGAGACATTTTTAGTCATGCCTCTTTATAAGTAGGTATTTGCTTTTAATCACATCCGTTTTTCGGTCTTAATTACTTATTTATGAATTTTCACATAATTTGAGGATACTTATCAAATCCATTTTGTTTCTAATTACTTTGGCTTAGTATTTGATAGAATGTATAGCTATTATTTTTGCTACTGTCCTGCAAAGTATACATATCAAATAGATAGGTGTTTAACACTCTGTTTACAAAATGAGTAGCTCGGGAATAGAGGCTTGAGAAAGACATGCATCCTGAATATGTTCTGTTCCATCTTCCAGTGCTAGAGCTGATGGGTCAAGCATGAAATAATGAAGATTGAAGAGTTTCAGCCATACGTGAATTACGGGCCTGGCTCATGAATGAGGCCCTGAACAAGGAACGTATACTATCTTGAAGAAATGTTGCCCGGGAAATTTATTCAGCGTGTGAATTTATGGAGCCATCTTATCTTTCTTGGATGTATAGGTTCACTGTCACAGCTGCTTACCTACTGGTGCGTACTCAGGTTCTCTCTACAATAAATACATTTTCGTAAGCCGTTAAACCCTTACTCTTGTATCAGATGAAATTTGATTCAGAACGTGTTCTTGCTTACAAGCTTGGGTATTATCTCAGCAATATAACCTAATAAGAAAAACAGCGATCATGCATAAGTGGTGTTAAACCATGGTTGCCAACCTCAATGGTAGTGCGGAAAGTAACGTGGGCTCGCGGGTACCAATCCTGCTTAGGCTTTCCACTGTATTGTCTAGGGCATGGTCCTGTGTGTTAGTCTACATATATTAAATTGGCCGTGAATGGTTAAAGCTGTCGTCAGCACAACATTTTTATATTATTTTATAATTTTTGCTGTTCTGCATCTATATCTCATCTCGAGAGTAACAAGTAACAAAAATCTCGTTACGTTCACTTTTTACGCATTATCTCACCAAGCTGCTCCGCGCAGATACTGGTTCATTGAAATTATATCAAAGGGAGTTAATTCATTGAATTCCATATTTTACTGTTGGAAGTGCCTGTGGTATTCCTAGATGTCCAATTTCTGCAATATCTTATGGTAAACGAATTATCACCAAGGGACGATATTTGTCTTATTATCTCCTTATCTTAGTGGCCGCGTTTAGTAACTATCTCGTTGGATTAACCGGATCATCGAACGTAACTAGTATTATGGGTTCTATATTCATGAGGAAAGAGTTTGTTCTAGCAAAAGATGTGCTGATAGGTGTTTTAACGTAGAGTTCTATTATAATTATGGTAGTATTTGCGTTTAGAGAATGAATCAAGGTAATGATTTGAAAATATAAAAAAAATTGTAGAGTACCAGCTAAAATTCATTGAATGGCCAATGAAATCGTTGATATTCCGCTTTGATATAAATAATATTAAGGATTTTATTCCATGTACTAATTCATGTCATTACCATTATTTCATATTGGCATTGATCATATTTTAGGGTACCTACTTTCATTTAATTTTTTCCATTTTGGGCTTATTTCGCCTTCGTGAAATATGAAGTAATCCCTGACCGACTTTCCCTTTCCCATAAGGTCAGTGTAAAAGTACATGAACTTTGAATGCACCTATTTTTGCTTATGTGCAATGAAACATTTGTTACTCTTGTTTTTTATAGATTCAAAGTGAAGTTCTTATTTTATTTTCTGTCTAAAGTAACAGCTTGAATAGAACTTAACATTTTTGTCCGAATCGCTAATACTACCTTAATGCTCCTTGCTTCCTCGAGAAAGTATCGTGTGTCCTGGTAGCTATGTGGGAGATTTAAAAAATGGCCCTAACCCCTAAGAAGCGGGTACTCTTTAAGGGGAGGAGACCGAAAACGGTGGTCAGTCATCTACTTAAAGATGGGTGGCTAGGATGGTGAGGTAGGAAGGGTGTAGAGAAACCAAGTGTTGGCGATAGCCTTCTCTTAGGAATCAGGAGGTCTTTATCATACGGACGGAGTATTGCACCGGAAGTGTTCTCCACATGGCACCCAAATAGAGATTGGGATTCCTCTGAATTAACCCCACCACTCCCAAAATCCGTACCCAGTCCCTCGCGATGGGAAGCCAGTACTCTAGCCACCATTCTAATCTCTTATACGATCCTTAGGGTACCATATTTAATATTTAAATACGAAATATTTTAATCTTGAATTACCCTTTGAATATGTTCAATTTGTGTGTGGCTATGGGAGACTGGTTTATCTTATGAGATACATGTTATAATGTGGTTATTTACTGCAATTTATGTAAAATTATCCCGTGCTGAATCTGTTTAACATTCCATAGCACTTTTCCTTAGAAGAACGGGTTAATATTTGGTGAGCTGGAATATTTAGTCATATTCGATCCATTTTTTTACTTCATCCTGCGTGCTGTTATGTTTTTCAGTGAGTTCAGTGGAAAATGTGGTGTGCGGAGGTTTGCTTTAATCTTCTCTGCCTTTTATAGTTGTAAAATACCATTTCTAGTCGTCTTTTTAAAAGAGTTTGGTCAGAGGAAATACTCTTAGGCTAGGAAATAACGAATTCCTTCGCAGAGGATTCATTTTGTTTTTCCTTTTTAAGGTCCGTTGACGTCGATTCAATTACCTTCCATAACCCACTGAGAAATATACGGTCAAGATATACTGCAATTTTCTGTTCTTCTGCCAGTTTCCATATCTCTTCGAAAAATATTAAGAGCGAAAGAGGGAAGTAATATAGCGCGGCAAAAGGAAGACTATGACTACAGGAGATCCATTACCCAGGACGATGTATAATAATTTATCAGGTATGAATATCATAGAACTCATTCGTATTCGCTAGAATTTTGAACTTATACTTTGCCAATGTTTTTATCTAGGTCTTTGGAGGGTTTTTAATTAGGTAAAGGCTTTTTAACTATTATATCCAAAATAAACTTACTGCTCTTCAGAGTTTACCATTTAGCGTTTTATATCTCCTCTGCCCTTTTTTGTTACAGCCGAATTTTATTATAATCGATATTGTGTTTCCCCATCTGTTTTCTGATTAAATACAACTGTGTTAATATAGCGCAAAGTTTATCTCCTGCATCGATTACCTTAAAAATCAGGTGCCCACGGATCATCTTCTTTAGGCTACAAACCCTTGGTGAAGTAGGCGGAAACTAATTGGGTGATAAAGAATAATTATAAATCGGTACAGGCATGTGGATTACGAAATTTCCTGCATTAAACGAAAACTCGGGAAGGCGGTTTGATGGTTACTGGAGTTGACCGGGTTCGTGTGGGGAGAGGAGCCGTATTAGTTAAATTGGAAGGAAAGAATTCAGAGAATCAGTATGAATGTTAATCTACTGGCGTCGAATAAGAATGGTGCAACTGGTAGATCTTCGTTCAATTCACAGTTCTTTCGAGAGGACAAGAAGATATACCTAGTTATAATTTTCTCACATGATGTGATCAGAATTATTCGTCGAACCCGTAGCCTTCATGGCCGTGGTTGCATCTATGGAAAACATTCATCATGGTACTACTAATACCGTTGTGAATCGTGCGGGGCGAACGATGTGACGTACTTGGATTCCACCAAGCGCTAACTAGGTACGGAGTGCATTGTGTATTTGATAGTCGAGTGGTAGGTATTTGGATACAGCAGCAATGCGAGGAAAGATATGAGGGAAGAGAATTTTTTTAGATCTCCCACGAAGCTGGTCCTGATTTCTGGGAGGTAAGACAAGTTTAGTGCTGAATATGGTAAGAATTACAACTTTAATTTGTAAATTAATTGTTGCTGGGGTTATTTCCGCTGTTAAAAAGTTCGTTTTCTCAAACTATACATTTATTAATTATAATCGATCAAATATGTTGTATTTCAGTACTTAAGGATGCAGATAACTACTTGACTCCATTCTGTCGTTGCTAAACACTAAATTATCGGAATTTTAAATCCATTATTTCTATGAATACGTGAGTCATCTGCTGCTCGTGTCTTCCTGATGGCTTCATGCGTAGAACTGACTCATTTTGCTCACAGAAACACCCTATCTTGTATAAGTAGAACCCTGACATTGTCGATTTTACTGATTCCTTCAAACGTTGGATACCCCTCGTTTCATTTGAGTTGGGCACTAATCCTTGGGTCAATGAGATAGGTATGGCGGTATCCTCCAGCGATGCGCAATCGTTCTAAATCAATGCGGAAGTTAAAGCGATGAAATTTACCGTATGAAAGGATGAGGCTCGGGGAGACGATAGTACAGACTTTTAGGAGGTGGATTAAGGGGTTGCAGACCGGGTTTTTGGAAGGAGAGAAGCCGGGGTTGTTGAAGAGAAGAAAGTGGACGGGGTTGGGTGGGAATGAAGGGACCCTCGTGATGGAGAGACTTGGATCGGGCGGTAGTAGGAGGAAGGAGGTGGGCGGGTTGATAAGGTGCGACGGCACGGCAAGGGATGTATGTATGTGTTTTGAGGAGGGGATGAAGGAGGGTTCGGGTCTTGAGTGGCGAATGGATGGCTTGGGAAGGGCTGGCGCAGTGGGTGGTTGGCGAGAGGAGGAGAGAGCCGTGGTGCGGATGTGGTGAGGCAGGGAAGTTGGGGGAGGAAGAGTAGGAGGGAGTGAGTGGAGGGGGGGCCTAAGGAAAGATGTACTTCCTGGTCTTTGATAGGAAGGGGGAGGGTAAGGGGTGGAAAGATATAGAGCAGAGGGTGAGGGGAGTTTATTTTTTTAAGGGGATATGGAGTTAGGGTGGGAGGGGGTTTGGGGGGAAATGGAAGTGAGCTTTACGACCCCGGGGGGTACCGAGACACTTGTGAAGATTGCGTTGGTGTGCGTGCACAAGAGTGGAGGGAGGTGAGAGGGAGGCAGAGGGAGAATATGAGAGAGAAATTCATACATATAAGAAGGAATATTTAAGGATGTGGAGTAAGGGAATCGGGGCCGTGTTGCGCACCATCCTTGAAGGAGGAAGGGGTTACGAGTAGATGCGGGGGCAAGGGAGGTGGGGTAGAAGGTAAAGGGAGAGGGATATGCGGAGGAGAGAGGAAGTTGCGGATGAAACGGTGAGAGGGGAGATGAGGCATCGAACGAAGGAGCCTCTATAACGGTATGATGTGAACGGAAAAAACGATGAGCTTGAAATTCCGCAGAGCATTAGTTTGAGCGTTGCCTTCGGATAAGAAGCAGTACACTGAATTATTTACCACCAGCGACCGCGGAGTGACTTCCGAGATTCAATATTCTCCCACAATGGAGAAGCACTTGCTAGAGTGATGATAGTGCCGAGATACGTCGCTGATGCATTCAGAGGATCCAAAAGCAAAATAAGGTTCAAATGAACGGCAATGCTTTGAGTAATATTATGTATTAATTCTAAAGATATGGCTATCCCCTTAGTTTCTTGGTGCAATATGCATTACCTATACCTTTTCCAATGTTCTCACGGGATCAATCCTTCATATCAATAATCATTTTATGATATATCTTTTTAATTTATTTGTAACTGAATATTTTATTGTACACTTTTTTACATGAAAACTAACATACATAATTTAATACTAAAATATTCAGTGCCACAAATTTGAGAAGTTTTGCAATTTATTTATTTATCATTAAATGTAGCTAACTGTAGCGTGACCTCCGTATAAACCTTAACGCTTTTCTGCATTTTGATTAATATAATACTGGGATGTAAGTAATTGTCCTAATCGCAGCTGATTCCTTGCGGTGAAATGATCCTCAAAGCCCCATGGAGTGTGTTTCAAGCACCGTTACGCCACTGGAACGTATGGAACGGCTGTTGCACCGAAAGCATGCATTCAAACAAATCATTTTTACGAAAGTATAATATACTCGTGGGGTGAAAGTGGAATTTTCGGAGCGTACGTTTCCGCAAAAATATTCCGCGAGGAGAAGTTTCGTGTAGCGCTCCGGGGGTCGTTCATCACCGCACGCAAGGAGGGACACAAAGGAAATGCCTTTGGAATTCAGATACAGCTTAAAGAGACAATCAAATATTCGACTCACTGCGCAGGCATTCGTCATCCAATAGAATTTCGTCGGTAAAACCGCCAGTTGTGAGTCCATTGATGTATTTGCTTTTGGAAAATTGATTAAAACCAACAACAAACGGGCT
Organism: Pyrrhosoma nymphula; assembly: GCA_963573305.1. Classification (NCBI taxonomy): domain Eukaryota; kingdom Metazoa; phylum Arthropoda; class Insecta; order Odonata; family Coenagrionidae; genus Pyrrhosoma; species Pyrrhosoma nymphula. The sequence goes on along the minus strand of OY754327.1, from coordinate 156,037,034 downwards.
ACGAACGGGAGGCATGTGCAAAACCGACGGGAGCGCATACCTTTTTAGAATATAAATTGCGATTTATTCTCAAATTCTTACGTCATATCTCCTCTTCCTTTGTGGAATGTTCTCCTTTTTTATCTCTCGGTACGTCTTCTTCTGATTTGTTTTGGTTTCGGACGAAACATAATTTATCGATTTCGAGTCGCATTTTGCTTCGGTTTTCGAGATTTATTGACAGAAACCACGCGCATTGTCTGCCCCCCTGCATGAGGGTTCGTGTAATCGTTGGATTTTACTGATTCAAGCGCGATAATAGTTATAAATAAAATTAATGTTATTCAAACGACGTAACAGTGCGGAAAACCTAAACTCATTACGTTCCCTTTGGACGCAGAAATCAGATCATGCTAAATGTATTGAAACGTTGACGATACCGATACATGTGAATTACGAAAATGTCGTAGCGCCCGCGCCACGTTTGTGCTGTTTTTCCATAAATCCATGTTATATTTTCCGAAATAATTATTACTGCCGCGGCATGTAATTAGTATTATAGTTTATTTATTTAATTCCCTGGACATGTTTTTACTGCACTGCTTTTTATAATTACAAACAAAACGCGTTTACGTGGTTCCACCACGACTGTGTTAGTCAAAACGAATGTTTAAATCCAACTTTATGTTTAATTGGTCTGAAAAATCCTGCTTTCGCAGATGACATGCGTTAGCTATTGAAAATTAAAATTAAGGTACAAAACTTGCTGATTATTCCACGATGATATTTTAGTGAACACTTTTTTTAGCCATTGGAGCCGAATGCAGTGCCATTTCTATGGAATCCCCGATTTGGACTTCATTTATTGCAGTAATTAGCTAATTATTTAAAAAAATAATGTGATAGGATGTTTTTTTTTATTTTTCTACAATTTCTATTTTCCCCCGGGTTTTTCCTATTCTCCCATTGGCCTCATGTAATTTCAAGTTCAATTTGCGAGAACTATAGCGTGGAAAGGTAAAATTTTGTTGTTCATTACTGAGAGAGGACACGTAAAATATAAATGAAATGGCAGTTAAGTCATTTTACGGTTGAACCACCCTAAATCTGCACTACTTGAGGAAATTATATAAGGGAGGTTTCGCTAAATTGAAAGCATTTTTTCCTTGACTAATGTTTACTCTCTGAATGAAATTTAAAGAAAATGAACTTTATATCAGGAAATAAATTTAAAATTATGATGAAGAAGTGATATGTGACCGATATGTAAGTCATGTTTCGATACCGCTTTGCGTACATCGATAGTATCCTGAGATACTTCGATATCTATGAAACAGCTTTTCATGGTAAAATAGCAAAACCAGTGTGTGATGAAGAGTATTGAAAAAAACATGGTTTTGCATCTTGAATCGCCACTACCCGCAATATTTAAATATTCTCTTGGAATGTGAAACTTTTCTCTCTAGTGCCATTTTTTATGCTAATTGTAATTCGTCGAGTTGAAACTGGTTATAGAGCGCCTCAAATATCTTCCTAACGGGGATGTTTACCATGAAAAAACACATGAGTAACCTAGCATTTTTCTCCAGGTGGCATGTTAACTCCATATCGTCATGCAGTTAGCTAGTAGCTCCTATGTTCAAATCGGGATGGCACCTTGGCGGTGCTTCACAACTTGAACGTAAGCTCCGAGGTTTTCGGGAGAGCCGCAGGCGATACACTTGTCCATGCTGCGCCTGTCGGCTACTCCTCGGTGGCGGAAACCATTTTATCTCTGTAAAACAATACTCACGCTTCGTCACTATGTCGTTCAGCGATTATTTTTACTTTAATTCTATTCAAGTAATTTATTGCAATTTAAATTCACGTAAACTCTTACATTTTTCTTGCTGAGTTCATTGCGTGTATGATTTTCCTTCAGCACATATTTAGGCGTGTAAGTTCATTTTCTGCTCTGTGTTCTAATATTTGTGCAGTTACATCTCTTTCACTCTATGGCTCCAATCAGATATGTATTTCTTTTCACATTAAAAGGTTTCATGTTCCTAATGTTTATTTTTTTTCTGTGTAAGCTTGCATTTTATCCTGGTGTTTAATTCATTTACAAATGATTTTCGTAATTTTTCAACGTATTATTTGTATCTTGGGCAACCATAGTCTTCTATTTTCCAATAACCCCATCGGAAAGCTTCATCATAATAGGTACATGTTTGATGTTTTTTTGTTTTCTGCTATGAAATTTAAATGCCTCATTTTTGCGCTGCTATTCTGCAGACTTCGTCAGGCTTGAGTGATGAGTGGTCTTCGCTTACCGTCGTCCGTTGAATGGTCAACAATGAGCATTTATTTTTTAATTTGTCTCTGTTTTTTCAGTTAAACAATAAATTTATGTACACCATAACTATATTGGCTCTCTTTGCTGTTTTTGCTTAGGATTGTGGAATCCTCATCCAACTTGTGGCGATTTGAACAATCACCCCTGTTCATGTTTTGTGGCTTTTTTGCTATATCGATGGCCTTCCTGACAATCCGGGGAACTATTTGCTTTCTCCACATAGGCTTTCGTGTTTTTATCTATTTCGAACTCTTCCATTTAGATATGTTCTGCTACGGCGTGTGGTACCTGTCTGGTGCTCAGAGTGGTACCTGTCCCTTTTGGTAATTGTTCGCTGGAAAGACAAACAAAGGGAGCAATTAACAGAGTGATCCATTCCATGTCATCCATTATGAGTATATTTATGAAGAGTGAAATATTTATCTTATAATATATGTTAGTCCCTATGGTGTAAATGTCAAATGTATGTCAGTGGAAATGTAAATCTTATACATATGAAGCGTCTTCTAAAAAAGATGAAAGTAATTTTTATACGTTAATTGGATCGTCGGGAGCTATTGGTTATTTTGCTCGAAAAAATAGGAATAATCACACAGTTGCAAGTAGGAATAATTTATCAGATCGTACAAATTTTACTCCTGACAATTCTATTTTTCACGCCGCTGTCCCGCAATTTAATAATTTATAACTCTTTAATATCGAGTCTCGAGTTGTCTAGTTTTTTTTCCGTTTTACCTTTGATCTTTAAGTTGCAAAATTCTAAAGACGTTTCGCAAGGAATAGTTTTGGGAAAATATTTTTTTTAATTAACGATTTCATCCCATTCTTAAAAAGTCCCTTTAAAACGAAGAATTACGACTTATTGTTAGTCCCGTTCGTTCCAGTAAGCGGGAGTGCCAACTCCGTCTGAACTGAGGCGTAAAAATTCCAAAGTGAAATGTTGCGTCCCCTTCCGTCTTTTTTTCTCTCTCTCTCTTTGTCTCGTCCATCTTTCCTTTTTCCCTCGTGCACACGCGCCGGAGTCTAGGTCATAATTTATTTCGGGCCATTTCGCCATGTTGCAAACTAGAGTTTCGGGGCTTGCGAAATTCCCAAATAAATTCTTTTCGCTTATAATGGCAGCCCAACTTCCTACAACGCTCCCTCAAACAACGCCGGCGAGCAGTCATAAATAGGAGGAAGTGCGGGAGAGAGCCAAAGGAGAATTTGCATGTTATCCGCCCGCGCTTTCTATAGCGAGACACTTCCTGCTTAAAAGCTTCCAGACTCCCAAACAAACCCTTCGTAACGCTCTTTTTTTTCTCTCCCTCCCTTTCCAGAACCTCCTCGCTCCTTTGCCTTAAAATGGAACGAATTTATGGCCAGCACCAACGCCGCGGCGCGATGACTTCGTAGTTGCACTCTCCAGGAACGGAATTATGGTCGGAATCACGCGTTCCCCCGCATGCACACAGAAAAACTGACTTAAATGAGCTGGACGGGACGAGAAGCGGCGTGTGTGAAATTGGAATTATTTTCTTGATCACAGTTGGGAGGACACACATGTGTATATATGTGAAGTTAGTCTTGAATTGAAGTGCTTGAAATTAGAAACGGGGACTGTGAGTGCATGCTTAGCGCTCCCTAAGCCGAGTGAAAAATGAATTTAATTTTGGATTCATGCCTTTAATATTTGCCCTGCGACTATGGAAATAAAAGGAAATACTTATCTAAGCTATATAAGTTATTTGATTATAAATACGTGTTTCCAATATCTCCAAAATTATATTACTTATTATTACATGATTTCATAAACTCAGCGGAACAGTTACGCTTACTTTAAGCATTTTATATTCAAATTGAAACATATTTCAGTATGCTTGCTATCCCACTCACTTATGTATGCTTTTTCATACGTCATGTCAATTATTATTGGCTTTCCTCAAGAGATGTAGTTCTCGTCCTATTTCAAAAACTGACTTTTTGTTATTGTATGATAATATTCTGTCAGCAGTCTCCCTAAAGTTCTGATCTGAGGCAATTCTAATCTGATGTTTCATTGTAAATTGTTATTGATGCAGGACATTGTCATTATACATATCTAAGATTCACCATAGGATATTCAATTAACCATAGAATACTTGGAATTTCGTTCATTTCTTCTTAGTTCTGCTTCGTTCTTTCTCTTTTCTTCGTGTCAAGGTTTATGCAGATAAATTTCATAGCACAAATTATGACATAAATGATTTGATAGAGGAATATGCTTAAATTGACTTAATCAAGCTGTGTACAAATGATTTATTAATACACGAGTGAACAAAACCCATTTTTATCGGCCACTATCAAGACACTGTGGTACCCTTTTAGAGACCAATTGGCGATAACTCTCCCCATCCTTGAATAAGATATCCATTTTCATTTGTTCCTTGGATTTCCTTTATTACGACCGGGATAGGAATATAATAGCAACATCGATGTTCTTCGGCTGTAGATATATGCCTCTAAATTTATGGATTATTTTCTATTTATCATTGATGTTAAATTGCTCACCGTATTGCGCTTACTGAAAAAAACATGAAACAGTTATTGATTATCAAAATAATTTAGATTTAATTTATATTTATCAAAGTAATTTTTGAATTTCAGCCTTGGTTTATCTTTTCAAAAATCCTTCGTTACGTTGAACCGAATAACTATGGTGCATCTACAGAAATAATAAATTTGTAGAAATATGCCAGGCCATGTCCCAAAAACGTTAGCGAGAGAGGAACTAAATTCTACTTAAAATTCACTAATACTTCTCACGATATCTCTTTATTCTAGGGAAGTCAGAAACCGACAGTCTAAAGTAGATATAACTTCCTCAGCCGTAGCTGCTCCGGTGCAGGAGAAAAAATTCACAGAAGAACGCAAGAAAGAACGATTTATTTACTCAAGACGCAGAGAACGGGCGCGCGCGTTCCCTCGCTACTCTATTTCTTTCATCCGGGCAGATGCACATCCCTCCAGATGTACTCATTGCTGCATTTTCCCTTAGAAAGGAGTAAGCATATGAAACACCTCCCAAGATTCCATCGGGGAGAGAAAAAGAGAGGAAGGGGTGAAAGAAAATGCGTCAGAGGGATGAGGAAGGGGAAGAGGTGACTGGACGCCCAAGGGAAGTGGAGAGTGTAAGGTCAGGAAATGGTGAAGTGAGTGTAAATTGCACAGCGGTAATGGTTTCGGGAATAGGGCGATGTGCGATATTATAATTTCGATATGCGATATGAATTTAGCAAAGATATTACTTGATATAATATCTCTGGATACCTACATGTATGGCATGGTACTGCATTTCATTTCACGCTGTTTTCATGTCCCTGACCGCCCTGGCATGGTACTGCAATTCATTTCACGTTATTTTCACGTCCCTGACCGCCCATTTTACTATAAAACCTCCGTCGGGTGGTGTAGCAAGTCAGCTCTACGGAGACCAATTCAGCAGAACTTCGAGTACATTATACATAGTGCTCCTGACGACGCAGATCTTCTCTGAAGACGCCATATGAACCTAGAGACGCCACGCCGCCTGGTCTCAACTGTTCCTATGTAGGCCCGTGTCATTGCTATCATTGATAGTTAAATATCACAATATAACTGAGATAAGAGTATTCATTGATTCTCTACTACCTTGGATAAAGTGCGATCCGATCTAAGCTACTAACCCCTAGTGACCCCTTTGGGACACGACAATATGATATCTAGCAACTTATTGATATACTAAGTCACATGCCTAATGTAGTGAGACCTGTGCTTTCGAATTTCATCCCATATCACGTGATATCTCATGATTATCTCGTGATGTCGCATTAAATTACAAATCCATTGAATTGCACAGTGCTTGATATCGCTTTATGTCGAAATTTGGTGTGTCCTTTGGCTCGATGGCGATCGATATCGCAATGCGATACATCGGAAATATAGCACATCTCAGTCGATTCATCGCAATATCGCACGGTCGTGTTCTGGGTTCCAGGGGTGAATGTGAGCGAAAAGGGGTTTGCAGTGTGTGGGTGTTGGGGTCGGGGGGGGGGGGGGGGAGGAGGGAGGTGCTGGCGGGAAGAGGAGGTGGTGGTGGCGGCGGAACCCAAACGCACTCCCCCGTGAATCATATCCGCACGGTGTTTACTCAGCTCACGTCTGCCCCCAGACAAAGGGAGGCGCCGACGACTGCTAACGAGGGGTAAACCGGGCGCCCGTACTCCCACTCCTTCCTTCCTCAATCCCCGCTCTCCTCCCGTCACTGCTAAGGCCCCATCACACACACGAACGTACGTCACCACCCCTCCCCGGAGAACCTTCCCCTTACGACGAGCACCCTATGCTACCACCCCCTGCCACTCGCATCTCAACCCTGTGCCTCTTTAATCCCCTCACCCCGACTGCGTCATCTCCTAACAAGAAGGCTGGATGGGGGAAAGACGTGCCCCAAGAATATCGCCTCTCTCTCTCTCCTTCCTTCCCTCTCTTTTTACTTACACCTATAAGTACTCCAGCATTCTTATCATCCTATCCCTCCCGGGGTTCGGGTCAACATGGCGGGTACTGTTTTACCCTCCTTACAGTAAATATGTTGGACAGACTAAAGTGACAAAATGAGAAAATAAAGATGAAAATGAAATTCACGATCGATCAGATAGCTCTAGGAATTATTTTCTCCCACGCTCATTGATGACTACAACTGGAGCATATTAAGACACAACTTCTACCAAATCTTACCTCACGAATAATCGACTTCCGCCCCAATACCTTTTCCTTATTCCCTTCTTTTTTCTGGCTAATGTACAAACATCCCCTGTCACAGGCCCTTGTGGTGACGTGTTGAGTAGAACTTAAATGTAGATACTTCCCGCTGACTTAACCGACGATGGTTTAGCTTTGGTTTTGGCTTTAACCAAGGGCATAGGATGACATGGAAGAAAATGAATGGTAGTAGAATGAAAGAAGTTAATCTTGTAAGAGGAATGAGTTGGTATGCATGTACACAAGGGAGTATTCAGACAAATGCAACGGTTAAGGCCTTAAAGAAAAGAATTTCAACTGTTTGAATGAATCGCGGAATTTCTAGGCATTGGAAAATAGTCTTGAAAAACGTGTATATTGTGAAGTAAATCTACGTGGCGTTTGTCTAAACAGGCGATTTTGCAACGGTGCACTTCACGTCTCAAGAAAGGATTTCCCCGTAGTGTGGTCATTCATTCAGCTGAAGTGTGCTTAGTCACGATTTAAGTCGGCTCCCAAGCTCCTGCGTTCATCAGTTTATCAGCTATCATTGCATTTGGAGTGGCTTTCCGAGGTTATTTACTCTAATTGCTCATAGCTATTTGGTGTAAGTAAAGGTACATGTGTAAAGTCATGGTAATTCATCTTGTAGCGAACAACCTTAAAATACTACAAGAATCGGAAGGCTAATGTTGGCTACTTTAATTTGATTTCAGGTTGTCGCCATTTTACGCAATTTGCAAGAGATTTTTTTCACTGCACCGTACACATGACCTCCCATGGTAGTCCGCAAATTTCTTTAAAATGCTTTTCCTTTGATATATAAAAAAGAAAAGGGATGTAAATGTTGTATATGGCTTCGTGTTCTACCAATGAACATAATGGACAAATATCTCTGCGGAGGATAAAATATTGGAGTGAAATATAGCGAGGGCGGTGCGGTGGAACGTGGAAACAATACGCAGCACTTAGTGGAAACAGAACACACAAGGGTGCGCAACATTTTTTCCTGGAAAGGGAAACGCAGTCAGCAACCAAGGACGTGCGGATGCTGTGAGAAAATCTGTAGCACGGATATAGTGGACAGGGGAAGGGGAAAGGCATAGGAGGAAAACTCGCCGAGGAGTAGAGGCGAGAAGTAGAAGAGAGGAGGAGGATGGAAGTAGTGGGCGAGAGGGAGGGGGGGGCGGAGGGTTGGCATGCCTTGTCATCCACGACAAGGAAGGTAACCCGAGCGATGGGAACGGAGTCTGTGTTTTTGGGTGTGTGTACGAAAACAGCCCGAGTTGATGGAAGGAGGCGTGGAAGGAGCAAATGAAAACGCTTGTGCGACAGCCTACATGGGTCTGAATAAACGCAGCGGCAATTGGTGGCGGGGATTTGTCGCCTCGCCGTTCGTTCCTTGCTTTTGGGGATACCAGGAGGGTAAGGAGGCGCAGAATGCTCTACTCTGGCGAATTCATTCCTGGGTTCGAATGTTCATCGGTGGGGTGCAAAAGCAAGCAAAGGTCGTTCATTTGGTTCTGGTAAAAGAATAATTGAGATTTTCAACGAGATAGTGCAGTAATCCAAAAATCAATGCCTTTTTCTTAAATCCAACGGAGTAATGATAACTTACTTTTAAAGTGTATTTATTAAAGTGCTTCACCGTTTTCTATGCAGGTTAACTATTTTTTATCGAAGAAATTTGTAATGGAGCATTTAAAATGGCTAATTTGATGGAAGTGTACTCAAATGCAGTGATAAGAGCGCACGTGAGAAACACTCCACTTACAAAAGGTCGCTATTCTTTCGAAATCACGCGAGTAAATCTATTTTAATATTTGGAAATGATAACTCCATTTCCGAGACAAATCTGTACCTAAGATTACCTTTGTGACAGTTGTTTATTGATGATTCTCATGTCTAAAAAAGCATTATCTATTATTTAAAATGATTTTACTTGCTCAATTTTGGCAGAAATTAATAGTGTTCATGACCGCAGCTATCAATGCCGCATATAGCCCAATGCACTACCTTGTGGCTCTCGTATCGCACTTGACCTCAAGTGTATATTGATTTTCTTCGTTTAATAAAAACCCCGTCATTTAGTATGAATACATAAGTAGGATTAGTGATTCAACAATCGATAATGCCAAAATGATCCTTCTTTCTTTATTTGTTCATTGTACAGCTTATGCTGATTTAAATTTTGAAATGAATCTCTCATGCCTTACTGTAAATTCGGTATATTACTCTACTTGCAGACGATCAGCGGCAGAGTGGATCAAAATAAACGGCTCTGTGCATCATACGTTAGCAGTGGATGATTCCTGTGTAATCGATCAGAAATTGAAGTTATATTATCAGAAACTGGAGGTCTCGGTATGTATTTTTTAATTTTATGTATTGTTACTTCATAAATTATTTTTTACTAAAAAAATTAATATTTCCGCAGTATATTTATTTTAAACATTGCCGAATTGATTACGATGAAGTTTCCTTTATAACCCTTCAATTCATCACTGTCTTTCCGTAAATTAATATTCGTTGTTCTTCTGTGTGTTATTTCATTGAGGATTTTGTGTGCGAAACACCCTCTCATAATTTAATTGCGGTGTATGCTTCCTGCTGATTTTCTTCGTATTCTATAGTTGTCTGCCTATCTTACTACTTCGGCCGAATACCTTAACTCTAATGATTGCATAAAAATTAAAAAAAACTCGACTCAGTACGCCATGTCTCTCCAATAAATTTATGAAACCTGTGCCATAACTGATTTGCAAATGTAACTGGTAACGATGAATAGGACGCTGAATTTTTGGCTTTTAATCTCTGTAGAGACCCCATCTGTGAGACTGTGGTTATTGGGATGATTGATAGGAGCATGTCTCTGTTGCAGTGTGTGCGAAAATGCCTACGTGTGAAAACGAGAGTTTGATTGCTACGAGCGACGAAAAACAATGCCATAAACAACCCTCGCTCGTAGCGAGAAAAGGGGGGAAGGGGACACCATTTCGTGGGTTGGCGAAGTCGCTATTCACTCTGGAATTTGCTGCAGTGTCACTGCGGACCGCGATAGAACACTCCAGCTGTAAATTATATCCGTTTAACCTTTGCAATTCAGTTAAAAATATCGTAATGAACCAATCACTTCTCGCTATTGAGAACTTTAATTTGGGTCGTAATCCGCCCATAGTGTCTTGAAAAACCCCTAAGGCACTAAATGCAAGGTCAACTTTGAATTCGGTCTAGAAGAAATGAAATAAGTGCAGTATCGTGTATCTAACATCATTCGGTACATATTTTTATTTTCCGTAGTTAATTTTATGCGAATGAGACAGTGGTTATATTGTCAGAATCACATTCAATCTATAAGAAAAAGAAAGTATAGAAAGAAAGTGATGAAGTATTTTATTTATGTGAAAAAAAATTTAATTTCAAATAGACCATGTGATCCATAAAACAAGTGATAGCTCAGAATTAGCCGTTTCCATTTTTGTATTCCATAAAATGCTATGCCCTTGGACGTAGCTGCTCTTATTTGCATTGGATAAATGCCTGAATAGTAGTTTTCAACGAGGTAGATATTTATTCTATTTCCTCGTGTCTAACTAAGTTCAAATTAAAAAACAAATACCTCATGTCACTTTCAACTAAAAAGCGTGGTTTTCTGTTCTCGGATCACGTATGGAAATGCCGAATGTTCTCTGAGGAATATACTTATCTAACAATCAGTGCATAACTTGGTAGTCATGTACGAATAAACTTTGAGAAATATCCCCGTGGATTAATTCGCGGTATCAAACCATTGAACATATTCGTTTACGTTGTGCCATGCATGTTGGAAGGCGTGGGGCTGGTGATGTTTATTTCAGCAAACATTGAGGGTCGTTATGAATAGGAAAAGTGCTTGATGTAAATATAATTATTTTAAATTTTACTTTATACGTGCTTTTCCGTGAAGGTCTTTTCGATTTATATAATATGCTGTTGTCTGATAATCGTAATAGATGCGACAGTTAATGCAACGCTAATGGTTTGCGTTTTCCCTCCAGGTTATAATGGGAAGATTTAAGACTCATTTATATTCCCTTTGCATGGCATATTTCAATTATCAGTGGAAAAAACCTTCATCACATGATGTTTCCTAAAATAAACTTTGTTATATTCCACGCAGTGTTATTACAACTCGACCGGTTTCAACCTTTTTAGGTCATTCTCATGAGTCATGACATTTTCTTTTATTTTTCATCAAATGCCTACTTGTTCTTGCTTTTGTTTAATTTAGGTCTGGAAGTTTGTTCTCTCCTTTAAAGGTACACTTATAATGAAAAAACGGGGTTTTAAGACATTCGACTCCACAAAGACAGGGTTTTTTAATTTCAACTTGAATTTGTCCGTGTTTAAGCCTTTTTATCCTTCGGTGAAGTGTATTTTGTATATCTGGGCCTGATTCCTGTATCTTAGTGAGAAATTCATATCAAGCCAAAACATTTAATTTTATTCAAATAAAAAATGTTTTTATTGATAGTTTTCAGTTACGTGCTATTTGTTTGATATACACTTATTAACCTTCCTTAAATCTCTCAACTTGTAAATCAAAGGAGGTAAGGGCATCCTTTCAAAGAGAGCGTGCCTCCTCATGTCGAGTAAAATACGAAATTCATGACTTCGTTGTCGTGAAAGCGCTTCTTGAAATGCTGTCTGCGCACAACTAAAACTTCTCACCCAGAAACTGTATTAATTTCAACTTTGGTGTCATGTTTGACGGTTCTGATTTATTCTCACGAATTCCGTTTATTCTGCCAGCGGCGTCTATTTCTGAACTAACACACGCCGCGTGGATGTGCATAATAGGCGAAACAGGTCTGGAATCGGGACGCTGTTAAAATATCATTTCGGGTTCGCGCCAGTCGGTTGCGCCTCAATCAAACGAGGCGATGATAGGCATTCATTTATTTTGCAAATAAGCCCCTCTCATTCTCGTCTATTCAGAGCGGTATTGTGTTTGGCTGCAGAACACACTTCACCCAATCCGCCCGCCAAAACAAGACGCAACAAGGTGCCCTCGCCTCCCTTGAGGTCGTCACGTGATAACAGGCTGTTTACAGCGACATAATCAAGTACTTTAATTAAGAAAAACACACATTCTCCTCCGTGAACCCCCTTCCCGCTTCTATAAATTCCCTCCCACGTTCCTCGCTCACTGTTCCTCTTCCTCTACCATCCCCCGCAAAATTTCTCCTCCACCCCATTCGCGCCCGAGTGCTCGTCTCTTTCATTACCTACGATACTCCCAAACTCCCTAACCCCTTCACCCCTTTTCCTTATGAGACCCCGCGAGCTATGAGCAGCCCCCACTGGTTCCCCCAGAAGGCCTGGAGAGAGCTTGCATTCGAAGAGGTCCCTGTGTTTCCGCCCTGTTCTGGGAGCGCCGCGCCGGTAGGCAGAGACTTACTGAAGAGTCGGATCTCCCCAGCATCCAGAGAGCGTTATAGTATTTCTCCTCCTCTCCATAACTTCTCCCTTCGCTGGAATTCCCATCGCCAAAAAATGCCTTCCCACCAGTCTCTTTCGCTCGAGACGGAAGTGGGTGGAAATCGCGAAGTGGGACACCCTTCCAGCTCCTCCCCTTCCCGCCTTTTGAGCACACACGCCATCGCCGACATCATCGTCGTCTTCATTGTTGTCGCCTCCGGGCCGATTGCTTTAGCCACGTGGAGGGAAAACCCTAGTTTCGCCTCGCTTGCGCGCGCTCGCGTTCATTGCAAGGAGGCGAATCCTCTGTTTCTCCGACTCACCTTCCTTCTCATCAAGGCGTGAATGTCTGCCGCTGTCTCCGAAATCGCCTTCCAGCAAACATAACCACGCTCTCTCACTCCCGTAACATATGTCACTTTGTCCATGTGTTTGTATTGAAATAGTATTTCCGTTCTCGTAATATATGTCACTATATTCATGTATGCATTTGTATACATTATATTTAGCGGTAAATTCAATTTATGATGCATTATCTTATGACGATCTTTATGTTATTGTAGTTCAAAGTTTCGGGCGACGAGTTGTGGAATTGCATAATGATTACAGGTATTTAAAGAGTATTATTATTTTTCTCAGTTTTTTTATCCTGGACGATATTTTGAACGCTTATCGATATGACCTGAAATCATCTTCAGGTGCCTCAGTGTCTTTTATCTTGAGGCACGAGAGAACACATCGATACACGCTGTGAATATTGTTCTGAATGTAAAGCTATGAAATTCTCCAATACTCTCTTAAAACCCTTGTTTAATGTATGTTACTAATGCATATTCATATCTTTCTTTGTCGTAAATATTCCCTCCGACAAAGGGTAAACTACTGAATATAAATCCTTATTCTGTAGACTTGCTATACTTCTTTTCTTTATTTTCTCTGTTTCATGCTATAAACTGCATTTTGTTGGTGTATATGCATCTCGAGCTAACATGTAACTGGCGGATAGATGTAAGGGAACTCTTTCCATCCAATTCAGTCATCCATATAGCCTTCTATATAGTTGCGAATGGCCGCGATGTTCGACCGTCTTCTCTCCAGTATCACCAGTTATCAATCGGGAGATTAGTTTTCTGTTGTTTTTCACTTCACTCTCTTTACAGATAAGTGCTTCATTCCATCATAAGACTTTATTTAGACACTCCCGTCAATTTATTGCTAGTATATTATCTTTGGTGTGCTACTGTAATTCTCCCCAATTCTGTTTCCTCCCCTTTTGTTATAGAGGCTCATATCTCAGAATGTACTATTTTTCTTCGCCAAGTTTTCATCTATAATCCTTACTCCCTAATCTTTGTAATATTTATTAACAAGTTATTCTCTCTTTCCATTTGTTATTTATTACCCTTATTTAATGCCTCTTTTCCATTCCTTCTTATCTTCACTTTGGGCTATGTTTTGAATAATCAAGGGCCGTGACCTGAGAAGTTCTGCGCCCATCCTGCCCTTCCCACCCATCATGTCTCTTACTCTTACCTTTTTTCTGGTCAAATTTATATTATTTACGCCTTAAATAAAAGAATACTTTGGGAGTCATTAGTCATCACAGCGCAGTTTGTGTATTTTAGTTGTGAAATTGTTTAGTTTTCTCCAATATATATTTTTCGTTTTAGTGAGTGGATTCTTTAATTCCTCCCTTTTGTCTGCGATTCAAGGTTGGTCCATAAAATGAGCAGCGAAATTCATTGCAAAAAAATACAAAAACCTGGCCGTTCTAATTGAATTTTCACACTCACTGTAGATGAGCAAAAATGTATTAGGCATACGTAATGTCAACCTGGTATTTCTCCTCGGTGTTTTGATTGCAAGCTCTTGGCAACTTGCTAACTCTTGCTCTGGGCAAAGATTATCAGCAAAAACTTGTATCAGAAATATATTTGCCCCTTTTAAAATTAGATACCGTATAAAATTTCTTTCGTATACTCTAATTAAATGTCAGATATTCCTAAATATACCTATCAGTCATCATTACCATAGCCAGTGTTGGCCCTAGGCGTGGGGAACGTGGACAAATGCCACTGGCGCCTGGTCGTAGAAATGCCCAATCCGCGACTTATTGCTGAATGTGAAAAAGGTTCAGAAAGTCTGAAAATAGGAAAATATTACTTACTTATAGCATGAATTTATATTCGAAATGATCTTTATATCGTAAAAGTGGCTGGCACTCAAAACTAACTTCAAAAAAAGCTCTATAAAAACTACGGACCAACAATTTTCTTGTTATCATTCTTGTCAACTACCTATTGAAAGGAACTGCGGTTGAAATTGCACCACGATATACGATTGAAATTACACCCACCATCAAGACATAGGTATTTTATAAATAATCCCTATAAACACTTCCTCTTGTAAAACTCGAAGCTTGGAGACTAATTATAGATGAAAAACTGAGTTCCTTGCGAGAAAGGGAACGACAATGTTGAGCGAATCGTGCTGATACCCCATAGTATCCCTCAAATTTACGTTCGGTTCAAGGAATTACAATAGGTATATAAATTCTTTATTAGGGACGGCCGAATAATATCTTGCTCGCACTTGAAAAATAGCATGGAAATGCACTGACCATAACAGTAGCGGTTAGGAGTAGTTATTACCGGTTAGAGGTAGTTTATGATGAAAGTCATAAGTTCATAAACCTTTTCAGTATTTTATCGTCTTTGAAATCATAACAGACTTCGGCTAAAATTGGCTAGACTCGTCAATCATTCCTTGATTTACTTTTTAACTGAAGTAGAGGCAATCCCAAGGCTTTCAAAATCATTTCCCCTGTATAACATAAGTATGGAAATATTCCCTTAATGTATGCATGCTATTCCATGACATGAGGGGCCAAATATAATGGAAGTCCACCGAATATTAGCTCTCACCATCATGATTCACGTCTTTCTGTTCCAAACAGTAGACGTGACGTCACGACGGAAGTACTCAGAAATGATAATCCTGAGTGCATCCCTTCCGGGAGATATTTTCCGTTTCCCTCCATGCATATATTTTCATCATTCTTTGGTTTCAGTAATTTTCACTCGATATATTCCTAACTGAATTTGTTGCAGCTACTTTACCCATCTTACAAGCGTAGGAAAATTAGCTAAATGATAGCTTTATAAATCTTTCAATTGAATTTTAAGGAGATTATATTGCCTAAAACTTAGCATTCATGGTAATGTTTGACTTATTTATAGTAAAAATAAATTTTTTTTCGAGCGAATTTTGGTTTACGTAGACTTTTCTTACTATTAACAAGATGTAACACACACTTGCACCCATGTCCTGAGTGGAGAAATACTACCCAGTTGGGATTCGAACTCGCGTCCTTCGGGTTATCAGGCGAGGACGTTACCCCGCCGCCAATGAGGCCCCTAATCGAATGTTGGTATTCATGAACGCGTATCAACTTGTATCTCCGTGTCTGTAGGTGCCTATCCCAGTCGAATTTACTGGGCATACATTTATTCATTAAATTTATTACCGGTTAGAGGTAAGTTATGATGCAAGTCAGAGAAAATCCTGCATATTTTAACATGTGCCGGGCCCTATCTACTTCTATTATTTATTTCTTCATCTCCGCGTACTTCCTACCCTTCTTCATTCCCCTTCCCCGCTTGCCAAACATCCTTCCCTCTACCACAGCCTTAAGCAACCCTTCGCCCTTCAAAACCTTTTCCAACCTCCTACTCTGCCTCCTCCCAATCTTATCCAAAAGCTTCCTTTTCTCACCGACCATACCAAGCACTTCCACGTTTGTCTGCCTTTCCGTCTACCTTACCTTCTCCATCCTTCTTTACAACCACATCTCGAAAGCATGTAAAACAGTCTTTCTTTTAATGCATATTACCTGCAATGGCCGTGATTAGTATTTTTTAACAAGGCAACATGTATTTTCTTGCTTCTGCCTAAAAATTCTGAAATTAATATATTCCTTTGTAAAAATGTCTCCATAACCTAAAACATCCGTTTTAGTAGTTAAAATATGAATATTTCCATGCGAAATAAAAGGCAGTCAGTTTGAAAGTATTAAAATGCATAGGAGTTTCTCAATCACTTGCGAAAATGGCGGTGCTAGATGTTATTTCATGACTATACCGATCCATAGTTATATCGAAAAATTATTTTTATATCCAACTGAAAATTCCCTTACGGCAACAGCGTAAGTTTGGCTCCCCATAATCATTTATTGCAAATTTCGTCGGACTCTGTGCAGTAGTTACGGCGCATAGTAGTAACAATTCTAAGTACTAAGTATGCGGACTCCCAGGGAAGTTTTTAAAAGTATTTTTACTGTCATGTTTACTTTCGATAATATGATTTTTACCGTCATTTTTATTTTTTATTATACATGTTACAGTCAGGACTAAATCCAAACTTTTCTTGCATGAGTGGGTAGCAGTGAGTAACGATAGAAAAACATTATCTCAGAGTCAAGAGGTCGGAATTGTGTGTGCGCATCTTCAGAGTCCAAACAGAGACGCAAAAAACTCCATATACTCAAAAAATAGGATAGTCGCCTTCCTCTGTAAATTCCGGGAATGCGTGTGAGGAGAAAAAAACGCGGTTGAAAAACTTCCTTTCGATAACGTTTCCGATGTTACTGGTCGCATTGGCATGCCAAGGCATCTCCCCTCCCTAATGCCCTCTCCCCAGAAGGTATGTGAATCGGGTTGATTTTTGTTGCCACGTCTATCTCGTCTCATCCCTTCTTTTGTTTTCCCGCCCTTCTTAACCTTCTCTTCCCTCCTGCTCGCCCCAATTTTCCATTTCCTCATACTATTCCTCATCCCAATCCTTCACCCGTCTCTTTACTTCCCACCCATGTCCTCTCTTCGTCCCCTTTTCTCGTCTATTCTTCGGCATTATTCTATCTCTGCTATCGGTTATCTATTGCGGGAGACCACATATATTATTTGTAGAATCTTCCCGTGTCAATCATAAGTTATAGACACACCTTATGAGAAAATGCGTCTTGCAACAATAAAAAATTGTTGTGCACCAAAGGGATAAAATTCAGATACGTTTGCCAATTACATCAGAAAGCCTTGGTGGTGTGGTTGGCTAAAACTTCCGACTGGCAATTAGAAGATCCGGATCCGAATCCCGATCAAGTCAAATGATTTTTCACGGTGAGTTTCATCCTTTTGGTTTTTATCTTTGCATGAGGTCACGTGACTGCATACCATACGATACGCTGTGATTTGGAAAAAAATGTTTTAAGTTAAAGTCGCTTTTTTTAGAATGGACCTCTTCTTTAGCAATCATCATTCCGGACATTTATTCGCTTCAGCTCTATAATCCTTCCTCTTCTCAACTAACCTTTTAATTCCGTCGTAATTTCTCTCCTTGAAATCTTAGTTTTATTGAGGCATCCCTTCTTTAATATTCCCCGATCAGCAGGTGGTTGTAATGAAGCAACATTATAGCTCTTATTTCCTCTTTGAATTCGAATAATAATTCAATATACCTGTGTTTGCCGACAATGGTGTCGATTGATTCTCATTCATTCTGATTAAGAACTGAATTTCATCGCAAAATGTTAAAACATGCATTTTTTCTATTTTCCTCTCACATATTTTATCGTCTATCATTTCGATCCTTCTTGCGTAGGAATGGCGTGGTTTGAAAGCCATCATCAAGTTCATCGTTTTACTTATTCGTTATTATAAGATGTGGATTTTAAAATTATCCGGGGTCTCAAAACTACGCGTGAATGGCAGTTTTATTACAGGTGGAGACTCAAAACATTGAAATTGGGAGAGCTCCATAGTATTCACCATCAAGCGTCTTTAATTGTTGGATAGATAAGTTACTGTAGTGCCTTATTCCAATCCAACCACTTCGCATTAAATAAGCTTTTTTGTAAATGATCCACATTAACATGATTTAAAGTATACAGTTATACTCCGTTCCCGTTTGTAGCATAACTATATAGGCATTTAAGTTTATGGGTGGGATTATTTTTTAACCCCAAAAGAACTTGTGCCTCTCTCGGAGAGTCATCAGCTCAGCAATCGAGCGGATAACTGCATAACGACCCTCCTTTTGATGATTAGAAATTACTGGTTTTTCCACGATGCATTAAAGACCGATGGTGCCTTTTGCCTATTGTATTCTTGAGAACGATCTAATGCGTTTTTTTTTGTTTTGTAGAAATGCGAATTCCTGTGTTTCGGAGCTTGAAAAAATATCCCAATGGAGGACCGAATAAAATAATATTTACCTGTGTTGAATCATTGATAGTAAAAGGTTTTTCGTTTTATTAGTAGCCTACCTTACAATTAGGCAAGCCATTCTTTTACTGCCATGGTATCGGGAACAATGACCCCTCTCCAGAGATGTGTAAATGATTCGATTGGAGTGAAAAATTATGAGAGTCATACGCAACAACTATAGTTTATCGCTGGCGTGTACTCATGCATGTACCATCGACTCTCTTACAACTATCCTGCAAGCCTCCGTCTCTCTTCTACAGTAGGATGCATGCTAGATTAATGAGACTGTGCCTTTATCCGCAGTCAAGTAAGGTGGTGGATATCTCTTCTCTCACTCCCTTCCTCAACTCCTCTCCCCCTCCCAATCCTCCTCCCGCACCCTCTCTTCGTTTTCGCGCCAAATGCCACCAGTGCCCACCCACCCCCCACCCCCTCCTTCCGTCCCTCCCCCGAATCTCCCTCATACACCAACCCCATTTCCCCCTATCCAAATGTCGACCCCTCGATTCCCCTCTCCTTCTCCTCCCACACCTCCCCATCCCCACACCCCCATTCCCTCCAACCTCCCCCACCCTCCACCGCCACATTCTCGCCGCCTCTCCTCCTCCCCTCCCCAGAAACTCCCGGCATCCTGTTCGCTACAAACGGGGAATCCATAATTGATAGGCTGTGTCATCCCGACGCGGGTTCCCTGCTTAATCTAGCGAAAGAGTGTGAGGGCAGAGGGCGCGAGGAAGGGGGCTGGAACGCAGGGGGAGTGGTAGGGATAGGGGGGGTGGTGGCGTGTGTGGGCGTCGTCGGGAAGGGAGGGATGCGGGAACGGGGGATGAATCTGGGCGGGTGTGGGGGGAGGTGAGGGAGAGAGATGCGCGAGAGTAGGTTCGGAGATGGTGGCGGATGGTCGGAAAGAGGACTCCAGCGGTTTAATAATAAAAGGAAAAGGAAAAGCTCGCTTTCCGCGAGATATTTTTCAAGGAGATATAAGCCTACGTTTCTGAGCGTAAGGAATGGGAAACTAAAGTAATATTGATGAGCGAATGAAGCATTCTAGGCACTAGATATTTATGCCCAAAATAGTAATTTATCCATCTGTCCAAAGAACCTTATTCCGGCTTGTCTTAGCCTACTTACCATGGTGTGCTTTGATAAATAGCATATTATATGCATTACTTTACTTCGATTTGTGCCAAATACATCGTCTGTATTTCTCCTATGTCTGGTATGCCGATCAAGCGCACTGATGATGTTCTTAGGTATTATTACATTGTAGCTCTTGATTTTTATCGTGTTTCCGTTTAAAATAATAATCAATATTAATGAGTATGATATTTAAAATTAATTACAAAGCGTTAATTTATTTCTCGTGCGTCTTTATAATGGGAGCCACATGTAATGACGTGTATATATAACAATCGAAAAGTAAACAGTTTTTATGAAAGAAAAACATTTGCTCATTTCCTTTGAAGTCTATTAGATATTTGCCGTAGCGATGATAGTTTTCAATTGGTTCGGAAATTGTGATTTATTTATTGTATAGTTTTTATTAAATTGAATAATTTTGCCTCATGATTATGTAATGTGGAGAAACGTTAATCGACCTTAGGGGTTAACACGTTTTTCTTAGTCTTATTGCTGGTGGCTGGTATTTGATCACTGAATTTATATCCGTATAGAAACTTTAACATCATATCCTAACAAAAAACCTTTACAGCGCCTCTTTAGTTTGCAAAAGCCTCCATATGCAAATAAATTTGCGTTGTTCAACCTCTCGGACATCATGAAACAAGTCTGTTGCTACTACAATTAGGAGTTCTAATGAGGAGACTTATGGTAGTTTATCACTCAGATTTAAATTAATCTCGACAACCGCATGAATTCCTAAATTTCTTAACTAAAAAAAACACATCATTCTAGGGTCACTATTTAGGTATCTCCCAATCTAGGATATATCTTGAGTAGCAATGATTGTGTAATTTGGTATTTACCATTTATTGTAACAAGCAAACCGAACAGGAGCATTATTGCTAAAAGATTATGGGTCATAGTGTGTGCCTCAGAAATCCAGAATCCCAGCTCAGCAGCGGATGTCAGAAAACGTAAGTCTTGGGGAATTGGGGAAAAAAAGGAATTTCCGTCCTAAATCGTGCGCGGGAGCGGAGGACCAAAATGGCTTTCAAAATGGAAGGAAATTCAAAGAGAATGCGACGAGGGGGGAAACACCCTTGCTTTGCCAAGGATGCCGATATGAAAAAATCGCTTTCCTTAAAGCTCCCACCTGGAAAGAAAAAAATTACGTCGCAGTTATACCCAGACTCAAAGAAAAGGCCGTGAAATATAGATAAATGACTTTGTTCTGAGATTTTGAAGGCATATAAACCCCCCACAATTTACAGCTTAGGGAGCTCTTTTCCACTCATTTCGGCCGGGAAGGGAAAGAAATCCTTTGTAGTTTACGGAAAAGATATCTTCCCTCGGTGTGGCTCGGTGTGGAGAGGAGAAGAAGAGCAGCAAGGGTGGAAAAGAGAGAAAACGGCTATCGTGTAATTGGGAGCGGCGAATGAATGAGTGGTAAGAGGGGAATGCCTTTCCTTCTTATCCTTCTTCCTTTTGTTGCGAAAAGGGAAGAACGTGTTTTCAGGGGTATTTTACAAAAGAAAGTGTTGACATTGTTCAAGTGAAAGATTGAAATGAATATTAAAAGAGGTGTGAATATTTCGTGGAAAAAATGTATATCGCAATCACCCGATTAATTTTTAAATTAAACGATAAACAGTAATAAGAAAGAAAACTCTTAAAAAAGTATCGATCCACATAAATGTTATCAACTCCCGACCAAGGTTTCGACGGGTAACTGTCACTATCAAGATATCGAATACCAGCAATACACATATATGTATGGCATACAGGTACATTGCTGGTTTACGATACCTTGATAATGACGGTAACTCATCGATATCTTGGTCGGGAGTAAATAAAATTTCGGTTGATCAATGCATTTTAATTGTTTTATTTATTGTTGCTATAAAATATTTCCACAGAGTGAAGCCTGTAACAATTTGTTTAGTAAATGATAAACAAAGAAACTTTCCGAACAAATGGTCTTATTTTATTTGCCCAGCCTGCACAAGCAATCTCATGTGCCAAAATCTGCTGTTAATTTGTATCGCAGTTCTACTTTAGTAGAACTGCTAACTCAAAGTTGCTCGATGAAAGTCTTGCTTCTATTAATTATCACAGTTGAAGCTCATATAACGTGCAGTTTAAGTTCTTAATATTTTTTACATCAACTTACCTAGCCTGACTCTTAGCTTTAGGATTAAAGAGATTTAGATGAGATCCAATTGGTTTTTCTCAAATTGCTTCTTGCCGCCTTCCTTTGCGCTATCATGGGAAAAATCGTGGAATGTGACCTATTTTTTCGTTATATTTAAAAAATATGCTGAGAAATTTTTATTTACATTCCGGATCGTTGTCTGACGTATTTAAATGATGAACATTGGCATTAAATCCGTTATCCTAAGTGTTTCATATTTTTACTACATAAATAAATTCAATTGCAGCCAAATTTACAATAATTCTCTGCAGAATTTGTAAAATATCTGTATATCAGAAAAACAACTTCCAAACAAGTACACAAATCTATCTTCAGTAGTAACAGAAGCATCATGTAGTAGCAGTGATGACATAAAGGTGTACTCATTAATATATGTGGAATTTTTTATATCTCCCTTACCTATATTTTTTCAGTGTTATTTGGATTTGGACACCTGTTTAAATAAGGTAATATTTGGATGAGGACTCTGTATTTGTGTTTTAATCACATTATATGTACCAAAATAGTCCTATTGAAGATAATGGTGATTGGTAAAGTGGGGTCCAAACTCTTATAGAACCCGAACTTCAAATCTGGTCAGAATCAGATGATCACAATTGCCAATTCGACCGGTATGTTTGTGAGGGCGTTTGGTTAGAGCCTCCGATTTCATTCTCATTTTGATGCTTTGCTCCATCCTATTCACTCGTTGTGGTATCTTCTACTCTGTTGTAGCAACTTAAGTGCTGATTATCCTGCTGCAATGAAAATATTCCGGTGAAACGGGATTACAACATCGCCGCAGAGTTGGTCGGATACTAACCCATTTAAGCCCTCATCTGGTGGACTTCTACTTCCAATTCCACAAACAGGAACA
Source organism: Pyrrhosoma nymphula (assembly GCA_963573305.1). Classification (NCBI taxonomy): domain Eukaryota; kingdom Metazoa; phylum Arthropoda; class Insecta; order Odonata; family Coenagrionidae; genus Pyrrhosoma; species Pyrrhosoma nymphula. The sequence continues at coordinate 156,014,070 of OY754327.1, read as the reverse complement.
TCACCGATGTCGGGCTTCACTTTTGGCACTGTGCAAAAATAGGCGTTCGTGCATTTGTCAAACATGAGAGCTGATGTAGTTATGCCTTGTGTTTTTTTTATTTTTTTTATAATTCCCCACTCGCAGACCTCGAATCATCGTTCCCGTTAATCCCTTCAAACTTCGTACATTTCAATTGGGAGGATAAATTTATGCTTTCCATATCAGTTTCTGTTTTTACTTCATGTTTCCAAACAATTTTATCAGCTCATCTTGTTCTCCCTGTCATTTTACTCTTTCGGAGTGTATCAGTTGGTGCGTGTATTTTTCGTGCTGCATACATTTTGTTGCTAGCCTAAATCTCTACTCCAATTTCTGGAAAGTTTTACTATCAATCTTTCTCCTCACAGAATCATTCATGAAATGCTGACATAAAACCAACCTCTTTAATTTCATAAATAAATAAAATATTAGTGTCATTTTAGGCACACCAATTTTTCATTTTTTTCTTTTTCTTTCGTTTCTATTCGCTTTATCCAAATCCTCATCCTTTAGTCTGAATATTCCGCCCCATAGTACATGTGACGAAATGTATTTTTTTATAATCCTTATATTCCTTACTGTTTCATAAGTATTACCCCAACCATACTATCGTGCTTCAACTTCGTGATCCTCTGCACTAGCCGTGCAGTGATGTAGTCGGATATGTGAAGGTTCCGGCAGCTATCTTAATTGCCCCTAAAATTCAACTTTTAAATATGTTATCTGCGCTCATTTTCCTCAACAGTAAAGGTAACTAGTGCCTCGGCATAAATGGATCTCAGGGGATATAAGACGGTCATTAGGAGAAGCTAGCCATAAGTTTCTAAGCAACGGTATTGTTTAGTATTTTCGATTAGCTTGGCCGTAAATATAAATATTATTATGATCTTTGAATTTTAGATCCAATTATTTAACGCGTTAAGAATATAATCTCAAAATACCGAGCACTCTTCTTTACAGAAAATGAAATTTCGCTGTCAGGTTAGGAGAGAAGAGCCTCACCCGAAACTGTGTTGCCTATGTTTTCCCTCAGGATAACTTTTTTAATGTAAGGATTCAATGTAATACCCCACTTTTGGTCTTTATTGGATAAGAATACATACGGTAACCACAACTAGCAACATACCACTTTTACCACTAAGCTACGCAGCCAACCATGTTGTAGCAGTCGTGCGGGAAAATGTAAACGAGAAGAGAAAAGCTTCAGTTTTATTATTGTGCACCGAGATGCAATGGGATAATTTGTGTATCGCCTCTCTAAAAAATCCGAGTGAGATGAACGAGGTCGAAATGCACTGGTCTTAGAGGAATAAAGCATTATATCCGGGCATCACAGTTGCGCATTACATTTCGCGTTTTTCAAACCGGTAAGTCATTACGTTTCACGCATTGATACCCTGCCCCTCCCCCCATCTCCCTCCAATCCGCCAATCCTCTCCTCCATCCAATACCGACTTTCCCCTTCCAGCCATCCTATCCCTCCCATCATCTACATCCCTTCACTTTGTCAGCGAAATGAAAGGGCGACCAGAGAAGAGAGAGGGAGAGCGAGTGGGCAGAAAGAGATCGTCCAATCGTAATGCCGTACTTATTAAACCCCTCTCTCACTCTCTCTCTCTTTCGTGCCAACGCACACTCCGACCAACACATATACAGCGAATGCGAGAGGGGGTTTTGGCTGGTGGTGGTCCGGGGCAGTGTGCACGTGTGGCGTTTTAGAGATGGGTGTGACATTAAATGCGGCGATGGAGCATCCTGGGGGGGGGGGGGGGGGGGGGGAGAGGAGTCGCCGCAACACGGCCGCCGCCGGTCCTAGTCCGGGGATCCTAAAATCAGACACTACGTCCCATGCGAGGGGATTCCCGCTGTCATTACGTCCCGCGATCGGACTATAGTCCCGCCATGAATATAACGGGGTTTGCGGGATCAAAACCCCCTTTGCCGTTGACCCCATGTGCTGCTGCTGTTCATCCCCCTTTGCAACCGCCCTACCCCTCTCAATATCCTACCTCTCCAACCTTTTCCCTCCCTGCCTCTCTCCTCCACACCCTCAACTCACTCTGATCTCCCGCTTCGAACCGTGGAAACGGCTACAACACTGCTCTGAAACGACCTCGGGATCTGACGGCTCTACGGGAAAACAAAAAAATAACAATATTCAGACCAAGGTATTTCGGAAATATGACGGGAAAGAGATAGAAATATAGTACGGGTGAGAGAGACAAAAAAAATCCCACGAATCGCCTTTTCATGTGGGGATTGAGATATGTCGTCGTGAGCGAGAGATGTGCTGCGGCTGACATTTCAAAAATAAAAAAGGAATAATGGAATAAAAATCTTTATTAAAAGGTGAATTCTGGTGTTTTCCATCGACGCATGCACATACGGATGCGCCGGCTCTTATTTAGTGGTTGTAATATCGTTTAGCGGATTTTTTAAGGGGGAGATTCATACCTATTCCGAAGTTGATTCCATCAATGGGGCACTTGTCTCCTTTTGAAAAAAAATGGAATGTAATGCGTCCAAAGGTTGGTGGAGTTTATAAAAAGTAGATAATATTTTTTCATCGGAGCATGGTGCTCTTTTTTGACCATGCCGCTCTTTCCAATTCTAATGCGATTAATGAGGTGGATTGAAATCTGTAGCAAAAAAAGCAGTTTATCGTTCATTTGTGAGGGAAAAGCTTTTTAAATTCGTGTTTTAAATCCCCACGGGCTGTTATTTAGTCCGGACAATGAAGTACAATTTGTTTTCCGCTCACGTAAATCTCTTTCGTCAGTAATGAACCAAACTGAGAGGGTTTTGAGACTGCGCGCAGCGTCGAGATGAAATCATTTAAATTGTTGCTTGCAAAAAGAAATACAAGCCGCAATCCCTATTTTAGGTGACATTTTATTACACTGCATGCATCTATTTTTTAAAGAAAATGTTTGACAGCTACGTTTTTTTAAATTACCGCTTTTAAATATATTTCTTTCACTGCACAGCATGAATAAAATTATTTATCGCTCGGGATTATCACTATAGGATATTAAGCATTGTTGAGTTATTTTGCAGGAATAAATCGTATTAAAGGTGTTCATAAGCTGTCGCATTTATTTTTGGGTCCCGTCTGTGGTGGAGGTGATAGGTTTGTGTTGTTTCGTAATTGGTGAGATAATTCTGCCTTGGACATGAATGACAACATTCACAACGTTTTCGAATGAATTCTTTACCTTTCTACATAGACCCTTTACGGCTAATTTTAAGTAACAACGAAGATTGGAAATGGTGACCAAGAATTTCTGATGGGTAGTTACTATGACATTCATTCCACCAAGAGTTCTGCATATACAGGATACCCTGCGAGCCACCTCCAGGGTGCATGGCAGGAGCTGGGTTTTCACCAACATGCGATAAAGGTAAAGTGAGGTATCTATACCCTATTAAAGTTAATGTAACTACGACTGTTGATACATTAGCACATATCGTTTATGCTTTCAATGAGGTGGAGCCTCACAAGCACGGACTACACTATAGGTATGCTACCAATGTTTTGCTACCAATGATGGAGGGACCGTTTGTATGAATGCAATTTGAAACTACATAAATGGACAGAGATGCATGACTTATACTGAAACTATCCGCGGCGTGCTGTTAGTACTAGATAGCAGATAGGGACACAAGTATTAGGGAGTAAGTCAGATGAAAGACAAGTAAATTAGTTCTCAGTATGCCTTTGACATACATGTCGATTTTAAATTTTGAAGAATGTTTTACTGAGGGATAGCATCAGAGGTCACAATACCCAACGATTTGTTGTAATGGCTGCTCCCCCATCGTATGGAATTAATCAATGCTTTACATTTGTATCGGTAGGATTCCGTATTGAATTCATTTCTATTGCAGGAGTAAAGATTTTCGTATTAAAAATTCGTTGAAAATTAATTTCCAAAAAAGTGCTCATTCGATTAACTCATAATGATATCTTAATGTCTTTGAACTCGTCAGGGAAGTGTAAAATACTTTTATCATTAGCATATTTGTTTTAGTTATTTACATAACTAGGGACTACATTTTAGCAGATTAGCTCATATTTTGAGTATGCCAGTTTAAAATGTGCAAAGAAAATTAAAGTTCTTGCGTGATACCATGTGACATTCATCGATTATATTGTAGGTTCAATGGGCCGAATTCATAGTGAACAGGGAAGTGTGAAGAAGAGACCAGTGTGTTGTGTTCCATTAATAAAGATAGAAACGGTGAATATCCGTAGGAAGTAAACATTTTTGGGTAGACTTGGGGATCCATGTTTTCTGGGATGTCACCCGTTGTTGTCCATGTTGCAATGGCGACACTATACCTGAAGATGCCAACTGCGTTAACAGAGAAACTATCCTCCCACCAACATGGACAACCGCGGAAGATAGGTATTCCAATAACATGGATCCTCAGTATCACAACGCCAAAACCTCGCGAGGAGTTAGGTAACATGCTGTTTATATTCTGCATTAGTGTACCTGTTTATAAAGTATGTGTTAATACTATGTTTAAGGCATCATCCAAAACGATCTTGTCCCCACAGCCTCCATCCTGAAGGTTGATGAGATAGTGACATTTTAACTACCCAAATGATACGAGAATTTCATTCCTACTGCCACAGCACATAGAACAAGACCCAGCTAAAAATATTGTTTGCAAATTTTCAGAATGATCAGGTCTCCTAAAAAAGAAAGTGGCTTGGGTGACATCTCAGAATTGAAAAATAGAGTATTTTTGCCTGGATGACTATCTTCAATTATTTTTGACTCGTTCGATACATACTGATTTAACTGTTCCGGGTAAGCCAGGCGAATTTAAAAATTATTGAATAAAATATTTATTATGTTAGTGTTGCTGCGGACCCGATTTTCATCCACATCTGTTTATTTGGCTAACAGATTTTGTGACCACGTTTTTGACGACAGATTGCTATTAAACGATAATTTTTCATTCTGAAATATTTGGAAAAAACATTAACTACAATTGTCAATATTAATATTTTTAGTTAACTGATTCATTTTATAATAAGCAAATAACATTTTAATACTCAGTTAGCAACGCTATCAACTTCATGAAAATTAAAATTTGGTCTTTACGTTTATTATTTTTAGAAATATTGAATTTAAAATGAGCACAAGTTTTGAGAGTTGCCCCAACTTTGTATCGCGATATATCGGAAGCCGTTATCGATATCAAGCTACAAATGTAAAGCTGTCAGTCTCTCAATAAGACCTATGATTTAAAAATAATGAAAAAAATACCGTAGGGGGTGAGGGCAATCCTTGTGCGATTAGATAAGGAATAGATAGCTCTTGGGCAGTATGGGGTCAGGTAAAAATCCTCTGTGTCATAAATAAAACGATAAGTATCTATGTGATAATTATGATGCAGCATTAACTTAAGTCGTCTTCTGGGGTTTTCATCTTTGATTCTCAGGTAACCTTGCGACACTCTGAACTCTATTGAGGTAATTTTTCATGAATCAGAAATAGTTATACTGGGTTTTTTCAGCATATAAATCATATTATCCGTCGAAAAAGCTACGGAGATTTTGCCTATCAATAAAACATCGTGAGATCTAACCCCTCCTCAGGAATGAATGTTGTGTTTCTCTTAGGATATATGGCTCAGATTAGACCGTGTAGTGTAACCTATACGGTTGGAGCATATGGAACCTCAGTCCAATACTATATTTTTTAGCAGATTTTCCTTCGTTTTTAACCAATTTATGTAGGGTACTTTTTCACGTCATTGAGAGGTAAAATTAATTACAAAATCTATTTAAATTGCAAAAAAAACCGGGCCAAGTAAAATAATTGGTTACGTTGTAAGGAGAAATATTGATTGATGACTGATAATAAAAAAAACTTGATCTTGAAAAACTAAACTTGAAAAAAAGTTGATGGAGTTCTGAATAGAAAATTATAAGCGGAATCCGGACTTAAGTAGTGCGACACTTGGAGAAATGCGGAAGGCTCAAGAACAAGTACAAGAATTTTGAAACAGTGACAGCCTTGAGTTGAAGAAGTTGAATGATTTAAGAAAGGACTATTGGAATGGCTAAAAATAGTTTCCGAGAAGGAAAGGTTTCTGGAAGATGAATTTAAGAAAGAAGCTAATAAGCGATCATATGGTTTACGTCACCATTTGGGAGAGATTTGTGGTTGGAACCTAAAAGTATAGTCTAAAGTTGAAATCGCACAAATTCCTGGAAATTATGCGAGTGCGAAACGCGATTTCTAAAAGCTGGTATAGAGACGCTCTTGAGCGTGCTGAGATTGTGAAAAGGTATAAGAATATAGTGTGCATATATACATATAAATATATATATATATGTGTATATATATTTATATATATATATATATAATAAAAACACTTGACAGGGGGTGAGGAAAGAAAAGTAAAAAGAGAGAGAGGACTCTTTTTACTTTTCTTTCCCCACCCCCTGTCAAGTGTTTTTATTATATTGTGGCCTATTGGCGAAATTTTCGTTTCGTGTATATATATATATATATATATATATATATATATATAGTGTATATATTGAGTATAAGGTAAAGCGAGGAGAGATTGCGCGGTAGGAGAGTTTGCGCATGTGTAAATTCAAGTAGAAGGGGTAATATGCACGTACCGCGGCGTTGGCAACACTAAGCACACTACTTTTAGAGGTATCAGTTGAATTCACGTGTCGATACAAGTGGCTGGCTGTGTTTTATTTGCTAGTGTCTGCTTGATCTGTAGACGGTAAGTACCTGAATTTTCATGTACGTTTTTTATATTTTCGTAATAAATGTTTTTCCTCCTAAATATTGTCAACTCAGTCAAATATTAACATTAAGAGAGATGAAGGGTAGAAAAGCCGTGGGAACCGGTAACCTACCTTCGGAGCTACTGAAGAATCTAGGTAGTAAGGGGAGAAAATCGTTTTTCGAACTTATTCGCAGGATCTACGAGGAAGGAGTATGGCCAGAGGATTTCGTGAAAACAGTATTAATACCTATCCCGTATATACAGTATCCCGAGTATAGAACAATCAGCTTCATTTCGTACGCGGAAAAAGTGTTGCTTAGAATACTAAATAGAAGGTTGGAGAGCAGAGCCAACTGCTATTTAGGCGATTACCAATTTGGGTTCAGGAAGGGGATGGCAACCAGAGACGCGATTGCGGTAATGAGGCGTTTGACAGAGTAAACTGGGATAAACTAATGCAGATACTGGGAAAATAGGAATAGATTGGCGTGATAGGAGACTCATCCGAAACTTATATATGGGGCAGAGGGCTCAGGTAAGGGTAGTTGAGGGTGAATCAGGGTGGGCAGTTATAGGTCGCGGGGTGCGGCAAGGGTGTCCGTTGTCGCCTTTACTTTTTAACATCTATGCTGAGGAAATGGTAAGAGAGGCATGGGATGAGCAATATGTGGGAATGAAAGTAGGAGGCCATTGGATAAAGTCGGTTAGATTCGCAGACGACCAGGCGTTGGTCAGTCGGTCATCGAAAGGATTGCAAACTTTAGTAGATGCACAGGAAAAGCAGTGTGAGAAATACGGAATGAAGATAAATAATAAGAGAACAAAAGTTATGAGATTCTCTAGGACAAAGAAAGCGAAGTTGGTGATAAGCGTAGGAAGTCACAAACTGGAGCAAGTGGGACAATTTAATTACTTGGGTAGTACGCTAGAAGAAACAGGACATAGTAGCAAAGACATTAGGAGGAGAATAGCGCTAGCAAAGGAAGCGTTCAATAATAGAAGGAAGCTGATGACGGGGGCCTTAAGTAAGGATTAAAAAAGAGGCTGGTGAAGAGCATGATATGCAGTGTGGCGTTGTATGGGGCAGAAATGTGGACCTTAAGAAAGGAAGACGAAAATAGGCTGAAGGCTTTCGAGATGTGGGTGTGGAGACGGATGGAGAAGGTGCGTTGGACGGAGAGGAAGACAAATGAGGAAGTGCTTGACAGTGGAGAGGAAACTTATAGATGAGATTAGGGAAAGACAGGGTAGGTGGCTGGAAGGGGTAATGAGGGACGATGGTTTGCTGAAGGCCGTGATAGAGGGTAGGATGTTGGGTAAGCGGGGAAGGGGAAGGAAGAGAATCGGTTTTATGGACGGGATGAAGAAAGGTAGGACTTATGCTGAGATGAAGAAAGAAATACTAGAGGTAGAAAGGGCGCAGCACGTGTAAGAGTTCTTTGGATATTCTCTGACTTTCATCACAACCTACCTCTAACCGGTGATTACTGTAATGAATGAATATATTGCTGCAGGCAACTCTGCAGAATCTACATGCAGAAAAATTGCGCGAAATGGCTGCTGAATTTTATGTAGAGAACTGTGCAGAAAAACATGCAGAAAATTATGAAGATCATTATGATAAATGATAATTATAAAAATATAATTTTCCCCACAAAGAGAAAAAAAGGTCAATTAAAAAGCTGAGCAAAGGAATACAGCTAGGCTAAATTTTCCATGGGAGGATTCACAGTTCCCGTTTTGCTGGTGGGCATTCCGGCACGTCTTCCGAACTTGTACCTTGCGCCCCCCCCTACGGACCCAACCTACGGACGGGTAACCAGCTTTAATTCTGGTCCAAATCCCAGCTGTTTCGAAACTTCATCCCATCTGTTTTAAGATAGTGGAAATTTTAAAGACGTCACAACATGCTTATTACCCGAAAGAAGAACGGGAATTCTGCGCAACGAACGACATCCGTGCATGAAAATCGGCAAGTGCACAAAGAATCAATATAGATCTTTTATTTAGCAACCGAAACCAAAGATTATGGCTACCCTTTATGCCCAAGGCGCAGTCTGGGTGACGGACGGTTCATAGGTCAAATAAACATGGCTGTTGCTGCATGCTCCTTTTGATGTTGTCAACCGCTGGATTGGACCCTACTCTCCAATCCTGATTAAGATAACGCAGAACGTTGAATTGTGGTGCTGAATTAAGTCATTGAATGCAAATACATTTATATACTCAATGGAATCGATCAAGATGTTAATAACTCAGAAGACGGCTCAAGAGAACCGAAAGAACGAGGTGACCATCTATCAACTTAGGTGCTATTTATTAAGTAGTAATGAGTCTTCGTGGCCCATTATTGAGTTTCCCATGCATGAACGAGCACCTGGAAAACTGTCTCCGTGTCTACTACAACGAACATAGCATACAAGATAGGTTACGAACTCCTCAAATGACCACGCTGACAGTATTCTTCAGGCTTTGTCGTTTTCTTATAAGTTCAATGTTTTTCACACCCGTTGAACTTCAACGGGTTCCTTCCACTTTCCACTACGTATCTGTTTAATTATAAACCATCATCTATGAATTATCAGCGTTCCAGAAATCGGCTTTCGATTTTTTAACTTTTTTATATAAATTTAAAAGCGATATCCTTATGTTTTTTCTACTCGAAATCATTTCCCTTTTGTATAAACAGCACTACTACATTATTTTCAATTTTGTTCTCCTACTTTGATAATCAACGGATATTTTCGCTAGTATATATGTACGTAAAAATATGCCAAGAGGGTGGTCGATAAAAATGTAGAAACAAGCGAAAGACAAATTAAAACTCCCAATTTTTCGTTGGTATTGGCATCCACCTTTCTCAGGGTAGAGAGTAGGAATGAGGAAAGAGATAGAGATTGAGGTATGGGAGGGTAAAGAGGGGGAGACGAAGGTGTAAGAGGGGAAGGAGGGGAAAGAGGAAGAGCGGGGGGAGGGCGAGCGGAGAGGAAAGGAATAAAGGGGAGAAAAAGGAAGTGGAGGAAGCAGGGAGAGAGGAGATGAAGGGGAGGGAGAAACTAGTGCGATTTATTGAGTCCAGGGGGCGAAAAGGCCTGGTGGATAAAAATACAAGAAGACTCAAGATATTTGAGCTGAAGGAGAGAGGAAGAAGGGGGAAGGGAGGCAAGTAAACCAACTTTAAAAGTATTATTTAAGGTGGAGTTGTGGGAGGAGACGTGAATGGCGACAGGGAGAGATTGAGGTGAGACAGAGGTGAGTGTGCGGCCGATATCCACTCCTTTAATTTCTGCTAACCGTTTGATTCCTTTATCAGTCTTTATAATGACGTTTCTCATGATTTTCATGAAGCATTCAATCAATAGTTTTTCTCGCTAATCCTTCACTTTCTTTTCTTCCTTTGACATTGTTGTAATGATAAATATTGGCTGGTATGTCACCGAATCTCTTTTATAAGTTACTCTTCTACTATGCAGAAATTTTATTAAACAATTTTCCTCACTAACTCTATGATCATCACCTTGGTTGCTTCCGTACGACAAAGTTTTTCCTGGAGGCTGTTAGAAGAATTTCCTTCCAGTTGAATGCCGTCTTTGCTTGGGCTGCTCTCCACACTATATGTTTCTTGCTTCTTCCATCACTGTTGACTCTACTTTCCCGCTAAGTAGCGAAATGTTTCCACTTTTGCCAATTTTTGCGGACGTAGAAGTACTCTGGTAAACACTATTAATTCAGTCGCATTACAGATTATCAGGAAATGTTATAGAAATAAGCCATTGCGGATCCAGCCAATAACTTCACGCAGCAGTCTCCCTTGAAGTTCGAAGTGCATCATCTCCCCACAACTTCAGGCAAAGCGAAGCCTATTCTCTCTCTCTCTCTCTGAGGCCCTGATCGGGATTGGTTCCCTCGCCGAGTCACCACCACCACCACCTCCTCCACCGCCATCCGGGTTCCCCGACCACCACTTGCTTCCCCACTCCCAACCATCTCCCCCTCATCCCTGACACCACCCTGTCCAGTAGGTATGTCCCCAGTGCCATCCAGAGCGACCTAATTGAATCACTCTAGTGCCTTCGGCCCCACCGCCAGCACCACCACCATCCCCTCCCTAAACCAACGCCCCCCCAGCACCCCCGCTCCACCATAGCATGCGCCATCAGCACCCCTCTCTCTCCCCCTGCCACCTCGTGTATCTCTCACTCGTGAGCGTAACTAGATGACTCGTGGGAACCCACGCGCTGCGACGGGGCTGCAAGGGGGAGGGAAGGGGGAGGAGGGGGGTAGCGAAGAGAGAGAGTCGCGAAGGGGATGGTGATGGTGTGTAAGGGGAAAGGGTGACCATTGGGAATAGGGGGGGGGGGCGGATTGTAAAGGGAGTCCCAGGAGTTCTGATCGCCGCGGCCGCGGCGGCGACGGAACAAGGAACGGAGCAGACAGCGCGGAAGGCTTTATGGAGGGTATTCTTGGGGGAGAGAGTGTAGAGATGTCGGACTCAGTCGAAATAGAATTCAAGATGTTGCGATGGTAGAATACCGGCTACCCATCCAGAACAAACGGGTTAAACTTCCGGAAGTGGGTGAGATTTTTCATTCCGATACGTACTTGGGTGTCATGTTGAGAGAATTTTATGATGTCCGCCTCCATCCGTCCGATGGAACCTAAAAATGTTAAACTTCAGGTGCTTTTCGTTTAGAGAAGGTTGATTTCGACATCGGGTTTCTCTCCGCTCTTCCTGCATTACCCAAACAACTAAGACCCACCAACCGACGTCCTTAGGTTGCTTATCTTCAGTAACCACTCGTCTTGTGTGGGCCGAAAGTATTTGGAACCAAGCACAGATTTTTACACAGTACTTTTCGAACAGATAATTACATAGTTCGTACTTTCCACTCTCCATCAATAAATAAAATAAAAAATCAAGCCACTGTTACGTAAAGATACATCTCAATTTTCGTCCTTCATATTCCCTATTCCCTCTTTTCTTCATGGTTGGTGTCCTAAAATACCCTGCCTCAAGCGCTTGCGGTGGCTCGTAGATGTATATGCTGAAAAAAGGGGTTGCTGGTGTTAATGTGTAGGATGAGAGTCCGGAGAATGGACGATTCGCGGGAATGATTTTTTTCCCGAATATTCTAAATGAAACGGAAAAATAAAGTTGAATTGGTAAAAAAATAATAATATAGAGGGGATTTTCTCGCGAAACCAAAGGCTTGTGTTTTTATTATTGCGTGCGAGGCTTGTGCTGTGATGGCGCCCTATGCTGTGAATGTATCGTTTTGAGCCGTTCCGAGGGACGCGGAGGGCACTCTTATGTGATGGTGTGAATGAGCGAGGTTGGCTCCCTCGATTCTGGCTCAAAAAGGAATGAACGGAATCTTCTTGGAGAAAGGAATGCATGTGCTCCGATGTCGGACAACTTGAGTGGGAAGTAACAGAGATAATTGTTCCATTCATATTATTTTTACTTCGAAATCAGCATTCGGTTGATCAGCTATGTTTTTCTTGTTAAGTTTCAGAATTTTAAACTATTGTACTCTTTAAAAATCACTGATTCGTTTGAGATTATGGGATGTTTTTTTATTTAACCGCTGCCAACATAGTAAGTAACTGAGCCTCTGTAAAAATGTATTTAAAATGCCTATGTAAATTTAAAAAAAATATGAGAGTCGAAACTGATACGAGACTGAACATCTCGAGCTGAGACAGAAATTGACCCCCAATCTCGTCTCTTCTCCTGGCAACACTAAGTCACATTAAGGAATCGACTGAAGACTTTAGTTTACCAACCATCGTGTTCATATATGCAACAATCAGAAATGTTATAAAACTAAATTTAATTATGTTGCCATTCACTATTTAGGTGCCGTAATGTAATTCTGCTATTGAATCAAATTATGCGTGGGGAAAAGAAGTATTTAAATATGTTATTTCTACTGTTATATTCCCTCATTTTATGAATTCGAAAATGTTCTGTTCAATGTTGTGGAGCTTTAAAATAATTTGGCTGATTCCACGTAATTTTTAATTTAATATCACTGTTTTTTATCATTCGAATGACATTTTTAGGTCAATCTGTCAATAGTCCTGGTTACTGCCCCTAGTGTTTTTTTTTAATTTTTTTCTTTCCCTGATTTTATCAGGGTGTTCCAATCTACCGGAGTAGCGAATGAGTCTGTATTTCTCTAATGGTGCCATAAGTAAACTCGGTTCTCAGGTCCAGCCTGACATTTATGTTTAAACTCGGTTCCCCTGTTCTCTTCCAGGAGTCTTGAACTCCCGTGCTTTTCTTCGTGATTAAAGGTATTCCCATCCTAGTGTATCCAATAACCCAGGTGCTTTCATTCACGAGAACATAAAATTAGGAATCGTACAGGAAGGTGACGGGGGACGGACTTGTGAGGAAGGTGGTGGTGCTGAGTAAGAGGAGTGGTACAACGAGTGGGAGGCGGTGGTGTGGGGGGGGGGGCGGGAGCGATGCGGGATTTTCAGTTCGGATTAAATGAGAAGACAGAGGAGCGACAACTTCAGCGAGAAAGTAGTGTATGCGTCTGCGGGTTCGGACGGTTGAGGAGGGACTGTTTGAACAGCGTTTGCTGCCATCTGAAAAGGGGAAAAGAGGAAGGTGGTCGCTCGGTTGGGACGGGTAATGTTTGTACGTGGCGAGGAGGGAAGGGATGGGGTGTGGGAAGTTTTGCGTGTGTTTGTGTGTACGTGGAATGGCGAAGGGCGTGAGGACGACGTGGTGGTTGGGTGGGATGGGTGAGGAGGTTTGGGTCGTGAGCTTCTAGAGAGAGTTTCCCCGATGCTTGATGCTCTAGCGCGCAGTGGCAGTAGAGTAGCAGTGGATTTGCTCCAATCCGATTAACGTTCAGAAGGGTGAGATGAGGAGGATGGGATGCCGGGTGTCAAGAGTGACGTCATGATCCTTTTTTTGACATAAAACGCGAAGGGGATATAGGGGGGTGGTACGAAGATAAGAGGCAGAGATGAAAGAGGAGCAAGTGGCGGTGGGTTACCGGGGTGACAATCCAAATGCGAGCGTGCTCATGGGTGAAAGAGGGTGGGGGAATGGTGTGACATGACGCGTAAGCACTTGTATACAGAAATACATACTTTGTATTTCGTTAGGCCGATCTTTTGAATAATTTTTGTGGGGATTAATCTCCAAAGGACATGGATTATTGATATACCGCCTCGATGATGTTGGAATGGTCCACATATCGGCTTATTAGATGTAAATTCGTAGTTGGAAAACCATTATTATTTCCATTCCTAATATACGGTAAAAGCCGTTGTAATATTTTTACTCTCATCTATTTTTCAATGTTACATTTTTCATGGAAGATTTTGAAAACTTTTACTAAACGTTGATAAAACGATGTAATGAAGCATAAACCAGCTCTTCTCCATAAAATTGTTTATCAGATGAAATTTTAGGGACAGGTTTATTTGTGAACAATTACAGTTTTATAAAATTTGCAGATTTATCGCTAATTTAAAAAAAAAATATTTCAGAAATGTATACTGTGTGCAACTGGCATTATTCTTGCTCTCATTTGCAACGCTTCTGACAGGATTGGGTAACCTTCGGTTATCTACCTCAACGTATAGTTCGAGGTCATCAGTTCTGCTTGTCTGTGTACATTGCAAGTAGCCTTCATTTCTTTCAGGCATACCCCACCGAAATGAACGTCTCATAAATTCTTCTTCCGAAGTCTGTAAAATTAATTTAATTAATTAATTAATTAAAAGTAATTTTCATGTAGGTACTTGAATCTAAATCCTTTGTCTCTCTGACTTTTAATACTATTTAAATTTATTACATAGCTTCTCTTCTTGCGTTCACTGTTAATTTCTATGCGTCATGGTGAACGAAATCTAAGGAGAATCGGAAAATATTGATTTCTTTCAGCGTTCTTTATTCATTCCTGGAAGTATTTTTATTACGTCTGAACAAGCAAGAATTCTCAAGCTTCATGCCTAAGCAGGTGCATCCATGGTGCGTGCGCTTTTTCGAATATAGAGGGATACCCCTTCGCCCTCTCGATTATTTGCCTTTCTTCCCTAAATTTAACGGTTCATCACGACGGGCGAAAAAAATTCTCCCCTGAATGTGATTGATGGCTAAAGCAAGGTAAAAATTGCTGTGTGGATATTACCCCCTAAAGGGCAGAGGACAATATTTACGCTTCATTTCCGTCTATTTTTTTCGGAATGGGAAAATATAGGACACTCATTTTGGTGTGAGATAACTCATTTGTATTTGTTTGCCCTGTCAGCATTATTATTAACTCCTGTGTTAATTCTTATGCGTATTAGAATCTATATCGCATTAATATTCATCTATTTTAACGCGATGTTGGGCATGTGCAGGTTAACTATTTCAGATAAAATAATTTTATGTGCATAGATTATTTGTAATGTATAGATATTGAAGCCTTTTATTATGAATCAAACTCATAATTTTAGTTCATTTTTACTTGTCTAAAAAGTCTTTGGGAAAAAATCATAATGTGTTTTGAATAAATCATGGACTGTGATTGGACATGTCTTTCAAAATTCAAATAATTTACTATTTGGAAATTAAAATTGGCAAATTCCTGTAAAATTATGTCACAATGGCTGGTAAATAGAAGTATTCTAATGTTTTGAGGCGTCAGCCATAAGCCTACTGCCGAAGAGAAACTTTGTTGATGTACAAACTATCAGTTTTTGGCTTCCAAATCGAGCCTTGAGGTCGGATTTTCTCTTTATAGATGTCAGTGAAGTGAGTAATGAACTTTATTGCTGTATGCTTGAGAGTATTCTCAAAGCGTAGGAAAAGTCCGAGTGGTAACATAGTTTTTATGTTAAGTGAACTCAATTTTTCATCACTTCGCTATTTTTCTCAAGAAAAAATTGAACATTTATTTTAATGGTATTTCATTGTAACAATACTTATGTAACAATTACTGCTTTTATTTTTATGACATACATTTTTGTAATTTGCTGGGGGCTCAATTCTGGTCTAATGATCTTGGAGACCACCTAAAGCTCCCGCTCCTTTGCTGTTACCAGTTTGTGCAACAAAGCATTTTTGGGAGAAAATAAATTATTATTATTTGCTTATTTTATTTCAAATTGACTTCTAAAAATTCTATTTCAAATTAACTTCTATTTACATCAATTTTAACTAGCTACCACTTAATTCTAGGTATTTTAAACGTATATTTTATCACATTACACGTACCTATTAAATGGTTGTTTCTTCTGTTGAGCAGTATATTTCTATTATGTCGTGTTGTTAAAGGTTGGAGTGGAATTTTTTTATTTTGTTTTAAAACAAAGGTCATTCGAATTCTGGATGAATGTAGGAATCCGGTGAAACGTAATAGATTCAAATGGCTCATTAGTGCTCGAACGCGAATCCCATATTTATTTTTCGCCGCCCGCCTGGTCATTTCGGCTCTTCCTAATCCGATCTTAGCCAGCCATCCCCTCCCAACGGTCCACATTTGAGGCGGCGGCGTCTGAAACCCAAAACCGTGAGCGTGAACCCCAAGCCAAGGGAATTCTCGTCCCATGACCGCCGCCGCACGGGATCAGCGGAGCGTGTCCCTGTGCTAATGAGGGGTAGGGGCAAGAGTGGATGGATCCTTTTGGCCTTTTCGTCCCGACCCTGCGTCCCTCGCAGGAAGGAGCTTGCGGAGTAGGTTGGGAAGGGTGGAGATAAGATGAGGGGGGTAGAGCCTAGGATTGTCCCTAGAAATCCTCCTTTTTCGCCTTCTACCTCTGTGGGGAGAGGAGGAACTACTCCTTGCGCCCGCATTTCAGTTCAGAGTGGAAAATCCTCCGAAATCCTTTGGAGCTGAGGGGCCGCCGCTTTCGTCTTACTTATGGAGATCTGGTGGATGTGGTGGTTACAGTACCGCCTTCCCATCCCTAGGGCCCAAGTTCGAATCCCTCAATGTCGAATTTGATCTCGGAATCTCGATCCCTATTTATGTTCATTAAGAAAAACATTTCAAGTGTAGTGCTCCGTCCATCGATGGAATTTTAAATTATGGACCCTTGTGCACCGTTTTTTCAGGGTAATCTAATGCCGACGCTGGGTTTCCCTCTTCTCTTCATCCATTCCCCATTTACTCCTTCCCTTACCGATCTACTGACCTTTGCTAAAATGGTGCAAATTAATTACCTCACCTGGCGGTCGCCTCGTCAAATAACGAACTTTCGTCTTACCCTGCTCTCTCGTCGTCCGGGTCTCTCTCATTTGTTTTTCCCTCCTCTGATTTCCGGCCAAAGAAGTGACTCAACCCTATGGCTCCCACCCGCGTCGTACGTTGCGTCGCTCCATTAGCGGTCAACAATAGGACTGCCAGATGAGGAAAGACTGAGCGCCCACGTCGGAGTAGGGTTTGGGGGGGGTGGCGAGGAAGGGGGATTACGTTTCCGATAGCAATAAGTGCTGGCGGGAGTAGGAGGAGGTTGGTAATTTACTTTCAGGTTTTTTTCATTTGGCTTCAATTTCGCCTGTTTAAATATTCAGGGTCATTTGGGAATTAATGGAGAGAGCAAAAGGACCTTGCGTAAGAGTGATTGACGATGAATAATATATTGATCTTTTTTTTTATCCGAAAAAAAACGCTTCCTTTATTTGGTTAGAGTTGTTAAAAAATATCTTCTTCCCTATGACCATGTTTATTCATTTTTCCAACGCATAGGGGTTCGTCTATCAACGGTGGTTGAACTTCAAGAAATGTAGTCTTTAAGACTTTCAATCCCTGGTTTTTCCGGCTCTGACGTCAGTTTTCAATCGCAGGAATTTATTGATTCACGTCACTTCCTCCCGTCTGAGGAATTTTTTTAGATTTGAAACTGAATAAAATATTCATTTCCCATTTCCATTGGGGCGCATGTAATAAATAGTGATGCAGAAATTGCCAATTTGCGATATTGACAATCTCTCTCCCCTTTCCTTTCATACAGCATACTCTCATTTATCATTGAAGTCGATTTAAATTTATAATTAAAAATTTGGTCAATTATTTATATGCCAGAACTGCATTTTTAGAATGTCGATGAATATTAGTATTTCAACGGCCGAGAGTTACCTTTGCGCGGATTATGGAAACTTGCACTGAGACCACCTGTGGGCTGCGTGGGCTGAATTTCATATACTTAAAGAAATTATGTTTGCATAAGGGACCGAGATTGATCTCAGAAAACTCCATTATGTATTTTATGAGGAATAGCAAACGATTTTCATAAAAATTATTACTAATATCGATTTGTTTTCTGTCTGTATTGCTTCCTCAGAATACCTCATTACTCAATGGATTAGAATCATTACTTTAGGAGCCCCTTGCTCCTACCTAACATTTATTTACTATCCGATCATTTATGAATCTTTCATGATTTTTATAATAAATTATATCGATTTCGCATGGTATATCTTAATTCTTAGGGAAAAATATTCCTTTCTTTAGTGAAATAAGCTGGGTAGAAAGCGATTTCTGGGCAAATTTTGTTTCATTCATTAATTTTTTAATCTTACACCTTAATATCTTCAGAAAAAGGTAACATGGCTAAGAATCTATTTTTTTCGTCCAAAACTAATGCTGTTTTTTGTTATCATTGAAAAGTGGGTCTTCAAAATAGCCGAGCCGTGATAATTGAGAATAATTAACTTATTCAAAACATTGTTTTTCCTGCGTTTGTGTTAATACCAACGCTTCTTTATTAGCTGAAATGCTTTGAAGTATCTCAGACATTCCATCATGCTTTCGTCGGAAACCTAGGAATGAATTTAAATAGTGGGCCGAATCACAAATACGTCCCTCACAGATTATCTCTTAAGGTAGCGTATGCTAAACTTTCATTAACGTAATGAGATGATTTAGTAAAACTAATGCTGAAAGAACTCCACTCTCAGCAAACCCATTCCTCGAAATGTTTACAGTATGCTAAGTCGGTATTCCATCATTCAAACGAGACAAACTAAGGCTGGAAGGCCTGTGCGATTCCTTCGAAATCCCACGCTATTAAAATAATCCCTCGGCAAAAACTAAAGACACGACGCAGCGGAATGGGTTGGACGGAGGGAGGAAAGCTAAGAGTGGGAGGGGCGCATCTAAAAACAGGGGAGGATTATAAGTGGGTACGTCACCTTTGTGGGAAGGAACGGAATAAAGGAGCGACCCGCCAGCCTTTCAGGGGCTTAAAAGCCATCGTGGGACCGTACATTTACGTGACACGCTCCGACACTCCGTCGGGTCGGACAACGTTGGGAGGGACGCGATCCTTCCATTTCCTATGTCCGAATCCATCGCACAAACTTCCGTGAGCCCAAAATTTTCCAAACTCTTCGAGTTACTCAAGAAATCCTTTCTACAATTCTGCATTCTCCTTAGAGCCGTATTTTTTTCCTCTCCCATGTTATTTATTCATATCCCCTCACTGGTGTTTCTATCTTCGTTATATGTATTTCAAAACCTAGGCGTACTCTTTCTTTTAATTTGCCTGGGAACCGCATGCATCTCTCTTTTTAGTAAGTCCATTGAGAGAAATGAGAGGAAAATTTTAGGAAAGGATGGTATTAGATATTCAATTTCTCAACTTTTATCTTTATAAATTCTTGTGGATGTGTGCAAAAACTGTTATTTTCATGAAATTATGCGGTTAATCAAAATGGAAAACATTAATTGCAGTTTTTTTTAAATATTTGAAATATGTTCAAGAACTAAATCATGAAAATTGATGGTTTGTTACATAAAGATATGAAAAATAACATAATCATCATAAGTTATATGGCTTATGATTAGTTCATTTTGGCTCATTGTGATTTTCCTTTGGCTAGTTCCATTATTTCGTGATTACTCTTATGCCAACAATTAAAAACAAAGTTCATATAAAAGCGTATCAGGCTTAACATTGTGGAAATACTTTATGTCCATTTTAATTAAAACAAAGTTGTCAAAACTACTAAAGCTGCCACCGAATAGTATATCGACCCATGGCATTATGATGGTAAAAATACGGTAATGTGTTTTCTCAAGCAAAAGTTTTTAGTGTTCACATATCCCACCGTTCTCCCATCACAGCAGTGTTGCAAGACATTCAGCTAACTTTGAATTCGAGTTACGATCCATGCTCGTCGTTTCATCGGCCATGTCAGGCAACAGTCACCTCTCCTCTTCTCACTCAATCTCCTGTCCAACTTTTGTTTTCTTCTTACTTCTATTTCTTCCGCGGCAGTCCTCCACACTCTACTCACGTCTTTCTCACCGACATAATCCCTTCCCTTCCCCCCCCCCCCCCCGTCCTTCATCACCCCCTACCCTTCTTCCCTCGCCCCTTCCTATAGCTCGCTTGATCCCCCTTTCTCGAAAGGCATTAATGAAGCCGCTTCTTCCTTTATTTTTTACTGCCCTACCACCCCATTCCTCGCGAAACCCTCTCCCACCACCTTTCTTTCCACCCCTAGCCTCTCCCCTCCGTACTCGCAGCAACTCTTCTCTCCTCCCCCCGTTAAAATAACCTCTTTTAAGGCGCCAATCAAGCGTGAATGCACCCTCGTGTGTATTTGCCCTTCCAAATCGCTTCGGAAAGCCTCAGGGGCGGCGGCTGCAAAGGAGGAGGATGGGGAAGGATGGTGTGCGATGGTGGGTGGATGGGGTGAGGGTGTAGTCGTCCACTTATCCAGACCTTCTCTTTTAAATCCTCCAACCCCCTCCACGTCCATGCCCCTTGTCTCCCATTCTCACTCACTCCCCGTTTGTGTGCATCCATATCTTCCACTCCACGCTCCTCCCAAACGTCTTCCTGCCCCTTCTTCCACGAATTTCCTTCCTCCGTCCCGGAACAGTCGTTCTAATCATGGGAAGGAGGAATAATATTCCTTTTTCCTGCAGTTTTGGAGTACCTCTCGCCTTTTACGCCCCTCGCCCCTTTGGAGATGCTTCCCCCGCCTCAAGTTCTCCTTAAATATTCCTCTCTTTCTTTACTACTACTAATACTCACTCATTTCTTCCCTTTAGGCATAGTGCACATCTCCCCGCAATATCCCAGACCTCTCCATCTCGCACCCCGTCCTTAATCCCTGCTCTACAGAATGTCCGCCCACGATTCTCGCCGCAGTTTCGTGGCTATTGCAAATCTTGGGTCCGAAAAAAAGCGCTTTAGGGAAGGAGCGAAGTGTTTGTAAGATATAAAAAGACCGTAATCAAGTTTTCTCCCGACTCCTCTTGCAATATTTGCGCCATTTCAATTCTAAGGCACAGTTCGTCCCGCTTGCCCGAGTTTTCCCTCATCTCTTCCTCACTTGTCCATCGCTTTCCATGTCCGTCCGAAAATCTGATTAAATTTTTTTCTATCACCTCCCTCAGTCGCATTCTTCTCGTTTTTTTATCTCCAAATTCTAATTTGATTCTCCACATTCTCTTCCGCTTTCCTTCCTAGTCCATTTTCTCTCATCCCTTCTCCCATTCATTTCCAGGTTCTCATTTCAGGCGCTCGCAATTCTTCAACCTCCCTCCATCTCTTACGATTCCTCTCTTAAATCATCCCTCCGTTAGTACCCTTTCTGGTAAGGGAAAATACGTGGAGCATTTAGCTTACGCATATGCTTCATGCAAAAAACTATCAGTTACCCATTTCATTAGTTATAATAAAGATTAATGTAAAAAAAATAATTTCGCTCAAAATTTTCCTTAAGAGTAGGAGCTCTTGCTTGTTAAGTTTTTTTTATAATTTAACTGTACTACTTAGCTCTATAGGTTGAGGGCCCATACCCGGGCTAAGATTCATTGATCTTCCCCACTTACAATCCTTGCGATAAGATTTTCTGGGTTCAATGAATTTTCATTAATCAGAAGGTGTTCCAGGGAAACAGACACTACTACTCAAAATATCTGTGACTCGTATGTAGCCCATGCACTTGATATTCTCCATAATAAATTATCAATTCGTCCGCATCTCATTATACATATTGGGTGAGGTTTTGTTTCAATATTAAAGTGAAGGTGTTACATCCCTCTTTAAGTATTATCACGAAAAAGTCACATTTTTATCGCCCATTAATTTGCTAATACCGTTACCAATGATGCAGAATATGTTGAAATAATTTTTGTCATCTCGCGTATCCAATTCGTTTTAATTATTTTAATTTTCTAAATAAAATGCATATGCAATGCAAATAAAATGCAAAGTGATCATGTTCAAAAAAATTAATTTTTCGTGGTACGATCATGTTCATAATGGAAGTGAAGGCAAGAGTACAAAAATATTTTGCATTGATAATACTGATTCATTCCAAATTTAAGTTGCCCTAATTGTTTTACTTCCATACTGCGGTGAGTTTCTAATTTACTATCGGAGACAATTTCTTTATTGGTCATTTTTCCGTCTTCGTAGTTAAGTAAGCCGAGATATTCTTTTATTGATACGCTTTTTATATTATTTAGCCCCAACCAGTGTTTGAATTGAACACATTTCCCACACTTTAAGTGACTAAAGATTAAAATAAATATACATATACTGAGTCATAAAAAGTGGTTTGAGCTTTGATCAATAGAAAATTATCTTCTGGCGTGGGCAATTTGTTGAAATTATCAACGATTTTCGATTTAAACTAAGTAAAAAGTAACTTCGAGATGACGTGAGAGTCCCTTAGCGTCGTAAAACAGGAATTCAGACCACCAACAGTCAGATTCAACTGGTAAGGTTCACGGTGGAGTCCAATCGAATAATTACGCATATCTCTGACCTTTTTCTCCTCGACCTCCTGCTTCCATTCCGTTATGCTTTCGAACGCGCCTACCATTAAATAAAACAGAACAGAAACCCGGAGGAAAGGATCTGATCTCCTAAATCCGACGTAAAAAACATGCAAATTCGCAGGAAGTAGAATGTCCGCATTCGGACCTTGAGTATCGGGAAAGGCAACGAAAAAAGGGTCCGATAAAGTTGGGGGCAAAAATAATATCGCCAGGCGTGGAGCCTCCAGCTCGTGATCTTATTAAAGCCTCCATTTATTCACCATCTAACACCCGGATCCCTTCCTCTCCCCCGCACTCCTATCCCCCCGTCACTTTATTTTTCTCCCGCCACCTTCTCTATGGAAAACCGAGGGTTAAAAAAAGCCGACGATCATAACTTACAAGGATGAAAAATTTCCCTAGATTCCACTATCCGTCTCGCTATCTGCCTCCGCCAGCGGGTCTTCCTCCTCAGAAAACTGCGCCCTTAACTCCCCTAAAGTGAAGGACGAGCTGGATACCCAGGAAATGGAATTCAAATAAATGGAAATGTATTTCAGAACGGGAAAAATTTCATGGGAATAAGAGTCTTAGTCGGTAGCCTTAGCCCAGAAGTGGCATTGGGTCGCGGCGGAGGAGGCGAGGGAGGAGGAGAAGAGGCCAGCCTTGGTGAAGTACCTCGAAAACTACTTGGTACCCACTCACCCCTCTCACTTATCGTATTATTTAGCTCTACGGGGACGCAAATGAAAATATTAGGCATTCAAGAAAAAATGAACCACTTAGGAGTGATTTATTTGGAAGTGAAATCGCCTTTAGCATACTTGTAAATCTAGGTAAAATTTTCTCGTAGTAGAGTGTTTAGCTACTTCCGATGAGGTTCATTGTTCTGAGGTTCAAAAAACCGCTAATTTAAGGGTAAATACGGTAATTTTTTTTGCATTGGTTTTCTATTTTAATGCTTAGGATTGTAGGTACTCAGTATATTCGTCCGTCATCTGGCGGAAACAATTAATAGCAGAAAAAATATACAAATTATATTTCTCTTCCTAAGTCTCTACTACGACAGTATCTTATGGTAAATTTTAACTTCAGTTATTTTTCAGCGGTGCAATTGAATTTGACTGCATAGTCGAAACCTAGTTCGTGTAAAACAAAATTTCTGTGCTCATGGTTGAAAAGGTAAGTGTTCTCATTGGCCGCGTATATTTAAAGCTGGTAAAAAAATGCCTACGTAAAGATTTTAGTGGGTAATAATGTAAATAAAGGACGGGGGAAGTGTCTAATATGGATCGTTGCATTGTATGGTGCAGAAACATGGACTTTGAGGAAAGAAAATGAGAATAGGTTGTAAGCGTTTGGAATGTGAGCGTGGAGAAAAATAGATAAAGTGCGATGGACGGTAAGGAAGAAGAACGAGGAAGTGCTCTACATGGTTGGTGAAGAGAGATAAAAAGGCTTTCGGAAATTAGAAGAAGGCAGAGTAGGTGGTTAGACGAGGGAATGAGAGGCGAGGTGATGCTTAAGGCCGTGATAGAGGAGAGGATGTTGGGTAAGCGGGCTAGGGTTAGAAAGAGATTAGGCTTAGTGGATGGGAGTGAGAATGGTTGGAGGTATGCTGTGCTGAATGGCGAAAGGGTGTATAGAGACAAGGGCCTTCAGCTGTAAAATATTAATACAGATATCCCTAATTAATCTAAACCTGCCTTTACCGGCAAATCACGTATAATAAAAAATAAATGATGTGTCTTCAAAGTGAGGAGTGTTACAACAACGTATTATCGCACTTTTCGTTCCGGATATAAATTCTCAAATGCCAGCGGCTCATCGCTTTGACGCCGAAAGCAGTGTTTTTTTACTCCCCCTCTCCCATCTCTCACGCACCTTAAAAGCTTGTCTGCTCGTTCCGGAGGACTCCCCGTCTTCTGGCTTCGAGCATGTAGGCGTGTGAGTGGGGATGGCCTCAGAGACTGAAGCATGGAGGTGGAATGGCTAAGAAGGAATGATTGGTGTTAAGAGGGAGGAATGCGAGTCGGGGGATGGATGCGAGAACGCTCGTTTCGCCTCACACTCCACTCGTGCACGAGTCAAGGGTAATGGCACTGAAAACTGCAGCGTTGCATGTCGAGTTTTATGTGACGAGGAGAGAAGGGGTTGAAAATTGAGGGAGCGTCGGGGAAAGAACAGGGTGAGTCTGGGGTGAGGGGGTGGGTGGATTGGGGGGCAGGAGAGCGAACGAGGTAGGCTAATAATGCCGACGCCGAAGCCTTTTTCCTATATATCCCATCTCAACCCACACACACTTAGACGTTCACGTATTACTGGCTGCTCCCTTCCCCACCCACCCCACACCGCTCTTCACCCTCAGCCTTCCGGCCAACCCCCAATCTCGTGCTCCTACCCCGCTTTCATCTCGCACCCTCTCCACAACGTTTGCCGGGCACTCTGATTTCCCCCCTTACCACCTCGTCCTTGCCCCTGCGGAACAGTGAAATCCCGTCCAGAATCCTTCTTGAGTCTCAACCCATCAACAATTCGGGGAATCCCAGGTCTACTCTCCTCGCTCTTGACGGCGAGCAATGAAATATTTGCGAAAACGCACCCACTCCCCCCTCTCGTATCCAGGGGAGGCAGGGATCTTGACGTCACCCTGCATCACCAAATCGAAAGACCACCCCATGCTCCAACCGGTCTCCCCTGCAATCCGTCCCCCTCTACGAATCTTTTACTCCCGAGCCTTAATATCGGATCTAGTAATGAGAATCTCTCGACGCTCACCATGTGTGGTCCTCAGCGACGCATCTGCTGCCGGGGCGATTCTCTCCGCTTGTCACTTGCCTTACATGCCCGCTCGCGATGCTACAGCAAGTGCAGTATGAATCGCCCGCAATCTGCTACACCCGCGTCGAGTCTGCCTCCCAGTCATATTTATCCAGTTAATAAGCTCCAGTTCCTACTTTACTGAACACAAAAGTATCTAGCAAAAATCTAAAGCAGTTATCGCATTTTGGTTAATATTAAAATTAAATTTTTAATGCTTATGAACTATTTTTATGATGCTAAAATTTTAAGTTGTATACTTTATTTTTCTATTTGATGATATCAAGATTTTCTGCGCATGTAAGAGTTTCATCAAGATACAGTGAACTCAATTGATTCGTGGTACAAAAGATTCACCACTCGGAGCCTCAGGCTGGTAGTTTTTTGAAATGGCATTTTTGCCATATTGGTATGGAAATTGAATACGTGTATTAATTGGCAGTATTGCTTGTCTATGAATCGTATGAGATGAAATTATTTGGTCTTTAACCCACTTCACTATACACTTATACAATCGATTTGTTAGTCGGGTTTGGAATAAAGATTCCTGTGCGCCTCCCCGATTAGAGATTATTTCGTGGAAGCCAGTGCCTTCCCTTGTCCCGCGTTTTTTTTCCATTTCTTCTCTCCCCTGCAAATGCATCCCCTGGAGTGAACTTCGATGCGGGGAGTATAATTGGCCGTTGTTTGTTTTCAGGAGCTAATCACTTATTTGGAGGATTCCTTTAGGCATGGCAAAAACTGTGTTGTAGTGAAAGAAAGCGATGGATAATTTTGCGGAAAATTATGTGGCCCTTATCAGAATAAGCTTAAAAGTTTTTTTCAACCTGTAATACAATAATCTCCTTTAATTCGTCAACAGTGGCGTTTCGTAATGTACATACTTCCTGTTTCTTTCCTGTGTTAACTCTAATTTTATTCTTTTAAGTCCATATTGTCATGGAATTGCCCTTAAACATATTCAAACTATGCTGTCACCCGTTCTATTGTTTTTATTTTCCAGAGTGTAGATGGTATTTTGTTATATTGTTGTCTACTTATATTAATCATTATTAAAATAGCTTTGTGATATCAATGATCAACGAAACGTTTTACTGCCTGGCTCTTGCTTGCAACGGATTGAATCGGTATTGCGTACTATTTTATTGGAGCTCTCCCTCAATTGAGAGATGGGCTAAGATTATTTTATTCTGTTTGGTACATAGTTTTGGGGTACCTATAAAATTAACCGCCAAGTTGGCAAACATAGTTAGTGCATTCATAATTATGTTAAAATAAATCTTCTCATTTGTTAAAAGAAACAGGTTATATACATTTCCAATAATAAAGTAAAATACTGGATGATTAAATAATGTGCAGTAAGTCCTTTTTTTTCCTCCTCTCCCTCATGTCCTCTTCTGATCTTGTTTCACAAAATACGTGTCTTTTTCTTACAAAATAAAATAATATCAAACATCTTTTCAAGTGTAATGAAAAAGGGTTTTGTGTACTTTCCCATAGCGAAATAAAAATGAATAATGAGGTGATGTGCAGTAGTAGGTCTTCTTTTCTTCGTCTCCTTCATATCCAATTATGCACTTGCTTTACAAAAGTGTATATATCTTCTGTATTTTTACATTAAGGCATCTTCTTCTTTCTTCATTTCGGTATTGCGTGCTGTGATTATTTCAGTGGCTGGTTTTTAGTTCCCATATTCCAAATCTTCATATTGTGCAAATCTCGTAACGGCTGGTGGACATCATAGCTGCATATTCGCCGCAGAAATATTGTGACCTCCCTCGGAAAAATTAACTACCATATCAATAAAAATGATTTAAGGTAAAAGTTGTAATTATGCTAGAAATGATTGATTCTCGGCAAGAAGAAGCCGCAGAGCTATCTGGGTGGAACGCCAAAATTTCCAGAAGCCACGAGCGAACGAGATATGCTTGCGTTCCGTCGCATTTTATTTCTTATACTTAAGCGCCATCTCGCGATGGAATGGTCGTGGCGGCAGTCAACAAAACGTTTTTTTTCCTTCCCGACGGTATATTTTTAAAACATTATGTCCCAAGTGACGGTCTACTCTTTGGGAGGATGGCATCATCCAGAGCTTAGAATTTGAACGATAGGGGGGTCGCGGAAAGGGAGACCGCCTGGGAGGCAGCCCAACCCCCCCCCCCTCCCCGCACTTCTTCCCCTGGCTGCGTGCCCGCCTACCCCCCAACCCCCGCACGTCTTAACGCATTATACAATATAGCCCTCCTCCCAGTTCCAACCCCACACGCTGCACACGGGCACACTAGTATTTCCTCCCCCCCGTTAGTCTTCGTCCAATTCCCATCCTCCCCCACCGCCACCCCGCAATTCAACCCCTCTATCGCGTTAGCCCTCTATGCAGAGTGAGGAGTGCATCTCTTCTCGCATTCTCACCCCCTCATGTATGAATGCATGTACGTTCGGACCCTTTCCAAGCAGCCTTCCCTCTTCCCATGCCTCGTTGCGAGTTCTCCTTTTTCCAGGCCCAACTATGAACCACCCTCGTCTCCGTCTCTTCTAACACGTAACTACCCTCTCTCCTCCCATAGTAATTCCAATTCCCAGAGTAATTCTTGTCCTCCTTAACCCTTGCCTTCGTTGCTGGACTATTGGATCGCGAATACTCAAACCGTTCGCACAGTTGTGTGAATTAACTGGTGGTGTGCAAATGCAATGAGAAAGTCAGATAGAGAGTGATTATTTTATCCTAATATCGACGACGCGCGGAATATATCGCATTTGTTGGGGACTTTTTGAATAGGCTAAATGAAAAATAAATTCAAAGGTATGCGGAACAAGTAACTTAAGCGGACCCACCCGATGACGGTAACTCGAATCTGATTGGTCCATCCAGCGTCCCAGTCCTGGTGGATTATTATTGACGATTTCGTTGGGGATATCTTACACTTCAGTTAATTTCGGAATTAGATAAATTATAAAGAAGATCCACCTCATTTGTGAAAATAAGAGTGATATGAGGCAGTTAATTGTAGATGGGTAAATTGAATAACAAGAAGTTTAGTCCCTTGAAACGCGATGAGAGCAAACGAGATAAACATTGTCTTAGGTAAGTACTGTACGCTGAGTATAATTTTGTCGCAGACGAGCATATTATCGTACCCCACTTCTATGGTAGTTTCAGCCTCTCAGATAAAATAAGAGCAATAGACCAACTGAGTGATCGGCTTAGTTGCGTATTTTTCCTTCGCACAACGCGTGACCACGACAGAACCACGGAAAGCATATACACAATGAAATTCAACTCCATTGCATTAATTTTAAAAACTACCTATCTTATTCACAATAAGAAAAGAAAAATGTCTGGTGTCCTGAAATCCCCTGCCTCACACTCCATTGGTGGTCCTCAGGGTACAATGTAGATGAACCCGTCGCATCCTACACTCTGCCCTCTTCTCCCTCCCAATTCCATCTCTCTCTGAAATGCAAGCACACACGAGCATACAACCCACTACTCCCCCCATCGCTCTACCCCTTGTCCGGGCCAATTCCGGCCGTCAAGTCATGCCATACCCAGTGTACTCATGGATGGGGAGAGGGATTGGTGGGGTTCGGCGGAGAAGGAGAGAGAGTAGTGTGGCGCGTTGAGTGCCATAGACTGGAGAAAGGAGGCAATAAAAGCGGGGAAGACTTGTTGGATTTTGGCTCAACACGTATGAGTCGGCGTCTCCAAAGCTACAAATATCAGACGAC
The DNA here is from genome assembly GCA_963573305.1 of Pyrrhosoma nymphula. Taxonomy (NCBI): domain Eukaryota; kingdom Metazoa; phylum Arthropoda; class Insecta; order Odonata; family Coenagrionidae; genus Pyrrhosoma; species Pyrrhosoma nymphula. The sequence goes on along the minus strand of OY754327.1, from coordinate 155,984,992 downwards.
CTAGTTTCCGTGCCATTAACACCCGCCATAGACGTCGAGTCCACAATGTCACGCTCCCGGTACTCCCGTCGACGGGGGATGGTTATTCTTTCCCATATTCTCCGTGGCCCTCCCCTCCCTCCCTCTCTCTCTCTCTGCAAAACACGTTCGGTCTCTCCTCTTCCACCTCCCACGTACCTACTCCCCTCGCCCCTGAGACAGGGGAGGTTGCAGAGTGGAAACTGCTCCTCCGACCCTTGCACTTCTCTCTCCCCCCCACAACGTGAGGAATTTTTACATCGCATTCAGATGAGGAAAAATTCCATGTGGGTCAGCCACAAGGGGAAATTTTATTCCTTCCCAGGATGTCACTTTATGGCGTCACGGAGTACCCTTTTATTTTTATTTTTTGAAGCGACATGTTGTACTGCGAATAGAGGGTTCTAAGTGCTCCCTATATGCGTATATATTTGTGTATGTGTGTCCGAAGCAATTTTGTTTTTGCTCTCTACAGCAATGTACCCGCAGTGGCACTCGCAAAAAACTGGCACTCGAGAGAAAAAAAGGGCGGTATCCCATAGAATGTAACGATTTCATGCCATTGTTTCCTGTATGTGACCATTTTTCGTTTGTTTATTGGAAGAATCCAGTATTATCGGGCTTGAACGCGTCATGTCATTTTTAACTTTTCTTACCATTCAGCGTTTGATATGAAAAATAACTCAGTGGTTACTTTTATACGAATAGTATCATGATCCTCAACGGCTATCTCGCTGGATGTGCTTTTTTCGCCCGTGAGCCGTTTTGCGCTCAAGTTTGGATCAAGAGATTCATAATCCAAGAGGGGAACCATGCTGCAAGGGTATACATGCCATTATGGGAACACTCGCTCATCGTCAGTGTTGGAAACATTTTGGAGAGCCCAAAGGATTGACATCGTCATCAACCCCCCATATCTGATCTTCTTTATAAATTTAGCAGCTAACCCAAAATCTTCCTGAGCCGATACGTCTCTTTTTCTCTGTTGAATCATTTAGTAAATGCTTTTATCTCTCAGTGAATATAATGTTCCATCCAAATTAATTTGCATAGCCCTGTCTAAAAGGCTTTTTTAGAGTCATGAGTATGTTGATCTTTCGATTTACTTGTTTTATTTAATTAAATATTTGTCCTATTAGCGTGATATCAGGTGCAGTAGAGTTTACTACGGTGTAAGATCGAGGTCATATTCTTCCGAAAAGGCTTCAAATTGATTTCTAGGGAATTAATTAATATTGCTTGTTGAAGTTTGAACTGGTAAGTTTTTCACCACATCAATGTTGTGAACATTTTCTTGAAGAGTGTAAAACATCCATTATTTTACTTTCTAGTTAGCACGAGAAAAATTAATCTAGTATTTTTACATGTTTATTATTGAATTCTCAGTAATACAGTATTTAACGTGAGAAACATAATACCTTCCTCCACTTATGTGTGGACAATTCTTTTGGAATTACTCTTCATACCTAAAATTGAAGTTAGTTTGAACAAATTTGACAAAAGTACATTGTGGTACATAATTACCATTACTTTTCTCATGCATCACTGTTCATGTTATATTTTTCATAGTACTACCGCCTCAGTTGTAGCCTATAAAATTCGGAGCGATTTTCAAACTTTTCTATCGTGAATGATTCAGAATCGTGATGCGGACGTGCAAAGAAAATCGCTGATGGTAGAATATAGCGGAGAGCTGCTCTAGGCCATCCAAGGAGTAATCACTACTGCCTAAGTAAGAAAATAAATTACATATCTAAGCTTGAAATTGAACTCATTTTGCTTTCCTATCTACCACTTAGCATTTCCATAGTATTAAATCATTATCTTAGTGATGATATATTCAGAAAAATTGCTCCTGCCCATCATTTAATATACTGTCGGAAACTTTCAGTTCGTCTCATGTCATATTTCTCCCTATTGATCCTTGCAAGTATCCTATTCTCATGTGTAGATATATTATGCCAATTTTCAGAGCTAACATGTTATCTCGAAGTTGGAATGGGAGTAGGATAGAATTTGGCAATCGTTTCGTTCCCCTATTTCTTTGCTCTTCATCCTTACCCTCTCTTGCCACCAGCACTTAACCCATGCAAAGCCTTATCTCGGTCGTTTACTTATTCGCGCTAAGCTCGAAAATCTGTTTTACGACTACTCTTCGGGCGCATGCGCAAAATGGCTATTTCTTTTTCTACTTTGTCTCCCCGCTCTTCCACGCAGCAGTTTTGCCACCATGGAGACTCGGTGGACCCCCCTACGGTCGCACTCACTGCCCATCTCCGTTTTATTTTGCACATCCATAACATTTACGGCGCTGCGCTATCTTCCGAGTGATTATGTGATCGTTATAGTGCCTTTGCGAGAGAAACCGTTAAACCCCGAAACAAGCGCTGGTCATTCTCGAGCACTTCTTAGAGATTATTGTCCGGCTATTTGCTACCCTATCCTCAGCATTCTCCTTGACGGAATTCGCCCCCCCCCCACTCCGGTACAATATTACACCTTCACGGCTTCTGTCAACTCAAGTACTGGAAATCGTTATCTTTTTAACGGTGTGAATAAATGCTCAAGAAACATTGTTTTGAATGTGTTTTCATCGAGACTGAGAAACTCATTCCCTTCCCTCCATCATTAACATCATGAAATAATGCTCTTCGAATATGGTCCATTCAATAGGATTAGAAAAAAATGACTTCGGTGTTGGTTGGTTTGGAAATTTGACTGTTGTTTAGCTTATGAGTATTTTTTATGCGATCATTGCCAGCCAGTGATACCGAATTGATACAGCAGGAGAATTAAGGAATACTGTAGATGCTTCTTTGTCAGAATAGTAATGATGCGAATAAGTTGACCATATCATTTGCTTTCTATAATTTTGGCATCAGCAATACACAAGTTGATATTTTATTAGTGCGATAAGTTTTTCAAGAACTATAATTATACCTATATTTGTTCGTTTTTTAACCTATTCATAAATAATTATTTCCCAACTTTAATAACTATAATGTGAACTTTGACGATAACTTCTCCCCTTAAACATGCCTATCCTTAAATATGCATAACTTTTTATTCCACTACTTCCAACAACGTTTTAACAAGGTTTGCTATGAGGAAGTAGGTATTTTTGAGCCCAGGGTGGAGGTTAAGCGGTCGCACTTCTTTGATAAAACTTGGTGAGTCACTGGACCTCTCCCCTTTCCCAGAGTACCAACAGACCACTATAATACAATCAATGCCTTCTCTTCATCATGGGCTTTAACTGTAGTATTGCCTTAAAAATTATACAAGTTTTATGCAGTGGATTTGAAAAGCGTACGAAATACGTGAGTAGTCATAATGGCGAGACTTTCTTTTAAAATTGGTTGCCACGTATTTTATGGAGCGCCTGAAGTCCTACTTTTGTCATTAAAATCCGCGTGGTTAAATGGTTTTCACACTCAATGAATGCTTTAATTAATTGTTGATGTTTCTCATTTATCCACCCGAGGATTGGTTGAGTTCAGCTCTTCGCTTTGACTTCTCCGCTAACCTTCTTTCCGTCATAATTTCTTACTTTAACCTCTCTCAGATTTCCTCGAGGCATTTCAGTTTTGGTTCCACGTGGCAATTCTTTGCATTAATTTTCCTTTCCTTTGTTGAGTGGGCTGATATGACATTAAGCAAGTCCATTACTTTTTCCTTTTCTCCTTCGCAGCATTTTCATGGAGCTTCTTTTATCTGCTACTCCGCATAGCATTTCTTGACTGGTAGGTAATTGTCACCGTCCATTTGAACGTAAAAGTTCCATCAATTTCTTTCAAGCTCATTATTTTGCTAAATCCGTCGCTCTTTCCAGAATATTTAATCCAGTCTGCGACAGCGATGAAAATATTGTTTCTTTTTTGCGACTCTTCGTCGCAATTCAGAGTGGAATGGATTCATGTCACTCTCTTTTTCTCGAAGCTCTTGCTTCTTTTAATTATTTCATGCAGATTTGTCAGGTTTATGCCCAGTGACTCCATAGGCAATACAGATTGCCCTCTGATCTACTGTTTTAGGCATTCCTGCAATAGATAATCCTACTCTCACACTTCAAAGTTGGTTGAATATACCTGGTTTGATCACCTAATCGAACGCGGACAGTGGATTCACCGCAGGGGCCTAGCCGACCTTCAGGCGGGTATTGACTCAACTTTGATGTCCTGTGCCGCCCGTGGGAGTCGCTTTCAATCACCACGACCATTTTGCCCTTTATGACGTATTTTCCCTGTTAATGTCAACTAACATTCTCATTAAATTTCATTATGTCAGCGTCATATGATATTTTTGCTAAGACAAACTTTTGGAATAGTGTTAGACTGGCCCCTTAAAAACCTTTCCAATGCTGCCGGATAGTTTTATATTACTGGCCTATATTCCAATATCGTCGATCTGATACTGTTGATGTGTAAATATTGATTTTGAATCAGTAACAATCGTTATAACGCACTCTTTTTTGTAAGTTGTAAACATCAATAAGTGCGACGTCTTCATAAAGTCTGCCTACTGACCGAATAATTTAGTGGGGAAATGAAGCAACTAACGGCTCTACCTTACGAGTGACGTTCTTTATGGACCGTTATGGGGCACGACAGATGGTTCCGATAGATTCTCCAAAAATTGCTTTCGAAATTTGGAATCCTGGGTATCGTAGCGGTCAGCGTATCGACTCGCAAAATCTTAATCTCTTCACCTTTTCTTCTATATATTCGCTATATGTCCACCAATATTTCCCTTAGATGGACCGACATGATGAATCATAAAATGTCATGAATTAGAATACCGGAAATGGTGGCATCGGCTCATTTTATTCAGGTCAGGTTAAGAATTCATGCTATAATATTAGATGGAACATGATGCGAAACATTCCACCGTGACATTGTTAATACCTAATGTTTATGCTCGTCAAAACTATCCTAAAGAAAAGATTTCTTGTTTTTAACTTTTGTTTTCTACGTTTTGCTGCCAGTAAAAGAGCACAAGGGGAAGTGAGGTCTAAATACTGACGGATTTATCAGGTTTGGACATTACTCTCTAGTCTTTTTGCCACTACTGTCGCCGTGAAGAAGCTCAACGTCTATCTGGCTGCACTATCTGTCGCGATAAGATGTACAAGCCATTGCACGGTGAAGCTCCTTAAAAAAATGATCTGGCTGGGAACAATGCGGATAAGGGCTATTTTAAAGCGCGTATTTTGCTAAATATATTGATAATAGGAATTTAGGATGCCAGGGCATCGTTGACTGGGCATTGACTTAAAACTCTCTTAAGGAAGGGAACTGCACTTAACTGTCTGACTAGTCAGAATCATTTCTGACCACCTTCAAGGAATGAAGATAAATTTAAAAGTCCTAGGGAATTAAAATTTACGATGAATAAGGATCTAAATTGTCGAAAGTGTGCATCAGCGTCGCATGTTACGTGACTCGCACGACGCTTTAAAATAAATTAACAAGGGCGTGAGCATGGCGATTGAGCGGAAGCATATGCCTTGTTAAATTCCTTCGAAGGCTGCGAGGGCTGAAGTTTGGGGAGGGTTAAGAGGGGGGAGGATTTGGGATGTAGAAGGTGGATGAGGAGGGGAGGAACCTGTGGTGGGGGGCGAGGGGTGTGGGGGTTAATATCGACCCAACCCACGCCGCTGGCATCGCCATTGTTCTAAAACCTTCCTCCTCCCCGATTCTCCAACCTCCCTCGCCCCCTTTCCCCCCCTGACACCCTCCCAACCCACTCCTCTTATAGTTTCGCCACGGCTTACCCAACCCCTCTCTCGTTTCCCCACCCCGTCATCCGCCCCCCACCCCCCATTTCCCCCACCGTCGGTGGGTGGGTGGAATGGAGGCGGCCCTGCGTAATCGGCGACGTGATCACATGCACTCAAGCCGACGCATTTATACTTGGGGCTCTGCTAGCGTGAACGCACCTCTGCTGGCTTATGCAGATGTGCAAGGAGATGAACAGAGTATTCATACGTGTGGGTATTTATGCGTGCGTATTCGCACCAGGGGCTTCATCTAAAGTAGCTATTCTCAATCTTTTTCGACATACGTACGCCCACAACAGCGCAATTCCTCTTTATTGAAAAAAGTGCTCGTTTTGCATTTCCCCATTTTTTAAACCTACTTCCGTCAGTAATCTATTTTTTTCACCCCTTAGCCACGAAGCACGTACGTACTCCCAACGGTACGCGTATTCCACATTGCGTGCCGCTGACCTAAGGGTAATTAATGCTCGACAGTTTGGAATTGTTCTACCGGATAACATATTAACTTCCCGTTATCGGAAATAGGAAGTAATCATCAAGTATAAATGTGCTCTTTCATAGAAATGTTTCGTCCTATAAATCAACATGCTATAAAAAAGAGGTGTTGATATATTGATATTTTCTAGTGTTCAGTTATTTGGGTAGTTTTTTAAAAATAATCATCTAGAATATGATTTTACACTTGCGTGTGTACATAGAATGATTCCGTGACACTTTTCATGATACGTAATGATACTTTTTAATTCCCTTCTACATTCTCAATTCCACGTTATAATTGAAGTGTCTGACCATATTCATTTCTCGCCGTCCGGCTAGCCGCCAAAGTCATACCAGTTTTTTTCTCTTCAAAGTCTCATTTCTCTGTCATCTCTCTTCTTCCTCAACCACTTCCTTTATCTTTTTGCGTTTTTTTCTCTGCTTCTCATCCATCCATCGCTTGCCCCAAATGAGCATGACCATGCCTTTTTTAACCTCTCGTGAAAAATCTTTCCTCGTAAGATGAACACTCACCCGTCCACCCTTCTACCATAATAAAGTCATTTCACTTTTGTTGGAGACGTCCAGTGTCAGTACTGAGGTAATTCGTGTACAGAGTTTGATAACGTGGATTGTTGAAGGTAGGCAGGAAATGAGGAGAGTAAGGAAAAATGAGACAACAAACCGTTTGTCGGAATGGCAATGTTATCCACCAAAGGATATTAGGGCCAGTCTCTTGACGTTGATCTGCTCTCTATTTTTAAGGTGATATTCGGCTGATGATTATCTTTGTTTGAAGGCTTTCGCAGCTTTTCTTTTCTATGCAGGATGTTCTCTTGATGACGCTTCCAGTAAGAGAAGCGAAACGTTGAGTTTTCAAAATGAACAAAACGCAGCATTGCCCGAAAACAACATCCTACATTGATGAGTATCTTTTTCAACGCTTTAACGAATTAACGCTTTTAGCTTGTCTAAATTCCGTCTTAATCTTAGTCTAGTGTCTTACTTTAGGATATTCCATATTTTAAATTAGTATGTTAGTGTAATTTTGAAGTAAAGTATTTTGGTTCTGTACTCAAAATCTGTTGTCAGATCTTGTGAATTGACTCGTTTCCACGAAGAACTAGGCTTTTGTTGTATTTGATTTAAGAGTATGTCAGCTTCTAACCAATTGTCGAAGTGGACTCGGAATTCCACTGAACATGTTATTCTGCTCTCGGGTGCCGAACCCAAAACCTCGAGATTGAATTATAATATTTCTTTCTTCCTTTCGAATAGCTGACCCATTCCATTCTCATTCGATTTTCGATTGATCCGAATTTCATTATTGAGCTATTCTAAGGCCGAGACTATTTCACACCGGTGCCTCGAAGCTTCATTACCATAAGTCCTCGAGTAAAAATATCACCTCGCCGCTGGGTTCAAATTCGAATGTTCTGGCATTGGAGAATTGAGTCAGCTCATTGATCACAGGATTTATTCGTTGAAACAAGAAATACGAACGAATATATCCTTGCGATATATCTGGAGTTGGAATTTGGGAGTGCACACATAGCTCTAAGTAAGATTGCTTAGTTTCACCGTTCGTATTCCGTGTTATTTCTTTGACCCAGTACAGTTACAGGTATTCTAGTAGTACCTCTTGAAATTTTCCCATTATGCATTCTAATAAAACTTTATTTGGCACTTAAACTTATTATTTCCATGGGTTTTCGAATCATGAACGATGTATGAAATTATGTTTTTCTTAATTCAGATGCTTCAAGTATTGGATGAAATTAATTTTCTGCTCACTTAGAGAATCCAATTGTTGCGATAAATATGTTCCTACATCCTTAATTAATGCTTTTAAGAAATATATGACCGTCACCTCCACTCACTCCCCTCCTGTCTGCTCCACTACTCCATCGAAAGTCTCTTATCAGGCTGCTTTATAAATGCAGTCGTCGTAACTTTCTATTCAGCATCCCAATTTTTTTGTTCAAATAAAGCTTCATAATTTAGCACCATTGGAGGATGAGTAAAATCATAAAGAATCTTTACACCATTGTCACTACATTGTTACTCGTTTCGTCTCTTCATTTCCCTAAAAAGATGTTATTTTTAGGAAGTGAAAAAGAATTTTTCACTTAGAGAAATAAATAATTATAAACAGAAGGAAATAATAATTATTAAATAAATTAGAACAAGATAATGGAGCTTAAAGTGACAAGCTGATAAAGAGGCTGAATCGCTCTTTTAAATTTCTTCATATTAATTAATGTATGAAAGTAGTTTCTTTAATTCCCTCAATCTATAAAATGCTTAAGTGACGCTAAAATTTATCGTTAGCACCAAATGCTGAGTTGGATGTCGGAAATGTCTTAATAAATATTAACACTATGGATTACGCGGAATTTGTCTGGTAAAGATGATGGTAAGAGATGTGAATGCGAGAGGAGAAGGAATATGAGCTTGCCTAGATGGAAGAACTACGGGATGTATAGTTGCACCATACTATAAATCTGTTTGATCACTGTTAATGATGGCTTATCGTCGAAGAAATAGTGCTGACAAATTATGGCCAAAATCCAACTTTGAGGATTCGTTATGGTTACTTAAGCGAAAGAATTGATTATACGGATAACATAAAAGCCAATAAAATGGCAAAGTAAAAGAAATAAATGGCGAAAAACCATTTAAAATCGTTTAAACTCTTCCAAAATTTGATAAACCATAAATATTCATGATAGGAAAATACGCGTTGCATGTATACAGTTGATGGAAAGGAACTACTGAGCTCACACAATAGTTGGTGCATCGTAGTAAAATAATTAATAATCGATCATTACAATGCTCGAATGTAATTTGATCATCGGAGGCATTTCATCAAATTGTTTCAATATTCCTACTTAATATTCCATATTCTTCAAAGATTACTTAACGCATTGGACCAAGTTCTTAAAGAATATGACATTAACAGATATAGATGAAGACCAGAATCCTAGAAAATCTTTAGAAATCCGAGAAAAGTCGCAAGAGGAAGGTCAAAGGATAAATACGTAGACCAAATACATAGGAAAGTGCAAGAACTACCAGGGTGTAAGGGAAGTAGCATTAGATAGGTAAGAATGGAGGGCTACGGTCAACCAATCTTAGGATTGAACGACCATTGAATGAAATTACGATTTAAAAAATCCAAATGGAAGTGAAACTTGTATCTCTTCGGATCACCATACTTATATTACCCATTCTTCCTCAGGTTTGAATATGTGCCCTTCCAGTCACCGGCACTTCCTCACCCAATGCAGTAACTTTTTCTCATTTTCCGGTATATTGCTCTATCTTTGTCCACGTATAATACTCAGTTACAAGAGTGGCAAGAAAAGGATTGTTATAAAGATAATAAATAAAATGAAGACTTATAAGCTGTTTCCCCATTCGGCGTTGCTGCTAATCGTTATATAGCCGGGGCTGTTGCGATATCTCGACCACTTTATCGTCTTCCCACTCAGGGCTTCGTTTATTAGGGAGCCTAATGGATACTGCGATAGCACCTCGCTCCACATGGCGTGGTGGAAATATGTTGTCAGAAATTGCCGACTCTGGGCAGGGAAGAGAGAACACAAAGGTTCTTGGCATTAGGTATTCTCGATAAATTAGTAGAAATATGATCAGTGTGTTGCTCAATACGCAACATCCCTGCATAGAAGCTAATAAAATGTAGTTTTTTTCATTAAACTGTTGAGAGTGGGTCAGAAGTGTACTTATTGTTCGCCATGGAGATATTTTAATGATAAATTCCTTCTATCCTTTTATTCTTCTAGTTTTCATTCCATGAAACTCTGAATCCGATTAATTTGATAAGGATGTGAAGTGAAAAGACTGAAGGAGAATTCCCAACTTTATTCTCTCATTCTTAATATCCCCTTTAACGGCTCTATCCTAAAGGCACTCACTTCCTGCACGAAAAGATTGGCTTTCTTTGCACCGATATTTTTTTTGACATGGATAGGCAGAAAATCAAACCTCTAAGCTGAATAAAATGTGCTGAACTGCAAACATAAGCAATTAAAGAAATAAATCACAAAGCACATAGTGAATTGTATATCTAGCATCTCATTCATTCCTTTAATGCCTTTCCTATTCCTATACCTCCATTTTGTTTATCCACATGTATTACACATTGCTTTATTCTTAGATTCTTTCTTCAGAATGAAAAAAGGCGAGGTTCTTTTGAACTTCGCATTTTTTGTTATTTTTAGGGCATTAAATAATTAATGATAAAATTTTCTTTATTCCTTGCTGTTGAAAATGGTATTATTCCCTTTCATACATTCTACGTTATACTGATAATTAAAGCTCAGTGTTGATAATCAGAAAAAATATCATCTAGTACAAACATTGGGGTCCATTCCTAAGTACCAATAATTTGTAAGTACGTAATTTTCTCCATGAAACCATTCCCTTTATATTTTACAGATTAAGCTGAGGTCTGTGCTATAAGAGATGGCGTTCATCTACTATCACGCTAGTTTTGAATGCTTTATTAATGCCTGCTCCCCGTTTGAAACTATTCATCTCAGCTCTAAGCAGAAAAAATATCATGAATACCACATTGTATAGATGTAGAAGCATTTGACATGTATAATAGAAAAGCCTAAGACCATTTTAAAATTCGCTCTTCTATGCTCTTCTGGACGGCTGCGTTTGCGGTCGGTCTCGAAATAGAGCTCATCGAATGTAAGTTTAAGAGGAAGTTATTGCTAAAATTCTAAGGTTTTCCGGTGCAGCGACAGGCACATATCCCTCAGAATGTATAATTTTCCTCGCGAGCTTTGCCTCAAAATACAAATAGAATTCCCCCTCCCTTTAAATAGGGGACAACCTTTGAAACCACAACTTACTTAATGGATTTAATCACATGACTGTCTCTCATCTATTGAGCATGCCCAGAGGTTGCGGGGAGGACGGTGGAGTGGGTCTGGAGAGAGGATCCCGCGCCAATATTACTGACACAACCCCATTCTATAACCCCCTCAAGTCCCGCAGTGAGGCGCAAATTGGAGAATCCTCACGCGGGGCGAGGCGAACGGAAGGGCGTCGGCAGAGAGCATATTCCGCATAAGGCGGATTAATTATTCGGCGAGGCAGGATGGGGGGGGAGGCATAGAGAGGGATGGAGAGAGGGACGTGGAGAAGGAAGAGTGAGGGAGGCACGATGCAGTAGCAAGGGAATGGGAAAAAGGGTTAAAACGTGAATGAGAGAGAGGATGGAGAGGTGTTTGGTAGGAGGAGATGAAAAATGGAAAGGGATACGGAACGCGTGAAAGGAGATCCGTGCGGAATGGGCAGTAAAATCGAAAAGGAGAACAAAAGGGAAGGGGCTGTGAAGCTGCCGGAGAGAGAGGAGAAGAGAGAGATTATTTCTACGGCATGTGTGTGTTTCTGTGTGTACACATTGAGGGAGACCAAAATTTAGACTAGGGGATGGTGGGGAGAGAGGAAGAATGGAATGGAATGAAATGGGGAGGAAGATGATTTAAAGTATGGCTGCAGAATTGACATTCGTAGAGGATTTGGTGGTGAAGAGGAGGTAAAATGCGCGGGAGGAAGAAAAGGAGGAGGTGGAGAGAGGGTGGAAGTAATGATAACGTTTCAAGTGCTTGTATCATGCATCTCTTGACGGACAAAATACAAAATGGAAAATAACTGCGTGTAGAAACGAGGAAATCCGCTGCGCGTGTCATAATAGAAAGAAAAACCATCGTGTTTCTTTTATTCTTACTAAATGAGATAGAGACCATGAAAGGTGGCGTTGGTACAAAAACTTTTGCGTTTTGATGCCTACAGGAGTGATTATTATGCTGAAATTGTTATTTTCATATTCTCTCGTACCCTGCCATAAATGATTATGAACTCGAGAACAAGTAATTTGAAATGGTAAGAGTTATGTGCTTGTCAGCTAAGAAATTCTTACCAAAATACGTTTGGTTTATTTATCCTTATTTAGCACCCTAGGACGGTATTTTTGGTCTTCAAACTTCGATTTTGCGGAAGAACATGGGAAATAAATAACGCCACGCGGCTGAATAGTCATGGTACCTGTCGATTAATATGGACTGATGTCGACAAACTTGTATTTTTTTACTATCTCGGGACTACAGTTCATGTTACAGCAGGCTATACTTATTATTTTTTGCTTTCATCATATGTAACGAACTAATGTCTCAACGTTTGTCATATTCACCTGTGGTTGTGTATGGTGCCATATTCACCATTATGTGGTTGATGATATCAAATGTCGGGCATTATGCCCAATGGTCTATTTATTGTTGTTATTAATTCATTAGTTGTGAAAAATTCTCAGCTGAATCAACCAAAGGAAGTTCGAGACAGTTAGGAAGATTCTCTCTTGAGGAATTAGAATTTTAGGTGCCGAATCCCGCCGCATACATTAGTCCATTTTGAATCCGGGTCACTAGTTGTATGAAACAGTCACGCCTGGGCGTACCTACGTACGTACGTAATTCCGCGGTTGTGTTCGAACCTGTGATCATTATGGCCCGCCTGGTAATTGCACTCTGTACCAGATTAACTCCGTAGCGGAGGGCTTCCCTTGCTGCGGGAAAGTTTAAATGGTGGAGTGAAGGAATTAACGCGAAGTGCGGACGAAAATGCAAGCAAAGGCAAAATGTAAATTTCTAAATCAGTGAAATGGAGCGATGAGACCAAGACGAGGAAGTAAGTACGTTCGTATGTGGGAGTGCTGGTGTATGTGTGTGTGTTAGTTATGGAAGAGGGACGACGGCGACGGGGCAGAGAGAGAGAGAGGGACGGAGGGAGGCCGCTGCGGCGAGAGCTTTAGGCCCCTTGGAAGAGAGAGAGCAAATGGGAGGCTGCGAGCGTGGTCTGGAGAGCGCGGCCTCCGGAAAGTGGTGGCCACTTCTCACTCATAATTCAGAGAATTAGTGAGGGATTAAGGAGAGGAGTTGGAGGGGGGGAGTGAGGGTTGGAAAGTGGAAGGAAGAGTATCGTTAGAGTGAGGGCGCTGGGAAAATGGCCGTGAGTTCTACACTAACCGGGTCGCGACCAGTGCGTTACGGGTTTTAGGCGTAGAGAAGTTAAGTGCCCAGATGTGGAGAGAATGGTGATGCACACAGCAGGGTTTTCATTTCGCTATGAGCTCGACGAAATTTACTTGCCCTATGGAAATAAACTCGTTTGTAAATCATATCCCCTGAGAAAAGTGTTTGTTTTAAGCATAGAGAAGACATAATGATTAGTTAAAACTAGGGGATAAACACTACGATTAAATTTCAGAAATTTGCAATTGGGTAGATGTACTTGAATACTCCTTTTTCCCTCGTTGCCGCAACAGAACCAGCGAAGTACCCATAAAGTTAGATATAGCGTAATTAAATCTGCAGTAAACAATTTTTTCATTCATAATGACGAAAATCGATGACTTGTTGTCGCACTATCCTATTGCGGCATGCAGAGTGAACATGAATGCATACGAGAGTTCTGCAGGAAGAACTACAGGACCTTGTAAATGTAGGTATTTCAAATTTTAAGAAATTAAGTCCAGGCGATAAATTAAATTGCTTCCAGTTGTTCAAATTTATGGCATGTAGCGACAATTTTCATATCACTCCCATTTTCTACAATCTAGTGGTCTCCACTATTTGTTATTCTAAGGATCAATATTATTTGTAGAGTTTTTTAAATTATCTGGATATGTTGTCTGTTTGGTGCGTCGTACTTGTTGGATATACCTACTTGGGGATAAAAAGGTTAGTCTCGGCCGCTTTCTTTTCTAAAGGCCGTTTTACGGGGTACATTTGTTTGTACAAACTCTTCCGCGAACACTTGCATGAGGCAAAAAGTATCGTGTAAAGCGGAAAATTGTATGAACGCTTGTACGAATGTCTCAATGCCTGCATGGGAAATAGAACCTGTTCTAATTTCGTTGAGACAAACGTACAATCTTACGTACATTTGTGTGTACAAAATCTTTCATCGTGTAAAACGGCCTTAATAGTCGTATGTTAAATCATCAGTGCCTTAGATTTCCGGCTTAAGCTTACGAACCCAAAAGCACATTTTTACTGTGTTAGAGTATTTCGAGCGTAAATATTTCTGGAATTTATTTCTTCGTCTCGTGTATTTACAAAACTTAAGGAGTAAGTATCTAAAACGTGAAAAACGACTGGAGAATATTTTTGTGGAATTAGTATTCCGATTTTATCCGAATTTTGTCGAATAAATTATGATTTTTTCTTAAATACATATAAATATTGACTGATCGAAATTACATGTGAACTCATCGATCCGTGTATAAAGTTGCAAATAGATTAGTCAAACATTGCTGAAAAATTTGGTTGATGTCTGCGTTTCGTGCTTTGAAACGACACTTAGGAAATACTAATAAACTTGCGTAGGTATAGAATTATTGATTTCCTAAGGTATTGTGAAGGATGTGGACTTATTTCATTACCGATTATTAGAAGCTCTTTCTTAATTTAGTTTGCGTTTCAGCGGTTTATTTTTCAGCACGTTTTTCAATCGTTTTAGAATTGTAAATTTCTTGGAAATAGTATACAAACACTTAACTGCGAAAAGCAACCATGTCATTATGTTCAAATACTTGAGATGTCGACGAGCAGTTCCTGAAGGGCAATTTCCGTAAAAACCAAGTTTGAACTTGAGAAGGAAGTGTGCTATGGCCAAATATTATCTATTTAGAGCTTAGAAATTACGTTGCTTATTTTACGTTGTGTAGACTAAATTTAAGAAGTCATCTGGCATTTCAGAATTTTCTTGTGGACGTCGTGGTTTAAAAGGCATTGTGACCAGCGATGCTTTCTCAGGATTCCCGGCTAAATGAAAAGAGGAGAATTCTTGAGGCCTATCGAGGAACTTCCTTAACGCAGATAACGTGCACGAAAGCCTCGAAAAAAATGCCCTAGAAGCAATGCCGGCGGTGAATTAGGTCATATAAAAGTAACCTCTAGGGGAGGAAGTAGATATTGGAATGGAATTGGATGGAATGATAGTCATGAACGTAATTTCAATATTATCATCACTACTACAAATTTTTGTTGAGAGTTCCTAGGAAATGTAATAAGCATGCGACACTCTCAGCAGCCAATTGATGCTACTTAACCGGACACAGTATAGTCACTCGTTTGACATCTAAGGCCTTGGGAGGTCAAATGAATCGCTCGACATTTTCAACCTAGGAGAGGGTTGTGCACGACTTTTGGAATTTGATTTGAGACACATTCCAATGAGGGATTATCATTCGAATTCTTTTTCGATATTACCGTTGAAATCAGATTTGCAAAAGTTTCCATATAGAATTACGGAGTTGCTTCTAAACATTAAAGCCTAATAACCAAATAACTAATCGTAGAAATTTGCTTTTCTTTCTCTTTCCGCAAAACGACCTCTGACGTCATTTTATCCGTCGATCAAGGGCCGGTGTTCTATTCCCGTTGAAGACGGATATTTTTTCAAAGTATTTTATAAATCTTTATACTGTAGTATTTTGGGCAGAAGTGGACATCTTCACTAAAGCCTTTTTAAGGCATCTTTTAGAAGGTATCGGGAAGAAGAGGGAAGAAGCGATGGATGAAATGACGTCACGGCCGTTATGGGAAGGTTGCCTGTCCATTCAACTTTAGACTCCAATATCCATGGCAATTTTTAGAATCTATTAGAGATGATTTGCAAATGGTTATTTGTCATGGTTCCTTGCACGATAAAGTAAAAAGCAAAAATCGTGATAAACTTTTTCCATTCCATTCTTGAAATTAAACTAGCAGCATAGTGTGTAGGAGACGTATGACATGGTAAATATTAGAAGCTTATGCTAATTTTAACCTAAAAGTTCAAGTGAACCCTTATCATGCTAATGCATTTTTGTAAATGAGTTCAACGACGAAGTGCCATCTTACAGATTATCAGTGACATGCATGTTTTTGTACTCACCGAGGTTCTTATTATCCGTTAATGCGACGGAAAGTTTTTGAAATTGAATGAATATCATCTCTTTCTGCTTGTGGCTGTGGTTCAATCCATTTATGAAGCATTTTTTAAAGCATTTTCTTTGAAATCGGGGCAAAAAAACAGTCCATAAATGTCATCCAGTGTCGCCATCCCCACACGTGAAAGTTCTTGGTGTGGTTTAGTAGCGTTTTTCCCCGGAGCTGTCAAAAGTTAGCAAAATTGGAACCGCAGTGGTTTAAATTTCATAATGCTGCGCAAACTTGCACAAAGGGATGTCGAGCGTCGTAGGTAATCGAAACTGCAGCCCCTAAACGCGTGCCGTCAACCATCCCATCCCATTTAATGGACATTCACTCATTTAGCTATATTATTAAAACTTTACATTTGCCATTTATTCCGGCTGAATTCAATTCGTCAAATAATCTAATTACCTCGGGCAACATCAAAAGGCGAGGGTTGAATTTTGGTATCTCTCTGAGCTTACCCCGCTGGCCCCCCTCTCTCGAACGTTGTATGTGTGTGTGTACGTGTGTGCGTGTACATCGCCGCAAGCCAATGATGTTTTGCGCTAGAAATCACATCTATCGAGCCGACTGAGAGAGAGAGTCGGCTAGTTCTATCCCAAACCCCCCAACGTTTGCGTTTTGAAAGCCGTAAATGAATCCAAGTTTCGGTGGTTAGCTCTATAATTTCGTCGGTTGACGTCATACCTTTGATGATTTATTCCTCTCGTGCACCAGGGAGATTATTAGGTAGTGAATACTTTTGTTTGTCCGAGAAACAGGAAGAGCAAATAAAGCTCAAGTTTGTAATTCTGTCACTCAGCGTGGATGTTTCCAGACCATGGAACGACAGGCTTGAGTGAAATTTAATATTGTTTTTCCAATCATATTTATCTCATTTTTCATATCTTGATCTTAAAACTTTAATGGAACCATTATTTGGTTTATTTAGTGGCCAACTAGGAAATAATGTCGCTCTATACTTGCATAAATTTAAAAAATAATAATAATAAAAATAGCATAAACCTAAGGTCAATTTCTTTATGGTGTTAATGTCAACGTATAGTGAGATAAATGTAATGTTTTTGGCTCAGTACTGTAAATTTTTGTTGCTTGAAATGTTGTTCTTTCAGTTATTTCGCATAAATAATTCTCCAAAGAGCCTTATTTATTATTTTTGAAACGGAGCACTGTTAAGATCGGATGCTCCTCCAAATATTATTTGTCTCTTATTTTGAAAAATACCTACTTAAATATAAAAATACTAATATGAATAGCCATATGAATTGTATATCATTCTAATTGTGTCTGAATCCAAATTTATCCTTTTAAAATTATTTTTTTATCTTTTGCTGTTACTAAAATATCATCACTGGTTTGTTAATACTTTTTCTGTTTCAAGATATTCTTTGCTATTATTTGCGCGCGCGACAATGAAATAATGGAACCATGTTTGAGAATATGAAAATGTTAAGTCGTAGCCACACAGGATTTCCACTTTGAAAATTAGCTCGACTCAGATCGATTGGGATAGGTAAAGAGAGCGAGAGGCAATGAATAAAACTGGAATGCATCTGGTAAAAAGTATCCCCTTTCAATAAAGGATCTGAAGCTTTGTCGCGAAAAGTTTAAGCTATTTTAAGAAAGAAATGAAATCACGGTGAAAATCTCCCCGGCAGAAAGATGGCGTCGGGAGGTATTAGGACACTTTGGAAACTTCAACATATGAGAGGGAGAAGAAAAATGAGGCGAGGGCGAAGGGGAGGAGGAAGTCGAAGGAGGTACAGAGTGTGGGGCAAAGAATAGGGAGAAGAAGAAGAGGATGAGGAAGAGTTGGTGTTTCTGTCTGAAGGGAGGGAGAGGGGAGTGAGGGAGGGGTGGGAATGCAAGAGAGAGGTGGAGAGGGGAGGGGACCTGTGGAAGCGAAGCAACAACTCGTGCAGAGAGAAGGGACCGGAACGCGAGGGGGGAGAGGATGAGCGGGAGAGAAAAAAAGAGAGATAGCGCGAAGGGGTTGGAGAAGGGCTTGGTGGTGGTTACACATTCCCGCGCCCTACCCTTCCCCCTTCGTGTCCTCCCTTTCTCTGTCCCTTCTTCTCGCTTCCTCCTACTCCTTCCCCCTCCCCCCTTCTCCCCCCGTTCTCCCTCGAAGGGTACATTTTGATGCCCCCTCCTATCTCTCCTATTCTTCCCGTTCGGCTCCCTTAGCCCCTCTTCCCCTACCCTCCTCACCACGATGTAGCGTCTTATTCCAGCCGTGGCGCCATGTCCTTCCTCCTCCATCCTCCCCTTTTGCGTCCCCCTCCCCATCTCCCATGTGGCACATACCCTCCCGTTTGCTCCTAGGGCTCTTCCAAACGCCTTTCCCTCTCTCTCTTCACAGTTGCCTTCCATTCGAAACTCCCTTCCACCGGAATTACCCCTTTCTCTCTCACCCATCCCTCTCTCCTTTTCTTCTCTCCTCTTCTCCTCCTACTCTTCTTCAAGCGCTATCCTTCCATGCGTTTCACATCGCGACTTCTCGATGCTCCTTCCCTTTTCTTCGCCTCTCTCTCTTTCTCCAGCCTCCTCCTTACCCTTCTCTTCCTCGTATCCCTTTGCTCTTCACGCTCTCAATGTGTGTCTATTACTACTATCCTTTGAATTCTCTCTCTCCCTCCATTTTCTTCACCCTTGACGTCCCGAGTCCCTGTCGTCAGCTTATATGCTTCCCCACAAGGCCTAACGTGTAGTGCACTTGAAAGGGAATCGAGACAGAGATCGCTGGATGAACGGATGGAAATGCATTAAGGGTGAAACTCCGCACCTCAGGCTTCAGACGATGGTGATGTTATTTCATAATTGCCGCTCGCGGGCTTACACTATTTTATTCACACCCAATTTGCCTTCAGGTACTTAAGTGCGTGTCTTTTTTTAAAAATAGCTCAAATGACATTAACTCCGGAATTCAGTGTGATCAAAGAAGCCACTTAAAAAAAGGAGAGCTTTTGAAATTCATTTATGCACTGAGGAAGATAAAAGTGGCTATCGAGATATTTACATCTTGCTCAACTATTTTCGTAGAAATTATGAGGACTTATTGTTGGTGACCACCTACTAAACCTCCCACCTTATAATTATTAAGCCCGATCTTTGTCTTCGCCTTTGTTGATTTTGAATCTTTCGTATTCAGTTTTGTCTTTAGTACTGCCTGAGATTAAAACGAATAATATATCCGCGATTCTATTCGTTTTCCTGTTGGCTAATGGTGAAAGAAACCCGAAACCCCTGTCGAAACACAGTAATAGGACCATGAAAGCATCTTCTGTAGTGAAAGTATTACCTTTGTAGTAAAAATCTAACACTATGAAGTTCAGTGGGAAGATAAACAGAGTAACGCTGGAGAAAAATCCAGTTAATAACACCATATACTTTGAGTTTACCGCGGCGGCAGTAGCGTAGGGCAGGGGGAGCAATGGAAGCTTGATCCAACTGAAACTATTCCTTTACTACTACCGTCTACACGAGACCGAATCGCCCATTCTCTCCCTCCCTTTCTCTAACCCTCTCCCCTCTTTTGTGTCCTTAACCATCCCCCCTCTCGTTCCCTCCCATTCCTAACCAAAGGATTCCCCTTCATTTTTTGCCCCAAACCCCCAATATCGATCCTTGGCCTCTTTCCAAACAGTGATGTAGTAGTGGGTGGGTCCTCGGGCCCATTCCAAACCGCCACCAAGACCCCATACCCCTCTTCCTCACACACACACATATACACATTACCCTTCTCCCTTCCACTTTACCCTTCCCCTCCCCAAACCACGTCCCCCCCCCCTGCATCTGCATTCTCCCCCACCGTAACCCGCCCCCATGCCCACACCACCACATCTCCCCCTTCTCTCTCTTCGTCCCTCTCAGCAAAACCGCCATTCGTTACTCGGGCCCCTCCCTTCCTTTCTCTCCATCCCCTCTCCCAAACCCCTCTCATGGTCACAGCCTTCGACCGAAGCCCCCTCCCCCCCCCCAATGCCTCATCCGTACACCCCCTACGACTACAGTCTTCCTCCAGTCCAGAGATCCCTGGTACTTCAACGTATACACGCGCTCTCACTCTCGCCCACGTACTTATATACGTACAGATCCCACCTGCTGCGCGGTAGCTGTGGTAAAAATTGCACAAAAGCTTCCTCCTCTTACGCCACTCGCTTTATGCCGGGTGAGAAGGGGACGTTTCCCACTACATCTCGCCATACGTAGCGCCAAGCGTTCTTTCTTGGGATATGCTGGGCGTTTGTCGACGCAAGTTCCGTTCTGTTTTTCTCCTTAATAGAACCGGTGCGATTTTTCTCTGCGTCCGGAGGATTGAAGTCCAAGCAAGGGTCGCAATATTCTTGTCGGGTGATTTGGGAGTTGGTAGACTGTAGATGTGTAGTAGATCGCGATTGCGCTTCAACCGGCATCCTAAAACCTTGAAAAAGTGGCTAAAAAATTGGGCAACTGCTTCTGGTAACACTTGTTGGGCCTAGGTTGGATTGCAGGAGCTGATCGAAATCTATGAAAAAAAAAGTCGTATTTATACGTTAAGCTGTCGGTGTAAGAGTTGGGAAAGTATCGTCTGACGCGTTTCACGGTGATTGAAAGTCAGAGCGGACCAGACAACGCCGTCAGAGAAAACGTGGAAAGAAACTTCACGTGTGACGTAGGCTGTACTTCCCCCGTAGCCTCTCGCTCCCGCACAAGTTGCGTCTCCCTTTCTCATTTCCCTTTCATCCCTCAAAAAGTTGCCGCCCCTCTCTCTCTCACACCCACGTCTGCCCTAAAGGGAAAGGGTCCGTGGCCCGCGGGTCGACAAGACGTTTACGCTCGACGGGAGCAATATTTTGGTCCATCGCCTTTAAATCGATTTGTAAAATCAACGCTGCGGTGTCCCATCCTTCTCTCTCTCTCTCTCTCTGGCTTCCTCTCCGGCGAAAAGTGCAAACAACACGAGTCGGGCGTTTTTGGCCTCCCTCTCCACTTCGCTTAAAATTTCCCCTTCCCATCATTCTCTCACACTATATCTCACCCCTCCTCCTCCTGTTCTCCCACTGCCAATGCGTCCACCCCAGAAAGGTCCCCCTTCTGCCACCACCCACCCTCTTCTACAGCCGGGAGTGCACGACACCCTCCGTGGTGGGTCTCGCGCGGGGAATTGCTCGGAGAAGGACGATTTAGGAATGCCGGGATTCCGGAAATTTAGTGGATTTTTAAATCCGAATCGGTGTAACCCTCTTTAGTGGCGGGAGATTCACATTGCTTCTTTTTTTGGCCGGAGAGGGAATGAAAAAAGTGTGCGCGTCTCTTCCCGTTCTTCAGGTCACGCTTTATTGGCAGGTTTCCAGAGCCAGCTGTTTGGCCGAAATTTATTTGTATTCCTTGCGAAATTTATGCCATTGTAAATTTGAGAGTGAAACATTATCCCTGGCTTCACCTGAGTGCGAGTAACTAAGTGCGATTACATGACTCTACCGTCCTGGAGTTAGGTTAAAGCCACATGCCATAGTTACCCACGGAACTTGTAAGCTCTAATTTTTTTCACTGGTTTAACTAAGAAAGGGCTAATTTAAAATTCCCAATAAGCATTATATGTGTGGCAAAAAAACCTGCTTAATGAATTCTTTCATTAGTTTTGTTGCCATGCTGTAGAATATTGTAATACTTCTGTCGGTGCAAAAGTGATAAACTCAATACGAATTTTAATTAAGGATGATATCCTCTGTTATTTTTCAGCCAATTTAAAGTTCCATACCTGAGGTGTTTATCTGGAATCCTTTAATTTCTTTGACCATAGATTAATCTATGTAATCATTTTTATGTCTGCAATTAATTCAAACGGGAAACGCATGCATCTCAAGAACTGTCTATAATTTATAAAAAAGTAGCTGAAAGAAAAGGTTGATGTCATACATCCGTATTGTAATTTTATTTATGCTAACTATTCAATTTTTGCAGTTTATAAGTATTTAAATATTTTTTATTTTGGTTTGGTTGTTACGATGTGAACCACAGAAATAAATACTAGTAATTACCAAAATTATCCGGAAATCATCATCGGATGACAATTTCACATTCTATGTTCCTTCTCTCTAGTATGAATTGAATTGGTATCAGATTATTTTTAATTCATTACCTTATTTTATACATTTTTCTGTGTAGTATATGTAAAGTTTATATTGCTTGAAAGAAACCATTTTCCCCAGATAATATACTGCCCCATTCTTTGGGTTGCCCGTTAAATGAGCATGACTAAAATGAAGGATTTGATGATAGCCTTTCTTCATCAGCACTTGGGCTATCTAGTATATTTATTTAGGAAATCTTCACTACTTTTCAGTATGATTTATATATTTGAGAGAAATCCCTGTGGTCGATGATTTATGTATTTAAGAGAAATCCCTGTGGTCGTTTTTAATCCTGTGACAAACAGCACAGCTATCAAAATGGAGTAATGCACTGGTTGGATCTTGTATTAAAATTATCAGAACATATTTCCATCGTATTTTATCTTTTCTAATTATCAGTTATGTTTGTTTACCAGTGGAGGCAGGAGTGGAGGCAATATATCATCGGGAAAGGGATTAAAAAAGTGTGCTGCGAATTTTAATTTACAATTGCAGTGAATATGCCTAACGTCTACCACAGGCTCATAAATTGTACCTTTTCGCTTCGTCTTTATTATCAAGTCGCGTCTCGTCATTTGTTTTCGTAATTAACACCTGCCGCATGAAATTTATCCCCTTTGGCTTTAAAAGCACTTGGAAACGTATGCGTAAAACAACCTGAAAACGAAATTCGCATTGCGTGAGTTTAGGTGTGACGATTTGAAGATAAAACCCAAGAGTCGAGAATCGGAGTGAAACTTATTTACGCCAAGCATATATTATTAACTATCTTGGAGGCATCAAGATAACTTTGTGTCGCCAAAGTATTTCTCTCTCTTCTTGCATTCGAGCGATTGGTATAAATCAGATTCGTTATCGAAAATACATGCTTGAATATTCGGATCGGAGCCGTCATAATATTCAACGAATGTGCTTATCAATCAATCACTTTTCTCACATTTTAAGCTTTTAATATTTGATCCGATTTTTAGGTGACGAATATTTTTTGTTCTATATATCAATGCGTTTGGCTTCTCATTTCCCTATTTCACTGCTGCTTTCTCAAGAAACTGTCCAATAGATTTCAATCCATTTTATTCGTCGATAAACATTTCAACAATGTTGCTTTAGGGTGTTCAGGCGTGAGAAACAGGGTATAAATCTTGATAAGCGAGAATTCTCAGTTGTAAGTCTGGCACCTTAGTTTTTATCATATGAAATATATCTTATGAAAATGCTGAAGAAATCGAATGTAAAAATCTAACATGGGGTGATAAAATACGATTCCTTGTTTCCTGCAAAGACATAGGAAATTCATCGTATCGGTTATTCAATATGGTGTTCACTTTTGCCTCGTTTCATCACCGTCACAGTCCAAATCCAGACAAAAAGCTCAATATCCGGAAAAATAAATTTTCACGGTTCGAATTATTTTATCTCGTTACATTGTATCACATTGTTAACCGTATTGGGTTATCGTTTGTTTTTAATTGGCTACTCCATTTATCTCTTTGCAACTGAATGCTTCTTCCAACATCTTTCTTTGTTTTTGAGCCATCTTGTCTCTTTCGTACGGTGGCTTGAGACCATCGTCTTCGGCATCTCTCCCTCTTTACCTTCTTTATCGCTCTCCTGCTTATCTTTACTTTCCTCAGCCCTGTTTATTTTTTATGACTTCGTTTCATATATGTGGTTTCCCCATGCTCTGTTCTGTACTATGTGTTTAGCTTCGAATAGCCTTTCCTCCTCCCCCGCCCTCTCTATTTATCCTTCATCGCATCTACTCGCACCCGCTGCTTCGTATCTCACTTGGAGGACACATTGTGGATGTACGATGTTCAAATTTCAGTATGACTTTGGGAAATACCTTTGCTTTGCATGATACGTGATATATATCCCATTTCATTGCCGATATCGTATTGCATTGATATCGCTTATAGCATAACTTCGCTATGTGTCGCATCTCACATTACACCACATAGAATTGCATGTATCGCACAACGTCGCATCCGACGCATAAATTACAACACTGTGTGACGCGCAGCCGGGACGATCAATATCGCAATTCTTTCTCTCAGAATATATCACAAAACTCTACGTCAATGTATCGCAACATCGCAGAGTTTTCTTTCCCTTTCTATCCATTTCGTTCACTCCGTGGAGATTCCTCCGCTCCAAAACTCGATGCGCCGTGCGCACGTATCACGCGAACGTTCGTTCAGTCAGCCATGGTTCTTCTCTCCTTCGTTCCCCTCGCTCGAACATATATCCCTCTCTATCCCCCTCTCATTCTTATCTCCCAAAAGAGTCTCGTCCTTATCGAATCATAAACTCCTGAGGAGGGAGGACCCCGCCCCACCCCACACGTACGAATTCCCTCCTCGCCCTCTCCATATCCTCCTCCCTCCTCCTCTCTCTTTCGCCTCCATCCGATGAAATGTGTTTAGGGAGGGAGTGGCCATCCCTCCCACATCTTTCCCTACCCCTCCCCCTGTTTCTCTTACCGCGGTAATTTCGTTGCCATGCGAATGAGGAGTACTTGTGCCTCTTCGCATTCCCAGTGGATTATAGCGCCAAGAGAGCATCTCAAGCCACAGAGGATTCGACTGTGGTCGGGAATGCTTTCTCTCTAGTTGTGCTCGCATTTCGGCACCCACGAATAGAGTTATACCACGGTGCACTTATCGTATGATCTCTATTATTATGTTGAACTCTTTTGTATGTAGACAAAAAGAAATAACCCTAGAACTCCTCTTAGTACAGATTTTATTTAAAGGTTGTTTCTTCGTCGAGATCTCTTTGTTAACTGATTCATAAGTTACATTGAAAATACTTTGTAAGTAAAAAAAACTCCTGAACAGCAAAATGATCGAACTATTTGCTCGTTACAATCATTTTTTCACAATGAAGTAATTTATCAATGACTCCACCGGTCAGTGTACTTTTTAAATTGATTACGCCTTAATTCTCAGTCACTAGTCTTCTTCCTCTGTTTTGTTTTAGCTTTCCATGCGTGTTTCATCACTCATATAAATACTTATCACGTGAAAATGAGTGTAAGAATCCATCATACATAGAATACGTTATATAATTTTTATGAAAGCTGCAGAAACAGCAGTTATTCCGCCTAAATACACTTACACTTGTCTTACGCTTCTAATTATGGTGAAAAAGGTGGGTAACCGTGGTGAAAAATGTAAAAAAAATTTTTTTAATTTCCTTATTTTTCCAACGATTTGCTTAGCAATGGGAAGGAAACCTTAATCAATCGCTGCAAGAATAGTATTGTTGTAGTATGCATGCATAATAGGTCTTTCTAAGATTATTCGTAATTTTGCGGAAAATATAAAGCTGTGGTTTTGAAATGATAGGGCAAAATAACTGGGTCCGCTGAAATTAGTAAATTTGCTCAGAACGCTTTATTTTTTTTTAATCACAGAGCGTCTTATTCTTAAAAAGCGGTCGAATGAATAATTGTATTTAGGAAACCAAATTCCATAACAGTTAGTGGATATGACACTTCATTGAACAGGAAAAATCATTCCATTTATGAGCGATATTTATCTGCTTTGAAATGTTCTTTATTAAAACTCGCATCAGTATATTTATCTTATCGTTTTTATGTAGATTCTTAGTATGATGGCGGTAGCCTCAGTAGTTTTATGAAGCTGTATATTCCAACCATTGAATAGGCACAGCCCCTACGTTTTCGTTATTGTGAGGGCTTAAGCGTAGAAGCAGGAGCAGCCCCGTATCAGAATCATTCCATCTGCAATTCAAATATAATTGGAAAAACATGGAACGAGAAAGTTGTGTTTGGCAAATTCCTTTTTTTAGAAGCGTATTATACGTGTAAAAGATAAATATACGCATTTTTCTGTCCCAAAAGTGGCGGGAACGCCGATGTATAAATATGAAACCGGTTGGGATCCTTGGAACAAAAAAATGCGTTAGAAGAAGAGGGTATCCGTCTTCGACTGAGCAAACGTGTACGCTTTTTCATCCGTTGCAACTGGAGCGGAAAGATAGTCCATCCGTTGCCTTAATATGGCAGCCATGACTCAAACACAGCACCATCTATCCGCAACGCACAGACACACACACACACATATACTCCATATTCCCACCCTTGCGATTTTCGTTTATTCTGGCAGGGAATGTTCCTTAGCCTTCGCAAAAAAAAACCTGCGGTGCGAAGAATTGGAGCAGTAACCAGTGGTAGTGAACACGCGTTCTAGTCATTTATATCTATGGAAGCGAAACGCTACATAAAGGAATGGAAGAATCTTCTTTTGCTTTTTCAGGGCAAGGACCTCCAATCGTTCAAACAGCGTCCTTACAACTCCGAGATCTGTTGCAGTCTTTGTAGAGTATTAACGTTGACGCATTGGACGGATAAGTTTGATGATGTCGGTTTCCCTTTACCATTGTAAATAGTCCTGATGGATCCAAGTACTGCTTTACTGCATTGATGAAGTTTGTGGGGCAATAATTTATCATGGTCAAAGATAATAACTTAAAGTGAAGTCATATTAGTTTGGCAGCTAATCAATTAGTTAAAGGTGAAGGAAGTGAGTAAATTCAGTGAGTAACACTCAAAATTGTATCTCGCACTGGAAACTATGAATATTTTCTACTTTGTAATTTCTTGCTATAATAGAATTGGGATAGCACTACTGTTGTCAGGTTGTGTTGGTTACCCCACTGCAGCCATTTTGTTAGTCATCGACCCAGGTAAAATATAAAATCTGAACTCTATCCGTTGTAAATGTATGTATTTTTGGTTAAAATTTTACCTTATGGTGTATGAAGCATGCAAATTTTCCCCCTTTAATTCTAAGAATCAAGTAACCTGGTGTTTGTCATAGCCGTATCCACGATCCCTCTGGAATTAATACCATTTAGTTTTGGTAATAAGAAACTAGTCATATTTTTAGCGTCTAAATTGAATTGTGAGATAAAGTTGGGAAACCCATTTTAAGATATTTTTCGTGTTACAAGCCGGAGCGAGTAGTATAGTACAACACAACCGCGATGCCTTCTCAGATCGGACAATTTACCCAAATTGATGCTCAAATTTTTCATGGCAAAAAGTAATTTTTAAGGCACACAGGCGTTGAATTTCCTGTCTATCTTCCTTTTTAAGTTATTGTTTGCCTTTAAATGAGTGAAAACCGAAGTTAGGGTTGTGCACATCGGCGCTGATTTAGTTTTCTACCAATAGGTAGATACGTGTAATCACATAGCACAGTTCCCTTAGAATATTTGGCATGCCTTGGCTGGAATATATTGATCCAACACCAGTTTGCCTATACGCCAAACTAAACCCCAAACACCTATACGTCCCCACATGCTTGTTCAAATCAAACCAAACCTCGAGTCGATTAATGTGCCCAGCATTTTTTCAAGAAGACCTTCGGTTTTCGTATGTACCAAAAGGGATCATGACCTACCTACCTGATAGTGGTGTTAGTTCTGAGTGTTGATTTGGGTAAGTTGTGCCGCACTGTCTATCGTGCCATGTCAGTATATTATGCGACATTTGAAACATTTCCTGGTTGGTGAGTGCTTTGCCAATTCGACAATCCGTTCCTACCAACTTTAACCGTGCGCTCGTAAAAAACCGAATCTCCACAGCCGATTAGTTTGACAAAATTTGACCAAAAGGTTTTGAGTATCGTGAGACAGACGGAAATTGAAGAAATCTTAATTTTAATTTCAATTTCATTCATTGATTGCTTTATTAATGACAGCATCAAAGTACATTTTCTTCATATTCATTCTGTGATACGATACTCTAACCCATTTCGTCGAATGTTTTGTCAAAAGTTTAGATGTGGGAGATCGGCTTAATGTCGCCGTAAGAACATTCCATCTCAGGCATATACATATATACGTCGCATGGCACACGCACGCCAATCCAACTGAGCCCGGCACCGCCATTCAGGACCTCTCTTCATCCCTCTTTTTTTACGCCCGAGTCCACTCCCTTTCCGCATTTTCCTGTTGATTTATTCCCCTCCCCCTCTTCACTCTTGCTCTTCCTCTCCGTGTGTCCCTCCTCTCCATAGCCTCCCCACTGCGGCCAACCGCTGCGCATGTTTCTCCAAAAGACCCCCACGCTCTATACATATACATACTTCTTTTTTTCCTTCCACCTCCACGTTCCCTCTCGTAGAGGGCTTGTAAAAACGCAAGGAATTCCAGCTTCTGAAATCTTCCCGCCCCCCCCCTCCCTCCCGCGTACCATCCCTCCTCGCTTTCCTGTCTCGCTCTCCACTCCCCTTCAGTCCCTCTCGCTCAATTCCATGGCACGGGTGCCCTCCACCCGTGTTTTCCTCCCTCTTCCGATTCTCCCCCTCCACTCCCTTTCTTTGTCAACCCTTTTTCCCTCCCTTTGTCGTTCCTCTCCTCCTTCCCTTCCCCTCCTTCCCTCCCTACCAAACACGCTTGCTTCATTACTATCACAAACTCCTCACCTGCTCTTCTCTACTTCTAACTTATTTTTCGGCCCAATTTATTTATTTTTTCCGTTGTTCCCCTGCGAATAAATTCTCTTTTGCGTACACACTCCTCTTCTCTCCTAATCTTTCGTATACGCGGTTCTCTCTTTTTTCCTCTCCGATGCCTATCCGCTATGCCGTGTGTCTTCCCCCTTCTCAAATTTGTGCTCAAACTTGTGTTAAATGTTACGCTAAAGATTAGAAAAATTAAACTTTGCTCATATTTAAACTTAACATTTAATTCCAGTTTTTAAATATCTAGTTAAATCGTTTCTCAATATGAAAACGGGCGTTCAAAGGTTTTCCCATCGATAACGTTCACGTCAACTAGTAGATAGTCTGATTGAATATACGAAACTCAGTTATCGTCAAGTCAACGAAAAGGCTACGTTAACTTGCCGTTAACATTCACCAGATGATAATAATAATAATGTCTTTATTTCTTGAGCGAGTTTAAGTCTTTAAAGACCTCTCTTACAATTAACTAAATTAACTTACACATCACACATTTACACCCATGCCCTGAGAGGAGAAGAACCCACTCAGGCGGGACTCGAACCCGCGACCATCGGATTAGCGGGCGAGGAGGTTACCATGCCGCCACCTGATAAAACCAGGCATTAAATGCTTCGTAAATCGCGGAAATTCAGGAAATTTTAGATAAGCTATCTATTATGACCTCTATAATGAAATGGGGGAGCACAAGTGAATCATTTTTATAATCAATGCCATTTAATGGGGAGCAGTAGTG
The DNA here is from genome assembly GCA_963573305.1 of Pyrrhosoma nymphula. Classification (NCBI taxonomy): domain Eukaryota; kingdom Metazoa; phylum Arthropoda; class Insecta; order Odonata; family Coenagrionidae; genus Pyrrhosoma; species Pyrrhosoma nymphula. Next base: position 155,955,353 of record OY754327.1, on the reverse strand, counting down.
ACTCTGTCCAGTCACTTTCCTCATTATTTTAATTAATGTATTTATTGCCACTTAAGAATAATTTCTTCTTTTTATTTTCGTGAGTTTGGTTCATTATTTTAGCTAAGTCTCCCTGAAGTGGTAATTTTCTTCATATGAAGATTATCTTATATTGATTTAACAATTTAAATTGCAAAAGTCACTCAATTTATGCGATGCTATTTGCTTAAATAATTTCTTATGGCACAAGCAAGGTAAGAGTACCTCTAGATGAGTAAGAATATCTCTAAGATTTATGATAAGGCACAATTGCTTCTCAAAATCCCAAAAAAAGTAATTGTTTAATTAAAAGGTCAAAGTAAATGTATTTCTCTAACAAATGCAGTGCAGAATAAAAAATTAAGTTCATCCAACTCAGTTTAAGGAATGAGGGACACCGATAGCATGTTATATATTGACGATATTTTAAGGAAAAGAGGCAAACTACGAACATGAAAAAAAATTATCTTTTTATGCAAATTCTTTAAGGCGAAAACTTATAGTAACTTATAGAACGTTGAGTCCTTATAGGGCCACATCAAAACAATGTATGTGGTCCTATAATAATTATATTGATGAAAACAGCTAGAAGGTAATGGTAATGGATATGTTCGTTCGAGACTTAGTGTTCTCGGTGAAGAACCCGTGAACCCTTTTTATAAAGACAGCAAAGTCTACTGCAGCTATAGTGCAATGGGCTTCAGACAGTCGCCTGGATCTTGAATGTTTTAATTCGTAGGATTTCGAATAAAAACCCATAGTCAGGTCTTTCATCCTCAACGGCAGGTACATACAGTGTGAAATAATTGATATGCGTTAGTTTTTGGTACGCTTGATACTTCCCCGCGAGTGTTGCAGATTCGCATTTTTGTAATTTTTTCAGTTTCGATGCATTAAATGTCAACTTTTGCGCATTGCTTGATTGAAATTATTTAATGATATATGGGCATCAGTGGGATACTTCCACAATGAGCGAATGAAGAAATACTGGTTTGCGTATTCGAGTAGAATGGTGGTTTGAACTACCTGACTGTGATCCATTAAAATGTGTAGCATGCCATGTCTATTCCTTACCCTGGAACATTTTTTGACGACGTTCTTTCGAAATGAAAGAAGGCTGTTGCATTTCGCCCAAGTCACCGAGGAATAGACCACGAATTCTGCCCACGTTCCCCCACCTCCCTGACGATCTCGGTGTGTCCAATAAGTCCCGATCATGAATCACCCCTTTTGCTACCCGTCAAGACGTGTTGAACCAAACAAATTGACGATAAAAGCCTTTAGGCACGGCGCGCAAGCGGAGTGGTTTTAGTCACTCCTAAAACTGGAAGATCGACCGTATACACACAACACGACTGCTCTTCCCTTTCTCCCCCTCCTCCCCCACACTCCGCGTATCCTCTCCCTCTTCCCCCCTCTTCCACCGCCAGTAGTCCTCTTCTCCTACGCCATTCTTTCGTTCGCAATCCCCTGCTTTTTTTGTACCCCTCTCCTCCTCCTCCCGTGTTCTATACATCACGTCCTCGCTGCCTTACTCTCCTCGCTCCTCTTCTCCCTTCCCGAAATCCCCTGCCCCTAGCAAAATCACATTCCGGCGTCATTCTCCCTTAGTCTCTCCCTTCCCATACATCGAACCCCCGCTGCAACCCATTTGCCACCACCATCTCTCTCTCTCTCTCCTGGACCCTCTATAACGTTCGTAGGGGGTAGGGAACACGTACAAAAGTAACCCCCCCCCCGGACACAAGATCCCTCGTCTCCCCCCCCCACACCACCGAATTCACACTGCACTCCTCCTCCACCTCCCACCGACAACTCACCGCCATTCCAGAGCCTTCCTCCCCAATTCCGCCCCTCCGAAAACGCCCTCTGACAGATATTCCTTCTCCCTTTGAAATTCCCATGGCGCCTCTTACGCTTCCATCCGTCATCTCTTCTCCCGTCACAACCGGATCCTCCCCACTCTCCCCCCTCATAACCCCTCATAACCCCTCACGCGCCCCCACACCCCTCCACCTTCAAACTCCACCTTCCTCCATATCTTCTCGCCCATCTCTCTCTCTCCCATCCCCCAATAAGCTTCCTTTCCTTATTCTCCTCCTTTCATTCTTTCTCCTTTCCCACGATCTCCGAGGAGTCACGCCTCCCCATGCCGTTTTCTTTACCTCATACGACGTTTTTCTGCTTCGAGTCCTCTTCCAACCGCGCCCACCCGGATACTCATTGGCTCAATACCGTACCTACTAGTTTTATTTTGTGGGGTCAGATTATCGCGGTGGTTGAAGTACTGACTTCTCTCGTGGGGGGACCGGGTTCAATTTTTGAAGGTGGTGGAAAATATTTCTAAGACAAAGATACTCCATCTTAGGTACAATGAGAGCTGCATTTCAAACACGGTTCTCATTTGGATGGGGTGTAAAATGGTAATATTAATGTAAGGTCTAGTACTTTCCTACTTACGAGATACAGAAATTCCTCTCGGGTTTTCCACCGGGTCGGGTTCTCCTTACGGGCCGACAATTCGATGCCTGATTCGAAGTGCATCAAAACTTTGGCCTGCATGGAGGGCCAGACCCAGTGGAAATCCCGAGAGAAATTTCTGTATCTAGTAATAATAGTATTTATTTACGGACCTATTCCCATTTTTCAAGCAGTTCATTACTAGGGAAACCATTAAGTCGTTATTACTATGCCTTATTTTGCTTGGATCTGGATAATGCCGTCGGTGGGCTTCTCTCCTTCTTCTTCTTACCTTCTACTCCTTTCCTAATGTCTTTCCTCCCGGTCTAAGGCGTCGATAAGTTTGGGTGAGACCTACTGTTCACGACGACTCCTTTCTCCCTTTCTACCACGTTTTCTGCATTTTACGTATTCCCATGCCGTTTAAGACGTTTTTCGGCATCGCATGCTCCTTTAACCATTTAAATTAGGCTTCACATAGTCTCATGCTTGGAGTCTGGATCCCTTTCCTATGAGTTAACGTTCTGATGAGAGTCCCACTCACTGTCTCTCAAGGTGCTTGCTCACCTTCTTTAGGAGTCCAGCGTTTGTCTGCGACGATGCTTCCCGAAAGGGTTTTAACCACGTGCGATATGCAAAAATTAGTGGTGGTGTTTCTCTCTCTACCGCACAACTAAGGTAAAGGTTTGGTAATTTTTTTTTGCTTCTGCCCTACATTTCTTGTTCTACGCATTTCTAATTCACTTGAACGGGTTTTACGTGTATCTCTTCACGTTTCTGAGATATTGTCCCGCGCAGTTAGACTCAAGTTGCCACCCAGTACCTATGCATCACCTAGGTAAAGCCACACCATTCACTTCTCCATCGAGATTATCGCTATATCCCCTCCCTCCAACATGTTGTGAGCCCCCTCATCTCCCCACATTCAAAATATACATCCAGGAGAATGATCGGAAACGCATAGCCCCTCTAATTCTGATTAGAGGTATCGTATTCTGAGATATTATTGATAATGCGTAGATATTCCTAATTATGCGAAGGAGATACTATGTACAATTTCACTCTTAGTTAATTGACCAATCGATTTCCAATTCTCGAGTTTCATTCCCGATGTGCTATCATATAAAAGCTATTTTTAACATCCCATATAAGCTCAAGGGTTCCTGGAAAGTACCACATTTGGAAATATAGAAAAAACAGTAGAGGAGGGAGAGTAAAAAAAAATAAACAGTTTCGAGGTCAAAAGAAGACTTAAGCGAGTGGAGAGTGTGTTGGGAAAGGGGAGTGGGTTCTGAGGGAAGATGGCAGAGTTTAAACTTACTGTGGAATTAATTGCACCTACAGTGTTTCAATGGCATCATAGTGAAAATCATTAAGTTCCACAATGCCTGAGAATAGTGAACTGAGGCTAGTGAACTATGTTGGTGATCTAATAGAGGATATTACCTAGGTAGACAAACGTAAAGCGATATGCATCAATAAATCTCAGTTCTAAGTTCTAAGCATTATTAATTTGCTATCGCACTGTTCGAGTTCCATATGTATTAGTGGATTATATAATTATTTTATAAAATACATTAATTATATTTGTACGTACAATTTGATGAAGAATCACTGGAGTAGTGATAAATAATAAAGTGCTTCAAGGGTGGTGGGTAAAAATATATAAACATAAGGGGTAGACAATGCGCATTCATAAAGCGTATCAAGTATGACAATTGTTACATTAACTTGTGTTTGTTAAATTAAGTGCGTTTGCTATCGCGATAGATAGGTATTTTTGTGATATCGACTATATGATTAACATAAATTTTGCCCTGCGAAATCATTTCCAGATATCTGGACTAATTCCCTCCCATTCCTATGTTAGTCATATTACGGAATAATATGGTAGATGATTGCGTACTTTAGAAGGACTAATCATGGAAATATGAACCATGAGGTATATTTAAAGTTCGTATGACTTGTCATACAACAAATTATATACCCAAAGCATTGGTACCGGGCTGTAAAAGCGAAGGGATATGGAAGTTCTGTGATCAATATAATGTGTGGTGCAGAGAAAGGCGAAAGAATGTTCAAAGGAAAGCTAATCCCGCCACTGGAAAAAATATATGCATACGCAGAAAAAAAATGCTGCGGAAATAGTTATTTCGGTATAAAGGGAGACAGCAACGATAGCGGGTTTAAATTGGAAAAAACGTATCATGGAATCGATCAAACATTGTTAATTGATGACGCGTTGGGTTGGCGCGATTACCCTTCTGGAAAAGTAATCCTGTGTTTTGATTCAACTTGAAATGAGTATTTTTTTGCGAGAGTCGTATCTACAAAATCTAAATTTTTCCTTTATGTGGAATACGTCACGAAACGTTGCGACCATTGTCGATTGTCGTTATTGGTAGGAAATCGGATCTTTAATAGAAGCTAAATGAGAAAACGCCCCGAAATGAAAATTTTTAGCTTATCTCTTTTAACGCCTGAGATAACTCGCTTATCGTTGGTTGGTTTAGGTGGTGTAATAAAATTTGCATAACCAAGTGAAGGTGAAATTAAATTTACTCCAATATAATTCCGTGGAAAACGTACAGGATTAAATGCAATCATAAATAATCGAAGAGAAGGAAATTATTTCGTGCGAATGCTAAATAAGTTACTCTGAGGGAACCTATTTTGTAAAAATCTGATTAATTGATTTTTCTTCTCTTGGAGAGGTAAATTATAAGCGAAGATTTTATCTACTCGTTTTTAATATATTCTATTTTTTCCAAATTAATAGAAGGTGGTCGTAATTTATTCTTACAATTCTGGTAAAGTGCTTATTTCATTGAATTTTCGTCATTTCTAGGCTAACTGGGCGTGTAACTAACATTGTTAGGCGTGTATTTCAAGGCATGGAATATCGTTCTGATTTCGTTTAGCGATGTACGCTGCCGACAGTGCTGCATAAAATAAATTTCGCCCAAGTTCGATAACTCTTCTCAAACACAATGAATGTGTAACCACATTTCTGGTGTCTATGAATCATGAGGCGAAGGGAACGTACATATAGCGTGGTCATTTACCTAAAACGAGATTTTTTTCGAAAAATATATAAAATATATTTCATGTGTTATTAACTTCGCCATTAAGCCGTATCGACGTGGTCACTGGCCAAAATATGGCCTTTAATAGCATTTTTATCGCCCTCTATTTGGTGATTTTGCATCAGCATCAGAAAATACAATTTTCTCCCCGGTATTTTATGATACCTTTTCACGTGATTCGGAGATTCTAAAAAATAAATATGGTTTCAGTCTGAGTTTTCACCTAATAAATTTCATATATTCTCCAGAAAATAATTTCAATTTGGATTTTTACGTTCTCTGTCTCAAAGATTTGCAAATTAACATTATTTATCCACGTCACTTCTTTCTGATTTTTTCATTTAAATCTTCATATTTCTATTGATGACTCCTTGAAATAAGGTCGAAAATATCCTACTTATTACTAAATAAGGCAATATTTGAAAATATAACTAATAAATTTCATAATTATCAATTAAAAATATTATGATCTGATCTGCGTATCGCATTTCATACAAGCTCCATAGTCATAATATTATGTTATTAGGCACTAACATGGGTATATTATTATAATTATAAATTATCAATTCTCTTGCACTTACTATGTTTCACAAATAAGTATGACCGAGCAAATTTTTGTAGTTTCTTAGGAATGAATTGGAGGTTGGCCCTTCATTATATCCTAAATGTGTCTTGTTTGTCTTTTAGTTTAGTGGTTTAGCGAGTGATTTTTAGTTTGCTTGCTAAATCGTTGTATAACTAAATTTCGCAGTGCTATATCTTCCATCAATCTACTCGATACACCATCTGTATGCCCTTTGTGGATTATTAATACAAATTCCATTTTCGTTGTTTAGACAACTCACTGGATAAAAAATAAACAATAGCGATTTCAGATAGCAATCAAAAGCGAATTGTGGTCGTAGTGTGTCAAGAAGACAGCGTTAATCTCAACCGAGAGAGTATTGCTATTATTGATCTACAAAGTGAAGATGTTTAACGTTTTCTTGCTGAGGTAAAAGTATACTCTAAAAGCATCATAATCGAATTTAGGAGATTCATTAAACAAATTATGTGATAAGTAGGAGGAATCAATGAAAATAATAGCTTCTAAAGGTCAGCCTCTGGAAGAGTGCAATGAAGTAGAGGGTATCCAAAACATAAATCATCTGGTAAAATGGCAACTCCTAATGCAGTATAATCGTTTGCCTGAACTAGAACATCGTTTGCTTTTGTCAACTTGTGTGCATATATAGGGAATTCCAGCAATGCCTAAACAATCTGCCTGAAGTGTTTTTATAATGAGAGCGTGAATGAGTGTCGATAATACCGAAAACTGCTTCCAGTTCAAATCCAAGTCCGGAATTAGTGAAACAAGGGGTGGAAATCTCGTAAAAATGATCAAGAAACCCAATAAGGACGGCTTCCTGGCAAGATGTCACATAAAGCAAAATCTCTTAACTCGTCATCTCGACCTGGACAATCCCTTCACGCCATTTCATATCAACCGCACGCTCTTTGTCCTGGGAGAATAAGGGTGTTGAATGCAGCAAAAGAAGTTAAAAAGAACAGAAAGTACACGTGTTTGTGAGTAAGAGAACGAAAAATCCTAATGGGAAAGGAGGAAAATGAGCTAGCTCATCTCCTTATGTGCGTCGAAGATATTGTTAATTTCTGAACTTCTTTTTGATTGAGTAGTAAAAGGATTATAAATTCGGTTTTATTTGGGCTTATTAATCTTCTCTGTCGATCTTCCACCGAACTATTCACTGTATTGGAAAAATTTTTAATCTGCTGCACTCATATATAAACGGTATTTACACATAACTGACCAGAGTTTTTACTGCAATTTGGCTCAATAAATATAAAGTTAACTTTTATAAAATAAATTATTATATTTTTCTTGCCAACTGTAATGACTCGGGAAGAGTGATGGGTGTAATTGCAGGGTTGCTACAGACCTGGAAAACCTGTACAACCTGGAAAAGTCAGGAAAAAGGAAAAGAACTTACATGGACATTTGCTTTTCCAAGTCAAAATCTGTTTGTTTTCAATAAGTGAGCAGTACCATTTTAAGCCCTTCCCTGTGCGTGCTGGCTTATTGCTTTTAGTACCTTGCCTAAATGAGGCAGTGGAGCTCTTATTTGGTCTTTATCAATTAATTATATGCACCGAAAATTAAATTTCGGGTCATATTTTATGCAATAATTCTGAGGCTCATGGAATATTTGTTTCTCCTCAGATTGTGTATGTACAGGTAATTCCTTGGAAATACAGGTAATTCCTTGCTAGCCACTCCCAAGTCATAATAACCTCCAACATGAGTCAGTAACATCAATAGAGTGAAAAACAAAATCTCTGAACCATTGAGTGCCCTTATTTCCCTTTTTGAGGGAGTATAAGGTCTTGACTGCCTGAGGAAACATAATTTTACCTTCGAAAACCTTACTTCATATAGTGAAGAATTTTTAAAATTGAGAGGCCAAGGTACACAGGAAATGCAATGCAAATGCAATTGTTAATGATTAAAATGGACGAGAATTCATTACTTCCTGAAAATGTTAAAATGAATAGAGGTAGTAGGACTAAAGTTTTTTTTGTACATGCCACAGAATATGTTTCATTCTTTGTGAATCATTGATTATTCTGAATGTGCTCTTTTACGAACTGACCTACTTTCTGGAAAATCAAAATCGTGCCTTTGTCATCATCATCATTGCTGGCCATCAACCCTATAGTTCATTTGATACAACTTTCCACTGTATGCTTCTATCAGCTAGCCTTTTCACCACAACATATTTTTTTTCATCATTCATTATTTGCTCCATGTATCTCGGCGCTATGGTCTTTTCTCCGTACTTTTTGTAAGAATGTGATCCAGTCTACGAGGACTTCGCGGATCCAGTTACTTATCCACGTATTCCTTGCACATACTATTTACTTTTTATCACAACATCCACGTTCCATTCGCTCCTTGGATGTGACGAGTAAAGCGCTCCTACATTTAGTTCGGTCTTTTTGACCATAGCGCGAGCACTGACGATACTCCATCGGTCATTTTGACCATAGCGCGAGCAACGGCGTTGGCGGAAATAGCTCAAGGAATATATTTTAAACTGTAAGTAGCGTTATAACTATAATAGTCTTAACCTGTTGACAAGCCTTTTATGTACTAAGCATAGTGTCGCGGGCGTAATTTGAGCAAATATTACATTTTTACTTGCAAAATATTCCTAATTTTAGCAGGAGTTTTCCTGAGGAACCTAAACGGGCAAAAGTGAAGCAAATCCGATGAAGATTAAGGTTTTAACTTTGATCGAAAAATGTAAACTGTTTCTACTACAAACATTTTGCGTGAATATCAAGTTTATGAATAACTAAAATTTTACTCCACCGGGTTTAGTTGACTAAAAACTTTTATTTCTCCAGCGAAATTGTATCCTAAGGAATCCGTACGAGGAAAATCAGGCGAGAATTTTGGAAATGTTTCGGTCCATCCCCGATGAGGAAGTGCTAGAATTTGACGAGGACGATGACAGTGATTCCGATGAGTTGCATGACTCCAATCACAATTCTGACACCGAACAGAGTGGTGGAGACCTCTCACCTGTAGATGGAAAAGAGGATACTACGCATTTTTACGTAGGTAGGGACAAAAAGACCAAATGGTGCACTAAGCCCCCTTCAAGTACAAGAACTCGAGCTCACAACATTGTAACTCGTTTACCTGGAGTTCGTGCCTCAGCCAAAAGCGCAAAAACATCTTTAGAGTGTTGGTCATTGTTTTTTTCTGATGGCATGGTCGAACATATCACAAAATACACAAACATGTACTTGTTAAGTATTCGAAGCATTCGAAGTATTAAAAGTAAATTTGTTAGGGAGAGGGATACTAGAGATACTTAAGTCAAAGAAATACGTGCACTTTTTGGCTTACTGTACATAGCAGGGAGCATAAAAAATTCCCATCGAAATATCGACGATTTGTACAGCTCAGATGGAACTAGTGCTGACGTATTTCCTGCCACTTTTTCCGACCGTAGATTGCGTTTTCTCCTGCGATGTCTCAGATTCGATGACATAAGAAATTATTCGATGATATAAGAAATATTTGTGGCAGAGCTCTGAAGAAGCTAGGATTCGTCAGGCGTATTGTGGGAAGATTTTCGGATGAAAAAGTAAAAGAGAGGTGCTATTTCGCACTCGTCCGGCCACACCTTGAATATGCAGCGAGCATATGGGATCCCGTGCAGAAAGACTTATTCCGGGAACTTAATAAAATACAAAGGAAAGCTGCGCGATTCGTCAAAAACTGCTAAGGGCGTACAGACAGTGTTACACATATATTCATTGTTTCTTAAATTATAATCATTGGTTACAAAATTAAAAATCTATGGTGATCATTCTTAGTGCACTTGCCAATTTTCATGCACCGATGATGTCCATTGCGCAGAATATCCGTTCTTCTTATGGGTAAGAAGCATGTAGTGACGCAATAAAAATTTCCGCCATCTTAAAACAGATTGAAGTTTCGAAACAAATGGCTCAATATTTTAATCAGATTTTTAGCTGGCTACCCGTCAGTAGGTTTGGTTAGGATGAAACTTGTGCGGTTCTTAGCGTAATCCGAGAACACCACGGGGAGATTATCATGAGATTGCTGGTAGGCATGTCTTTGAGCTTTCAAGGCTAACCTTTGTCGTTTTTCATGCAAGGACTCATTTTCTCGCAAAGAAGACATTTCTCATGCTTTAGAAGATTTTTTTCAAAATGTTACCCTTTATTCTATTAGGCATGTTTACGAATATATTTTTATGTCCAAGGAGGGGACACAGAAGCAAGTGAGAGACTCGAATAGACAACTCGATGATTGAGTCAATGTGAGTAAACTGCATTTTAACACGTTTAAGTATATACAAATAACTCTTAAAGTTTGTGGGAATTGGTCTAAAAAACAGTTCGCAATCGTAATGAGAGGCAGACGGTTCCACTACGTGTAATTCATCTGATTATTAAACTATAGTAAACGACACGGTATTTATTGTAGCAACGGAGGCATTATTAACATTATTATTCGCTGCACGTAAATATTCTTCCACGTTTAATTCCTTTATGTGTATCGTTTTATACATAAGTGTTCTCTCGTATGCAGTTCCCTTATGAGTATTACTTTGAGAATAGACATTGAAGAGTATACCTGTAAATATGCATTGAATTCATCGATTACCCCCCGAAGCAATCTATCATGGGGCCCTTGGGACTCTGGGCCCTTCTTATACAAATTTTCTTTCTACGTGCTATCATGGGCCGGCAGGAAAACTTAAATGTCAGATGCGTGAATATCCTTTGAAATTCAAATCTCTGGTTGTCAAGGAAATATGCTATTGTTGATTAAAGAGAAAAATGTCAGATTTTTCAGCAAAAAATATGATATTCAGATAATTACGAAGCGTAAAAGAAAATCGTATGAAAGAATTAGAAACTATATTTATTCAGCCATCCGATAAAAAAAATTTCAGCCCTATATCTTGAGTGAAAGTAATTTATAAAAGCAAAAAATAAAACCATTGCACCAAACCCAATGCTTAGCATGGACCACAAGGGACCCCCAGGGGGGGCCTTTGGGGGCCCTGACAGATTGTTAATATAGCCTATGTTTCATCCCGGTACATTTTCTAAGAACATACAAAATTTGAGCTCAATCGTGACAGACAGACACCATTCAATTTTTATATATTAGTATGATGATGATGATTAATTTCAATTATTATTATGTTCTTAACTTTGTGTAGCTGTAGCTTTACAACAATGTAAAAGGATTACTTTGTTCATAAATAAACTTGGTATTATCTTATCATTTTTTTAAAGTAGACGATCTTTACATCTACATCTACGAAGTACCGTGCAAGCCACCGCTAGGGTGTGTGGCACGGGGTGATTCCACACCAGGCGTGCAGCACTCTTCCCAGTTCAAATCGGGACCTCGCACGCTCCCCCGGGCCGCTCGACGCAGACCAAAAAGCAGACAGGAGAACAGTGCGCCGACAAACCAGAAACTGAGAGTGGGAGAGTAAATGACCATGCGAATATGCAGTACATTGGTAAAGAGACATCTTGTGGTTTATATTACTAATACTATTGATATATGAAAGCTAAGAGAAACTTCTTCATGCAAAAAAAAAAATAATGCCGGACATTTCAAGCGGGGTGAAGTGCTAGTAATGATGTAACTAATTAAACACAAGTGAAAAGTTTACTCCACCTAGTGAGGGTGGCAGTTTCATATGATTGATCTATCGTAACTATTATGATCCCGTATTGTACGTGGAAGAAATTACATTTCAAATCTATCGGTTCTGCAGTCTATTTCCTTTATCTTATTCCCGGGATCGTTTCTACCGTAATACCACAGCTCTAGCAAAATATGTTGAACATCCGGGAAAAAAATTGTCTGCTTCGAACATGCGCAAAATATTTAACCTATATTTCTCCCTTCGATCAGTTAGTGATTCCCACCCTAATTCTTTCAACAGTTCGCTAACGCTGCTAAGTTTATCGTAACAACTTTTTACAAAGCTTACTGCTCTCCGCTGTATTCGATCTATATCTGAGATTAGTCCTACTTCCTATATTTATTCATCGTCGAGATTAGAATTTGAACCTAACTCCTCTCGTTGGGGTTAGAATCTGTAAATTTGTCCTCTCAATTCCCTGCCCCTCTCCTCCCATTTATTTCCCCTGATCTGCACTCTCCTGCTCTGCTGCATTTCTCCCCTCGCGCGCATCGCATCCGTGCCTCCTCCTCCCCCGTCGCGTCGGCCACTAAAACCCGGCCATTACGCGAAACGTTCAAGCACGCCGTTGCTTTATCCCGTATCGCGTGTGTGGCGTGGCAGTGGACTTTGACGGGGGGGAAGAGCACTCTCTCAGGATGGATTGAACTCGATAGCCATTCAATGTAAGAGCAAAGCCAATATCGCCCCAGAAGCGCAACTGGTAATTCGCGATGTATTGGCGGGGTTAGGCATATCACTTATGACAGCAGAAAGCTTCCATTGTGTCTCGCGTCGTGAGTGAAGGATCGGCTTCGCGCTCCTGCGTGCCATAGCGAAGAGAGGGAGGGAGAGAGAGATGGCGTCGGAAGAACAAAGCCACACGATGAAGGATCGTCGGAGGACCCGTAGAGATTTAATTGCTTATTATCCCATTTATGGAAACACAGCGGCACTCAGGCCGTAACGTGTCCAGGGGCGTCTTTTATGCATTATTTTCGTTTATCCGCATGAAGTTGACTTAAATTTTGCGGATCTTTCGAGAAAGAAAGGAAGAAAGAAGTTCTGACAAGAATGCTGAACTCAAGAGGGGCTAAAAAAAAAAACTTTTGACATCCGGGCATGGTGGCACTTGGTCGACCTCCCATTTCATGTCCCCGTCCAACATTGTTATTGGGTTTCCCTATGGGAATTTAGCCACCCCTGATTAAACTGTTTGAAAAATACTATGAAGAAATGCAACTTGAAAATTGATTTAAATTAAACAAATATTGGGAGAGAAATTAAGAAGATAGTGAACATTTGTCGTAGCAAATACATCACAACATGCAACAAGTGGAAGAATTGTTTTATTTCGGAAATGGGATCGCCTGTGACGGATAGTGAGCAGGGTAGCAATTAAGGCATTTTATCAGAAGAAGAGTCAGCTTACAGTGGAAAACACGAACTTGGGAGAAAGGAATGAGAGATGTTAAAATAAGGTGTAACTATGGAATGAAGCGGTGAGCTTATAAGATATTGAAGTGGAGAGCCATGGCAAACCAATTTTCCGGTTGATTACCACTGATGGTAAATGTAGAATTAACGTTGCAGGAAATAGCCTCCGTTGTCACTTTTTGAAAGTTTACTTTCAACATAATGATATAATAAAGCTCATTTTTTAATATGTTCATTCTCTACATGAGAATCGCTGGCCATGATTTTAACAAACGTGCCTCTATCTAGGTAATGCCACACGTTTGATATAAATATCTCGCTCAAGATACATTGATAGTAACAAGTTTGCTGTACCATGGTCGATGGTTCTCAAAGATAGTGGGTGTCGGAGAGATCTGGAGGCACGCCTCATCTGATATTCCGACCGACTGCCCTCCTCAGGCCTCATCCTGCCTATATAGGTACCAGCCCAGCCGCCAGGGAAGAGACGGCCGAGCTGGCATATGTTGGCAGGACGGTCCGGGAAGCACGGCCGGCCGGATTACCTGCGGATGGGATGAACCTCTGATCACACTGTTTGGCACATCCATTATTATTTTAAAATATAAACTTACGATTTCTTGGACATGAAAAATGAGCCCCTTTTCTTTATTCAGGACGTATATTACCGACATGTTATCGCAGAAAACATTATTCTGAACATTTGAACAAGTGATAGCAATCATGTGGTTAGCCGCCATTAATGTCGCCATGGCCTCCGCTTCAACAATCGCGAGAAGTCCATATCTGGCTATGTAATTGGACGTACCCACAAGACCGTTGCCGTATCTCATTGCTCAAGAACTTTACGTTACCAGTGTGACTAATTTTTCGCTTTAATTAGTGGTATTAAAGTTGACTTGCCTCGTAGTGTATCAGCGTAATAAATCCTGAGCACTGCTATAAAGAGGGAACAGAAAAAGTTTATTTTCTAACTATCGTTGATGCTTCTCCTAACATAGTTACTTTAAATATAAAATCCATTATCAGTAGCTGTACTACAGCTGTCTAAGAGCCGAGTGAAATTCGTTCAACGTGACTTTTCAGCGCACTTAAAGTTTTCTTAATCGTGAAAGCGTTACCTGCATATACATGTAATATTCTTACATTTCACTTTTCATAAATAACTACAATTCAAAGAGATGTGATTATCTGTCATTATAATTCCGTACCCAGTCTTTCTTTCGTGTATAGTTCAGTAACAATTCAATTTATCTCTAAAATAAATTGTATTCTGCACAAATTGTAGCTAAGTCTGCACCATCCAGCGCCATCTGAGGAAGTCCTACGCTGAGGGTTGTTTTTCATTTGCTTTGACTAATTACCATTTCCATCTTTAATTTCTAATAACTCTTTTTTAGTTCACATTTATAATGCAGTTACTCTATATACCGAGGCAGTTTATGAGTTTTAATCCGTGCAATCCTCGGTGTGGCCGATTTCCTTGGATTCATTGTTATTCATTAGTCTTCTACTCGTATACTTAGTATAGAAAATTTAGATTAGATATTATCATGAAAATGTATCTTGTTAAAGTGAAATCTTTAAATTTTTCCTAACGCATTTAATGGGAATATGAAGCGACAGCGTTCACCTGGAAAAGACGGTCGCGATAAATCCGTTCTTAAAACTATGTGAAACTTTCGGAAGCTGGGTAGGGCATCTCCAGATGCCGGGCGGGAGAGGGAAAGCCAGAGAGAGAGACAGACGGAGGAGACGCATTTGGTGGCTGGAAGTAGGAAGTGCAAGGGATGAGAAGAAGCCGGAGGAAGTAAGGTTTTATACGTTCTCCGTAAGGAATAATGGCATGAGACTTCCCCAAAAAGGCTTGCGCACGCTGAGGCTACGGTTTATATGTATGTGGAGGGAATGCAGCGCGCTTTTTGAGTCGGCACTATCGTCTGTTTCCTTTGTCAGGCGAACGGAAAAGGTTTTTTTTATTTTAAGTGCTCTTTCCCTTGTTTTCTGCCTCGTAAAAAAACAGCGAAATAGTTATCTCCCAAACCTTTGTCTCATGCCTCTTCTCCCTTAATCTTTATCCCTCCTTTGCTCGCCTCCGCATGCTGGATTTCAATGCCTGATCTTTTTACTTTCTTCTTCAGACTCCAGTGGCAGGCCGTTGAGAAAGATGCGGACAATGTTTTTTTTACATTGCCATTTTCTCCTTACGACCGTATAAACATGAAAAACAAAGAGATCTCGTCGTATGCTTTGAAGTTTATTGGATTCGATCACCTAGCGGTTTTTTTATCGTTTTTTTTTGCGTTTAAAGAAATAAGACTTTACTCTTGATTCTCCTTGAATTGCTGACGTTTTTAATGTAAGGGGGAAATCTCTTATTCCAAATGCCTACTTCGTCTTTCTTTTCTCTATGTGAGAGAGCCCCTGCCGCTTGATAAAGGGAGCAATGGAACTCTTCTGCCATGAAATTAAATCCATTATTTTCTGATATTCTTTTTTGTCAAATAGCATTATTTCTCTCATTCTGCTCTAAGATTTCTTTCCCCATCCGGTAAGTTCAAGTGCTGTTTTCTATGTGTATTTCTATAATAAGTCTCGCATTTTTGTTTGCTCTTGATTTGGAATTAGTGAATGCGTTCTCTCTCTGATTTTAATTCCTTTGATAAACTATCTTGTTTACAAATATATATCTTGACAACCAAGAATGTGCTGCCTCTGTTGTTCAGTCTTCGGGTCATGTTAGCGAGTATCGAGAATATACTTACACTGAGTAACAAAACACATTGTGTCATTAAAATTTTATTTCAAGAGGCATTAATTTTCATTAATGGCTTGGTTTCAACGAAAATTAGATTAACTCTCCCATGCAAATAAAATTCTCGCACATAAGGAAAATGTCTCTTTCCTTTACATAAAATCAAAGCGGACAGTATATGTACTTAATAGGACTCCATCGATTTTCTTAGATTAGGTATTTACCAAAAATAAGTGCATGCTATTTAATCGTTATCAACCTAATTTGCTCATTACCCACTTACTTGAATAAAAGATAATCATCGTAGAGCAGTCAAAGGTTGGTATTGTCTACAATTTTAAATGTATTTTTAGGTAATTATCATAAAAATTCCCCTCGCGGTTGTTCCAACTCCTAACCCCTTGATTTTATATTACTAAAACATGAAATACAGCGCTGCTTTTTTAATTTAGAATTAAATTTATAAAAAATTATTCACCGCCGATTTTTTTATTATATTACGCCCTGCCAAGTCTATTATTGCTAACCATTAAAGTGGGTGAACTTGGTGTACAGGAAAACTTGCAGCGGAATTTGATGAGTTTCTGTTGAAGGGTTGGATGCTTGATTATGCATTAAATCAACTTAAGTGCCGTGAGTGGGCGATGCTCACCAACATGTGCATATTTCATCCCGGGAAAAAAGTATATACTTATCTGTGCAAAAGTGGAGATGCAATACTAGATAAGGGTCGATGTAGGAGCAGCCGTCTCTCTTCAGACGTAGCAGTTTGTTTTTATGGATGTTTTGATGCGATGTGTGATGCAGCGCTGCCTACCATTTCTCACGTAGAGCAACAGAAGTAGCTAACTAACTTTTGTCACCAGAAAAATATATGTTGGAACACTGACTGAAACATCTGGTGGTTGTCCAATAATTCTCATTGGAGGTGCCTAGAAGCCAAGGGATACAAGTGACTTTTTAGTTTTTTCGAGCTAAGTGCAGAAATGTGTTCCTAAAATATGTTAAATTGTTGTGGCCAAGGGTATAAGTGAATTTACGGGTGGGTGCTGAGATCTAGTGGAGTGAATTTCATCTACTTCAAAAAACACATTGAACAACAACAACAACAAGTTGAACTTTAAACATGAAGAACTCAAAACTAACTTTTTTTCACTTAAACCTCTTGGCTTCTAGGCTCATCATTTGTCCTCTAAGCGAGAAAGCCTAATGATATTTGTGGAAAGGGCATTGAGGAGACGCATATTCCTCAACTAGGTAGTTAGTTCCTTTCATCTAATGCTTAAAAGGGTGGAGGGTGCTCCACTCACTGTATCTTTCCTAAAATGCGAATTTACTTTGTTGCTATCCTTAAATGTTAACATATTAAAAACACATATCTGAGACACTCCGTCATAGTATCTATGGAGTGAAAAATACTTTGCATTGAAATATTTCAAAATATTAAACTTATTTTGGCAAATTTCTAATTGAAATTCGAAGAGGAGAAACAAATTGGCAGCAATACCGAGCATAGTGCGGCAATTTTTGTGATATCTTTGGTTGATATCTTGATGGAAACACTTTCAATTATTAATTGTGCTTGGGGTTTTTAAAAATATTTTGGTTGAAATATCGTTTTGTTGATTTGCTGTTACATCGCGTAGTCGTCTCTCTTAAATCGAGTATGGATTGTTGAATAACATAATTTGATGTTTTCACTCGATTTAACGATCAGGGAATATTTTTCCAAACACAGTTAGTGTTTTTAACCCATAATCTATTGATCGAATCAATGAGATGTGGCAAAATTAAATCAAGCTATCTACTTTAGGCATCATAAAAAGAGAACCAACTTATCTCCCCATTTTTACAGTCGCCGCGCTTTAACCTCGGAGAGGAATTTCGGTAAAAAAAGTGAAATTCCTTCAAAGCCACCGCAACCGTGCGATTTCAAAAGAGAGCTACCCCTCAACTCCGGCTAGGATTAGGATTCTTCAACTAGAGGTAATTATTTATTTTTTTGTCTGAGCTATCGCCCTCCTTCCTCCCTCTTTCGTTTATCAATGAAAGAGAATGCGGGAAGTGAGGTAGAAATACAAAGATATATTTTTCCTTTTTATCCCTTTCATCTCCTCCCATCACTCTGCTTTTAGCTCTTTTGATCATTGATTTCTGGCCGTAAAACATGCGAGTTAAAATCACAGAGGGGTGGAAATATAAAAATAAAAAAATGAGCGGCTTCGGTGAAATCTGATTATTTTAAGCTTATGCGGTATCATCTCTAGGCGGTTGAGTGAAAAATGAATTAAAATGAATGACGTACACGAAATAAGTTATGGAATGAAGGAAACCATTTGTGTATTAATTTTAAATTTTTTAATTGCCGAATCACCACCATTCAGTAGCTGTACCGACCGCACATATGACAAAAATTAATAAAATGTATGCGATTGGCAGCACATCCTGAGTCCATTTTTCTGACGGATAATAACTTAAACGACTGTCACCTTCCTCTAAAATTGCAATTGTCAATATTCCTTTGAAGTAATTTGGTTTAATGAATTATAAAATCTATCACCTCGATCAAATTTGGATTCCGTGAGATAATAATTTTGCGAATAAATATTCAACCTCGTTAAAATCACTTGCATAATATTTTTTCAATATTTTTAAACCATTCCGTTTAACCATTTCAGCCATAGCGTGTCGTCTGTTAAGTTCTAAATATTGCTTGTGAGTTCTAGCTTTACAATGTAAATACTAGGTGATATTTAATGTAGGCTTCTTGTTTTGTATTATTTTAGAATATGATTTAACTTCTTTTTAACTCATCGAGTTTGTGAGACAGAGATTTTAAATACCTCAGGGCGCGATGAACATCAAGAAATAAACTTGATGAAACGAAAACAAATTACCGGGCTTCGGCTCTCAAATAACAAATAAGAATTTTAACAAGGCTGGGAGAGTTTGAGCCATTGTAGGAGAAGGAGACGGATTTAAGGCATTAATGGAAGAGCGAAGAGGTCGGGGGCGGAGACGCTGTTGAAGGGGGGTCTTGGGAATGAGGCAGCTGAAGAAGCTAAGATCATTGTTTGCTCTGCCGACTACCGCGGCTCTACCCGATCACCTCGCTCTTAAAGACGCCCCCACCCTTCTACAGCTTCCTCCCCCTCCACCTCCTGTCCTCTCTCCTCCGCGACCTCCCCCAAAAACTCCCCTCTTCCATACCTTAAAAGCCACAAACATTGAGGGTAAGGAAGGGTGGGTTGGGATTTGGGGGAGGAGGGAATCGCATGAGGCGTGGTGAAGGGGAACCTCTCGGGGGGTTGGGGGTGTAGCGGCAATGTTTGTGGAGTCTGCTCAGAGAGGGGGACGAGAAGTAAGAAGAGGAAGCACGTAGAGAAAGAACCGTGGGAGGAGTGTGGGAGAGAAAAATAGAATAGACGAGAAGGGGGGGCTGCAATGGAGGGAGAGGGGGTTGGGGATGGGGGACGAGAAAACGGTTCAGTAGTGCGACTGTCTCCTCCTCCCTCTCTCCGTCCCAAAACCCTGACTTCAAAAAGTCGTCGTTTAATTCCCCCTCTCCCCATCAGAGAGCGCCCTCTGCCTTTTCAGTGAACTTATACGTTCCTCCACCCACTTCTCTCATCCCTCCGCGCTCGGAATATCTCCAGCGAACGCTTTTAATTTAACGGATTCCTACGCGACTCGGCGGAGAGAGAGAGAGATTTTTTGTGTGTGGGTGTGGGAGGGAAGGGGAGGGAATTCCAGCGGCAGAAAAGAAAGGAAAAGTGTGTGCATGCGGTGTGTGGAGGGTGAGGCTGTATGATCAGAGATAGCGAAGTGGAAGTAATAGCCAGCGTACCAATTGTGCGTCCTCTGCAGGTCTTATCTTTTTGAGACTCAATATAGTGATTTAATAATATATTTATCCAAAATGGCCCTTGCTAAACAGTAATGATGGTGGCCTATTGAAATAAAAGGAATAAAGAGTTATGAACTATAACCCTTTCTCCCCCCGTCCCGTCATTGTTTTAGATATTTTTGACTCAGTCGATTTAAGCATTATGCGCACAGAAATACTACAGATAATAGAGTATCCCTGGATTCCCTGTCTTGTCGATTCCTTCTGTGGCCTCCTTAATTCTGAAGAGCCAAAGCTGTTTCAGCAACAACGAATTCGGATGATTTGGAAACGTTATAAACCTAGCGTGTAAATATCATTTAGATCCAATTAGCCTCGAGGGTATGTTTTTCTTCTAAGTTTTTTCGCGAGAAGGTGTTCATTATGCTTATTTTTGTCTGCTTACCATGACGTTCATTAAAGGTCTTCAACTATACAGTTGATAAATATTTGGGGATGTCAAAGTAAGGAATTATAAATTAAGGAAGAGGTTAAGCTGAGAGGCTGAAAAAAGTAGAAAAGAAAAGGGAGTATAGGGATGTAGAGAAACCAATCTTCTTATTGATGACTGCTGATGGTCGTCAATTGAAAAAATATAAAAAAGGTCAATTATTTTAATGCTGACATCATTCCCTGAGCTGCAAAGGCATGTCCGAGGAAGGTAAGGGCCTCTTCCCAACCTACGATCCGGCATACCATAAAACATAAATATATTTTTAGTAAATATCCTTTGGCATGTATCACTTATATGCAGTTATAAGTATCAAAGTATGAAGAAATATCTCTTGATTTCCCGGTGTATGCTGGTTGTGAAGTATGACATCCTTCATTATTTGTTTCTCGTATTCTGTATCTGGTCTTCCTCGGTAATTCTCCTCATTAGTTGTAACTTACCTTACTGTTCTGAGGAGTTTACTATGGATATGCTATGGAATAGTAGGTAAAGTGCTATAGCATTCGCATGCTCATGAATAATGGCGTTACTTGTAGATAAAAAAATTGGGTGGAGTCAACCATCGTAGTGCCCCACGCGATTCGGGAAATGCTGGAAAAGAGAAAGGAGAAAGGCATGGAGTTGAGGGACCGAGGAATTCGCAAAGGTAGCTGAGAGGGGACTTGGGATTCCCTCCCCCCCCTCTAGTCTATACTCACGCTCCCCCATCCTAACATCCATTCATTGCAACGCACCCGCTTGCACACAATGGCGTGGTTCGCGCGGTTTTCATTTTTTCCCCGGCGTGGGGTGGAGTTTAAAGCATGCGGAAGGTCAACTGGGGATGAGGGAGGTGGAATATTTGTGGGCCGAGCCGGTTTAGGGGATGGGGAATATTTTTTCAAGGGACCAAAGGGAGAGAGAGAGAGGCGGAAGTTTTGTGATGACAGAGACCAGAACGGCAATATAGAGAGAGGATATTTTTAAAGGGGAGGTCGAGGTGGAATCTTTTATGGCTTCCAAATATTTCCTTTAGAGGACCAAAAATAAATCGCTTGCTGCTTATGCAATCCCATCCGGAGGGGCGATGCGTCAACCAAACGGCCAGGCGAATTAAATTGGTAGCGGTGCCATTATGAAAGCATGGGATCCGTGGTATGCATTTGTTTTCAAAACATACAACGGCGCTGATATTAATACCGTGCATTTCCGCTTCGGTTGTTGCGATGCGAAGTTGGACCAATATTTGAGGAGCAAAGAATAAAAGTGATGGTATTCAGCGTGAATCGCGAATATGCATTCTTATTTAGTATGCTGTGATTCACTAAAACATTTAAAATGCGGAAAAAAGAGGGAAATCATATGGAATGTATTCACCAATGTGCCAACAGAAGTATCCTATTCTAAAGAATTTTCTTTGCGCTGTACATGACCATCTGTGACAGTTTTTGATTCCTCGGCAAATTTTTATTACATATGCGCTTGCAAGAGAAAAACATTCTCGTGAAGTAAATGAGTCACAATGGTGATGAGGGGATATCAAAATTCATGCATTCTGATTATTATTTTGTCAGGTCGGTACTGAAAAATGAAATTTGAGGTGAAAACACAAATTTCTGTTATTAATATTATAAAGAGCTTGTTCCATCCTGCAACTTGTCTCCCAAATGTGTAGATTATTTTTTAATTGAAAAATGAATATGTTGTCATCAAATTATGACTACCTGTATGGCAGGCGTTGTAAGGAAATGGGATCACGCCTTTGGTTATTTGACTTAAAGAGAAAATGAAAAAGACCCTCTTTTCAAGAAAGAAAGCGATGGTTATAATTTCTGCGTGAAAAGGAAAATATAAGACTAAAGAAACATGGTATAAAGGTGATAAAAATTATTCCAACAAATCATGCGTAAGGTTCAGAGAGGGACTACGAATATGTTATGAGTCCTGATGTATGCAGATAAACGAGCATATGTTTTTATCGCTCATAGTTTCTTCTCAGCAAGGTCGGGTGGATCGTAAAAAGTATTCATTTTTATGGCGAGAGTCAAAGAAACGACGGAACGTTAATCTTCAGAACTATATATTAGATATACGGAAACGATACTATGCAAAAATGAGTCATATCCTGAACTTTATGATAACTTAAAATTTATTCCTCACTAAATTCAATTTATTACATCTGTCTAAAATTGAATCTATCCGACGGAACGTGAACATGAACATTTTATTATAAACGGCGAACTCCCCAGGCGTGAAAAAACAAAGCAAAAAGGAAAACAACACGGATCCATAAATCACACCTCGTACCGTTAAGTCTATTTTGAGAGGCTTGGATTCGATTTTTTCTTTCCTCCTCCAGGCACTGTTAACGAAAGCAGTTTTTGATCCGTTAAAGAGAAAGGGAGAGAAAAAAATTCAAAGTAACAAATTCTCTTACCGTTAAAAAAAGGCGCGAACGCCGTTATGTCCCGCCCACGGCAATTCGACCAGGCGACGCGAAAACAAATAACTAAAAAATAAAAATAAATGCCACTTTTCCCTCAAAAACCCAGTGAGAGAAGGTGGAAGAGAGTGAGAGAGAGTATGAGGAAGAAAATGGCCTTTGAAAAACATATCAGCGTTTGAATATTCAATGGAATTTGAAACGAAACAAGAGAACGGAGGCCAAGGGGTTTGGCGAGAGAGGAGCGACGATATCACCAGTTGACTTCAGCACTTCAAAAGAGGTGACGAATGAATGAGAGGCCAGAGGAGGAGGAGACGAAAAGGGACGTTGCAGAGGGAAAGAGTAGAGGAATCTTTCGAATGGACATTCGAAACGGGGTGGTGGGCTGAAGGAGAATAAATGGGGTTGCAGGAGAGAGAGAAGTACAAGATTAATGCGAGAGGGAGGAGATTAGAACTTGTGCAAAAGGTTTTCGGAATAGGGATCGGGATAGTTGAAGGATAAGGCCAAAGAAGGAACGGGAAGGTTGTTGACTGACAGATGTGAGGCGGATAAAGAAGGGGACCACTCTTTGTCCCTTTTCTCCTCTAATACGCTGGTTGCTTATTCGGGTAGATGATCGAAAATGGAGGTAATTTGCACACCTTAAGGACATGTTAGTAAAATGTTAGCGGGAGGATTATTTGGAGAATGGAGGAAGTGTCGGCATAGCCTGCTTTTAACAAAAGATGTAAACGAGTTTAGTTTTCGTGTCCCATCTGACGGACGGTGCTCTGCACTTGAATATTCCTCCACGGTGTAAATCGCGATTTCTCTTAAAAATGTCCGCCCCTGCCGGTATTCGAACGCGGATCTTCGTAATGGGAAGAGAGGAACCGTTCAAATGGACAACAGAAACGATGGGGTGTTTCTGGAGTGGGGAGATTAAAAGGGGATTGTAAGAGATAGAAAAGGACGAGATTAATGCGCGCAAGAGACGAGTGCAAAAGGGTTTGTGAACAACGGCCGGGCGAAGTGAAGGAAAGGATGAAAAAAAAGGGAATGGGACAGTGGGTGACAGACAGACGTGAGGTGAAAGAGAGGGGGAGGTCATTCTCCGTCCCCATTTTCACTCCTCTTCCTCCTCCCCTTTAATAAGTCTCCCTTTCTTTCCTTTATTCCTCCCCTTCCACCCTTACCCTATATCTGTTCTCTCTCTCCCTCTCCCAGGCCTTCGCAGATTACGGCGTCAATTGCCGGGAGAGTGTGACATTAATGAATCGTCCCAACAAGTTGGACGCGTGGGGGGCGGAAGAGAGGGGTGGTGGAGAAAGAGGGGGTAAAGCGGGGATAGTGGTATGGGAGGAGGAGAGAGAAAGAGAGAGAACTGGACGTGGTGGTGAGAGGAGGGAGAAAGGCGGAAGACCCGAAGGAGAAGGAATTGTTGAGGACGCAAGAAAAGATCGCGGTGATGACTGGTAAAAAGGAAGAATGCACAACTGAAGAATTGAAAGAGGATAAGAGAGAAGGGTTACGATCTTTCTTCTCCCTTTCGAATGGCAACTGTGGATAATTGGAAAATGCTTTCTCGTTTTACTTGTTGAACCCTAGCCTCGTCTCGCTTTAATTTCCCTCGGGATAAATAGACTGTTGAAGGGGTATGTATTCGTGGTACTATGGATGATAATTCTCTTTATTGAATCCACTCGAAAACCTGAGACCAGGCATAAAAATGTCACCTCCTTAATCAAGTGTTCTTTCTTGGTACGGTGTGGGATAATTTGCTTATTTTAACATCGATAAAATCTCAAATGAGACAATTCCATAGCCAAGCGCCACTTTCAAATGCATTAAAGTAGTGAAAATACTTTTGAAAATTACCTGAAAAAGGCATTGTACTAGCTCAAAATAAAACAAAACTCTTAAGCATCTCATAAAATCTGAATTAATTAGGGCTTATATTACAAAGACTTCTTTAAATGGAATTTAAATCACCATTTTTACCATCAGAGTTTACTTGGTATAAAAATGTTTGCTTGGTCCATGTAAAGCATATTTCTGCAGCGGAAGCTAGTCCAAAGAAAAGATTTCGTGTGCTCAGAGCATGAAGTCTCACTGATATTTCTCTTTGATGGATGAAATGGAAAATATTCTATCATGAAAAATGTGATTCGCCGAGTATTACCTGAATCTAATGGATGTGTGCCATGAATAAGCCATAAATGCATGTGCGATAAACACCTGTGCCACGTGAAATCCGTGATTCTCTCCTGAAAATAAAAGGCATGCGTTTATTGGGGAAAATATTTTAGAAACGAGCATTTGACTCTGACATTTACCTTTGAAAACCTGTTAAAATTAAAAGGATAGGTTTTTTTAATTCACAGCCGCAGGGACGAGAAAATTTCGCGCCACCCAAAGGCGGATTTAGGAGAGAGAAACGCGCGGAAAGAAAGGGAAGCCGAGGAAATCAGAGGCCAACGCCATGAATGCCCCGAAATCAAGCGAGCAAGAGAAAAAAGATGATAAGAGAGATAAAAGATGTGCCGGCAGGAGGATGGGACGGACGGCGGACGGCGAGTGGGAGAGAGGACGAGGCCCCTGATGCGCATAAATATGGCACGGGGAAGAGAAGACGTTGACAAATCGCACGCGCGGGAGAAAATGGAAACAAGGCGGCAGGTGGTCGGAAATATTCGGCGTCAACTAAAATGAATAGCGGGTCGCGGGCGAGAAAAAATAAAAGGATCTCGGGGTGTGTGAGAGAGAGAAAGAGAGAGGTGCGTTAAGGTTGTACTTAAGGCGAAAGAAAAAATGAAGAAATGAAGGCCAAAGTTGTGACTTGGGTGCGAGAAGAGAGGATGATTCTATTCGAAATTATAAAAAAAAGGAATTGAGAAATTCAGTTTCAGGCCCCGGAAAAGCTCGTGGCAGTTCCACAGTGGACGATTTTTGGACTGGATTGCTGTATTTCGTAAAAAACGAGATCACTATGGTTGATTGGTTTAGGTACAGCTTTGTGCCTTTGTTTACTTTTTAGTACCCTGGCATGCAATTCTGGTTGTTATTAGGGAAGGAGATCTATAGTTGCTGTCATGTGCTTCATTTACGACAGGTGAGTAGGTTAGAAACTAACGGATTGGATGAGGAAAAGATGAAGAGTGAAGATAAATCCGCCATTGTTATTAGACCTAAAGTCAGCTTGAGATCCATAGTTATACTCCCCTTTCAACGGACGGAGTACTTTACCAGAAGAGCTCTTCATTTGTAACCTATGTCCATGTGTCAAGTTTACTCCATATGTCGCCTAAAAGTGGATGGGGATTCAACTAGAAAGTTTCCTTTGCTTACAGGATTCGAATCCGGGACCTTGGAATGAGAAGCCAGTACTTAAGCTACTGCGCCGACCCTGTCCCTGCATTCATAGTGCCTACTCTTACCTAATGCGCCGAAGGCCCTTTCACGAATCTATACTGGTGAGCAACTCGCGTCTATCAGCTAGTGCCGTTCTGCTTATAATATAGTGAGTCAGTCTTATCACATTTCCTTCCGTACCTTCTTATTGCTCCTTCCGTTAGTTTAACTGTATTTGGGGCATTCTGTGCATACGATTTTGCCAGTTTTTGCGAGAGCAGTGCATGGCGTTGCGTCTGGAGGGCACTATACGAATATCTAGAGTAAAGCAGTGGAAATATGCTTACATAAATATGATTCAGGGTAACCCATAGCGTATCGCCATTTGTACGGTGTCAGGAAAGTGAAATAGGGCTGGTAATACCGGTAGAATTACAAGAAGGGAAAAAAATAATGGCACGAGTTTCTCATTCCTCTGTTATCGCCCTGGTTGTTAGCCGGCAAAAATTACACGACACAGGCGGAAGTAAACTCTACTCGTTTGTGAGAGCAACGCTGATTAATTTTGATTCTCCTGGGCTAATCCGGCAGAAAATATTCAAGGATGGGGAAAATTTTCCTTCCACGATAAAAGCGATGGAGGCATAGCGTTACTCGAGACTTGCAGCTTTGTCATGCAATGATTATGCAATTATCTCCTTGCGTACGACAGAGAATGAACGAGGCGCTTGCTAATGCAGCTATGCATGTTTTGTGTCTCCGTGAAATATTTTTTATTCTCTCTGCATCTCGGTGCATGTGCAAATGACGTTTCTTATCTGCGGTGTAATTAACTGTAATTGGGTACCTTTGGAAAGAAATACAGCCCCTAAGTGATTATTATGGGTTTCATATAAGGGCTAACAAACGACCTGGTGAAACATTCTGCGGCTAAAAATTGAAATTTGGCACGCGATCTTTGAATTACCTCTGGAGTGGCATAAAAGAAACAATTAATGTTACCAAAGAATATTGATGAGCTCGGTTGTTAATTCATCATCCATTATCGTTCAATGCCACTCAGTCCTGTCTCTCGAGCCCTCCCTGTTTTTAGAAGTCGGGCTAGGATTGAAACATTCTCGAGTCTACTTATCAATGGAACGAGATCTTTAAAAGCCCTTCGCTGTCATTTTGGTGCCAGGGTTTATTCTTGAGAAAGCCTGACTTCATTGCGATTCGTTTCCGAGCTTTCCGTTATTTCCAACGCCGAGAAAAAACGTTCCCATCTCCTCCTGACGTCACGGTTTGATATCATTGTTGCGTCCCATTGTATTGTTTATGAAGTGTTGAGCCCCGTGCTAGTAGGGGCTATATTTTCCATCCACGTGGAGGAGATAGGATTTCTAGAGCGATCGGGGCTTGGATTTACGATTATTTATCGCACCAAATGTTTTTATTTTCTTTTTCGATTTTTTGTTTCTTCCACGGCGAGTTTGAAAACGCTATTCTCTGAGACGCGCGATTACGTCAATGCAGGCGTCCGGCATTTGCGCTCCTCTCGTAAAGGTTTTTTTTTCCTTCCTGCATCCGTTGCCTTTATTTCGATGCATTGCGTTCTTTTGGAGTTTCACGTGGAGGAATTTCACTGCGCCGCGTGCAATTTTGGCGGATAAAAGGGAAGCAGCTCGGGAGGTCGCGTTGCATAGTCTGTGAGGAATGAGAGTTCCTGAGCTGCGTGATTCATAGAACGTAGAAAACTCACTAGGAAGAAACATTTTTCACGAATACTTTTGAGGAGATAATTAAATTCTAAATATAGCGGGGAAGATGACGGCATTATAGTTGACATTCACATTTAAATACAGGGTATTAAAACCCAAGTTGCATGACTATACCATTTGGATAGAGAGTAAAAATTTAGGCCGAATTTTATTTAGAAATTTCTGCGAGGTTTTGATTGTCATCTCGCAGTTGAACTTTGAAAATTTGAACAGAGACCATAAGCGAGCGGCTTGAGAGCTTATATGGCAGCAGTGGTACCCACACGAGTGAGAAAGCGTGCGCGAGTTCATAAGCCGCCTTGTTTACTCCCTTTCCCGCTAACACTGCGTTGGCACTGCCATCTGCGACTGCCGCATTAGCTCTCTGGCTGAACGCCGATTGATTGTTTATTCCAGTTTTCAAAGCTCAAATGTTGAAAAATCATCGCACTATAGCAACAATTTCTTGGGAAAATTCGTTCTAGATTCCCATGCTCTATCCGATGGTATATATAAGACGTTGTTCTTTTACATCATGTATGTGGTAGGAGTATTTTATCGCGTCTGTTTACTTTTCTTAACGGAAACGTTTGACTCTTGCAATGAGAAGATTTTGCACAACAGTAAGAGATCGAAGCTCCAATACACCAAAGCGCATTTAACTTTTCGCCCCCTTATTTTCCTATTCTCTGCTTTTTTCATTGCTGGTGTTCTAACCCCTCTGCCACACGCCCTTGTAGCGGCTCGCAGGATAGCATGTAGCTGTAGAATGGACGCGGTAGTAACTGCGGAAACCCTTTAGATTCAACTAAACATTACGCGCCAGTACATCATTCCTTTCAATGAAATCACATCCAGCAGTAAGTACCTAATTAATGTGAGCATCGCCGGAAATTCCCAGCCAAAACAAGTGAGCAGCACCTTCCTCGTCTCTCTTCGCGGGTATTATCGGCAGTGATGGACACATCAAAGCCAGAGAAAGGTGCGCGAGGTATCTTTAACGCTCCGATCTGGTGCTCGATAAGGAAATGCAGAGGAAACTAGTGGGAGAAAAGAGAGAGGAAATATATTGAGGAAGAGAGAGTACGCGTGGCGTTGAATCCAGGGTGGTGAACGAGGAGGGAACTCCCGGGAGGGTTTCAGGGGGTGAGCGGCTGCATTGGGAAGAGAGAAAAAGGGATGGATAGGAAGGTGAGGGTGGGTTAGGGGTTAAGGAAAATATGTGTGGAGTGAGCGAGAGGAGAGGAAAGGTGAACGAGGGGAGGGAATGCAGAAAGGGACGTCAGAAGCGACGAAGACGAATGGTGCTTAATTCGCCCGCTCGTGGAGCCCTCTTTTGAGCGGACTTTGAATGTACGTTTGCGTGTGACATGTTGGCGTCGGCGGGGGTGTGTGATGGAGATGGGGTTGGTGGTGGAAATGGATGGGGAAGGATTGGGCTGCGAAGGGGTAAGGAAAACCTGTAAGGGAATTCTTTCGGGCGCGCCTTCTAGCTCCGTTTCTTACTCTGCTTCAGTTTTCACCTTAAAATGTTAGAAACATTGAATCAGTATAGCACTTGTTGCCGCCGATGATATGCTAAGTAGACCTGAAGTGAATGCTTGCCCTCAGTATATTGTTGCGTAATGAGTGATGGATTGATTAATAAGAATGATTGACAAAACAAGAGGTCCGTTTCAAATGGAGATAGCAGAACAAGATATAGACTGAAGTCGATGTCGGAGCTTTATCTTTTTTAGAGATCGATTATAGAGGTAATTTCCTTCCACTTTCGATAGCCTTCGACCAAAGATCCATTCACATAACCAATCCGTCAATATTTTCGATGATATCTTTGGCGGTAAGTGAGGGCAAGTCGAAGGAAATCAACAGGATGCGAAAATCCGCTACAATTATTTCGTCCGATAACGTTTTGAGTATTTTTCGCACCCTATTATCCCATTGTAAATTTGTACCACCGTTAACTGTTGATATCAGCTATATATTTTAAAACATGACAGTTTTAGTTCAGTGGGCAAATTGGATTGATTGAAACCCACGTTATGAATTCAAAATCTTGAATGTATCGAAAGTTAAATGTAAAAACTTTGAATACAATAATGATTTAAATTTAATAAATATTTTTTTGAAAATATTTTTGCAAAGCCACTTGAAGAAGACTTGAAGGTAAAAATATTGTCCATGAATGTGACACTCAGAGGAAAAGCATTCGTTATAAAGACATTTTTATCGAAGGCATTCTAGTGTTCCTTAAATTAATGAATTATATACCTACATATATTGATTACGAATAAGTGCCAGAAATTCTTTTCTACCTTAAATTGTTTGTCAACGTCAATTGGTTGAAAGCTTCTCAGGTTATAATGTTTTTACTTATTTATCATTTTTTTAAAGAAAATTATTTATTCTATTACCTAAGTATTTATAAAAATGTGATGTGAGCCAAACGTCTAGTTGGATTTAACGAAATTAAAGAGCTATGAAAAAAATTATTATTTATGCAACTCCAAGTTGATAGAGTTTTGATATGTCATAAATCTTTTCTTTCGTATTCGCGTAAAACAAATTTGGGTGCCTTTGCAAAAAATTATTATTTGCATTAATTACACTAGTTGGTTTTTCTTACTAAATTCAAGCAGCATAATGACCTAAATTTTCGAGCTCTTTCATTTATTCTCTACTCAACAAACTTGATCAATAATTCATTCTTAATAAGTGCGACGACTTGCTGATAATTTCAAGTACTCCTGTGAGATGGTTAGATCTTTTTGATCGTCGTGAAAAAAAATCGTTTGAAATTTAATTTAAAATAACTTCAGATACTATACCTTGATAGGTATTTCAGTGAAGAACCGATAAAATATCTTGGGCATATGATTTTCTAGGCAGGAAATAATAATAGAGTTGTTGAAAGTGGGAATTGTATTTTTGTAGTGGTTCAGAGAGGAGTTATAAAATCATCCCCGCAATCTAATCCTGCTGCACAAGAAATATCGAGGAGTGAACCAAACCTTTTGCATCTTTTTCCTCCTCTGTTTTTGGGAAGACCAGTCGTTCCCACATTGATTTACCCCCGAGCTCTCTCTCTCTTTTACGGAAGCCAAAAAGATGCCCAGAAAACCCTTGTCTCCATCCACAGAAAACGTGTGCCGTCACCTCCTCCCTTCACGTCTTATCGGACTCAAGCCCCTTTTTACAAATTGATGGCGTGTTCTTCCTCTCACCCTCTCTTCCCGTTCTGCGCGGGCTGTGTGTGGAGACTTGAGATACAAGGGCGGGAGGAACAGGAAGCGACGGCACGGAATGCGGGAGTTATGTCGGGTGTGACTGTGCGGGTTTTTGGTACAACGGGCATGGGGAGGTAGGAAAAAACAGGAAAGGGGAGAGAAGAACTTTGAAAAAGGGAAGGGGAGCTGTGGGATCGAGTATCGGGACCCTGAGGTAGAAAAACTCTCGTCGGGCGCCTGTCTCGAACCGGCGCCCGGACGCTTCCCCGGAAAATCCCGGGTCAAGTGTGGTTTTGGTGGTGGGAGGAAGGAAGGGCTTGGCGAGGAATGAAAGGAAAAAATAGTGGGAGAGAGAGAGAGAAATATCAGGGATTGAAAAAGATATAAAAAAATGAAAAACTAATCTTAAGACTTTCTTCCTCCCCGAGGATCAACGGAGATCTAACCTCACAGTCGTACCTGAGCCTCCGGCTGGAGCCCGAAGGAATAAAAATATGTGAGTGGCTCGGAGGGATGGGAAAATATGAGGGAGAGAGAGAGAGGAAAAGTTGGGTCGAGGTCTCCATATCGGTCGGAAAAACTCTTTATTCACTTCATTTTGCAGTGTAGGCCACGTGCTTTCTCTCCGGCTTGGCTCTCGCACTTGAATTCCTTCAACCCCCTCGGTCTCCGTCGCCTTTCTGCTTCCTCGTCCCCTCATTCTTGGCTCTCTCGATATTTCGTCGACGAGGGATCCGGGTCAGTGGCTCCCCCTGTAGAGGGAAGAGGTGCACGGTCGGTGGAGGTTCCTCCCCTCACTTGCCCTAACGTCTCCTCCGAAGCTGCCGCCTTACCTTCTTCGAGACCCCGTTCATGGGCTTTTGGTCCCCCTAATCCAGCTCGCGCCTTCTTCTCCATCCTCTTATACGCTCTCCCTCGTTTACTCCTCCCCTCCCTCACCCCCTCCACAGCACTTTTCGTACTTCCCTACTCTCCCTCGATGTCTTTCTTAACCTACCAACCAACCCACCCACCCTACTCGCCCTAACCCCCCCCCTCCTCCCCCTGTTTCCAAAGACTCGGGGATCCTCACTAGTCCACCAGCCCATGAAAATTGATGAGGATTTCCTTAAGCCTTGCTCCTTCACTGGATCCAGGAGGTCCTCTCTGTCTCTCTCTCTCTTCCTCGTTTATTTTATCTCTCTCCTTTCCTATCCCCGCTTCCTCGTCCCTACTGAACTCTTTTCATTTCGTTTCTTATCTCCATCCCTCCTTCCATTTCCCCCCCCCCCTTCCCCTTCGCCTTCAAATCCGGGCCCCCACGGTTTCTCTATTCACACCCCACTTCATTCCCTTATTTTCCCTCGACCCTTCTGATATCAACCACTGCGTCCTACTCTCTTATCTCTTGGTTTCATTTCAAACTGCGCACCCGGGGTGTCCTTTCCTTCGTCTTCGCATCCTACTCTCCTCTCCCCATTTTCCGACTGCATTTTCCGTTGAGAATGCTTTTGGCTTGCATGATGAAACGCACTCTCATAATTTTTTCACGAGTGCTCGTATGACTGTAATGGGGATATCGACGACGTGGCTCTGAGTTCAGGCATTAAGAGATGGATGTGTCGATAGCGCGCTAAAAGGTGCACTCCATGATGTGAGTAAAAGCGATCGGCTCAGTTAGACTGCTGAACTCAAAATATTTTTGAAAATTTGTTTGTGCACCTATGTAAGCACTTCTGAACAGCGATTAATGAGTGAAGTAATCCCACTGATCGTTGTGGTTTCCTCTTTAGCCATCAGAAAAACTTCTGCTTGGTGATACTGCAGTACAAATTAAAGTTTTTGAAATGAAATCGAAACTGTTGTTTTTGCTCATAACATTTATCATACCCGTTTTGACGTGGTACGTCATCATCAGGGTTAATTATATATTTCCTTTTAAAATTACCCTGTTCATTTATTTCCACGATTGGCTCAACTAATATGCATACTCGCAGATACACATATACATATAGATGTTTAGATTTAATGTGTAACTCTAGAAATTAATTGTTATACACGCGATTCTTTTGTATATATGTGTCTCCTGCGTACACTTATAATTGAGACTCCATGATTTGAAACATTATCATGCATTCTTTTATATTGGCTGTGAAAGGACAATGTATATACAGGCTAGTTTCTTGAACTAAGCCTTCATTTAATTTGGTGAAAATTGGGCTAATCCTTTCGTCAGAATACTTAACTACACAATAATCGCATAGTAAAAATGCTTAGCTCCTCAATCCCAAGGAAACGTGTGATAAGCATGCTCCCTGAGTTTACCTGTATAGGATGCATAGCTATTCGGGTATATTATCTCTGTAGACCAGAATCTTTAAAAAGTTCTGAAAAGGATATTTCTATGGAGAGCATCAAGGTGAAAGGACCAAGACTTCCGCAACCCATTGGAAGTCATCATGAAGAAAATTGATAGGAGTCAAGCATTTGGAATGCGCAAAGTTTACGTTTGATAGCATTTTTCCGTTTTTATTAGCAAATATTTGATGTATCAAAACTTTTAATAACATTTAAGTTGAAATCATTTTTTTCTTATTTGGGAGGAAAACGCGTGCAGGGTTAATATAAAGTTATGTCTGTAATTTTCAGTGCAAATAGTTTTTAACCAAAGTTTTATTTCAAAGTCACTTAATATCGTCCTCGTTTAATGTCTTCCATTTTATTCTTATTAGATTTATTAGTAGTTCGGCATTTGTAAGAGGATTTTGGGATAAATTTCACTCATTTGATGAAAAGTGATTCAGCGAACACGCGGCAGTATCGCCTCAAAGGGAATCTTGCTTAAAATGAACCTGTATGCTAATCTGACTTCAGCATTTTAACCGGCTCCGTCATTCGTAGCCAATCAAGCGAAATTAGTGAGGAGCATTTTCGGAATTTGCCCCTCCCCCCCCCCCACTCCCCGCCGCTACTCCCCTTACGGTTGGTAGTTCTCGCGGCAGCAATATGAGAAGGAAGGAGGAGGGAGGCTTATACCTGTGCTTCTTTCGAAATAAACGTGTGCGCGCGACCTTAAGGGTGCAAATTTCCCCTAACTCCTGTTGAAGAGTGTGTATTCCCCCGTCGTTGTCGCGCCTCTCGACTCCCTTCCAAACCCCCCCTATACTCCATCACCTCCCACTCTGTCACATCCCCCAAACCACCCCTACCACCCCCTTTCACTCCCAAAACCCTCCCTTCTCCTGCGTGAGAGGGAATGGTAGGTGGGGTGAAGGTTGGCGAGAGATCCTCTAAACCCTCCCCTTTCTCTCCCACCCCCACCTACTTCTCCACCATCTATCTCCCCCCCCTTTTAACCCGCTGGCAGTGCTGAATATTCATCAGAGCAATGGCACCTATGCCCTGTTGAAAGGGACCAGAGTGGGGAACGACGGGCCGTAGCGGGGTGGGTACGGGGAGAACAGAGAGGTGGGAGAGGGTCGGAGACGAGGATGAGTGGCGTAAAAGGACGGTTAATAGGATAGGAAAGAAAAGAGAAGAGGATGACGAGAGACGGAAATAAAGTAGTGGTCAGCAGGATAGGAATGAGTCGCATTGGACGCCATAGGTGGGAGGAGAGGCAGGGATGCTAAACGGGCAGCGCAGACATCAAAAGAATTTGATAGGAAGAGGAAAGATGAGTGATAAATGGCACACCGCCCGGAATAGAATACAGAATCAACATGATTCCATGGAAATGTGGAAGTCTAGACAACGTTGCGAATAACCCAGATGCGACGTAACTGTCGTGTCCATTTGAGATAACGTTGTTCAAATGCCTTCTCTGTACCCACGAGTACATACATTATGTCCTTCGCTTGATCTTCCAGATTATTATCTTCAGAGAATTACAAGACATATTCCTTTTAGGGCCAACAGTTTGTTTTACAATAAACCTACATATTTGCCACTGCACGTCCTACATTCTGAAAACAAGAAGCTTAAGTAGGTCCGAAAGAGTGAATTATTGCAAGGAAAAGTACAGAGAAAGCTGAACGACGATTTCTGAGGCATATCTGCTGGGTATTTTTGGCGGAAACGAAGAATTCAAATTAGAAAGTGCAACATTGGGCTGCTAAAAAAAACTAAGCATAGAAAGTCAGTATTAGGTTACTAAAAGCTAAAATTATGATAGGAGATGACCATCTCTTTTTTTAAGATTTTTTTTGAACCTGCTGACTGATTATTATCAGGATTAGGATTGAGCCTTATGTGAAAGCAATGTGGTCAAATATATTTGATCTATGTAGCAGGCAGTTTTGGGCTAGTGAGAATTGCATGGATTCATTTAAGTTGAGACATTCTGGCCGAAAATCAAGCTAAATTCGGAATATGAGATACAGGCTGGGATAACTGTTGAAAATGAACAAATGCAGCATTAGTAAAGGTGAGAAATTAAGAATTAATGATGAAATGTAAGAATGTTGATGTTGGTTTGTAGTTTTCGATTTTAGTTTATACTTTCCTTCTCTGATATGATAAATAATTGTTCACATTTAAAGGAAATGTTGGTTCACCAAGTTACAATTGTTCCTACTAAATGGTGACAAATCAAGATTGTAAAAAAGTAGTTATTCTTATTCGAATATTTTTATAAGTTTAAGACCATGAAAAGGTGACACGAAGTGATCTAGTTCCAAATTAAAGGTTGAAGGGGTGCATAACTTTGTAAATACATATCTTGTATTGGTGCATGACTTCTAATTGGTAATGACAAAGCATAGTTGACGCATAGTGAATTATTAAATAATTAATTGAAAAATGTGATTCGATTTCTTAGAATAGTATGCTTATTCTCTACCAATTGTTCAAGGGGGGACAATTATTGATGATGTTAACATTGAGGTCAATGCCGAGAAACCATCAATTTTTTCATTTTCGTCGCTGAAAACACGTGTAAAAGTCCATGGTTTATGTAAAGATATCTTTCTGTCTCGTCGAGGCTGGTTTTAAACGTTTAACGCCAGCTAAAGACAACTGAGGCATCTATCACTTTCGTATATATCTGTTAGACAGCTATCCGTAAATTATTCCCCTCATTTTTCATAGTTCAAGCACAACTATTACTCTAAACCCTCAGCTTGATAAAAGAAACAGCCATAAAGTGATTTATTTTCCATTTTTAAACTCTCATATAAAAGTGCTATTAGTTATTTTTGGAGCTTATAAATGTGAAACCTTATTTCTGGGAGTGTCAATTCCTTGCTGTTGGGCTATGAAAACCAGCGATGTGTAAAGTAAAAAAAAAAAGACGAGGGAAAATCCAGAAAACGATCAGCACGAAGTGCGATTAGGGACACGCTTGTGAAATTCACACGGAAAAACTAAGTCAGATCTGAAGATAAATCATTAAAAGCGCCCCCGCTTTATTTTTAACGCGCAATACGCACGAATTTAGTACGTAAAACACGCCAATCGCGTGAGAACAATGCTCCAGAAGGAAAAAGATAGGTGGATCGATACGTCAGGGAAAGAGTAAAGTTGTTTTGTGCTGGGTTCGAAAAATAAATAATACCGGAGGGGATAAAAATTGTCTCCCGAAACACTCATTGCTTATTCAGTCCCTCATTTGTAAGATTACGGTCTGGTAAAAAAAAACCAAAGCTCCGCCACCTAATAAAAATACTCACCGTTTTCCCCATCTACCTCCTCTTGAAAGAATGCCCCCGTTTTTTTAAAAACCACCCTGCCAACTTCCTTACTGCGCTTCGTATTTGACTCAGACCGTATCACCTCCCGGAGTACTAAGCAAAGACGCAGTGGTGGAAGTAAGAATTTGGAAAAAAAAACGTTAGTTCCATAATTATATTCCGGCCGTGACCGCAATTTTTATTTTTATTTGTAATCCTGAAGGCAGATAAATTCTTCCGTATTCTTCTCTTCCCCCGTTTGAGCGAGAGAAATATGTGACAAGCTGCCGTAAAATTTTTCCGTCGGCTTAACAAAAGGGGATTATAATTGGAAAGTATAGCAGAGCAAGAGGGTTTTGGAGGGAGGGAGGGTTAGGGAAATTTTCGAGGGGTTATATTCCTCCCCTTTTTTCCTTTTTCATCCTGGTTTTTTCTTCGTTTTATAAAAAAGAAGAAAACGTCGGTCGAAAAGGAGTAGTTGTGGGAGGAGGATTATATAAGTGTGGAGAGGGTTTTGAGCGTGAGAGGATTAAAGAAGAGGGGTTAAATTGTTGGGAAATGAGGGAGATGGTAGGGTCTGGGGGAGGGAGTGGGTGTGCGCGGAAGAAAGGCTGGGGATCTCCCCGGCCCCGGGCCAAAGGGATGAGGGTGATTTGGGTGGTGGGTGAGGAAGAGGGAGTCTCATGATGACCCCCCCCCCCAAGTTAGGCCTTAAATGAACCGAAGGAGGGTAAGCGTTGACGAAAGGAAGAAGGACTAATGGAGAGGTTTGAAAGGAGCGCATAGGCAAATGAATAGGGCGAATACAACGCTCTGGGAATGGAACAAGCAGGCAACCCCTGCCGATGATGCGTGAAATTTTGAGGTAGACATCCAGCGGGCTCGGCCAGTGAACCATCGATTGGAATACCTCATGCCTTGACGAGAAATATTACTCTGTAATAGGTGTCTTATAACACATCCACATTTATTACTAATATGGATAAACCTTATTGATCTAAATATTGGCTCTTTATTTAACGTTAACTACTTACAGTTGTGTTATTTTCAAGAGTTTTGCTATCCATTTCTGAAGAAAAAGGTAAAAAACTGTGATGTGTTTTTAAGGAATCAATCATCTAAGGCAAAAGCTGTGACATTTCTTCGTGGTTGTCTTCATCTACATCTACATCTACATACTACCCCGCAAGCCGCCTCAATAGGCGTGTGGCGGGGGGTGTTAGGACACCAGCCATTTACATATAAAAAGGAAACGCTCTATGAAATTACGCCTTGCATTTATTAAAGTCCCTTATTGTTCGGGGGAAAAACGAATTCCCATACCTATCCGTTCGGCAAAATATCTCTCTTAATTTATCGTTTCTGTCGGACCTGGAAATATAGTGGGGTTCTAATATGATGTTCTCCGTGTCGCTCTGAAAGATATCTATTCTCAATTGCTCAAGTAATCTAAGCCTAGCGCGCAGCCTCCGAGTCTCTAGCGGCTCCCAGCCTAATTCGTTTAACATCTGCGTAACGCTGTCTGTACGCCCGTAGCAGTTTTTGACGAATCGCGCAGCTTTCCTTTGTATTTTATTAAGTTCCCGAATTAATTCTTTCTGCACCGGATCCCATATGCTTGCTGCATATTCAAGGTGTGGCCGGACGAGTGCGAAATAGCACCTCTCTTTTACTTTTTCATCTGAGAATCTTCCCACAATACGCTTGACGAATCCTAGCTTCTTCAGAGCTCTGCCACAAATATTTCTTATATGTGTTCCCCACGATAGGTTTGAGGTTATCGTAACTCCTAGATACTTCACTTCATCTGTCGCCTTTATGTTAACACCATCCACAGCATATGAATGGGGATAGTTGGACGACCTCCGCAAGAAATGTACCACCGCACATTTGCTCAGATTAAGTTCGAGTCCCCACTCTTGGCTCCACACATGAACGTTGTTTAAATCCGATGATAGAATTTCAAAGTCAGAGTGATCATTAATTTCGCGATAGATGACAGCGTCGTCAGCAAATAAACGTATTTTACTGCTAATTCGAGAGCATAGATCATTTATGTATATAATGAACAAAAGGGGGCCGATTACGCTTCCTTGAGGGACACCTGATGTCACTTTAACTGCATCAGAGCTAATTCCGTCAAGAACTACTTTTTGCTTACGATCACTCAGAAAGTCGCGTATCCAGTTTACTACTGTTTCGTTTAGGCCGCATGACTGTAATTTGTATAAAAGTTTGTTGTGAGGTACCGTGTCGAAAGCTTTCTTAAAATCTAGGAATAATGCGTCCACTTGTGTTTTCGATTCACCAGATTTGAGAACGTCATGAAGAAAGAGCGCGAGCTGTGTTTCACATGATCTACCTTTCCGAAAGTCGTGCTGACAGCCATGAAGGAAGTTACGACTGTCCAGGAACGTCATGATATTGCTAACGACGATATGTTCGAGTATCTTGCCTATAATAGACGTTAATGAAATTGGTCGATAGTTCCCTGGGTCATGTCTGTTTCCCTTTTTGAATATCGGTGTAACGTTTGCAATTTTCCAGTCTATTGGTATCTTTCCTTCAGACAATGACTTCTTGAATATTATGTCTAAGAACGGTGCGATCTGTGGCGCTAATTCCTTGAGGACACGCGCGGGTATTCCCTCCGGACCCGGAGATTTACTATTTTTGATCGACTGTAGCTGTTTAGTTATCCCATCACATTGAATAGTGATTTCTTTCATCGGTTCCTCAGTGAATGAAATGTCGAAATAACATGGAGTATCGTCTGTAGTGTATACACTTTCGAAGTGGGAATTTAACGTGTTAGCTTTGTCAATATTATCGGTGACAAGTTTGCCATCTTTATCAAATAACGAATCTACGGTTGAAGATTTTCCCTGAAGCTCTCTCGCATATGACCAAAAAGATTTCGGATTTTCTTCGAGTAATTCACCAAGTACTTTTTTCTTGAAATTTCGCAATGCAGTACGCATTGATTTCTTGGTTTTTGAGCGTTGTGCAGCGTAACTTTCTTTTGCTTCAAGTTCCTTCGATTTGTCACCTAACGTAATGGACTTTTTGAATAAGTTGTACAGTTTTCTCTGTCTCTTAAGGTCCCTCCTAACATCATTGTTATACCAGCGAGGTTCTTTACTATCACATTTCAATTTTCGCGGAATATATTCGTTGATTCCCTGGCGTAGAATTTCTAAGAAATATTTCCATGATGCATCAGTGCTTTTGTCCTCTGTTTTAGCTACGAAGTCAGTGTACGAATCATTAAGCATCTCGCCAAATTTTATGAAGTTGCATTTATCAAATAAATAAATATTGCGTTTCGGTTTTACAGCTGACTCTACTTCAAGTTTTAAGGCTGCAAAAATTACTCTGTGATCACTTATGCCATCAATAATATCGAGTTGTTTTATCAACCTAGGATGGCTTACTGCAAAAAGGTCTAATATTTTATTTCCTCTCGTAGGCTTGTCAACTACTTGGGCGAGTGAGTGCTTAGTAAGTGTGTTGAGTAAGATCTCGCTGATTTCCCTATTCCTTGAATTTGGCTTTACAGTGTAAGAATCCCAATTTATAGATGGCAGATTAAAATCTCCCCCAATAATGATTACACTTTTACTGTCTCTCAAAGTAAATGCGGATATTTGATTTTCTAATTGGTAAATAATATCAGCTTCGGAGTTTGGAGGTCTATAAAAAGAGCAAACATGTATACTCCTTTTGTTTCGTTGTTTAATTGTACACCATACGCTTTCTATTTCATTATCAGTTATTTCATGGGCGGTGCTGTGTAAATGTGATTTAACTGCTATAAATCTTATGGATTATAGTAAG
The DNA here is from genome assembly GCA_963573305.1 of Pyrrhosoma nymphula. NCBI lineage: Eukaryota > Metazoa > Arthropoda > Insecta > Odonata > Coenagrionidae > Pyrrhosoma > Pyrrhosoma nymphula. The sequence goes on along the minus strand of OY754327.1, from coordinate 155,914,797 downwards.
AATTCGTGTTGTTCTTAAACTGAGAGTGAAAAAGGAAACGATGATGGGAATGGAAAGAGGCGTACAATGACTGAGAGACTCTCGGCATGGAAGTTGGGGTGATTTTAATAATTCCCACTTTCAAATCTCCATGAAGAACTTTCCCATTCAGCTCGAGTTTGACAAATGAGGAGGTTCGATCCGTGAATAGCTCTCCGATCGGCATCCTGTTAGGTCTCCCATCCTAAAATTCACCGTGATTGATTTGAACCTGGAACCTTTAAGTATATTGCATTACTGTTTTCCATGTAGCTGTGGGCTCCCTATTCTGAGTCTTGAGCAGTTGAGGAAAAATCATCGTTTTTCTTCACGGGTGTGCTAAATTTACTCTCTACCAAAGCTCGTAAGTTGTGATACTGAAACTTCCAGTCTGTTGCACTCCCAATCCAATAAGCTGTGAGAAGCAGCCTATTGGGTTGGGAGTTAACCTAATGAGGAGTTGCAATTTTCAAGTTTAAAAACTTGAAAATTGTAACTCCTCGTTTTATGAATGAAATACAAGTTTTCTGGATCGATGATATACCATGCTTTTGATCATATTACTGGGGCAGTTAAGATTTTAGTTATTAATAATACTCCCTAGACAAAATATTATTCAATTTGCGCTAGTCCAATCATTCCATCAACTACTTTCTTGCGGTCATCATTTCTATTTTGACATTATTTTATTCTGCGTGTCACAATTTAGTGCTCGGCTAACATGTTTCTGTCCGTTGGGCTAAACGCAAAGGTAATATCCCCACTACCTCGTGGAAGCTGTTTAAAAGCCTCCCATCCGCCCGTGTCCCAGCGTTTTAGCGTCCATAAACGCATTCACCTGTTGTTTCCGGATCCACCGCTTACGGCAGCACTCCCCTGCCATCCTCTTTAAAAGCCTCAAGATCATAGGCGAAATAGTGGTGAGGTGGAAAGTTCGAGAGGAGAGGTGTGTGGGGGAGGGGGAGCGTGTGGAAGGAAGGGATAGGGCCGGCTAGGGAGTAGATGCGGCGAGGGATAGGTGGCCGGCCGCGAGGGATAGTAGCCGGAGAGAAGGGAGAAGAAATAGAGAAAAGGAGGAGGTAGGGAAAGGGTGTAGGATAAGGGCAAGAAGGGCTCACTCTCATCCTCCTGAGAAGAAAGAAAGCAAAAAGAGGAAGGCCAATCTCTTTCCCCAACCTATCTCTTCCTTTTCTTCTCCCACCACCTCTTCTCTTATTTTCCTGCTTCCCTCTTTGCTTCTCCCCCCTTTCTTTCGCACTCTTCGCTTTTTTCCGTGTGTTTTTATCTCTTTTTTCCACTAGTTTCCCATCCACCAGCAAACCCCTCTCTCACACACACCCTCGTTCCCATCCCTCTCGTGCGTACTCGCGTATTCCTCCTTCCTTCCGCCCTACCTACGTTCCCTCCATTGGTGCCCTCGGGGGAAGAGGTGGGCGAGTGAAGGAGGAGGGCAAAAGGGGCCGTCGAAATGTGGCACTTTGGTTATACATGCACGCCTTGGGATGTAGGAGGAATAGGGAGTGAGAGTGAGAGATACGGAGTAGCGAGCGAGAGGGAGTACGGTTGAAAGAAATTCGTTCGTGAGGATGGGTGAAGAGGGGGATGAGAGTTGTAGCCAAGGGAGGGAGCGGGGGGAAGGGCGAAAAGGATGCGAGTGAGAGATAGAGAGGCGTGGATAAAGAATGCATGGTCGAGAGTGGAAGAGAGAGATGGAAGAGGTGTGTGGTAGGAGGTAGGGAGGCTTTTGGGGTGGAAGCTAGCAAGTTGGTGACAAAGCATCCGGAGGTGGGTAGGAACATGGCTAGAGGAGCATGGAGGGATTAGCAGGAGGGGAGGGAGAAAACAATGTATTGAAAAGAATTGACTGAGTGCACACTTGGTGTAGTTTCGAAATAACTTCGGCACGTATTTTGGGGGAATGCACGTATTAAAAATTGTGATTTAAGTAGAGGAGAGGTAGGTCATGGCTGAAACGGTGTGCGTTCGAGTCTTGTGGCTTCATGCTTCTTCCAGCGGAACCTACCTAACTGTTTTCTGTAGGGAAACATCTTGGCGGCTCGATACTCATACGTCTTTTCTTAGCTCTTCCCTACAGCCGTAAGAAGTGTCGGCTAACACCGATCGTGCCTTATATGTTTATGGAAATCGACATTGGAACGTGGATATCATACTTAACAAACTAATAAAGGTTCATAGAGATGGTCCATGGCAGATGAGTGGGAATTTGAGTGTGTTTGTGAAATAATATTTTAGTTACCCACCCAGTAGGTTGTGTTAGCGGTTTGGGCAAGGTTTTAAAAGCTTCTTGCAGATTGTTCCATGAATAAGAACTTGGGAGCTCTCGAGCATTAGTTGGGTGAATTGTCGTTTCATCTTTGACCTGTAAGGCATTATCAATGGACCACTAAGGATAATTTCTACAAATATTCCACTGATGATAAGAGCAGCACTGGAACACATATTCTAAATCCTGCGAGGAATCAAGGAGAGAATGCGGTCGGTAAAAAATGGAGCTCTACCCATATTCTCACCTTGTGTTTACGCTATCTTTGCAAATAGTTTTGATAAATCATGAAGTGTGATATTGTCGTATTTTTAAAAGTCATATGGTTTCAAATTAAGTCCCTTTGGAGTCAGTTTCATCGAAGAAAATAAAATAATATCTTTTTTCATTACCACTTTCCCCCAATCTTAGCTCCACATCACATCCTCCATTCATAGCTCCTCTGTCAACATATATTTTAGTTTTCATCCATGCCTTGAAAATATATTTCAATTCTCTAATTATGTTCTGTTTTTTAGGATTCATCGGTGTAAAGAGTCATGTGAGAGGTCGCGATGTAAGGAAATCTCTTCGTCGCGGTTCAAAGTTATAGTTGGTGCACAAACTCAGTAAGCGATCAACACATAGCAATATGCTGCGGTAGCTGGTCATCGTATTAAAATAATTTGAATGAGTTGCTCTTTGCATTTCTCGTGATAAGAAATTTGTATTAATGTTAGTATTTTATTTTTGTCCAAATGTAATTGTTCACATGTATTGCGTTTAAATTATAAGCGTAGTTTATTTCCATTTTTGGCTATTTTCATTCGCTTTTGTCTATCATGAGCTACATCAAGAAACCATTTGCTCATCACGTCGGTGTTTTTTCACCACTTTAATTTCCTTTGATGCTATTTGGCTACAAATTTAAAACAAAGGTGAAGGTTTTTATGCAGCAGAAATAAATGACAAATATGCCCTTTAACATTTGTGAATGTCTAACCTATGCAATCCCTGAGAAAATGTAGTGGTTTTCTCACCCGAACTTCATAAGGAAATCGCCGATTACGGGACAAGAGTGGTGCTTTTATACTAAGAGACCGTTTTAGAGCTTATGAAATGAAAATTTACTGACAATATCGCGACTTACCGAAAATACTCTCTTACTTTTGTTCCAATCCTCATCGACAGGATTCATGAATCAAATGTTTACGGTATATTTTGAATCTTAATTCATCTTTTTCGGTGAGTCAACTATTTATTTGGGTGCTAAAGGTAATTTTACATAGCCAAAAATATACGCATTTTGAGTTTCATACTTCTACTTTTGTTTCTCAGTGAGTCTGTGTGGGAGATATAACAAAACAGAAAATTAACAAAACTGCTTGACGAGATTTGTCTTGCCAGTTGAAAGAAATAATCCTCACCTTATTCTCAGGATATGTCCTGAGTTGACGTCATAGCGTTTATGCGGTCATGTGCGTAAATGCGACTAAGATGAAATTACAGTTACGTTGTGTAGGTGCTATCCGCGGTAGAATAAAAAAACTATCTGAATGGCAAGATAATGAAATAAGTACCGTGTAATTTTCCTGTGCATAAATTTACTTATGACCCGGGTTTCAATGTTGATACATCATCGTCAGGTGGGACACACAATTTCGCGTGAATCTTCGAATACCTTAGGAATTGAAAGAATCTCCGTATCCACTTGCCGTTTATTTCATTGGCTGCTTTCCCCATTGTGCCTGAGGTTGGGTTGGAAGCAATGGGATTAAAGTCGGAAGCGTACTGTACATCTTTTTAGTGGTAACATGAAATAAAGATGGTCGACTCAGCATTTCTCCTACCCCTTTTGTATATCTTACGCGCGCGCGAAACTAAACATATGCATCAACGTCTGCGACTGAGTAATTGGGAGAGGGCACCTTGAGGAGGAGCCAAAGGACGAACGAAGGCCGAATGCAGAGCGACAGTAAGTTAACAGAAAGGAGGGGGGGGAATAAAATGGGACACAATGAAACATATAAAGAAAGAATAAACGCAGCCCCTCTCTCCATATCATTCCCCAGCAAGAGAGAAAACGGCTTATGGAGAGAAAGAGAGAAGGAGGTGGGAGAGAGTAGAAAAGTTGTATTAATGTCTATAGCAGAAATGTGTATTTTATAGTTTAGCGTACAGATGTGTCTGCATCCACCAAATAGGAGCCTAAATGCTTCCCTCGATGAGAGGAAGCCATTTTGAAGGATACCCGAATCCATCAGTAATCCTCTTACCCACCGATTGTAGCTATCCATTTTCGGCGTCAACAAATGATTAATACAACTTTTCTCCAAACTCATTTTTTTAAAGGAAACTCACTGCACCCAGTGCGCGAATACTGAAAAATGCTAAAAATGGTGCAAGTAGGAACCATACTTTAAATTTAAAACATTATGCCAGACAAAGTGATGATAGTCTTATGTGGATTAATTTATCCAATTTTATTTTTTTTAATTCATAGTCGTAATTTTCGCCACGGACGAATGAATGAATGAAAATGTAAACAAATGTATAATTTTCACCGAAAAAAAATTTGTTTTGTAAATCCAATTGACTGTGATGTTGCAACCATTCGCACCCGATAAAATCTATGTGAAAATGATACACGAGTGCTAATTGTCATTCAATGTGAATTTTTTCGTAGTTGAAGCCTTGAAGCGTTGAATACCTTCAAATTCAGTTGTCGCCTAGATTATTTTTTAAGGAATTTGAATCTTGTCTATAAGAATATTTGTAACATGGCTGCTTCCAAATGATAAAATTAATTTGGATATGGCTTAATTATATGTTAAAATTAATCACACACTACTATGGCGTGTAGACAGCATGAGAGCGATGGGGAAAAGCGTGGGAGACGAGGGATTTAAAAAATTGAGCATCAAGCGGGCGCACATAGACAGAGGGACCGCCATCAAGAGGGAGAAGAATGTACGAATGAAGTGTGTGGAGGTTGGGCATGTTTGGCGGGATGTGGAGTTCGGATGAGGAGGGCCGCCGCGGAATCTCGAGACGCGGGGACAAGTGTGAGCGAATTCGTTCGTGTGTGTTTGTGTAAGGCCATACGACTGTGAGATACCGCGGCCTGCTCCTCAACTAGAAAGAGTCAGAAAAAGGGGGAGAGGGAGAGAGGGATGTGGAAAAAACACTGAAAGCCGACGGATTTGGTGTCGGGAAACATGAAAGGGAATAATTATCACCAAGCCGCGTAATGCGGAAAGACTCGCCAAGGGAGACGGGGAACAAAATAATAATTCCGTACAGCTCGTGCAGCAGCTTATTCTCTGTCTGCGAGAAACGGCAGGTTATCGCGCTTGTTGGGGTTTTATTTATAGAAAAAAACAAGGAACCTAATTTTTTACCACGTGTGGAGTCACAAACTTTGCAAAATTAACGGCGGAGCAGTGCTTATTATCACGAATGCAAAGAGCGGTGACGTTTGGTTTTAGTTTTTTGGCTCCTGGCCGTTATTATTTTGTGATTGGATCGGAGGGTAGCTCTCCTGGATGGCTACATTTATGGGGAAGCAAGTAACTCGGGTAATTTCGAATTTTGAGAAGAGTCAGAAATTTAGGGGAAATAGTGAAAACTTAATCGAAACATTGATAGTCAAGGTAAGAACCCAGCCTATGTAGACCTATGATTCAACCAGTCCACAACTTGTGTAATTTACGAAACATGGAAGAATATTCTTTTTTGTTTCACCTAGCTTTCTGCTTTTCTCTCTGAATATTTGACGCTCTTTCGTAAAAATAATATGATTAATTCCTGTGAACAATTGCACAGGTAACTGTGAAATGGATTAGTTACGATATGAATTGGAGAAAGTCTTATATTTCCAAAATTGGTAATGCAAATATTTTTTGACTCAATTCTCTGGTTTCGCCTAAACGCGTTTATACCATATACCTTGTGTCCACGTAGACTTCATGTATTTGATCTCCCGTTTGTATGGGTTTCTCAGGTCCCTTTAAATTAGAGTGTCTTCTCTCTGTGTTTGTCTCAGACTAATGAAAAATTAAGAAAACCGTATGTAGTAGGTTAAAATAGCAGGATAAATGTTTCATTTGGTGGTATCCCGTGCCCTTTGCGACCTCCTACCACAACGCCGAAGAGTGAAGACGGGTTAATACTACTAATATGGAACTGAAGCCATTTTCGGTCGATGTTTCATAGAGTTTGCAAATGAAACTAATTAATGCTTCTTTCGTTTCTACTCACGTTCCGTGAGAAGCATGAGTTCTAACTGTAAGTAACCATAATTCTTTTATCCTACTGCAGGGTGTTTGGCATTCTTCCTTCATTCATTGTACTTGGATATCTTTCTTTTTACCCTTCATTGGAAAATCTCAGCAATCAGACTCACACTCGTGGTATCAGACTCGATGCATTTGACATCTTCGTGAAATTTCGAACGCAAACCCATGGGTAATTGAAATTCATTACACTTTATAGCAGTATTTTTCAAAAATATTAAGATTAAACCACGACGAATATATATCAAGATTGTAGTGATTTTAAATTTAAAGTACTGACACGATGAAATGAAAACATTTTGACGCTCTCCCGCGCTATTTTTCAGATAATATCGTTTTCGGAAAGATATCGATTCACGATCGGCATTATGTTCAGGCACTGTAAAATGTGATGATCTTCATAACGTACAAACGTCGTTTATTTAAGTACAACAGACAATAAGGGAGAACTCTCTAGCGTTAGAAGGAGATTGGTAAAACATTGTGGGCAATCGAAATGTCGTGGTCCCCTTGCAATCCATTTTTGGAGGAAAGGGAATTGCAGCTCCAAGACCGTGGTGCGGGTCCAACGGGGACCCTAGCTCCACCTGTATGGTCATTCACTGTACCTACGTGCTCGACTACCCCCTCTATTCTTCTTCCCCGCCCCCTCCCCATCTCACACTCCCTTCTTTCCCAGCTCTCTATCTCTTCCGCCTATTTCCCCCGGGGTTCATTTGCGGCGACCGCAGAGGACCCTATAACAGAAGCGAGCGCGACCAAGAGATATGAAGGTGCGGCGACGCGGCGGCCAGGGAGAGTGTGTCGGTCCCTGGGGGGGGGGGAAGGACCCCGCGCGCTCGGTGGGCAGTCTATGCGTCAGGCGTGGCCTCTCCCCTTCGAGTGGGGCCCTCCCTTATATGCCTACTCCCTCGCTGGGGCCCCTCAGGGTGGGGGTTGGCAGAGGGGATGACCAGGGGAATTGGAGATACGCGGAGGAGTCGGGAGCGGGTTGGAAGTAGAGGGAGAGAGTGGAGAGATATCTGTCTCCCCAGGTGGCGCCAGGAGTCAGGAAGCCATGGGGCGAGGATGCAGCGGGGGGTCGGAATGATGGGAATGGGGAAAGTAGGGTGGGTGGGGGAGGCCAACAACAGGGTTTAGGGAGAGAGGAGAAAGAGAGATTCCAGCGTCCAAGGGTTTTAGGCGCGAGGGTAGGAAAAAAATGGAGCAACAGTAGAGGAGGAGAGGTGGGCGAGAGATAGCAGTGGGTGTCCACTGGATGTGGGCATAGGGGGGGGGGGGGGAGGGCGGGTTAAGAAGTTTCCCTGGGAAACACACACACTCACACGTGCAACTCTCTCCACCTTCTTCCCATCCTTTTTCTCGCTCTCTTTCTCCCTCTCTGCCTGAATAATACAGACACGGAGGTATGACGGGAGGGGCGGATGAAGGAGAGGTGAGAGTCGAAAAAAGGGGAGAATGGTGGTCGGGTCAAATGTTTGTTTCTTTCTGTCCTCTTTTGTCTCTATCTCTCTCTCTCTCTCTCTCTCTCTCTCTCTCTCTCTCTTTCCTCTTCCCTCCTACTCCCACCCTCCTCGACCCTTTTCCTATTTCATTCATTGCTGACCGGCTGACCTCTTCTCTCCTCGCCCCGCGACCACTCCCCGGCGTCTCATGTTTCCCTAATTTTTTTCTCATATCTCTCTCCACATCCCTTACATTGCGGTGGTATCATAGCGTGTTTCTTGCAATTATGAAATGGAGGAGGGTCAACCAGCTCCAAACAGAACATTTCAAGCTTGAGATTTTTATTAATTAATTTTCTCCACTGACTAATCATTTTTTTTTGTAGTTCAATGTTGAAGAAAATTGATGTTTCATTTTTCCAAGAAAACTTTTATAAATAATTTACCATTTTAATTAGTATTAGTTATCATTGTTCTTAAATAAAGTCGCCATCTGCGAAATTTGTACGTTTAAAAAATCTCCGTTAGTCCTTGTAAATCTTCACTCAATACACACAAAATTGGTAGTAAAATAAAATAACTGCTTTTCAAAATGTTGTATGAAGGTGAGTGATGAAATTAATTCCCGAGAACTTTATTACATTGAAAAACATGCGGAATGCGGTGATGTGTTTAATGCTGCTAACTAAACCTAATAATAATTTGGATAATAATTTGTAAGTTAGTTAATGCATTGAATTTCCGTTTAGCAATAAGTTCCCAAAGGTCGGGCTTAAAGGTTCCATGAAAACATGTCAAAGTCTAAGCCCGAAACTGCCTGAGCATTTTCTTATGAAGAAGATGTAAGATTTTCCGTCAAATATGACCAGAAGACAAATACATTAGTTGATCCTTTACAAAATGGAAGTAAGAAAAGAGAGAAGTGCTTGCTGGAATCAACCTCCTCGTAGCACAAACCACCTAGGTATCCTCAAGTTATTCTCATATGACAGATAAATGTGAGAAAACTCGCCATTGGTTACTGGGCGACTGATTTTGCTGATATTTTTTTTCGCTGTGGTGATAGTTATAATTGCATTCGCAGCTAGTTTTACTTGATTTCGATGGCGAATGACTGTATCCAGTTCAGTTACTTTATAGATAACTTCTCTTGCTCTCATTTCCTATTGTGTGTTTATCCGGCTTATTAGAGCTGTCTAAATAATAAATCTATAATAGGGAGGGTGGCCTAGTGGGTAGAGCGCTTAGCTACTGATCGAAGGGTCCCGGGTTCAAATCCGGGTGAAGACTTTGGACGCCCCCGAACAAAAAAAATCCTGGTAGTGCTAGGTGGCCCAGGGAAAGGAACTACCCCCCTACCCTGAATATGTGATATTCGCTCGCCTTTGGCTTAGTCTAACTAGCCAAACTACCCTCAACTAACCAAACCAACCTTCGGGTTGAATCACTGAGTGAGTGAATTAATATGAAAACCTTTGGCATAGTATTCATGACATCCTATGAGTAACGTGAATTACAGTTTGATGTATTGCTCTTCTGGTGCTGTTATTTTAAATTAATTTGATGGAATTTGATTTTAATAGTACATCTTTTGGCACTATCCCCAAGCCGTCTCTTCATAATATTTTGCAGTGAGGGCACTTTCAAACTCATTAAAATCTAATTGAAAGCTTTCCCATTTAATGGCAAGTTTTCACAGGAGATTTGCGGCATACATGCGCATGAATTTCCGTAGGCATTACTTAAATTTTAAACCATTCATCGGCTTGTGGTTTGGAAAGTTGATGGTTAATTTATGGTAATGTATAATGAACCCATTTACGGCGCTTTTGGCTTAACCATGTCAAAGTCCACGACTCATCAGAAAAACCGATATACAGCATAGCTTATTTCCCTGTTCCTCATTTGAGTTTAATATTAATAGCTGAGCAGGTATCTTCTAAAATTAATTCATGGTTATCGGTAACCATATAGCAATGAGGTTGGATCAACTCTTCAATAAATTGTATTTTCATGCCGTAATTGGCGAGTTTGTCATTAAGTTTTATTTTTTGAGGCAACAGTGTATCTATATGTTTTTATATGCTCTCCAGATTTCCTCCAGCGAGTTTCTCTTGCTAGCGGAATGTTACATCATAACAAATCTCTCACTTTACGTAAACTACGTGAGAGGTTAATGACGCTACAGTTAACTACACAATTTGATCGATTGAGACAGGCCGGATAAATTAATTTTAGAGCTGCAATTAGATCATAACATATTCATAGATTAATCCATTGTGCAAGTCTTAAGTCGGAGAGGTTGCCTATTCTTAATAACCTTCAGTATAATCGAATAATTGCTGTCTCTATTAATTTTGTGTGCCGATTTATATACAAGAATGAATCCAAGCAAGACATTTGATGAATGTGACGCAGGATTGAAAGCAAGAAACTTATTGGCGCTGCGCAAACACATTAACAAGCCCATAAACCGTCCCCTCTTTACAACACCAAGAGCTTTCAAAACAAACGATCCAATCAATACTTGCTAATTACCCGACAAACGAGGGGTCCTTTATAATTCAGATACTCATTTGCGGTTGGATTATTTTTTTTATAAAAAAGTTAAGCCCGCTATTTTTGGAGGGAGAACGTGGGGGTGAGGTGAAACCACAATAATTATAGTTCCTGATGGAGAAATAAAATACTATGGAGGAAAAACGATGAAGGGAGGAGACGAATTGCAATGGCTTAAAAAATTTAGATAATTCCCTCTACTCTTTATCTTTCCCTCGCATGCCCATTGTCCACCACTTTCCTGGCTTCTTTCGGCAACTAGACCCCCGCTTTGCCTACCAAAGACTTGATGATGAGCTTTCCAAATCTATGTAAAGCTGTGAATAAAGTGAGGCTCCCACTGTAGAATTTGAATTGATTTATTTTTATTAATTCCCACAATGGCACACTCCATTTTGTACCCGCACTCACGGTAGTTCACTGATTCGTAATCGATTGGATGTTATTGAACTCTTGATTTCACTTAGAGGCGCCGTGAATTCATCGGAAGATACATCAATTAAATAAAATTGCGATGATGATGCATTTCTTTTCCATCAATGTAGGTTCATAGCGTAAGTGCTTGTAACTTGTGGTGCATAAAAGTATTATTTTGTCAATCTCAATGAATGCTGAAGAAGGACTAGCCCATTATTAAATATAGTTATGCATATTCAGTGGCAATGTTGGAGCAAAGTCAAACACTTATTTTTCTATTTTGACAAGAATAATAATCAATGTTCGAAAATTCAATCAATATTATGAACTTTCACAGGAAATATTTAGTTGCTTGGCAGTTAAAAAAAAATTATTTTCATGAAAGAGATTCGTTTGCCTTAAAATTTAAGATAATTATATCGACTAACAATCTTATGGTGTCCAATTAGATATATGTTTTATTTTTATGAACAGATATTTTTACCCTGGTTTCAATGTGGCCAAGTAGTTGTCTTTTCGGTTTTTCTTTCGCTTCACAACTCTATATCATTTTATTAATACCTGTAAAACATTTCTTAAGTAGTAAAAGCAGGTGTTACCATCGGATGTGAATCTTGAAAATATTTTCGACGCCGCTAGCACTCTCCATAACAATACACTTCCATGGAATCACTCAATTAATTTCCTTGTCCGTAAATAATCATGCCTGGATATTTCTATTTGCTGCATTTCTTCCGAATTTCGTTTTAGCTTTAGTTAATTGCAAAGACATGAAATTGCGAATGTTGACGTGTAGAATCATTTCCGTCTCGGTATCAAGAATGAGATTCAGTAGTCTCGGCTACTTATATTTACAGTGCGATCATTAAAATTGCGATGCGAAGTATGTAATTACTTGCGTTCCAAACAACATTGCCCACTTCTTCAATTTAATCAATGAAAGTGCCACAAATGATTTATGAGAGCGAAAGCCTGGAGCGTGTTGGCTCAACTTAGTATAAATAAAACCGGTGATCCATCAGAAAATTTATATGCTTGTCGTTCTGTATGACTATTTTCCCCTTCAAATCGTTCATGAACTATGCTAATTTCTGCTACATCACTGAAATCGAGGAGATCACCTCGTTCTCCGTAGAAAATTAAAAGAAATTTCTACTGATTTGCAATAGACAACTCCTTGGTAACCGAAGTAAGCCCACACATCCACCCGTATATCACGCCGTAAAAAAATCTCTCCGCGTGTAACACAGGCCAATGAGCAAGCATCCCATAGAAGGATATCGTGACGGGGCAGAGCGCATTATAAACGATTGGATTGTCCACTGCTAGAAATTACGAAAAAAAGTACAATTATTTGTATGAATTCCAGGTTTTAACGTTTTCAAGTGGAATTGTGGAGAGGAGGCGAAGGGGGTTTTAATCGGCGCAACATACATTGTAAAATGAATCAAATCCCGAAGCGAGAGTGGAGTAGTGAGAGGAAACAAATCGGCGTGCCTGCTTCACCGACCGCGATGGTGTGGGCCTCCATTCTTCCCCGATAACGAGGAGAGGAATGGTTTTCCCGTATGTACAATATATATATATATATATATATATATATATATATATATATATATATATATATATATATACACACACACCCTCAATCCATGTTTCTTCCTGTAATTCCCTTTTATCCCCATCACCCCCACTCTTATTGACCTCCCCCTACCAAACAACTTTTTCCTCTATCTCCCTTTACACCCTCTATCCTCCGACCCGCCCCCCCTTCCGCCTCTACCGTGCATTCATTTAACATAACTTTTTGCTCACGTCTGCCCCAACCCCCGTTACTTACCCACCGGGAGGGGAGGTTTGGAACCCAATGAAAAAATGTTATTCGAAGGCCAGAAAAATATAAACTTAAAAAAGTAAAAAAATAACCAAATCCTAACCCCGCGCCGTGCGCTGCTGCACCAAACGGGGAAAAAAGGAAATCCCCATCCCCCACTTTCCCTTTTATGAGGCCCTGCCGCTTGTATGTGCTGTAAAAACCATCCCGGCACCGTGACGATCGCACATCTTCCGTCGCCCCCTTCCTATCCCGCCAAACGCCGCTATTACCCCCGTGCATGCAACGCTCCTCTCTCGGTGTTTTTTCCCTTCACCCCTAACCCTGGGACCCTAAACCCCACGGGCGGCGGCAGGCCTTCCTCGTCTCTGCACCCGAGACACATCCACCCCGCGTAGTGATCGCTTACCTACGCCCCGCTCCCTCTTCACTTCTTCCTACCCTCCTCACCCCCTAAATAACTCCAATTTCGAACCCTTAAAACCCACCCCATTTTGCCCTCATGGATACCTATGCACCCTCCTTTCGAACTTCCCCCTTTGCTTTCCTCTTCCCATCTTCATCCCTTGCCCCACCGTTAGTGTATGTTAGATACATGTACTGGGAATTTCAGGAGGAGTCTGCGTAACTTATGGTGGAGGAAGAGGATGAGTTTCGAAGTATACTTTGTCTTATAGACATTGGTTCGCGAGTATTTACTTGCGGAGATTAGGTGACGCAAAACTTTTATTCTAAACATGTTACAGTTTCCGTGAAAACGCCGAATAATGGTGACTTACACTGATTGAAGATATTTAAAACTTGTCTCAGTAGTGCATGTGATATGTAGCACTCTTTCAGTCTTGTCACACATGCTAAAGTTAGATTATTTTCAAGACAAAACTTGAAGATCAACGTTTTCATGGCAACTACAAAATGTGCAGGGTAGTATTTTTGCATTCCCATAATTTTTCATTTGTAAGTAAGGAGTTACGACTCTATGTCCAGTTGACAAAAATGCTAGAAATCGCATCGTCTATCACCTCTAGAAGTTACGCAGATTCCTCCTTAAACAAATTGTACATGCGCGTGCTCACAATTACTCATGTAACTGTGCAAGGTTATAAAAAATAAACGCGTGATTTCCCCCGACCCCATATACCTACTATGTATGCGTACATAGATTCCAATGCATTCTAACAGCTGACTCACCAGAAGCCTTCAAAGTAAATTGGATATTAGTCCACAGGTGAATCCGATGTTCGAAAATTAATGCAAAATGAAAGGGAAACGATATTTCCCATGCATAAATCAGATGCAATGATTTTTAATGTGATCGCTACGGCTGAATAGCCGGCTTTCGCTAATCAATAATGTCATTAAATATAGCTTACAGGAACCCATGACACTGAATGCAGACGAGCTATCTCGTCGATGAGTTTTTTTTCCACAACCACTGTCTACAGTTGGACTCCATGACGAAAACATTGTTTACGAAGCTATCGCAGTTTAACATAAAAGAACTGAGGGATGGTATTTGCCTTGACGAGAATAAAAAAATAGGCCGAGTTAGCTCTCGCTCGTCGGAATGCCCATGGGTGGGAAGACAGCCGTGCCTTGCTGACTTAGGGACACACCTAATAAATACATGAGCGCACTTTTTCCAAATAGTGTGAGGAAATTAAAAGAATGAGTTGGAGCATATGGAGAAAAGGGTGCCGCGAGGGGGAAAGGGAGGAAAACAAGGGAGGATGGGAAAGTAGGAAAGAAAAATATAGAGAGCTGGAGAGAGTGAGAGAGGTTGATAGCTGGAATGTTCGTGCATAAAATATATCGCTGTAGTAGCCTCGCGTCACAAAAGCGCGTAAAAGCGTTTGCAAACACATGCCACGGCGGCTGCGATGCACGAGCCCTCCATTCTACACTACTCAACCCACACCGCCCCCTTAGCATCCGTTTCATCATATCCCCCCTCCACTCCATATGCAATCCTCCCTTCCTCCCCCTCCCAATAACAACAACCTTTTTGCATCCCTGGGACGGCAAGGGACCTCCCCACCTCTCTCTCTCACTCTCTACTTCACCGTCCAACCCTATCCCCCTCGCGTCAGACTTAAAAAAAACCCTTTTCCCCTCATCTCGCCCCATACTGTGCTATTTTTTATTTAAACTCGCCCTGCCTTCCATCTCTCTCTTCTCTTTTTTAACCTGTCCAAATTCAGCCTCGCCCTCCCCATACCTCACCTTTTCTCTCCCTCTATATCTCTGCCTCCACATCCAAACTCACCCCTCACTCACCAATCCTCTCCCGACCTGCTTCCCTCCCTCCCGCCCCGAGTCCGAAAAACCTCCTGGGGGCATCGAGATCAAACTTTCAGGGATTGGAAGAGGTGGAACACAAATAAAAAGCGAGAGAGCGGCGGAGAGGGAGAGAGGGGGAGAATAAGAGGAGAGGGTTTGGAAGGCAAGAGGGGCGCTGTGCAGGTAGGTATTCCAGGACGAGGAGGGGATATACTACTACTCCACAAAAAAATGGAAACGTGTTGTATTTTTAAAAGTATATGTGGAGATATTAAGTCTAAAATCTTAATTATACTGAAAAAAAAGGTCTTGTCGGCATACAAAATCGAGTTTTATGAAATGTTTTCTGTTAAATATTTTGCACGTCATAACGCTAAAATGTGCCATCGGAATCCGGCGGATGACGTCTCTGAACGATATTGCTGCCAGTAATACGATGCGTTTAATGACAAGTTCTTAATGAGAACTGGTTTATAATGGTTTGACGGAGAATGGCTTTAGTTACTTTACAGAAGAGATTGGACTAGCATGATTTGATTCATTTTGTTGAAATAAACGTAGAGCAGAAAATATATGTTTCGGTGACGTCAAACCATTGAGATTTTGAATCATGTGACTTTTTACAAACTTACGCACTTTTTACACCAAATTATTAATTTCTGCGGTAGACATGGTACGAATTATCCACATGTGGATTATATAGTTGAGTTTGTTAAATAATTGTCCATCGTGCACACTGCTCCAATGTGAGGAATAATTATGTATATTTTCCCAATTTTGATATTTTTCCATATTTCATCTAAAAAACGGGCTGAGGGTTTTCTACGGAATGATGCGGATCTACGAGATAAAAACAGTGAACTATCTACGCAGCAAAATTTAAGGATATTTGTTTAATTTTATTATGTCCGGCTTCGCATAACCTTCAGTTGAAGTGAAATTATCCCCTATCCTGGTGGTTGCCGACAGTTTTTAATGAAAGCCATCAGACTTGGGATTAGCTAACGATAGATTTGAATAACTACGAACTTATCATTGACGGTGCTCATACCGTGAGCGCATACTACTTGTCAGTATCTCATTAAGCCAAAGGATGCTAAATGAACAGATAAGTTTCAAAGGGTAACGCCTACGAAACTCGATTACAAAGAAAGCAATTTCAGTAGCCCTGAAAGGATTGAAAACAAAAGAATTAACAATTAATTTTGTTTCCACGCCGATTCTTATTTTTTTTCTGTCTCATCTTAAAAATTCGTCTTGATGATTGTGTTGCCATATTAGGAAATAAAACAGCTAAAGATAATTGTTTACGGCTCACGTTTCCGGACTAAGTTTGCCACACTGCTCACAGACCCCGCGGAGTTTCTCTGAGCAACAAGTCAATTTTAGTCTTCGTGATTTTGAGTGAACTGACTCTATCGATATTGAATAGCGACATTAAACTTGGCCATTTTATATTCGCCAAAGTAGAAACCTCCCGGTTGTGCCCTTCTTCTTTTTATTCTTATGCAGTAATGGGTGATAAATACAAGGTTTTTCATGCTGTTTCTTTGTTGTTAAATGTAACACACTTCCTGTGTTTTGCAGTGGTCTGAGTATTTTATCATAATGTGCCTCGACGGCTAAGGTCTTTTCGCACATACTGTCTGTCACTTGCAGACAGGGGTAACAGCACTCGGACGATTAAGTGGATACCCCTCAATATTCGAACCGATACTTAACTTCGAGTCCAACGATACTTAACTTCGATGACTGATCGGGAACTGGTGTTTCCATTGTGGCCGGTCATTGCCCCCTGTGTTTTGCAACCCGGTCCATTACCTCGCATTATGTTGCCATGATTTTTCTCCCGTATGGTGTGTCCCAATTATCCAATTCTTCTTGCAAAAAGTCCTCAATAAAATATGTTTATGTAGTCAGGACTTGTTCGTTTGTAATTATTACCGTCAGTAGTATTTTTAACATTCAGCAGTTTGTGCACATTTCTAAATCCTTGATCGCTCTATCTGTAAATATTTTAACATGGCTACGAAGGCGCCTGGCGACTAAATAATGCAGCAATTCTGAATTACTGCCACATTGTGTATTAACGTCATTCTGCACATTTTTTTCCAGTAAATGAGACTTTTCTAACTAGCTCCACTAGTGGTGATGTGAATGTCGGTGTTTCCTTTTCCATTAGGGAATATCTATATTATATTAGAATAAAAATAAGTTCTCCTTCTGTCACTTTCTGCCGGTATTAAAATGTTCCAGTAGTAATACTGCCCCGCAAGTATATTTTAGCAAGCTAAACTCTTCGAACATAGCTTAAAAACGCCTTACGACTACATTCCGCGACAATGTCTATCCTGGATTACCACTACACTCCAGCTTATCATCATCTTAACATCTTTTTTCTGCGAAATGAGACTTTTCATTTCACTCCCACAAGTGGCGATGCGAATGTCGGTGCTTCATCTTCCATCAGCATTTATTATTATTAAAGAAAAATTCTTCCTCTTTCTGTCTCTCTACGCCGGCACGGTTATTTTGCACTCGCGAAAGTCCGCCACTTTAGCCGCGAGCCCCCCTTCACTACCTGCCCGCCCCTTGTTCACACCCTCCCTCCCTCTCGCCCCTCTCTCACAAGCGGGCATTCCTTGCCTCGCCGTTAATATTCCGCGAGAGCCGGAGAGAGCGAGAGAGAGAGAGAATAAAGAGGTTTTTGTTGGGAAAAAAATGTGCATAAACGAAAAAAATCAGGACGCACACAGATGCTGGAAGGTGTTTATATAAAGTTACGTTTTAGACTGGAAGGGACGCGGCGCGGATTTTCCTTCTCTTCTTTTTTTTGTTGTTGTTCTCTCTCGGCAAAGCAAAAGAGGTACAAGGGGTGCCAGAGAGAGGGAGAGTGTTAGTGTGTGAGTGTGGTGTGAGAGAGAGAATGGAATAACATCGCTTTTTGATAAAACGGTTGGCGCCCCAAAGGGAAGTAGCATGGAGAGGGGGCAGGAGTTGGGAGAGGGAAGTGTAAAAAGGCAGGGGTTGGGATGACAAGGGGGTGTGGAGACGAGAATAAAAGAGTAGAAGGAGGATGGGTGGAGGGAGGAGGGTGGGGGTCGGACGCCAAAGTACGGCATCGTCTCAACGGAATGCACGCGCTATTTTAATGGCCGGCTCTTAACGTAGCTGTGCATTTCAGGTGCGATTAATATTGTTTCAGCTCATCTCTTTGGCGTGAGCTTTAAATATTTTCAAGGTTTATCCCGAGGCAGCATTTTCGTGCAGAGGTTCTAGGCACCAATTTTCTCTCCTAAGTTGTTCTGGAGGCACACTGAGCTGTAGGATAAAATCAATTTTCATTGCTGTCCTCGGTCTCTCTTTGATTGTTATAAACGTCAAACTAGGTTCTTTCACAGCAATAATAGTTCTTTCCTACCTAGATTCTTAAGCAAAAAACCTTTGGGTTATCAACGGTTTGAGTTCTGAATTTTAGTAATTTTAATTATTTGTAATTGGTAGTGGAAGCATTTCATGAACGCTACTCTGTCCTGAAAGCTGAAATTTCAAATAAAATCTATTGTGTTAGACGTTCTCACTTACAGTATAAAATCCTAATTATTTCCCTCAGTAATTTCTGGCGTAGTTTTTGTAACTTGAAACTCTTCTTTGATGTTGACCTATCTGGGTGGACATTGAGTTTACTAAAATTATTAAAATGTAGTTTACTTAAAGTATCTTATTCGAGAAAGCGTTAGCAAACTATGCACCACAAAATCAAAAACCGTATTCGAACAATTATTCATGGACGGATACTGATTCTTCAGTGCGAATGCAGCAGATATTATAAGCGCTGCGGCTTGGGTGCAGAAATTAAAAAAGAAAAGGTTGCAAGGTTTTAGTGCAATCAAAGCCTTGTTTATATATATGATGTTTCGAGAATCGGAAAGAATTTTTTGTGAAGAGTAAATGGAGTGCGTGGTTTCTTGTGACTTTAAGATGGCGGTTATGGTGTTTACTCCACAGGTATTCGCAGGCGTTTATGGGTCTGTGTGCATTCAAGGGGAACAGTTTTTCCTGGCTTCTGCATATTCTTGGAATTATTATTACTGAAAATACATAGTTAGTGAGAGTATTTAATTTCCATGTCACGAAATTAGGTGCCATTAACATAGCCATAAATTTGTAATTTACTCATGAGAGAGAAACCTTGTAGGTGGACATATTGCCCCCGTTGATTTAAAATCGAAAACATTCCTGTTACAATCAGGCGCACCAAATTTGGCCAATGATTGTAGTCATATGATAATTTTTGGCTATAAGAATAAAGGTTTTGATTTGTCAGCTTAACCAAAGTAAATCAGATTCTTGCATGTTCATTTTACACGAACGCAATGTTATTTCATTCCTAATGTCAGAACCCTACGGAAAATAAACATGATTTATGGCTGATATATCCTCTTAGTAGTGAAGTGGAGGCTAATATTACGAACACGTTTTCTCAAACTCGTCTAAAGAAGAGCAGTTCTTTCATATTTATTAATTTTTTTAGGTAACAAGTACGCGTGACATGGCTCCAAATATTTGAAAGCCCATTCAAGTAGCTTCCTTATTCAAAGTCGTTATGATTTCCGTCGAAGTCTTGGAAAGTAATAAAAACCTACCACGAACACACAGTGCCAGTGTTTAGATTCCCTCCACTGTACTTCAGGAAGTAGCTACTGTTTATGCCTCAGTTTTACTAAACGACTCCAATCCAAAGCAGTGACCATGAAGCATATTGTATGATGTGACTAAAGCACTTCTCTAGCAATCATTGGAATGCGATGAGAGTTAAAATACTTGACGTCATTTTAATTCATTTTTATTCTCTTTCACTCACTGTAAATAACCATTTCCTTTTGCCTTAGGTGTGTCATATATTTGTTGATGCTATCCTTTTGTAAATTGGTGACTTGTTTGCTAGCTATGTTTTTTTCGAATGCAGAGCAAAATATGTTATTTTAGTATTGCTCTTATGGAGAAACCTAGAGCATAATAAACATCCACTCATTCTTTACTGTTCGTAGTTACAGCGTTCTATAATTTCATTTACTGGATTTTAATAGTAATTTTTCAGTGTTATCAAAGCACTATCAATCACATAAATGTTTTTTACGTTATCTACATCGTTTTTTTCTCCCACCGCCAACAGTGTTGTCTTCTTGAGACATGGAAAGGTTTATTTGACTGTTGTATCATTTGATTAAGCAAAATATGCTGTCAAAACAGTGAACGGAACACTTGAGTCCAAGTTTTTGTTTTTACTACTGGTGGAATTCGGTGTTGGCTTAAAAGTCCTTAATATTGCCCTGTGGTATTTATGAAATGGTGAAATTTAATGCTGGAGAAAGTAGCAATCGCTGACATTTGCCTTACCGTATCAATGTTTTCAAACAGTGGATTCATATCATTCAATAAAAAGAGTGTTGATTAATTCGACCTACCTTATGAGTGTCTTTGTTCTATTTTGGTATTTTTCATTTGATAAGTAAGTTTTAATAACAGTCTCTGCATCAACTGCATCCCTGGGTAGGAATATGTTTAACACCTTCTTATAGCTACCTATTCGCACGGTATTAAATTTCTTTTCAGACCCTTATACTTTCTGCCACCCTTTATACCATTACAAAATTTCAATTCTTCTCCTTAATTTTCCGCTCCGCTAATAACTCCATGAACTTTCCGTTTCCTCTAAACACTTTACCAATTTCTCTTAACCACCACTTACTTGTTGATCGTAGTATTTTTATTAAGATAGGTCGCAGTGCGTAGCTCAATATGGACACTTTATATAACCATTAATACCTTCATTCTATCCATATTTGCCAATTGAAGGAATGTAATTCTAAAAGTTGAACGATTGACGCCAATTGGAATAGTCCTTGCCACGATCTTAGAATACTGGTCTGATCCCTCGGCCACAGAGATGGTCTCCTCAGTGAGGCTTTAGTTTCTCGGTTGCTCGTTAGAGTCGCTGTCCTTTAGGCCTAAGAATTCAGGCAAATATATTCACTGTGACAGCTTGGGTTATGTTTGCTGGTGTCTAATGTTTTTCTTTAATTAGATGCCTCCGAGGATAGATAATTTCATTGTAGTGAGAATTATACTTTTAAAACTGAAGAATAGTAAGTAGAATTAACGACATTACATCTGCCTGTGTGCCCGACGTGCCATTTTTGGCACATTCAATGTATTTCATTTGCAATCGGAGGTTTTCTTTCGCTTTGAGACCATGCGCTTTAATGACTATAAATTGGTTTTAAGGAATATTGTATTTATATTGTTTCAAGAAAATTTTCTTATCTTTTTCATATTCACTTTCACACACAATGTTCAACGTATGAATTTGGGTACATCAGGCGTTACGAAATTATAGCAAAAGAATATATTTTTCATTAAACCCTTCCTAAAACTTCCTGCTGTAGTGCGAGGAAGATTTGAAAGTCACGACGAGTACTCCCTTAGCGCTTTCTCTTCGGTCCATTCGCGCCTTAAGTGTCAGTTCAGTGTCAGTCATGGGCAATTTAAGTGCTGACCATACCTATCGGCCCAAAAGAACTAGCAGGAGTGAGGAAGGTTCTCTCAGATGATTGTTAAATTTCTTACTTTAATGGAAATCCACAGCGAGCCGTTCGATGAGTTGGCTACATGTAACGTAAGTTGTGGTATTTGTCATTTGTGAGAGAAAGTATATCTGTATTGTCTACTGAAGCAAATCACCAGCCTTTCCTCTACTGCTGCATCTGAAACGCAGAAGTCGCGGCGGAGGTCAATTAATGGTTCAAATGCGGAGATAAAGTTCAAATATTGGCTGTTTATATTATTTTTTTGTTAAAAAATATCTGATTTGGAGTGCAGGTCGTGAAGATAATCTACGTTGGTGCCTTACAGGAAACATCCAGAAAATCTGGCGTGCATTGCTCCGAGACGAGAATAATTCTGTAGAAAACCAAATCGGTGATAGCGAAGGTAGTTCCTGGCTCCTCATATTGTCATGAAGCTGTGGGGATTAGTGTCCAGATTTGACCTTAAGACTATGTGGGTGACTGAAAGTGAAGATGGTGGATTGGAGAAAGTGGAGTGGAGAGATACAACAGGTGACTGAAAGTGGAGATAATGCACTAAAGTCATTTCCTCAATTGAGTTATGATGATGTGGGACCTCAAGATGACTGGTTGAGAGACAACATAGTTATGAAACTCATTGATCTATATTTGATTACGGGGAGGTATGTTACTTAATTCAACTTTTTTAACATCTTAGTTTTTAGTTTGAAAGCTCGAAAAATATGCAAATATTGGACCACTTCTTAGATTTCCGCAACATTTGTTGTATACATGTCCCTTTTTTAGGGCAGAAACTGGTTAAAATTTTACTGTCCCGAAGGTAGTAGTTTCGAAAATATTGGCACCTGTGTTTCAGATGATGCCTCTTGGTTCTCACTTTCCTTCAGCACTGTCCTTGAACCCCTTCCACATACAATATCGCAAAAATGTATTTCACAAACAAAATACTTCGTTGCAAGAACAAAATCTCTTCGTGGAATTGCTCTCTGTCACATCAGTCTTAATCCTTCGTTTTTAAGTCCGCCAAACACGAACTATTGGCAAGCTAGCTGAAGTACCCGGCTTCACTCGGGCAAATATTACTTATTCGTTTGGTTTAGACGTAATAAAAACGTGAAAACTGAATAAGAGACCCGGATTAAGTTGGGTGTAAACATTTTCTTCCTTGATAATAATACCTTAAAATCAATTATAACATTTTTAAGCATCATCATTTAATGTCAAAATGAATCTTTTTGGTAGATGTCGAATCGGCAGTAAAATGAAAATCATACGACAATATTAGATACGGGGGCCTCACACCAGTACCGCGTCTCCACATAAGACCGAGACTCTTGGATTTCCCTGCCTTATGTATAGAATTCCAGTATGTATACTGATGCATAAAATAGATGGTCAGCAATGAAACCCCTCAAACCCCGACTGTGTGGCCTAGAGTGAGGTTGGCGGAGCCTCTTGAATGATCTTGGGAATCTCCTATGACGAACTACGGTCAATCTATTGCATCCTCCATTGCCCTAGGCGGGAGTTTAGTTCTGATAACTCCGATAGAGGACCAGATCGGGTCATGGAATAGAGCACCCAATAAGGGGCTGTTGGGAACTCGACCCTCATGTCAACACCTCTGATAATTCTTGAGGGCTAAGGTCTTCTTCCTTCGGCCTAAGTATGTTTCAAAGGACTACGATGGTAGGCGAAATTCAAAGATGTGAACGGAGCACTCAGAAGGGCCTCAGGGTCTATCAGGGCCCCACCTTAAATGCGAGCTCTGCTAACATACCGCTGCAAAGGATTCTCCATCAGTATGCAAATCCAAATGGTGAAACATCCTCAAACCGTCCGAAAGCTCCCTTCGGGTATCCAAGGGTCTTTATTGTGTAGCCTTAGTCTTTTTCCGTGCTATCACGTATGAAGGTGCACAATTTGAAATATATCGGTTCATTAGTTAGTTCATTATGAGGTGACAATGACAGTATCAGTCTGGGGCCTGGAGTCCGATTAGAGTCCCACCCCAAATTCTGAGCTTTGGACCTTATTATGGTATCAAAGGCTTTAAATGTATACCTCCAACAGCCTGCGAAACCATGATAGTTGAGCAACGTTCTTGAACCACCTGATGGTCCACATTTTGGCCCTTGGGCCTTTTGTGTATATTCTTTTAATTTATGTGCATAGGCGCAAATCTTTAAGAATATCAGATTATGCGTTTTGAGGATACATAGAAAGAATTATTTGGGGCTTCAGGGCCTTTTTAGGCCCCAATCTTAATTCTGAGCTCGTAGACTTCATCATTGCTTTAAATGTTCAACGTACATTAGTGTGTGCACATAACAGTTTGTGAAATCTTAAATAAGAAATATTCAACAACCGCCCGAGATCTCACTGTTGGGCCCTTCAGGCCCTTGGACATTTCATATGTAGCCTGTGTCATTCCCAACGACAGCATGTACCATGATGGAAAAGTTCACGATAATAGGCTCATCAGCTCATCCATTATGAGTTGACATAAAAAGCCACGGTTTGAGGCCTCAGGGCCTATCAGGGCCTCACCCTTGCTTATGTGTCTTCGACCTTGTTATGACTTAAAAAGGTTTTTACGCATATGTCTTTGAAACTGAGCACAATTCGAGTATAGCGACAATCTAGTACCACCAAGGGACCTTTGGGTCATTTAGGGCTCTAGGGTCTTTCTTATATAGTCTATTAATCCTTCTAGTTCCAAAGCATAGATGCGCCAAATTTATTACGAATCGGTCGAGGGCGTGGGATCTTATACCATTCAAACAAACAGAATTTTAATTATATATATATATATATATATATATATATATATATATATATATATATATATATATATATATATATATTATTTATTTATTTATTTATATATATATATGTCATACCAGCTCGTGCAACGAAGAGAAATGCTCTTATTCAACATTTTTGACCAAAATTTTGTCTTAGTATCACTCCCATGTGCAGGAAATTATTGTAGCTTTACAGAAAGTGGGTGTTAGGATACAATTTCCCCAAATGTCTCGTGGAAGATTCTCATTCCCACAAACGGTATTTGCCGACCTGCCTCAATTCTCATTTCATCCTAAAGATGTAAGCACACCTAGCGGATAACTAACGAACTATGGCCTCATTAAGCGGCCGCAAGCTGCCTAAGGATATAGGTGTAGCGAAACTTGGTGGCACTCACTTGTAAAAAGCATGTCGCAAAGGAGAGTAAAGCATACAGGAGATGTGGTATTTAGCGTCCGAATCTTCCTCGGAAGGTCTCTCCGGAAATCCTTCAATACCTTTGCTCCCTCATCAACGCCTTATTTGCCCTCATTGACCTCTAATTCTCCCCCGGTGAGTGCCATCAAGTTTTGTTGTACCTATACCAAGTGACCAGACCTGTATTCTAAGATCGGAGTCCATACTATTTACTGGCCCAAACTAGCTTTATTCTAGTTTATTTGTGAAAATTGTTGTAAGCTACTGATTTTTAAAGTCAAAAACGTTGAATTAAATATTCTAGCACTGCTTATAAATATCGACCAGTCGACTGCAAATCTTCAAAATCCGTTTCCGTAAAGGTTCTATTTTCCATCGCGTCCTATTCCTATTGTTGATTAGCTCATTCAATGCTAACATTCAAATTATTTCTTAAGCATGTGACTTAAACTGGTACTCAGTTGTTCTGAGGAAACGAGATACACATTCATGAGTGGTGATGTGCGGTATGAGTTAGAGTTGCTGTAGAAGTTGGAGATTGTCGCTCAAGTTCCGTTCCGAGGCGTCTCGGCTGAAGTAATTCCGCTTACTTCCGAGAGGGGGCTTCTGCCGCCTTAATGGCACATTTTGGCCCTTTTCTTTCTTTTCATGTGAACCAAAACAACTGACTCGTTCATCACCTCACTGGGCCATAAAACAAGACAAGCGGAATAGTTAAAGAGGGCAAAGTTCTTTCACAAAGAGCAGTTCTGGCGATGGGAGTGGGGGGTATTGAGAGAGAAAACAGAGGAGTTAGCCGTAGCTATTATGGCGGACACTGTGCACGCGAGTGATTTTAATGCCTCAGTACCATCTAACAATAAGCATAGATTTAAATTTTTGATTCAATTGTTACGTGTGACAGTAATGCACAGGTGCTTGGCTTAATCACTATTTGCAATTTTTTTATTTTGCATTTTTATACGTGTCATTTTTATTTGCTCCTTCTGGTAAGTATGATATATTTTGGCACTTCTAATTATATATTCAATAATTTTATTCACATATTGAATCTCAGTTACCTAAGACAGCTTACCATGTGCTGGTAAGCATTCAGGTTGGACGCAAATGAACTGGTTGATTAAATATTTGCATCTTGAATCTACTGGAGGAGTTATATCGACCTGTCTTTGCTGTTGAAATGTATAACATTCCTAAATGCATTTTAAATGTTAAACTGTTCTATCTAAAAATAATCTTCGATTTCAGTTGCTTTTTAATTATGTTTATAAGCCAGTAGGTTGTAAATTTTGTGATGTAATGTTGATTAATTCTATTAATTTCATCCAATATTTTTTCTCTAAGTTGAAGGCGATGAGAATATTCAGTGAAACACTGAAATGAAGCGATAGTGAACACTTGCATGCGTAATAATTATTAAAAATTATTTTTATGTGGATAGGTCATGAATTTCAAGATTTTCCAATTTGAAGGTTAATAAGTTCATAACGAATATGTTCATAATGGAAAAACTTTAATTATATCACGTAATAATAAAGGTTAACACTTAGTATTTTCCGCACTACTTTCATTGCTACCTCAACCGGTTTCGACGTTTTCACGTCATTTTCAGGAGAAGCCTTGAAAATGCCTCCTCTTGAAAATAATTTGAAAACGGGGAAACCAGTTGAGGTAGCAATGAAAGTAGTTTGGAAAATACTAAGTGTTAATTTTTATTAATATGCATTTCCACCACGTAAACTCGTCAACGATTGATATATCACGTATTACATTTCCACTTAGAATAGGACATTTTAAAATTAATTTATGCAAATATTGCAATCTCCACCACTAATAATTTCCTAACATTTATGAAAAAGAAAAACAAATGATAACATTCCTGCTGAGTGAAAGAAATAGCTATCAATTTAATAATATAAATAAACAATATTAATGATCCAGTCGTTTTGAAATCCTGAATCAGAGTATCCATCAACCTTGAAGTATAAGATCTCCAAGTACTGAACCGAGTCACTATCGTAAAGCACTGTACATTTCAACAAATAAAAACTGCGATTATCGTTGAAATTAAAGCTGAAAATCACGTAATTTCCTAATACTAAAGAAATAAAAATTGCCTTATAAAAATTGCTAAAATGTTGCCAAATTATCTTTTACTTTGTACTTCTTAAACGGAATGGCGTCCATTCTTGTTGTTACTCCCTTATTTAGTCTTCCTTGTCCCAAGACCGTAAAGAATCAAAACACACAGTGTGGTTCGGGCTAAAAATAAAGATCCCATCCTACCAACGCATATAACAAAGCGCAGTTTTTCCGACGTTTTCAGGAATATTCCCGGCAGATCTCGGTCTCGGAATATCCCATAGAAGACCGCATCGCACGAGTGTAAAAAAGACGGGAGGAAAAAGGGTTAGAGGAGGGAAATGCTTTCGCATGGCGGATAGACACGTCCCGTATACAACTACCCAGGCGGCCCAACTCGCAGGCTCCCTTTCTTTTCATCCCCCTACGTACTTCCCCTACAAACTCCCTCCCCCTCAACCTCCTTCCCCCTCTACACTGCCCCTTATATTCATACAGCCGCTGTTTTCTCTTCCCTCACGGTATCATCCAGAGCCGAAACTCCCACACTTCTTACACTAACCTCAAAAACAATCCTCTGCGCGTCGTCCCCTCTTGTGCCACCGCAACCACTTTTTTTTTGTTTCCTCTCTTCCTTTCGTTTCTTCCTTCCCTTCCTCAGTTCCTCCACTTTCGCTCTCACCCCATCCCTTTTCACGTGCAGAGAGAGAGATAACCAATAGAATAAGGGCAACAGCAACTTGTACGCTTCATTCTTCCTTTCGGCCCAAGCTTCCCTCTCCACGTCCGTACTCTCCTTAACCAAACTCCCACCCCCCTCCCCCACCCTCTCGAACCTTCATCCCATGCTTCCACTCACTCCATATCTCCAGCGGTAGTTCTCCACGCTGAAAACACACACAATGTGGGTGGGATAGGCGGTGGAAAAACCAAGTGGGGGAGGCTGAGTTTTCAGAGAGAGAGAGGGGGGGAAAATAATAATAAAAAGCATAGGGGGAAATGTGGGGGAGTGCATGGTTATGGGATAAGAAGGGCTCTCGGGAGGTTGGGTGGGAGGGAGGGGTTGGGAGTTTTGTTGGGACGCGGAGGGGGACGGGGGGGTACGCGGGAGGGGAGGGGGTGGTAGCGGTGGAGAAGAGCGCACGAAATGAAATTATCCACTCCCTGGTGCCAAGCGGCTTCAGGGACGGCCTTCCAAAACAAAATAATAAAAAAGATGACGGAAACCGTCTCTAAACTATGACGCCGCGGAGTTTTCTTCCCTTGCCTCCCCAAACCCCCCTTGACAGTATCCTCCCCTCTTATCCTCCCCCCTGTATTCCTCATTCCCTGCTTGCTTCCCTTCGATCACGATTCCCCAACCCTCAGCTACTCCTCCTCACCCTCCTTTCCTCCCGCCCTCAGAAAAACCTCCCCCCCCCCCAAATACAGTTTCTCCACCAGTACTCCTCGCATTGAAAGTTAAGAGTGAGAGAGAGGCCGGATTCCAAAACATCTTACCCACGCAATCACATCTCCTTCCTCCTCGCATGCTACATCTGTGTGCAAGTATGTACGTTCGTACATAACTCCTTCCCTCTTGAGCTCGTCAACCTTAAGGATAAAAAATAAAAAAGGACCCTCTCTTCCCCATCCAAGTTCTTACCGAGGAAAATGCCTTTCCCCCACTGTGGCTTCTTTCGTGCCCTTCCCATCATACTCCTCCCTTCACGGCAAGCCACCCACCTTACCCTCTTTTCCTATGCGTAAAAATCTACCTCCCTCCACCTCCTCCTCCTCCAAACCCGCCAGAAGTAGTCTGCTTTCCCCAAAACCGCAGGCGGCGTCTCCATTATTGCGCCGAGCGCAAATCTAATCCCTTATCCTCCCTCTTCTTCTCTTCCCTCTCCCGCTCGCCAGCATACCTTGCGGTGGTCTGCTCACAGCGCTTGCTACCCAACCATCGGCGCCCGTCGTTTCAACGCACACCCTCTGCCGTTATCCAGTCCCGTACTCTCCTCCTTCGAATACCCGGGCCTTCTTTTTTTATTTTATTTCAGCCTCTATGGTTTATGCAGCATTTCCATTCTCCAACGGTCGTGCGGGTCAGCCGGCTTGTTTCCTCACCCTTACACTCGATTAAATTCGATCCCAAAAAAAAGTTGAAATTTTCCTCGATTCTTGCGGTTTTTCTTTTAAGTGTTTCATTTCGAGCCAGTGAGTGCGTGTGTTTGTTTGCTTGATTTTTTGTATAAAATAAGCAATCGTTTGGATGCTAGTTTTTTTTTAGAGGGAAACTCTTGGTAGGAGAGCACGATAATAATGGGACTGCTTGAGAGAGCTCCCCTCTGACCGCGAGATAAAAAGAAAATAAAAACAAAAACTTCCCATCTTAGGGTCGTTTCTTTCGCAAGCGCCAGGCGGAAGTTGTTCCCGAAAAACCCTCTCCAATGCGGCAGCGCGGGAATAATGCAGGCATTTGTAGGGCTTCCGCGATAAGTGCCTCGAGATACAGGATCAGGGTAAGTTCCTTCGAATTAACATTCTCCGAATGGCTTGGTTGTATCCGTCTGCAGTCATGCGCTGTTACTATGAGAGAAGAGTTCCGGCGATTGCGGATAGAGTAAAAGATATTTAAAGGCAATATCCGTAAGTCCTAAAGAAACCTTGACAGCCATTTCTGCCGTAATACATATTATCTTTCACGAAAAATCAGTAGATATGGTGAAACTCTTTTGTTTTACTTGGAAAAAATATATTTTACTGCGACTGCCGTAGACATAATGTTTTTCCTGTGGCGGAATATGTGAATCTAGGAAGATGCATAATAAAGGCTCAAGGTATTTTAATGTAGAGTGTATGGAAATTATTAAGTAAGTCTGAAAATTGGGAAGAGAGGGCTTGAAATTACTATGATCAGTGTGTATTTTCTTTTGATATCTTTCTTTAGATTGTACCTTTTGTAAATCATGAGCCACCTTCGTTAAATTCCAACTTTTAAAAATATCTTAAATACATCTAATGTCATACTGAAGTGTATTTCAGGATAAGATCAAATTAAAACGCCATGCTCGCACCGTACTTTTTCCTGAAAACAGTTCTTATGATTCAGAGGAGAAGCAATCAGATTTCCTCTTTCCCAAATATGACTATTTTGACCATTTTTGTAAAGAAAACCATCAGGGAAGCGGTTAAAACAAATATTCTATCCATTTTCTTAATAAATTGGTTGTATTGACTAACTTTACTGAATGCACAATCGCCAAATTCCGTTGCCATCTTGTTTGCAATTCTCGTTTCAAATGCGTTCTCTATGTCGTATTATATTTCTTATTAGAAGCATATATTCAGTGCGGGAGTCTGAATTTAATCAGCAATGAAACTTGATTTGAAACGGAAAAATCTTTAAATGTTGAGTTCTTAATTTCCTATGGTGAAGTTTGCATCAGGAATAACTATTTCCCTTCAACTAAATTCGTTCATTACTTAACTTTCGATACCAGCTGTTCTGCTCTACACTTAAGACCTTAATCTTGAATAGCTATAAACTATGGAATGTGTCTCATCAGTACTACGTGAAAGTAATAAAAAAACTCGGCGCAGACCTTTTTACGATTATGCCTCGCTGATGGGGTTTTTGGGCGGCTGTTGAAGAGGAAGTGGAGTGGAGTATTGTTGCTTCTGTGGAGACTAGAGGATGTTTGTGAGGGAAATTGAGTCAGTACCTGTTGACTTGGAAGCGCAACATGACTTGAAGGAGGGGGTGGGCGGAAGGTGGGGGGATGAGGAGAGGGGGGAGGTCAAAGTGCGGGAGGAAGGAGATGCTGCCTTCGCCATTCCTGTCGCTTATTTGTTTTTTTTTCATGAGGATATTGACCTGTATTTTTTGATTAGTTTTGGGAAAGATTTCTTCAATCTATTCGTGACTGTTAGTATTAAAAGGTATTTCGTGTGATGAGGAATTCGAGAGAAAAATATAAATTCTAACAGATAGGAACAGGTGTTTTTTTATTTGTTCTCAGGAGGACGTTTATCGCGCGGCTGTTTTACTTAACAACCTCTATCTACATCGTTTTCCGAGATACAAAACAACTTAGAAATTATTTTATCAAGAAGGATTTCATAAAGGTCCATTCATTTTTTATTTAACCAAAAATTAATAGCGTTTTAATATTTCAGTGTAATTTTATTATGTAGAATATATTTCTTGTCAATTTTTAAGCTTTTGTCTAAAGACAAGATACTTTAAAATTATGTATTATGTTTCTCTTTGATTTGATGCAGCATTTTTTTGATGCATTAACATCTTATTACAAATATTTTTGATCGTGTTGCATGAATTAATAACGTACTTAATCGTGAGGAAAAATTTTCCTTTGACTTAATCCAAAGGTTCAACAGAAATATTATGGTATGTGTTGTAGATTAATAAAGGCGATTTGAGATATATTGTGCCCTGTAATTTTCACTGTTAACTTTTTATGGTTTAGTATTTAGCATAGAGACTACAATGCTCTAGAATATAATTATAATTGAATAATGAATAATATACTCTATATAGGCACCAAATAAAAGATATATTCACTCACAATGTTTAACTTTGCCATGCCTTCACATCAGGAATAAACAGAATCTTTAGTTTAACGGGACTGAACAATAAGCTGGGAGACCATAAAATAGGACCTTTATATGTCATCTAAAACTCCGAGGTTTTTGTGATCTTCCACGGTTCATCCTGCGTTCTAGCGTCATGAAAAGTAAGTATTTTGTAGCGCCGGCCAGGAATTTAAGTCGAAAAAACCACTCGTAAGGAAACCGGAAATGGATATGCCTCCCATTTCTCCCTGCCTCTTTTCATTTCTTTTAAGCCATACCACCACTCACTCACTACCTTTCTTCAGCTTCTCGGATATGTTCTGGGGAGATGGTTTTCTGGTAGATTTTGTGCCCAAAATAAATGTTATCGTTTAAAAAATGCACATCGGAAAAGATAAACCGTATGCATTAAGCGTTTCGTATTCCTATCAAGGTTCATAAAAGGAAGCTGGGAGCTTAAGTACTTGTAGCCATTGCATATGACTGCGTATCTAATGGAATTCTCCCTATCTCAAAAAGGATACGATCGAAGGGACAGTAATTTGAAATGTCTCAGTTTAGTATCTATCATCAGTCGTCTCCATGTCAGGGAAAGAGTCGGAATCGTATCTTTTATTTTCTTGCCTTATGACTTCTGCTTTGAATGCATATTCAGTGATCTTACCCCAGTCTGAAAGATATAATTCCAATAATAAAGTTTAAGGTATTAATAAAGTCTTAGGAATCAGGGTTGTGTGCACCTTTTAAAAATCCTTTTTTACTTCCTGCCTTATAGTGCCCTCTTTTTTCAGAAGAATCGAAGGACTCACTCAATTATTAAAAATGCTAACGTTAGATATCGTTCATGCGCTAACTGTTACTAAATGATACAATTATTTCCCTTGTTTTAACTGTGAACTTAATTGCGGTTAAGAGGAGATTCTACTTTAGGTGTCACCTAATTTTAGAAGATGAATTAGATTTTCGTTGCATGTCATTAATAGGCTCGGAATTTTCTTAAATAACCCTTCGTACGAATTTTCGGAAGGACACGCTAGAATTTTAGATCCGGTACTTTCCAAAAAGTGCATTATATATCTTGCTCCAAATTGCTTGCACGTAAAATTCCTTCCAGTTCCTGAGTGTTGACCCCTTTTTTTCTCTTTGCTCGAGCATCGCAAACACATTCCCGCTAAGCTTTATCGAAAGGAGCATCCGAGTGGTGGATTGTAAGGATTGGTTGTGGAGAGGGAGAGGAAAGAATATGGGTGGATTGAACGGAAGAAAGACGGAAGAAGAAACAAATGAGTTGCGCGAGCCGGCCTTATATTCTGAAAGGACTGAAAAAATATGAGCA
Organism: Pyrrhosoma nymphula; assembly: GCA_963573305.1. Taxonomy (NCBI): domain Eukaryota; kingdom Metazoa; phylum Arthropoda; class Insecta; order Odonata; family Coenagrionidae; genus Pyrrhosoma; species Pyrrhosoma nymphula. The sequence goes on along the minus strand of OY754327.1, from coordinate 155,881,878 downwards.
GTGATAAAAACCACTGTTTTGCTCTTCGTCGCTTCCCCCTCCCTTCTACTGCTCTCCAACCCCATGCCAACAGTGTATGTGTGTGTGCGTGTGTGCATACATACATTTTGTTTTATATATTTTGGTCCTGTTCCAAACTTTTTGTGAGCAAGAGGAAGATAGATAAGGGAAAGAAAGGGAAGATAAATATCGAGCATGGGAAGTAAAAGAGAATACGTGCATATAGGAGATGTTATCAGTGCCGAAGTAAAAGGCCAGTCTGTGTTGGAGTGGTTTTGCAGGGGATGTTTGGAGCGGGAAAAGCGTAGGAAGACAGTGGAAAATGCGTGTTGCGGGAAGCTAGAGATCCGAGTTGATAAACAAGAGGAAAAAAAGGAAAATGGACGAAGAGCAGTCTATCTGGAAGAATTTCGGAAAAATTCCTTCTGCCCTTTTCATCTACTTGCTCACATATGTACATAAGTTTGTAAGAAGTATTTTCGGAGACGTGAGAAGAGAAGGAAATCGTAAGGTCTCTAGCTTGTGTTTGACAGAAACGCAAAAGTAATCGGAAACTCGGGTATCTCGCAAGGACAGAGGAAGAAATGAAACTTTCGTCGAAATAGTTCCTCTCCCCTTTCGTTTTAGCTTTCCGAAGTGAAACCATCTGATCTCTCCGGCGAATCCAGTACTTTACTGTAAAATTGTAGAACTTCAATCATAGGACGGATATTATTAGTTATATATAAGCACCAGATGGGTAAACTCTAAAGTTTCATAGATCGTAAAAATAAATGGAGGCTTAAGAAAGCATTGTCGATTTTTAATGTATTATACGGCTATGTTAATATTATTTTCTAGTTAATCAGGTATCCTAGATAGAGAAATTGAAAAAGCTCTACGAGACATGTAAAGGAATAAGGCGATGGGAATAGATGACATACCTGCAGAGTTTATAAAGAGCATGGGGAAGAACGGAAGAGGAAATATTTTTGCGCTCATTCGTAGGATTTATGAGGATGGAGTGTGGCCGGAAGCCTTTGCGAAGACTGTACTAATTATGCATGAAGAAGAGGAATTAGAAGAAAGAGGAAAGAGAAGAAAAGGAAGAGGAAGATATGAAGAATTGAAGAGGGATCTAATAGCGCGCCATCCTTAGGAGGGAAAGCGAGACAATGTCTATGAGGTTGGGATGCAGAATGGGGACTGTCCAAGAACCTACCAATCAGCTGGTAGAATACTTGAAGGAATGGAGAATTAAAATGACACCATATTAATATAATTTGCTTAGAGAGTGCTAAGAAGAGTTAATTACCAGAGTACCCAGGTTTTCAAATTTAATAGTATGCACAAGGAAAGAGAGTGACTATCAGCATTTTGAATTTCCCTGAAATAGTATTACCATCCGGAGCCTAAAGAAATAAACCCAATTCAGTCGAAAATCCTAAATATGGGGCCTAATATTTTTTGGTGAAAGATTCCGTGGAGTGGTTTCATCACATGGTGACTTTCGGGATAATTTCCGCGTTGTGTCATTTTTCTGAAGACAGTTTCGCGAGCGTTCTAGCTCGCTTCTTCAGGTCTGAAGTGCTCACGATTGCTAATGCACATATATACAAATATTTACATAATATTTCCTCATTAATTGTTATCATATTTCAGCAATAGCCCCGCATTCTGGCCGCAATATATAGCCGGCGATTTCATTTCTTATAGCCGGTCATTTCTTCCCGCCTTTTTTGGAAAACACACTTCCAAGTGGTCGAAAGCGTGTAGCCGTCTTCTCTGTTGACATTTCTATTTTTGATGACTCTCTAGACAATCTAACCAGTCAGCATTCGCGTAGCACACATGGAGCGGCCCATCCCATGACATGGATTTGGAGGAGGCAAAAATCATCGCGAAAGAGACTCGGTACTTCTCCAGATTGATTAGGGAAGCCATCGAAATAGCCAAACACCAAAACAATGTCAACAGAGAAGATGGTTACACGCTTTCGACCACTTAGAAGCGTGTTTTCCAATAAAAAAAGGCGGGAAGAAATGACCCATCGCCGGCTATATATTGCGGCCAGAATGAATCATGAGCACTAGACCTGAAGAAGCGAGCTGGAACGCTCGCGAAACTGTCGTCAGAAAAATGGCACAAAGCGGAAGTTATCCCGCAAGCCACCATGTGATGAAGCATAATAGGCCACTATGGACAGTTTTCATCGAGAAAAATCAAAGGAGTTAACCTTGCTTGTCATTTTATTAAGCAATGTTTCAAATTTTACAAAGTATATTAAATGTGATAGTTATCTTGTTAATCCATAAGAAAAAAACAGTTGTATCTCGTAGTATATTCTTGCTTCCAGAAAGCAGCCAAGAACACCCGGATTTGCTGCGAATGCTTTTGTTCTGGAGACCTGGGCTCGAATCTCAGTCCAAGCGAATAACTTTTTCATCGTGAATGTTGCACTCTCGTGTGGATGATCCTCTGTGATCAAATCCCACGGTACTTAGTATAAAAAAATTTCCTCGTAATATTTTATGCTTCTCGATGATTTTTCCTGACAATATTTATAGCTAGTTCCCCTCGGTCCTTGTTGCAGTAGACCGCGCTATTTTTTCGGCGAATATTTTATAAAATACTCATCAAAGCTAAAGAAAAATAAATATAGGAATTGCTTAGTCAATACTCTGTGTCTTCACGTAAGTGTCACGACTTTCGTTATTGTTTTCCTAGAGTTTACTCTAAGTAGTAAAAGACACGTTTCCATCGATCAGTTGTTTTTTTAACCTCATCAATGTTAATGTGAACTCCCCCACTTATAAGTCGCGGTAAACATGAAGATATGGTACTGGGGCCTAATTCTCGTTCTTGTCGCGGGACAAGATATCACGCGTTCCCCGTAACCGAGATTGCGTTCGTCTCCCATTCTCGTTTTTTGCGTTCGTGATAAGTTTCGGGCAACTTCGGCTCTGTAACCATGGAAGTGACGTCAGCACCGCTAACGTCATCGATTTCAGCCAATACGATAGGAGTGGACTTTCGAGTGGCAGCTGTTAGCAGACGAAAAGGCAAGAATAAGCCATGAATAAGCAAATAAACATTTTCAAGCGCTTAAATGTTATAAGTTCGCTTGTAATACTTTTATTATTAATACAATTGTAAGTTAATCGTATTCGATTATTCACTTACGGCGATTCGGTTCACTTATTCGTTTAGACAATACGATAGCATTAAATATAGTGCTCACGGGGTACCCATAGAAAAAATACTATGGAAATATATAAACTTAATAACTATAGCATATAGTTATTTGGAACAATAGTATGTATATATATATAATCACTGAAGTCCTATAGATATGAAATATAATGACTATTGGGCTACGTATATGTAATCCTATTGATAATTTTAAAAATTGGCTAAAAACATTTTTTCATTGAAGTAACGATGATAAGAACACCATTAATAAAACAAAAACGAATAAACCTTAGAAAGAAAAAAATTTACCTTAGGAGGGAATCGATCTTAAATTCTCGGCATTGATAGCCAACCACCTACGCTACGAGGCTAAAACGGCACCTTGAAGTGAACGAATTTCACAGGGTTTACATACCGCGACATTAATAACTTGAGATAATGTTGAGGTTTTACTGAGGTTTGAGGTCTAATACCTCTATGTTTTTATATTGTTGCCTCTTCCTTGGTAATGCCGACGTTTTCCTATAGTTTGCCTTATAATGATTACTCTTCCTCATGATCTTGATGACTAGGCATGCAAGAAGAAAATAAAATCAGTTCACAAAAAGTCTTAACCTAAATTTGAAAGGAGAGTATCTAGACGATGGACACTGTCCAACACAAATATATCCAATTACACAGGTACCTAACAACAAATACGTCAAATGCAAATTTTGGAGAGGAAAACACAGCAATATGAATAGCGAATTGACGAAAATGGCTTAATATGATATTGTCATATCAAAGAATTTCATTTCAGTTCCACCAATTAAATTTGTTTGAATCCTAGGCAAAAAGAGACAACAATTTGACGCTAAAAGAGCTTAGTCAATAATGAGAATATTAGTAAATTAATTTATTAAGCCTTGTTTGGCATGGGAATATTTCAAATTCGAGATGAAATTAGGAAGATGTTTAGAGAGAATATTTAGTTCAGAATTGACCTTTATTTAAAATATAAAAGCGCCAACAAAACAGAAGCCACTAAATATCACTCTTGAATTTCTTAATTAATGATTGAAAAATTATATGTACTGGACTTATTCACACAAGAGTCCTCTCAATCTCACTTTTTTCACTTCCTACATCCACAACATAAACAATCTCCAAGACATCCATTTACGGATCCTGTAAATTCCATTGAAAATTACTTAAAAGCACCATGTAAGGTTTCACTTAACAGCTGTTAAAAAAGAACGATCACTTGGTATTTCACATTACATTACCATTAAATGCACAAACATTCACCAAGACGTCCACTTTGGATCCTGTATTTCATCGAAACTCAAAAGCTCCATGTAAGGTTTCACTTAACAGCTGTTTACAAAGAACGATCACTCGGTATTTCACATTACAGCCGAATAATAGCAAAGACACACTAGGTACAGCATATTGAAGAGTATATGTAGGTACTTCCTTTACTTTCATATTTATCCACAAATAGCCACGGATGTAAAACAACACAACAACAAAGGCTCACTTCATCAAAGCAGTTGCAATACTATTTCATGAAATGGCATGCATATCCAATTGGTGGCGTATATGTCACTTCACGAATATGAGTGATCTCGTCGTTGAAATTACTTCTATGCACACTGAAAATATAATTACATGTTGATAATTAAAATAAACAACGACCAAAAACCTTGATCACAAAGATGGAATCTCATGAATAAACGAACTTAAGTTAATGAAAGCCTAGCGTGATGATTACTTACGTAAATATAATTGCATTATCCCACCCTAATAGTGTTCATTGGTATCTCAAGATTAAATATATCCTCAGAAAGCTACAAAACTTTCACTGATAATACCCCTCGCATCACAAACAAACACGCATTTCTCGCTGGAACTTGAGGAAGCTAAGTGATACACTGCTGCCATATTTATGTATAATAAGAAATAGTAACTAAATAAGTTATTCTAAGCTTCTTATTTTCTCCATAATAAAATTCCATCGACTTATCACGGCCTCGAAAGCCGTGATAACTTCTTCATCGCAACGCGCGTTCACTTTCGTGATAAGTAGTAAGAGAATACCGAGCACCACTGTGATTGGACAAGCCCTAACGCTATCACGAACGCTGTCACTGTCCCTGTCACTAAGAGAATACCGCGTAACGTAACTGGCGTTAGAACTGGCGTTCGCACTCGGTATCGCACTATACGAAAGAATCAGAATTAGGCCCCTGGACTCGCATTATCAAGGTCGTGGGTTTCAATTTCCCCCGGACAGTGGATCTTATGACTGTCTCTGGACGTATTTAAATGTCATATCTCTTAGAACTTACTCCGAGTATAGTGAAACTGGCGTTCACCTTTTTTGTCCAATCCTAGAACTGAGCCAATTTTTCAAGAGCTCAGAACGATTCGAAGAATAAGTCTAAACCATCGACGCATTCATTATTCAGAAAGAGAATATGAATGCCCTTGGACAAGTAGCAATTTAGGATTTTTTTTCACTTTTGCTGGGAGTGAGGTTTTGAAAGTTCTTTGCAGAAAAAAGCAGCTAGTCGAGCCGGGGAGAGAAATAAAGCGTGGGGGTTTGAGAGGCGGGGACGTTAAAGGCGGAGGGTTGAGATGATATATGGATAGCGGGGAAGGGGTAGGATGGGGGCTTTAAAACTGGAAAGGAAAGAAAAAAGGGGCGATGGTTAGGGAGGAAGAGGAAGGAGAGGAGCTGGGAAATATTAAACTGTGTGCTCACGGTGGAAGGGATGAGGGCGAGTGGTGGGAGTCGGCGGTGTCGGAACGAGCAGAACACATCGTGTGCCAGTGTGCTTGTGTATGTGTACATATTTTCATGTACGAATATACATATATGCGGGGATGTATATCTGCGTACGGAAGAATGAACGGAGAAATGGGAAGGAAAAATAGATGGGAGCTTTTCACGGGACGTGCGGAGGCGTTGGGCTGAATAACGACTTATTTTTTTGCATTAAAATTGGAAGTGAAGATATAGTTCCCCCCCACCCCATTCCGACCTAGGGTTGGAAGGGTTTTCTAGGAGAACGTATCGGGAAGTAGGAAGGGGTGTGGCGGAATGAGGTTAAAAGTGCAGAATTGGGATGAATGTCGTAATTTGGATGAGAAATACAGGAAAACAGTGTTAGAATGGCCAAATATGGAATAAAAGTGAGGCGAGAGAGAGTGAGGAGAAATAAAGTGAGGCGTGAGAAGTGGAAAAGGAGGTGGTGAGAGGGGTAAGACAATGGTAAGACGATCTAGGTTTGGTTGGTTGTTTATTTGAGGAGACGACCGATAGCAGCGGCCGATTGCACCATTGAGTACATTAGGGGGCAGGTTGGTAGAGGCAAAATTATTTCGGAAATGGAAAATGGTAAAAACCCGGCGTCGGCATTAGCGTGCTCTTAACGAAGGGCACCGAGAAGCCCGCCGAATAACGTCCCATCCGACGGACGGAGTACATCGCTTGAAGTGCTCTCCACATAACACCAAAGTAAGGATCAGGATTCCACCGGAAATTTTCCGCCCCTGCGGGGCTTGAACCCTAGACTCTCGGGATGGAAAGCCAGTATTCTAGCCACCTCGTCGATCCGACTCCCGTAGAAGATCTGCGGGATGAAGAGTCGGAGAGGGAGAGAAAAAGTTTAAGGATGAGAAGAATAAATGGAGGGAGATAGAGGGGTATAAGAAATGGAAAAGGAGGTTGGGGAAGGGAATAGTGAGAAGATCTTTGGGGATGAGGAGAGTTATCAAGGAGGGGAGTGGAAAGAGGATTTCCCTAAATTCCGCATATAAAAAGGGAGGGAGTAGTTTCGGCTGAATACGAGGCTAGGTATTCGGGGCAGGGAGGAAATATAAAAATGCAAGGGTGGTGGAAAAGGATGGGTTGAATGATATGCTAGGGTTCAGAGGAGGGATACGGGGGAAGGTTGTTGAGAACGAGCGGATGAAAAGATAAAGGATAAACGGAACATATCCAGAATTTCAGTTTCTCTTATTTATTATTTTTCATGAATGGTGCCGTCATCGTCGGTGAATACACGAGATTGGCCTAAAATATAACAGTACTTTTTCAAGAGAATGAATTTGTCGTCGTATTTTGATGGCATACAGTTATTTCTCCTGCATGAGAAAGGACTTTTTTATTTCTCCAAATTTTCCTCTCGATAGATTAAAATTTTGTTCATAAATATCTCGTCTGAATTCATTCCGGGAAAATGTGCCATAAAACGAATGAATAACTCCGTTTAAGTATCTAAGACAAAAAATAAATTACAGAAGCATTGTAAATGTATGATCCCGGGAGGAATTAATGGATATGATTCCATAAATCAAAGTTCTGAAAGTAGAGCATGTTGAGAGGTCGATATATTTTTTGCATTCGCCCTTTCGAAGGCCACATCTGCCAGTTTCTATTTCTAAGGATAAATGTTAACTAATTTGGGATACCGCCAGGCAAAGTAATGCATACTGATTACTGCTTCATGTATATCCGTGCGTGTTACATTTCTTTCCCGAGTTTGTCTTTAAACTGTTAATCATTAACTATCCGTAGTTTTTTCACATTTAATTTCTTCGTATTCAAGGTTTACGCTAGCTTACACCGCGTATGATCTCTGACGGTTGGCGGAATATGAAATATTATGATTAAAGGCCTTAAAAAGTATAGCAAACATAGTTTGGTTTTGACTTGATCCTCTCTTTCTTCAGCGTAATTTTAAACGAGGGTGAAATTTTTAAACAACAAGAATCAGGGGCTAGATATTTTTCGAGCCGTTCGTTTTGTGTTAGTAAAGCAGATGTTAACCTTTTTGATAGTTATTGCATATTTCGGCAATGATTTAGGTTGAGACGTACTTTGGCTAAACTCCAAGAAAATTTTACGCGGAGGCTTTATATGTTGTGGGGAAATATTTTTATTTACCTTAACTTTCTCAAGCGCGTTTTATAGTAAGTGCTATTGTTCGTAGAGTTTCAGTTGGAATAGAAGGGTGGCTGATATTCAAACAATCTTTTTGTTGTCTTTCAAGTAAATTTCAGCCTCCTTGTAAATGCATGCATTATGATGTCGCTAATGAAAGGGGTATTCTCCATTAATATAAAACAAATTTGTTAATCAAGCTTGCAATGACTGTCAGTTTCGTTTATGTGAATGAAGCTTTAATTTTAATGTCAATTATGAAATTTCTTCATGATACTATGAATTTTTAAAGTTGGAGTTAATGCTTTTTTAAATCAACAAAAATATTTCATCAAGAATCTAAAAGATGTATTATTCATGCTATGTCAGCCCTTCCTCTAGTTTACGGAAGGGTATTATCGAGGCAGTTTATGCTCAATATCCAAGTAGTTTATATAGTGAATATCTGAAAGGTATCCTTAAAACTTTCAGTAGGTATTCAAGTAGATTCTGTATTGGGTAAACTCAAATTATGTATAGCAATATTTGGCCCTTGTTTAACTAAAAATTTAATTATTTGCGATCTCTGTATGGATCACTTGTTTTACTGCTAGCCCATCGTATATCTCTGTAGTAATTTTTATTAATTCGTCGCATCATCAATAAAATACTTAAATAAAGCGTTAATTTTTCACTATGGAAGTGTATTACATGATGGAAATGTATTCCTTGAAAAATGATCATTAAAATCTTGGTGAGATTAATCAGTAGAAAACTATTTCACTGTATTGATTATCGAGACAATTTTAGATACTGATATATTTCATTCAAACTCGTTTCTGGGATAGCTTTATCTGTTTGGTACTTTATTTTTATACTTGTGACTACTTGGACGCATGCTGGCATGAACTTCTGTGTGTGAGCATTCTCTTCTCCTTTTTACTATCGCACTATTACTAGGAGGAGATTATAACAGCAGCTTCCAAAATCTCAACTAAACGGTACTCTTCGCTATTGCCATATTCGGAGTTCGGCAATATTAATTTGAATTGGTAGGAAATTTGGGAATTCGTGGATTTTTTTGTTAATGGAAGGATTATCGCCGAAAAGTCTTGGGAAAATATTGGGCCTGATTTATTTAATGGAGGAAACTGCATCTAATCAACCCTTTAAAGGAGACTGCGAACCAATTCTAAGACGTGCATTACTGACCATCTTCTTCAAATCCTAAATTCGACGTTACTCATTTGAAGTTCAACATTTATCATATTTATTATATTCCCCAAAACCGTTATAACTCAAATTGTCTCAAGGATGATTTTGGAAAACTTTAAGGAATGAACACCTGCTGAAAATGTTTTCTCATTGGTTCGCCCATTTATTTCACTTGTGTTTCGTTTACAGATGGCAGTAAGATAAATATCTATTTGCCTGCGATTAAGCGATTGTGATCCTTGGGTCCTCTCATCGTTTTTTCAGGACCCTTGGGTCCTGTGTTTCACGTAGAATAAAGACCGTTTTGCCCTCTCCGTTCATTACTTTCCTCCCCGGCTGTTGCTATTTCAGTGGAACTGGCCGCCCCCTACTCGTTTGCATGTCCAACGTCAGTAGTGTTGGAACTTTCGGAAGCATAAGGCGTTTCCATGACTTTTGATCCAATTCCTTGATCTCCTCATGCCACGGAATAAAACTGAGCATTACGAGAAATTTCGGAATTATGTCTCTATATCATTATTATCTATCATTCAACAATTTGGCTTTTCCTCTCTCTCTCTCTCTCCCTTTTAAGTGAATATATAGGGTGACTCGATGCATTTCACTGCTGCTAAGCACGAAATAGGCTTAAAATAACAGAACCCATTAGGGCAATGGGAAAAACGGGGAAAGAAAATAACGTGAGAAGGAAGGGGGTTGGAAAGTGTAAGAGTAAGAAACAGGAGAGTGAGAGACGGAGAAGTGGAGTAATAGCATCGCGGCGGATGCGGGGAAGATGGATGGGGAGAAGGGAGAAAAAAGAATGAGTTCTCGCTGGCCTTCCCGAGAAAAGAGTAGGATTGAAAAAATACATATTCACGTTTATATACACTCATACAATCGCACATATGTATGCGTACATGGAGGTGGGTGGTTTAAGGTTTGGGAAGAGGGTTGAATGGCCGGTGGGGGGTGGCTTTGAGTGGGCGGGGAGAGGGGCTTGGTGGAATTGAGGGAAGGAAATGGTAGAGAGCCAAGGTTTTGAGGAGGTTGAAAGAGAAGGAGGAACGAGGGCAGATGCGACTTTCAATTTGAAACCTATGAATAAAGGATGGAAATGAAGGGTCTATAAAGATTTCTGAAAGGGTGATGGGCTTGAAGTTTTCTGAAGAAGGCATATAGATGAGAGGGAGGTGGGGCAAAAATAGTAGGCAGTCTTCGTGGAAAAGCATGAAGGGGATGTAGTTGATGCAGATTTGTTTGCCATGTAAATATACAGGCACACAGATGAGGCTTCATTGAGATATTTTGAGGTTTTTTATCTGTGCCCATGTATTATGATTTCTGCTTTTATTACTCAGTGTAAAGTTTTGATCTGGATTTAATATATACATGAGGGCTGCAAAGCAAATTTTGTCTGAGGAAGGAATCCCTAAATCTAGTTCTTCAGTGCTTGTACTGCACATGGATATTTTCCACGACAGTATTTTTGTTTATAGTCTCTTTCTCTCCGTGAACAATAAGGGTCTACCTCTTTTTACTTACTTTTAAGGCTCTTTTTAACTATAGTCTGCCATCCTTCATTTCAGTGTTCATTTTCTTTCGTAGAAATTTAATTTGCCATCATTCCTCTCAGTATCTCTCAAATCTCCCCTGACTCCCCTTTGTATTACTGCTTGTGCCAATTTTAGCGGATTCATCCATATGCATCTACTGAGTACACAGCAAGTTCCCTCAAGCAAGAGTGGCAACGAGGGTCAATCATTTGTTTTCAACAGTTCGTGGCATACTGCTTTTGCCTTCGATGCATTTGTCCCAGGTCGTTTGCTTTGACGGTAGGTATTATACTCCTCAAAATCATCTTCCCCGAATTCCTGCCTATCGTTGATTCAATTTCCTCTACTCTTCTCTTCTACTTTTTATTTCCAAATATGCAGCATCAATCAAACCCAAAAAAATCATTTCTCTATCAGTGTAGTGAAATACATCTGATTGTCGATACGCTAAGCGCTACAACTTGCTTAATACTAGTATTTAAACTCTGCAAAAGACTATATATGGTGCTCAAGCTTCGCTGTTCTAAGCTGTGTCTTCCTCTACTTCCCATTTCATCAGAATTCTTATTGGCTGCATGGAAAAGCTATTGTCCGGCATATTATCAGAAATAATCGCAGAAATGTTTCCTAGTTTGAAGCTTTACTGGCGTTTCTGAGGACATACTTTTAAATGAAATTATGCTGGTCTTTAGCTTTGAGTGAAATTATTTGACATCTTGATGTGTAGCAGCGTAAGCTATTGATTATTTTGCTGACAGATACACTTCAAACACTTGGTGATTCATCGTCGGCATTACCCTCCGTTTGCATGTATGTGCATCGAACACCCACCCAAAACCTACTCTCACGGAGATACGTTCCTTTGTATGTTCCCCGCCATAATCCATTTGCAGACCAGGAACAAAAGGCAATCGCCAATGTCACTGCGTAAATCAACTCGCGAAACGGTAAATCACACTATAAAAGCATTCGTCCCATTGTCCTCGCCCAAAACTTTCAACCACATTATTTCACCCGATTCTATCGCTTGCGCACGCATTTGGCCGTTGTTTTTATTATCTCTACAATTAATCTCCGCCTGGACTGGCTTCTCTCACTTAGGCTGCATCAAATAAATATTGCCGGAATGAGTCGGGAGAAGTCGAAAGTGAACGACACGGATGAGAGGGAATGGATTTAGCCGCAGGTTGCTATCAACGTCAAGTGGGTACCTTTGCTGCGAAATGAAGTGAAACTATAAATTTATTCCGAATTCCCGGAGGAAATGAGAATCAAACCTTGCGATCAGCGGAAGCGAAAGCTATTAGCTTTCTCGAACTCGTTTCCGTCCACAGAACTCCTTCCTCCATGAGTGTCTGGTCATTTTACCTGCCTTATCTCCCAAGCTTTTTCGTATTCCTTCCAGTCTTGTCTTCATTATTTATCCAATCCAATTTCCTTGGAAAAAATACTTAAAAGGATAGAAAAGGATACATTCACAATGTGTGACTTCATTTTTCCTCCGCGCAATTTCGTGTGCAATTTGAAATTGTGAACGGCATGGTAATTTGTTCGCCTCAAAGGAGTTCGTCTTGTCTTACTGGAAAGGGTGTCAATCACGTGGAGTGTTCAAGTCTGCTAGTTAGTTGATACTGCCGATTACGTGCCGCGAGGAAATTTAGGGAAATTATTTTAGAAACCCATGCTATTATACTGGCCGTGATAGTTTAGCAGAGATTAAGATAAGATAGTGTTTTCAGTTCTTGTTGAAATGCTGTCTTCGCGCGATATGTTTTCCATCTTCTCACGATTCAGTCGAAGTCCTGGACATTACTTCTTTTCTTCGTCTTTCATCTATGTTTTTCCTTTAATTTTATGTTATCTTTTTTTTCGTTCTCCTCCTTATTCATGTTTTTAACATTATTTTACTTTTTCGTTAACTCTTCACTTCTTAGAACTCGGGTCATACTTCCCACTTGGAAATCCCGAATGCCATTCTGGCGATTTCCATTTTTTTAAACTTCATTTATCTAAAGTACCCATACCGCACTCGTTGTCAGTTAAAACGCTGGTTACATATAGAAATTGCCACTTTTAAAAACTCCCTCCAACATTTCTGGCAATCCTTTCGCTCATCCTCTTGGCAATGTAATGTTTTTATCCCCTTTACTCGGTGATAGTTACAATCCCTATCCTGGTATATGCATATCAATCTTCCGTAAATGTGAGATATTCAGCTCCTTCTATTTTTTATTGTCACGCTTAAGCCTCCTTATGCATCTCACTTTGTTTCTTCGTCGTAGCGTTCGCAAAGATTTGGAACATATAGGTAAGTTCAACAGGCGAATAAACGTGGCCGGTGATCTGGATTCGTGTGAATGACGAGTCAAATAATCCCAACGTGAAGTATATATACTCGTAAATTCATTTCTATTCATTTGTATTTCACAATATGGTAACATTCCCTGGGTAATGGATAAGTCATGCTCAAGACGGTGAATTATAAAATTACGAATATTGAATGCCTATAACGTATTTCGTGGATTTCGAACTGCTGAGCCACGTCGTAACATTTTTTTTGCACACACGGCCAAGATACCGTGTCGAGGATGAATCACAGCGCGTCCTCACATACTCTGCTATCTTCACACTTTTGTCATCGCACCCTTTTGCCATCCGGGCGCTGTAGTCATCGCATCTCACCTCCCCACGCTGTGACGTATTCCCAAGTCGGAGGAAGAAGGGGGGAGTTAAGACTGGGGAATGCACCTCCCGCGGTGAGAGAGAGGGGGGGCTTTCGGGCGCAGTGGGCTCCGTCTCCCAGGGAGTTGCTTGCTTTCCAATCCATTTCCCTGGAGTCTCCTCCTCCCCAGAGCGGCGAACTGCACAAACACATCCATCCCCCTTCCCCCACACCACTCCGACCACCAACGGCAACAACAAAGGGACGCTGGCGAAGAGGATGAGAATCATAACGAAGGGAAGAATGAGTGAAATGAAGGGTAGTAACAGTGCGAGACGAGGGGTGGGGGTGAGGGGGTTGGCGGAGAATGGTACAGGAAGGGGAGTGGGCTTTTCGTGAGCAGTGAGTTGCGTCTGTATGGGGGGGGGAGGGGGAATGGAGAGTGAAGAGAGGGGGAAAATGCTATAATGATAAAGTAACGGGATGGGTTCCGCTGCATGGGTGCGAGAAATGGTGGGCCCGTCCTAATCTGAATATAATCTCGGGTGGGGTGGGAAATTTGGGAGTCGTTTGAGTGGGATGAGGGATGAGAGCCAGTTTAGGGTGTTGGTTTGGAGATGACGGCCTTAAAGGTGTGGCTATGTACCTAATGTAAGTGGTCCTTTGAGTCACGATGACTGCTCAAGTCTACCCTCATAGGGAAGTATTTCTTAATATGAAAGGATAATTTTACGTATTTCTAATGGAAAAAATTCCTATTAATTACGGTTAAGAGTAGAAGCGTTGCATTGAGATTTCACGATTGTATGTGAAATGCTTTTCCTATTTTTTTCATCGAATTATATTTATATTGTATCTTAATTTTATTGCCTGTTGCTTCCATTTTTATTGATATTTACACAACTGCATCATTTTTTTATTTCGGTTGTATTGCTTCCGTAACTAAAACAGTTTAAAAGTATTCTGGCAATTGTCTGTGCATAGTATTTAAATTTGTCATTTTAAGTATGTATTAATATTCTTGTTACTTATGCACTGAATCAGTAAATCTTTTCGACGCGTATGTGGTTATCTTTTATATTATTGAATTCATTTTCGTGTGAAAACGTGTACAAACCTCATTGGGAAAAAATATTTCACTACCAGGATTTCAATTCTTTAGAATCATTTCGTGGTCATCCAGTTTTTCAGTCGTTCTTCGGTTTTCTTTTAACCACTGACCACCGAAGTGATTTTCAAGTGAAAGTGTTGCATTTTACTTATGACTTACCTGATTTGCTTTACTACTTAGGACCTACCTGATTTGATCAATGCTTTAGAACTGCTCGAAATTTAAAAAGGAGTCGTGAGCTTGGAGTTAATCTCCTTAATTAGTTTAACTTCACCGCATCTCCCTTTCCCCACGTTTACATACTGATTAGTACATAAGGGAATTGTTATACTCCTTCAAAACCCTGGTGATGATACTAAAGCATTGGAATCCGGGTCTTGGAGTTTTTTTACCACTGTGTTTTTAAATTTTCCACATGAAAATAGATTTTATGATAGTCGACCACAATTTTTAAAAGAGCGTGTTCCATATTTGAACTACTTATTTTTAACCAGATTACCTGTGTCAGAGTTGCTCAGCAAAATTTGCAACTCTTCATTTATATTCTCAGCCTTTTACTAGTACTTCTTGTCTCTGTCTCTTCCCAACATACCCCATCCCTCCCCTTCTCCAGTATTAGAAACAAACCACCCCTTCCATGCCCCTCCCACGGACTCCCCCACGTCTCTATCCCGCTGCATCCCCCGCCCTGAGCATCATTTTGTCTTCCCTCACACTCCACACTTGCCCGCGTAATATCCTCCCACCCTCCCTTTATCTCCTTTCCCCCCTCCCATCCCTTCCGGACTGACTCACGTGGGTCCTCGAGCGGAATTGATGCGTCTCTCTCGTCTGCCTTCTCTCCTCTCGAAAACACCAAACCGTGAGATTATAATATCGCTAATCCCGTAAATTAATGAACGTTTCGTTCATTTGTTTGTTGCAGGCATAAGGGGAGTTTACCGCCCTTTGCGGTCGACCACAACTAGTGGGTGGGGGTTCTCAGCTGTAATACGCTGAGGGAGGACTGCAAGAACTGCAAGACCAATATGGAAAAAAGTGATTATTCCTATTTTTGGGTTTCATTTGACGTGCTAATGTGCATATTTGCAAATATACTAATTACGAGTAAGATGCTAACTCAGCTGCTAGAATACAGCGAGAATTTGCCTTATTTTGAAAAACATGTTTAAACATTCTGGTTTTAAATTACGTTGCTCATCAAAGATAGATCTAAGTGTCTCCTGATTGATATATTGTTGTGGCAGTCAATGGCATGTTATTAATCTTATCGAGATAATGTAGCATCAAATAGGTCTTTGATGATAATAGATATTATTGAAGTTATACTTCTTTGCGCCCGTTGGAGACTTTTGGGATGGGATGTTGGTCGAGAAACCGCGTCACGCTCTTTTCCGCGTCACGCTCTTTTTTGGGTGAGAAAAATCCACAATTGTACTCATTGATACGAATTCCTGGGTATTTCTAATCGAGCTAAAAGGATGAAATTTTCAGGGAAGGGTTCAAATTTGGTGTCGAGTCAGGAAAAATTCGAAAATCCAAATATTTTTCATTTTATATATTTCATATTTTATATATTTCATATATTTTTTTCATTTTCGTTGCTAAGCAATTTTTTCATTGTTCCCGAGACTTCCAGTACCTTATACGCGTGCTATAAAGATTAAACTTAAAGGAATATAACATTCTCCGTGCGTATTTCAATCGCTTTTAACGATATTATGCCTTAGAAATATACTTTTTACAATGTTTTATAATTATATACATAAACTGTTTCGTAGCTTTGACACTCCTCCATTTGCTCATGCCTACGAAATTGCTCAATGGCATGAAAATAAAAGGAAAAATATAGCAATTACTAAGAAGAACAAAGTACATATGTCATGGGACCATTCGTTTTATGCTAATATCTCATTATTATATTCTTAGGTCAAAAATTGACCCAGCTAAAATAATTTCCAAAAGAAGTAAGACCTTATTGCATTCGTTTTTAATGATTTACAATGTACTATCATACACTTTTCCCCTTTTGCTTACAAACTGCAAGCACCCATTTACTCGTTTTGTACGTTCGAACTTTGAAAAGAAGTTTTGTTTAAAATAACAATATATCGAAGAGAAATATATTGAATAATAGAGAAAAAATGTATTTTATTTCATTTATATATCCTGTCTGCCTGTGTGTGTGAGCGGGTGTGTGCGACCGGCCAAAGAAGTATAACTTCCACCGCCTGGTCCGACGCAGACCACGTTTTTTTTTATAATGCGTTTGTTGCCTGAATTCCTCTGCAATTCCTCAGCCAGACAATTATAGATTACGTTTACATCTACATACATTTCTTATTCTACGATCCACCGCACTGGTATGTTTCTGCGGGTGGTAGGATTCTATTTTTGAATCCTCGAATCGAATTATTGAATCCTCTTGTATTGAATTTTCCTAATGGTTGAATCAAAATGTAAATAATAAAATATGTTTTTATGCTTCTTTTGTAATAAATAGATATTTACGAATGAAATTTTAAATTTTCACTGCCCATCATTACCAGGAGTGACGGACTCCTGCTTAACGTCTTGATTTATCTTAATCGAACGAGTCTTTCCGGCATCCTTAACTGATCCGAAGGCTTTGGGAAATGTGTAGTTGATTGGATGGCAGCGTGCGATTGATATTGCCAGAAATAATGATAGCACAGGCCCTATTCCAAAACGAAGACCGGTTGACATTTTTTCCCAGACTCCATCGGGCGTGAAACTTGTAGCTCTTTCTCGTCCTGGGGAACCGCAAGAAAGAAAGGAAAGAGGATGGGGGCGCATGGGGACACGCGCGGAAAAAAATATTACCACCCTACCACGACTGACCTCGTCGACGTCAATGTCTCAATCAATGAATCGTCCTCTCCCCTCCCGCGCTCCGGTTTCTTGTCGCACGCTCGAGAATTATATCGCACTTTTTTTATTCTCATCACGACCCCTTCTTCCTTTCTTTCTTATTTTACGACCGAAAAGTGATTCCATCTCAGTCTCCCCCCTCCCGTTGAGGAACCGCACGCGCTGCGACGCCGTCCGCTCATTGGCGATCGCACACGCACACAAGAGTGATGCAAGCGGCCAGGGCACGCGCCCGTGGCAGAGTGAAACAACGATTGCCGCAGAGGGTGCCGTGAAATGGTGCGGAAACACCGGCGGCGGCGGTCGGGTGCGAGGGGGGAGAGCGGACGGTCGGCGGCGAAGGAAGAAGAGAGGACGGGCGGGCGGGTGCGGAAGCGCGTGTCTGGCTCTCACTCACACACGGATAACTTTCCCTCCTTTCCTACACCCGCTACAGTGATGCTCCAGTGGTAGGGCTGTTAACTGGCCACTACTGGGTGAAGAAGATCCATGGGAAAACACACCAAGTTGTGGATGGTACGAGGAGAATGAGGATCTACTGTGCGAATGCCCAGCTATAGCTAGGATTCAAAAACGTTCTCTAGGTAATCCCTTTTCGGAATCCAAGGACATTAAGGATTTTCTCATTGGAGACATCTTGGTCTTGGCCAAGACTTAAGGTCTCTAGGATTAAAAAACTCAATATGGTGGATGGCATAACGGACTAAAAGGTCATAAGTGCCATGGAACTCAAACCAGAAAACTCTACCAGTATTAACACATTCAATGCGGGCCCGATTTTCATGAAAGTCGTCAAAATCGGCTTTAAAAAATTTAAAGGGCTTCGGAATGGAACGACCACGTCAATTGACGTGCTCCGTCAGTCGGTGTAGCCAGGAGCACGTCTATTGACGTGCTCCGCATTGAATGTGTTAATCCATGCAGTAATGCCCAGTTCGCACTGCCAAGGCACCATCATGAGCGAAAAAGGCTGTGTGAACAAGCGTTTGCAACCATCGTTAACTTGTACGTTCAATGGTTACCTCGGCATTCCAGTAGCTCGGCAATTCGGGCGTTCCTGCACGTTAAGATGTATTACTGAATGGAATTTTTTAGCTATCCTGCTGGATTCGGGTCAAAAGTGGAAGGAAAACGCCAGCAATATGCTTGGAAAAACTGTTGACACCAATAAATACATCTTGGAGCGAAGAAGCGGAAGAACGTCTGATCGTCATTTGCTTTTAAAATAAATTATTGAAGTCGCAAATTATATCAGTCGCATTCCATACACTATCAAAGTCGATATCTAAGTCGCAGATGAAAAGCCTCAGATCGTTTGCGGGAAATCTGTTTCTGTTTGAAAATATATGCTTTTCTTTGTACCTGTTCTCTGCGTATTCTGGAGAGAGGACGTAACAGAGTTACTGACAACTTGAGAACGTATGATTGCATGTTGATTGGTAATGTTGGTACCTTGAGCCTGGCGTAACGAGAAGGGGGAGACACAAAATGATTTGGTTTTTGGGGGTGGAAGAGTTAGGAGGCAGGAACCTTTTTCTGCTGTGAACGGGAGAGTCAGCGAAAAAAAATGAGATAAATTGATGAGGCGAGGATTTTCGGGGGTTGGATAAGTTGGGAGGAGGAAGGAAGGAAAGGAGGCGGGTTGGATAGGGGGAGGAAAAGAAAGGGAGGTTTACTGTGTCGAGTGAAGCACTTCGGAAGAGGGATAGGGGAGGATGCGTAGTGTGCGGGTGGAGTTTTTCGGGGAAGTGTGAGGGAGTGAAGGGAAAAGAAAGGGAGAGGTAGTGTAAAGGGTGAGGTTTCGAGTAGGGGGGGTAAAGGGTCACGAGGGTGCAGAGGAAGGGGGCAGAGTGGGAGGTGAGGAGGAGGATTGGAGTGTGGGTCGAGGGGGTGGCTGCTTTTGTCCGTGAGAGACCGGTGCCAATCAATGCGACTCAATTGAGGGCCTTGTCCCGCGGATCCGTTTGGGTCTCGACCGCAAGGCAGTTCTGCAGCGGAAACCGTTTGGAATCACTGAGGTATGGAGCTGTGGCGAAAGGGCGACCGGAATTGAGTGAGTGATTCCGCGGCGGCTCCGGGCTTTTGTCGTCATTTGGAGGGGGCTGGGGGGGGAGGGGGAAGGGTCGTGCTCCTGCTGCTCCCCTGCTGAGAAGGAAAAGAAGAGAGGGAGATGACAAGTGGGGAGAGCTATGCAAGTGTATTATTTATTGCTCTCTCATTTCGGGAATAATTTACGCCCGATGACGTGCAACACACCGTTTTTTTATTTTCTTTCGCTCAACGTGATGAAGATTGAAGAGAGAAACGCTCAAAAGATCCTGATATTTGTGACCGATCTATCGGCCTACTGAATATTTCGACTGATCTGCAGCCTGTAGCTTTGGTGGTATTTCTTTTGCTGGACAACTCTGTCAATAGCTCATTTCGACTGTGATCTCATAGTTAGTGTTCAGCGCGTTTCGTGACAGCACTTGTTGGTCTTATGTTGGCAATTGTTATCTTAGGTGTTATGTGTAATAATTACATTCCATAGATATGGAATAGATTTTTGTGGTGTGTAATGATAGCTCAATGAATGAAATCCAATGTTTAACCTTTATAGTAATGAAATTTCTTAGCAGTTTTCCACTTTTTTATTAAAAATAGGTTTGTGCGACTTTTTTCAATGTATTACATAATTGTCAAGCACGTTATGATACTCTTGGCAATGATGTGATACATTAAAACTAGTCCCACAAACCTATATTTAATAAAAATAAAGTGGAAAATTGATAAGAAATTTCATTACTATGAATGAGTTCCACCACATCTGCCCTGATACAACTTTATTTAATCTTTATAGTTGGATGGATGAGATTCACAAGCATTGAACGGTATATTTTTACAAACTACTCCCGGCTTGTTTTCCAAGGGATTTTTTTGGCTGCATAGTTCTATTAGCTCGGCATTCTCAAAGAGTATGATATTGCCTGAAACTATCTGTTTGGCCTTGTAGATATATTATTTTACATGATATTAACTGTACTTTTGGCGCGTACATATTAATTTATTTTTACAATGCGCTAAAGCGCTGATACCATCTAATGGTAATGGAGTAAAAATAATCCCATCGGGAAGACTACGAGTCAGATTATTTGATAAAAGTCAGTTACTCTGCCACCATTAAATCAATTTAAAACTAATCATATATTATTTCCTCTGGACCATGGGCTTTAATTCCTACTGAAACATTCTTATTGCCTTATCTTTACTTAACCAATTTTAAAAGCCCACAATAAGTGCTGGACAAGATTATAGCCATCGAAGCGTTACTTAAGTACTCCCCTGTCACGGCAGGTTCCTTTTGCTGCTCCGATTATAGAGAAGAATGAACATCTCAAGAACTGTAGAAGTTGAAAAGAAGCCTCCTATTTGTTAATAATTTGTTTCGCTTGCACAAATGTGTTTTACTCCTCAAACGGCATTGAGTGGGCTATAGAAAAATTAAAATTACTATGCATAATAGGGTGCTTTTTCTGCGGCTGTATCATTTATAGACGAATTTTGATTTATCTTTCCCCTAAATGTCAGAATAAGAAGACATATGTTTTTAAATCAGAATGCTACCATTTCTTCCTCTAAATTAAAGAGTAGCATTAGTTAAACTTTTAGCACCCGAGCATTACTGAATCTTTCATTATCATATGTGCATTTTTATAACAAAAACAGCTTAATTTAAACTTTAATTTCTAGTAGTTAAAAGTGTGTAGTTGTGAATGTAGCGGATGGATTACTTACAGAAAATCACAACTATAAAATTGCGTTTTTATATCATAACATTTTCACCTGAAAGAACATTGTTTTCCTTGAAAACTTGTCGTTTTTAAAAAAGCAGGTGAGTAATAAAGTTTTTCCTTAGCGAACGCTCTCTTCCTGGTTGATCAAAATAATAGATATAGATGATTAAAATTCTAATCTTTTTTCATCCTTTAATCTTTTATTACCGTTCTCGACATTGTTCACCTTTGTTATCAATTTATAATATGATCCCTGTGACGTACATTACATTTGAACACTCCCTTATCTATTTCTCCCTCAAACCTTGCCTAGACCCAGTCCCATTACCTTTACCATTATCCTCGATTCAGTGCACCGCCTCCGACCTATCTCCCCCCTCCACTCCCACTCTCGGATTTCTCCCCTTCACTCACCACCCCCTCGGAAGGCTACAAGGCCTCTACGTGCAATGACCCTCCTTTAAGTCACAGAAACCAACAATCCCCCCCCCCCCCCGCATCCTCAAACCCTTAACCCCCTCGCTAAGTAAGTGGGCAGATTGTTCAACCCCTCATCTCGCGACCCCCTGCCTCCATCACCTTCCCTCCCCCCCCTCGTTGCTCCAAGAGCCACTCAATAGCAGACACTACGAGATCGCCTCGACCTCAGCTAATGACCCCCGTGTGACTCCCTCAGATAATCCGGTCTATTTGCAGCAAGGGCGGCCCACCCACGGGGCGGCGGCGCCCGCGACTAACATCCACGTACATACAACCGTTCGCCTCCTCTCACCGCTATACCTCTCCTTCTCTTTCTCTCTCTGTCTCTCTCTCTAGATACGCCGTTACCTTCATCCTCCTCTGACAGCCACAGCCTCCTCTGCCTTCACCACTGCCCATTCAGAAATCCTTTTTTCCCCATCCCTTTCCTTATTCTGCTGCCCGCATCTCCGTTTCCACTCCCCTCATATCCTCCTGATTACTTATTAACCACTTCCCTCTTCTTGTCTTCCAGGAATTTCCGAAAGTTATGCCCCTACTTTTCGTACCTGCCTCCCCCCCTCCCCGTTTTATTTCGCGGATTCCACAAACCACGGGAGGAGGAAATATTACCTAAACCCTCAGGGGGATACAAGAGGAGGTGAAGGGGGTAATTAACCTTCCCTCCACCGCACTCTCTTTTACTAAATTTTGGACCGCGTAACGATCTACCTTTTAAATCTCAAACCACGTGTTGCAGGTGCTGAATTTATAATTTAAAGCATGTGTGAATCGTAGGACTTCACCCTAGGTAATACTTGAGGGACAGTGGGAATAATGGAGATGTCCGAGTTAAAAGACAGAAACCATTGCGTCTCCTCAATATCCGGTGGTTAAAGAGATTGTATTGCATTTGCCATTCAGTATTGTTTTGGAGCTAAGCGTGCATCTTCTCTAAATTATTAAATATCTTTTAAAACGTGATGAATATAGAATATTTGATATATTCGTAACTTTTTCTTCCATTCAAATTCTTTCTCGGTCCATCAACGCCGTGACCCAGAGTTGCCAAGCATTTTTATCCTTTTCTTTACTTCCAAAAACTCGATTAAACATTTGTTACATTGTGACTGGTTCTTACTCTCCCCCTCTATTTCCCTGTAGATTTTCTTCTGTATCTTAATAGCCTGTACCGTTGTTAACGTCGCGTCGTATCACCCTTATTTGAAAATCCAAGGCCCCTTCTCTTCCCTCATTGTATTCGAGCGCAAATCTAAATGAAATAACGTCCCTTGTTTCTCTGTATGGATCCCTCTCTCCCTCACGAACAGCATCATTTATATGTCATTACCGTTCGTATTTAAAGCCGCGTCATCCTGCTTTACTCCAACCCTAAATCCATTATCTCATTACTATTGAATCCCGAGAGCTCTCTTAGATGGCAATCCCTGTAATTCTGTTTATGCGAATTCCATATCTAGTGATTCAAGACCGTTTGTAAACGTAGATGCAAAATACATTTATGGCGTAGGAGTCAAATGTCATTTTTTTGCTCTGTTTTTGTTGGGAGTATAATTTGGGGTAATAAAAATTGACTCAGTATTAATTATACTTCGAAGTGTTTCTGGCACGTTTTTAAATGACCTTACACTCCTTGAATTGAAATTGATTAGTATATCACGCACATTCAACGTATTTACCAATTGGCCAATTGTTTACCCTGATGTAAAGCCGATGCATCTTTATGGAATCTTTTTTTAGAATAATTAGCAATTAGAACTAAAGAAGGTATATCCCGGGAACCTTGCTTAATTTATTTTCTTCTCTTCTCTCGCGCTCTCTCTGAGGCAGAAATTGTTTTCCGACTGAGACTGGTAGTTTTTTTTGTAGGTATCAAATATAAGGTAATTATTTGGCTCACGAAGTAGAAATCAGACTGCGGATGCGGTTAGTCACTCAATTCATAAATGAACCAGGATTAAAGATTAATGTTGCCCAGTTCGTGAATAATATTGTGTAAGTTTCTAATAGTGAAGGTGAGAATGCTGGATTTAAGGTTATTAGCCAAGAGCGTAACTTTCTCTTGACTGGAATGAAAAGTTCTTCAAATTTCTGAAAAATCGTTCTGCAGCAAATACACGCTTTTACTAAGATATAAATTATGATTGGGAATTAAGGTGGACTCTTTCAGTATTCTTCTTATCAACCTTTTGATTTATAAAAATATTCAAATATTCGCCCATATTTAAATCTATCCAAATACTCCCCTGACCTATACTCGCTATTCGAGTGGAATCTTTTTTTAGGAACTACTTCATGTGCGTATTAGTTCGGCGACTTGTATACTGGTTCCCTACTTAAATGGATTATGGATGGGTGGATTACTTTCGGTAGTGCCAGATAATTAACTGATATTTCTGAACCTGCTTCGCTGAAATTTATGTACCAAATTCATTATTCCATTCCATTTCTCATAATGCAATGATTATTAAACTAAGTAATGTAAAGATATCATGAATAAAAACAGTGACTTACTATTCCACCTTCATGTTTATCTGTAGGATAAGAAACTGAATTCATATTTTTATAAAATATTATCAACCCTATATGAGTTCCCATTCTCGTACTCCGCTTCCAATTTTTTTTTATTTCCCTCCCTTGTAATGCAAATTCATCCTTTTATCTCTAAGCTGTACAATCCTCTTCATATTTCTTCATAAGGAGGTCAAGAACTCTCGAAGTATCTTTCAATATTCCAGTGTTTTGAATTCAGGGGCAACAGACAGTTATTCAAAAGTATTGCTGTTAAATCTTTTACCTCAGGTTCTCAAGTAACTGAATAATAGTAGATTTCTCAAATGTCTGATCTGCCTATAGGTAAATCATCTACCTTAATCACACCTCCTTCTTCACCTGATCCCGTACTATTGTGGTAGTCATTCAGTAAACGTCGCTGGAAGTGTGCCTCACTAAGGATTCCGTGCAAGTCAGTTCCTTATCCTCTGTTACTTTACTATTTATGAGAATGATCTTCTATTCGTAACTTCGTTACTAGTGGTTTTTACTTATTCAGTGTACAACTTGGTAACCTCTTTATTTGAAACTCGATTACTTCTAAATGACTGATTTGTATGCTTTCGGAATTTAGGGAAATAATTTTCAGGTTAAAAATATTCTGCATTGTGTACATATCAATCATATATTATATGTAACACGCATTTCTTGATGGCCTTTTATTTTGATGTAATTTCTGTCCTACTGTTGCACCAGTTTACGGTTACTAGATAAGATTATAATAGTATCTGATGCAGCTTTGCATTCGGAGCATTAGACTGCGTTTTGCCATGCCAAAGGTCGTTGATGTGTCACTACTGATGGAAATGAACCATTAAAAATCGACTTATTCGGCGTTATGAAAATTATAGCCTGCTAGTGATGTATTTCCGAAGTAGCATTTCAGTATATGTGATTCAGATGGCCTGAGGTACGGTTAGGCCTGTGCGATTATTCGATTAATTGAATCGTCGATTCCATTATTTTTACAATTGATCGTTTATTTCAGCACATCGATATCGATTGCGGTAATTGACTCGATTGTCAATTTTTTCAAGTGCCAATTGTTGTTCGGTTGTCAATTTTTATTCAATTCACAGTTATTTTCCGGTAATCGATTACTTGACAATTATTGTCGGTGTTGACGGCCACCACCTACACCTTCCTCCAGAAGTTAGCAAGAAGATATCTAGCTATCCCGGCAGCTAGCACTGCGCCCGAGAGGTTTTTCAGTCTCGGAGGGAATATTGTCATCGACACACGCCAGTGTCTATCGGATGAACACGCTGAGGATGTCATCTACCTGTCTTCAAATAGCGATATATTCCTTTAATTAATAGTTAAAAGCTTACTGATAGAATTATTTTATTGTTTTTCAACGTAGTTCTTTAATTATTCTAATTGCCTAAGGAAATTCTTTGAAAAACATGATCCAATTGAGTACTGTCAATGAATTGGTTGATGTCAATTAAATTGAGCAATGACAACAAATTGGCACCCATTTCGATGTCAATTAATTGGCCTTTGTCAATTAATTGAATGACTTCAATTAATTGTCATTTCTTCAATTCCCGACAATTGAATCGACCACATTTCCAATTGTTAATATAATTCATCGATATCGATTTTTTTCGATAATCGCGCAGGTTTAGGTACGGTGGTACCTATATTCTTTTGATTTAGATTCTCTTCTCCGATGTGTTATGGTTTACATATAGCCTGATTTTTTCGCGTCGCGCTGAGCTAACCTGCTCTGTCTAGCCCAATGTTCAGCTCTTGTTTATTTTATATCAATAGTGATGTAATAAATGTAGTACTTGCTCAACTACTCCCAATGCTTGTATTCGTTCTCTTGTTCGCTACTATTTTCGGCCCTTTTCCGGATTCTTCGCTAAAAGCTGGAATGAAGGCATAGCGTGCGGTCAGGCGCTCTCAGCTGCGCTTCCTAAAGGATTACCTACGCACCCTCTCCCCACTGTATTCCACCCTTCCCCTCGTTATATTCTCCTCCCCCTCATTCACTTTAAACCCTTCCCCATCCTCTTTTCCCTTCCTTAACCGAACCGCCTCTTCATATCTACCCCCCTCCCCATTTCCATTGCCCAACCATCCCCCGAACCTCCCTCCCAACCTACCGCTCAACGGAGCTGCAGTCCATCTTTCCTCGTTCCCCACCGACACACCGCCTCTTCCGGTGCTTATTTTTGCAATTAAAATTATCCATGAATGCGATATTGCGGAAGAGTTTGGCGGCTTCATAGAGAGGGGGGAGGAGCGACGCTGAGCCGAGGGCTTGGGGGAAGGGGATTTTTTTTGTGGGAGGAGGTTGGGGATTGGACACATGCATGTGGGAGGTGTTATGGAGAGAGAGGGAGAGGTAGGAATGGTGGTAAGGGATTAGTTATTATGGTTTCAGTGGGCGTAATTGAATTTTTTATTTGAATTATATGAGGGAATTTTCGGGCCTTAAGCGCAAGTGCGGCGGATTCGTCGTCATAAATTATGTATGGCATAAATCTCAAATTCATGCGAAGTTGTTTCATTGTCTTGGATTATTTAAAATGCGAACTGCTACCTCTTCGTGTGCCGAAAAATTATTATTCCAAGCAGTAATTTCGAGCCGTAAAGATGGAGTGACTTAGTTAAAAAGTTAATTACTGGAGCATTTTTTGGATTTCCATTTTTCTGGCACATTATTGAGGTTGAGTAATGGCGTGAGGAAATATCAAGAGGTAAAACATTATTGTTTCTATGCGTGAGTTTAATAGTAAGTGGCTCGAATGGCAACCTAGTTGCGTGTCTGGGTCCGTCGGAAAGGAGGTGACCACTGGTCACTGACCAGGCCTGAGAGAAATAATTTTATTCACGGCCGGCCTATTGTTGTGCATCGAAACCTCACTCATTGCCCCGGTTTACGAATACAATAGCTGGATTTACTGAGTGATTTGTTTTCGAGAGTTGTTGCGGTTACATCCGTTGGAACGATCAGTCGTAGTCGAAGATCATTCGTCAGAAGAGACAACAAAGTTCTGTGACAATCTTGTTTCATCACTTTCGTGGGGTTTTCAGAGTGTGTAAGACAAAGATTACATTTCACTTCATTTTTATTCATTACGTTTTAGACTTTGGACGAACTGGGCTTTCATTCGATTTGAAATCAGGAACCTTTGTCTTTGGAAAGTTGTTAGTATCTAGCGAACGACAGCCTTGCTCTGTTCATCACGTTTATCCTTAAACGTTGAGGTGCCCTCAATACGAATGGCGTTTCAAGGAACGTATACTCTTAGGATACTGGAGATCTCAGAGGATTCATTCATGGCCAGAGGGTCGAGAGAGGTCTGGCACTGCATATTGAAGTGAATATGCATTTTGAATGTTCCCTGTAGTTACATCCATACTCCTTATTACAAATAATTTGAACATATTAATGAATGATGTATTTACTCCAATAAATGCAATTATTACATCGCTTAAATGGCATTATATTGAATTACATAGTATTTCTGTCTTCATGTGGTAGATAATAGAGGCTAAGGGTTGTTCTCACTAAAATATTATTACGTGGCCCCTTCCTTACTCTATGGTATCAAGGAAAGGAGGAGTTTTTATAGCTATAAGGCCCACTGCTATGAGATATAATGGATATAATATGGATAACCTGAAAGTTTGTCAATTATTGGGTTCTTTTATGTCAGATCATCAAAATAAAACAAATGAACATCCTCTGTAGTGATACATTAAAATATGTATCACCTCCGTATGTCTGCGGTCGCAACGAAGCCAAACTTTTGTAAACGAACAATTTAGTCATAAAGTATTGGATTGTCATCGGATCATTATTTTCGAAAATCCATCCTCTTAGTTGCATAAATAATTACTCGTATCCTCACACGGTTTTTCATAAATCGAATTGGTGGCTTGAAGGGTTGGCGTGGTAGGTAAAGCTGAGATTGGTTAACCTTCATCTCCGTAAAGTTAATTTACCTTATTTGCAGACTCTCACTACCCTGAATACACATCTTGTAAATTCTTCCTTGTGGAACTATGAATCTGTTATTTTCTGCAACATAAATTATCAGGCCCGATAAAAAAATTACATTCCTTTTTCAAATTAAATATTACTTAATATTTCAAATTAAAGATAATTATAACGGGAGTAATCATAAATTCTATTTCGTGGATGACTCTCACTCTGAGTGTTCAATGCTAAGTAGTTCAAGTTTGTGTAAATTCACCCAACGAGCCTGCAAAGAGTATAATTTTTGCTCATTGAGAATGCTTACGGCCGTAAAGAAATAGCGTCACTTTAATTTCTTAGCTCAGTTTTCCATTATTCAAAATATAAATCTTGATTTTTTGTTTAATGGAGGTCTGTTGATTTATTATTACCTGTGTCATACTTCTCTTTGCAGTTGGAAATTTATGATACACTTCGGAATTCCTCTGGATACTGCTTACGAAGAAGTGTTATGGGATTGTGAGATGGAGACATGGAGAAGACGCTTACGTAAAGGACCTCTTCTGGAGATGGACACCTACCCAGGCGGTTAATGTAATTATACCCGAGAGTATGGTGAAAACCATGCTATTATTTCCCTAGTGGTGACGAGGTATTCACTGTTGGATAGGTGAGGAGCGCGAATTAATGCTCAAATGATAGCATTAGAGGAGAAATCGCTCTTATATTGTTTCAAATTAGTACATATTTAAATTTTTATTACTGGCAAGTTTCCGCCAGGGCAAGTGGCAGGAGGTGTTATTTCACCGAAGAGAATATATGGATAACAATCGAGAAATTAAATGAGTTAACTCTCT
Organism: Pyrrhosoma nymphula; assembly: GCA_963573305.1. Lineage (NCBI taxonomy): Eukaryota > Metazoa > Arthropoda > Insecta > Odonata > Coenagrionidae > Pyrrhosoma > Pyrrhosoma nymphula. The sequence continues at coordinate 155,852,780 of OY754327.1, read as the reverse complement.
TATTGAAGGCTTTAGTATTACCATCCCTTTAAAGTGGTCAGGATGTGATTATATAATAAATAAAATAGAAGATAAATCTTAACTTTTTCATAACATATTTTTGAATTCATCTCTTAGTTCTCACCCACTAATGTGGGATAAATGGTATTTCTCCTGCGCATGTTTATCAACATGCTTTCATCTGTATCTACGGTGAACCCTTATAGCCACTGCAAAGGTACGTAAAGGATGCTATATTTGTACCGTTTACCCTATTTATAACTCTCTGGATAAGTATTATTTTTCACCTGCAAGTAGTATTTTTTCTGCTTTTTGGGAAAAATCAATTGATTAGCCCATAAGGGTTAGCTAAAGAAATGTTGGTACGCACTAATTTATGTAAGGAAATGTTTAGCCGTCTGTTTCAATCCTTGGTGCACGGTTGGAGAGTAGTTGTGGATCAATTTGTTTGTTGTTCTCATCCATTTAAGGCATCACATTCTCCGTCATTAATGTAATCCAAGATGACCAAATCAACTCTTTCTTATACTCAAATATTTAGGTTACCGTGTGTAGTAAGGATGTATTTTACGTCATCACGCACTATTGTAAACAAATTTTTACCATAGTATGTAAGGTTTTGACAGAGAATGGCGAATCATATCTAGCAATGACTTGAGCCAGCCTTTTAGAGGACTTTAGCTGGAACGTTAGGCTGAGAAATTATTGCTGAAATCTCTTCAAAACATTCTTGAACCTGCGGGTATTTTCATCCCGCGGGAATTTATCTCCTCAAATTTACTTATTAAGTATTTATCCATAGGTTATATGAACAGGTTTTACAGCTCAATTCAAACTTTAGCATGCCGCATTTATTTTTATAGAATTCATCAGATGCCTCCCCTCGCCTAGTTATCACTTTTATTTTAATTAATTATTTTAAAACATTTTTAATATTTTGCCTGTTTAAATTTCACCGTACAAGTTATTGAGTTATTCGAAATTAATTATAGTCACTACATATCCTTTGCATACTTGTTAAGTCAACTTTAATGCCCATAACTAGTGTTATTTAATGGGCATGTATTTTGCTGTAACGCATTTTTTTGTTTTTTTTCTTCAGTGATTGTGATTATTAATTGTTTGAAGCACTTCAGATATTTAGGTTTTTCAGGAAACCTGGAGGACACTTAACTATAGTCAAATATTTTGTCTTTTACACATTGCCGCAATTGTTTAAAATCTAAGTATAATCATGAGTTATTCTCGTATTTTCAGAAAGAGCAGATATTATTTTAATTTTTTTTACTTTGTTGACCCCGGAGAACACGCGCTGTGCGCGTTGAACCTCTAATTAATACCTCCGCGTTGAACCTACTGTTGCGGTGACCCCGGAATGGTCTGGGAGGTTTTAGTATAGTCCATGAAATGGTTTGGGTGCAGGTAGGTTGGTGAAATATTTTTCTGGAATCGTGTGGGTAGTTTAAAAACAGAATTGGTCCTTTGAGTTCTTGGAAATATTTTTGGTGGGGATATAAATGAATGTCTTATTTGAAATTGATGAAAACCGGAATGGATTGGGTATAGGATAGCTATTGTTAATTTTATAATGGTGGGTGTGGATAGGTTGGTATAATATATTTTCAAAATAATGTGCTGATATAGCAACAGACATTAATACATTACCGAAAACAAAACTAATATATAAATATGAACCTCGAATGATAGGCATCAGCTACCTTGTATTCAGTTAATAACGACGGAAACAAAAAATTAATACTTATCAAAAGTGTATGATAAAAACATGAAAGAATTTTAGTTGTCAAAATTAGTCAACTGACAATGTCAAATTAGACTCTTCCAGCCGCCTGCTCATCAACTCGCTCGAGTGCGCAGTCTCGCTTTCCTGTGATCGTTGATCCGCATGTCGAATTCTATCACGATTCCAGCGTTCTTCACGTTCCATAGGTGTTTAATTGTCACGCAATGATTGAACACGTTGTGACTATTGCTGAGCCGTTCGGCTCGCTCAATGTCAGTCTCGTTGTCCCGTCGTTCTTGATCCCCATGAGACATCATACTGTGAGACGCTACTGTCACTATAACTCAGACTCTTCGTCACGACGTAATCTAACATATGTTGATATATTCCTAAGACGTTCTTTTCTATCTTCTTCAGATTCAAATAAACGACTATTTCTAGAACGTTCGGCCACTTTATCTAAACGTTGTCGTATTTGCTCGGGGGTTTTGGTCCTAGAAAAATTATTTGCACGTTTCGTAGGTTTACATATGCAAACAATAATATCTTTGGACGTTCCATGGGCGATTATAACATTCACACACTGTTGATTAAACACTGTCACCCGCCTTATCAACGTTGCTCGAATTTTGAATATTTTGTGAAAACTCCTGTTCTGGATTTTCTCGTTCCATTTTCGTTCCTTTTCGTGGAGTTCCACTGGACAACTCATCTCTTCCTCCTGACGTACGTTTATTAGTCAAACATTTTTAAAATTTATTTATTTCACCTGTTATCAGTTATGTATTATAACATTTAAATTTTTTTACTCACGAAACAACAACAAATCAACCAGTAATACTGATCGAAAACCGCAATCAAAATTTCTGTAAAATAAAAACAATTGTTAATATATTTTCAATCAGTACACGACCAATAGCGTCTATACACGAATGATTAGTTTCGTTATTTCAAGCAATTATAAATACAAATTCCACTTTCTTCAACTTCTTCTACTTCATCAATGCACCAACCAAAATGGTAAACACATTTATTTACTTTTGCATAGCAACTCGTTCCCCTCGTTAAAAGATAGGGAAAACACCCTTTTTTCATGCTTGAATTTACACACTTTCTGATCGGTTAACGAAAATAAAAATACGCCTAAGCAATGCGCCCATCTTTCCTCTTTTGAACGTCACCACTCTTGCTTTAATCTGACCGGTATCTTCGGAGATTACCTCAAATTAATGGGCCAACCCCGAGGGCTGCAAACATACGTATAGTTACCGACGAATACCACGAATTAATATAAGGACTATAGGAAATTCTGATTGTGTAGTTTACAAGTAATCTTACTACATATCGTTAACATATCACGTACATCGTTTTTCTAGATATTTTAAGTCTCCGGAAGTGACTACCTTGAAATAATATTACCTGTTTTAATGATTAGCACTCACAGAGAATCATATGTACCGCGTTTCTTTGTCTTTTGCACTTTCCCTTTATGTATTTAACGGGGATCGTTCCTACCAAAAGTTTATTTTCCTGGACATATTTCTTTCTTCCAAAAGAAAAGTTGTACCCTTTTATCAATTGACGATCGCAGTGCGGATGAAAAACCTACTTACTTATTCATCCCTCTCTTCTTTATTACATATTCATCGCCCACCCTTTCGCATATCGAGGGAAAAGGAAAAGTGAAAAGACAAAACTCTCCCTGGGCGTCGCTAAAAGTGATAAATAAAGGAATGGAGAGGAAAGAAGAAAAAAAACCAAGGTTTCGGTGTTGCGTGCTTAGTGCATTTATATGTATATATATCGCGTACGTATGTTCTCCCCCTTTCTGCCCCCCCCCCCAATCCATCCCCTTGTTTTCTTCTACGACTCGGTGGCGACGACTCTTTCAGAGAGTGGCGGTTGGGGGAGGGGTAGAGGGCGTTGCCGAAATCCCACGAAAAAATAACAAAACATCATCGTAGATATGGAATTCTTTTCAGAAGTGGCGCGCGAGGAGAGGGGACGCGTAAGGGTTGCTGGGAAAGGGAGTGGGAGACGATGGCTTATACCTTCTTCCCCCGAGAGAGAGAGAGAGAGATTGGGGGGGGGGCGGGGGTGGATGGAGACCTGGGAATAAAACCACCAACTCATCCGCCCCCACGGGCAAACATCCACTCCTGCCCCCACTGCCACAACCCCCAACCCTTCTCCATTCCTCCTCTTTATTCATTTCTCTCTCCTTTTCTCCTGCCACTCCACATTATTCGTTTGCACTCCCTCCCTCTCCATCCCTTATATATCTTCCTCCCTCCTTCCCGCCGCTGCTGTACCCCTTAAACCCCCTCCCCTCCTCCCTCTCTTTCTTTTCCTTTCTCGAAAAAACTCTCGGCTCTCAAAAAGTTCCTTAACTCCTTTTGGAAAAGTCTTAACTCCTCCGTCTCCACTTAACCCTCAACACTCTGACCGAAAACCTTGGAAGTGGTGGGGGGATTTTTATCTCTCCCTTTCCTTTTTCTCTTATTCATATTCTACCCCACCTTCCCCCACTCTGCCCCCACATTCCCCCACTCCGCCCCCACCCCAGTACCCCAAGCCCCCGCCCCCATGCACTGCCACCGCTTCAGTTCCAATGTGGCATTCTTGCCTCCCTTACCACCCTTCTACCGCTCTCTTTATGAAACAGAAGCAAAGGATAAGAATTAGATAGAGAGAGAGAGAGAAGAAAAGGCGAAAAGGAATAAAAATCCGAACGAGTGGAGGAGGATGGAATGAAATGTTAATGACGCGAAGAGAATGAGATACGACGTTTTTCGCCGAAATGTTCCAGTGGTTTTTACCTTTTCCAGCCGTCGTTTTCCGACGGAAAATAGCATATTGTGGGTTGCGGGATAACCCAGTGGTTCTTCAGCTGCAGCGCTCCTCACCATACAGAAATTCCCGCGGTTGACACATGAATTTTCTCTAGAAAATCGTGCGAAAATAACAAATCCCGATCATCTTAGAACTAATCTATTAAAATGTTCTTCAGAAGTGCCGCGTGATGATCATGTTTAGCCTGACGTTTCGTGACCTCTACTGGTCACTTCTTCAAGAGGGAATTGATGTCCCCGTTGCCGGTGAGGAATATATATATATATATATATATATATATATATATATATATATATATATATATATATATATATATATATATCTCAGAAAGGTGAGTTGGACGAGACCTTTATTTACTTGATTTGACAGTGTCACAGGAAACTGGTGCGGCAGGCGATGAACGTATCCATGAGAGCCCAAATTGGTATTTTCTTTTCGTTGCACGACTGATCGTCGTTTTTTTCAAATTTTAACCGATTTGATGAAAATGAGGATGGCACCTACAGCATGTCAACGGGCATAAGATATTAGCGATGCCGTCACCTCTTGTGTTCTCGAACTCCCAATTTCGTCGACGACTTTATCACCGCACGGCACACCCGAAGAACATTTTGATCACCATGATCGCGAAAGCTTCAATGAACAATAACTAATCTATTTTCAATCGTGACTCCTAAAAAGGTGTGTGGTATTGTCATGTATTTGAGCTTTTGCGGATTTCTCCTAGTGCCGTCTGTGGAACGAGTTATGAGATAGTAGATAAAGACAAACGCATTTCATTATCATCCATCAGTGAGCAAGTTCAATTTATTGGTGGGTGAGATTATTAAAATTAAGAATTTTTGCTTTGATGTTAACGTATTTATTTTCAACATTATCTCCTGTTTTATAATGCATATTGTGTCATATTGTGGTTTATGATAATGAATACCTACCATGCAAAAAATTTTAATCCTGCGTTTTTATCTTTTTACAATTAGATCGTATTTCATATTGGGAAAATCACTTGTAAATATGTGCGTAGTGTACTCGTCACCAGAGCAAACTATACCTTAGCCGGAGAATTGAGGTGTATCGAATAAATAGGTTGGTCTTATCGTCATGTTAGTAATGTTTATTTAAAATGAAAAGTATGGAAATTAGGAAAAATGTTTTGGATGACAACTTGTTGGACATGGCAGTACATAGAGATAATGTCTGTAAACAGTTGAAAAACTCACCCTCAAATAAGATTTTCAAAGGAATATACCAAAATTACCGGAACTTTGGAAATAAAGAAAGCAAAATAACACTTAAATAAATCTAAAACTAATTGATGCCAGAGTAACGTGAGGAATATGTGGAACATAATGAATAGCTTATCAGGGAGAAAATCTAAGATAAGTACAGATGATTATCTGATCTATTGATGTATTTTAGTGAAGCTCATTCCTTAAAGGAGTAGCAACTAGTTTTCAGAGTATTTTACTGGAGAAATAACTAAATTTAGAAGTACCTGTGATACCATATTACGTCCATACATGGAGAAAAGTCTGTTCAACTGTATGGTGGTAGACCAAGCAACAGATGAAGATGTTCATAAAATATTGAAAGCATTGAGAAATAAAAATAGTGGTTATAATGACATAAAGATATTCAACCCTACCTACTGGTTTAAAAAAGTGGTTGTAATACCTATTTATAAAGGGGATCACATAAATATTTTAAAAACTGTATGCCCATATCAATATTACCTGCAATGTTTAAAATTCTAGAAAGATATATGGCTGATAGATTACCAGACTACTTAGAGAAATATAGAATAATATCGGATCTACGGTATGTCTTCCAAAGGAAGAAAGGGACAACAAATGCTTTGGAAAGGGTGTTAAAAAGTGCTATAGAGGGAATGAATAAGGGTATGCATACAATTTTAATGTTTATAGATTTCAGAAAGTCTTTTGACCGGCTTGATCATGTTAACTTCTTAAAAACTTAAGAAAAATTAGTATTCATGGGCAAATACATGCATTACTTGCTAATTATTTAAAGGACAGGAAAATGGTCTCAAAAATTAAACGGACAATGAGTGATGATGAGCTTACAAGAGAAATAGGTGTACCTCAAGGATCCATTCATGGGAATATGTTGTTCCTGATATATATAAATGACATATAGTTGATTCTTGCAATTTTTGTGAAATGACCGTATATGCTGATGATAATGTGAATATGTTTTAACCCATCGATTGTAACACAGCGGTCCAGCGCATGAACAATATGTAATATAATATGTAAATGGGCGCATGATAATAGGCTAATTATCAATGAAAATAAATCTAAGGTTATGCATGTCAAGCACAAGGTTAATGATACAAGATAAATCAACAGGCACAATCCCAGACATGCTTACTCTCAAATTCAAAGAACTCATGTCCTATGCTGGAACAGGTTGATGAATACAATTAATTGGGTGTTATTTTTAACCAAAATCCTTAACTTTAGAGCTCATATTAATAAGATCAACAATAAGTAAAAATATATACTTTGTAAATTTAATTATTTGACTAGGATAATAAACGTGAGTATGATGAACACCATTTATTATGCTTTAATAGAAAGGATTCTAAGATTAGGAATTATAGTCTGGGGATCTAGGGTGACAAACAGTCAATGAATACAGGCAAAAAAGGAGGATTGCATCTAGAGAATGCAGAAGGAAGAAAAGAATATTCGAGAAACAAAAAATCACAGAACTAGCAAATATGAGAGATAAAAGAGAAATAAGGAAATTTTATCAGAGAGTGAAAGAAACAAAAAAGGGTGTTTAGCCTAGCTCTGTTTTCTGCAAAGACTTAGATGGAAATCTCATAGAAGACAAAAAGAACATAATAGCCAGATGGCGAGACCAATTTTAACAGCTGTTAAACAGGAATGAAAGCGATGTATTAACACAAGTGAATGTAAATGAAAAAGGAATTGCGGACTTAGAAGAAGACTATGAGAAAAGTGAAATTACCCGGAGCCCAAGGATGGAGGAAGTCATAAAAGCAATTAAAAAACTTAAAAATAACAAAGCTCCAGGGGAGGATAGTATAACTGCTGAAATGGTCAAAAATGGTGGAACAGCTGTAAAACAACATATACATGAGATTATTAAAATTATATGGAAAGAAGAGAAAATGCCTGAAGACTGGAACATGGGAATCATATATCCTGTCCATAAGAAAGGTGATAAATCTAAATGTGAGAACTACAGGCCAATAACACTACTTAGTATAGCATACAAAATTTTTAGCAATATTCTAGCTTCAAGACTCGAACCGTTCATTGAACAAAAAGTTGGAGATTATCAATGTAGTTTTCGGAAGAATCGTTCTTCCACTGATCAGATTTTTATTATGAGACAAATATACGAGAAGTTTTATGGACACAACATAGAAGTACATAGCCTATTTATAGATTACAAGCAGGCTTTTGATTCTGTCAAAAGGAGTGCACTATATGACGTCATGAAAGAATTTCACATCCCCTCTAAATTAATAAACCTCATTAAAATGACACTAGACAATACTAAAAGCAAAGTTAAAGTGAATGGAGAACTATCATCTCAGTTTGAAGTCAAAATAGGAGTCAAACAAGGAGATGTATTATCATCAATTTTATTCATATTGGCTTTGGAGAAAGCAATAAGACAGCTCCCAATAAATCCTGGAGGAACAATAATGAACCGACAAACACAATTTGTTGCCTATGCTGATGACCTGGCTGTAGTCTCAAGAAACAAACACTCAATGGAAGAGATTTTTATTTCTATTGAAGCCGCATCAGAAACACTGGGATTAAAAATTAATGAAGATAAAACAAAATACTTGAAAATGGAAAGAAATCAAGAAAAAACTAGAGAACTAACAATAAAAATTAACAACAAACATTTTCAAAGAGTGGAAAGCTTCAGATATCTGGGATCCTTGCTAACAGCAAAAAATCAATTTCCCTTGAAATTCAAGACAGGTTACACATAGGTAATAAATGCTATTATGCACTGCAGCCTATTTTCAGGTCAAGAAATATTTTAAGAAACACCAAAATAATCATATATAAGACAGTGCTAAGACCTGTTGTCCTCTATGCCTCTGAAACATGGACACTAACAGTTACACAAGAAGAAATAATCAGAAGATGGGAAAGAAAGATTCTCAGAAGAATATACGGTGCCGTGATAGATGCAGGAATATGGAGAATAAGAACAAATGCTGAAGTCTATGAACAATATGGTGAACCAGATATCATATCAGTTATAAAGCAAGGAAGACTTCGTTGGGCTGGTCATGTGCAACGCATGGAGGAAAGCAGGGCAGCCAAAAAGGTCTTCAATGGCACTCCAGGAGGGAGGAGAAGAAGAGAGCGGTGGCTTAATGATGTTGAGACAGACTTGAGAAAACTGGGAATCAGGAGATGGAGGCGTGTTGCAGTAGATAGAGAAGAATGGGGACAGATAATTCTGAAGGCCAGAGCCCTACATGGGCTGTAGCGCCAATAATGATGATGATGATGATGATCTAGGGTGACATATCAACACTTCAAGAAAGAAACAAAGGAAACTCCAGAAGATAATGATAAAAAGAAAATTTGGAAATATTAAGAATTTCAATGAAGGAGAAATATTTAATTATTTGTATATCATAACAGTGAACAAACTATACAAATATGTGAATATAACCAACAATTGTTTTAGTCACTCAGTGTTTCAACCGGAAGGTTGGTTTTAATAGGTGAGAGTAGAGCTCACCTCATAGTAACCCATTGGCGTGTGAAATTCACACATTCAGGGGCCAGTTCCTTTCTCTGGGCCACCTGCGAGGTACCACGAAGTTCTGACAGTTAGACAGTCGAGGATTTTCGGAGGGGGTGTCCAGAGAGGCTTCACCTGGATTTGAGCCCGGGACCTTCCGGTCGATTGCCCAGCGCTCTAACCACTAGGCCACAACAACCCCCAATTATTTCAGTAATAAATACAAAACAAAAAGTCGCTAAGGGACAACATAAGATTTAAGGTTAAAAAGTATTACACAATTCATGGGAAAAGAAGTTTGGAATATATATTATGAGACAAAGTGCATTTCATCTCGTAAGAATGTTTTATGATAAAGTATTTAACTAGGTTATTTAATAATAGGATATGTTGTTTTTGTATTCCATCTTATTGTATTTCATAGATTTCATTTCATTGTAAACTTTCTGTTGGATTATTAACAGTTATCGCTTATTGCTTAAAAATATGTCATTTTTTCCCTTTCACTCTGACTGGCAGTTTTCAGACCTAGTCCAGCACGTTATGTATAAGTAATCTCTTCTTCCAAAGGGGCATTTTGCCTGGTGCAATTTACTAACGGAGCAGGAGTATACCTTAAATGCCACAACTATCTATGCTTTCTCCGTCATTACTGCCGAAAATGCTAGTATTTGGTTCTAATTCACTTTGCTAAACAACTGTAATGCGGCAGAGCTCTTTCAGGTAGTTATTTTTTCAATGGGAAGGAGGTGATGTATCAGTCTTTCTTTGTAACCATTGGATTGACTTGAACTGAATTTCTACTTCCGGGCATAATTCTTATCATCATCATCATCACATTAATATATAAAAATTGAATGGTGTCTGTCTGTTGCTCAATTACGCAAACACTACTGAACCGATTGAGCTGCAATTTGGTATGTAGTTACAAAATGTATCTAGAAAATGCTCCTTTTGACGTTGTCAACCGCCGGATTATACTCTACTCTCCTATCCTGATTAAGATACTCAACGCACATATCAACGTTGAATTGCGGAACTCAATTAAGTCATTGAATGCAAATATATGTATGTACACAAGGGAAGTGATCAAGCTGTTAATCACTCAGAAGACGGCTCAAGAGAACCGGAGGGACGAGGTAACCATCTATCAACCTGGGTGCTATTTAAGTAGAAATGAGTCTGCGTGGCCCATTTTTGGGTTTCCCGTCCATTAAAGAGGACAAACAGTCACTCAACTCTCCGTGCACCTGGAAAACGAACGAAACGACTACAACATACAAGATAGGTTACGAACTCCTCAAATGATCATGCTGACAGTGCTCTTCAGGCTTTGTGGTTTACTGAAAAAAAAACGGTCAATGTATCTCACACCCGTTGAATTTCAACGGGTACCTTCAGCTAGTCATACTAATGTATATAAACATTGAATGGTGTCTGTCTCTCTGACTGTCTGTCTGTCTGTTGCTCAATCACGCAAAAACTACTGAACCGATTTAGCAGAAATTTGGTATGTAGAGAGAAAATGTACCTGAGAGTAACATAGGCAGCCCTCAGGGCCCCCAAAGGCCCCATCTGGTGGTCCATGCTAAGCATTGGGTTCGGTGCAGTGGTTTCATTTTTTGCTTTTTAAAATTATTTTCACTCAAGATAGAGGGCTGGGATTTTTTTTATCGGATGACTGAATAATTGAAGTTTCTTATTCTTTCAATCTATTTTCTTTTAGGCTTTGTAATTGTCTGAATATCTTGTTTATAGCTGAAATATCTCACATTTTTCTCTTAAATCAACAATAGCATATTTACTTGACAACCAGAGATTTGATTTTCAAATAATATTCACGCCTCTAGCATTTAAATATCACGTTTTCCTGCAGGCACATGATAGCACGTAGAAAGAAAATCTGTATAAGAAGGGGTCCAGCGTTCCAAGGGCCCCATGATAGGTTGCTTCGGAGGGTAATCGATAAATTCAATGCATATATACAAGTATACTCTTCAATGTGTATTCTCAAAGTTGCTCTCATAGGGGCACTGCATTTATATGAGAGAGCGCTTACGTAGTTAGCGATGCACATAAAGGAATTAAATAGACTACACACGCAATTAAACTTGCAAGAACATTTACGTGCAGCAAATAGTAATGGCCTCTGTTGCTACAACAAACACGGCGTTGTTTACTATCGTTTAATATTCAGATATATTACACGTTGTGAAACCGTCAGCCTCTCATTACGATTGCGAACTGTTTTTTAGACCGATTCCCACATCGTGAAGTTACGAGTTATTTACTTATGCCTAAAAGTGTTAAAGTGCAGTTAACTTACATTCACTCAATCATCGAGTTGTCTATTCAAGACTCTCACTTTCCGCTGTGTTTCCCCTCCTTGGGCTTCCATATTTATATTATCCATCAATATATCCATCAACATGCCTAATAGAAAAAAGAGTAACCTTTCGTATAAATCTTCTAAAGCAAAAGAAATTTCTTCTTTGCGAGAAAATGAGTCATTGCATGAAAAACGACAAAGGTTAGACTTGGATGCTCAAAGACATGCCCAACAGCGATCTCATGAGCATCTCCCCTCGGTGTGTCTCGGGTTGCGCTAAGAACCGCACAAATTTCATCCTAACCCAACCTACGGACGGGTAATCAGCTATAAATCTGGTTCGAATATAGACCCATCTGTTTCGAAACTTCAATCTGTTTTAAGATGGCGGAAGTTATAATGACGTCACTACATGCTTCTTACCCGAAAGAAGAACGGAAATTCTACGCAATAAACGACATCTGTACATGAAAATCGGCAAGTGCACTAAGAACCACCTTATATTTTTTATTTAGCAACCGAAACTAATGATTTTGGTTACCCTTTATGCCGAATGCGCAGTCCGGGTGATGGAGGATTCATAGGACAAATAAACATGGCTGCTGCTGCAAATGCTCCTTTTGACGTTGTCAACCCCTGTTGTAACCTACTCTCCAATCCTGATTTAGATACTCAACGCACATATAAACGTTAAATTGCGCTACTCAATTAAGTAAATGCAAATATATTTATGTGCACAAGGGAATCGATCAAGCTGTTAATCTCTCAGAAGACCACTCAAGAGAACTGGAGGGACGAGGTGACCATGTATCAACCTTGGTGCTATTTAAGTAGTAATGAGTCTGCGTGGCCCATTTTTGGGTTTCCCGTGCATGAAAGAGGACCAACAGTCACTCATCTCTCCGTGTACCTGAAAAACGATCAGCGTGTCTACTTCAACGAACATAACATTCAAGATAGGTTACGAATGATCACTTACATATGCTCATGTTTTTTTGCGAGCAAGACTGCAAAAGATTAATCGCGCTTATTCTCCCTAAATAAATACTTCAGCGCTAAGGTATGCAGTTTTTATTTTCCTCTTCTAAAATTTAGAGGCAATTTGCCGGGAGAAAAAGAATGAATTTTTATAAACAAAGAGTAAGGTAGTTATGGCGGTGCGGTGTTTATGGCCTGGGAGTATAGCGACGAGTGGAATAAAGAACTCAGGGAACCCGGGTCTGGCGGGGTCAGGCGATGGAAGAGGTCGAGACGAAGGTTGAAATAAAATTCCATCGAGTTTACGGGAATGGAGACTGCTGGCAATAAGGTGTTGCGAGGCGGCCTGAGTATTATGATCCCTTAAAGTTTTCGGAGGATATGACGATTCAGGATGCTAGAGAGCAAGGAATACATTGGAAAGAGGACTGAAAGAAGCCCACGTTAGAATAGGAAATGTTTCTCGGAAGAGAAGAAACATTGAGGAATGAAGAAGTCAGAGATTAGTGGCAAAGCGTGCAACAGCCCTTTTTTCATTTAGCTGTGTTTCAAACGTTGGATACACCCGACCGTAATTGCTAAAATCAATATGGTTGTGATAGCATGGAATATGTAATTAACAATCATGTGTGGCTTTCAAGCTCAAATCTGGTATATGGAAAGAAACATTGCCATTTCAGAGGTCAGGAAGTGCAGTCACTTCTGAAGATATCAGTGGATTATGACCACCATCTGAAGTTCTATTGATGGGTGTAAATACAAGCATAAATGTCTCACTTCATTTTACAAGCTCAAGGCAAATACAAGGAAAGCAAATTTAGGGATGTAAACGTCTGATGCCGCTTGAAATGTTCTTATTCAATTTTTAATCTACAGTGTAATAAAATATTATTTTTAAGATATTAATTTTTTAAATTAAATTTATGTGTAATTGCTCCTCGTGAGTGCCAACTAAACAATAGACGAGCACCGTGAGAGACCTAAATGTATTTGTCTAAGTTGAAATAGTTTTTGTGATGAGCTGACGGGTGTGTGACTCACCGAACATACCAGGTCGATGGAAGGAAAGGAAATCGACAGCAATGTAAATTACGAGATGAAGATTTTTTCATGGAAAAAATCATAGGGGTGATACATATTAAGCAGAGTAAACTGAGAATTATAGGTGAGGTACAGACTGAGAGCTAAGAGGAAAATATTTTCGGGACGTAAAGAGCTGAAGTCGGAAGTAGTAAAACAGTAACGGAATGTGGATGGTTCCTGAGAGACGTGGAGTGGAGTAAAGATAAGGGGAATGACGGGACGTCGGATTGAGCGGTGTGAGAACTAAGCGGGGTGGGTTTTTCTGGGGGAGTGTTAGCTCCCGAAAGGAGGCGCATGGCCAAGTAGCGACCCTCCCTCGCACCCCCCCCCCACTCCCACTCCCCCGTGCGACTTGGAAATTCAAATGTATTCAAATTCCTCCAGGCCAAGGGAGAGAGGTGAGAAGGGCGCGAACTCCTATAAGGTTTGCAACGTCTGAGGGATTGGGTGCAGTGTTTCTTTTTTTCTTTTTCTTCTTCAACAGGGGAGTGGAGTTGGAGTTGAACCGGTAGGAGGGGGATGAGGGTGGAGTTCGGGGGACCACGGTCGTGGGATTTGCAGAAAGAAACTTTCGCGCCGAAGTGGGATCTCAAAATCCTTCAGTTGGGGGTTGAAGGAGGGGGGTGTATATGAGGGAGTAGTAGCCAGTGGGGTTGGCGAGGGGATTCTTAGGGGGTTAAGCAGTTTGCAAGGGGGGAGAGAGAACCGGGAAACAGAAATGGAATGAGGGATGGAGGAATGATGAAAGAACCCTGGAAGCTGTACGAGGGTTTTGCAGAGCGGAGAACACTCCGCGGATCAAGTTGGAGTTCCAGCTAATTCTTTGGGGAGACGTAACTATGCACCAGCGCGTAGAGGTCATGAGATATATCTCATTAACGAGGAAAGTGACTGGTCATAACCGAAAAGAGAGATTCGCTGAGGATAATGGTAGGGTCCGAAAATCTACGGAGACATAATTTTACTGAAATCTCCTACGAGACTAAAGTATTAGCAAATCATTGTCCATTAAACCAACGTTGGTGAAAGATTTGTCCATTAAACCAACGTTGGTAAAAGACTGCTAGCTGACTGTTCATATGTGCACATAAAAGCTCAAACGTTTTACGTCGAATCAGATATACTTGAGCTTACCATAGGAAATCCTCTACTTCTGAAAGCGTAGCAATTCCCTGCGTTATGAGAACCAGGTTGTGATCACTGTTTTTGTTGTAGAAAGTAGTTTGCACGAGAGACGACCGATAGCTGTGATCATGCTTCCCATTCATGATTGGTGGATAGTTGGAAAGATTCTTATGGAATATTAAAATGCTGTGGAGATAACTAATGTTGACAGAAGCGTGCTTTATAGAAAATGGTTCAGTGATTTCATCATTTTTATGCCCAAATTCCTGGTGATACCTGAAATGATACCTGAAAAATGATACCTGAAATTCCTTAATTGAAATACCACACGAAAGTCAAATACAATTCTTGATACCATTAAAAATATCCGCAACTGCCGGTTTTCGCACCCGAGCCGTCACTTTGGTAATAAGCACTGTGATTACTATTCAGCAACCCAATCCTTTTTTCCACCTCGTAGTTTTACGTATCTATTTCACTCGCGCATAAATCATGAATTCTTCATTAGCGTTTCTCTCTCACTTTTCCAAACATACCTAACCTTCTCAAAAGCCTCAAAGTTTTTACTCTCGTAAAACATGATATGTCTGGGGTATGAGTTGCGAATTCCGCCTCGGATGCCTCGCCATTGAGATAACGTAGCTAATCACATTAAAGACCGTTAGGATGTGAATACATTTCAAAAAAATATAATGATGAGGTTGGTTTGGCTGATTTGGGCTAAAAATGGTTATTCTTCTTTCAATCCCTCAAATATTTGGTCGATATCCTTTTAATAACGCCGCGCTTCTTTTTATAAAAAAAAACTTCAATTTATGGCGGTAGGTACTAGAATCCAATATTTTTGAAAAACGCAATTAAATTATTTACATCCGGGGATCGATAACTCGAGACGCAGCCGTACCCTGAATAGCAGTCGGATAAAAGGGTGGAGGTTCGGGGAAGGCTGAACAAATTTCATCAAAACATCGCCGCAAAGAACGAGTGAGTGGAAGAGAGAGGATCAAGCACGGGGATGGAGTCGTGGCATAAAAATTTAAAGGCGGTAAAAAACGAGCGGCAGTAAATAAAATGGCGGAAATGCAGCCGTCAGTGGGAGATGATGGAGTGAACTGTCGATTTCATACCCTCCCGCGAAGGGTTAGAAGGGGAAGAAATATTGAGACTGGCTTGGTTGAATGGGGGGAGACAAGCCACCGTCGCCCGGCGCCGTTCCGGCTTCCCGCCCGTGGTACTTCTCTAGGCTCTTTGACGCCCCCCTTGGGTGCCTGTTGATAGCGTTGAACTGCACATATAGCGGTGTTCCTTTTGGTTATCATAATCAATTGATTTTTTTGGATTGATGATAGCGTGTATGCGTTCTAATATAATTTCGTGCCTACCAGGATTACCTGTACACCGACGGCTCGTTTCTCAAAGCCAACGAGTTGGATTACAACAATCCTTTTATTACTTAAACGCCGAAGTTGCCAGCGTTGCCTAGGAAAACCATTGTGTTTCTTTCTTTATATTGTTATCACAAGAGATAATTGGATTGTTTCTCTATTTACACTTGCCAAAATCGGTAGACCACAAGTATTAAGCATCTTGTGATCGACAGTGACTCTGCTAGACTCTAGCCAGTACTCTCTCCAGTTCAGAAGAAGACAGCGGAATTATGTCGAAAATTAAACCGTTCGTGTGAGTTTCTTTTGTTTCTTTCTTTGCTTCTTATTTCATGCTCCCGTTCTTAAGACTCTTAATATTCCTCCTCTTAAGAGTTTCTTCAACCACACATATCCACGACTTCATCGGTCTACTTCGTGCTCTCACACTATTCACTCTACTCCCATCTATCTGTTTTGTTATTCGATTCTCATTCATTCTATCGGCATGGCCAAATGAACGAAGCACACTCCTTTCATGTATGTCTATTACTAGAGCACCCAACCCACACTCTTCCATCACCCACTAATTCCTAACCCTATTTATCCTACTTCTGATTCGAACACTGCTCAATTAGGAAATCCATTCCCACTAAATTTTAGCCCACTCTTATGCTTATCCTGGCATACCCAGGTTTCGTTTCCACGTCGGGAGGAGAAAACATTTTTTAACTGCGATTTTAGCTTTCCTGATCAAGCACTCATTCCTTGATATGTACCACATGCTACGACTTTTCTTCCGCCGTTCGCTCGCTAACATTCGGCCAATGCAAACAAAATCGTCTTTATCTCATTTTTTTCACCGTTATTATACAATCGTTCTTCAAGTACTCTTAGTGAAATATGACTACTATGGTCTTTGGCGCAATCACTCTTAAATTCATTCTTTCTGTGGCTTCACAGAAGTTATTCAGAATACCCTGCAATCCTTTGGGCTCACAGACAGTAGACAAAGCGTCATCAGCATGCAGAAGAACTTGCACATTTGTAACCACGACCATTACATCTACTCTATCACTACAAGCATCTCTAACGCATGTATCCATAAAAACATTGAACTGCCACGGCAAGATTACCCACCCTTGCTTTACGTCCTTGATTTATTTCAAACCAGTAACTCTTGACCCCGTTCACTTCCACATTTGCATTACTATTATCATACATACCCTTTATAACATTCAATAACTGCTTTTCACTCCCTAGTCCTTCGAAACCTTCCATGATATTATTTATTTTACCTCACATAATATTTATTACTTATCTCCATTTACCCTGTTGTAAGTTTTCTCTAAATCCACAAAGGCACAAGTTTTGTAAATAGTAAAAATGGGAAGTCCTTTAAATTATATATAAAATTTGATGTATAGTATAAATAAAATATAAAAGTGAATTCTGTAAAATAAAAATGTATGGGCTTACTTTCGGAAGCCCATACATTTTGATGCTCTTGCGGAAGGGCGGACAGCTGATCACTACATCCCCTACCAGGCATAAACCAACGCTGCGCACCCCATATACTGTCAATAATCTTCCTCACTCTTTAGATTTAAATTTTATTGAACACTTTTCTTGGAATGCTTGATAAACTAATTGCTCTATAATTTTTACATGTAGCTTACCGACCCATCCCTTCGAGCTATGGAAATATTGTTGCAACCTTCCAGTCAATCGGAACAACATAAACTTTCAAGCATAAATTATATATTAAAAATTATTTTAATGATAAGAATGGCATTTTATTAATTATAATCGTGTTTTAAACGTGGTAAAAGAGCCATCCGCTGACATTCATTGGCTGCGAATGAAAACACCTTCCTGTTCATAAATTACATGGCCTTTTATTACTAATATTGACTCCAGATCAAGCATTTAATGCCCTAATTATAAGTAGTATAAATTAGGTACTCAATATTCCTCATGTCTCTCTGTGTTTGTTAGCGGGAGAGATACGTATGTGATAATGGAGTGGGTATTTTACAAAAGACGAGATTAGTACTTGCGGTACGTTTTTCGTGCAAAGTTTCATTTCTGTGAGTAATGATGCGGAAATCTATCTGGCCGCATAATACTGAACATTTGCAAATACGGATTTTAAATGCATTTCAAAAATACATACACCTTGATCATAAAAAAAGTTAGCTTTTATCTTTGCATGCATGATAAAGTAAAATAAATGATACTTTTCTACAATATTTTATGTGTACAACGGGTTTCGCCGATTTACGGCATCATCAAGTACAGAAAATAAATACCTAATATAATTAGAAATATCGGTACCTGTCGATTCTTTTAATTGGTGAAACGCGTCGGACAAATGAAAATTTTGTGGAAAAGTACAAACTATTTTACTTTATCACGACTACAGGCAAAACTTCTTCGAATATAACCCTGCCACTGTAAAGTTCAACTTCTATCGTCATTTCTTCATTCGGTAATATCGGCTGATAAAAACTGAGTATAATTGATTAGTATTTATTGTCATGGTTCTATTTATTTATTCAAGGTTTATTATCGTTCAATCAGTTGTGATTAGTACCCATGTGAGGCCTAATTATTATATTAAGTGGTACTAATATGTATGAGAGTGTTATTAGGATTCTTTCCATAAAAGCCATTTGCATTTACATGTCGTTTAAACGCTAGCATTGTTATTTATGATTATCGTGTTGTAAACAAGCACTTTTGGAATAAAATATATATATATATATGTATAAAATTATTATGTAAAGCCATATTTTTTAAGGTTTTAGTGCTTAAGTTCGATAACTCAAATTTTTGTTCTTTAGAGAACGACGGTATTTAAAATATGGCGCACACAAGTTTTGAACACCTGATAATTTAACCGGAACGACTATAATATTAAATGTTCGTTCTTTGAAAAGTGACCCGCACGCACGTTCCCATAAATTCAGCAGTCGAGGCACAGCAATAAAGCTTATTCCAACATGCAATGGAACGGTGCGCTAAGCATTTATTTCAAGAAAATCTCGTTTATATTCTCCTTTATAAGTCATGAACTTAAGGGACGGAGTGACACTCAAATATTTCCAAAGTTATTGCTGCTGGAGGAGTAAATTGGTCCGTCCGTGAATAAATTTCAGCAAATCATTTATTTATTCTAAAAGGAAATATTTTTTATTTTAATTTTGCGCCGGAAAACTCAACTTCTGTATTTCCGGCATGCTCGGGTTTTATCACGAGAAATCAAATAGCAAAGTTGGGGTACGGCTTAAAAAAAAGAGAATTAAAAATAATTACATTTCCGGCTTTCGTAAATTTTTAACCTTACTTCTCTTTGCACAGCGCAAGGAGATTCAGTAGATAGATAACTTGATGCCACCATGTTCTAAATAAGCATCGTATTTTTCATGCTCATGAAAGTAGAGTTTTAGAAGTTTGCGACGCGTTGCAAGGTGTGGAGGCGTCAAAAGCAAATTAACTAGATATATCTGAAACCGTTTGTCGTTTCTATCGCATATTATCAAAACTGTAATACATTACGGTTCAACTGCAATGACTTCAATTCTTTATAACTGAATTTTCGATAATTGGAAAGCAAATTCATTTACGCTGGTTTTCAATTGGTACTTTAGAAGGAGCAAATTTTCTCTAACTCGAAACTTTAACAACTGTAAGGATTTCTCTGTTCCCATGGCAATTCGACTTTAGATCGAAATAAGGTCGATAAAAATGTATACAATGCTCTAATGCTTCATAGTCACAAAATACCGGGTCTCAATAGGCACCAAAGTCCTTCACGAATCATTTTTGCGGCTGAATCTCGATATCAATTTGCGATGGATGACATGACTCATTACGTCTTCGGGAGGCAGCCGTTCCCTTTCCTGTCATCACGCCACTACACATCAAAAGAATTCCCTTGGTTCTGTGGTCTTTTCTCGTTACGTCGCCTTCCTTTTGGCGCCAAGTGAGAAGCCGTCAGTACCATTCCATGTTACGTTCCCCATCAGCCGATCAGGACCTCGGACAGCAAAACCCCCCAAAACACCCTCGGATAGCCTCCCTCCCATCCCCGCATTCGTAACTCTCTCTCTTTCTCCCTTCTCCAACAAGGATGTTCCCTCTCCTCGTATCCCCAATTGCCCACGAGGCTCCCACGAGAAGTGGCTAGGGGGTAGGGAGGGTGATGAAGGGGGTGCGGTCGAATGTAGATAAAGATGAGAACTGTTGGTTCCACAGACGCTGAATATTCACCAACTATCCTCCTCTGCACCCCCCTCCTCTGTCTTCCTTTTCCCTCTCATACGTGGGCACGTACCTTTTGCAAAAGGGGAGGGAACAGTAAAGGATAGGAGAAGTACAACCATAATTCGAGGCGCCTCCTCCAATGCGCCCGGATTGAATTACCTGCTCTCTATCTCGCACAAAAGGTCCAGGACGAAGCAAGAGAGACCAGAACGAAGCACCCCCACCCCCCTGCGGTATGTGTGAGGCTCTGGAGGGAGGAGGAGGATAAGGGAATCTTCATCCCCTATGGGAGTCCCAGGAGAATGAGGGAGGGAGAGAAGGCGTGGAGAGAGATCGTGCTTTGGGGACTCTGGGGGGCTTAATACCGCCGGACAAGTCGTCAAGGCGATTCTATATCCGTTGCAACCCCCTTAACCTCCGTCCTTTTCCAACTTCACCCACGGATTCGCCTTCCATCCTGGCTGCCTCCTCCTTCGCTTATTCTGTCCATTCTCCTGAGAGCTCCTCGCATCTCTTCGTGCTTTACATATTCCCTCTCTTTTTCGTGTTTTGTGCTCCTCCTGCGAGGCTCTCGCTCGCATTGCTTGTGAGTGATAGTTCTTTTTCGGCATTCTCTTTTCCTGCTCTTCTTGCGTTAATATCTTTCATCAGTCGTCATATCTTCCCCCTTTAGATTACTCGTTACAGTTTTCCACCTTCGCTTATTCTTCCCCCAATCGCCCGAGAACATAACGCTTTTCTGTTCGCGGTTCACTTATTCCTACTCTCACTTGCATTTTGTTTTCCTTCTTCTAGCTTTTCGTTAGTATTGCTTTCTCATTTTCCTTCTTTTTTGCTGTACTCTTGTCTCCTTTCTTCTTGTGTTATTCTTTCTAATATCTTCTCGTGCCCCTCATGTCTTTGATTTAACTTTAACGGATAGTAAAACTGTTTCCTTCCACCCTCATGGTATTTTCTCTTCATATTTTCATGCATCATTTCTTTTTCATGCGGAATTTTCTTCACATGCCTGATCCTTCCTTATTCCAGATTATCTCATCAGATCGACTTTCATCCCCAAAGTCGGCTGAAACTGCAAATTCTTTCTGCGCTCTTTCCTGATGTTTTTTTTTCAATCAAAACTTTTCCAAGGAAATATTTGAAAGGCAAAATACAGCCCTACGACGATCCCACTTCACATTTCTTGCATCTAATATTTTATCTTGCGATCCTTACTTTGTGCTTTCAAAGGATCCGTAAATACGCATAAAAATTTTAAATTTGTATTATTATAAATAAAACTAGTATTATTGTTTGTGATTTTTGTTGAGTAGTTTGAAGTAATTAAATGTTAATTTTGAAGGGATCCCTGCGTCATACTAATTGCAAGTTACCTGGAATATTTCTGAATGTTTTGACATGCCCTTTTTAGTACACTTACTATCTAAACATGACCGAGAGAAAAACATTTAAGGTTGAAAAGTGTGTTCTCACTAGATTTTAAGATCGTTTTTGTACCAATATATAATATTGCGTAGATGGACTCAGCTGTCGAGGCACCCGAATCCTGACCCTGCATCCACTTCTCTTCGGACATTTTTTTTATTTTTCATTGCATGATCTAGTTAAAGTTACGTGGTAACAAGTTATTGATTGCGATTGAATATATATTTTTCGCAAGATGCACGTTGGAGAGGTAGTGTATCAAATTGGGGGTTCAGATTGATGGAATATCGAAGAATAAGGGGTGGAACGCGAGGAGATGGAGTTGCAAGAAAGTGTCGGTAAAAAATAAAAGGACGTGAGTGGATTTTGCAGCTGACCGCAAGAAATTTCATCGTCCGCTTCTTGGGGAAAAGAAAATGATTCGATCGGTCAATCTCCCGACCGGAGAACTTAAGGTTACCGTAAGAAGCCTTGAGAGAGGGAGGTAGGGAGGAGAAGAGAGCAGTTTCCCATCCTCGCAAGTGTGTGGAGCCGCCGTCGGAAGAGATTAGGGGGACGAGGAGTGGGTGGGGTCGAGCAAGAATTGGGAGGAGGTTTGGAAGGATACGTATGAAATTGAGGGAAAGAGAAGAATTGGGGGAGGGAAAGGATCAGGGATAAGGGGGGGAGGGTGTGGGTTTGAGAAAGGGGGAGGTTAACCGCTCGGGACTCCAGCAGGTAAGACGAGCGGAGGGGCGGGGGGAGGGGAGGCAAAGCGCTATACGCCGAACAAAGGAACAAAAGGGCAAAAGGGATAGATTGTTGAGTTGGATACAGGCAGATAGGGGGTTGAAAGGGAAAGGAGGGATGGAATCAAAGCACTTCGTCGATTTCTACCGCCTCCCGAGGAGGCGGAGAAGAAGACTATGGCGAGAAACTCGAGAGCCGACCCGCTGAAAGTTAAGGGCAGATTAGAATAGATGGGACTCTGGTGTTCGGAAAACGCTCAGTGAAAACAAAAGGAAATTGAAGTGTGTGACGATTAAAATTCAAGATAATATTACCTGGAGCTATACCACCCGGAATATAAATACTGTCGACTTCCTGTTAAAAGTAATAGTGGAAAAAATTCACAAGAATAAAAATAACATGACATATTTGAGTTGACTCCTCCCTTCGTATCAGTCCATTTTACTGCTAATGACTTGGGAACCGTTTTTGGAAGATTGCTGTGATTGAGTGTAGAAAAAAATCATATATTTTTATGTGAAATCACATCAAGAAACAGATGTTTTTAAAGATACTTAGAACGACTATCAAATTGGGCTATTCGATATCTGTAGTTCAAAACTTGAACATCGATTTGTACCTTCCCTCAGCCATCAACCTCCATTCGTTTAAATAGTATAGATCGAAGCTTGCTAATGTTCAGTACAGTACGCTGGTGTGTGAATTTCTCGCATCAGGATAAGGGAGCCTGCAATAGTAGGTTGTGGTTTTATCTGGTACCAAGAAATTCTCTGTTTATGCATAGCTGGATATGCTGTAGACAGCTTTTCTCTTATTTTAATCCAGTCCGTTTGGTCAACCACCGGGTTTTCGGCTTACACATCGGGCTTTAACTGCATATTGTTATAAGTATCACACATGGTCATCCTTAAGAGTCTTATGCTGTAAATTCAGTGCTGTTGGTCATCCTATCCACCTAAGGTACCTACCTGAACGTTTCCCACTTGGTCTATCCCAAACGATAGCTTTCATAAAGACGTCACCGTATAGTTTCATACTGGCTTTGCTTGTCGAACCCTGTCGAATAAGGGGCTTACGCCAGAAATCTGGGGCGCTCGGAATTCGTATAAAAACTTCATTCAGCGGACCAATCGTAGATTTGGTAAGGGATATGACGGCACGGTAAAAAGACTTTGTAAAAGAAGACGAAGGGGAAGATGAAGGAACGGTAACTTTGGTGAGAGAGGGAGAGAGAGATAGGTGAGAATAAAGGAGGAATCTGAGAGGGCGGGAATAACATGAAGGCGTGAGAGCGCGATGGGATTGGTGCGAGATTTGTGCAGGGCATTCAGGTGAGTTAAGAAGAGGGGGAGAAGGAGACTGGGAGGAAAGTGGGACGAGGAAGCCAAATTTGAGAGCCGAGGATCGCCCTTAGATTAGGCTTCGCGACTCGCTCATGCTTCCCTGGATTCCTGCTTACTTTCCCCACCCTTTTTCCCGCTCGTTTCACTCTCCCTTCAGGCTAAAATGGCCTCCTCCTTCCCCCACCTTGCTTTTTATATCGGTCCTCCCCCCCTCTGGTCCCCTTCAGGTCTCCTCGCTATCTACCCACGCAATCTACCCCGGTCGCAACTCCACCGCCCCCCTCCCTCATCAACTCCGTTGGGCTGAATGAGTGTAGCAGAACCGAAGGAGGAGACGTTAGTTTTGTGATCATGGGGAGGAGAGAAGGAAGATGAGGTTCTCAATGAGAAGGGAACCTTGAAAAGGAAGAGAAGTTCTCTCTCCACCCCCACGTTCTTCCTTCCCTTCATCCTTACTCGTCGTCTCCGTCCTCGGATTGGGTGGACGTGGAATTCGTCTTCACTTCTTTTTTCATCGTCTTTCCTCGTCCCGGAACGATTGACGTTTCCACTCGATCTCTCTCCCTCTCTTTCAGAGAAAACTTCCCTCAAAGGTGGCTTCCCTCGTTCATTTTTTCCCTCTCTCTCTCCTTCCCCGCCAACTCTCCGGAAATTCTGGTAAAAGTGTTGCAGACTTTTAGAACTCTTGTGGGCAAGCACGTAAGGGATGTGATCGACAGAGTTATCGAGGAAGTTGTGAGGATGGTGCGAGAAATTGGGAGTTATGGAATTGAATCCTCCGAAATTCCCCCGAGTCTCGGGCGTTCATCGCCATATCTTTAATGGCCTCGCTCTCCCGAGTTTGATTTCCTCGGTACAATGCCATTTCGCTTGGAAAAAAGGGATGCGTCAAATATTCGTCCGTAGTGATTTATTTCATCAAATCGCGCTCGTATGTTTTATTTGTATGCTCTATTTTCATTTTTTTTATTTTCAAGTATGATTTATATTGTTTTGATGATTTGCTTTGCTCTTTTGGAGAATTATTAACTCGAATTGTTTATCATAAAATTTCATCAGAATCAAATTCATAAACGAAGCAAAGAGGTTCCCCTAGTGCCTATGTTCCCAGGTTCTTGTGGTAAAATATATTTTTCAAGGGCCTTTTCTTTGAAGCGTATCTGTGTAAGTATATGCTTATATTTTGTTTCTATTTTTGAGAATCATGAGTATTTGACTGCTTTGTTTTATTTCAGTATTTGATCCGTTCATAGGAACGGTTTTTTATCCGATCAGGTCACATTAATGTTGAAAGAGCATAATATTTTGTTGATTTTATTCACTTAGTCCAATTTTCACGAGCAACGTTCATGTTTTAATTCACCAGAAAAATTAATGAGCCCTCTAGAAAGTATTGCTGTGGTTTTCATCGTTTATGTTACAGTATCTATTTCAGCGAAAACTCTCATTTTTTTGTCTAAATTATTTAAATTTAAAGTGAAGCAAATTATCCTTGCTTCATCACAAATACAAAAAATATCCGTATTGATGTTATTTTTTCGTGATAGACCCAAGTGAACTTGTTTCTAATGAATGAGTATGAAAAAATTAATACTCCTGTTAAAAGTTCAGCAGTTTAATACCTCTCCCCACCCAGACAGGTTCAGACAGTCTAGTTTACACGTTTTACCTGTTAAAAGCATTTGAGATCAAAACTTTCTCAAGGCAATTTAAATTAAAGCTGCTCAATATCAGTAACTTTTTTCTTCGATTATACCTATTACTGAAAGTTAGGTATGATTACCACTTCTTCCTAAAATTTTTGAATAACCTCTTTTCATCCATATACGTTGATAAAGTAAGCTATATATTGTTAAATTTTCACTCACCAAAATATTAAAAAAAAAATTCTTACTATTTTCCATTTAACTCCCTAAGCGTGTGGAATAGTTGTGCATTTCAATTTTGCCTTAAATACTGCAATCTAAAAATTAACAGAGAGAAACATTGATTGGATGGTGGCATTGAGTTTTATTTTATTTCTGTTAGTTTTTGACAGCCTCAGCCTTAACCTGACTCTGTCATCTACTTCTTCCTGGTGATTCAAGTTTTAATTTACTTACACGTAGCATCGTTTGTTAAAAATAATCGGTAATTCAACTCCGGAAACTCGATTTAAGTCAAGTGCAGAACGAGTGCTAAATCTATCTACTATCAAAACTAATTAAGGCGAATTTCGATGTACCAAAAACAAGTGATACAACTGAAAGCAGTCATTCCGGGTATTGCCCACTCTTTGAAACGTATTTTCGATTTCATTTACCAAGTAATAATTCGGTAACTGCATTGCGGCTCTCGCGCACTTAAAAACGGTCGGATTCCTGTTTTTTTTTCGTTCAAGTGATTCTCAGTTTTCGAATTCCATTATTTTTGCGCGGATCAATCTCTTCCCGAAAAACCTCCGCGTTGAATTAAATAATACGGATTTCCATCCGAACGAGAGAAAACGCATTTCCCGGAGAACAATTAAATCCGAAGAACAATCTGCGAGTCCTCCAGGCTCGGGATAAATCCGTTTTTGCTCATTTCTATTCACCCTTGGCATTTTTTCCGCTCTCGTCGGCGTTTCCCCTTTGCATTCCATCCCTCTCCACTTTCCTCCCCATCTCCCCCTCCTGGCAATTGCCAATACTCTCCGACTTACTCTACAATTCCTAGTGGAGGCTCTCACTCTCTATCTCCCCTCCTACCTATACCACTCTTCGTCGCCCATTATCCTCACGGCGTCTCATTTCGTTTCCTGCGTCCGTCCCTCACGATTCCAATCCGACCCTACATTACGTCACCTTTCGATTCCGTTCCTCTCAGTCATTCCGGGCTCATTTTGATCCGCGAAATACGGCAATCGCAGTCCTTATTCCTCTCTCGCCCCAAAACTTCATTTCCTCATTTCAGATTGTCTCCCCTCAGTCGAACCGGATTCCAGCCGACTGAGTCGCTCGTAGTGTTTCTTGAGGGATGTCATGACCCATCGCGTTTCCTTTTGCTAGCACATGAATCTATTGAATTCTAACTTCATAAATGTATACTGAGAGATTGTCTACATTCACAGCTTGATACGGCGGAATACAATTATGTTAACTGTGTTTTAGGCATCGTCTTTCTTTCTGTAGTTTTTTCCTAGTTTTTTGGCCATTCTTCTTTGTCGCCTTCTCGTTTTCTTCTGGTTTTACGACTCCTTTCGAGAAGTTTACTCAGGGTGGTGGTAGAACCTAGGCATTAGGAATTCCCGGCGAAATTAAGGAAAAGTCAGGGCCTAAAATGACCCTTAAATCGAAGGATTCCCGAAAAGGTGCCAAATCATCAAGTAAAGTCACGGTAGAGTAGCGTCATGATAGTCACCATCTGCAGGATTTCCCAGATGTTTGCATTAGATATTGAAACTTCATGATTCAGGAAAATCGTCAGCACCGCCGAAAGATTTAAAATGGTGTAATAGTGCGTCAAACGCGCGAATGTACGTCAACCATACTGAAAGTACTGGAATTCTCAAGCCTCAGAGAAATTCGGGAAAAAATCCAGAAGCTCTGTAAATCTTGGAGTATTATAATTTCTTGTTTATATCACCACCTTGTTGTTAAAATCGATGTGATTCATGCTGAAGGGGGAACTAAAGTGTTAACCCTTAGAGAAATTTTCCAGGACCAATCGAAGCACACCTAATCTAAATCATCCTCACTTATCACTTGGTGTGCAATTATTTTTTAATTACTCTTTCCAAATTACTCTCGGAATTCCTCCCGTTCCCTCTCCATCCCTGTGTGAATTCGTCATTTCGCCCCGGATCCCCAATCCATTTTCCGTTTTCGCCTCTCCTGTCTGCCCGCCACCGTCAGGCCGTAATGCGTTCGTCGCCTGATTGTCCGCGGTGGAGACGAGATGGGGAACGAACAATGCAGAGGAGAAAGTAATTGTCGGTGGAGGAAAACGCGTTATGGGCGCGGAAGGCCTAATTGAAGTCAGAGTGAGGTTGGGAGGGGGAGAGACTTTTGACTGCCTACTCGTCAATTTCGTTCGGAAGGCGAAAGGGGTTGAGTCTACGTCGTTTTAAATACACTTGAGAGGGTTCAACTAGCCACTCGCATATAAAACGGGAGAGTGGCAAGAATAGGGGTGCCTAAGATGGGAATACCACGCATACCCTGAATGTAAAATTCAAATCTTAGCAGGTATTAAGGCAAATCCAACTCATATTTGTCATTGATGGAGTGGAAAACTAGCCATCAGTTACATTTTAATGTTTAAAAAAATAGGAAACAGGTTTACTATTAAACAAATGGGAATCGTTTTATTGGTTTAAAAAACGGTAAACGCACATTGATTCTTATATCTATTGAATAGTTTCGTTACTCTACCAAATGTGTTCTGACGCCAAATGACGAGGAAAACTATGGCTCCAATGAGAAATTCGACGTGAAATGTAGACATCTTTATGCGTCGGACAATTGTGTTTAGGATTAAATTTAATTGGGTAATTTGAGGAAAGGAATCCCGTTTCAATGAGGCAAAATAAAAAAATTAACTAAAATGGCAGACGTTTGATCAAATAATTATCTCCTGCTAGAGAGCGCTTCCAGTTCCTGTTTCTTTTGCTATACCCATAGCGTAGGTGTAATAAAGACGTTCCAACTACCTACTATTCAATTTCCATGGATATGAATGATCATGGAAATACGATATCAAGGTTTCAAAGTCTACGATATATTTTTTATTTAAAAAAATTAATGGGGTAAATAAGTTACCTCTATTGGTTGTGAAAATGACCAAAATGGCTTGGTAGTTTGAGGGCTACGTATAGTGACTGCGAACGACTACTTCCTCCTGCCTGCCAACTGGGGGAAGAGGGTTGCCTAGTGGAAGAGGCAGAGAGAAATGCAGGCTTTAAGGGAGAATCTGGTGTGTGTGTGTTCGTGACGTGGAACGTAGCTAAATGGATATGATTGGGTGGCCGACGTAGGACAAGGGAGTGAAGAGGTCGCCGGCGTGGTGGAGGAGAGGAAAGAGGTAGAATGGGGGATGACTCGTCCTCCTACCGATCGAATGGATCAAAGCGTGGGAGTTATACTACTGCACGGCGGTGGGGGTGGAGATTGGGGCGTAGCGGAGGTGGCAGAGGGAAGGGGGCGGAGGTGTACGGTGTGGAGCCAGGGGATGACGCGGGGGCGGGAAGGCCTGGATTATTTCGGAAACCGCAACGATCGGGCGTTATTACCTGTCCCGGTAACTGTGCGGGGGTGGAAGGGAGGCAGCGAACGAAGCGGATGTGGGGGAAGTGAAGGGGCGGGGGTGTGGGGGAGGGGTATAGCCTCCCAGGGAAGGGGTTTCATAAAGCAACTGGGGTAAAGCCGAGTTATTGCTCGGATTACTAACACTCTCCAGTCCGACCTCAAGGCTTTGATTGGGAGTTGACTGATTCCGCGTGGAATGGTATGTATACGGTGTTTTGGCCAATAAAACGGGAGATGGGGAGTGGGACGCTTCAGGGAAGTTTAGGAGGGAGGAGGAGGAGGGAACTTTGGGTGGGCATTGAAGTAACGGAGGATGCACTCTGGGTGTATGGGAGGATGGAGAGCGGTTGAGGAAATCAAGCGAATTAATGGGCCCCTTATAACCGCCCCCGGGGGCGAGCAAATAACGGGTAAGATTTGGTTTCAATCTCGTCCCTAGCTTGCGACATTCCGTTATTTTAATGGGTCCTGTCGAGAATGGGATGGGAGAGCATTGTGTTTTAAACTGTACCGCCCACATCCCTGTAGCCGGAAAGATTGTTCAACTAGGTGGGGAAACTGTTGATCAAGTGGTTCCCCCAAACCGTGTGTCATACTTACATGTAAGCAAGAAAAGGGGTAGAAGGGGAAATTGTATACAAAATTCAAGTAATATAAAGATTGACCATATAATACAAAATCACTAATCCGTTATAATTGTTTTATACTCTCAACTTCTACGTTAGCTATTACAAAAACATGCACTTGCAAGCCTTTGCCACTGGCATCCTTAGGTCAAATATCTCACTCGAAATGGCGCTCAAAGAATGTTCTGTTTTTATCCATTTATTTCGGAGAATACCTACTTCCCTTCTTTTAAATTATCAACTCTTCAAAGTGGTTTTATAATTCCAGTTTGGTAACTTTCCTTCGCGGTTCTTAGTTCAATAAAACTCTTTTTTGCTGGATCCATGGTTCAAATAATTGCAGCTAGCCTTCTTTTAGTTTTATTTCAACTGATAAGAGTAATCAGGGGTCTCTAACAAAGTTAGAACGAATTTGAGATAGTTACCACGGAGGACAGTGTGTTTCAAGTGTTTGAAAGTTTGTCAGATAAATGCCGTCGCGGAAAAATAATAGTGTATCGATTATTCAGCTTTGGGTTTAATTCAAAGTTGAGTCGATATCCTTTCAATTTTTCAGTTCATTCGCAGAAAAGGCCGATGAATAGCTATACTACTTAATATTACTTTATTGTAACTTTTCTTGGAGAGTTTTGTATGGATATTTTGTTGAAATATTTTGAACGAGGGGGGATGGCAGGGATACTAGTATACTTCATTAGAGTCTAGCATCCATAAAGTACATTACTCGTGAAGAGCACTTGGGTCAATGCCAATTTAGAACATATCAATCCTTTTCATACATTTTTTTATTAATTTTATGCTACATTTTTGTGGATCCTTATGTTTCCTAAGTTCATTCAAGAAATTCATGAATTCCAATGACGTAAAATCTTTGTGTGACGAAGTGACGAGGAAGTGTTCCTCATTTGAGGGATACATGTCTGCGCGGTGAAAAAAATATCGAGTAATAATCAACTCATAATTAAAATAATCAAAATTGAATCGATATCATCGTAATTTTTCAATGTCAATTTCGCAATAAATTTTTGGGATGCTGCATAAACTCGCCCCGGCGTAGATGTAGATTCGGAATGAGCAAATCCCCGAGCGGATTCAATGCCGAAGGTACCTAATTAGTCAGTGCAACACACTTACATGCGCACTGCTCGTGGAAACTCGTGACTCTCCCCCAAGAGGCCTGGGTCCCTCAGAGGGCGGGTCATTGGCCTAACCAATATCCTCCTCCAGCGATACCTCAGGGAATCCACCCTTTGACCACCAATTGGATGAACGGGAGGATGATGATGAATTTCAGGTCGAAGGGTGAGTCAAACATTTTTCATAAATCTTTGGTGAAAATCAGCCCAGGAGAAAAAATCTTCTGCCTAGTTCAAAAGCTTCGTAGCCCAAAATTCACGTTATACCCTACCGTATTTTCTTATAACGCTAGCCGTCCATGTTGTACTATAATCTGAGCGAATGATACGAGAAAGTATTATACACCTACCTCTTGGTCATTTTACGAACTTTACTAGTAAATAAAGAGATTAAACAAGTGTTCCACATTTACGAACCTATTTATTGAATAAAATAGAGCGTGGTTGTGCTAATACTGTGACATTATCAGACATGGATCTTCACCGTATGTGAATATCGTATATTGTTAGGCAAACCATGGTTTATTTCTTCAATGAATGCCTATTTGCGAAACAAAGTTTTGTTCAATATTTTGACTCTATATTGCAGTTGAATTGAACTAAGTACCGGCCTCCAAAATAAACTTCATACTTTATTTATTATTTTGGATCATTTACTCTGCTTTATTTCAATCATATTTTTACACTTAATATTTATATTATTGACTGAGAATCGCGACTGAGACTGAGGTACGAGCGGTTCCTTGAAACACGATTCTTTCATTTTTCCCTTCGTGCGTGCGAGGTACGTACGATGAGGAGGCGCCACTTCTCCCTCTCATGTTTACGCTCCGGCTGAAAGCACAAGCTTGAGTAGCGAGCACAAGTTGGGATGGGGAGAGATAGGGGGGTGGGGAGTCGGTGGGGGTGGAGACACCAGACACCACCGCATTAGCGCCGTTGGTTGTCGCCCCGCCCCACCTGAGCGAAATGCAGAACCAAGGGATAACACGCGGCTGTCCCCCTCCCCATGGGACGATGAGGGTTGGGTGCAGTTGGGCATTCTTCTCACGATGCCCCCCATCGCGTTGTTCGGCTCAGTAGCGCTCTCCTTAGCGCCTGCTTGCTGTAAACCTGACACTGACAATGCAAGGCCTACGCAGGATCCACCTCTATATGCCTTCTCTCGGATGATTTTCTGTCATTATTCCAACCGTTACCATTTTATACGATCATCCACAGTTAAAAACAAGTTACAAGAATTATGATGGTGGGTAAATATGTTATTTACAGCCTTTTAAGGTTGTTTTGCTATGTAATTATAGCATTTTCATCATAGATGGATTCTTAGTGAGGAAAAGTAGTTATTACTTCACCCACTGGCATTCCAAAATATTTAAAACAGTTTGCTACCCTTTAATTCTCGTTCCTCTCGCCAAAGTTTCTATAGGAAATAATTAATTGTGTATAATTATTAATTATATTATGTATTAATAATTATCATTAATATATTCAGATTTCTATATTCAAGAATGAATGATACAATCCACGCATTTCTATCATGAATAACATCCTTATGGCATTATGATAAATTAGAAAAAATTTAAATGGAAGTTTTTTTGAAATTCCTGATTGGCACAAAGCTGCAGTATTCCTTTCGTAGCTCCTAGAGCTTTACGTTTCTAATGCATTCTTCTGCTATCCAAGTCTTTTTTGTTGTTAATCTTCACTTGTTTATAACTCTGCACTTTTTTCAATGCAGAAAGTTCCTGAAATATATCTATGTTACGACGAAAATGATGAATTTCTAGTGGAGGGGTTGAATGGTTCATTTTCTATCCACCTCTTCCGTCTTTTGTCAAGAGTCCACTTGAAATCCAAAACAATAATGCACATAGTCGTATTTTTTACCTCCAATTTGCTAATGATTCATCGCAAAACCGTCACTCCCTGTGGAAAATTTCAAAGAAATATTTTCTTGTGGCGATTTCCACCTTATATTTTCAATGGTATAATTAACAAAAGTCTTTCACGCTTTCATGAAACCGCCTCGATCATTCTAATTGGAGATTATAGTCGTTAATTATCTCATTAGGATTCAGTATCTCTTAGAATAATCATTTTTTCCATTATATTCTCGGAAATGGAAATTCTATATGGCATAATTCCTGTTTATCTCATGATTCTTCCGTTAAAATGATCAGGTTACACGTGCGGCCATCGTTCTTTCGATATACGAATTCTTTGCCTACTAATACATCAGCTTTGTCTGGTGTTTATCATTTGTGTTGATTCGATTCTCGGTATCCTAAAATAAATTTTTGCTTGAATGGAGCTTTGGAGTCTCCAAGTCATCGTTCCTAAATCACATTACGCCCATGCGTTTGGAACGAAAGGTCGGGTGAAATACTACAGCCTCTCACCTTATTATGAAGGACAAATCCTCGGAACCTATCTTCTTCTTCCTCCTTTCCAGGTTTAGGCAATTTGCCTGTTCCAGCTTCACCATCGCAATCTCGGCCTCCCAACACTTCTTCTCCCTAAAGGCTTATACTCTAAAACCTTTCTGGGAATCCATTCTAGAGGCATGCGCTCAACACGTTCTTTCCATCTTTCTTTATAATTTGTTGCTACTTCTGTTACTGGTTGTACTTCTAATTCTTGCCTTATGTCTTCATTTTTTATATGGTTCAGGCGTATACAGCCTTTCACAGGTCTAAGGAATTTCATTTCTGATGTTTCAATTTGTTTTTCAAGTCTCTTTTTCTAAGTATCCAAGCTTCTGATCCTTATAGTAATGTGGGAACAGCCATTATTTTGTAAAATTTTATTTGAGTCTCTTTTGCAGTTTTTCCCTTCAGTGCTCTTCTTATAGTCCCACATATTCTTTGGTAATTAGATGTTTTATTTAAAATGTCTCTGTCCTCTTCACAGGTGATGTCGCATCCCAAATATTTAAAGTGTGATACCTGATCCGAGATATTATTTTCAATTATTATTTTAGTTCGTATTGGGTACTTTCCTAGGAATGCCATTGTCTTGGTTTTTTGTCCAGATATTTTCAAGTTATAGTCTCTAGATATCAAATTTAATTTATGGACAGCCAATTGTAAATGGCCTTCATTATCTTAATAATGACTTGGTCATCTGCAAATAGCATTGAGCTTAAAAATTCGTTTTCTTTTATATGTATTCCTGGTGGCGTAACTTTCTTCCGTTCTCGTAGTCAGTCATCTACGTAGATATATATTTAATGAAGAAGGCAATAAAGTACACCCTTGTCTAACACCTTGGTTGGTTAAATTTTCCTGTGTTGGGCTTTGGCCGACTTCAGTGTCAATTACAATTTTCGTATTTTTATAGAGAGATTAAATGGTTTTAATTAAATGAAATGGGTACTCTCGTTTTCCCATTATAGACCAAAGTTTTTCTCGATGAATGCTATCAAATGCCTTCTTGTAGTCTATAAAGGCTATGTGTGTCTCCAGATTAAATTCTATACATTTTAGTATTATCAGTTTTAGACTAAAAACATCGTCTATCTTCCCTTACGAAATCGTGCCTGCTCTTCGAGGAGCAAAACTTCAGAAATTGTTTGGAGTTTTTAATTAATGATTTTGCTGTATATTTTATACGCTAAGTGTAGTAGGCTAATACCTCTGTAATTTTCTGGCTTGTTTCGTTCACCTTTTTTAAAAATGGGAATTACTTCAATTTTACATTCGTCTGGTATGTCAAGGCAAGTCCAGCACATATTGAAAAGATGTAGCATTCGGGAAATTAAAAGGGGGCTATCATACTTTATTAATTCAGAATTGATACCATCTAATATGAACTTAGAAGATGCAATTTCCCACAGATAAAAATTTTAATTCGACCCGTGTTTCGATACACTGCATCATCATCAGGTACATAAATTTGGAAATTGGTTGGTTCCATTCCACAGCATCTCGCCTGATTCCTCCCTTTTTGTGATACCAACTAGTCCAAGTGCTTTTCTGTTTTTTGTTTTCTTTAATACATTTTGTATTTCTGTCATGTTAATGGGATCTAAACCAGTTGTGTCTGTTTTTTTCAAATACAGATTCTTCAATTGGGCTATACCAGAGCTGTTGATAATGTTTAATCCAATCCTCGTTTGGTTTCAATCTATCCGTGCAACATCCCTTTCTGTTTTTTTTTTCAGGTGCTTTAACATTTTATTGGCGAATTCTTGTCTACCGTATACATCGTTTTCTATACTACTTCTATATGTATCCCATGCTGTCATATGTGCTTGTCTTACAATCGATTTCGCTCTGTTTCTAATTGCATGGTAATTTTCTTTTGCTTCCCCAGATTGCTTTTGTATGTACTCCCTGTATGCTCTGTCTTTCTGTTCGATGGCTTTTTTTATTTCCTCATTCCAGATTCTTAAACCTCTTTTTCGTCTATTTTTTGTTCTCGTGCCTATTACTTCATTTCCTATTTGTTTTATGGCGTTAGCTATATTTCTCCATCCTTCGTTTATATTACTACCTGTAGGCGTTCCTTGGAGTAGTTGTGTCAGTATATTTTGGTACAATTTCGGATACTTTCTTCTTGTAATAAGTGTATCTTATAGACTTTGTCCTCTCTTTTGCATTTTTGAAGTGTCCGTGTTCTTTTCCATCTTGACCATAACCGAATCTTGGATGTCACTAAATGATGATCTGTGTTGATGTTTCTACCTCTATATACCTGAGTATCTATGATCCTTGGTGTTAGGTTTTGATTTACGATCACATAATCGATGAGAGATCGATAACCTCTTGTGGGCCATGTGAATTTATTTATTTACTTTTTCTGATAAAATGTGTTCGTGACTTTTAATTCATTATAAGTTATGAATTCTCGTAGGTGCGATCCATTTTGGTTTTGCTGGTCCTCTCCAAAAATTTCATTCAGTCCCGGGATAGGGACTTTCCCCAATTCTGGCATTTAGATCTCCCATTAAGAGTATGTAATCAATTTTTGATTTCGTAATGTATTTTTGCAACTCGTAGTATGTTACTGTCTCATCGTTTTTTCCTTCTTCAGGAGCATAGATACTTATTACGGTTAGATACCCTCTATCGAACTTGAACCTAGCAGACATAATTCTTTCGTTTACAAATTTGTACTCCCGAATATTAGTTTGACATTTTTTATCTACTAACACAGCTACCCCACAACATGCTCGTCTTCTTTCTTCCACGCCGCAAAATAGTATCACATAATTTTTTAATTCTTTAGCTCCTTTCAGTTTCTTTTTTGTTTCTGTTATCGTGGCTATATTCATATTATAATCCTTCAGTGTGTCATTGAGTTCTTCATTATTTCCTAGACCCTTTACGTTCCAAGTAGCAACATTTAGTACATCCGTTATTCCTTTACTCTTGTCCTTTTTCTCGCGAGGTCGTTTATCTTGAAATCCAGTCCTGTTCCGAGGCTCTATGTGAAGCATTTGAGTAAGTAAGATTTTTACTTGGGTTTATTACCGGCCATCCGCAAAACCGCCAACCAGGAGGACCAGGATTTTCTTTCGGGGTTTACTCCCTTAGCCAACTTGATCCAGTTTTAGGGCGCCAGAAACTCACCCTCCACCCTCCACATTCAGAATTGCCCAGTGTGCATGACAGGGACGTATGTGGTAGGATTCGCTGGCAGAGCCTATATGAGACGGTCAGCATTTCTCAGCATTTACTAGGCTTTTGGGGTTGGCACCCTCCACCCCACTGAGACCGTTTACCAGAATTTCACCCCCTACTCGGAACTTTTAAGCCGTAAATATTTTTGTTGGAAGCAAAATGGGAAGTAAGTACCATTTCCAGTGGTGCCTGCACATCGGCCTTAGAAAGTCCACGGAGGGGAGTATCACATACCTCAAGGAAGCACGGTAGCTGTAACAACTGAATGAGAACACCAACTATACTGTAATCATTATACATTGTCTACAACCCTATATTTTTATTTCAAGCTATCTTTGACTAAGTGAATATAATATTCGTCGGAATCCTTCTGTTGACGACACCAATATATCATGCATGTGTGCAATAAATGAGCTAGCTAGAAATAGCAAACTTAGCTCATAGTAATTCGGTAATTTGTTTGTTTGTGACATTTTTCCTGACCATTGTTTAATTTCCCCATATGCTCTATAAATGTTTTAATTTTTGTTTAAACATTATTCATAAAAACCTGGTTTGAAACCTGGTTTGAGGACTGCAGAAAAAGTTGGAAAAAATCTTCAATAACAGCAATAGTGGTCCATTTTTTCTGAAATAGCATTTTTAGCCTAAAGAATCGAACTTATCTGCTTTGTATCATTTCCGGGATCCATCGCGTTTGGTTCCTTTATTACAAAGTTTCACCTCTCTCCCAGGATGCGTTGTCAAGATTTAGCACCTATTGATACCACCTGTCGAGCCTCCACGAAGAGAGGCGAAACGTTGTGATGAAAGCAAACTAACACGTTGGATCCCGGAAATAGTATAAAGCAAATTATTAAAAATATCGGAAACCTGAAGGACAATTGCATCGTACTAATCATTCAATAGTACCCAATAAATACTACTATGTGGTTGTGCTTCGCCATTTTAGGTGCAGGTAGTTAGTTATAAATATCA
Source organism: Pyrrhosoma nymphula (assembly GCA_963573305.1). Lineage (NCBI taxonomy): Eukaryota > Metazoa > Arthropoda > Insecta > Odonata > Coenagrionidae > Pyrrhosoma > Pyrrhosoma nymphula. The sequence continues at coordinate 155,815,134 of OY754327.1, read as the reverse complement.
TAAACATCATCATCAGCAGTCATCAATCCAACTATTCTGAGCCTCTCCACTACATTCTATTTTCGGTTAACCACTTTATTCCTTCTTAAGTCTTTATGTTAACATCCCCAATCGTTTTCTTCATCAATTCTATTCTTTTTTTCATTTGATGTTTCTTCTCTTGTCATTTTCACTGGGTTACTATTTCTTAGGATTGCGTCCAATAAATGTCTACGGCAAAAACATCATAGAAATTTTCCATGCCCTTACCCATTTTATAAATCACCCATTTTTCATAAACTAACTTTCTCCCGAGGGACTCAATAATTTCTAAACCCTTGAGAGAAGGAGAGAGAGCACCGGATTAATCCCAATGGAAATAATGACCTAGAATTTGCGCAGCTATGAAATTCTCTTGTCTTTATTTTTACTCGGTCAGCGCCCACAGCCTCAGGTTGATCGTGTGCGATTTGCGATTGATTGATTGAAATAGTCGACGCCATATCCAGGAGTCCAGATTGGCGGCGGAAATAATCTCAGGCCTATCCGGACGTAATCGAGAGGCGCTACATGCAATTCCCATCGACTGAGGATCATGGGGGAACCGGTACCGTCCCCTTTCCGTCCAATGTCTCTCCAGTGCGGATAAAATTTTCGCCGTCGTCTCACTTCACAACCGGGCGTTCGGCGACACTTGTTACCGTCTCGCTCGACCGTGAATTCACGCCGTGGACACCGCAGGCGGACTTCCATCTCTACCTATTTCTCGACCCCTCCCCTCTCAATGGACCGAGTCCCATGCCATTCACCCTCCGAATCCTTCGCATCATTCGCCTCTTCGATCCCCCACACACGCGATGGGACAAGGCTCTACCTCCCCCCACCCACCCACCCCCCTCCCCCCAGTCCGATTCCCAGCCTACTGCCGTGCTGCCACTGCCATAAACCACAGCCGCCGCTTTGGGCTCCTTCTACTGATCCGATTCGCCCGGTGGACCCACGTCCCAGCTCTCCTCCACCACGGTCACCCAAACTGGCCTACCCGGCCTCTCCCCCTTCAGCATCACCTCCCGCCTGTCTGTCCTCTTGCCTTGTTGCTTTGCCTCTCCATCTCCTCCACGAACCCTCGTCCCACTATGCGCTCACGGTTCTCCGGCCACGCACAGGCCGACCGATTACGTGTGAAGTATGGGGAAGGAGAAGGTTTTCTGGCGTGAGGGAAACGTTTTCGATGGAGGGTGGTGGTGGATAGGTGCTGCAAAACTCGCACTCATGGGAAGGTGGGGGTCGGTGTTCATCGTCCGTTTCGAGAGCCGGCAGCTCTAAAGGGTGTATGCATGTGTGTGGGTGTCTGTATGTTGTGTGAGGGTGGCGGTCGGGAAGAGTTGGACGGGAGGAGAGAAGGAGATAGGGGTTGGAGAGAGAGAGAGAGGTCTTGACTGAGTGAGAGGGTTTTGGGAAGGGTGTCACGTGAGAGGGCGCAGTGAGTGAGGATGAGAAATGGAAGAAGGCCGGGCCGACGGAAGAGATATGGGCCGGGTGTCGTTTTCGGTTTTATCGCACGAAAAGGTCACGTCACAGCTACGCCATAAATATTCCGTGCGCTTACGGGAATACGCGGAGCGGACCTGAATTGATTGCTGTCGAGAGAGAGGAAAAAACTTATCGCCAGAGCGGAATTCGCCGTTTCTAATTTTTGAGTGCGTTTCATTACTTGGCGTTTAGACTTGATTATTCGATTAAAAATTGCAAATTCAACCGAGAGATGTGATGGATAAAATTATAATCCAAAAGCAGTGGAGGTATTTTGGAATCGATTCGTTAGTACGAGTGGAAGGGCTACATGAACCGTCTTGAATAATGGGAACTCAGCTGTGTGACAGTTTATTATAATATTATTGTAGTACATGACAACATTTCGAGTCGTGTATGGTAAAATGCCTTTTATAATTGAAAATATTTACCGAGTGAATGAATAATTGTCAGGGCTTAGTGCCTCTCCTGTGTCACCTGTGTGATTCTGGAATGTCACTAGAAAAACCCACGTCAATCTTTTCATTCTTTAGTTATTATTCTCTCATTTGTTTCTCAAAACTTTTGTTATTAAAATAACATGCTAAAGATGTGTGGAATGAAACGTTATAATGCCCTCTTCAAATTAATATTGTATTTATTAATTTCTTGGAAATTTTTATTGCTTCATAAATTTCCTATTCTCTGCTAGTGACTGCTTACTCTTGTGCTATCTCTTTGATTTTCATGGTACTCTATATGCTTACTTATTTCGATTTACTTCAGCAATAAGATTCTTTTCCACTTCATCAAAAAGCTTGTGTTATTTACTTATTTGTCGTCTTTGTAGCAGTTTTGTGAATAATTTCTTATTTCCACAGCTAATGAATTTCAAATTTTCCTGGTCAGGCTCAGAATCTTTCAGTGAATTAGGCTAAGAAACAAATTAATTGAAGAATGAAAAATTCATGGATTTCATAAATAAATTCAGTTTGAACTCTCGCCGTTGACGGCACTGATTTCAACATTGTGGCATTGAATTATGGATAAAAATTTATGTAGATGAATTTTAAGTGGACCGTTTCGTATTGAAGCTCTTTTCTTATCATTGAGATAATCAAGATTTTGGATCTTTGTGGGATTGAAAATGAGAATAACAGAGAATGTTAGCGAGCACATTCCGTCCATTTTATAAATTTTCTTTTGAAATATTTAACTTTATTTCAACTGATTTAGTTTACATTAAAATGCGGAGTTCTATTGGATGGGGAAATATACCCGCACTGAAAAAATACATGAATTTTTTTTAGCTCTAGTGAGCTTTATTTGCGAAATAAAAAGCTTTGGTTCTTATGAATACGAGTTTATTCAGCAAAAACCTGGTAGTAGTAAAAGAAGAAGTAGCATCAAATTGAAGAATCACAATAATTCATATTACAAAAGACCAACAATTATACTGAATGATTTTGCTACTTAACCCTAGTAACTTTTCTTCGGGTCATCGCTATGAAAGAAAGATTGCGCGGAGCCTGCAGATATGAACGAGGGATGGTTAATTATCCAGCAAACAGCGTTGAAAACGACTTGATGGAAGTGAAGCATAGTGGCGCCGAGATGCGAGATACTTAGACCTTGAAGGAAGCTCAGCGGAGTCGAGAAGAAAATAAAACTAGGAACTTCTCCGAAGGTGTTGGCATCGCAGGAAAAAAAACATTTCTCGACGGGCGTGAATTCATACGTCGGGGAGGAGAGGAACGCTAGTTGGGTACGAAAGTTATGTTTACAGAAACAGGGAGAGAGATCGAGGCATGTGGATGAGAGGGTGTGTTTAAAATCCGAGACGGTTAAGGAGTGGAAGGATGAATGGGTATGAGAGCAAATGAAGGGACGGAAGCAGGAGAGAGTTTGAATGGGTTGATGTGTCGGGAGACTGCAAGGCTGCGATACTACGTGCACGAAAAGGGATAGTGTGTTGAGCGCGTGGGAGAGGGATTAAGGGAGACCGCGTGGGGTTGCATGGAGGAGGATTCTGGCCCGAGGATGTATGTAGGCAGGTGGGAATGCACGGGGAAAGCCTCCTCTTCATTCAACAGTGCGGGCATGAAGGTTGTCCTCGGGGTGGGCGGAGAAGGAGGAAAGCGTCCAAGCAACCCTGGCGAACGAGAGCTTAAGGCTAATCCCCACCGTCCTCATATTTCACGTTCAACGCAGTGGAGAGCGTCAGGATGGGCGTGGGGGGTTAGAGGGGGATAATCTTTCTCTTCCCCGCGGCGGCGGGGGCTCGTATCAAGGAAAGGGCTTGTGTATGCTTGGTCTGAGTGGGAAGAGGAGGATGACGAAGGTATGTGTGAGCACGGAGGTGTTCCGTCGAGGCACACGGCGATGACGAACCTCTCCACTGCTCCTCTCGTCACCCGAAAGGTGGCGCGGGTAGAAGCGTAGCGCGGTCGCGGTGACGAGGGGTGATCAGGATGTCCGCTTAAATATACACCCCCGCGAGGATACACAAGAGCACCCTTTCTACGAATGAGAAGGTGAGGGTGGTAGCGAAGCCCCAGAAGACGCGTGTTTATTTCGTAAAAGGGTGCCCGGGAAGGGATTTTACGTCGAAAGGCAAAAGGAAAGGTGTTCAGAGACGGTATAGAGATATGAAATTTTTGGTTGAGAGAATAGTGAGTAGTAGTGGTATAAGAAAGGTTAATTCTAAATGGACCAATAGAATCATCATTAAAGAAGCCTTATAAAGTACTAGGGAAAAAAGATGCTGAATGAAAACTTTACGAAGTAGAAGACATATTCACGTATTCGACGCTTTCGTAGAGGTAAATGGCTCCAGCATACAATTAAGAAACTAGCAAATTATGCGAAAAAGTTTCAAGGAAAACCATGGAAAGAATGAATCAAGCAAATTATAAAGTGGCACTAAAATAATAAATAATGTGGGAATAAAGTGGTTGACTGATAGGAGAGTGAAATTGAGAGCTGGAGCAAATCAATCTTTGGATTGATGACTGCTGATGATGATTAGAGAGGATAAGCAAATGAGTTATGTCTGACGAGTGGAGAGGAAACGGTCGGTCAGTCTTAAAGCCGTAATTGGATAAGGAAGGGGTTGTTTGATGGAAAAATATGGTGCCCATTTAAATTATTTCAATGTTCATTATAATCAGTCATTGATTAAATAGATCAGTGGAAGGACGAGAGGAAATAGTGTTGTCTCCAAAATATTTTAACCCCAATTTGATGTATGCGAAAGAATTTCTTACCTCCGTGCAAGGAGTGTTTCCGAATGGAAGATGCCATTAGCCGCTGAAATACACATATTAAGTTTTTCAAAAGTTGTGCGTTAGTGTCATGTTGTTTTCTTGACTTTTGAGCCCGGTTTCGCCAAAATCAATTTTACCTAGAATATAACGGCAGAAATGTATATATCTCCGAGTTTCATTGTTGAAGGAATGTTGCCTCTTGTGGTTCCAGTTATATCGCCTTATTTATAGCAGATTGACTTCTTTATTATTATCTTTAAATCAGGCGTTCTTTCCTCCAACTTTCTTTTCAACCCACTCGGGACAAGACTTACGTATCTTAAACACATTGAGCTCGCGGCACTAATATATATATACCAGCAGAAACATTTCATAACCCTCGATAAATATTGTCGCTATTAAAATATAAAAAATAACGGCATTGACTCGCCCTTGCGCAATTGAGATTTTGCAAGCAAATAAAAAAGGGTGAGCCCTCACTGTCTTCAGTCTACAGGAGGAGTTTTCTTCAGATCTCCCCTCCGTTGTTTCTGCGAAATGCTATAACTCTTAAAAATCTTCTATTACATCATTAATTACTCTCGACACTGGGCCTTTCTCTTCAGTCTTCACTAGGTCCCTCTTCCTCTCATGGTCGTTTTCAGGTATGCTTCTGGTTATAGTATGTGTTCCATAAATTTTCTCCTAAACTTAAACGCATTAAAATAAATTTTTTATGCGTTTAAGTTTATTTATATAATATTTTTTATTTATGCGTTTAAGTTTACCCGTTCATATTTTCTGGCAGAAAATCTGTATATCCTTGTTGATTCTTCTGCTCAGTCATGTTTTATGTACTATTAGACACAGCTTGTTCTTACACATAATGTCTCTTCTCCCTCTGGGAAACTAGCTGTGATATGATACCCCTAATTTGCCTTACAGTAAAGTTCTCTTTTTTTTTCGTCTCGCTGCAATGACAGCAAGTAATACCTTCAAAATGCATTTCAATGTATTACCTTCAATAATTATCACCGAAATATTGATAAAGAAAGAAGGTACTGTTTTTCAAGCTGACCAAGAGAAACATCTGTTAATAAATAAGAATGATTTGAATTATGCAGGTTCCACAATTTATTTTGCCTTTATTTTCAACCTTGTCTTTATCTTAAATTATTTCGTAATTTGGAACCACTTTCGTTCGCCGTCGAATCGTCTTGTCAGGTACGATGAACGCCGTTGATAAAGAAGTAATTTGTGATTGATTGGAAAGATTAGTTTTTGTGAATGTTTTAAAATGGAAAATTACTCCATGATTCATGCTACTTATCACTTTTATTTACTTGTCTGATCTTACGAGGCCGATTGAAATTTCGATATCATCACGCTACACTAAGTCACACCAGGAGACTATTATTCAGAAAAGCGAAGATAATTGCTTTAAGTGCTTCAATAAAGCATTCTGCAGAAGTGAATTCTAGAGTTAATGTGAAATGGCGGTTATCAAAATCCTTATTATTATCGCAGAAGCTTTAGTGATAAAAGGTTTGAATTCTCCGTCTGGGTCTCCCTTTATCCTTTCCAGATAAGTTAAGCGATTTATCGAGTAATGTCTTCTTTTCCAGGACCATTCATTTAAATCACGAAGCCTAGCATGAAAGACTTTCCTAAAAATATCCCTCTAAATCTGCATGTCTTAGCGCAGAACCGAAATTAGGAGAGTGAGACAGAGAATATTTCCCCGGGAAAAGGAGGTCATGAGCAACTGACGAGGAGACGGAAGCGAACTTGAATGGAAGATGGAAGGGAAAAGGAAGTTGAGGGAGGATTAGGAAGGCGACGATGATTAATTAGTGCGGTAATGACGCCGGCAAAGCTGTCTCGAAAGCATCGAGCGGATTTAAAGTTTCGGAGAAGAAAAAGGCAGAAGCTGAGAAAGGAGGAGGAAGCTTATTCGATGGGCTTAGTCCGCCTGAAAAAAAGAGGCTTTTAAAATTGGATGTAAGCAAAAGGATCGTCAATCCATTTTTCCTTCCCAAAAGTTCGTCCGCTGAATGAAGGAGTTGCTGAGTGGCAACTTTTATTATAACCTCATTTTATAAATGTTTTACTCTTGAAAAAGTTATTTAAAATGCTAAATTAATTGTATAAAAATAAAAAACGTTCTAATTACGGTGTAATATTTTTTATTATGCCCTTTTAAAAGGAATATGTTGTTACATAGAATAACTAAATAAATAAATGAGCAATAGACTTAAAGGGCTGCTGCTAAAGAAGTTTTTAGGATGAATGATGCATGCAAAATTAACTTCGATCAAATTATTATTTCTAAAAGAACCTTCTATCTATGAGTAATAGAACTTTGTTCACTTGCAAAACGCAAAGATATTGAAGTTGTGAAAGAAATTCGTTGAAGATCACCTGAGAAATTTGATGTCTACGCTATGACGTGGTATTCGTAGTCATGGAGTATGGAGTTATAAATTTGATTCAATGTTGTTTTCAAATTTAACGGTTGATTTTGGGGTTTATTTCTGCGTTCCTTCCAAAAATATTATTACAGTATAACGCATGTGCAGAAAAACATATTTTCGTATCTATTTTTTCACCGTCATTGTGAATATCTGGGCTTTTCATTTCACTTCATATTGTATTTCCGAATTCCCATTCCCTTTCTCAGCTGTTCTGTTTCGCAAAAATCATCTCCTGTCCACTTGCCAATCCTTTTCAATATTGTCTTTGTATGGCATCATTCCGTCAGAGATGATGAGAGCTGGGTAAATGCCTATGATTCTCTGTCACATCAATATTCTTTGTGCAAATAACAACCTTCACTTTAAGTTGTTCCTCATAATCTATCTCAATCCCCAGTCCTCCTCGAGTGTTGAAAACCTCGTACTTAGTTCTTCCTCTTATGCGTCCACGATTCCGGACCGCTCGATGTATTGCTCCACTCTTACATTCGAATCAAAATTTCTTGTCCTCTGCACTCGGCGTCCCTGCTTATTGCACCTTGTCAATTCTTTGTTTGTTATGTCAACTAGATTATCTTTGTTTTTACGCCATTATTTTGTACGTCTTAACTAATTATTTCCAGTTATATCAAAGAATTAATAAATTACAGCAATGCATTGGTAGGGAATGCATCATTTTTGCATGCATTATTGACTTCGGTCCCTAATATTTAGAGTTTCTATAATTCTTTTTTGTTATTTATGTGGAACATACAAAATTTTCTGTGTAACTCTCGTGTGACGTAGCGTTTATGCTTCGCCTCCTATGCTAAGAAAAACGAAACAAATGTTACTTCAATAATTCCGTCTAAATGATTAACGGGATGGAAGTATTGCGACTGTAGGTTTAATGTTCTGCCTTTCGTGGTCCTGTTGAACTGTAGCAATGCACCTAACCAATACCACTGTATCGAGTCGGATCAAATATTCCTACCAATGAGATTCCAGATTATTAATTTATCCCAGGGATCGAACTGGACGAAGTATTTGGCTGAGATTCATTACGGTGCTAGTCATTATCCCGGTTCAAACACGGTTATAGGGCCTGGCAATTGCGGTGATTACCAACCCTTAAATGCCAATTAATACATCTCTGATTGATAAGCACGATTTGTAATCATCATCTAAGATGCCATTACGTGATTGATACGATACTGAAAGGGAAAAATTGGATAGAAGGAGGGTCCATTTTGAAAGTTGTTTCATTATAAATTTCGGTCTTCAAATTGCTAATAGTGTTTGGAAAAGTGCGAGTCATTTCTCATCATCATCTGAATGGTCTTGAAAATTCAATTATCTGTTTACCTTCCCCCCCCCTGGGTAAATCTAATCACAAAATACTATGGGATGTTTTTTGCTTGTTGTGTGCGAGGAGCAATTGTTTTTTACCCAATGGCGTACCATATAGGTGATTATAAAATAATAATATGTATTAGGTTTTTCCAGGAAACCGATTTCTACAATTATGAATACAAATCCGGAGCAAGTGTGTCATTCTCTTCTAACAACGTGTCATTATTTTTCTCCTTTTACGTATACAATCGTATTTATTTAGTTTAAGTGTTACTCACTCGCTTAATTTTTGCATTATTCCATCGTCAACGATTTGGCCAGCATCTGCGCTGAACTGTGGGAATTTATTCAAATTTTTCTCCGTTTGCATTGGCACCCAAGCCAAATTTTCGCGTAATTATCTAGGCATGTGTGACTCGTAAATATTTTTGGGTCAGCTCGTTCGACCCGTCTCTCAATTCATACTCAACGGCATTATCAGCTGCATCGTCTATGTCCTCGATTGCCTATTCTCTTCTGCTCTTATGGCGTCACTTGCATCCAACCTCATGTGATTGACAGTGACGAATGCATTTGTGAGCTCGAATGACCGTTGATTAATGATTCAGAGAAGTGAAGAAACTTTCAGTGCCAAAAAGAAGCTCAAGCATATTTCACTGCGGATATGTTTCGACATTGTTCTTATTTCATGTGGGATTCTTGTTTGAGAGTCATCGCACCTTTATATCCTTTATTTTCCATTTTTGCCCCCACCCGTCATCTTACTCTCATCGTGCATCTCTACCTCATTTGCCTGCATTCCCAGTAGCGACTCGTCCCAATTCTCTTTTGCCTCTCTGAGGTTCATTAACCCTTAGGATCCCTATAAATCGCTTGATCATGGATCCATATGTGAAATCAAATCATTTCTATCCTAATTTTTATATTTTGATAGTTATCAATCAAGTGGCGCGGAATACCGGAAAAAACGCTGTCCATCGTAGGTTCGAGGGCCTACCACATCGGGTACACGAGTTGACGTAGAGCCACCATGGCGCGCGGCACGGCGGGGCGTAGTACCACAGAGTATGATTATTCTATGGTAGCACGCATAAATCCTTACAAGAAATAAATAAATTTCTTTACATCTTATTTTCATTTCCTCCTCCCTTGTTTTATTGAAAGTGTCTGAAATATATATCGAAAGTTATTTAAAGCTCGGCCTTCACGAAGTCACAGGTTTCATGCACTCTCTTCAATATCAAAATAGCCAAAATATATTGATGTTCGCGTGAACTAGTTGCATTTAATATTTTTGCTCTTTATCAAATTGTCTCTTTAAATGCTTAATACAGACTAACCTGATTTCTGATTTTCCTCTCTTCTCTGCCTCTAGCTAAAGCGAGCGGTGCCCGAAGAATTTTTAAATAAGTTGAGTTTAAAATTGGGACATATGTTGCGTTCAGGTATTTTACTCTGCTGTGTATCCATTCAAAATGAAAGTGATAATTTTATTCAATTTCACCTTATACAAAAAATTCCATTATCATTTCTACTTCGTAGATCGTAAATATCCCGATATTCACTCTTGTCGTGAGATTTAGCCATTAGGAATGAGGCCTAAGTAGACCCGTGAATTCCATGCTGAATAAATCCTGCAAAAAATCTCTCTGTTCTAATTTCACGTTGTTTCTGTTCACTTCTGATTTTCGAGTGTGCCCTTACGAAGACTTCAAGCAGTTGGTACCACTTGAGGTGACATCCATACGGTCGAATGAGAATTTCATGCTCAATCACTCTTTCACAGCTTTTGCGAAGCATGCAATCTTAGTATTTGTTAATTCATGTCTTAGACATGGCATTATCACAGGGCATCTTCAAACACTTGGTCATTGTAGTCAGTGTGTTTGTATTCTCATAGCTTTTTGTAATCAACATGATAATATTATATTCAAGATTTTCATTAACCTAGAAAGACTAAAAGACTTTTTTTCTGCTTGTGATCTTAATTTTACCATGGAAAAGCTTTGGTTGACTTAGAGTCTATTTCATATCATTTATTTCTTGTAGTTCCATTCCCTAGTGCTTACTATATTTTTCTCCTCATCCATCACAGAACCAGGTAGCGTGTGAGTGCAGTGGATAAGGTTTACGGCTACAGAGTAGAGGGTTCCATGTCCTGATCTAGGTGATGTATCTGGTCACCCACTCCTAAAATATAAGCGGTGTGATTTCATAGATAAGAGAACCTCGTGGGGAACTGGTGACGACAATAAACAGTTGACAGAGGGAAAATGCCCCCCATGATAGCTGTGTGAATTTCTCTCGGCAGCACAAGGTGTGATTTTATTTCAGTCTGTTTTTAGTATCTTTCAGGTTGATCACCTAGTGAGTTACTAGGGAGTGAATGCTTATTTAAAATTCGAAAATCTCATACAATTATAGAGCGAGCAATTTAACCCTGTTGTTGATTCTCTTTAGGTGAAACGTCTGCCTTGGCAAATAACATTTTTTCTAGAATCTATGAGTAAGTGCATTTACTACTGATAGATGGTACGTATCAAGTGTTTATTTCAATCTGTTTGAAAATGTTTCTGGTTTTGCATAGCGGCATCACGGCTGACTATTAATTGTGGAATAGGCATTTACTGATTCAATTTCGTCCTTTCTGTCTTCCTCGCCAGCTCCTCATTTCTCGCTGCGCGTGTACCTCCTGAGTTCATTATCCGAAGACGTTCCCTTCGCTCATTTAGTCCCTTACACATTTCTTTCTGCCTTCGCTCATTATTCTTGTTCCCTTACCAGTTGAATATCCGAGGGAGTGAAGAGTCTCGATATCGAACCAATTAATTCGCTGCTAAAGAGTGAGAGTTGAGTCGGGAGGATGTTTTTTCGCTCTGCCCCGAAACGCCAAGTCATTAAATCTTCCCTCCTCCATCCGAATGCCTTCTCTCTGATACGTCAGAGCATTAATTTGCGAGGTATATGATCTACAGTTATTCTCAAGTAGGGTGGAAAATTTGCAATTCCCCATTTCATTTTTAGAATGTTATCATTCTAGTCAGGCGGTATTTTGTGGGCAACGGCCAGCCACAATGGAAACATCGGTCACCGATCAGTCCCCGAAGTTAAGCATCGTTGGGCTCGGCTCGAATTTGGGGGAATCCTGATTTCTATCCTATTTGTCCGAGTGCTGTTGCCTCTGTCTGCAAGTCGCAGACAGTATATGCGAAATAACCTGTGCCGTTGAATCACGTTAAACTAAAATACTACTATTAGTACGTTATTTTGTGTTGGGTAGAGTGTTTTGTGTTTTCATGAAGATAATGTAAATAGTGCCGAAGAAAGGAGGATACAATTGTGATTTTACTTTCAAAGAAAAGGCAACGGCGCACTTAAAATTTGTACATAATGCATTGGCGCTACGAAAACTAGCAGGTATGTTACCCGCCCCTGTAAGTTCACCACTTTTTCCAGAACATTCAATAAAATATATCGTAAGGTACTACACATTGATTGTCTCAGTTGTAATCACCCTTGTCTCAAATCGCAGGATTTCAGACTTCCGCAGGGGCCTATACGGATGAAGATGGTGAAAAGAGTTGACGTATGAGATGCTGAAAGGTCTCAGCCAAGTCTTTCACCACGGCCTGTTGAAGGCCGCGGTGGAAGGATAATGGGTGACACATGGGTACACGGAGGAAAAGAGGGGGCTAGGTAGAGGGGGCTAGGCTAGATGTGCCATGAGCAGACGTTGAAGGTACTTCGATTTGGCTAAATTGAATGCGTGGATCGATAGTTCCTACTTATGGTTAGTATTGAAATGCTTAGCATGCATTTTATACTATTTTCTGGGCCCGAAATTTATCTCCGATCACGGGACATTATTCAGTAGTAACTGCTGGATCGTGTAAGCGTAAAACCTCTTCGGACTGCTTTAGCCTCTTACAGTACTGCGCGAGCTTTGGGTTTATCTAACAGGGGTACTAACCTCTAAGATTAGGGATTTGCCAGTAAAGAGACTGACAGTGGAATGCATTTCATTCCAAAGATTTCTTCCGCTTCTGAAATAAATTAAATTTATTGTCTTCCCCACTAGAGTAAATACTTTATTTTAGATTTCGTTTCCCGCTGAAGAGCTTCCTCGAGATTACATCTGATGCCACTATCAGAGTAGTTACATTATTTTTCTGTTATTTCAAGTCAGGATTTAGGTATTGAGGTTTCTCATAGAGGTACCTAGGCTCAAAATGTATCTAGGTCAAGCGTTATCAACCAACCACCATTATCATTGAAGTTAATTAAATGTATCTCAATTCGAACGCCGTTGTTACAGGAGATCAATGTGGCAGACCTATGTTGTTTCTCTTTGTAATCCGGGTAATTTATGGTTAATTCGGAAAAATTTCCCTAGAACATTGTTTCTGTTTATATTCCGGGGTTTATTTATATGGATTTCCCTAGAACATCCTATTCTTATTACCTAGCATTAAAATGTGTAGGAATAAGTACGAGAATTGTCTCCCTGATTCATCGACCACTTTAAAGTGCAAGAAACAAATGCAACAATATCTGTCACCAAGTTTTAGCCGAATCTAATTAAATCTATATTTTTTATATTTTACTTAACTGAAAATTTCTCTTGGGAAACATAAGCATTGCTTTATGGAAGTCGACACGCTTCAACCTATTCAGTTCCATTCTTTGCCGCATTCTAACTGTGGCGTGCAAGTGCAGGGAAGGAATCTCTAACGTCGCATCGGAACTGGAGAGCGAATGACGCCTTACTGGATGGAATACACAATTGTCGTCATTCATTCGTGATAAATTAAGAAATAGCGATTAAAATTTGCTGATAATTAATCCGTAAGATTTCTTGAAATATTTTAATCAAATCATGTGTGCATTTAGTACGCTCGGTTGCATGCGCTTGCCTCTCCCTTCAACTTGTTCGGAAATCGGCTCCCGTGTTTTTATTTCATACGTTCGGCTTTTGGCAATAAGGGAGGGAGAGAGAGAGAGAGAGACCGATCGTTGAGAAAAACATTTTGAAAAACGAGGGATCGATGGAGTGAATTTCGTGGCGTACCGTTTCTCAAAAAACCTCTCCTCCCAATCATTCCGTAAGAAAAATTAAAATGTAAAAAAATGAGATTTTTTGTCAAGCGTGCTCTGAAATTTTAAAGAGGAACTGGAGTTCCGAGACCTCGCCTTTAGCCGAATCACTTGTTGTCCCTCTCTCTCTGAACCCCCGCAGACGTCACCTCCTCGCTCCCGTATACTCCTCACTCCCTTCCTCCCCATCTCCGAAAACACCGACACCGCCTGCCACCCACCATCCCCCATACTTTAGGGGCGTACACCCTTCACATCTCCCCACCCCTGGCCTTCCAGTCTCTTCTCTCTAACGCTTCTTCCTCCACCCCGGGAATTCAGCTGTGCTCAACATTTTTTTTCCATGCATTCGTCGCGGACCAGCAATTGCAATATTTCTCGCCAAGCGGCGAGCATCCATTAAAAAAAACTCCGCTGCTTTAAAAACGTGCGAGTGGTATGTTTCTTTGATTAAAATTTTTCTCTCTCCTGGCATTTCGAAAACAAGCCGCGCCGTAATAAAAGCACCGTCGAAAATTCAACACATTCAATTCATTTGAAATGCTAGCTCCAATTCGGTGAATTATTTCGGTTATAAAATTTCTGAAGGCGCCCGAGAAGCGTGGAATTGATGAATAATTGTTTCGATAGGAATATCACACCAATCTGTGTCAATATTTTCAATCAAAATTTCGGTGCAGTTTACTTTGTCTACCTGTGACTCTCTAGTTGCCCGCAATTTACGCCTGCTAGATGTTGGTTATTTATCTTTCTCTGTGATTAAATTCTTCGCTAGCTTTCCCGGGCATTTCGCTGTATTAATTTTCTTCGTTTAATTTCACCAACTTCTCGTTCATATCTTGTACTTTTTCCTGATAACTTGTCTCTGCCACTCTTTTCAATCCAGTGGTGATGAATAATTTTCCAATGGTTTTGGTCAAAGTTGGTGGATGCCTTTTTTAGTATCTTACATGTTGTAAAATTTTTTGTGCTATACCATGTCTTTCCGTCAGTTCTTTTCTCCCTTCCATCGTACCTACTATGTAGCTAGGAGTAGAGAGTAGCTAGTATACGTATTTAATGCATCAACTGAATTAGCTTATCGAATGTTTCCATTGCCAAGCACCATTTTCCGATACCGGTTGCTCGTAATTCTCTGTCTTGAAGGAATTATGAATCTTTCGTCGTTAACTTCTCCAGAAATAGTATTGAACAAGGGGCTTATTTCTGGAGGAAGCTTTGAAATGTTAACATCATATTTGGGACTATAATTGTCAATACCTTAGTATGTTCCTGATCTCGAACAGGCGAACGATTAGCTTTGGGCTCCTTTGAGAGGTGGACGAAAAGAACTTATGTAGATGGCCCATGGGGAGATCGGACTGGTCTGCCCACATACTCACGACTCAGTCGAGGTTAATGAGTATGAGGGCGATGGATCAAGTAAGGGTCAATGACTTAGGGATAAAAAGAATCCCAAAGTGTTGTAGGTCGCTACCTCCGGTCTCGCGATAATGGATAGATGACTGTGGTAAATGAGATGGGGGCTGCTTAGTAATCAAGGGTGGTACTACCCTTGCCAAAAACGTAATTTATGGAACCCGTTATGGTACTAATAATACAGTAGCATCGAAAATTACTAAGTATTCCTTATCCTCGTCTTGAGCACATTCCACAAAAAAACGCCGTCATCTATCGCCATACAATCAGGAAGAAATCTATGGCGATAGATGACGAGTTAACTTAACCATGCTGGAAATTTTGTTGAGGATACAATTTTACTTGCGTGCACATAATCATGCTGAGTATTTCTTTGAGATGAGCCAGCAATGACGCTTCCAGGAATCTTCACTTCAATGATTCAAGAAAGTTTTCGAGTAAAACCTCACTTTAAAATTATTTTCGGTGGAATGCGTCCCACTCATTCCCGCCGTCAGACACTCCCATGTCTCTACGGATACTTGTAATTTCTTTACGGATAAAACTGGGCTCCTTGAAAGCCGGTCACTTTTCGAGCACCGCTTTAGGTGCTACATCCTCCGGCATGCCCGAATTTCTTCGTCGTCGTCTATTCCCGTCGCGCTTCCGATTCCGTGTCTTCCCAATTTTCCCCAGGACTCCTCGCTTATTCCCGGTGAGCGATCCCAACCCACAATCTCTCCAAGACCGCTCCCGCATTACCTGATTCCCTGCCACCCTCTCTTATTCCTTGTGCAACCCCTCGCACCTCCCTCTTCCTCTCTCTCTCTGAAAAGGAACCAGACTCCCGCTGTTTGAGTGACACTTTCTCATTTCTAAAAGAGAAGCCGCGGGCGAGGAAGGAAGGAATGGGTGGGCGTTGGGGGGGGAGGGGAAAAGTAATAGAGGAGGGGTTGCCGCCTTTTGGGGGAGAGAGAATGACTGAAGGGAGCCGCGGGAAAGTTGTTAGTAATTCCACGTTCACTCTGAATTCCAGCCGACCATCTTAAGTGGAAAACACCATGTGATCGCACTGTCGTAAATTTATCTAACGTATCTGCGGCGGTGGACTTGGGTTCATAGGCCATCCAACCGATTAGGTCATGTCGCACGGTCAAAGATTTCAATCCTTAGGCAAATAAACCATATATGTCAAAGGTGGGAATCGTACTAACGACCACTGAGTTGTAAAGCCGGTTAGAAACGTTGCTGCCGCGGTTGGTGTAACTTTTTATTCCTCTCACTCCCAGTTCTCACAGTTGTAAGCACCAAAACCGTGTAGGAAGCTGGAAAAAAGAGCAAGCAATATGATCATCTGACACGGACGAAAAGAAGAAGGACTTGGTTTTTCCCAGTGAATAAGTTGAGAGAGTCGTTTGCTTTTAAAAACATCTTTGATGTTGCGTGACTTATGAGTGTGGGATTTCTTCTTTCCTCAAGTTTGATGCGAATTCAGGAGACGGCAACTTGGAATTACGGAGAGTCCATTGGTGACGGAGTGCACTCGACGATAGCGTAAACGAGGTATAAGTTGGGATAAATGGAGCTTAGCTTTCAAGGTGTTGAAGCAAGCGCAGATATAAATACATCAGTGAACTTCTGAGTACACAGAGGACAATGAATGGAACGACGTACACAGGCAACACGTCGATAATCTGCCGGTAGATAGCATTCTGTAGTAACACCCTAGCGTCGGCTTAATTTTTTTTATATTTAAAAAATTCGTCCTAGCAACATGCTTATGAAGGTAAGCTTTATATCGCGAAGTATTTCGCACAGTGTTTCAACCCGAAGGTTGATTTTCATAGGTGAGAGTAGAGCTCACCTCATACTAACCCATTGGCGTGTGAAATTTACACATTCAGGGTAGGTGGGCCAGTTCATTTTCCTGGGCCACCTGCTCTTTTCTACGAAGTTCTGACAGTTAGACAGTCGATCCGCGGGGATTTTCGGAAGGGGTGTCCGGAGAGGCTTCTCTCGGATTTGAACCCGAGACCTTCCGGTCGGTAGCCCAGCTCTCAACCCTCTAGGCCACCACGATCCCTCGCGAAATAATTAAAAACTTAAATATATTCATGTTCGTCGCCTTTTCCAAAAATAAACTGGAATCGAGGATATGATTATCGGAGTTCTTTTCTTCTCTAACACACTCCAGCGCTCATCAACAATGCTACGGGTCTGTTGTGAAGTGCGCCACCTAGTGCACATGGTGTCAGGGTCTGAAACGAACGGAAAGCAATTGCGCCGGTGCACAGTGGGCGGAATGCCCAATCTAGGCGGAAAAAAATATTATTTTCTAATTTTGTGCGCAATATACACCATTTCATCATTCATGTCAAATTATAAGTAAAAGACATTAACTAACACTAAAATGTGAAGTATAAAGTCGCTAAAAACTCCATTTTAGCTAATTATTCATCTTTTACGGTGGTAACGGACAAGGCCAAAACTCACGGGTTGGCGATAGCAACGTTCTCTGCTAGAAAACGGAACTTCCTTTTGCTTACCCAGGCATTGTGCATATCTCCAAAAATATGTATTCCAAAATCCGAAAATTGAAGGGTCTTTAGTTTGCGGGAGGGAGGCGTTTTATGGCGGTACGTGTGACCGCGTGCGTGCGACTAACAAAGGAACTTACCGCGCTTACAGCTAACACCAGCCTCCACGAATTCAAGCCGTTCAAAGTTAGTTCGTTGATTTTGACTGAGGTGGAGAAGAAATAACAGAATTCAGATTTGAAAATATTTTAATTTATGCCAGTAGGTCTTGAAATCATCCGACTGAGAAAAACCAAAATGGTAAAAATATAGAGGTTACAGCATAATATTAAAAAAATTCAAATAAAGTAAGATGGTATAAAAATATACTATCAATTCGTCCAAGCGCTAAAAAATAGCAAAATACCTATTTGAAATACATTTAAAAGATTGCAAAAAGTTCAATTAAAATTAAATCATGAATGAAAATTTTTGCTCTCAGTTTGCTCTGCATCAGAATGATAACTATAACAACTTTATGACCAAGTTATGACTATTCATAGTCAGACATTTCGCTTTCACTGCAATCACCTTTCTCACTTTCTCCAGGGTTCAACACAGCTGGTTCTTTCAACAGTTGCAAAACTTCAGCAGGTATTCCGTTTTTCTTCTTTTTCGTTTTTGGACGGATGAATGAAATCACAGGATCCGAAGATAATAGCAACATATTGAAAGCATCCTCAATATTTGCGGAGCGAGAAATCTTCCTAGCATGCCTGCTCCTGAATTTTTTAAAATACTTGTTTCTTGCCTCCTGTGCTTCTTCTGACAATTGTCCAATGGGAAGAATGGCTGATTCTATTATTGAAGCGCCATGAATGAGTACTTTGTGGACACTTGCAGGCATGAAGTACCAGGGGTACAAACTTACGTAAAGTTTTGCAGTATCAAAAGCATACATATTGAATCTATCCGAATCAATAGAAAATCCAGTAGATATGGTTTTTAAAATTACTCCAAACCGTTGTACTAAATTTAGATTAATACCAGTTATTTCAGACGAAATTTGAGGATTTTGGAAGAAACGTCTCGCCGTATTCCCGTCATTTGCCGTTCCACTGCCTCCAGGATTAGGGTTATCCACGAGGAGACCCATTTCTAGGCGAAAACGTTCTTTTATTCGATTTTTATTCCTAACGAAAGAGGCCTTCTCCTCTGCTGTCCTCACTTGCCACTTCTTTACTTCAAGTCTATATGAAATATGTAATAAGCACTCAAAAAATCGAATCCATGCGTGAAGTATCGAAAGTCCGAAGCGATAGGTGGCTGGGTCCGATTTTTTGTCCTATAAGACTCAATTTGGTTCATTTGGGTGGGCTTCGCCCCACACACGTAGCACGTTTGGGACGAACTTCCAGTCACAGCACTGCATACATTTCCATCCACCATCACTAGATGTGATATCACTGAATGTTCTGCTCCACTGATCCTCATGTACTGCGACTTTGTCAACCCGATCTCGATAAGAAGCGCTAACGCTTCCTCCCCAGTGTATGGTATTGGAGGTAATGGGGGTGATTTGGAGGCTCTTTTTACTTTGGTAGCCCGACGGGAAGTAGTTTGGGTAACTTCTTTTACCACAGCTGCAGCGTCCCGTTTCCCAGAAGAATGAAGGGTATGCTGGGCCGCGAACACGATTTCTTCTTCTGTATGCGATTTTATCAAAGGCTGCACTTTGGCCCGTTTAGCTCTATCAGTACATTGCTCGAACACTTTTTTGTGTATTCCCTTTGAAGTTGATGGCTCTGAATCTACGCTAAAGCTAATGTTTTAACATTTTTCTGTCACTTTTCTAGGCAGGAGCAATGGTTTTTGAAGCCACGTACGGTATTTAGTCAGAAAATAATCATATCTTCTTCCACTTTTTTTTTCAAACGTCTGGAATAATTGTGAAAAAAATTCCTAATAGCTACACTAATACACTTCTTTGCATCGTTTTCAGTCTCATTTAACTCGAATTTCTTGATCAAGTAACCCGTTTATGTATCTTTCGTCTCGTTATTGTCGTGAAGAAGGCTACATAGCTCTCCGTGCGTCACGACAGCCCTCTCTCTGCATGACGCCTGAAAAAGCACGATAACTTTAGTTCCGCACGTTTCCGCACCAAATCCTTTAATAGCCTTATTCTACAATACATTCTGAAGACACTCTCACTTAAATGAGCTAGACACCGCTAGAACATTTTTTTAAAAGTCAAACCAAACATGAGATATCTAAAAAAAATCACGTGTTTTTGCAATGGTTATTTCAAAAAGCCATAAAAAATTGAAAATGGGCATAACAATAATATTTATCATGATAAATGGTAGAACACACTCTGAAAATTATAATTCAAGTCCCTGAAATATGCCTTGTGCATTGGTCGCCTAACTGCATGCTCTTTACGTCACTGCCAAAATGCAACTGAGCCCGGTCTGAAATTCGTCTCCGCAGAAAGGGTGTCTTTGAATGGCCCTAACGGTGCTATTATGCCGAGAGTAGTGACCCCAAGGGCGAAAAAGGGTGCTCCCACTATCCAAGGATAAGACCGACGCCAAAAATTGTCTCAACTGTAAAGTCGGTTTTTCGACTTTTTTCCGCCTAGATCCTGGATTCCGCCCACTGTGCGGTGTGCTGAAAAGTGTTCTGCAGACTGAAGCGAATGGAAAGCACCCGAAGTCCCGTCAAAAGTAGAAGCAGAGTTATAAGAACGTGGGAGCCTAGGAATGGGGAACGCCCGGAAGAGGAAAATGAGCTCTTGGACGGCGGAGGGGAGGAGGGGGTAAATCTAGGAGAGGGGAATGATGAGTTGGTCCACTTTTTGTGGGGAGGGAAAAGAGAAGAAGAGAAAGGTGAGAGTGAAAAGTTGAAGGGTTTTTCGATGAATAAATGGAGAAACATTGTATAAATACATAAAAATGGAAAACATCGTAGACATTCGGAATTTATACTGAAGTCCGAACTTAGCGTAATACCTTGTTAAATGAGTTAGCTTTTCACTTTTCTACCGAAAATTATGGTGAGAGCAGCCTGGAGTTACTGTCGATAACGAAGAATGAGGGAGATCGTGTCTTAACTGGTTTTTCTAATATGTTCGATGGTGTTGTAGGCTGTTGAGTACCGTGGGGAGATGGACGAAAGTAGTTAAATTTCCAACCATTTCGTTTACAAACGTTGTGGTACGCAGTCAAGCGCACGGGTGCGAAAAGTTGGTAACATAGTTAAGCGCGTAGATCGGCTACGTCAGTACTTATGATAGTACAGAAGCTGAGGAGGGAGGAGGTTGAGGAAGCCGGTTTACAGCGAGCACACCCCACCCTTCGCACGGAAAAGGGGGATGAGCTCATGACCGGTGGATGGCAGAGTGGGAAGGGGCTATTTGAGGAGACACGGCACGGTGGTGCGGGAAAAGAGAAAGATATAAGAGGGTTGAAATACACTTGAGAGGGCGTTGCCGGTCCTCGTGCATGGAGAGGGAGTGCGGCAGGAATAGGCTACTTACTTTGACCAAAGCAAAGAAATAGCATTGAGTTTCAAATTGATTTTAACTGTTCGATTCCACGGGAAATAACATCAGGTAATTATATTTAACTGAGTAGAAAACGTTAACATCAATTCCATTATTGTTTGGCAATTCGTGCAACTCCACAGGGTTTTGTATCATGTTGCATAGCGAATAGGAGAGCTGTTGACTGTTATGAAGTCTTGATAAGATATTCAACGTGGCAATTTAAAGGAAGAACATTTATTTTTGAATTCCTTTCTGAACGTTGATTAAACTGTACTTAGTTATAGTATACTATTTCATGAAAAGAAGCGAAAGTTGACTGGTCAAGATGGCGGAATGTCGTCAAAGCGAAGTCCTTCCTCCTTGGAGAGATAGTGCTAGAGGGATAAGGAGGAAGTGAGTTGAAATGGTGTGGTGGGGGAAAGAAGGGGCGGGGGAGATGGTGGCGACCGCGGCGTAATGAATTGCGTGGGAATCAAAAAGAGGAGGGAAGATGGTGTTGAGCTGGCGAGCGGTGGAGGGTGTGGGCAGAATAAGGGGAAACGGAGTGAGGCTTGCAAAGGTGGGTAGGGGTTAAATTGAGGGAAAGCGCTGATGTGCGCGGGTGGGAGGGACTGTGTGCACCAGGGGACTTGTTCAGGAAGGACTTGACCTCTACAATGATGAGGACGTGACTAAACAGTCTCGACAAATCTCATCTTGCAAATTGCATTACTTGAAATTTTCGAGGTTGTGATGTCAATAATCAGTCATTTTCAAGGTTTGGAAATAACGAAAACATCCTGAACAGGGGGCCAAGACACTCTACAATATCAAAATACAAATAAAAAACGCACGCTTCGTCTAAAGCAGTGTTTCATAAACGTTTTTGAGTCGCCGCCCCCTTGGTTCCACAAAACGCCCCCCAACCGTGGTCTCTAAAATCATACTAGACTACCAGACCAAATCAGGGAGATTATAAAAATAAATTTAAAACAATTATGATAAAATTAATGCATATTTCAAATACAATAGATTGATATTTTTTTGATCGTAGGACATGTATGATACCATTCGGTCAGAATCCTGCCTCCAGCGCCCCCATGCCGCCTCTTGTTACCTATCGCCCCCTCCCTAGATTATGGCACCACCCCCTAGCGCCCACTTTAGGAACCACTGGTCTAAAGTTATAGCGATGGAACAAAGAGTGCTACACAGCTGGTGGAAGTACGAGTTTTGGGGGGGCCGCTAGAGACTCGGGAGGCTACACGCTACGCTTAGATCACTTGAAAAGTTCAGATCAGGCGAGTTTCGCGATGACGCGGAGTATGTTATTTTAACTCCGCGCTATACCTCTAGAACTGACAAAAGTGAAAAAATAATAGATGTAATTACTAAACCAAGAGGTGCAAAAAATCCTTCTCTCCACGCTCCATAAACATTGAAAATACAACATAAACAGAGAGAGGCACTCAGACACATTTCATAGCGTAACATAATAACTCAACTTATAATTTAGTTTCGTCTATTCTCTCTTCCTATTCCTTTTTCCCTCCCCTTTTCCTTTTCGTGGCTGGTGTAGCACACGCCTGCGAGGCGTCTCGCAGGGTAGTATGTAGATGTAGACACTCAGGGTGGGGTGAGGGCGAGTGGAGGTGCGAGATGAAGCGTCCGACGAAGACTGCGGGAAAAATAAAAGAGTCTCCCCGCGTGGGGGTCTTCTCCTTGCGGTTCCTTTTCCTCCCCGGGCGTCCCCTAGCCTTCCTCCAACACCTGAAAAGGTGAAATGAAAAGGGTTTGTGAAAGAGATAAAAGGAGAGCGGGGCGCGCGCTTTCAGGGAAAAAGGGGGTTCGTCGCGTCTGGGGGTGTAAGTCCGTGAAGGTGTGTGTGTTGTGATAAATGAAGAGAGAGAGAGAGAGAGAGATTGTGTGAGGGAGCCTTGTGTCTTCACACAGTCTCAAGATAAACAAGTGGATGTTTGCAAACGTTATGTCGTGTTTAAAGAGATGAGGGTGCGGAGGCCTCCTCCCCCACAAGGAAGCGCGCAACACGCAAAAGCCCTCTCGCCCATTCTGAATTCCATCGGCTGAGATTCAAGCCTAAAGGGGATGAACTTGTCTCCGCGGTTGTGGTTTATTTTTATCGTCACTTCACGGTTTCATATCTTCGTGGTAGCGTTGATTTCCTGCCGGGTTGAATCATTCGGCCGTGCAACACGTATCTTTTTGCTACACATTTATTGGTGTTAGTTGTTGCATTATATTCGTTATTTTAGTGAATTATTCACTTGTGAATTCACCACGTCCTTAAATTTCAGCGACTTTTATCCCTCACAATCTTTTGGCAATTATTTTTACTTTTGTGAAATGAAATTGAGCTTTGATTTATTCCTCTCTCCAAGTTCGTTTGCATTACACGGTATCAGTATTCCTAATAGTTACGGCTGAAGAGTGCACCACGGTATTATTTCTTTGGGTTTGAGTGATGAGAGTAATGTGCCTTTGCAGTAGCTATGAATCCATGAGGTTTCTCATTTAATCACCGATGCATTTGTTTGTCTTTAACAATCCTGGTAGACGCATTATTTCTCGCTTAATCATCATTCGAAATCGTATGCTAATGACATTTTCATTTATTGCGTACCGATTAAGAAATAGTCATTCATGCACCTCAGTCGTAGGAAGAAATGAGGTAAAGGAATAAGTGTCAGCATTTACGGGTGATAGGTAAAGTAAAGGTGCAAATTAAATCTTGTGGAAATGCCTTTGGATGCCAAGCTTGAAATACTTCAAAGGTTTCGGCAATTATTCTTTTGAAAGCGACACATTCCCTCGCAAAGCATTCGTGTGTGTTCCTGTGTCCTATCTTTCCTCATACTGATTGTGGGGAGAGACACGTATTCTCATCTCAGACTCCTATCGAATGAACGAGCGCCGGGAGATATTTCAACTCCAGATATCTGTTGCACGGAATCATTGTTCTGTGCCTCCGGGCGCTTTCAATAACAGCAACAAATACCGCCCGCCCTTAATTCCGACATGCGAGAAAATCATAACATTCCGCAATAAAACTAGAAGCGATCCTCTCTCTCACAGCGAGATATTGGGATCGCAAAACGTTTTTGGTCTCCTCTCCCGTACTGCCGCGGCCCAATGGGCCCGAGCACGGTGCCGATGGATGGGGAGACTGCGGGATATCTTTCAAAGGGGTGCCCTCTCTCTTTCTGTCTCTCTCTGTCTCTCTCTCATACACACGTATGTGTTGCGGGAGGGATGGTTTCGAAGCGGGGAGAAAGGAGGAAATATGGGGTTGGGGCGGTGAGTGTGTGGGAAAATTAAGGGAGGGGCGCGCGTTGATTGAAAACGGGAGGTCGATCGCGGCCGGTTGTTTCCTGAGAGAAGTAGATGACTGTGTGGCCCTCCACTAGGGCCATTAATGTTTTACCGATGCAATCAAGGGCAGCAGAAGTGGGAATGGAATGAGACGGGCAGACGGGAGCGATAGAGAGCGCGGTGAGAATTGGCGGCGGGATGAAAAAGAGGCGGCGCAGGAGGTTGTTGTGCGGAGGAGAGGGGATGGGGATCGGAGGGGGAATTGGCGGCGGAAGTGGATAAAGTGGAGAGGTATGGAATAAATGGATAAAAGGAAATCGGGGTGCGTGTAGGGAGAGAGAGAGGGCGAGGAAATACTGTAGAAAGGAAATACCTACCTACCTACATCCTGGAATAGACTGAGGATACTGTGATGGCATTGGGAGTAGAAGATTTACTTTTTATATTTAAAATGCTTATGCGTTGAAAGCGATGTATAAATGTCACTAAAGCATAAGAGGTATGCAAAGATAGTATGGGAGAAGTGCAAAAGGGTAGTATTGAAGAAATTATGAAAATGGAGCCATTTTTCTAGGCCCAAAACCGAGAACTATCCTTTTTTTGCTGCGTCTATCCCGGAAAAGGAATGACGTGATGGATACAGTACTTTTGACAACGTTCTCCTCAATAAACTTGCCAGAATTTGGAGATCTTTTACATTGATTAAATTTTAATTACATTTAATTGAGGTTTTAATCTCAGAAATAATCCTATATAAATATTATTCGTCATTATTAATTGCGATTGTCTCTGTATCAGCAGTTATTATTTTTCTTAAGTCTCAAAAAGAAAAATTTTCAACTCTTATCGTTCCTCATGTATTCCTGTTGGTTTATCTATAATTGGATTGCATATAAATCATATTTATAGGAAATATGACAAGTTTTTTTCTCTCATGACATGCCTGTTTTGGATTCTATCATATTCCAGTATGTAGTATTCTTTTGACTTCGCTTGAAGTGTTCAAGTCACGTTTCAGTATATCACGCTGTAATTGTATTATAAAAATACATTTTTCAATGCTGCACTATGCTCCATTTTATTGTCCCCAACGAACGTACAATTCCATGAATTTAGCTGGATGTGCAGTAAATTTACAGCTATGTTTCGAATGAAATAGTGATAGGTGGATCATTAGTCGTGGCTGCATCAAAGAAGAATACTGTAGTTCACTACTGAGCAGTTTTGATAGTATCGGGGTAAATCAATACAATTATATATTTAGATTTATAAAAATTCTGAGGTATCATTTTCATAAAAGAGATTGTGCGCTTATACTAGGTATGATGAATGCGTTATTCGGTTAAATTGGTATTAAATACTTGGTAGCTTTTATTGACAATTCAATATGGCCGCAATTAGTTATTGTCATTGTTTTTATAGATTATAATTAATCTTCTCCGAAGGTATAAGGCAAAAAGACTACAACTATTGCAGTCTGCTGATTAGCCATCACTGGGTTTTAATAAATGGAGGAGTTCAATGCACTAAACGGCGTCATAGATGCCGGAACTGTTAGTTTTTACTCCTTTGGCATAAATTGTTGAAGAACTCTAGAACCTGTTTCAATTAAATCATGGCCATATTCCACATGGTCCAACATCCTTACGATTTTCTATTATGGTTTCCCTCCATGTATACACTTGGCAGATAAGGTGACAAAAAAGGGATAGAACGCCGCTATTTTCCTCTAGTCGGATCTCTTTTCAAGTGTGATTCCAGTATTCCAGTTGGATCTGGTCGATAAATGTTTCATTCGTTGTGTTGATAAGGTTCAACTTACAAGCAGCGCGATTCTGTAAAAACTGATAGTGTAAGAGGAATCCGCGTATTTCGTTTATACCTAGGATATAGTCCGGAATGGTGATATAAATGAAGAAGTTTCGGTGAACAAATGTACCGACTAAGGATTTTCGTTTCCACTGCTTTATTACAACCCATTGATACTTTCCCTTGTTCTCCATGACTTTCATTAGTATTCTTGGAGTTTTTTGCCATACGTTACATGGGGTGAATACCATTTTGAGCGTACGGTGTCAGAAATTTGAGCATTTTGAATTTTGAAGGGATATTCTTAGGGAGTGAAGGAGTAGAGGTGAAATGTCAGACTGCAGACTATATGTAGTACAGTATTGCTAACTCAAGCTGTACCAGAGGTGTGAGTATTCCATCAGAGGCTCAATGCCCAATGAAATTATGTTTTCTGGCATATTATTGCCTTTTTTCCTAACAGACGGACTAAATGGCTTTTTATTTGTTTTGTCAATAATTACTAGAAAATATTTAGTGTTTTAATTACTTCATTCGTGTATTCACCGCTTACCTCCTCCTCCAAAGCGTCTTCTAAGCTCCTGTCGCATTTTATCGAGTGCTCTACCATTGCTGATGCTGAATACTGTGGAATTGTGTCCGTATTCCTTTACCTCTTCAGTCGAGAATGGTATTTCAATCCTAAGCTACACCTTAACCCGGCGGTACTCAAGCTATTTTTCAGACGGCGGAACTCGCTGGGCATTTTAAGATCATACCCCTATTATAGTGTTTTGTAATATTGGGAAAAACATCGAAGTGTTTCCAATAAATATTTGCGGAGTGTTGAAGCAGCTGTATGTATCAGGACGGGTAAAATTCTATGGGATGGAATTTGGGGGTAAAGGGGAAGGGGTTGATAAGCTAGGTATTCATACATTTACGGTGCCATACTAATGCCTACTTCAAAACATAGCGCAATTATTTGGTAACTATTTACTTCCAATACTCTTTCGCCAATTCGTGCAGGCTAGTCTCGTAGACACCCGCCTTTCTACTTATCGAATGCTTTGAGATGCAATTTTAGCGCAAAATGTTGAAAATTTCTGGCACTCCGTGATAAAAAAACTGTAACTGGTTCTTGCTATAACTAAGGACAAACTTTTGAGTCTACAATATTGAAAAATGTATGGAGTTCTAGCTCCTGAAGACGAGAGGTATGGGTGAATAGGCACCAAAATAAGTTTTCCGCACTCAAGATATAATGACGCTTTGACTGGAATGAGGACTAGTTCATTTACAAAAATGCTTAGTCGTTCACTGAAAACTAGATCTGTGAGCCTGCTCCTCCCTATTCGAGTGCATAAATATTTCAATATTTCGTGGTCGTTACCAGAGGTAGAACGATTAATAGGAACCATTTGTCCCTTGCGTGAGTGCAACTTAGACGCAGAGGCTCTAATTCCTTTGGAAGGAGTCATTTTATGCGAACGAAACGAAACTAAAAATAGTATCAAGGGACCAAATATTAGTGGATTTTATGGTATAAATAACCTAACGAGGTATTTAGGTCTGAACCTGCTTGAAATAAGCACTTTAGATGTGATACGAATGTATTTTTCCATTTATGTCATATGAATATCGTCCTTAACAATTTTCTCTTGGATTCTTACATGAAAGATGGCAGACCTTACATCAACCTCTAGGACACATTGCATACATTATCCTTAATTTGTAATCAGGCATTCCCTCTCTCTGAATTCATGGTTCTGGCTCCTACCATGCATGCAGTTGTTTCATCCATGCATTTATAAACTTTTGGATTTTCCTCTTACAATAAACACTTAAGAAAATTTTTAATACAAAAACACACGTGCTTTCGTGGGATACCCTTAATGTGACATTTTCATATTGGATTTAAGTTCATCTTATGTAGAATACCATTTGAATGTAATTTCCTAACTATTCCAGAGTAAGGTTGAATCCAGGCTGACAGGTGTGATTTATGGTGATCCAAATTATAGAAACATAGTTGAGCTGTAACATTTCCATATTGACATGCAATTATAATTTGGAATTATTCAAGAGTAAAGAAATATATTTCGAAAAATCGTCAATGAAATCTTTGGCAAAGCATACAATCTCGATGGTACAAAGGAAACGGTTTTCGACGGAAAACATGCGTACTTTCGTCGATCAAGGCTAATGGTGCGTTGGTGACCCTTTGGGGATAGTGAGAAGAACCAGAGCTTGGGAAAACTAATCACTGGAAATCAATTTGATGAATATAAGATTAACCACTCACTTAAGGTCTGGGGCTAATTTTTCCAAAGATAATAATTTTTTTCCCTTTTTCGTCGTCCGGCCGCTTTGATCTAGCTTTTCCCCAGAATCATTCAGAAAATTGAAAAACTGCTTGGCAGAATGCGTTGATTTAAAACCTCTAACCTCCAAGTAGATAACCTAAAACCTATAATAAAATTCCTTGAAGTCTGAAAAACCCATCTGAAGACTGATTACAATCAAAGGCATGATTCCAGCATGATATTTTCTCCCAAATTTCAATTCGTCACGCGATTAGCATTTACCGCGCCTGCTGCTACCGCGACGGCGTCCATATACTTCATTTAAATTCAAATTTGAATCCTCTCTCTCTCGGTCACAATCCTAGGATTGGTTTGCAGCAGTCCTCCACTTTTTCGGTCCTGAGCCAGTCTCTTCAACTCTGCATAGGAACGGCAACCTAGCTCCTCTACGATCTGCTCCACATAGGATAGCCTAGGTCTTCCTCTACAGTTCTTTCCCTCAACTGAGCCCTCCAAGGTGTTCGTTACAAAGCCTTCGTGCCTCAAAATATGTATAATAAGAGTTTCTTTCCGTTTCTTCAACATATCGAGCAGATATTTTTCCTCTCCCACTCTTTGTACCTCCTTTCATATTTTAATCGGTCCACCCAGGGTATTTTTAACATCCTGCGGTAGCACCATAATTCAAACGCTTCTATTCTTCTCTTCTCATCCACCCTCGAGTGTCCAGGTCTCACTTCAATACAACATAATACTCCAGACAAAGGTCTGTATGGATTTGTCCTTTAGTGAACAAATTTATTTTTTGTCTAAAATTCTCGCATGCTTGCGATCAGCCGTGATTAGAACGTGAAATGGGAGGGTATTTGTGGAGACTGTGTTGTCATTCCTATACTGTCCTCTACGGAGACTTCTCAAAGCAAACGGAGCTTTTAAAAAGCAATGCGGCACCGACGTGCGTGAATCCTACCCACGGACTCATCCTGCCATACATGCGCAGTGTGATAGAAAGGATAGGGAAGGATAAGCACAAGGATTAATTTGAAAACACAACTGAATGAAATATGGGTTTCACATAGATGATGGAAAAATCGATTTTATGCTGGCAGTTCCTCGAAAAAAAAAGGAAATTAATCAATTCATCAAAATAATGGTGAGAAAGAGGGAAGCAAAAGAGATTGCTAGAGAGAGAGTTGATGAGAGAGGAGGGAAGGGAGAGACGGAAGTGAGGACCGGATGAGAGAAGGCTCAGACTGATGGGGGATGAATTAAAGGAGCAGTGCGTTTGGCGGGGTTCGTACTAGGCCTGTGCGATTATCGAAAATAATTGATATCGATCAATTATAAGAATAATTGAAAATGTGGTCGATTAATTGACATCGAAATGGGCGTCAATTAATTGTCATTGCTCAATTAGTTGGCATAAACCAATTAATTGACAGGACCCAATTGAATCATACTTTGCCAATGAAAAGAATGAAAGAATTAATTTGAACAACAGCAAAATAATTCAATCAGTTAGCTCTTATTCATTAATTAAAGGAATAGATCGCTATTTGAAGACAGGCAGATGAGATCCTCAGCGTGTTTATCCGACAGACACTGGCGTATGTCGATGACAATGTTCTCGCCCAGACTGAACCTCTCGGACGCAGTGCTAGTTGACGGGATAGCTAGCTAACTTCTGGAGGGAGTGAGGGGTAGATGAGTGCCGTCTCCACCGTCAATAATCGTCAATTAATCGATTCCCGGACAATAATTATGAATTGAATCATAATTTACACTTGAAAAAAATTGACAATCGAGTCAATTACCGAAATCGACATCGATGTGCTGAAATGATCGATCAATTGGAAAAATAATTGAATCGACGATTCAATTAATCGAATAATCGCACAGGCCTAGTTCGTACACCCCGTACGTCCTCTAGATAGTCTCTCGCTTCGTGGGGAATCAGGAAGAGCATGGGAGAGTGAACGAGAGTTGCAGTCATTTTGTTGGGTCGATTTTTTTGCGTGCATTATCGGGATAAGATGGGCGTAGGAAAAGGCAGCCGCGGTGAACTTGTATGTAGAATAAGCGTTGGATAGCGAAGGAAGTACGGCCTCAGTCCTTTAATCTTAGAATGGTGATGATGATTATGATACTGGTTTCGTTTCAATTTGCTTAGCTTTTTCTGGAGAACTTTTGATGCAGACAAGGCAAAAGGCTTTTGAGCCAAAATTGTGGATTGCAGCGTTGATACTTCACTGATCCTGAGGAAACTGTGAAGAATGTTTTTCATGAATTAATATGGTGGGTTTACTTTTCGAAGTTAACAATTGGGTCTGGTCATGCTGTTTATCTCTTCGCTGAATTTTCTCCATAAAAAAATGTCTAAAGAGCTGTCTTATGACGCATATAATTATTTTATTTTATTCATGTCTGCACTCGAGGAAGTTTGCGTAAAATATGATATTAATAATTTTTCAACGGAAGGATGAAGTTTAGAAAAATCTGAATCGATAGCTGACTTAATTTTATTGACTAACTTTTTTGAAGTGATTTTTAACAACATTACTATATTTTTCGCGCAGTAATTAATATTCAAGCTGTCTGTAATGGCGCATAATTTCTCATGATCGTCTAGACGATAAACTAAGCACCAAACTTCGTTTAACAAAACTCATGCAAGGGCGCTGAGGCTGGCTGTTTCCATCCTCTTTTATATGTGGAATAGTTCTGTCAGTTGTCATATTTAATAGTTCAAACAACCCTTAGAACACCACTCCTACCTCCTCAGTTGCATTCTTAATTTTTCTCATGCTAGTTGACGGCCTTCCGAAAACGAATTTCTCGCTCAATAGGTAAGGGAAGAAGAAGCGCGTGCCTCTCTTCTGAGAGTTTACCGAATTGTATGCTTGTAGTACGACGTAGAGGGGTTTGGAAGTTAAGTTACTTGGACGCCCCAGATCGCCGGAATCGATGAATTTTTTCGGGGATGAAAAATTCGTTTTACGTGGAACGCGGGATTAAAATTGATTCCATCGCCCAGGCGGATGAGGGTTAAGCGTGTGTTGTGTGTGTGGGTGAGATGTGTGTATGTGTTCGTGAGCGCACGTCCGCCATGGATTGCTTCTCGGTGCATTCTAACGGAAAAAAGATAAATCACCTCCTCAAGCTCGGAGTCGATGCTTTTAATTTTATCAGACTGTGGGGAGACAAGCTGTGTTGCGTTTATTTACATTTTTTTCATTTTTTATACCCATCTATATTTTTTGTGCCCTTTCCTCCGGTGGTCCTCTGTCGCGAAGCTCGTGAGTAATTTATTAACACCCTAATTCCTCCTGTCTCATGGCGTATATATACTGACTCAGGCATTTTATCTTCCCGTTGGAACTATTTTATTGGCTATTCCTTCGACCGTAATTGATTCGAAGGGAAGAAAATCGTGCATAAACAAGAGAGCGACGCGCGAGTCCAATATGGATTGCTCATCATTCAAAGCAACTTCCCATATGAGCTGTCGGAAAACGATCAATCATCAGAGAAAAATATTTCAAATAACTAAGGCGGTCCATTTTCTTAGCAACGATGCGCGGAAGCCGTTATGGTAATTATTTCTGAATATTTTTCCAACCGTAATCAACAAAGTTTTTGTGTAGCCCTCTGGATTCCGAAAAAATATCCACGACGTAACCTAAATTCAATATTATAAAGATCTGCTCCATTTTTGGGAAACAGCTACAGTTATTTCGATAAGTAAAATATTGTTAATTCATTTATATTGAAGATAATCTGAAAATTAAATTTGCATTCTCCGAATCTTTTCATCTGTCGAATGCTCATGCCACATACATCACTTACAGGCACTTATAGGGGTTATATCATAATTATTTCTTTGGAAATTCACATTAAAAATTAATTTCTTTTCCGCAGTTAGTTTTAAACCCCGATTTGTTGGCGGAAGGGTCAATTTCAAAGTTTTTTTATTTCTTAGTTTACATTTTCCTCTGTAGCATTCTTGAGAGAAAAACTTGGTTAGCTAAAATATATTTTTTAGCTGCGATATTCCAGGGATAGTCCCAGTATCCTCAAAATTGTTTTTTTTTTACATTCCACGGGTATAATTTCTTTATTTTCTTGCTTGCAATTAAACTCTGAATTCCTAAGTTTCGTTTAATTCCTAGTGTGCTAGGAATATTTTACCATTTTAATTTCCCTATAATTCCTAGCTAGATTGTTGTTTTAACTATAGTGGAATTCTAACAAGTTTCCAAGGAAATAAAATGCCATATCTGTACTCGTAAATAAAACTGCAGTTTGCCTGAAGAATTAAATGGTATTTGCAGCTTTAGCTGTAAAATATTATAGTTGGTTTGGTCTGTCTCTGGAAGACACGTGCTATATTTATAAAAAAATGTATTTGCTAGCGTTCTTAGCAACTATCGGTGGCTCATTCACAAATAGGTCCCTTAAAAAGACTATTTTTCACGTTTACAAAAATAATTAAGAAACATTAATTAGTATGCACCAATTGTCAACGCCCACCACCGATTGCAATTTCATCATAATTATCTTAGTTTCACTACTCACTGCACCATTAGTGGTACACAAAGGAGCAAGGAGGAGTTTTTTTGCCTCCCCTCAGTTTTCGATGCACCTCTTCATTAACACCGGCTTAGCAACAAGAAGTGTTTCTTATCCCGATCCGCATTTAAATGCGGATGGATTTGAAGTCATCCCTAGCTTATAGGGAAGACCTTTTCCTTCCTGACAACTTTCGTGCATCTCGCATGTTTTGGACTATTTCAAGTTTCAAAAAACTAATCTCTGCAAAAATCACACTCCATTGTGATAAAAATTTATGATTCGCTTTCGGAGGCATTGATTTTCATTTAGCCAGCGCCACGGCGCGGCGGTGGCTGCATTTATCTCTAACGGATCAAACCACGCTAAGTGAAAGATGGATGTTCTAGTTTTCTCTCCCTCTCTTTCTCTCTCGCTCTCTCTTCCGCTCCCCTATTCCCAACCATACGCTTGCTTCCCTTTCATTCCCTGCTGTATCGTCATCGATAACTTTTCCACGTATCATATACCTCGAAAGAAGGGAAAAAACGGATTTCCTTCGTTCGCCCGCCTTCTCTCTCTCTTCCCCCCACCCTCTTCCATTTCCATTCCCTCTCTCACACGTGTTCCCTCATCGATCTCAAAGTTCCATCGGAAGCATGAATTGGGAATGCACTTCACGGATACCAAAAAAATATGGATGAGAGAGCGACCCCTTGCAGCGGCGGCGGCGGGGCTCTGAAGAGGAACGCCCCCCCAAAAAAAGACGATACTCACCCGAGGTGCGAGGAGTCCGCACGCAGGAAGATGGACAGTGAACGAGCGTAAAGTCGCGCGAGGATTTCGGCCTTTGTGTGCGGTCGGCATTCAATGTGACCGCCTCGCTTAAACGTTGAATATAACATTTACTGCATCCAGTTGACCTCCGGCGTTTCAATTTGTTCCGTATGAAGTCGCAGTTTACGTCTGGAAATTCGGACTTCGGTCGATGCTTCCCGAGAGGTGAACGGCACAGCCAACAGCAATGGAAGAGCCAAAACATGAACGTTCTTATTAATTGATTTTCTAATAATTTGTATTTGAACAAAACATTTTTATGATACAGATTTCTTAATTCACGTTCCAGGTTTCTAATGAATGATCACGATCTTATGATGAATGTTTTTTGTAGTTAAGTTTTTTACAGATAAATTGGAGTCATGCAATGCCACTCAGAGAATTTCGTTTATTCTTAGTTAGTTTCTAAAATCTGATTTTTAAGAGAAAGGAGTGTAATAAATCAGCTAGAATCACTAGTGATAGAAAGAACTGGCGATAACGTTGTGTGAGAGTGCTTGAGTTTTCCTGTTTTCGGTCAATTTTCACTTCGATATGTAACCAAGTGAAAAAAATAGCCAACCCGTGTGAGCTTACGTTATCAAGCACCAAGTGGCGTATCTCGTGTTTTTTCCGTCTAATTACAGACCTTAAAAAATCTCGATCAAGGGTAACGGAACTGTTGAAGGAGGACCAGTTCAGAAGTTCCTTCATTCGTGTAGAGATTTGAATTCGGTTTTTTCTGCAGATAAACTCAAGAGGATGTTGTCATGCGACCAAATAAAAAACATCTAGAGACTTTGCCAAAACCTCAGCGGGAATGAAACACGCAAAAGTAACCGTTCGCGAGCGTAATGTGGCGGCCCGCACTGGGGAAGAGGATATGACGGAGGAAGGCGAAGCTTGGAGAAATACGAGCGGAGAGCTGAAGAGCATTATCAGGAAGGCAACGGGAAGAGAGGGTTGGAGTCGCTTCTTTTTAAACCCTGAAAGGGAGAAGTGCGGAGGAGGAGAAGAGAGGGTAATGGATTAGTTGAAAGAATACTTCGAAGGTCTTTGGAGAATGAGAAGGAGGAAATGGATGGAGGAGATAGCGAGAAGGGTAGGAAGCGAGGCAGAGAGAGGATGATTGCGGGTTTGGAAGAATTCCCTTGTGACTACGTAAGTCAACACTGATAATAAGTACAAAAATAGTAGTTCAGCCGAAAAACTACATTGAAAATTCAAAATTATGCACTATAAGTGCTGATTGGTGATAAATAATTTTAAATAAAAAATTTTTTTCCAGCAGGATGAGCTGTTGCTGCTCCGTTTATCTATAAAACGTTTGTTATGAAGTTGACTTAAGTAATTGCAATAATTTTCTAGCAGGTTTAAGGCTTAGAAATAGTTTTTCCAAGGCTTGATTACATGAGATTTTGATTACTACCTCCCTCATTGACCCGAGCTTCAGCAAGAAGATTAGTAGAAAGAGACCAATGGTAAGATTACTAATGTAATAATTAACATTATAAATCCAAGTAGGTACATCCTTTCGAGAGAAATATGGATGAAATGGAATTTTATCTCCAACTCTATTTAACCCCATTGGATTATTTGAACGATGCTTCCATATAATTTCTGCTTCATTTACTCGGCAAAGTCGCATATGGTAGTCTTTTTTGTTTTACTTGATTCGACATTGGTCATTTTGCTCTTGTTGTCTTTCTCTCGTAGACCGGGTAAAGAGACCTCGAAACGGAAAGGGCAATCGTCTATCCAGACTTGAGCCAATGGTCGATTTGTTTCCATTTTGTTCATCGATATGTTGACATTTTCTACGCCAGAAAATAATATTTTCCCGTGTTTAAGATTTTTACACCTTCCATGGTCTTTTAAACATTATCAGTGAAAAAAATGTGGAAAGGTAGGATGTTGTTCATCTAACCTGACAGAGGACACGCTTATTCATAAGTAACGTGAATGTTAAAAGACGTATGTACATACCCATCACGCCATTCCCTGACGTGGTAGGCTAAGTCAAAGAACTTAATTATGAATGCACATGATTATGCCACAGAGTGGTAAATTCGTGCCATTCAATAAATCTGTGGAAGATTACGTGAAGAGTTTTATCAATCATGAATATCGGCAACTTCCACCAGGTCTAGCCTGACACTTATGTTTATTAATAATTAAGTTCTTTGACTTAGCATACCACGTCAGGGAATGGCGTAATAGGTATGAACATACGTGTTTTCACATTCACGTTACTTATGGATAAGCGTGTCCTCTGTCTGGTTAATGAACAACATCCTACCTACGACGCGTTTCACCACTCTGTGGCATAATAATGTGCATGGTTATGCCAAAGAGTAGTGAAACGCGTCGTGCCATTAAATAAATCTGTGGAAGATAACTAAGTGTTTTATTCATCATGAACTAAATAGTTGCTGTTTAGTGTAGTAAACTAGCTCTCCTTTAATAATTTCCTCCAGAATACCATATCATTGCATACCCCTTTCGCTTCTATAGAATTCATGTATTGCTTATTACACGCTCTCCTGTTCTTAAGATTCTAATATTCCTTCTCTTCCGCCACATTCACTCATTACTTTCTCGGTCTAAGCCTTCCTCGCACACCCTACACCCCTCTATCATAAATCTGTTTCACTATTCACCTTTCATCCATCCTCTCAACATGGCCAAATCAACGAAGCATTCTTTTTTCATATATGTCCAATATGTAAGCAAACACTATGCCCGTCATCAACATGAAAACAAAATTACATTCGTTTCATTTAACGATGGAATCTCTATAAGGGGACGTGGGAGGCGGGAAAGCGAGGGGCGGGTGGGGAGAGACTGCGTTCAACAGTTACTTCTTCGAAGAGTGTAAGAAAGAGGAGGAGTAGGTGGAGGGGCAGAAGTTTCGTGCTTAACGAAGGGCCCGCAAACAGCCACATACACGCTCTCGACTGCAATGGCGTTCTGAGGTCAACGCGCTTTGTACAAGGAGAAGACTTCCTTAGAATCTTGAGGAGTTGGCTGAGGACGACACTGCTACTCCACTTCGTCCGTGCCCTCTCGCTCCCTTCTCCACCCACCTCAAAACCCTCCATAACCACCTCACGCTCAGAAGATCGGAAATGCTTTATTTCTTCCGTTCCCGCCCGCTTCGTATTCATATATATATATATACATATCCTCCGAGTATTTTTTCGTCATTCCGATATGCATGAATTCGGAACGGAATTAGGAATTCTTTCGTGATTCTCGGAACTCAAAATCTTTCTTTTTCTCTCCATCTCGGCCGGGTTCTTTTCGTGTTCATATTTTTTTTATATCTTTTGTTGAGTTTTATCCAAAACGCTCAAGATAAAATTGCCAGACGGTAGCTTCAAGGCGTTAATACTTAAAGAAAAATTTAGTAGGAATTTTAAAAAACTTTTTCTAGAAAATTGTGGCGCAGTAATTGTTTGAATGGTATAATTCGTATTGTGTAAGAAAAAGTGGCTGGACAGTATTTTTAGTGAGGGACTGCTTTGCGTAAATGGTTGAGTTATATTTGAAACGTTTCATTTTCAGACCTCGAACAGCTAAAATACTTGTTTGTGTTGTGTTTTTCATCAGGCCCTGCCTAATGAATATCATCGAAACTGTTGTGAAAATTACGTCGGAGTAGGTGGGTATAAGGGCTGCCAGGTTTTAGCGAACATAAATCGCTTTAGCAATTAAATTGATTCATTATTCTCAGAATGTTTTAATTTATTCTAAATTGTGTGCCTGTGTAATGTTTATGCCTCCTTCCGGTGAATGATATCCTTTCCGGCCATAAATCTGGCCGGTTCGTGGCAAAAGTATAAAATGCATTACACAAAAATCACACGGAGAGTTTATATTCCACCAAAATGCAGGAGCAAAGATCTAATTTTTGTGCATTGATATGTGCATCATTATTACCACAAAAAGCTTGTCTAACTTTCCTGGGTCGTTGATATTTCACCAGTGAAACGCCGTAGTGTGAGGACGTACTTGTATGTAAATGGAAAGATGCTATAGCTAACGCGCGGAACTCTGCAAAGAAATAACTAAGATTGATAAAAGATTTCCCTTTGACGTTTTATTCCATCTAACCCATATAAAATTCGTTTAACGTTCTGGTCAACATGGTATCTTTCACTGCGCTAGTTTTTACGAAGAGCACTTTAGGTGTATATGATTTTCTCAAGACTATTCTAAGAAAAAGTTGCTATTTATTTGGCCGTAAGTTGAGTGTTTAAATCCAGACTCCAAGGTCGGAAAAGACTGGTGAAATTCAGAATGAATAAATTCCTTAATCCCTTGAACAAAGAAATTCTTAGGCGTGATTTTGAAATGACTTTTCAATTATAAAATCAATTTTCCTTCGCTTTCTAAATTATTTTCGACCAACTGCACCTATTCCTTGTAGGAGTATTAAACGACGGAACAACCATGCGCGCGAGCTATATTCGAGGGAGGGACAGAAGTAAGCCGAAGCGGAATATCTCGTTGCCGTATAATATCGTCGCCGTTAGAAGGATTTACGATGCGGAGTTAACCGTGAACCGCGGCCATGAATTACCGACACATTGGCACGTGGAAGCAATTGGGTAGGAAGACGCATTGATGTGGATTCGGCAAAGGTAGGAATCGACGCACGCGGTGGCGACGGGTTTATTATAGTGACCTATACTTCCATAAATTAACTCCGAAGCAGGTTAATCTTTTCTGAAGTATAAAAGGGAATACGGAAAACACACTTTTTGTCAATAAGAGTACTATTTTGAATCTGCTATATTAATTTGCATCTACTACAAATCATTTTGAAAATTCTGTTGTAAATTACTTAACAGTATATTATTATGATTTTTTTATTTTTAAATGCTTTGCTACTACAATAACTATTTAAATAATTACCTAACCCTTCAGTGAGTATGGAGATATGTTCATTTTTACCATTTGTAATTTTTTTTAATTCAATTAATTATGCAAACGAATTTTATTTAAAGC
This sequence comes from Pyrrhosoma nymphula, assembly GCA_963573305.1. Classification (NCBI taxonomy): domain Eukaryota; kingdom Metazoa; phylum Arthropoda; class Insecta; order Odonata; family Coenagrionidae; genus Pyrrhosoma; species Pyrrhosoma nymphula. The sequence goes on along the minus strand of OY754327.1, from coordinate 155,776,254 downwards.
CAGTTTGGGTGGAAAAATATTATATCTATGAAGTAACTATATAAATATAGACAAAAGCCTTATTAATGAAGCAGCAGCTTCCTACTTCCCTCACAATAATATCTTTTTAAATACTGACCAAGATTTCGACGATATTTAATTCTCAACGGTGTTGGATTCACGAAGTTAGTTCTTTATTAATGGAGCGTTTCCATTAAGTTAAGCCTTCGTTAATGCAATGTATGAAATACTTATGCCAGAATGCTATTGTGCTAGTGCTCTGCGTACCAACAGTTTGAATGAAGTCAGGGATCATTCATATTTTTTAATAAAAGTCAGGGATTAAACAAACAAGTTTATATAGCTTATAATTAATTGTAATGAGGAAGTTAGTTCGATACGGTAAGTGGAGAAAACTTGCCGAATAATGAAATACTAATAAAGGATCTGATGGATTCTCCAGACTGATCTTAGACTTATGCCAAATGCTTTATCAATTTATTAGAATAAAAACTCACTTAAGGTGAACTCTTCTGTGAAAGATAGGACATTCCTCGCCACTTAAAATGGTGCACATTCATGATAAATCCCTCGAATTGGTACTTTTACTGGTAGTTATGTTTTTCAAATCGTATAGAAAGGAACTTCAAGAAGTGCTTCAAATATATGAACTGAAATTTATATTTTAAAACCCATTGAAAACACGTACCCCAGGGAATCAAAATGGTAACGATTGCATTGCGGAAGGATCATGGCCACGGCTCAGGAAGAGGAAGGGCCAGCCGTTAAATAAACCGGAACCCAAAGGTTTTGAGCGCTGGGAATAAAAATCATTTTCAGCAAAAAAAATATTCAAAGACTCGAATGAAAGCGAATCGTCATTAATTCCTCGTGGTTTACATTTTTTGCATCGCGGGGATGGAATGATGCCGAAAATAATGTTTTTTTTCTACCATACTGATGTGTCCGAACATGCTATGTTTAAACTTCAAAAAGGTCGACATATGGGCATTGTACACGAGTGAAACGAATACCACGCTTTGAATGGGAAGATGACACGAAAGAATTGTGTATGGGGTTGCGGATATGAAAGAAGGGTGAGCAGTAAGGTCAATGGAAGAGCGAAGAATAACGGCGCTTTCAAAGCCGAACATTTTTCGTTTGCGTGGTGTAAACGGACACCATTTTTCAGACCAGCAGCCGGTTTTTGAGGTAAATGCTTATCCATGATTTGGTAATACATCAATTGAAATGGTGATATTCAAAGCACAAATGATGGCGAAATGAAATGGCTTTCCGAAAAATATCCCCGTTCAGAATTTGGGAATCATTAGGGATGCATATGAATATTTTCTTAAAAAACATGCCGTGTCAAAACCGTGAGAGATGTACTTGCATATATCTGCACAATGCACTCTTTGCGTCAATCCATTAATTTATGCGAGTGAAGGTCACTAATTAATGACGTTCTTGGAATATGTTTTTGTTTATTCCAAACATAAACAAATTTCTCAAATTCCCTGGTAAACCTGGCTATTATGTTAATTTCTCGTGTTTTTATCCGTAACAATAGCCAATTGCACTCTGCAACGCCCGACGTTTGACCTTCCGGACAAAGTCATATGGACAAGCTTACTAAAGCTTTAGTCTTGCTAAAAGAGATAGTTTACCGTGCTGTTTATAAACAGGTTATTGAAATGTTGAAACTTGACTCTTTTTCAGATTAACTCTTTTTTTCAAAAGGATTCAAACTTTGCCGACGTTTATTATTTTAGCCATCAAGAATACGTCGAAACGCATTTGTTCCTGATCTCCTAGTTTAATCCTCAATCTTTTGCACCTGAAGATGATGCCGCTGCGTCTAAACTAGTAGTACCGTAAAAGAAATTGGTGGAATAAGACAAAGTTTTCCTTTTCATTTATATCCTAGTTTAATTTTCCACTGGAAAAGCGACTTGTAAATAAATGCTGTCTTTACATCCTTTTATTATTTTATTACATAATTTGTTTATTTGCTCCTTTATGCCTGTTTTATGACTAAAGCTCAAGTAAAGCAAGTTAGTCGTTGCAATTATAATGTTTTTGTTCTTTGGGATTTTTAAACAAACTTAATCGTCGACTAAATTAGGTGTTCTGCCTAAAATCTGACAATGGGCAAGATTATTAGACAATTCTAATTAATCTTGCTTCACCAAGGCTGCTTGATGTATGACCTTTGAAACAAAGTTATGGATATCAAATTTCAGCAAAAGTGGGTATTGTTGGTTGGTGCATTCCAAAAATTAAAATTTTGGTAATCAACTGCTAAGTATTCTGAGGATTTATTTGAAAGTATTCATTTGATAGTATTGGAATATTTAGAAATTCCAATTTGCGGGAGGAAGTGGTAATTTCATTTGACGGATATTGTCGATAAGGACGTTGGAAGAAGAAGGAAGTAGTCTGGTGGAGTAAATAGAGATAGAGATATGTTCCTCTGCGTATGGGGGAAGGGAGGCAGGTAAGGTCTAGAGCGTTCCACATTTAGTTTACAGTATGGACCTTATGGAGTACATTGTTGCCAAACTTACGCTTAGTGTGCTGACTTCTAGTCCACGTAGGCAGCCATGTCCGACATCGCGCTCAATTCAAGTAAGTTACTCCAAGTTACAATATTTTCACATTGGAAGACTTCTTGAAGAGCATTCAATATATGGAATACCACTTTTTAATTTCCCTGCTGCTATTGGCGACATCGCATCTCCGACCTTATGGAGATTTACTAAGGAAATGAATCTCCATAAGAGCCAATGCTATCAAATAAATGTGGAACGCACAATATAAGAAACGAAGGTGCGAGGTAGAGAGGGATGGGAAGGAGCGGGAGAAAGGTGGTGGAAAGCGCGAGGAGATGGTGAGGAGAGATGAGAAGTGAGCGGATGGATTCCCTCTGCCTCGTGAGGTACCCATAGACGGTGAGAGAGAGAGGCATTTTCGGAAGAGAGAGGAGAGAGGCTGGACGGCAGACGACGTGGACTTCAAAAGCGGCGATCGGGTTGTTGCGTTTTGGATGCTGGTGGGGTCGTTGGATGCGGGTTAACGAGTAACTCGATAGGACGGAGGGAGGTTTTGGGGCGTGCAAGAACCTCCCTCCCTCACCAACCCTTTTCCCTCGGGCGTGTGGAAGCGTCCTCTCGTTCCGGGGCTTCAGCTCCGCGATCCTTTGCCGGCTCCGGTACACACGTGCGTGCGGATTTCTGGACCTCTTCTCACCCCCCTGTCCTGCTGTGGTATGTTCATCTTCACAGAACGGCGCGCCGATCGGGGAAATACTCTTGCAAGTTCTCTGACTGCACGGGAACTCTAGACATCCCTGTTGTGACCGGTGAGCACCATATAGTTTTATTAAATTTTTTGTACTTTTCCATTGATAAGTGCTTTTACGAGGTATTATTCAATAATAGTCATTCCTAAATATTGTATGATTGTATTCAATTTGCAGCGTAAAAAAGACATTCATGCGGAAGAACAGCATGTCACCGTATAGGGATTTAGGCGATCAGCACTTTTTCAAAGCCTCGCATAATACAGCTACTTTCTTATGAAAACTTTACTTGAAAAAGATATGTTCACCTTGTATCTGACATACTCATGCCTAGGAAATGAGCAGTCGTGACTTTCGTCTCTCAGCCGAGTAAAAATTCTCACGGCTCCCCCGATGTCGAATTCCTAGACGGGTTAATCTCAAAACAATTCAACGCTAGCATTTTCCAAATGGATGATTATTAATTAGCTTCAATCACCCGGCAAAATCGCCGCATAAAGCACTGTAGCAACATCGTGGTTTTTGACAAAAATTTCGATCCGTACAAAAGTGCAAATTAATCGGTAAAATTCTTAGTTTTCCCAGCTGGTGACAATTCGTGCGACGTGGAACATTGTGTCGAAACATTTCCTGCCTAACGTAAAACTTACCGATTCGATTGATCCAGGGATGCCAGAGTATAACTTACCGTCTTAAGGTAATTCAGCGACTGGGTTGTCTCATAATTTTCGGCGGAAAATCAGACCAATGAACTGTCAATTATATTTTGCCATGTTTCTGGCTCTAATCCTAACAAGTACTAGGGAAAAAATACTGTTACGTTTCCGCGACATTTGATACTACTCTGCCCATACAACCCCGCAATAACTGCTTTATCTATCTGTAATCAGTCCGTAATTAGAACTTGGGATGAAGCACATCCTGCTCAATATTTCCTCCGATTTCCCTTTTAACCCTTGATCCTTCCACGCAATCCTTTTCATTTTTGCATTGTGGACAGTCTTCATGGAAATATTTTATCTTTTTTGTACGAAAGGTTAATTTATAGCACTGCAATTTCCACTGACTATTTTATTGTTCACGACCTTGGTTTCTTATCGCGAAGTGACATCAACAGGTCATCAATCTATGTCACCTTGGCGCTTTTGATGGCGAGCATCCCTGCCGATGCTTCTGATTTACTCTGAATATTGACGTCATTGGAAGTGACCCCGCGATATGCGGGGAGAAAACTGGCTGTGGACGTCAATGTTCAAAGTTGCAATCCGGTATCAGGTGTGTCTGCCAGTTACATTTTTTTCATGGCGAATTTGACCCTCTTTGATGTATATCTTGGCAGCCTAGCGTATGACTGCTTACCACATCATTTGTGCATTTTCCCTGTGATTTGAAAATTGTCCAAGTTCGTCGTTTTTAGCGACAATGTTGGGTTTATCTTCCGCGACAGTGGCTTAGTAAGCAAGACCACGTCTCCTCTGCTACGATGTGGACTTGAGACGAGAACACCTATTTCGCCTAAACTCCCTCCAAAATTTGCCTTGAAAGAAGATTTTGCAACTGGCTAACACAACTGGTCACCAATTTGGAGACCTGGGTTCCAATCCCGGTCAGTTCAAATGATTTTTGAATGGAAAATTTCGTTCCCTTGTTTATCTTTTCACTCGTACGGGTGACTGCGTACCGCATCATATGTGCATTGTTGCAGTGATAGAAAAATGGCCTACGTCGTGAGTTCAATAAATGTATGTGTGGAATCACAAAGTTATTTTTCTCATTCCAACTATCAATTCCTGTCTTCACCCTCGCATACCCTTAAGAGCGCCGGCGTGGCCCCTCTCATCCCCAATTCCTCACTATTTCCTCCTCTCTCTCTCTCCGATGGCCGGCTGGCGAAAAGATAGCGCCACAGCGTGGTTTGGTTGACGCGGGAAAGGGGTCCGCGGATGTTACGTCGCATGCACCGTTTCACAGGCAAGTGGTTTATGGCGCGCAAGTGCTGCACGGTGCGGTGGTGCGGCGGTACGGCGGCGTTGGGGGGCGAGGTGGGAAAGGGGGGTGCGGGGGTGGAAAGTTGGTGAGAAGCCAGGTTAGGAAGGCTTTGGAGAGGGGTGGGGGAGTGAAGATATTGAGAGGGTGTTACGAGGGTGGAGCGCTGCCGAGGAATCCCTCGGACCGGCACCCGTGAAATTAAATATTCATGGAGAGGTACTTTTTGGGATCGACTCCTGCCAGTTTTTTTTAAATAAGTGCATGTGATCATCGTGAAAAATATGTCCATGGTCACTCTCCATCCCAGTTTGTCTCCCTAAATCCTGGTTAGAATAGCGTTGCCTGCATATATTTTCGCTTTTTCTTGTATTTATTTTTTACCTCGGAACATAATTTCCGAATTAAATGAGATTATGCTGATAGAACTCATGTCAAAATGATTACTTTTTAATTACATCGGAATTTTTTAATTGATGTCAACGTGTTGCCTCACCCCCTCCCCTCATCCATTCCTAAAAACCAGGGCGGAGAAAGCAAGCAAAGGTAATTTAATTACTGGACGTTCGCATTCGTTACGGCGTAAAAAGGAAAAAATCAGGAAAAATACTGCACCGGTTAATTGGATTTTGGTGCTAAATAAAAGTTAGGTATTTGTGGCATGTCCGGCAATTTTGAATGCGCGATTCCTCGGAATAAATATGTTCCGCCCGCAACGACCATCGTGATGAAGTGAAATTTGCAGAGCATATTAATGAATTGGTAATTAAATTATTCCAATTAAGATTAAATCTATGGGCGTGCTTAATGACATGCGCAGCGTCAAGTTTGTTACATTATGACACAATGCCATAGAAAGAAATTTATGCGACTCTAAGGCATTTTATGAACTTCTATGATGGGTTTTTATAGCGATAAGTTGTTAAGCATCGCGGGGATGGGAATGGAATGGGATCATGTGCATGATTTGTGAACAGCTGTGCTCTGAATTTATTGAGACTGCTATTACTTGTTTTGCATTGCGCATTTTATTTCAATTGATCAATAATTAAATATATTCAATATCAATAGTGCTTTATGCAACTAATAGCATGCGAAACTGGATTGCCCTCAATTTTATCCCCATAAACATGTTGAATATTAATCCCATAGCGATGTACATCTCTGGCAAAAATAAACGAAACTTCCTGTGTTTCATTATTTTGGTAGATGTCTGCACAAATATTTTATTATGCAACTAGGTGACCTGCGATTTTACTATTAATGAAAGGAATGTCCTGTTTAAGGCCTTTTCTACCCCAGAAAATCACGAAATCCAGCCAAAAGTGTAGGGCTCCCAATAATATTGCGTCCTCACTTCAAAGGAAGCAGCATCTTGACTTCCAAACATGATCGCCCCTGAGTTGAGCTCTGCGAGCTATTTTCATCCTGGAGGAAGGGATTATATTTTGCTTTTAAATACTCAACTGGTTCACATCCATATATATAATTAATCGCTATGCAGTATAACTCCAAACGATTTTCTCATGCATTACTAACCAGTGATCAGTATAACTATTTTAACCGAGTTTTTGGTAATTTTATGAGCCAACTTTGGGTGAATGTCCAGTGTAACGCCCTTACAAAAAGCTTCATCGTATATCACCCTGTCATCATTTATAACCCTTTTTTATGCAAGTAGCGAAACATTTATGGTTTTGGCTAAATATCGACTGCCTATTGAATGTGTCATGTGTTTTTAAAATTATTACTTACCCTATTAGGTATTTATATTTGAGTTTAGCTATTGTGCTAAATTTTCAGTACTGCGACAGTTTCTGCCTATTAATAAGAACTTAAGTTATCCAACAATTTGTATCTCGAATCGCTCTACCGACAACTCCTGTCATTTCTGATGGGCGTCTATACATGAGCTCGGGCAACACATTTGAGGGTCGTATGAATGCAAAGTAGGGTAAGAAACAGCCTCATTCGATGAGCGAAATCCTTCATAAAAGGAATCACATGTTCATGCGCGCATTTCCCCTTACCTTAACCCCATCCCATTACCCATGAAACTCATCATATTCGTTATTTGCCATAGTCATTGTAATCCGTCGAGCATTTTACGCTTTCGACTCTTGATCCCCTTGGCAACGATTTGCCCATAACCTTTTGTCCAAGCTCACACTCTCGTATTTTTTAGCAGTAAGCTTCTCTGTATCCGACCTCTCTCTCGCGTCCAGAATTGTCCCCGCCCTCATCCATAATCCACCGCTCATCGCAACGTGGGTTGAAGGTAGACGGGCATTAAAAAATAAACTCGTAGGAAAAACTGCACTCGTAACGACCCGAAATAATTATTGGGCATGGAAAATTGCTTGACCCTTAAAATTATCGTCACAAAGGTACATTTGAAGGAAGAACTGCCGCGAAACAAGGCTCTTTTGACGATTAACAAACATACCTTGCCTCTCATTCATCCATTATGTGACTTTTTTACGAGTTATTTTTCCGCAGGAGCATCATTGCACCTATTATTATTACAAGTTTACAGCCATGCGTGGGCTATGGTATGGGATTGGGAGATGTGTGATGGAAAGAATAGATTTTTTCTATAAAGGAACCATAGTGGCTTGACTTATTTAAAAGATTTAAATAAATACAAATTTTATTCATGTAGCATTAAATTCCCTGGATCTTGGAGGAGTTCCACTATGTTTATCAAGCCACTTCCCAAAAATCTTCTAAGTTCATTTTAATCTACCTTAATCTGTTGTTGAAACTGTTGCTTTCAAAGTACTCTCTAGTAAAGCCTGTATGAATGATGTAGCTGCTGTTTTTCCTACTTATTTAAGTAATAATTTTTCAGAAATATTACCTCACCTCTTGTTTTTTTAGCACCACTGATTATTTTTGTCTACATATCTCTTTGAATGTTATTTTCTTCTGCAACTATTTGAGAAATTATTTTTGTAGAATGTACGGGGTGCCATAGAATATTAGGCAGCTTCTCAAATAGTTCATGTGCCTTTAGTGATCGAATATCAATATTTATTTCATCCACCCCAATCAAACGCTTTTGGACTCAGATTTAACCGTATCTGTAAGTTCTCAGTACTGTTTATCTGATCCACTTCGACCGGAAGAGCGTAAAGAGCGAGAGGGGGGGAAGGTTCCGAGAGGGGATGGCATTTCTGAAGACAGCTCGCCACATCTATTTATGATCCGGGACGTTGCTGTCTTGAATTTGGCGGAACCCTAACAGGGGAAATTGAGCTTCAAAGTCAGGCCGCAGGGATGAGAACTCAATCCCTCAGTGACGGTCATCAGGGAGGGAGGGGATTTATCAAGGGTAGGCATAATGTATGCAGAATAATTGTTGAGGGAGGTTATTAGTGGAGGATTACGTGGAAGCTGCCACTCTCTCCAATCCCTCTCCTCCCCTGTCCGACCGCGTTAACCCCTCCGGACATGTGGACGTGGAGACGAGAGGAAAGGGGTCCGTCACGTTTTAATAAGTAATGGAGCGCGGGTTAGGTCGTTCGTTTATTAGGGATGTTCTGATTATACGTCATCTTCCTTCGTCGCCTAACACCAGAGGACGTCGTGTGTGTTGGTCACCTCTTTTCCCCCGTTCACACTTGCTGACCGGAACGTGGGCGAACCATAGAGAAGACGGTGCAAGGTTTACTGTTGTTTTCCGCTGCGTTATGTGAGGATTTTCTTGAAATTCCTTGTCGAGGAAATACTCGCTAAACGCGGCGCAAATCCCCAGAAAACCCTTCACTGAGCAACGTCGCAAGAGCTTGCATGTAGACCGTAGAGAATTTTACAAGTTTGTTGATGGAAAGGTGAGAAACCTCTAGTACAGATATTTTTCAAATTTTTCCTGCATATGTGAGTTTGTGATTTGTATTATTTCATTTTTATGTAATTAAAACTGTTTTTGATGTAGTTATGTGTTCTTGTTTGTGGCAGTTACCTTAGTTCTATGGTGAAGCTCGAGTGTTCTAAAATTCCCTGTTGCACACCGCTAGGAAAAGTGTTAAAATGTCGTTTGTGTTATTCGTAAACGCTGTGAAACAGTTCAGAAGTCATGTCAGTTACTATTCTATAATGTTTTCTACTTCTGTATGATTCTCAAAAGAGAAAGAGGCAATATTTTTGTAGAAATTCCGATGCACATACCGGCATGAATGACAAACCGGATAAATAAGTACATATAATCTCGCATCAAAATATTCATCCTAGTACGCGACTAATATGTACATTCTAGTTTTTCGAAAGCCAGGTGCGATTCTTGATTACATGAGTTTTTGTTTGACGTTGAAAATTGTTATCCAAGGAGCACCCAGAGCATGTGGTTGGCCTTTGATCTCCGTTCCGTCCTTCTACCGGCCACAACCGCTGGGGTCTGCCGAGAGATTCTTTTATCGAAAATATTTTTTAACCCTAGTATTGCCAGATTCAGTCAGTATTTTCCTTGCAGTGCGTGATTTTTGTCTTATTTTCAAGAAAATTCCCTGGTTTTAGAACTCTCTAAACATGTAACACTATCCATTTTTCCCTGAAGTTCGAAATTATTTTAATATTCCGGCGAAATTACTATCGGTATAGGCATATGACTGTAGAGAAGGTTATTTTCAAGCACCGCCTTTTTTCCGTTTAAGTGAATATCTCAAGTCGTATCTGTTATTCTGTGAACTCCTATTTATTATAAATTACCGTATTTATTGTCCCTAACGTTTCAGTGAAGTTGTTTTACTCCTCACCTACACGGCTCCCCCACTCGCCTAAATGACGGGTGGAAGTTAGGCATTATCTGTAACCATGAGCCACCAAGTAGCCAAAAATGTTGTTTTCATCGGTGGAAGCTTCTTGCTTCCTTGTGCAACACATCTTTTAATTCAATTCTACATGAAAGTCACTTCAGTACTAGTCATTTTTAAGTCTTTTCACTATTTCACACATCTTCCGGTCGTCATCTTTCGTTTTTTGCTCCAGATAATTTCCTATCCTTAGTCCCACCACTCAATTTCTTTCCAAATATTCTTCCTTCCTTAATTTTCTTCTAGGAGCTCGTATGTCCATGAACATATCTAGAAAAATAGATTCAACGCTAAAAAAAAGTGCCTTTTACGTGTAGAAGTTTGTCCTAAGTCGGCTCAGCCAGGTCGAAAGTTCAGGTCCAGCTAACGTCCAGTTTGGCTATATCGGTGTATAGCATCACCTAGTAACTACTTGTCCTTCCAGCAATCCAAGCCATTTTATCCCAGAATCCATAGCATTTAATGTATATGAGATAGGCTCTCACGTCAAGGATCTTATAACCTTACTCAGAAAACTCTATTATCGACTGACTGATTCAAGACCACCAATAACAGTGCTTAGTTCGGCACCCTCACAGGAAAGGGCATTTTCATGTTTTAACGCACGACTTCCAGTATCATCTCTGACTATTACTGCTGAAAAAATATTACTCATCATATTCGGTTTTCGTCCATATTTTTGGTCCAGCATAAGTGATAGCTACGTTTGGGCCAAAAGTTTGCGATATAAACAGGCCAAATTTGCCTTATTACGTTCAGAGGAACGGAATTAAGGAAATAAGTGAATTATTTCAAGTATTCTCATATTATTATTTACGAAGTGACAATCAATCCCTGTGATATCAAGTCCCTCATACTATAATAATTAAAATATAATTATGCCAGAACTCGACATGCTTTTGCAATTTTTACTTTGAAACTTCTATTTCCGTTAATCCTTCCATCAGAAATTAAATATCAATAGAGCTTTTATATTCCAGTTCCATGTGTCATCAGTGCGCTACGTCACTCGCAGCGTACGGGGCTGTACTTTTACTTTTAATGTAGCACATAACTAGAAAGCGCCCCTAAACCTGTTATGTCATTTCGTAGCTATCTAGCTTAGCAACAATTGTCTCAATTCTATTTCAATTGTATGTGCTCCGCAATTGCGTATCAAGCGCCACCAAATTGCAATGTTTTGCTAATGGAATTCAATTTACTTGGTCGATCAAATGTTCTAAATAGCTATCGCCTATCCGGTTTGGTAAGAATAGGAATAATCGCATTGTTGTTAAGTTCAGAGATTAGTTAAAATCTTTCCTTCTTTTCTGGAGAGAGCGAAGGAAGGTTTTACGTAGGTAAAGCTGTTTTATCTAGCCGATTGTCCAGTGTCCTTCTGACATTTTAAAGTGTTTTAACTTTGAATCACGCGAAAAAAAAAAGTTTCAATGCGCCATCAGTCATTTTTGTATTCATTCCTTTAGGCGAAGGAAGGTTTTACGTAGGTAAAACTGATTTATCTAGCCGATGGTCCAGCGTCCTTCTGACATTTTTAAGTGTTTTAACTTTGAATCACGCGAAAAAAAACGTTTCAATGCGCCATCAGTTATATTTCATTTTTGTATTAATTCCTTTACATGGCAGATCACGTTTTATTGCAGACGGTGTTCCGGAACTATATTTTTAAACGCTGGAGGGGTCGTTGAGAAATTAGCATATGAGTGTTAAAATGCCCTATGTGATTTATCACTAATATCTATACCATTTCCCCCTCCATGATTTCGTGAGCAAGAAGCATCCTGGAAGTTGTGTAAACGTATTGGAAGGAGGAGCATGTATCATTAACCACGTTCCCATACATTATTCAAACTCGATACTTCAGATATATATCTTCAGGGGTTGAGTCACTTCGAATATGTGTGGCGATTTAAATAAATATTTATCGCCCGAGACCATTTTCCTTTACCCTGCCTTATTGATTGCCATCGCGTTGGCAGCCAAAAGAGCGTGCGAAGATGATTAACAGCTTTGACTCGATCGGGATGCATCGCCGATACGCCCGACGGCGAAGAGAACGAAATGTAAAAAGAGGGAAAAGGGAGAAATAAAAAGCGTCTCTAGGATTCAAAAATATATTTCCAATCCCCAATTTTTAAACCTATGAACAGAAAGTAGGTCCATAGATATTTTTATGGCCGAAAAAATTTTGAAATCATCCTCCCCTTCCTCTCCCGAGACCTTGATGAAGATAAACTATCCGAAGATTAATTAATCCATTGTTTCGTATCCTTCGACCCTAACGCCTGCCCCTTCTTCCCTTCCATCTTCCATCTCTCCCCAATCTCTCCTTCCGTTCCGCAGGTACCGAGTTTCCCAAATTCCCGGAGTTGCCGAGTCGCCAATAATGAATTCTTCGATCAATCAAGGGACCTATTATAAGGGACTAGTCTCTCCCCCCTTCCTTTATTTCTCATCCCTCTTCCGCACTCCTCCCGCCCCCCCCCCCCCTCAAACCTTCCCGTCCTTCCGACCTTTCACCTTCCCCTCCCTTTCCACAATCCCTCCCCCGCCCACCCTCCCCTCTCCTCGTCTGCTCCTCAATTAAACATCCTTTTCTTCTTTTCGGATGATTTTGTCCTGTTGCATCCCAGGGCACCATTACCCCAGTAATTAATGAGCGAGGCCTTTTCATGGGGATTCACTATGAATATGTCGAAAGTCGCGCTGACAGATCAGATTAACTACACGCCTCGATATTTTTCACATTTACATTTCTTTCACGTTCTATTCCCCGCAGTTCTTCTTCTTAGTGATAGCTCGAGCTTCTTTCCAGTGCGTATTCATGTTATGCTGTTTTGGCAATCAAGTTTCATTAAGTGAAACTAGAAAATTGTTTCCAGTTGCATACTAAGAAGTAAGTGCCTATCGTTTTATTAAGTTTCTATCCTCATATATCCCCCATTGTAAGAAAATTACTGGAAAATCCATGTTTTCAGTTTTAAGTTTTCGTATAAAGGTTCCTATGTATATTTACCACCTGTCATAATATTTTAATATTATTGACTAGTTATTGAAGGCTTAATTTGTATTTTTTTAATGGAAGCATAAATAATGAAAAAAGTTGGAAAACATCAAATGTTTGAATGCATTTGTTAAAAAGAACGGCCCTCACCTCATCAATGACCTGCATGGCATTTTCATTTTTTAGCGTACAGATAGAAATGCATAAATTTCTCAGCTATGGTCTTGACCATAACTGAGAAATGGACCTACGCGGGAAAAAACCCGGAAGACATAGATCTTCAGATTCATTAAGCCGTGGAAGCCTTAACATAGATCAGTTTGAAATTTTATTCTGTGCAGAAAAGCATTTAACATTACTGTCTATTGATCTTTGTAAACTAATATGTATCGCAGTAAAGCTACTTCGGCGGATCCATTGGTACAATATTGAGGGCGTATCATGTACATAATAGTGTTTCCCCATTGTCGTTAGTTTTAAATTTGTAGAAATTACCTTGTAACCGTGTCCTCTTCGTTGTTCCTGTATATTTATACTCTTAATTGGCAACTTTACTTTGCTTTTCTGTGAATAAGTTGCTCTCTTTATTTACTATGGTATCTACTTTTTCGTGATCATTTTTAGTACGATCCATCCACGAATTAGCTACACCCTGACGGTAATATTACTGATATTCAGTGTATTCCAACGCATCCCCTCCGCTGCATATTTCCACTATCATCAAAAAAGCTTTGGTTTCTCTTGAATCTACAAATCTGTTGTAATTGATTTTAAGGTCCCTTATTCGTTTTAAAAACGTAATGTAGTCGAAATTGCCTGACCGATTTCTGTTGCCAATAAGCTACTTATCCGTAATTGCCATTTTAATCTGAGAAAGTCGTGAAATCACGTTATTACGGCTAATGATTAAGTGCTTAAACTCTGCGGTAGCACACTGGGCCAACCAAATGGTTATTTACGGTTAATTAACAATCACTCGGTTAATCCAGGAATTTCTCTTCCAGCGCTGGAATTTGCAGTAATTTTCTCGCGCGGGTGGACTGGAAAATTTTCTTCGCACTCCGAATGAACATCCACACATTCGTGAAAATTGTCCATTCATTTTTTTCGCGCTAATTTCACGGCGTGATGACGGCCCGTCATACTTTACTCACTTAGAACCACTGAATTTGCGATTACGTTTTATCTTCTCCATCAGCAGCGTCGCGTCGTGCCATTAGTCGCCCGGCAACCAGCCTCCCGACGCCGCAGTGCTTATTTCGGACCGGAATAATCATCTCTCCCGCCCGAGTCGTACCTAAAACATTTCCCTACCTCATGGCCTTTCTTTTATGCATGCATATATATTTTTTACATTTATTTTATTTTTTTTATGGAGGAAGAGTGGTCATTTTTTCGCGGTAACCGGTATTAATTTCTATCCACATGCTTAAGCGCGACGGGTGCAGAGGGGGTCCACACGTAACACAGGAACTCTCACACATGCGCAGACTCTCCGCTCTGCTCCTGCTTTTCATCCCACATCTCCGCCACCTGCTCCTCCTCTCTCTCTCTCTCCATATATATATATATATATATATATATATATATATATATATATATATATATATATATATATATATATATATATCCCTCTTCCTCCTGCCTTCTCTCTCTCTCTCATTCTCTCTCACTTTGGATCGCAAAGGGGGAGTTCCAGCGCAACAAGCAGAGCATGCAGCGCCAGCGCTACGGCATTCTTTGAACCACCTCATTCATCCCGTTTAGTAGTCGAGTTCCATCAATTACTCCGCTCGCAATTAGATGGGGGTGGGAGAGGCAGAGAGCGGCGCGCAGACAGGACGGCGGAATATGGGGGGGGCGGGGGGAGAAGAGCGGCGGACGCCAAAGAAGCGGGAACCGTAAAGGGCGGGTGGGAGCGATGGAGGTGAGTCGAGAGGGGATTGGTTGGTGTGTGGGAGAATGGCTGTCAAAAAGCTATTTGCCGACTCGACAAAAGGCTGTCGTTACCCCCGAATTCCATAAGGGCATTACGGTATAGGATAGAGGAGATGAGCGCAATGCATGAATCGTAATCGATACCGCACTGCCAACGCAGAGTGATTAAATGTCGAGAGTTCGATTCGGTTCAAAAGAGTACCTAGCAGGCAGGAACCCATCCCCAGGTCTTCCCTCCCTCTCAGTCTAGCCTTTGGGATTTACGCGATTACTTGGTTGATCATTAATGGACGTAAGGACAGGGCTGAATGAGTGGATGGATGTGCTCTCAGAGTAGAAATGACTAGGTTATAAATTCCAGTCTTTCTGTAAATGGTTTTTGAATTAGGTTTCCCAATTTTGGAGAGGCACCGCAGTTTGTATTAAACTAATTGCTACGTTTGCCCACGTAGTACGCATACATATACCATTCCGAAAGGAACAATTTCCCTTCGTAATAAGTGCTTCAGATATAATTAAAATTTGGGATGTTCTAGGTAATTCTTGCACTCACCATGAATGCTGTTTTCTCGTTTCCAAAATTTACTAATGTGAAAGCCACATTTTCAATAATCAGATGATGTAGCTTACAAAATCAAAAGAAACAGCTAAGGCCTTAGAGGCAAAGGATGTTGGTGCAATGGTGCTCATGTTAAAAAAAAAATTATGTAGCTACAGCCCTAAATGCAATTTTCATAAAGAGGAGCCGCTACAGCAAGTAAGGCGGAAGGATTTTGATACCTCAGCGTTCAAATTCAAAGTGGAGTTTGTATCGAAACGTAATTACTACTATCAACTCATATGAAGAATGCTGTGGAACACGCAAATCCATGTGCGGCAGTACCGAATTAATACCGAAGTAATATTTGTATTTTCTCTGTTGAATCATTCCTGTCATGCCATAGTTTTTCTGGCTCTTCTCTTGTGTATGATGGTGTATTTATTCAATAACTAATTCCCTAAAATTTTGACTTTATTTACTTACTTCGCGCAATACATGTATAGTTGAATGCTTGAATGACTAGGAATCTTACGTCTCGGCAGAGGTTGCCTTATTTTAAAATGATAAATTGATATTCTTTGACTCATAAATCCCCAATTCTTTTTATATTGATAACTATTTTTTTAAATATAAGGAAAAATTATTGTGTTTGCCAGAAATTTTAAATCAGGTCTTTTGGAATCGAAAACCTTCTTGCGTTTCTGTATTCGTTAGGTTCTAAAAAGTAGATTGCAACAAATTGCAAGACAATTGCTTAAGGAACTTGTGTAAATACGTTCCACCAAGCAACGCCTGAAACTACCAGTTATAAGGAACTTATACTATCAGAAATAAACTCACGATATCATAATTTGCTCCAAATGTTAGGTGATAATTTTGCAATCAAGTTTTCTATGTTTATAGAATAGAAACAACTTTTATAGTTCTGGGAGCAAAGTTCCAGTTGGCTTTGTAGTTTCTTTGAAAGTTAATTTTTTTTTATCCTTTCTTGGTAACCCTACATCATTAAAATTATATTTCCTCATAATTTTGCGTTTACAAGTTAAATATTCTGGCGTTGCTGAATGAGTGAGTGAGGTAGTCAGTCAGGACGTAGACTTTTATAGCTGTTTATAGAGTTCGAATATTTGGTGAACCAATTTCGGTACCCTCCGAGATTACAAGAGCTTTCATGGGTTCACCCCTGGTGGATAAAAATAGAGTTACTCCGAAAAGCTACGTCAAATCCTTTGCCCTCTAATCTCTACTGTCACGCTTCTCAACTTGTAAATTATTTCGAATTGACATAAAAAATACCCGCTTTTTCCTGAGACTCACACTATATAGAGATCATATTGATAAAAATAAGCAACTGCTATGCCCAGTGAATTTCTTAATTACACCTTTTGAGCTCTTAACGGCTAAGAATAAGAGTTGGGAAACATATCGAAAAGTATTACTAAACACTTACGAGTCGTGATTGGATGATATTTAATTCTATTTTTCCTCTTTCGAATGTATTAATATTTTTGCTATCATTATCCTGCATAAGTAAGCCATTTAAGGGAATTGAAGAGACATTAATAATTTTATGTTCCGTTAATTCCTGAATATAATACACGTTTAGCTGTTCTTGATCATAAATAATAAAATCCTTCTCTTGGAGGTTGTAAAAACCTGAACATTTTAAGTCAATGTATGTTTATAAATCCTTAGGGGCCTCAACTAGAACTGATGAAAGCATGCTTTGTTTACTTTTCGAGGTGGAATTAGAGCGGTCCATGAGGAGTGACGAGCGTAACCTTATAATGAATTATTTACAGCAACTGAAACATCAGAGACTCCGCCGAAAACAGATAAATATGACGGAATAATAAAATGGTAATAATCCATTCCCTAAAAGTGTATGGATGAAGTTTTATTTTAGGAATCGTGACCGTTCCCGAACCGTGTACATCTTCCCAGGCTTTATGACGTGAATTCCGAAAATTTTAGTTCCAGAGACATTCACCGTAAGCGACTTCATGCGTGTGTACCTGAATCAGAAATCTTTTGATATGCATGAGAAACGAAAAAGAGGATAAAAGGAGAAACGGTCGATGGATACATTACGAACTCGCCAATTCTGAATTTCTTCGAATAGATTTTAGATAAAGGAAACAGCCCCACGATATCTTTCTCTGGAGACTGGGAAAGGGAAAAAGCGTAAATTAGTGGGGGACTGTGTCCAGGAATCGGAAAAAGAAATGGAGTTGGACGGAGACAAATGGAAGAGGCGATAACAAAATGAGCCTTTAATGCGCAACGAAAGGTGAAAGTTGAATCCGGGTGTAGCCGGTTGGTGTTTTTCAGGGATTAATGTTATAAATGACTGAATTATTATCCTGGTGAAATAATGCGTAAGTGCTGACACCTAGGAATGAGTCTTGGAGCATGGTTAGAACATCAGTTGTATCCCAAAAATAGGTCTCAAGTGGATGACATTGTTGTTTTCCCTCCCAAATATTTGTTCAAGAATCACTCCGGAAGGATTATAGAACTGTCCTTTAATTTTATTTCATCCATATTTTCTTACACCCTCAGCGCGAAAAGCGTAATTTTTTTCCCTATGGTAAACTTGGATAAATTATATAGTTATACATACAAGAATTTAACCACCGTGATTAAAGATAGAGGAGTAATACTGTTTAAAGTTACTAATGCCGTTCACCTTTGTGTCAAGCCTAGTCCACGATTGTTTGCCAACTTCAAGCGTCAAACGGTAGTTTCTTCACGCACATCATAAATGGAGTCCACGATTGGAAATCAAAGGTCGTCGCTTCGGGCGGTTTCGGCAATGTTTGTAAGTGATCGCCCTACTTCCCAGTAGGTTGACGACCACTATCCACATTCCACTGTTTTTGTTTGCATACGCAATAAACGACCTGGGGCATGTTTCTCAAAGCTGCAAGTCCAAAAGTTACTAGTTTATTCACTTGTAACTTGTGAAATTCTGTTTCTCCAACATACAAGTCTACTAATTACAAGTTACAAGTGTTTATTCACATGTGTTTTATTGGTTACAACACATTCTGTTTCTCAAACCGACTTGTAAATTACAAGTAGCTGTAACCTGTAAGGATATTTCTACTAGTCCTCCGAGGTGAGTAAATCGGAAATAATAACAGGGATAAAAAATGAAAAGCGACTTGCGATCTCCTTTTCTCAACTAATACCAAGGCTATAGTGACGAATAAGGTATCAGTAGATAGTATTTTTTACCGACTTCTGACATAACATGCTCAATTTACGTTAAAACACTTTGTTAGTTTGTAATTTAAGTTAAAAGAAAAATCTTTGAGACTAAAGCGTAACGAAACAAGAACACCCCCACGGAGATTCTTTTAACATTGAATTATGAATGCTTATAAAGGATATATTATATTTAGCTTGAATGAAAAACATATGCTTTTCAACAGTACCACATTTGTTTTTATTTTCCTCAGTATAAATCATCTTATTATTGTTATTCAATTTAAAGGATTAATAAATATACATAATTTGGAATTTTTATTGAATATTATTAAATAACTTGAGATATCTGCTCTGGGTTTGGAAAATAATGCTTGCGTGTGGTAATGCGGAAGGCATTGACTGCTGCTGGTTGAGGCTAAAATTTCAACTGGAGATGTCGTCTCATTCCGATAGAATAATTCTCTTTTTCCCTTCCCTAATTCCAATCTTTTTCGCCCTTTTTCCTTCTCTCTCCCTCTCCGGTACTCTCACATGCTGGTACACAAGTGTGCATTCAAAGACTCAACGCTCACCGAAGCCCGACTGGTTCGCGCCCTCCAAAAATTAAAAAAAGAAGGAAGAACCAAAGCGTATTCCATTTCCCAGTCTCAGTTCTTTCGTTACTCCCCTCTCTCTTGATTTTTACTCCCAACCTGACCTCCCGTTTCTCTCCTCGGTCTCTATGTGTTCAGTCATTCAACTTTTATCCCTCCTGCATTTTCACTTTACCCAGGCTTGGGATTTCAGTTTGTATTTGAAGGCAGTTGTAAGTAAAGGTTCTTAACTTGCTTCGGCTCGTCAGTCTATTTACCTACCTGTCCCTATGAGTGCAGTTTTTCTATTGGGCTGGAATAAATTTCATTTTGGATAGAATTTGACAGAAAGACTTAACATCATAGATTGTCTTCGTGAAACAATATTTTAGCGCTGGGAGACTGTTGAATACTTGGATTGATAGAGTGGGTAAAGAAAGGTGTATGTGCTGCGAAGATATAAATTTCCTATTTTAGTACACCAAGTAGTCTAAAAATGAATTTAAGTGACTTTCCGAACCAATTTCAATGGAACGAATCGTTTCCATGCATAATTGAAGATTATAAGACCATCAGGATTATGGCGATGACATAATTATCGGTTCCTTTATTTCAATAGGCGTCAAGAATTTTACAAGAATAGTGATTTGTGAACAGATTTTCAATCTAATTTAGCTATTTGCTCTTTGCTATGCTGAAATGGACATTTAAAATGGATACTTTAACGCGTTGCAAAAGACAACAGAGCCGTTAATCCGAAACTCTTCTCAGCATTTTATAGTTGATGAAATTTAGGGTTTTTGGAGAATTTTAAATTCGAGAAAACATTTTTTTGCCCTTCGAATATTTTGTTACCAGGGTGACCCTTTGGATTCCGATGAGTCAGTGTTGACCCATCTTTTTAATTTACGTTTGGCGGCACTACCAGAGTTCGTAGGATGCCAACGTCCACTCCTGGTCCCGCTCCCAAATGACCTTTAGATTAGATGACCGACTCGTTACGCGAAGGCTCTTTTGAAAAAAAAATTTTTTTTTTATTTTTCAAAAGAAAATTTTGTTTTTTTTTTTAATATTTAGTAAAGTTTCTATCTTCCATTCATGGCCGGCTTTATCTCTATGAATAAGCTTTGATTCTAATTTTCTTCGGCATTAAAAGTTTTATCTAAAGGATATCAATGTAGTACTTAAATAAAACTGCAGTAATAGTACTGTCCACTTAAATTTTAATGTAAATATTACACTACACGTGTTTCGACGTTTCTTAGGGCGTCATCATCAGGTCTGAGATTTTCTCCAACTCCATTATATTCGACGTTTCTTAGGGCGTCATCATCAGGCCTGAGACCTGATGATGACGCCCTAAGAAACGTCGAAACACGTGTAGTGTAATATTTAGATTAAAATTTAAGTGGACAGTACAATTACTGCAGTTTTATTTAAGTATTAAAATGCTGTTCCACCATATAACGTCGAATATATCAATGTAATTTACTCTTTTGTGATCGGCCTCATAATTAATGATTTTTATTTTACATGGATATGTAAATACTGGAAAGGATAGGGAAGAGCAGTCATTTATATTATGTAAGAAAACTATTAGTCACATAATGCACTATTGCAATCCAAAATGTTAGGTTGAATTATCTGCACGTGGTGAGATACTGATAAGTACTCGTCTAGATTTTATTTAAGCGGATACACTTTCCTTCAACCTTCGTCTACTTCCAGTACTTGCCAGATCCTTAATTGCTCTGAGTATTTAATAGCTATTCTCCAGAATAATCTGTAGCTCTTTCCAGATAGTTTTAATATTCCTCCGTAAATGGAAATCAAATTACATCTACTTTCAGCTGAAGCCAAATATTTCTCCAAGTACGTTAACTACCTAGCACCACATCCAGTCTCCTTGCAGGGAGTAGTAATGTTTCCCGTTATCTTCCGCGCTCCTATTTCTCAAGAAAGTGATATTCTTATTTAGCTATCATCTTCCATTGCATATTTCCCGAATTCCCTAGTTTCCCTATTAGTTTTACAGCATTTGGCCAGATAGTTTTATAGTATGTTGTATGTCATCTCAGTGTGTTATTTACCACGGCATATATACCATCAAACGACTTTAATATACCCGTCGCTGTACCCCTAAGCACAATCCAAAACTTTTATGTAAATTACGATTTCTCTCTTCTGCTCGATCTGTTTATCTCACTGCGCCTTTTAAATAGGTTGAAAGATTTGAAAGTCTAAATCGAAAGTTGCATGCGTTGGGTTCCTTTTGATGTAGCTCTGTTTCATGCGCCGAAACTCGCGTCGACGAAATTTAAATGTCCAATCTCATACATCTTGCCTTGATTGCAGTCGGAAATAATTTCAGATCGCTTTTTGAAGGATTAAGAACGCCAAAGGTTGCCAATAACTGATTGGATAAACCCTTTCATGTGTCAGAGACGTTGAAAAGTGATGATAAAAAAAGCTATCGTGGAAAAATTTGAGGTTCATCGATCGACAGTGTCTCCGGTTAACCTCAGAGGGTTAAAAGAGATTTCTACGCCGATAGATTTGGTGGAAAATACTTCCCTTGAGAGTTGATTTAGTCTTCCGTTTATAATCACGTATAAGAATACGTTATTCGCTCTTATTGTGAATGTAGAAGATACTATGCCTTTGTGTAATCGACAATCGTCATTGTATTTTTTTATGATTTTCGCGGCGTCTTGTGAATAACGATTTTACAAAATATGATGGACGCTTCTGATTCTGAGCTTATTTCGATATTTCTGTATTATTTGTTGAAAGTTTTATCCTGTCCCATGGTGGAGATAAAATAGCAAATTCCTTCGTGCTATTAAATAGAGTAGTAAGAACTTATCAGCGGGTAGATCTGTGATAAAGGCTATTAAGTTTTTTTCTGATATCACATTTATCACGCAACACCAGATTCCTACTCAGCCTGAAGGTGATTTAATATAGCAAAATTTGCCCTTTTGATCAGCAGCTCATAATATTCTAAATCAGTGATACGATTTACTTCGGATTCTTATCATTGACTGAAGGTTTTAGCGTTCTTGTCCCCGACGATCAAAACAACCCAATAGAGTAATCTAAGGTGTTTCAAAATTTCATACGATAAGGCTGCAGAACGTTTTCTCACATTTTTTATACGTGCAACTAGTAGATCACAATTTTATCGCTGAAATCATTTGAAACGAAGGTTGGCTTGATTGGCGTGGGAAAAAGTCACTAGGCGTATAGTATCATTCTTTCTTAAGAAATCTACCTACTCCCTCTCCGTATTGAAATTGGAAAATTCTATGGGGAAGACCTATCTTTAGGCTAGGCTTAGATTGCTTGAACAATTGAGAATAGATGTCTTTCAGAGAGACACGGAGAACATCATATTAGAACCCCACTATATTTCCAGGTCCGACAGAAATGATAAATTAAGAGAGATATTTTGCAGAACGGATAGGTATGGGAATTCGTTTTTCCCCCGAACAATAAGGGACTTCAATAAATGCTAGGCGTAATTTCATTAGAGCGTTTCCTTTTTATATGTAAACGGCTGGTGTCCTAATACCCCCCACCACACGCCTATTGAGGTGGTTTGCGGGGTAGTATGTAGATGTATCCATAATAGCCACATAAACGTATTTCCTTAGCCCTTTATTAAGGAAGCCAGTCTTCTCCATTTCAGACAGTTATTCTTACTATGAACGAATTGACAACGTTGTTGTACTTTGCTTTTAATTTAATTGTACAAATATCTGCTTGCTTCGTCATTCACTGATAACTCCCAAGTCTGCGCAGCGCAGAAATAATCTCCTACACCTGAAATTCTCAAATATTTTTAAACCAAAGTGAAATCATAATATTAGGTGGAAATAAATACATATCATTTATTCTACCTGTGCATCATTATTTACGTATGTTTTTCTTCACTGCCCATTAACTGTCATACCGGAATTCTCAACTACTGAAAGTTTACATGTTTATATATATTTCCCATGATAGTCATTATTAAATATCTATTTAGATATTGGCGTCACAATTCATGCGTACATACATGTTTACAAATAATTGTATATTGTACAATATAAACTTTAATATGTTAATTATCACGTAGGTATTATACGTAAACACATTTTTCATTGGTACCAATTACCATTTTTCATTGGTACCCAGGGAGGGAAACAAATTTTGCAAACTTAAAGTGCGTTAAGAAGAATACATTCGTTGTTAATATTCCGCTGTACGGTTATGTAAACACTTCAGTTGCAAAAATAATGCCATAGTTCTTTTGAGCTATTTCAAAATGAAACGTGACCACAATATTAGCTTGTTCATTTGTCGTGTACTTCACTTTCTTTATTACCATTAGTGAACATAGCCCCTGGAAATCGTTACTGGCAAAATCTCCTATAGGTAATTATAATTTTGTATTGAGAAACTTAAGCTGAAACTTGGACATATTTATTGTTTTCACGGTTTTATCAGCCAAATTAGTTGGCTTATTCAATTTTTTTTCCGTAGTGAGAATTCGTACTTTCGTAGGCAGCTGCGAGAGGGTTGTTAGGACAATCAAGGCTGTTTCGCATTCCACTGAATGGCACTATTCACTCGACTTTGGTGAGATAACTCTGTAGATATCCTAAACAGTGTAATCTCCCGACGCCGTTACTAAGCCAAATAAAACTAAACGCTGTACAGAAAAAAGTCATGCATCATGGAGATACGTATTTTCAAAATTTTCAAGTTCACCAATGATATAACATCTCTACAGAGACAGTTTGATTCTTAAAGTTTAGGGTCAGATACCGTTAATATCAACTGATTCGAATCCAGGGAAGCTGAGATTTATATCTCCCTCAAGTCTCCAGTTCTGACTGGCGTCTCGATTCTATTGGCCAGATATCCTTTTCAATCATGTAGCTGAGTCCTTCATAACTTCTGAAATTAAGTTTATGTCCATCTACAATATGCGTTTTAATTAATTTCCAAGATTTACATTGTTTTACGTAGTTCTATTAATTAAACAGCTCTGTTTATTTGGGTCAAATCTTGTAATCATTTTTTCATCCTCTTCCATTAAGTCCATTTTCTTGAAACATTTCCTACGTGTGTATTTTGAATGACAATACAATATTTTCTGGATGTAAAAAAATTACCACAACATTTAAACACTAATTCAACTCAGTCAAAATTTGTTTCATTCTTTTTATCAAAACTTTCACTCTAAATATTTCAATAATTTTTCAGTTATCATGCACATTCACATCCGCAAATTTTTAAGGCCCTAGGACCTTAGGATCTTTGAGTAATTGTTGCATTAATAATACTAATATGTAGGACGATTCACCATCATTATTTCATTTCAAGTGTCAAATCAAACATATATGTGTTTATGCAAGGAAGCTAGTCCAAACTTCCAACCCGTCACGAGTTTTATGAATTAAGGATAGAAAAGTATGCTCTTCTAACACCATGCTTGATTAAAAATTCCACATATTCCGTATGCAAAGTGAAAAATGCCCGTTGTCCTCTAAATTGCACTTGAGTGCGGAAAGGCAGTGGGATTGATTTTGGTATTTATAAGCTGTCATCGGTCCAAATATTGGAATGCTGCACCTCTACAGTCTATTCTCTTGAATATCTTGAATCCTTCGTAATTCATTATTTTAATACCCCTCATGATTTCCTTAGTTCATTCAATCCTCGGTTTTCATGTGTATCGTATTTCCTTTTATTACATATTTTA
Organism: Pyrrhosoma nymphula; assembly: GCA_963573305.1. Classification (NCBI taxonomy): domain Eukaryota; kingdom Metazoa; phylum Arthropoda; class Insecta; order Odonata; family Coenagrionidae; genus Pyrrhosoma; species Pyrrhosoma nymphula. The sequence goes on along the minus strand of OY754327.1, from coordinate 155,751,154 downwards.
TTCCTTTAATTATCACTTTAAGCTATCTTTTATGCCTTAGAATGTGCTTAATAAATCTGTCTCTTCTTCTTCACTTAACGATTTCAGTCCCAAAACCGAAAGATTTATTGTAGAAGAGCAATCATAAAAAGAAATATATTTCAAGAATGATCGAGCCCTGGAAATCTTTGTGTGAAATCATTTCGTGTGAAACTAAGTGAAATCATTTCGCAAGTTTTGACGGTTTTGTAACTTTTTTGTATCGCGCCATTCATCTTTTTGGTCTTCACATTACAAATCAACTATTAAAATCGCTGGACTGAGGGGAATAGTGCGTGTAAGTTGAGTTCTTGCCATAGGGTCGTGAGTGTTTAACAAATTTTGGCTCCATGGTGAAAATGACAAATATTTCGACTAGTGAATGATATGATATGATGAAATAACTATGCCCCGGACTTTTTTCTTCAGTTGAATAATTTTGGCGATTTTTATTTCGTTCTTGCGCACACAACTCCCTCTACAAACTGAAGCTTATTGCTTTCGTGAGCACCTTTCCATTCCTCTCTACCACCGCCGAGTCCCACCCCTCCCTCTTCTTCCCCCCAAAATCCCCACCATCTCCCACACTGCGTACATCACTCTCCCTGACCGAGCAATGGACTCATTTTGTCGTGCTCTGGAAAAAGTTGAGGGGGGCTTCGGGGTTTTTAAGGGGATAGTGAAGGGGTGGAGAGGGAAAAAGGGATAGAGACAGGGAGACAGAGTGCGTGCAGTGAGATTGAATCTCGTAAAGCGATTGGCAGGACGTGGGAATCGCTTCATCGAGCGAAATTGCCCGTCAAATCGCTCACGAGGTCGAAACTTAATGGTGAAAAAATACACGAATCCAATTCGTTCTCTACCCCGACGTAGTCGGTTCTCTTTATTCTTTTTCGTTATTTTTGCCCATTTAAAACGTCTATTCCTCCCCTTATTTTATTCTACTCCCTAGGGTTGATATTGCCTTCAATTCTAGGTGGGAATTTTCTTGCAGAGGAGTGAACACGCTTCGATCCTACGAGTGATGTAATTTAAAAAAAAAAGTCAGCTGAAATTTTTCCCCTCTGTTAAAATGTGTGGGATATCGATAAAGGAAGGTTTTATAGGATATGGCACTATATTTAGGCCTAGATGCTTTGGAGATATATTTCTATTTAGCTACCCATCACGTAAAGCAATTTCCGACGGCAGGAAATTATACTGTTTTTATTCGACGATCAAGATGTTTTTTAAGGTCCCTTTGGGCTTTCTTCTGCTGACGGCTAGATTCATTTTCCTTTCACATTTAAGATAAATATGCTGTAATATTAGAATGTGTGCCGAAGCAAATTACACAACAGGTATCGTGTCAGCGATTGTGATTAATTTCATGTAGAAAAGTGGGTTTCATTCTGTCGAGGAGATATTACCGCAAAATTATCGAGAGAAATATTCGTTCTCTCTCGGAGAGATTTTTTTTACCTTATTCCACCTCCGCCTATAATTAACGTTGACCCCGCGAGGTATAGATATGGGATTTTTTCTATATCGCGATAAGGTGTTTGGTTCGAAAACAAGTTGCCGCTGTTCTCCCCAAGAATTCAAAGGGACTGGCATGCGAGAAAGCCGTCGGGAAGGAGGAGGTGGTGAAGGTGGTACATGTAGCGTTGATCAATGCGTCCTTATCGCCCTAATTTCATCTGTTTATCACTCTTTCGCCGAGGGTGTGAAGGCCGTACCCTTGATAGTAAATTCCCCACTCCTCCTGAAACCACCCTTCTCCAAGGAATCACTGCCACCCACCCCTTCTCCAAACTCTCTTTTCATCAAAACCACGCAGCGACCAAAAATATCCCTCCGAAACCCGCGCCGCCCACACCCGGTCTTTCTCTGGCTCTTAATTATTTCTCATTTCCTCGACTCCCGCGGAACACACTCTTTCCCCCTCTCCTCCTCATTTCTTCCCCATACCCTCCTATTACCACCACAATCCTCCTCCTTCAGACAGACACTTACTTTCCTGCAGTGGGGTATAAATAAGACCCATTACGACCCCTTTTTCACCCTACCCCTAACCCATTCCCCGAGTTCACCCACCCACCTTGTTTTCTTTCTCTCGTCCCTCTCACACTCTCTTGCCTCTCCAAAGGAAACGACACCTCTCCTACCTCAGGGGGCCGAAAACTCTTACTTTCACCCTTCCGAAACCAACTTGTTAGAGCACCCTCCGTTTCACCCTTCTTATCTCCGCTTCCTTTTCCTTCCCCATATATTTCTCCTCGTTTGCATCCCCTCCCCCCTCTCTCTCCTTCTTCCCCTCTCTTTCTCTCTGGGCTGGCCCAAAACCCTCACTTCCAAACGAAATCCAGTCTCGACTTTCTCTTTCTTCCCCTTCCTTCTCCTTCCAACGACTTCCTTGCACCTCTTACGTCCTAAAATTCTCCCTCCCTCCCCCGAACCTCCGCATTTCGCAAAATCGCCGTTGAAATGTACCCTTCTTCACACCCTCCAATTAAATTTTCTTTGTCTATCCTTCTTAAATGTCACAAATGCCGCATTTAAGGACGAATTAAGGAGATGAAAAAGCTATATTTTGTGATTCGCTTCCTTTTCTACGGCTAAACCATTGTCAAGAAATATTTTATGTAGTTTCGTTCAAGGGTATGTTTTTTAATGTCTGATTCACATTTGCTGCAAGATGACTTAGCCTTTACGTTACCTTGATAGTAACTGAAAGTTCATGTTTTGTGTATTTCATCAAGCAGTCGGTTCGCTGATGTGAGCAACATCGATGGGAGAAAGTTTCAGCACTAGTTATATCAATAAATATTTTAACCAGGGATTATGAAACCTTTGTTGAATGTAGCATTATTTTAAACGATATTTCACATATAAAGCCTGCTTTTGATATTTACCGATACAATATCGCATCGTATTTCACTAACTGGGGAGAAATAGTGACATCGTGAAACGTATTTAAGAAATAAATAGCAGTTTCATATGGAGCGCGACGTCTCATTGAAGCGAGACAAGAACTCTAAGGAGAAGGAGTACGATTATATTGGAGGTTTTCTTTAGACATGGGTGCGGAGAAGGATGGAGAAAGTTCGTTGAATGACTGAATGGGGTGCTCTAACCCTGTAAAATCCACCAAGAGTTGTTTAAATAGCAAATTTATAAAGCTATTTTTATTGAAATTAATGTGGTCATTTCAGAATTAAGAATTGTTTCTTTTCAGGCTTCATACTGTAATCTTCTTTCCCTTTCAAACCATGATTAATTTGAAGGCTTATTTTCTGTTTCTCTTTAGACTCTAAATGAATTGTTTTCCATCTGAATAAATTGACTCATTTTAAGCATGCCTTGAGTGTATCTTTGCAAATTACCGTATGGTTATTCTATACGGATGTTTTACCCACTGGCGAATCTTTCTGCTTCCATTATGACTTATCCGTTAGCCGTTGATCCCCATTTTTCCCCATCCCTTTTGCGTCCAAGTTTCTGTGCGATATTGAAATGTTATTGGCTTTTTCTGTAAAAAAAGTGGCTTTAACTGAAGTATTTGTTAAAATCTATGATAAGTTGGATTTACAGGCATGTTTTGGGTACGTTGAGATGCCTGCTCAAGTAATAGTACGCGGGAAACAGGAAAATTTCACAAAGAGTGCACTTTATGGAAGAACATGATTTGATCACTCCTAAAAGAATAATGATCCGATTGCGATAATTTAAAGGTAGCTTGTTCGATCTCACGAGTTTAGGTCGTTACTAGGCTGCTTCAGCGTCACCATGGTACTAAACCCATTTTTCCCTTTCAAACCATGATGAATGAAAAGGCTTATTTTTTCTCCTCTTTAGATTCAAAATGAATTGTATTTGATCGCAGTTCTAACAGTACTCTCAAAATATTTCCTCTCACAGCAACCTGCATATCTTTTTTGCGTGGCATTTAGTCTACATTTAAGGGGAATTGCTTTTTATGCACTTCACTCACGAGTGGACCTATAAATTCTTCATAGTGAAAGAACAGCAGTGATGCCAAATGCATGGATAGTTTACAGCGGATTTAGGCAATTTGTAACATTTTTCCGTTGATATTTTCACCGAACCAAATTTATCCTACGTTAATTTTTATAATATAGGTACCCTTAATTTCCGAACCTCATAGCATGAAAGGCATTATTAAGGTCAATAATTTTAAATAGACCTCTACGAATCATTATGTGATAAGCAACTTCTTTTCTTGGGAAGCTGCGTAAGAAAAAGGAATTTCCATAAGGATAGCAAATAAATGATTTATTACGTTAATTAGTTTGTCTGGCAAGGTGGTTGAATCATCACGAATGCGCCATCAGAAACAGTAGTATATCGACGCGCAAATTGGATCTATTGTCTTGAAACCTGAATAAAGGAGAGGCCATTAGTTTAAATATTAATTCCGTTAGCCAATCTATTTTTTAATTTTAGTTAAATATTGAACTAGTCGGCATGAGACGCTAATGATTTGTTGAACGAGAAAGAATAAAACAAGGCGCGTTCAGCAATGATACCTTTAAATAATCAGAATGTTCTACAAACCAAAGCTGTTTAGAAAGGGAGCTAAAGGAAATCAGAGCGAAGACATCTGTCATTATCCCTAATGAAAAGGAGAAATGTGAAATGAAGCAAGCGAGAAATTCGTCGACTGGAAGAGGTCATGGTCATTAACTCATGTCTTGAATATTTCATTTCGTGAAGAATAAAAGTAGTTTTGATTTTAGCTTTTCAGTGTGTGACATAATTTTACGTTCTTGCTTTCGGTAACACTGATTGTATTTTCATTTAGCGCGAGCTTTCGCCGACCCTTCTGCCGGCTTCGTCCGGCAATAAGCCAAACGACGAAACCGGCAGAAGGGTCGGCGAAAGCTCGCGCTTTATTAAATTACAATCAATGTTACCGAAAACAAGAAAGTGACAATAAAAGTAATCGTTTTCGTTCATAGGGTGTTTCCTTTGTAACGATTTTTGACGGCAATGAAATTTAAGGTTAGTATTGAGATCATTTGCTATTGTGTGCCGAAAAATCTTCCTATTGTTAGTTCATTCCGGTAGTTAGGTATTGACCTCAGTTGCCGCGAAGAAAACTAAAATTACCTAGTACTTGGAATACGAGTACGAATGCTACATTACACTAAAGCAGAGGATAGATAGCAAGGCAAATATTTTTATCGCATTCATTACTGACATAATTTCTATTTTTTCTTCAAATGAATATTGTCAGAGGTTAGCTGAGTGGCCAAAAAAATCGAGAAAATCGAATCATAATTCTTTTTTACGCTTTTTTAGAGAAAAGAATCTCTTCCAAGATTTCTTTGGTTTAGCTGCAAACGAATTCTAAATATATTGTAAGTTACGCAAGCGAAAGGACACGTTCATTTAAATATGGTCGTTAGCGATGAATATTTCCAAGACTCGTGATTATAATTAACCAATTATTTAATTAAATTAAATTCAATTAATTAAATTTATTAAAGAATTAACCAATAATGTAAGTATAAAAAACGAATAAATATATAAAAATATGTTACAACTGGTTTGTGAGTGTAATGCTATCTTTACGCCGTAAGTCCACCATGGAAGGAGAAGCAGAAGATCTCTGGGATGTCCACGCAAGAGATGGAAATACCAAGGTCGTAACATTACTTGCAGAAGGAAGAAGGCGGCGTGCCGTAACGGAAGATTCAAGACTCGGGCCACAGGTGTAGTAGAGGAAGATGGAGTCAAGAAGAGAGACGAGTCCCTTGCAGGAAGAATGGGGACGGGACGGTAAACGAGCAAAAAGGAAAGGTGACAAAAAAGAGGCGAGAAGAGACTAAGAAGAGAGGGGAAATTAATGAAAAGGGAGATGGTGGTGGTTGGATGGGAGTAGGGTGTTGGTTGGATGGCTGAGCGAAAAATTCTTTCGCGTTGGGAGGCTCATAGTGGGGGGGGGGGGGTGCCAACAGTTAAAAGGATGCCTCGAGTCGTGGGAGGAAGGGGTTGGGAAGGAGGGTGGACAGGCGGCGGGGTAAAAATTAATGGACGAAAAGGAGAGTTTGCTTTACAAAGGTGCGCAACAAGCTAAGGATGGTTAATTTTTTCCCCTCTCTCCCGCGGTGCAAATTGAATTTTCGCGAAGAAATTAGGGAAAACATGGCGTCCCTGTTAGACTAAATATCATTAATGAAACAGAATGACGGCGGAAGCTAATTGCATGGCCAAAACGTGTCCCATTTGATTTTGAGATTAATAAAGCAATAATTTTCTCCTTTCTCGTGTTTAATGTTGCGGGCTTTCCAAAGAAAAATGGGTTAACTCGGCATCAAAGTCAAAATTTTCTTTCCTTTTGCATGTCATAGAGTCGAGAATGTAGACAAATAATGCAATGGTTCTTTTTTTTTAATTCTTTTCATTGAAAAAAAAAAGGGATCAAGGGTTTCCTGGCAAATGAGATACTTCATGCGTTTCTCTTTGCTAGGCTTTCCTACAGAAAGGCACTGTGAAGGTCCTTGCCCAATTCACTTTTACGTTTATGCATTCATAGCAAACTTCCTCTTCGTGCTTTTGAAACTTACCCTAATCCCACTTGGAAAATCAGCCTTTAGAGGTGTGCTATTAATGAGCCTGAGGGGAGTGTTCCCGTTTAAAATGCCATAGAATTGTTTTTTTTTCGATTTATGTTGTTTTGTTAACAGTTAACGCTAATTCTTTGGCTTATGCTTAATGCGGAAATACAAATACTCATTATCGTTTTGGGAATCAAGTGAATTTTTTCAAACTTAATATTTTATTTTATTTAAATCCGCTCAGCGGATAAATACGAAATTGCAAGATAATATTTCCCCCATTTCAATTATTTTATTACAAGTGCGATTAAAATATTTTCAAAAGTGTATTTTAGAAACGAATCATGAATTTTAACGTGAACATTTTTTTGCGTTGCCAATTCAAGTAACAGTTGTTGGGATATGTGTTTAGATAACGGCATGGGCTAAGGTTATTTACTTAAGGTGATTAATCATATAATAGAGTCGGGTTAAAGATATTCCATAGTATTGAATTCCAAGTGCCCTGCTTTTTTAAGTAGGTTAGCGTATTCAGAACAAGTATGTTTTCAAATGGTAGGAGGTTCCAATATTTTACTTGAATTCGTCTTAAGATAAGTGAATTTAAAAACATTGTAGGTTTTTCTTCCGTAAATGTAAAGAGCTTATTCCATCTTATCGTAAAATACATTTCAAATATTATAATAGAAACGTCGGCGTGCTTTCAGTGCAGTTTGTTGCGTGAATTTCCCTAATCTGGTCGGGATTGGATTGATTTCGTTAAATCCTTGCCTTTTTCTGCTTTCAATTCGTAGCCCTAAGTGTCTTAAGCAATTCCAGATATATTACGCTCAAGAACGGGGAAGTTATACCAGTTAAATCCATCACATTAATTATAGCGTTTCTTCTCCGAGCAGGGTATGCAAAACCTTAGCAAAGATGTGTTTACTGATTTGGAAATCATAGAAAAAAACTTTTTGCTCTACAATACGCCATTAATATGGCGTCCAGAAACGCGTGCGTGTAAATATATGGCTTTCGGTATCATAATTCCCGTAGGAAAAAATCAAATGGAAAATTCTAGCAAGCATTCGTATGCGGAAATCGTCGCCGACAACTTAAGAAAACCTGTCTTTTTTCCTTTCACGAAATGTCTTCAACGTGCAGCCTCAAGTCGAAAGAAGCGCAGAAATATGGCTTAAAAATTCAGCTCTCTAGTCTTGGTGCGTTTCGGTACGATCCGAAAGTATTGTGCCGGGGAGAAATGCGTCACGCGAGTGACTACCACTCGGAGGAGATGGGAAGAAAGGCCTGGATTCCAACGTCTCAGTCGGAAGGGAGGAAAAAGAATAGAAAAAGGGAAATGGGAAGAAAATGGGGCCAAATGAAATGGGGGAGGGGAGGAGGAACAGGATGAAGCAGCAGCAGTGGCGGTGGCGAGAGAGGAAATGAAGGAAAAGAGAGAGAGAGAAGTAGATGTGGTAGAGAGAGAGTTAGAGAGAGGGGGGTATGAGAGGTGGCACGCGAATACACCGCGGGCCATTAGTCACACGCCCGTGCACAAATAAAAGTGGAGAAGGAGACGAGGACGGAGGGAAGGTGGGGCAAGAAGATGGTGGTTGAATCTTGGGACGCACGAGAGGGCGAATAGCGGGCGAATGAGCAGAGGGGCTGGGAAGTTACGGAAATAAATGGTTTGGTTTGGTGGAGAGCTATTTGTAGATTCCTATTTATTTATATATTTAGTTATAAATTTATTTATTAATCTATTCATATTTTTATTTACCCATTTAATTGGAGGAAGAGAGATCGAGTTTCCCACCGGGGAGCAGGCTTGTTCAGCACCGACGTTTCGAGAACTAAGTCTGCCATCGTCTTCAGGGTGAATGGCGAAGTCAGGGTGATGATAGCAGACCCAGCCCTAGAAACTTCAGTGCTGAACCACGGTGCACCCGGTAGGAAACTCGAGATCTCTTCCTCCAATCTATTCGCCGAAAAAACTTCCTCACTCCTTCACCTGTTTAATTATTTATCTATTAATCAATATACCTACTCATTTATTTATCAATTCTTTTATTTACTTATAAGTTTATTGCAAGTTTCAGATTTTTTACTTCATCCTGTTTTTTTGATTGGCTGGTTTGTTATTTGGGGAGGAGACCATTGACAACTGAGGTCATTTACGCCATTCATGATATGTGGGTAGGTTGGAAAGGGAAGGGTTTTATGGAGTGTGGAGGGAATATGGAGATAAACTCAGCACCGGCATTAACCTGCTCTTAAAGAAAGGTACCTAAGGCACTACACGTCCCATCCGACGGACGGAGTATTGCACTTGGAGCGCTCTCCACGTAGTTCCAAAGTAGAAATCAGATTTCCTCTGAAAAATATCCGCCGCTGCCGGAATTCGAACCCGGGCCCTCGGGGTGTGAAGCCAGTATTCCGGTCAGCACAGCAGCCCGATGCCATACTGTTGTTGTTGCTTCTAATCATTCAATCTAAGGATAGATTTTAGCAGCTTTATGACACAATGTGCAATGCTACAAAGATTATGTAAGTATGTTATGCCTAAAGCAGGGTCCATGTTTGCGGCATATCAATGTTATATTTCTGTTGAACCTCATTGTATTGCGCTCTATGTATTCATGTAATCAGAACATGGAAATAAACTATTTGAAATTAATGGAGGGCTGTGGAGAGTGTCTCGTTGGGTTTATCCCATATTGCTTAGGTTATATCGCGCCATCCATCCACTCAGCATGGGGGAATGAATGAAACTCACGAACAGGATGCGAGTGAAATAGACTGTGTATGGTGCAACTCATGTCTTAGTTTCCTCATTGAAATTTGTATAAAGCAACTGATACGGGAAAAATTCTAAATGGGATGGTTAACTTGTTTCGTCGAATGACTTCCTAACTATTTTAGTCGTAAGTTTAGCGTTCAGCCATCATTTACTTCAATATCAATGCCTTGTCCGCCCATTGTTCGTAGCATGACGATTTAAAGGTTCAGAAACGATGCTCGGCAGTAGTGTGGTAAAGACATAAAATCCTCAACAATAGCAATGGCTGTTAACCGAAATCGGGATTCGATGAGGCTGAGACAACATAACTGGGTCATTTTCGTGGCCAGACAATTTTGCTTCCTCTCCGGCAAAGGCCTAGATCTCTTAAGAAAGTTAGAGTGCGTGAGTCGGAGGTTTTGTTTTCATCTGCCAAAATGGTAGCGAGGAGGTGTTCTGCTAAGAAAGAGGAAATGGACAAGACAAAATTGTGACGTGGAGTTTGCGAGATGAGATGGGGATGGGTGCGGGGCGGGTTGGAGGGTGGGGGGGAGGTTGAAGGTGATAGATGACCAGAACGGGAACAGTGGGAGTGAATCGCGGTGGAGGGATGATGTTGAAGGAAGGGAAAAGGCCAGCCCTTAATAGAGATAAGCAATGTCTACGGGGTCTCCCGGGAGCGGTTTCAGAATTAATGCCTTTAACGGTCGTATTGATGAGTCCCGGATGGAAATTTTCGGAGCGAGGTTGGTGGAAGGTCACGAGGATAACCTGTCTGCTTCGTTTCCTTTTCTTCCTTAGTCCCCGAAAATTAAATCCCCAATTTGTTTCCGTGTTTTTCTCGAGATAATCAAGCTACCCAAATCCGGACAGCGCGTTTTCTTCATGTTCTTTTTCCGTTATTTGCGATTAATTCTAGCCTTCTCCTCCAACTTAAATATATGTATTTTGATGGATTAAATATGGGGGATATTTGCACTCAGTGCAATGTTCTAATGTATATTTTAACTAAATAATTCGAAACTTTCGTAGCTTTTTAACAGTACCATCATATCAGCGCCAGCAATATCTGTTGCCGCTTAGAAAGATCTCTCCATTGAACCCACCAAGATTACGGTAATATTTTGCCTTAATATTGCCGAACACCTTTTTGTGGATAGAAAATGACGAATGATTTCAGATAACAGAATGTCCATCATTCAGTTAAATTTAAATTCAAAATACAGTTCGTGACTTATAACAGTAGTAATTGGTAGTAGGATCTAAAACATGGATATATTTTTTGTTGTAAATTTGGTTTGGTTGTTTTTTCTTGGTTGTAAAAATAGAATGGCTATTCATCTAGAACTTGTACTTGTGGGCAGGAATTTCTGTTAAACCTGTCTCTTGCACCATTTTTCTCTGTCATGCCATTGTTAGCTTTTTGAGGAATTATTAAATTAACTCTTTGGTGAGGTGGCACTTAATAATGTACAAGCGTAATTTGATCTGTGAATAATTTTATTCATTATAAATACAGCTGCTATCATCTTGTTGCTAAAAATTAGTGGCATTCAATTATGTTTAAACAAATTAGTGGACAAGAAAGAGAAGTAATGCCTCCCCAAAATTTTTCAAAGCATTTCCTTTGCCTAATTGGTTTCTGCAAGATTGGTTAAGTAGTCATTGTCTTCCTTGCAGTCATTGCCTTATCTCACGTGTTCATTTAAATTTGTTTCATGCCTCTTTTTTTATGCCGACTAAAATTTTGAGCAAAATGTTTTTTCTCTGTGAAAATGCTGCAGTTAGACATCTTTACACGAAGTAAAAACAGAGCTGATTACCTAAACTTTATGAGCTAAAAACAAGTTGAGTTCGTAAGTTTGAGGGAATAAGCGAGAGAGATTGAGGATAGGGTAGCTGTTAGGCTGTGGAATAATTTGCGAATAGGGACGTAACGTGCTGCAGTCTCATCAATCTTCCTCGCTGCAAGTTACTGCAAAATTATAGGGCAAGAATGACTGGAAATATAAAAAGTATGAAGGAATTTATTCTTATTTATTTCTTTCTGGATTCAGACACGATTTACCCTCCCACATAGCGTGTACATACCTGAGCACTGAGCAGTGAAATATTCTCTCGAAAAATATTTTTGCTACATTTTTCAATGCCTGAATATGAAGGGTTCACAACCACGTTGATATTAAATGCCATCCTTTGACAGAAAGCTTTAGCTTCTAAAATATGCAGTCAGCCCACCGCATTGATATATATCCTGCTTTCATTTAAAAAAAATTAATATCTGCCACCGCATGACCTACATGCAGCCATAATGGTGAAAAGTGATTATCAGACGAAAATTTCTAATAATCGTAGAAGTATGTAATCTATGATAAAAAGGAATTTATTCATATTGCAAAGCATGAAAGAGATACAATTTTAGTGTTCTAAAGAAGTTTCAGAAAACGATGAAGACTATTCTCTTCAACAAGCCCCGATGCCAGGAGCTGTGAATTACATATCAAGATTCTCTTGTCGTTAAATTTACTGGAATAAAAATTTTACCAAGTGACGGGAAATCAGTTCTTACTCAGCAGAGTTTTTTCTCCTTTTCCCAACATTTTCAAGGAAATTAAAGCTAATCTGTCGAGTGGGAGAAAAATCTTTCATCGGACTAAAAGTTTTATTCCTGCTATGCAAACATTTTTCTTTCCCTTCCCCCCCCCCCTTATCAGCAGACTGCGTTTAAAAGCGGAGATCGCCTCCCTCGCAATTGACGAAGGGAAGAAGCCGATTGCGGAGAGAACGCTGGGAAACAATTGCGCGAGATCCTTGCACTGGCATTCAATTGAGCATCGACGAACTCGCTTCGACCGGCTCCTTTCCCCAGAACCCACCACCACACGCGCCCCCTTTACGGACATTCAACATGTACCTACCTGATTCGGGTATTCCCTTCTCCGCTCACCCTCGTCCCCCAAACCCTCGCTTCACTTCACCATTCCCCGCGCCGTAAACAACAACCACTTCAACAAGTCCCGCCGTTCTCTCTCTCTCTCACATCGATTCCTGGGTGCGCGCACAAATTCCACGGCCTTCCCTTCTCTCTCTCTCCCTCTACTCACTCACTCACTTCCGCGTGGAAGGCAGCGAATGAGCCCCCACTCCCTTCCCCCACCCCCAACCCGCCTCAGAAACCCCTTATTCTTCCACACTCGCCCTGCCGCCGGAGTAATTAGCTCTCTCTTTACGAAGAAGAAGGGGATAGGAGGGTGGTAAGAATAAAATAAACTCGTAACCCTCTTTACCAAAACCCGTTCAACGATTGCAAGTTCTCCTTCCGACCCTCTTGTACACCCCCTTTTTTCCCTCTCCCCTCTTCCCTGACATCTGAAAAAAAAAGAAAAAGTGTTCTACTGTGCGATACTGAGGGGTGGGTTTGGTTGGTTCGCACCTTCTATGATGATTGCGACTCTCAATTGACTGTGCGACATCCCGTGATCGAACGTGATAAATACCGGGATGCTCGTAACAGGTGACCATTCGGGGTGACCTGGAACATGTTCGAGGTGATAACCTCGATGAAGTCAGCCGATTTTTTAATATTTTTACGCGCAAGTGGCCTTTTTAACATATTGTTGGTTTATAAAACTTTTAATCGGGAAATATTACAATTTGTTTAGCAATCTGGATTTGAGTAAACGGAGTTTTAGCAGTTAACTAATTGTGGGTGGTGCTAAATGGCCTTTGTTGCCGACGTATCCTTAATTTTAATACTACTACTCTTAGGAGAGAGGGAACCCTACCTTCTTTGTCTATTTTGCGCGGGAAATGAAGCGATTTCCTCGCCAACCTTCCGTTCACACACCCTGCAATGCGGATATTCCATCTGCATTTCCTCTACATTTCTGAAATACTTTAATAAACATAACCCAGATTATCCTGTCAATATTCATATCCATGCCATATCAGTATTCATTAACGACAATGGTTGATTATTTGGGGGAAGTGAGTGACAACTGAGGTCATTGGTGACATTGAGGACAGGTGAGTAGGTTCCTAAGGGAACGGATACTATGGGAATCTAGGAAGTGTGGGTGGAAACCCGGTGTCGACGTTAGACTACTTTTAACAATGGATGTAGAGGGGACCGCAGTTTTAAATCCCATCTGTCGGACGAAGTTCTGTACTTGAAGTGCTCTCCACGTGAATTCCAACTAGGTTATTCTTACAAATTCGAGGTTACTCTTACAAATCTTCACTGGCATCGTATCCTGATTCGACGTACTCGGTAGTCATTTCTATTAGCGTTCTCACTACAACGAAAGCTTTACCTGCTTTCTTCTAATTTCTAAACTCAAACTGGTCTTGCTTTTCCTATGGAATACTTTACCCTACTCTCTAATACTAAATTGAATATTCGTACGACTTCCTGCAAGAGTTTGGAGGGTTGGAGTGAGGTTTCATGATCGAGTTTATTTGGCGGAAAAGTGCGCCCATCACTCCATTTGCGTTACCAGGACAACATAAGACCCTCTAAAAACTTCACTTACCATCCAGTTGTGTGCGAGGGGAGGGTTTCTCTGCCCTCTTCATCACCTTTTACCGCATTTTACGCCCCCCTCGCATGAATAGCACCTTGCGCGCGGCAGAATCGGTCTCTTTACTCGTCGTATTTTTCCCCGAGGTGATAAATGAACGTTGAGCGGAGAGGAAGCGTATATTTTAGTTTCATGAGCTTCTTTCATTTTACCGAAGCATGTTTTCTTTTACCGAACGCCTAGTACTCTTTCGTCACAGTAATTTTTCCTATATACTCCACCATACCATACCAATATTTTTCTACCTCTTTCGTCTCTATATCAATCTTTTGCGGAGTCTGTCGCGGTTGTCAGTTTGGTAAAGCGACCCCAAAACTCGCAGGTTCAAGTACTACCTCGGGCATTAATGCTACGTTTGTTTGTCTAAGGTCAGACGGTGATTAGTAGCTTTAGCAGTTTGGACTTCGCAAACCCGTGTTTGCTACCATTCAACTGTGAAAATCTTAGAATTGGTGGTGCTGAATCATGTTGTAAAAATAAAGGAACTCTATTATGCTATCGGAAAGACGACATAGCTCAGTTCCGGGTGATCTCTTTAGAAATCAACCCTACGTTTGTTTGTCTAAGGTCAGACGGTGCTTAGTAGCTTTAGCAGTTTGGACTTCGCAAACCCGTGTTTGCTACCATTCAACTGTGAAAATCTTAGAATTGGTGGTGCTGAATCATGTTGTAAAAATAAAGGAACTCTATTATGCTATCGGAAAGACGACATAGCTCAGTTCCGGGTGATCTCTTTGGAAATCAACCCCGTGAATATTAAAATAAACGTGGTTATACGACACAAACATTTAGTCAGGAATAGTTGATTCCACAAAGTTACGCCTTTAATATCAACCCAATTTCTCGACTTCCACACCCTTCCTCATATGCCATTCCTCCCAGTCTTAACAGCCTATTGGTGCCGTGCGGACTTGAAACAACAACGAAATTTTTTAGGTCTCTTGATTTGAGGATTTCCCCTTTCTCTCCACCTTGCTATATACACAACCGCTTAATTAACCTCGCTGGCGTGAATAGTTTTCTCACGTTTTATGAAATAAAAATAAATGTTTCGGTAAAGGCATTGGCACCACCTCTGCCCGCGTCAGCTTGCTCTTCCGCCTGCCTCTCTCTCTCTCCTTCTCCCTAAATCCGTTTCCTTCCTAATCAAAATATTCGTCTCTTTTTTTCTCTCCTCCTTCCACCTGTCTGGATTCTTTCGCTCCCGCTCCCCCGCCCCGTCTCAAGCAAAACTTCCTGACGCACCACCCCGATCCACGGAGCACTCAACCCGCACACAATGAGCCGTCCGTCCGCCCCTCTCTCCCCGTGGAACTTGGTGCTAGTCACTGATCTCCCTTCCACCGCTCCCCATCTCCTGACCCACCGCCACCCTCCCCACTCCAAAATCCACCCCCCACCCACTTCCGCTCGCATCGCTCATTCCGAACCCCGTAATACCCTGCTCCCTCTGATTCCAATACCCTCCCACTCCCATTCCCCTTTTTCCCTTCCGAACCCCTGAATCACCCTCATTCCCCACCTACCACAGCAACGAAACATCCCCGACCTACTGTTCTTCCGCTAAAGAGAGTGAGAGAGAGAGAAAGATGGGGAGTAGTGAGTGAGTGAGCCCCATGACGAACCACCCCAAAAAACCCTTTTCCTCGTCCATCCCGCTCATTTCATTCCCTAGTGCCCCTCCCCCTATGATTTTCCACCCCTCCCTACCGTCTCTCTCTCTCTCCTTCTGTCCACCCTCTCTCGCTTCCCCTTTGTAAAACATCCCCCCCCTCCAACACACAAACGCCACTCCCCTTATCTCTAACCTCTGCTCTACCTCTCTCTCTTTCCTCCCGTCATTGCCACAGAAAACGCCGCCAAGCAAAGAACGTGATTTATACGTCCAGAGCCTCTTTTGCCCCCCCCCCTTTCCCTCCCCTTTCCATTCAAATACAGAGCCCGATGCGTGTGGCCCTTATTCCTTATCCCCCTCCCCCAATTCTCTCTATTTATTCCCTGTCCCCTCCTCCTCTCCTCTTCCCCTTCCCCCCCGTTTCCTCTTCCTCCCCCATCCCCACCGGTGGCGGCTTCTTCCCACCTCCCCCCTATCACCCCCCTCCCACGGCCACTGACAAACCCCGTCTCGGCCACAACTCGCTCTTTCACACGCATCCAATTTGTGCTCGCCCTGCCCCATCAGCGGAACACACACACACACCGATTCGGCCGCCCCAATCTTTATTCTAATCCTACTGCTACTACCACCACTGCTATGCAACTCCCTTCTCATGCCCGCTCCTCCGCCGTTGCCATCCAAGCTTGTCACTTGTCTTATTTGTCACTGTCTTAAAGTCTTCCATCCCCCCTCCCTCAAATCTCTTACAACTGGGTGAAGATATTTGGGTAGTGGTTGTAGACTTGGGGTTTTTGGGCGCTTCCAAATGCTGAGGTTATATCGCACCGTCTAACCGAAGACTCTATCCTTAGTCACACGCACCTCCCATTCCAGTGATGGTATACCTCCTGGTTGCCTGACCGGCACGTCAACGCCCTGGTTACCGCAGCTGGCGTGAATTTCGTCTTTCCTTGGCGGTGATGTCTCTTAAGTTGCTGTTTATTAATTCGTTGTCTCGACCGCAATAGCCGACTAATAGAGTTGGTGACTTAGAGTTGGCCGACCTTTCAGACCATTGGTCTAGGGTTTGGATCCCGCTTCTTTAATGCATTGTATTTGTCTTTGGATTAAGATACTAGGCTCCCTGATGCGATGTAAACAATAAAATCAAGTCGGCTACTAATAATTTCGTAAATATCTCTTACCTTAAGGTCAGAACTGTCGATAGTGCGCCCGCTATAGGCCATTTCCTTTACGCGGTATTGTTTTTGACTGTAGGCAGCTTGCAGATGAGTCGGTGTACGAGGTCATTTCTTGTTTGGATAGAATTAAATCTGGAATTGGTATCGTGTCCCTATCACCAAGTTCCCTTGTGTGTACCCTACGTACTGTGAACTACATGGTGTGAGTAATGGAATGCCCCTGAGTGAAAAAATGTTGCTCACAGACCCTGGCTCTCCATACACTTGTTCCTGGTCCGCGAGGGTGTAAATGAATGATCTTATTTACAAAATACCAAATTGAAAAGCTAACTCTCTTTACAAACTTCCCACAGTACACCTGGTCCGTCTTCTGAGGCGTATGTAGCCTAAGGTCCATGTGAGAGGAAGCTTAACCATCCCAGACCAATTCAATCGACCCTAGCAATCGGGAATGTCATTTCTATACTCCCATTCTTTACCATTCATCAAGGATGTTATATATAATGAATATATTTCCATATTCCACAATGCATGGCGCTCGGCAAACTTGTGATCTATGATAGGATGATGGCTTTGGCGGTACTATTTTTCTCTTCCCTCATTTTTTCCCCTCTATTATGTTGGATTGAGGACTGCATGCTGGCATATTCTCTGACAATATTACCGCGTCATAGATCCTGACATTCAATGCTTATGTGGATTCTCTCACTCAACTACTATCTATCATTCATTCACTCTGGCCTTTGGTGTGGATGCCGAAGTAGATATCATTCTGCAGGAGGTTCCTTCATATTATGTTAGAGGCATAAGATATGAATCACTCTAAATCATAGGTAGGTACCTTAATCTCAGAATGAAGAAATGGATAAAATTCATTTTTAGTGGTTATCAACTGTTGTAATATAATACAAAGACAATGAATGCCGTACTTCAACCTAAAGAAACCATTTCTTAGCTTTTCAATAATTTTTGTCTGTTTTCACCGCGTTTGCACCTAGTTCCTATTATCTCCAGTTATTGCTTTATTCTTTAAAATGTTGAGGTCGATTCTGCCGTTCAGTAATGGTGAATAATTACCACGTCACAGATTTCTTAGTGATGTCGGTGGACATTATCTTAGAACCGGTGTTAAAACATATCAAAATATGATGTATCCTGTAGGGGTGGACTCACAACGCCTTCTCCATCAATAAAATCCGTCAAGTACGTCATGAACCTAAGAAGTGCCTTTGAAACTATTTTCTATTTGGAAATATTCTCCGAGGGGATATTTGTAAGCACCACTTAATCTCACCTATTAATATCTGTGGAGCCCAAGGAGAAAATTGTATGTAAACCAATGGTTATCAGTCCCCACTATCATCTTGCTTAAAAATAATTTGAGATCCTCGGAGCATAAATTATGACTAACCAATTGACAAAAATGAAGTGCCAATTCATAAGGGAATAACCAAAATAAAAATCCATGAGAATAATTTCAACAAAGCTACCTTCTGTGAAGAAAACGAATGTATGAATTTAACTGTCAAAAACAATTGTCCAGATGGGTAAGTGGAAAAAAGCATTTCAGATAACTTACTCCTGTACGCAACAGAAATTATCACCTTAAAATTATAAAAAATTCTTAATTGTACGTTGTCCACGTAACGCTGAACTCGGTGGGATCAAAGTGAGACTGAAAGAATTTTTTCTCCTTTCCCTAAAGGATAATCATTTCATGTGAATTCAAGCGGTATCTAAGCATTTTCCTTAATCACACGGTGCTGCAACAGCCGTATTTGTGAAACTTACAAAAAAATTAAATCCATGAAAGGGTAGACCGAGGCATAGTGGTATTTTTGGTTGCTATTCCGCACCAAATTACAAAGATCCATCTCCTAAGTCACAAAAACGGTAAGACAAGGAAATGGAAATGAATCATCGGTTCCGTTTTATTTTTAGTAAAAGAAAAAATAATTCTCTCCCCTTCCCAAACATCTTGGAATTGAGAAAAGGGCTCGCTCGAAGATTGTCAGACCACCGCACGAAAGGGAAGTAAACATGACAGCCGTAATAATTACTATTTCACTCCCTACTCGACCCTCCCCTCTTAAGGATGCGTGCGCATGCTCCCTTGCACCGGGACGTGAGGAAATTAGTTTTTCCCTGCCCATGAGACATTTGGACTAACCAAGTAAAGTATAAAGCCTCTCGCTTCCCTCCCAAATACAGAATTTGCTCTCTCCACCACCTCCCGTTCCCGCGTGCCTCACCAATTTTCATCCGCAAACATAATACCGCAGCCACCTTTCAATCCCGTTTGCCGACAGCCTCTGCTCTTTCGTGAAAGGCTCGACATGCGATTATCCTCCGTCCTTTCCAACCAGTTGCTCGATGGAGAAAAGGCGCGCACTGTTACTCCACGGGGCAATCTGCAATCCAAGCGAGGAGAGGTGGCATGCGGAAGAGTCAGAGGTATAGCGAAGGGAGGAAGTTGGGGAGGGGTCTATACTCTACTCCTTTCCCTTCTCCACCTACTACTCGTACAATCCCACTTCCCCCACACCGCCTATGATCTGGACAAGTAGCTGTGCACGTAGCCGTTTTCTCTTTGAGGTAATCACGGGAACGACCATTATACGTAACGAGTTGGCGGCGGACGCTGATGAACAATGGTTCCTTTGTATCTTTTGAGCTGGAATGAAAGCCCTCGTGTTCACGAAGGCAGGTGGGAAGAGCAGATTTTTTTAATATTGAAGAGTGGGAAAATTACCTTTCAGAAGGAACATTTTGAGTTAAGTGATTTTGTTCGATTGAAACAATTTTCACATAAAAGCAACGTCCTCAGGTATATTTTCATTTTTATATTGTATGTTCCAAGGCCATGGATAGAATGTTTCAATTTTAAATTCATTTTAAATATCCTACCATAAGGCAGCTATCCTAGACTGATAGAAAAATCGTGCTTTAGTCCTCCCTATCGTGAATCTTGCCTTAATTTCGCAAAATTATTTATATTTCTAAGCCCAGAACTCTCCCCGGAAATAGAGTTCTCTATTTATTTTGTTCAATCTCATATTTCTATTTTGTTCAATCAAGGCAAAAAAAATCTTATTTTTTAGTTGTTTTTAATTCAGCGAATTTGAAATTTATACAAAAAAGACTTGGTAGATATTTTTTGGGATCGTTTAAAATCCAGAATAAAATGCATTGCGCAAATTTAAACCATAAATATCACACTTAGGTTTTTTAAAATGGTTATCTTCATGTCGTCTTGCTTATTCTAGCAAGAAGTGCTTCATTACGCGCATTGTAACGTATCCTTGCACTCAGTTTATTCGCAAGGTTGTAAATCGTTCCTACCAAGTGATTCAGAGCTCTGTTAACCTCAAGGAATAAATTTCTGAGAGAGGTAATTATTTAGTCTCTGAAAACGTCACGTCTCTCGCATGCCTTATGCTCTCTATTTGGTAATTCTTAAAATCGGCGAACAAGGTACGCCAGAGCGTTCAAATTCCGCCGAAAGTAACAACCACTCCGCTCCGTTTCAAAATTAATAAACTCCCGCGAGTTATCAAAAGAGAGCTGGACAAGACTGACCGCCACTGAATATATATTCCCCGCCGCAAAAATTTCAAATTAAATTCTTCCTCTCCCCCGACTTGATATATGGCACCGTTTTAATCAAAAGTGCGCCGTCCTATCTCTTGTTCCTTTTTTCCTTCCCTCTCTACCACCCACCGCTTCGAAAGCACCCCCCTCCTACTCGGCTCTCTCAAAATATTCATCCGATCCCTTATCACCTCCGCGTGAAGAACACGTTATCATTACTGCTCCTATTATTCATCGATTCGAGAAAACTCATTTTCCCTCGGGCAAACTGCGTCGTAAATCAAACGCTAATTCTGTATCTGTCCTCCTCTTCTCTCTATTTTTTTCCAAACGTTCGGATTTTCCATCCCAAGAATGTAGTAAGGCTCTTCCTCTCTCTCTCTTTTGCCAGCAGGGGAAAAGGAAGGATAAGGGGATTCTTATGAGCAGGGGGTGGGTATTTGGAAGGGTGGTAGGGCACCCTCCCCTCGAGCCACGCCCCCCTTACATCCCTCGGGCTCTTTCCCTCAAACCCTCCCCTACTCCTTCCCCTCCATAAAATAGCCTTCCCCATCCCACCTTGCCTTCATTTAGCATCTCTCCCCCTACTCTTCTCCACTTTTGACTCTCCGTCGGTCTTCTCCCTCCTCCGCCCTCCCCCACCCTCTCAACTCTCTCTCCCACCTCGTAAAATTCACCCGCTGCACCCCCCATCCCATCTCGACTTCTCGCACTCCCTCTCCCCCGGAGCCATTTGTCTCTCCTTACCGGGCGACCCGAGCCACCGTAATTTCGATATGATAGCTTTATTAACCTATGAGCCCCGGCCACGGAGGAGAGAGAAGAGCCGGAGCAGAGCGGAAGTTATATATACGTGAGGCGGCAGATGGAGGAGGGAGAGGGAGGGAGTAGGGGAGGAGATGGGTGGGGGTTTGTGTGCTTTTTGGGTGGAGGAGGGGCTGGGGGGATGTTTGTGGGAGGGAGGTGGGTATGAGAATGGTGAGGGTAGGAAGGAGGGTGTTTTTAGTGTGAGGAGGTTCACGAGGGTGTGAGCTTGGTGGTGGGGGTGAGGGGGAAGGGGCGTGGGAGAGAAGACAAAGTGTGATTAAGGAGGAGATGGGTCGCGGAAAGAAGATTTATGCGAGGAGAGCGAGATGGGCAAAAGTGTTCTTTGGATGGGGGAGGGAAAGGGGGTGGTGGAGGGATGCTTTGTGGCAGGGGGTGGGAAAGGGTGGCAGACGGGGGAAGGATAGGGAGGAGATGCCCAGGGTTGGGATAGGAACGTCAGGGGTAGAGAGGAGAGTCGTGACGAGACTGCGAGAGAGAGAAAGAGAGATGAGGATTTTTAAGAGTGATTGGAGGGCGGGTGTACGCCAAGAGAAGCGGTGGGTTCGTTCGGGGTGGTCAGTGTGGTAACAAGGGTTCATTCAAGTATTACGTGAAACATTTTTGGGGATTGGGGGTTGGGCTCTCCTTATATTGTCTTACGTAGGTGTGTTGAGATTCGAGATCATTTTACGTAAGAATTTAGTTACAAGTGAGATCGTATTTGCATTTTTTTACTATCGTCTGACGGAAAATATTTATTGTAGCACTTCGAACAGCGTGGAGTTTCCTTCCACTCCTGGCCGCTAAATTGTATGTCGTCGACAGATGGCATACTTTTGTTTCATCGCCCCACAGCTCTCGCCAAAACCATTAACACCTTGTGCTCAGTATAGTCATGGGTAGTCAAAATTGCACAGAGCATTTTTCAGCAAATATTTGGTATATGCGCAGTATTCCTCAAAATTTCAATTCTTACGTAAGATTATTATGGGAATGGGTGGGTTCATGGATTCTTACATTGTGTTAGATTGGGGAAGAGGGTGTCAAATAGTGGTCAAAATCACCTTACGTATAATTCTTGAACGGCCTCCATGAGAGGGGGTGAAAATTTTGCCACTAGAAGTCGTACATGTGCCTTTTCCACTTTTCCCTCTCCGGCCACCTTTACTCATGGAAGTTGACTTCTATAAAAGCCTCGAGTTAAGTAATATCTTTAAGAGTATCGTAACAGTATCGTAACGTAAGAAGGACATCGTCCTTCTTACGCTGTTCTTTCAGCTTTCCCGCAAAAATAGAATGACGAAGTAAGCAATGAATATGGCAATATCTAAAATTGTATGATCACTTACAGCAGTGTACATTGAGCTCTTGAGTTCCACTGGCATTCATAAAATTTATAAATTCATAACTTTAGGAGGCAATTTTTAGAGTGCTTATCGTTTGGGTTTATTTAAACAAAATTGTTTACTCTGAATACTCTGCTTGTACAAAAATACTTTGCTTGACTCTTCCGTTCCGTTATTCATCATCAAGTGATTCAAAATAAGGTCATAGTGGGAAGATTTATTTTTCGAATTCCTAAGATAAATTCAGCTAAAACACCTTACTTTGGAACTGGAAAAAGCACGGGGCTTACGAGAAATGTGAATAATATTTAAATGCAATCGTTCGTTAACCCTTTTCTTTCGTATGTTATGGAATCGTGCTATTCAAAAGTAAACTTAATTAAAAAAGAGTCTACTGAATAATTCAGTGGACAAACCAAGTATTATTTACGTAAGTTCATAATTCTGTTCCACCACATCTAGACAGACATCGTTGAGTATATTAATAAGTATACCTCTTTCTCAGAAAGCTTCATTCGTTTCATCAAGCTGGTGAGAGTATGATCACATCATCCCGCAGAGGGTGCGTCACTAGGTTTCTTTTTTATCACTTGTAATTTTATTCATCACTTTTATCACTCTATTTTCGTCCTCTAGCTCGACGACGCACGGCAACCAACAAAAAGAAAAGTGAATGAAGCGTCACTCCCTCCTCGTATGCGAGCGACCTTCTTAATTTTCCTCCTCTTTCGATCCTTTATTATTCGTTTCGGATCCGCGAGCGGTCCAGTTGGGTGATGGTGGTTCGGGCGATGTATCCATCGCATTAATTTCCCCGGCAAACCGGCTCCCTGCCTTCAATTTCCTTCCCACGGGCCGCGTCGCTCGGAAACGCCAGAGTCACGCCCCCGCACGCACGCACACAAACAACTGACGAGCGGGCTCGCGCGCAAGAGAGAGAGAGAGACTAGAGCGCCCATTAAAGCTGCGAAATGAAGGTGGGAAGCATCCATCCCACGTGGGAATGGGAGGAAGAGGGTGTACGCGGAGATATGGGTGGTTTGAGGGTGGAGTTTTAGGCACAAGGGGGGGGGGGTCGGTGGACCCAAGGCGGGCGGCGCCAAGTGCTCCACGGGCCGGGGTAATGGAACGCGAGGACCGAACAATTTACGAGCGTAACCCGTGTGTGCGAGGGAATACTCCGACGTATACCTACCCTCCACGCATACACCTCCCCCCAATTCCCTTCCCCCACCCTATCTCCCCATCCCTCCCCTTCAAAACGCTTTACCAACCCCTACCCTACCGTATTCTCTACCACGTCTCCGCGAAGCCTCCCCCTAAAACCCCCTCCTTCCCTTGCCTCGTCCCATCTCTTCCCCCCCCTCCAAATCAGCCGCATCTAACGTGATATATGGGTCCCTCCCCAAGAGGGAAAGCCTATTCGAGTGCATGTTGCAGGTTTTAAAGCGGAGGGAATTTGAAAGCGAGTGGAGACTGAAGATTCCATGTGGAGTTAAGAGAGGGGTTGTTAGGACCGCACCTTCCTTGCAAGCCCATCAGGCCAGGCGTCAAGAATGTTCGTTGATGCTTTGGAGTCATCGCGAGAGAATGAGAGGAAGGAAAACCGGAGTTGGGAGTTGGTAAATGGTGTTACGCTCAAATCTCCGCAGTGCCCTTCGTGACGATTTATCACGGTGATAAAATAGCTGCACCTTCCTCCAAAAGGCTAGAGCTCAGTCACGTGCTTTTTTCTGGAAACCGCAATCAGAGATAGTGGTAGGAAGTTTCGGTTGTATATTCCGTTTTTATGAATATAACGCTCCTGATTTGTGCTCTTGAAAGAGCATACTCATATTCACTCATTTTTGTGCTTTTTTTCCAAACTAAAGTTTTAAGTCGATGTTTTCTTTTCTAAACGATGTAAAAACCTTCCTCTCCGTGGGTATTTGTTATTTTGAGGCCCAATTTCTGTCAAAAATATTTACTTCGCTGTCTGTAATCACTACTAATTGAGAATAAAAAGGATAAATATTCTTCGTTTGAATCCATCCATTCCTCTACATTATCCCATCTCCCATGACTTTCCGTATTATGTCTGCTGCTAGGAGATCTTCCGCAGATCGAGTGTCCCCGCATAACCCTCTGTCCGTTGCCCATTCGTAATCCCACCCGTGGTTTCCACATGGACTCCTTTTTCCAGCTTCTCACTTCACCCCGCCTTTTTTAAACTTTATTTTGACAGATCTTAGTTTACTTTCCTTCCCCTTAAGTCGCAGATTGTTGTGCGGCGGTCTTTCGCAACTCTTCCTTGCGCTACCCCTTTAAAAAAAATAGAAAACATTTTATCTTGGTGACCTTCTACTCCCCCAACTGTCCTTTCCCGATTCCTTTTCATTCCCTTTCTTTTTCCGATTCCCCCCCCCACCCACCCACATCCTGTACGTAAGGCTTGGGTCGGTGTCCTTCTAATATTTACCCTACCCCGAATAGTCCTCGGCCACAGGTTTGCCAAGTGTCTCTTTCTTCCTCAGTTTTTATCTACTTTGCCATTCCCTACTGCCCTGCTCTCCTCCATCATGTCAAACTGGCACCCCTTTATTTTTGAGCAAATTGCTCTCTGTATGTAGAGAATGGTTGAAGCTTCAGAATGGGCCAGAAGATGCATTATCAGGTGTAACAGGTGCGGTTTTAATAAAGTGTGGAAAAATTATGAAGTTTTATAGTTCAAAATGGTTGGAAATCTTGTTTATTCACGTCTTCCGAAGGCTGTTTAATTGGTAAAAGTATATTTTTCTGTCATTTTGCTCGGTAATTTTATTATTGTTCATGAATTAAATATTTTCGGCGAAATTCTCAAGCTACACGTTCTAGAGTCCGTACAAGATAATAGCGAAGTTGCAGTATGCTGATTTGGCTTAGAAAGAAATTAAAATTAAATAATTTTCCCGCGATCGTACCTATGATTTAAGCTAAGGACACAATCATGGATTCTTCTGTCAGGCGACTCCCTTCCCCAAACGGCATTGAACGTGTTTAAAAATTGGCTGCATTTCTTTTGACTACGCTATTATCTTGGATTGGGTGCAACGTTAAGAAACTTACATTTTCCTCATACTCTTTTATGCATTTGACCAGTGCTTGGAAATGAGGTGTTCTAACTGCTGAGGTAATATTGAAGTGAAATTATCCTCAAATTATGTAGGGACACTCCGGCAGGACACGTCTGATTACTTAGCCCTAAAATCTGCAGATAAATTTTGATTTGGGGCTTTAAAGAGAGGTTTAACCTAAAGTTTGCGTGTAACTATTTACAGCCAATCATATTGTGTTAAAGAAAAGGAGATAGGAATAATATGCGCGATTTACAGCTATTTCTCGTGACTAACTGAAAATTTTCATTTTTAGTATCTCATGCACAAGTTTTATGTGCCTTATCATGTTAAGTTTATTGTTCACTGTTTGAATCAACGTAACAATACGTAACTTAAATCCCCAGCTGGAACCAGGGGTCAATGGGATAGTGTTTCTCCACGATGCGGAATTTTCTCTTCCCCGTATATACCGCGTGTCATGTGTCCTGTGGAGAATTGCGCCATTTAAATTTATTTCAATGCGTTAAAGAGGGAGGTTGTGAATATCTCACGAAGTTTTCCGGTTTTTACAAATGAACGTACCGCATTAACTCTTATGACTCCATCTTTAATGGACTATCGAAGACATATTGGAGTTTCTTTGAGGCTATGTATTTACATCCATTAATTTCAACGGGGTCACCGTTTCGTCCAAATTCTCATGCGAGCTATGAGGGGTCCGTCCTTTGAAATGCGGCAAAAAGCGACTGGTGATAGGTGTTGAAAATGTAACAGCAAAATCACTTTCTTGTATTAATGTCTATTGAGTCGATGAGTTGAGTCCTGGCTTCCCATCCCTAGGGATGGGGTTCAAATCCAGACGGTGGCGGAGATTTTTGTAAGTGGAATACCAGTCTCTACTTGGGTGCCTGTTGGAAAGAACTTCAAGCGTAGTACTCCGTCCGCCGGATGGAACGTAAAATGGTGGACCCTTTGTGTGCGCCTTTCACCAAGAGTAGACTGATTCCGACGCTGGGTATCTCTCCTCCTATCCTCCATTCCCTAAATACCCCCATTGGCGCAAATGTTCTCAGCTGTGGGTCGTCTCCACAAATAGCCAACCAACCCACATGCAAATTATGTGTGAATGAGATGTACCTACTTGCCTAAAAATGGGATTCTTTTCAACCCTTTATCGGTTAATAAGAACCTCTAAATTATTTTCCATATACGGGCCAATTCTGCTCGAATATACGATATGAACTGAACTCAACGGCAATGGAGCGACTCCCCTTTATGATTAACATATGATGGTAGGTTTACGCAACAATGCAATAATATTTCGTTGTACGGGGGACATTTCAGCGCACAGAGCTTTCTTTTTATTTCTCGCATATCCATTCTAGTCCATTCATCAGACTTCGTTTTATTTAGGGGCTTCGTCGAAAATTGCCCCTGTTTCTAGCGCCGCCTTTTGTAATTTTAATGAAGTGCTCCGTTCGCGCCGGCGCGGGCGTTGTTCGCCAACAAAGCGTCGACTCGCAATCTTATTGCATCACCTAACCGCCCCCACCTCGGTACTTAAGTCCTATCCGCGGGAACGTAGAGCATAAAAAAAGCTTTTAGAAACCCTTGACAGGGCTATTCACCCTGGTGGCGCGGCGATCGTGTCAAGACAGAAAGAATCAGATGCACACACACACACACACTCAAGTACACCGTCCGCCACGTGGGAGCTCCATTAAGAGGCGCAACTTCGAAAGAGCACGGAGCTCGGTAAAATCGAGCGTGCGGTGATTGCGAATGGCACAAGTTGAGGCACTATTGAAAACGGGGAACAACAAAACAAAGATCGGAGATGAGGTTGGAAACGCTTCGGAGGAGCTGGAGAATGTGTATTAAGATAAGGAAGTGGAAGTGGCGTGGAGAGAGGTGAATAGAATAAGACCCTCCCAAAAGATGACGGCAGATTCGCAGTGGGCGCGTTTTGAGACTGCAAGGGTTCTATTTCGTGAGCACCAGTCACTGCAGATGAATGGTTGATTGGTTATTTGGGGAGGCGACCGACTACTAAACTCACTTTCGCCTTCCAGGATAAGTGGGTAGGTTTTTGTTAAGGGAAGGATTATTTGGGGAAAGGAGGAAGTGAGTAGAGAAATCTGGCGTCGGCATTAGCCTACTCTTACCCAAATGCGCCAAGGGGACCACAGTTTTACACCCCAACCAACGGACGGAGTACTGCTCTTGAAGTGCTCTCCACGGATCACCAAAAGAGGGATCGCATTTCCTGTGAAAGATATCCATCACTGCTTGGATTCGTGCGCGGGCCGTCAAAATGGGAAGCCAATACCCTAGTCACCACTCAGCAGGTGAATGGATAGTGGCCATGGGCCTATTTTATTTTCTCTTTCCTACTACCGTACTCTGCACTCAACGCTTCTACCATTCGAGCTATATTTCAAATCAGACTTTTATTAGGAAAAGGCTTTTTTTCGCTTCTATTCCTCGATTTCGCCTTCTTAGCTTCTCTATATCCCTTCGACTAAACCAACTCTATATGTGACTTCTAACCTCCAACTCTATCTCTTTCTGTGCCTCCGTTTGTCACCAGCTTGTGCGAGAGCTGTAGTAGGGGAATAGCAATGGGGGTTGAGAGCGAGTAATGTGGATAAAAGGGCGGAAGTAGAAGAGAGGGAGGAATGGAGAATGAGAGCATGGAGGGGAATGAAAGATGGTGAGGATGAGAGGGAATGTGTTCGAATCCGTGGAAAGTCAAACAGTCCGCCAGCACGGCCCGTGGAATACGAAGTCGCCTCAGACGAACCGAAAGAGGGAGAGATCTAAGCAATGGCTCTTCCCTACTCTCCCGCTTGCCATCCGTCCGTTTCTCAGTCCGTCTTTGCTAGATGAGACAGATATCTTTTTCTCTTTTTTTCTTGCACCCTTTGCAGAATTTGAAGCGGAGCACGTGCCATTGACAGCGGATTGGAAAACTGTGAAGAAGGAAAGGAAATGAAACGGCGCTGTCCCACTCGAAAGGACCGACTCGGGAGTCCCTCAGTAAACACTTCCAACGTTCGTTACTGCGGGGGTAAAGAATGGATGGCACGTATTTCATGCCTCCCATTGTCTATTCGTTTCCAGTGATATAAAAGAGTTAGCGCTTCTATGTCGGTAAAACTGTCGTATATTTTTCGAAGAAAAGTCATTACACTATGGTACAATTAGCTATTATTATTTCTCAAGTTTTTATCTAGATATAATACCATAAACGTTCCCTTATTTACGATCAGAAAGATGGTGGAAATATCAGACATTTAGGCTCTGTTGTTAGATGAGATAATGTATTCTAATGTCCAAGTTTCATCTCTTTTCCCGCTAGGAGTATGCTGTAGGAATGTAAGGGTATCATGAAGTGATGATTATCCACGTTGGTCCAAACCAGAAATGTCAACAGTTAAATCGAATATACCGCTCATAAGTTACCTAGAGCTTTATATTACACGTGTAAAAGCTTATTTTACTAATAGCATTATAAATATATCTCCATTTATCATACCATTTCTGGTGTATTTTCTTAAGGATGAGGACATTTAAGACAGTGGTCGTATTTGAACATTGGAAGTGATTACTGCAAGGCAAGCTAAATAAAAGTGATCAAAAAAGAGGAAGGCCCAGCTAAAATGCATCTTTTCTTTTTTTCATTAGTTCACCTCCACTATTAATGATATTTTAACACGTATTTCTTAATTCACGGTTTATTCAATAATTGGCATTTTGAATTTAATGGGGGAATGATAAAATCCAAGTTGTCTTTCATAGAGAAACTTAATCCTTATTATGTGTCCCTTGAAGATGTATTTAATATAATTATAAATGATAATGCGGATATGTTACTGTACTTTAGCGAATCATATGATTTTATTCCTTTGAAAAAATATTTGCTACTGTTTAAACTTGTGATGAAAACGGTATTACTTTTTATAGCTTGGCTGGATACGATGGCTTAGTGTAAACATATTATAATAAGCGAAAATGCTGTTTTCAGAGACTTCTTGAAATTTATTGCTGGAACAGAATAATTGCTTTTGAAATGGAGCAAGATAAAGCCCAATTTTCTATTTATATATTCCTTGCTGCGAAAGCTAATAAAATTGCATGTTTCTTTCTCTGGAAGTTGTCTAAAATACCATAAATCGTCCAGGCGTTTCTTTTCTTTCTTTAGTTCAACCTAAGTCATATTTATCCGCATCTCTAAAGTTGATCAAGTGAGCAAGGAGAGGAATTTCGTCGATCTGAAACCAAAAAAAACATTCACCCCGTTGGAGCGGTGAAATCTCCCACCAAACTAGATGCGCAAACATAATTGGACGGTCTCAAAAAGGCCTGTTTGCTTACCTCGGCAAAAATGGAAAACGATGGTGGACTCGGAATCATTCTGAAACAAATTCGGTACGAAAGCACCCGGAGGGTGGGGAGGGGTAGCGAGCAGATGAGAAGAATCGAATTTCGGAGTGCAAAGGGGATGAAGGGGGAGTGGGTGGGGGCAGAGGGAGGTAGGGATGTACGGGCTGAGAAGGAGAGGAAGATGTGTGCTTGGGAGGAGGGGAGGGGGGAGGACGGGTTGGATTACTGTGCGTTTGCAGCCGTGTGGAGGAGGCTGAGGACGTAATGGTTTGCGCTAGGTGTGCAAATATGGGAACAATGGCCGACGTAATTCAGTATACTGGCGGGGGGGGGGGGGGCAGAGAAGGGCTGGGGAGTTAATTAGAAAAAGGGAAAACAGGGAAGAAAATGCGTCGAAGGAGGAGAATCAAGTGGTAACGAATTCGCCGTCCAAGCTGAAGCAGTGCGTGATAAACAAGTGTAGGGGGGAATGCGAGCTAAATAAGCCCTGGGGTAGACGCCAAGCCACCCTTGCCTTCATTCGGAGCGTAAGATAATTTGTTTGGCGATTTGAGGAGAGGAAGGCTTCATTTCTCAAGGCTCCTAGTCACTTCGCTGGACCTCAAAGAATGGCCGTGGAAGCAACATATAACATTCTGAATTGTATCCTGGAACATTTCAGTGGGTAAAATTTGTCGGAACAGATTTATTTGTATTGGAATGAAAAAGCTAATATCACTTTAATTTTGTTTTGCAGCTCTGATAAATGTGGTATATAGACAATAAATTATATTAAATGCAGTTTTAGACTTCTTCATTTGTTTTGAAACGTATTTACTCTCGCAACATCGATGAGGAGTTAATGATTTATTATATAATATGTAAAATGTTGTTTATTTTTTTATCAGAGGTATTTCACTTTCAAGTATCAGCAGATGTAAAAAAGTAGCACTGCTTTTCCGTTGTATAATTTACTTTAATTGTGAAGGTAATATCAATGATACTTCTGTGCTCTTGCTTTTTTCCCGTAAATTACACCTACAGAGTATAGTGGGCAGATATCTTTCTGTAAAAAATTGATATATTTTTACATACTGCAGAAAAAGCTCTATCTCCGTTGTTAATTTAGGAACAAACGACTAAATCTGGGTCAGTAAATCTATCTTTTCAAAAGTTTAATAATAACACGCTCGGAAACCCTAGAGTAAAAAGTAACTATCATGAAATATGGTATTCAGGCAGGTAACTATCATGAAATATTTTAAATTTGTCCTTACTGATTTTTCCCTTTTCCTCGAAGTCTTCTAGCCTGGTCTAATAATTTTATGTTATAGTTTGGTAATTTATAATAATAATCGACTGTTTGCGATACATTTTACTTATTTAAACGCCATTTAAAATATTTTCTCGTAGACAGTCAAAAGCATTCATTGAAATCATTTTGAAGGTGTAAAGTTTTAAAAGTGTTACATCTCGTTTTGGACTGTTTTCAACAGCGCGCCGCGCCGTTCCTGTTTCCAATATAATTATTAGGTAATACAATCTACTTTATAGCCTAAGCTCCTTCTAATTTTACATGTGATACCTCTTAGCACTCTGTGAATGAATGATTTTCTGATTGGTGGTGGAGAGCCATACTTGCATGAGGAAGAGAGTATTTGAAGATCGAAACTAGATGGAAATAAATCTCGCGAGGCAAAATGATAGTCCATAAAATGGGGCGTGCAAATCTCACAGTAAGGGGTTCGATTCAGTCGCTGCATACATATTGCACAGCTGACGCTGGATGTGGCGGGAATAAAGTTTTGATCGGAACTCCGCGAAATGAAAATTTACGATCCACGCGCCGGGATGACGCAGCGACGCGCCTGATGTGAGGTGATGTGATATTTTAAAGTGAGCAATATTTACCTCGAATCCGGTACTCGTTCTAGAATGAGAACAGATCGGACGAGTGAAGAGAAAGGCCGAAGTAAAAGAGGATATCCTGCTGGGAGTGATAGAGAAAGGGGGAGATATTCAGACCACATAAGAGCAAATATAAAAAAGACAAGTTTGCGTGCGTACGTGGTAGGGAAGCGTCGGGGAAGAAGAAGAACAGACGTGGGAAGAGGTTAGGGAAAGGGAGGTGAGGGAGGGAAGAAAGGAGATGGAGGTGGAGACTCTTAAAAGGGGATGGGTGGAGATGTAGCGACTTCAAAGCGAGCGTGATTGAGGAAGAGATTTGTGGCAGCCCTGAGGTTCGGCTGACGTTTGTTTTTATTCGAGAGGATCCATAGGAGGGTGGAGGGAGGGGCGAATAAAGGGGAGGGTCGGGAAGGCGGTGGTGGTGGATGAGGAATTCGGTACGACTTGCTTAGGGAGGGGAAGTAGGGAGAAGGAAGGAAGGAAGAGGAGGATATCAGAAGGGAAGGCATGCTATGGTCCGAAGTAGGGGATAGACAGAGGACACAAAATGAGCGGAATAGACCTGCTACAGAGGAGAATTCGGAATCGGGAAGTGTAGCGGGACAGAGTAAGAGTAATCTTCGAAGAGAGGGAACGGAAACATACGGTGGGACGTGAAGAGGAAGCGGTTGGAAGGAGAGACAAGAGTCGTTTTCCAATTCCCTATTTTTCGCCCTTCATGCGCATTTTGATTGGCAACTTCCGGAAGTGTGGTCAGATAGGTAGCAACCAATTCAGTGAGGGTGCATGGAATCAAATGGGAAGTGATCAAAGGACCGGAGACGCTCCCTCCCCTATTTACACCACTCTTGCGCTTTGCAGTTTGTCGTTTTTATTAATTATTTCTGTTTTCCCTTCATGGCGCTTGTCGGCCGTTTAAGAACGAGATCGGGAATAAGGGGTAAATGGAACGACGGGAGAAGTAGTGACTGCGCTGTTTGTAAAACGCTCAAAGAGTGAACGAACGAATGTGTGGATAAGGAGGGACGAGGAATGTAAAACGCTCAAAGAGAGAACGAACGAATATGTGGAGGAGGGACGAGGAATGAGTGTGTGTAGAGGAGACTGGTAGAGTGAAAACGAGAGAAGCAGAAGAAAAAAGAAGAGGCGGAGGCAGGTTGCCTCGAGTGTTTGTGCTCTGCACGTGGAGTGCTCCAGCCAGCCAACGGATTTCGCCCTCAAATGCGTCAAGCGTTTGCATTCGAATAAAAGGGGTTTTCGGGAAAGTCGTCGCCGGGCGGGGTTTCGGTAAAGAGGGGGGAAGGGTGCAAAGGAAAGGGGGAGTGGGGTGAAGGGGGACAGATGTCGCTGTGGGAAAGAGGGGAGAGTCGTGCTCCATTGGGATGAAAGTCACGCCGAGGGAATAAAGGGGAAGGGGTTTTTGGTAGAATGGGAGCATGGAGGAGAATGGAAGAAAACTCGTGAGTGCGCAGAAGGGAGAAAAGGAAATAGGTTAGAGATTATTTATTTCGGTTCTAGGACTTACCGTATAGAACGTGGCTGGCCGTACCGTAGATTGAAGGTGTTAGCACTTCGAGATAATTGTTATCTTGGGAAATAATCTAGTTATAATTGACAGAAATAATAGTTATTACATTTATAATATTTCCATTGCCATGATTATATGAGCGTAGACGTAATTTAGAGAGAATTTTCAAAAAGAGAGAGAGAATGAATGAGAGGGAATATTTATGTATAAACAGAATTAAATTGGTGGACGTTACAGATCTGACAATGAGGCCTAAAACAAAAGAACTTTACAAAATATTTATTATTCTCGGTGTTTTGTTGGCCTTAAATGAACCTTTTTCAAGGGAAAGGAGACTTGTCAAATTTTTTCTTTCCCTCGTATGAACGAAAGAGCAAATTAGTTCTCCGAAACGTCGGAAATCATACTTTTGAACGTTTTCTGTGTAGTGCCAAGCATCCAACTGTGTGGTGCCAACGCACAGCCACATATACATATATATGATATGAATATGAATCACCCTCCTATTTTAATTTAATACTATGCCTTTATTTTCTCTAATTAATGTTTATGTTTAAACCGATCAGGTGTTTTTTGCTTATTAAGTACGTCTTTATATTCGGTATGGGGAATTCAGAGGGTTAAATGGATTGGCTGGTTGGTAATTTTTGGAGTCAACCGAAAACTGAGGTCGTTGGAGCAATTGAGGTTGGTTGGTAAGAAAAGAATTACTCTTTGAAACTAAATAAGAGTGGAGAGAAACCGGGTGTTATCATTGGCCTACTCTTACAATTAGCAATAGGCGCCTAGGTGACTACAGCTTAACGTCTCATCCGATGGACGGGATGCTGAACTTAAACTGCTCTCTACATGGCACCAAAGTAGGGATCGGAATTCTACTGAGAAATCT
This sequence comes from Pyrrhosoma nymphula, assembly GCA_963573305.1. Taxonomy (NCBI): domain Eukaryota; kingdom Metazoa; phylum Arthropoda; class Insecta; order Odonata; family Coenagrionidae; genus Pyrrhosoma; species Pyrrhosoma nymphula. Next base: position 155,716,922 of record OY754327.1, on the reverse strand, counting down.
CAACCACTGCCAGGATTCGAACCCTTAACTTGGTCATGGGAAGTCAGCACTCTGGTCAACTCACCACCTCGATTCTCTGGAATAATTTGAAAAATTTGAAGAAGACAGAGGTTAGAAGGGAAACTATACTGTGGTCCGAAGTGGGGTATTAGGGAGAGCACATAAATGGGCGGGAGAGAGCGGAATAGACCCACTTCAGAGGAAAGTTCAGGATCGGGAAGTGCAGCGGGACGGAGTAAGAAATCTCCAAATAGAGAGGAAAGAAACACAGGGTGGGAGATGGAGAGGAGGAAGGAGAAACGAAGGGGGAGCCAACGAATGTTTGCGCTCAGCGGCGCAATGCTATCGGATGGAAGGAGAGGGTTGACGCGGGAGGCGTGCGCTTGCGAGGAAGCGGGTGACGGGGAGTGAGGGGATTTGAGGGGTGTTCCGGGGGGGAGGGGTATGGGGATCAGAAGGAGGAGGAGGCAGGGAAAAGGACGAGGGTGGAGAGGAAGAAGAAGAGCGATGGCACTCACTGTCTCTCTCTCTCTCTCTCTCTAGAGGGAGTTGGAGATCCGGATGACGCCGGAGGAGATGGGCGCGGAGGGTGTTGGGAGGAGTGGGGTTTGTGTGTGTTTTTTTGGAGAGGAGGACGAAGAGAATGGATTGAGGGCCTGGGGGGAGGGAGAAATCGGGGGAGGGTGGTGGGAGGTCGCGCAACTGGGAGGAGGGGGGGAAAGCGTAACACGTTGGAAGCTCGCTGAAGAGAGAGAGAGAGGGAGAACTGTCTGAGGCGACAAGCGAGATGGGAAAAGGGGTGTAGAAGAATGGCCCTGTTGCAATGGGGATGGAGAGATGGAGTGTGTGACGTGGCGGTGGGGAGGGATGGAAAGGGGTTGAAAAAAAATCAAAGGGAAGGGGGATGGGAGTGGAGGGATGTGGCGGTGAATTGCGTAGGTTCAGAAGAGGGCAAATCCGGAAGCATGAGGAGTGGGAGGGGCGGTCGAGAGGGGTGAAATGGGGGCGGGTGGCTCCCGAGGGTGAAGAATCATCCCGAGATGGGTGAGATCGTCGAAGCAATTTTTCTCCCCTCTCTCCCGCTTTCCTCCTCTTCTTCATTTCTCTCTCTCTCTCCCTCGTCCTGGGACGTTCGCTTTAATTCGCATTTCCTTCCTCCTCCCCACCGTCAGCAGTTACAGATGACTCCCGTGAATTTGAAATTCGGTGCCACCCTATCCCTCCCTTCCCTCCTTGAATATGATGTAACATCTTTCCATTTATGAGGTTAATGTGGGTGATATTTTATTCCCCCCCCCCTCGTCCTGATGACGTTAAATTTTCTCTAAACGCTGACGGATGGTGGCATAATTCTACGAAATGGACGACGCCGAGTTCGCTTTTCCTCTTGTTTCGCGCGCGCGTCAAATTATTTATGTGGTTTGGAGATATCTCGTCAACAGTTACAAATCGCCCTGGAATCCATCGCATGACCATGTAGTAGGGCGTGTTAGGTTAGCTAGGTTTGGAGGTATTTGCAGAAAATCGCCTCCTTTGCAACATAATTCGATATTTGAATGTTGATGCTGCATTCTATTTTATGTCAAGAATTATTTTTTTATTTAAAATCAGGAGGAAGCGATACTCCGATATAAGCCATATACTTGATAAAGGATAGTGAAAGTATGGGATTTTCTTCTTACTTATCCCGATTATTAGAAACATATTGCCTCTCTTCATAGGTTATTTAATTTCTTCGAAAATAATAACTGTGCAGATAATAAACAAATGCAAACTATTTCACTATCGAGGATATAGATAATATATTTCACTTATCATTTACATAAAGCAAGTTCTGTAGTGATTTTCCTCGACTTTGTGCTTCTTCTTCCCACTTTTCCCGGGATTGCGCCCGTTTCCTTCAGTACATCCTCAGATTATTCCATATCTATATCGTTCCCCCATCTATTCCTTGGTATGCCCATTGCCCACACATTTTCCTCGACCTGGAAGCTTATCTGTAGCAATCTATTCTTCCGTCTTCCATTTTACCTATGTTACCATACCATTCATATTTCAGCCCGTTTACACAATCGTTGATATCCTCTACATGGCAGTCATTTCTGATGTTTTCACGTCTCATTCTGTCCAGTTAGGTTTGTCCTGAGATTTTACTTTTGTTTTCATCTCTGCGGTTTTTAGAAATCATTTAGTTTTATTTTTTCCTGTCTTGTCAGTTTCACATAGGTCAGTATTGGTATCACTGTTGCTTTATATAGTCTTGCCTTAGTCTCCTTTCTTATATAATACCTATTCTTCCGCATGTGCAAAAATATTTATTTTATTCCCTAACATAATATTTTGTCAAGAAACCTTCGCTCCATCAATATTTAATCAAATCGGTTCAAGCATAGGTATCGTTTAATTTTCCCTCGCCTGTATAAGCAATACAAATGATCAAATTCCTTCACACATAATTATTTGAGTTTGGTCATTGTGTGTCGTTATCCACGAGTAGATATGCTAGTAGTCTACCGTGAATATTTCGGCGTTTAATGTAGAACATAAATATGTCAGTCTTCCGCTCTGACGTATAGAAATTATGGCAGTATTTTCCTGAAAAATTGCGACTGAAATTCGCAATATGCGGTGACTATGCCCTAAGATGTAGAAGTGTTGCTCTCCAGAACTTCAAGTCAAAACAGAGGCATGGTGTTTTTTACAAGCGAAAACTTCCTTTCTATGAGGAAAAAATCCGACTCAAGTGATCAATTTATTGCCAATAAAAGTCACATATCGGCTGTGTAACATTAGCTCCAATCATTTTACTTGCGGCCTTCGCTATCACCCAAAATCGCTAAATTATTACCAATCCATTTTTCAGTGTCTCTTTCTTTCTTCGGGAAGCACATGCAAGTGGAGATGATAGACTAATTAGATCAGCACTGACGACCACACTAGTAGTCAGGGAGCTTAGAAGCTGAACTTCGGAAAAGGCATTCGCCTCTTTCTCCGTTAACGTTCCTTCCACCTCGCCCGCTGCCCTTTACTGTAACCTGCTAGAGTCAGCTCTCTGGAGGTCCCAAATCGGGCTGTCCTCTTCATTTTTTCTCTGATACCTTTGACGTTCTTCTTTTATCGTCTCACTGCACTTATCGCACTCTCACTTTGTTTTAAAATATTTGGTGCAAATGTCATGAGTTTAGGTCAAATAATATTTTTTTAAACTTTTTCCGACGTTTCGGATTTTTCTCTATCCATCTTCAGGGATATAAAAAAATGATACATGATGTAAAATGTTTGAAAATTCTTTTTTGATTACATAATGGTTAATTTACAGTCATTAAATATAAAAATACATAGACAGTCAAGATTGTTACCTTTAAAGTTTGGTGCTGTTTTTATTTACATGACATTTGCACCATATATAAAAAGAGGTCGAGAATAAATACCATTTAAAATATTTTTTCTTTTGAACTTTTGAGAAATGATTCTATTGTTATTATTCTTGGGAGAACCCCCATTCAAATAATGTCCTTGATCGGCTGATTACCCGGTGCCTATTGCCCTTTCCTGATTCGCTTTCATCATCTGAACGTTTTTTTTCCTTCTGTGAAGTCTTAAAATGATGGCTCCCGGCTAATCTGAGGTTATAGTAAAAAATGCGTACTTGTATAAACTTTGGGCCTTTCTAGCTTAGGAAACGTTGAACGCTCTTCCATAATTTTTGCATTTATAGCTTTTCTAGCGTATTCTATAATTGCTATCTTCATACAAAAATTGTGGTAATCTTAATGCGTATTTTCACTGAGCGCATAGCCTTCATCTTTCCAATCTTTACTCATAATATGTACAATTTTTACATGGTAGTATATCAATGTTAAAAGAAGGCATTTTTAGGAGAAAGAGTGAATAAATTCTAAATTAATTATTGGGGAAGTACTTCTACCCCATTTCGCTTGTATCTTTTTTCCGGCGAATCTCTATATCTCATCCCTCTCTTCATATTCAAAAATTTACATCCTACAATTCTGGAAGTTGTTTTCGATCTACAAAGCAGCGCGAACACATCTCGTGCAAAGTATCGGCCTTTGTCTCTCATTTATTGATATTTTTTGCATCAATTAGATCCACCTTAAGACATTCAGTGCTTCAAATAATGCTCGTCTACTTGTCCTCAATTTCCACACCGGTAACTATATAACCACTCAGCTGCATATAACCACTGGTTAACTTGCGTTTACTAGACACCAGAGTGGTGCTTATGCTGGTTAAGTTCTGCTCGTAAGAGTTTTTATGGCAGTCATCCCCAACTGGCGTTCACTTCAATAAAGAGCATAAAGAGATGAAGAGGATAATAATTTGAACATGCCCTCGCTTCTTTTGTTTTTGTGATGGATTGAGTTTTCTGTGACCTCTTGTTTCTATTGTGAAAAATCTCCAGCCTCGGTGACTGGGTTAACGTCCTCAACTGCTAATCCAGAGGTCATGGGTTTGAGTCCCGCCTTGGTAGAATTTTTTTCCACTTAGGGCATGGGTGTTAATGTGACGTTGAAATGAGTTAAATATGAGACAGGTCCACGAAGGCCTAATTTCGCTCAATAAAAATGCAATGAATTAATGTCTGGTCTTTCCTCTCGTGGTATGGTTTTATAAGTAGTAAGCACGACTAGCCTCCTCTTCTACAGTGTATACTTGAGGTTATAACACCTACTTAGTTCGCGTAAATCCCTCATGGAGTCGTCTTGAAATTAGAAGGCTTTGTGGTGGAACTGGCCTGCAATTCTGAGATCCGAGTCGAATTTCGGTCATCGAAAACGTTTTTTTTTCATGGAGGAGTATCTCATTCTATTGTAGTCCCCTGGTTCGACACCGTTCACAATCCCTTACTCTACGTCCTCTTGTCGGGGTTCGAGTTGGTGTGGTGGCTATATTACTGATTGCCTATCCCGAAGGCCCGAGTTGATATTCCTGCATTGAAGATTTTTTCATCTTGTAGCATCAGCAGCCATCAATCCGGAAATTGATTTGCTACAGCTATCCACTGCCCTCTCTTATCATCCAACCACTTCATTCCTACATAAATATTCAGTCTGGCATCCTTCATTCATTTCTCCTTCCATTATTTTTATAGACTATTTTTCGCCCAATAAGTCTCTTCCTCTTATCAGAGTTTTCATTATACTTTCTTTTTTCTCCAGCTCTTCGTACGACTTCTTCGTTGGTGTTTCTCTTCGTCCATCTGATCTTCATCATTCTTCGATAACACTACATTTCCATTCCTTCCAATCCCTTTTGGTCTGTAGCTGTCCAGGCCTCACTGCCATATAAGAGCATAATCAAAATATATCTTACAGTGAAGTGCTTCCTCATTTCCAGGCTTGTGTTAGCTGTTAGTAGACTCCTCCTCTGGTACAATGCCTTCTTTGCTAGGTCTATTATGCACACTATATCTTTCTTGCTTCTTCCACCGCTGGCGATCCTGCTTCCCAGATAGCAGAATTCATCCACTTATTCTAGTTTTTGCTGCCCAAGTTTGACGGTGATTATCTTCCTGATTTAGTTTTCAGTTACCTCTCTCAAATAGCCGACCAACCATTCGTCCCCCCTCTCCTCCCTTCATGTCTTCGCGATGGAGACCCAATGCGCGGGTTCCAATTCATGGCGTGATCCTTCTAGCGCACAGATTCCGTTCTCACCGCGAGTCGAGGACGAGAAGAAAGAGTGTTCGAAGCATCGGACATGAAAGACGCGCTGTAGATTTTCGGACGAGTCCACGTCACGGGGGAAATCGATTCCGCACTCGAGAAACACTTAACATGCAACCAGCGCATCGCGTCGCGGTCAAATACTCTACCCCGCCTCGCTGACGCCGCGCCGCCGCGGCCACCACCGCCCGCGTCCAGTGCCCCGCGGACCAGACCGCAGAGAGGGCGGGGTTGAAGCGAGGAGATGGAGGGAATGGCTGGGAACAGCATCGAAGGGGTCGCATGGTGAGATTGCTGAGTGTTAGAGGCGGATGGTACCATGGATGGAACAAGGTTTCTCCTCCCTTCGCCAGGATCGTAACATTTAACTACTATCGCAACGTTATCTTCCCACATAGTCCCCTTTCTTTTACCGAGCTTCGCAATGGCGGTTCCCGGAAAAAAATCTCGGTAAATGTATAGGATATATAAGACACTGTCTCCGGCGTTACTTTGTGGAACTCCTTCATTTTTAATAATAATAAACACTTGGTTGTTATTCCACACTTTATTGGAAACAAAACGACCCGGGTTTCAGCATGTCATGCCATCATCAGGTACAAACAGTTGGGTGGCTTACACTTATATATGTATCCGTAGGTGGAGGGGGGGGGATTTGAAAACAGGGGAGGAGGGTGGGGAGCACTGTTAACGGACAAGGCTGTTTTTTTTTTTTTTTTTTTTTTTTAGGAGGGTGGGGTGGGGGTGGCCTTGTGATTGCTCAATGTCCAAGGACAACTTTAATAAGGAATTAAATACCATTAAGTATATTGCCCAACAAAATGGTTTTGACCCAAAACTGATTGGAAAACTTATTGAAAGATCTAACAAAAAACAAGCTTTAAATTTTATAACTTCAATTCAAGTTGATATGGACAAACCTTCACGCTGGTGCAAGCTACCTTTCATACCTCAGGTCTCATATAAGCTATGTAATATAATCCATAATGCCAAAGTGTCATTTTACAATCATGTGTCAGTGGGTAAAATGCTTTTTAATACAAAGGACAAGTATGACAATTTACAAAAAAGTGGTGTTTATCAGTTGAAATGTGATAACTGTAATATTAAATATATTGGACAAACTGGGAGAAATTTTAACATTAGAATAAAAGAACATAGACGATGTTTTTTAAATAATGACGAATCCTCTGGAATAGCCAAACATTTATGTGACGAAAACCATTGGTGTAATTTTGAACCTCGGATTTTACATTGTATTGACAAGGGACGTAAAATGGACTTCTTAGAACAGTTTGAAATTGTGAATTGCCCCACTAAACTTTGTAATGACCATATGTTCCCCTCCCAGTCACCTTTGCTTTACGTCACACTACCATCCCTCCACAACTCTCAACCTTAATTTGCTCATGCTTTTAAACCTTTTTGGGAATCTATTTCTTCATCCCTTCCCCCCCCCCCTTCCTTCCTTTGTTGTTTTCTTATGCGAGCAATCACAAGGCCACCCCCACCCCACCCTCCTAAAAAAAAAAAAAAACAGCCTTGTCCGTTAACAGTGCTCCCCACCCTCCTCCCCTGTTTTCAAATCCCCCCCCTCCACCTACGGATACCTATATAAGTGTAAGCCACCCAACTGTTTGTACCTGATGATGGCATGACATGCTGAAACCCGGGTCGTTTTGTTTCCAATAAAGTGTGGAATAACAACCAAGTGTTTATTATTATTTAAAATGTATAGGATATAATCGTAACCAAGGAACTGAGAAGCTTATTTTATTAAGATATCTGTGTCAGCCTTATGTGTTGTATCTGAAAACCTGTGTTTCTGTAAACTTAATTTCTTGATACAAGTATTGTTTATTTTAATGATTTTCAGTTGGATGCATTTCTACCAGTGGAATGATGATAATAACAAAATTCCTGTGTAAAGGGTAAAATTATCAATTTGTATTAAAATAGCCTGGGATTGGTCAGTGGTGTGTGGAAACGCTTAATATATGATGGAAGATGAGTTCCCTCTCTTACATTTTACATACTTCTAGATCATAGAACTACCCTAAAAATCAAATTTATTCTATGGAATCTCTGAGAGATGGAGAATGGCATCCTTCTGGATTGGTTTTATGACAATGACTGATATGTATTTAGACATTATTAGAAAAATGCTCTTGTCAAATACCTATCCATTTCTTGTTGCACAAAAAAATGGATGAATCGAAAGATTTTTTTCTCATATTAAGCTTGAGTCTTCAACTCATTGTATTTTTGACATCTAATTTAAAAGATGTCCTTTCTCTTCCTTTATCTGCCGCTCTTGAACTCAAGGTAATTATCAGTCTCTCCTTTTGAAACGTTTTTGATGACGCCGCATTTCTCTTACTAATGTCCTCAATGCTTAACGAGCTCATTAGCCAAAATTAAATAATCATAAATCTATAGCTGCGTCAGCGTTGTGGGTCATTATGGTCTGTGCGATCGAACAAGACTTCACTCTAGCTACCCTAATCAAAACTGTCGTCGGACTTAACCAAGGTGATTTAATTTGACCGCGGTAATTAATCCTTATAGAAGCAATAGGAAGTAAGGTTTGAGTCAAGATAACTGCGGTAAATGTTGCAGTCATTCGGCCCACGGATATTTTAAACATGCACCTCTTTATTCCATCACGAAATGTCAATCCGTAAATTGTCACCCACTTTTTAACCATGTAAGTAAGAGCATGTTTTCATATATCATGGTGATGAAGAGGGTGATAGTCATTCCCCGTGTCCCTACCGCATTCAACACTCCCATGATCTTTGGCGAGCCAATTGCTGATAAAATAAGGTGGAAGTCTCGTCTGCTGTGTTTTCTCTTAATTGGAGCATCGGAATTCCTTTGTGACGAACAATCAAGCTAAATGGAATATTGTATAAATTTCCCATGAGGATGTCTCCATGCCTATACGCATTCACGTAATTCTTGGATCGGCGGAACCGTTACTTGCCCCATCCAAAGCCCAAGAAGAAGGGGAATCATGGTGAAGAAGGGAATAAGGGTGTTGGGAGGGACATGGCGTGATGGTTATGCCACCCCCAACTGTATGGAATTTTCATGTGGAGAGGTAGTCCTACATTTATTTGAGGGGGAGATGCTGAACGGCTAGTTGTGTGTGAGTTGGGGATCCCTAGGAACATCACTGTGTGCGTGTGTGGGTAGAGCGAATGTGGAGCACGTCGTGGCAGTGGCGTGGTCTCTCGTTCCTTCCTCCCCTCCTCCACGCCCTGTCTCCCCAATCCCCCGCCCCCTTCCACACCCGCTCCTCCCCAACCCCTCCGCTCCCCCATCTCCATCCTCCGCGATGTTCGGTCCAAACAGCTGATCCGCTACCCACCCTCCCTCCCACGGTTGTGAAGTAAACACGACGGAGTGCCCCTTACTCCCTAACGCTTATCGCACCAGCCCTTGCACCTTTTTCTGACCCGTGAGCAGGTTGGAAGCAAAACTGGGAAATCATGCGGTTCAAAGGGAATTTCGAACGTGCGTACATGTCCATCCCTACGATCCCTTTCGGAGTGGCCATCGTAAAAAAAAAACATAATTATTGGTAGCATTCATACTCCAAATTCGCATACGCTCTCTCGTGTATGAGACTCATATGAACATCAGGGAGACCAATCTGAGTGCAAAAAAACTCAGGAAAATATGCGGCAGTCGTCCTAAAATCGGGACATTTCATGGAAAGAACCCGATCGCCATGGGGAAGTTACCGGGTTAATTGTCTACCATCTGCTGGTATCCTTAGCCTATTCATTATTTATAGTTCCTGCATCTCGCGCAAGTAGTTACCGACGATAATTGGCTGAAAACTGCGTGTTTATGCTGGAAAGAATAAGAAAATTAAGTGAAATAGTGAAATATTTCAGTACTCAAGGACTTAAAGGAAAAAACTCTCCGGGTATCAAGTGATTTTTTTGCAGCTTCAGATGCCACTATCTGCCGCAAATATAACCCTAGTCGCTGCAAAAACTATTTTAAGGATCCTGAATTCCTTCCGCTGCCACCTTTGAATCAAGTTCACTTGTCCTCGGAATATTGCCGGAGAAAAGTGCATCTCGATTGAAAACGAGGGTGACAGATGCTGGACAGTGAATTTCCTCAAGATCCTGACCTCTAGTACTTGTATTTTAATTTCCTGAATGTTATTTCCTCAGCGTTCACAAGACGGTATTGTTTCTTTTCATGTATGCATCCATGGATATTTTTTTGCAATCGGCTCTGGTATCCATATCGCACGTGACACGATCTTTCGACGGTGATTTCGGTGCGGGACTCCCTCCGCTTGCAATGATGTGGTCAGCGCTCCAATTTGACATTAGAGGATGCTTGACTATCGATTATATGATTCCTTTCCCTTTTTTTTGTTTTCACAGATTGTTCTGAGTTTCTCATATTTTTATGATTCCCAGTGATATTTCCCTGATTTCCCGATTCTTTCGCCAGCCTGTAACATAGTATATCCCTTTCACCTCAACATTTTTTTTAAACATACCCTTTCCCTTTGTATATTGATCCATTAATTTTAACTTTATTTTCTCAAATTTCCACGATATTTCTCCGACTTTCCCGCACGTTTTAAATTTCCTGAATTAAGTAGACCTCCCTCATTTCCCGATTCTGTCACCGCCACGTTTTATATCATAATGCCTCCCTTGTCGTTATTTTGCATTTTCCCTATCCCTTAAAAATAACTTTCCCTCATTACAGGTTTGATATCGTAAATTCTCCGAGATATCCTGATTTCCCCATCCTCTCGCCATCATTTAGTGCATACCACCCCTTCCACCCTCACTGTTTTTTGCATTTCCCATGAAATATAATGATCCCTCCACCATCCCACGCTGTACCTTTTCGCGCAACCCTCTCCGGACCCCTATCCGTACCCTACCCGACCGCACACCGCCCGCGCCCGTTCTCCGGTCCCACTTTGCAGCCCCCCCCCTCTCCCACCCTACTAACTCACTCCCCTCCCCCCTTCTCTCCTGCACCTTACCCTCTCCCACCCACACAGCAACCTGCCCGCTCTCGTTCCTCCTTCCCCACGTCCCCCCCCTCCCTCCAAACTGCCATAACTCCATGCCTCGTTCCCTTGTCTCGCTCCCCGCAACACGTGGCTGGTACCGTAGGAGCAGGCAATTTCCCAGGAGGTCTCGGTGAGTGGAGGGGGAGGGAAAGTGAGGGGTTGGAGGTGTGTGCGCGTAACGGTTGAATGCGTGGGTGGCTGGTTATAGTAGTAGCAGAGGAGGGGATGGAAGTTGGAGAGGGTTCGGGAAGTATAATTAAAAAAAAAAACGGGAATCGTTCGGCGGTGACGGTTGCAGTGCCGAGCCAAGTGTTGGGAATGGGAGCATGTGCGCGCTTTGTGTGCAGACGTTAAAATAAATCAGTGACTGGCTGCGATGAGTTTATTAATGCGCCCGTGATAGTGGTCTTATAGTCTAAGCTATAGATGTGTGCGAGATGGAATACCTTCCAATTCTGATGAAAAATGGGGTTGGGATGGATTTAATTAGATCGTTCACGGTAATTACGACGCGTCACCTCTCGGAGAGATGATTATCCTGCGCCAATGGTCTGGTTTAAGTGTACATTTTTGCCATGATTGCATGCTTTCGTTTTTTTTATTTACTTCTCTTGTTGAATTCCGGTCGTGGTTACTGAAAATATCGTGGACACTAAAATGCAGTCGATTCGTCAGCGCAGTAATTATGCTCTTATTTCTACGATTATAACGTCACTAATTGGGTTTATTAAAATACTTTGTGCAGGACGTTTCTTTTCACATGGCGCTGATCTGCAAGTTTTATGCTTGCTTAGTGATACAAATTCATACTAGCAAGGGATAAAAAGAGTAGTGTACGTTAATTTTTTTATACATATGCATTTGGTGGTAAAGTAAAGGACCTCTTATCACATAAAAATAATGGCATGCCACGAGGGTGTACCCTGAAAGGGGTCTGGAAAAATCACTTACCTCATTCAACCTCGAGACTTCATCCAAGCAAAGTCCAGGTAAGCTCTCCTCAATGGGATACTAAATAGAAATGTTTCCTTACTAAATAGAGATGTTTATTTTCCTTGATTCTGGTAGTTTGCATTACGCACGTGAATGGAAGTTCTAATCATTGCGTTAGAATCATGAACATTTAAATCGGAAGTGCGAAGGCGAAAGGTTAAAAAAATGTTAAAGGAGAAAAAGAGCAATAATAAAATAATGATCACGTGCTTTTGTCTTTTCCCCCAAAACGGAATTGTGAGAACACGCGTGCAACTTCCGGTGCAAAGCTGAACGAACCGTTTGGAGAAATAATGCCTAAGTCTCCCTCTTTTTTTCCACTCCCCTCCCATCCCTCGAATCTCCCTTAAACCACCGACTCTCAACCCCCCCCCCCCCCAATCCACCCCTTCTCTCCCCTCCGTTTCGCCTCTTTGGCGAGCCAACCTCAGCCTTCATCTCCCTCTCCTTTCTTTGTTTCTCAGACGAAATTCCCGTCCCTCCCATCGCCCCCACCTCCTCCACCCTCGCAATACTTTTTTCTCTCCTATTATTTCCTCTCTCTTTCTCTCCCTCTCTCCATCCCTCCCTTTCTCATTTCCTTCCGCGTTCTCTCTTTAAACCTCAGCCAGAGCTCGGCAGCACCACTCTTTGCTTATGTCTGCATAAAATGCCTCTCAAATTATGGGTTCGGAAAAGTGAACGGGCGTTTTGTCCGGGTGAAGAACGACCCAGACTTATTTAACTCGAACTATTGTCCCTAGAATTAAGCGCAGTATTTTCTACCACGGTAAATCCACCATTTTCCCAGGAAAAATGAAATCATTCGGAGCGACGTACCTACGGTGACTGCGAGACATCTTTTTTTTATTCTGGCAATAACCGGGACTTCTCGGGGTATGTTTAAGTTATTTTCCACGCTGAGATATTTTTTTCCAAGTTGAACACGAAGCATATAAATTGTCTTTTGACTTCTCTATTACTTGCCCTGGGTGGGTTTTGAAATATGAGCACTTTTTATGCGTGTTTGGTAGTTGAGACAATTTTAAAACTGGACACTCAAAAACCAAACTTCTATAATGAAAAGTAAGCAAACTCCTGTTTTATAGCGCTGATAAATACGTTTTCTTTTTCAAGTGACTCAATTTTATGCAGTGATATTCGTTAAGCTTGATTGTTCTTAACAAGACCAAAATGAATGTACTTCCACTGGAATGGAATGGAAAAAATGGAATTTTTGTCAAATATCGAAGTACATAGTACGTATGCGACGACCAAGAATTCATTTTTGTAGTCAATAGGATGGGACTAGTTAGAATGCAATTATTTCTAAGGTGAAGGATTGGGGGCATAGTTTTTTTTAATCCATCAGAATAAGATGGTCGACTGGCATTGAGAGACTCCGATGTTTCTAGGAAACAAACAAAAGCATGAGTTATCGCGGGCAAATTGTTCCTATCATGTGGCCTAATGTTCATCTGGGGTGTGGAATACAATGTCAAGGTAATTTTACGTCTTGATAGTCATTTTAAGTTTATTCTGTGGTTACCAACCCTGTAATCTCTGGCCTTTTAACAGTTCTCTGGAGGATGAATACAGCCTATCCCAATAAACAAATGCGGAAAGTGTTTGATTTTAAACAGCATTCTTTCGTAAGTCTGCCAATCTAAGAATACGGCCAGCATGAAAAATGACGAAATAATCAAGATCACATTGAATGCAGCGAATCACGTAATACATTGTATTCCACCACAGAGAGATAAGTATAAAATTTCAGCTGTTGTAGAAACCTAATAAGATAACGCTTTAGATAGACATGAATTTCACAGTAGCTTTTGCATTAAGGAAATGATCGGCGGAAGTCCAACGTCAGTTTTTTTTAATATCTAGTTTTAGATATTCTTCTAAAAAATTGCTTTGAAGTTTTAAAACTGGAGATTTTATATATGTGCATACTTATAGCATTCACGTACAGGTATTCTGACTTTTATTTTACCAAATAAGAGAGTTTTCAAGATCAATTTTTGCAGAATTGTCTTACCTTCTTATATCACCATCAGAATTACATTTCCCCGACGCCACTTGGTAAAACCTCTATTATATGTTATTTTCTTATCTTTGTATTTATTTCTATTGCATCAACCACTGTAATTAGCCTTTGTGCCGTCGTTGGTTGTTTAAGATAATAAATGAGTAAAATTCACCTTAACGTTAAATTAACTGATTCAACATTATCTTTACATGCAAAATAAATCCTTCTTCTCAGATGGAGTAGCCAAAACGCTACTCAACTACACTTCTGATCGTGATACGAAAAGATTATTTCTCCCGATGGCATTTAGCCCCCGTTTACGTTGGTTGAGGTTCTCTACTTCCGAGTACTTTCGATAAAGCGATGGACGAAAGATCGAATCCAAAATGAACATGCAATAATGAGCAGGTAAGCAAGCATCGCCCAGACGAGGACTCTTCGTGTCATCAAGGATTTGATTGTTTCCTTTTCGTTGCAGATAAACGTCGAAAAAAGAGGGAAACGCTGGTTATTCCACGGTCGTTTGCAGATGGGGAAACGTTCCCTCACGCGGGATTAACTCCCGGAATCGTCCCTCCGGATCTCCTTCCCCGCGCGGCTCATCCAACGGACTGATTCCGTCCCCCTCAAATTTATGATGCCGCCGGAACGACCAATAATTTCGTGGCGCACGAGCCCATTTCAATATCTCCCGAAATTGGTCAATTATAATCTATTGGATCGTCTACAACCTGTCATGGAATCGGGGGAGGGAAGCGATACGCATGGGGTAGACGGAGGACGACGGCATCTGAAAAGCGATATATACAGGCCCGCCTCCCGCCCAAAATCCTTCCTACCTGCCCACCTCCCTTCCAGTCCTTCCCCACCCACACTCTCTGAACATGATTCCCGCTTTCTCTTTTAGCCAATCCCTAGCCCCGCAGTCTGGCAGGGTGGTCGCAAACGTTGAATCCCTATCCCACCCAAAAATCCGATCATGCTACCGAGATAAGGCCATACCTCACCGTTCCCCTGCCTCTTCCTTTCATCCTAGCGAACTGGCGGTGCCAGCAAGTGACAACACCATCCTTTACCCCGCAGGGAAGAGGCCATCTTCAGCACCAGTCCGCCATCCCCAACACCGAAGCCTCCGACCCCTCTCCCCCCTCAATTGTAAAACCCTCCCTTACCTCCTCCAACACAGGGCTCTGTACATACTGTCACCCCTACCTTTCGGTACTCTCTCTCTCCCCCTCAACCCTCATCCCTTTGCCGAACTGTTCGCCCCCAGCCCCCATCCTGCCCTCCCTCCGTTTTGTCCCTACCCTCGCTGCTCTGTCCCTCTACACTCTTTCCCCCGCTCCGTCCTGAACACAACCCGGCCAAACGAGCGAGACCCATTAAGCGCGGCATCAACATATCGTTCACTTGTTATCCTTCGCAGGAAACAAAGCTGTCGCGCCAATAAACCTCCCTCGTTCCACCACCCTTCCCTCACCACCTACCCTCCCTCCCTCATACCCCTTTACCCTGTCTCTCTCAAACCATCCCTTACTCCCGCTCCGCTGCCGCTATACTGCCGCATCCTTCCCTCGTTCCGATTCAGATGAAAAAAAAGTCTTTCGTAATGTTCATATCAATTATTATTCTGCCGATCGGTGGTCTGAGTATCAGGTTGGTCAAACAAATTTCTTTGTAGTTTTCACACTTTCATTTCGTGGCAATGACGTGAGGAATATTGACATGGTAATATAAACCACCTACAGAGAGAGATGCAATATTGATTTAACGTTTTCCGATTTATGTTACCATGAAATTTTACTCAAAATTTTTCACGTTTCCAATCAAATAATCTCCTTTGGTAGAGATGTAGGTAATTTGAATAGGGCAGGATTGAGCAATTTCTCCCTTACGTTCGAGATTTTTCCTAGAAAAATTTTATTTAACACTGTCATACAATAAGGCATGTGAAAACTGTACCTATAAAGAATATTTTTATGTGCCCTTATGTAATAAACAATGTGATTTGATACGTAGAAATTAATGCAGCCTCAAAAAAATCTAATTGACAATAATTTTAGCCTGTATTCCAGGTTGAAAAGGTTAATTATTTTTGGAAGAACACATATTTCTCCATAAATTCATTTCTCATACTCCCATTAACTAGATGATTCATGGAGACTGGAATACGGTAGTCATAGGTCAAGTGGTTAGGCAGTGAGGAAATAGAATTTGGGGTAAGCAGAATAATTGGGGAGAGAGACTGCTTGAGTTCTGCTCGCAAAATGGCTTTGTTGTTACGAAGACATGTAATTGCAACCACCCATGAACAAGATGAAGAAAATGCTGAGCGACAGTATAAGATTAAAAATGGATACATTCTGGTGAAACAGCAATTTATGAATCTAGTAACAGAGAGTAGGTGTAGGTATCAACTGAATATATGTAGTGATCACAATTTGGTCATGATGAAATACCTACCAACTTAAATTTTAGGAGCTAATACATAATATCAATGAAGAGTTGCTGGCAATTAGAATAATTGAGGTAAACAGATACCAGATTAGCCTACTGATGTGTTTTTAGACATTCATAGAGGACAAAAGGTTGAAAAATCAATCTTAAGAAATCCAGCAGGAGTTCAAAAAAGGAATACATATTTAAAACAGCAGAAGAAAGAGCAGGAAGAAGAAAGGTGGAAGCCAAGAACTGGATAAAATAGGAGAAAAGAAATCAAGCAAAAACTTTACTTAAGAACAGCAGCTGTAAAAAATAGTATGGAATATGATTAGTCATAAAACAGGAAAATCCTAGGAAGAATAGATGAAAAAAGGGCAAAGAAGTGCTAGGCAACCTCTCACAGGAAAAAGTTGATGCTTCATACTACTCTGTAAGCAGTCACTTCAAAGAATGTACCATCGAATGTCAAGTCTTTTGGAGTGATTAAAATGTAATGTTATTAGAAAATGAAGAAATAGCAAAGAGATGGAGAGTATCGGGAGAAACTTGATAGTGCAAAAGCATTAAATATCTGGGGTCCTGGAGGAGGACACTGTTGATGATGAAAAAGTATACCCAATATCAAGATCAGAATTTGATACTGCAGTAAAGGACTTAGAATATAGAAGGTGCCAGGAATGGATGGGATTCTCTCAGAGTAGCTTAATCATGTAGGAGAAAGAAAACTGAGCACATTATATAAATAAATATGTCTCTCAGGCAGCTGATCAAGTACCAATGGGCTTTAAAAAGAATGTAATCATCCCTATCCATTAGAAGAAAGGAGCCAAGATATGCAAATACTAATGAATGATAACCCATATTGCAATTGCGTAGAAAATTTTGAATAGGATTGTCTACTGGAGGATGGAAGAGAAAGTGGAAGAATTCCACTATACATGCCAATTTGGTTTTACGAAAAGTAGGGGAACCAAAGAAGCGACTTTAGCCCTGAGACTTCTCGTAGAGAAAAGGATGCAAAAGTATCACCCCGAATATATTTGATTCATCGAATTTTAGAAAGTATTTAACAATGTGGATTAAAACATAATGCTGGAAATACTGAAGAGCATATAAGTGTCATGTTGTATATGGACAACAGAATAATATGCAGGATGTATGAAGAACACTTGGCAATGATAAAATGCAGTTGTAATTTAAGGAAGTAAAAGTGAAGAAAGGAGTGGGGAAAGTATATTTTCGGCATTTGCACTGAAAAAGCAAAGAAAGATGTAAAGGAAAAATAAAAAACAGGTGCATGGATAGACAGGCAGCAAGTTATGCTTAGCTGATGACATAGCCAGTGGCAGATTTAATGGTGGGCAGACTGGGTGGCCACCTGGATATGAACCTGGTAGCCACCATGAACCTGAAGGCGCCCACAGAATCCCAAGCCAAGATATTAAAATATTATTTGCATCATATTTTTTAATTGAACAAATCTTACTTTTTATGGAGTATCCCTCATTCATTTAGTGTGCAGAATCACAATCATTAATGTACGTGATTTTACTCTGTGGTTTTTATTTTTATGCCTGTGATTTTTTGTACTCATCCAAACTAATAATCAAAATGCAAAACTACAGTTGTTTTCATTATGACCACTGTATTCCTATAAATGACGTTTAATTTAAAAAATAAAACTTAAATGTAGATATTACAGCAGAACATTGTTATAGACCTTAAGAGTGGATACAAATACATAGGTGGAATAGAGAGGATAGATTTAATTCTTAAATTTATCAAACACTCCCGTATAAGGCCATTATTACTGCCAAATTTTCTACCCCCCAGGGCTACCAAGCACTGAAATTTCTTCCACTTGACATAGCAAACATAACACTGGCTGAGAAGTAAGAACCATGTTTTCAAAAGAAACAATCCTTTTTCCAAACATACACTCACAAAGTTTTCACCAGTGTCAGTCATCTGACGGTCTCCAAACAGTCCAACCACTTTCTCAGAGGCATCCCTTCTTAACTCAACCTGGCCATTCATTTGGCATAATGCTACTATTACCTATCTCATCAAGGTCTCAGCTAATCACAATCTCTCGGTTTTTTCTAAAACTCATACATTTTCACATTTTCAATCTCGCCTTACAGTGGTGCATTACAGAACTCAGCTCACAACTCTTTAAGTACCTTCTTGTATTTGAATCTTGAGTAATTTAGGGTATATCAGCTCTTATTTCCTAACTAGTATCTTAACTCTTCTAATTTAGAACAAATGTAGCTTGAAAGTCACATACACTATTGTCAACTCCTGACCATAATACTTATCAATTGAAATCAGTTGAAACCACATCCCAGCCCTTGCACTGGGTTTTACAAACAAACAAAATATCCAACCATCTCATTTATCTACTCAAGCTTTTTTCCAGACATGCCTTTCACATTCCCTTCACAGATGGACCAGTTTTTATAGCCATGTCCAATTCTTGATGAGCGAGCCTTATACAGCTTCAGCCATCTGAGGCTTTTCTTTTGATAAAATCTTGAGAGTATGGAAGATTACCAGCCTAGGCAGTGCCCGTGGATCTTTCCATGCTAATGGTTATGGTCTTCTTCCAGTCAGTTTTGGCACATTTATTGTTTTCACAAGTATGCCATAGGGGCTGTCCATAAATGACGTCCACGTGATTGGGGGGGAGGGGGTCACCACCTTGTGACAATGTGTGACCAGGGGGAGGGGGGAGGCTATGCTTCATGTGACATCCACACTTTCACTGTATATTATGTCTTATTTTTACTCAGACTGTGGAGGAGGGGTAGAAGTTTCTTCATTTTTGTGACATCATTAAAAGGGGGGAGGGGGTGACACTATGTGTGACAAACTGTGACGGGGGGGGGGGGGTCTAGTTTGGTCCAAAATTGTGTTACATTATTAATGGACAGCCCCATAAGAGAAATCTTAGGCCCACCTACGTACCATAGGCCAACTTTCACTATTCTAGTCTAGTTTGGATCCCTTTTGAATGGACTACCTTGAGAGCCAGCATATCATGACCCACCACTAGGATGCAATGTACTGACACACCAGGATGCCAAACTGATGCAACTTAGAGGTTATTGAATGAAACCCAAATAAATAAAGGGTTGTAAAAGAAATTCAGAAGAAAAATTCACCAATCACCAAGGCTTGGACAACTAAACTGTTGGAAATGTTGGAATTTTGCTACCTGGGAAGTGGGATCACCAGTGATGGAAGAAGCAGGGAAGATATATTGTAGATATATTATACCAGAGTAGCAAAAGCCAAAAAGGCTTTCTCCTTGAAGAAGAGTCTATTAATAGTCAGTCACCCAAACTATGAAGTAAGGAGGCATATCATATATTTAAGCATTTACTGTAACCTGTCTCTCAGGGTTTAGCTTTTGGCTAAAGCAATCAGGTGACTTGTCATATCTCAAAAAATTAAAATGCTAAATATGAGAATAATAATAATAATTACTAGGTAACCCGTGCGAAAATTTTGCACTTTCACGCTATCAGGGAATAAGTATGTTTAGGAAATGGTGTAATTGGATTTTCAATAGAGAAGAAGGTGTATCATAAAGTACTTTCTTTATACTTGTTTTCTTGCAAAAATATACAAAACATATGAATACAATACAGGTAAGAGAGTTTATCGAAAATTTTAAGTCAAATTAATGGATAAATAGTGAAATTTGAGATTGAGATTGTATTTTTCGTCAGAAGCCGGTGATTCAACGTTTAAAATGATACTTCATTTATCACTGTAGGTGCAATATTAATGGAGCATATTCGGAATGACAGAAAAAGACCTTTCTGTAATAATGTATATGATACCTCAACACCGTATACAAGGTGTTCACCTCTATCTTGAGTGACATTATCCTCCACCACGTCCAGCCTGTGTGGGAAGAGGTGTACAAGCAGAGGGGCTCAAAGTGGGGAATCGCGGGATGCAAGGACAACCTGCTCATTGATAGGTGCATATGCCAGGATGCTATCCGGCATAAGCGAAACCTGTCAATGGCCTGGGTGGACTACAAGAAGGCTTTTGACACCACTTCGCATGAGCTTTTGATCACCATGCTGAAGTTGATGAAAGTCCACCCAGAGGTAGTGTCCTGCATGCAATGCCTGTTATTACTCTGGAAAACGCGCTATGTTCTGACCTCAGGCAAGTGACGAGGTAGAGGATACATGAGCGGTGTTCCAGGTGACAGGAAGCATAAGGTCACCCATTTGTTCTACATGGATGACCTGAAGCTTTATGCTTCTAATGCGAAATACCTTCGCACTGCCCTGGACACCATACTGGAATACAGTGAGGCTATAGGAATGGAGTTCGGATTGGACAAGTGTGCATCCATCCACCTGGCGAGAGTAAGATTTTCGGAGATCAAGGAAGATGTGGAACTTGTTGACGGGAGCATCATTCATCACCTCGAGGACGATGACAGCTATAAATACCTCGGCGTCCCCCAACGAGGAAGATAATGACCATCTATAGAAGTATTCATCCGAAATCATCCGTCGCCATATTGTATCTCCCTCGCAATGTAGGTGGTAGAGGACTATTGAGTCTGGAGTGTCTCCACAACAATGGTGTCCTGGGTACGTCATGCTGAGTGTTGAAAAGCAGGGACTCCCTGCTCAATCTTGTGAGAGAGCACGAGAGTGTGGGAGCAGGGGCATTTCTCTTCCAGGCGGCAAAGAGGGCAGCGGATGAAACCGGTCTCGACTTTGACCCGTCATCTGACGGAAGCGACAATGACACGACCATCTCGTCATTGAAGGCAGACGTCCTCAAGCTCAAAATAAAAAAAAGTCGAGCAGAAGGCCTTGCTCAAGGCGCACGCCAATAAGCCCATGCATGGATGTTTCTATTGAAACATCAAAAAGTATGGGTTATCGAAGGAGCTGACATTTGCCTTCCTACTGGTCTGGTCTGAACTTCTGGTCTGAAGTCTGAGACCGAGGGTTTTGTTCTCTCGTGCAAGGATGGTGTCATAAACAGACTCGTGTACCGCCGAATTGTATTCAAGGCGGAGGTCGTGGACTCAAGATGCAAGGCGTGCCGAGCCCAGCCAGAGACTTTGAGTCACCTTCTCTCCGACTGTAGTTATTACGCAAGATCGGCATATTTTTTCCTCGTAACAGCGTGGCCCTGCGGGTGTTATACTTTCACCTTCGACACCATTATGGCATCGACGAAATACCAACAGGGCTGCAAGCGGTCCTACTGGTTGGTTTTAATGGAAAAATGACTTCTTTTTGCCCAAATAATGACCAAATACTGACCAAATAATGACCAAATAATGACCAAAAATTGACCAAACACAACCAAAACCTTACTGAAACCGGCCAAACATACTTGAGTATATGTTTCCTAGAGTCCTACATTCTCCGCCAACTCGCAAACTGGCGGCCAACTGGCCGACTAAGCAATGAAAATCTGTAAAATGCATGATTCGAACACATATCTTGTACTCGCGCGTCTGCAATTCGCGAATTGCAAGGGATTTTTAGGGTCCAGTCGGCCACCAGTTGGGGAGTTGGCAGAGAATGCAGGGTTCTGATGTTTCCTGGTACATATCGTGCCTTTGAAGAGGGAAAGTAATTGAATGATGTATTTAAAAATGTGTCAAATAAAATTTACTCACATGAAAGTAATGCAAAATAAAAAAAATCTTACTTTCCAAAAAAAATAACTTGCACGTACTTCCTAACTAGAAACGTATGGAAACAAAATAGTAAAATAAAATATTTACATCGTTGAGTGATAAATATAATGTGACACGTTTTCCAGACTAGAAGAACAAAGTCAAGAACAAAGAGTCAAAAATAGCGACAAGTATCCCGTCATACAATGTAATTATCGCACCATCCAACAAAGGTGACTTTGATTTTGAACTTGACACTAACAAAAAAAACAGCAAAGAATCCTTTGCTCGTGCACATAGGACAACCCCGTATTTTTAAGCGGATAAAAGTGACAAAAAACCTCGTCCTATATGCAAGTAAATACGGTATAATAATGACTTTTAGTGACTTTTTAGCATAATAATGACTTTTAATGACCAAGATCAGAAATAATGACCAATAATGGTAATAATGACCGACTTGCAGCCCTGAACACCAAGTGCTGCCCTATGCCCCTGGAGATATTGAGTCCGTCGTGGAGAACGATATATGCACCATCTGGTGGAATTACTCCTTCTCCACCACCAGACAGTTTGAGGTGACGAAGCCTGATATCGTTCTCCTCGACCACCTCACACGCTCCATGTTCGTGATCGAGTTTTCGGCTCCTGCTGAAATGAACATTGATGTGAAGGAGGTGGAAAAACGGATGAAATATCAAGACCTGCTTTTCGAACTTCGACAAATGTACCCCAGACACTCTGTGAAACTTAAGGTCCTCATGATAGGTGTGCTCGGTGGAGTTAAGGGCTCGCTGCTAAATAACATCAAGTGTATTCCATCCTGCGTGGCACAGGAGGAATCACTAGTTTAACGCATGCAGAAGGCCGTCATCCTGGGGTCACTCCATCTACTGCATATGCATGACCCGACAGCAGCGTAGCCACTCATCCGATGGGTGTCGGACGTGGCTGCGATTACCGCCCAACCCCTCTCGAGTCTCCGGCCATTATGACGGCAATGAAACCTGATGCTTGCCGGGGACTCAGAGGGGATGTTACAACTGTAACAATTAAATATTTATTAGTTTCGTTTGATCATGGTACATGACATTGAAAAAAGTCAAAAAATACAAAACAATAATTCAGCGATGGTACACAGATAATGCATTGGTATTTGATATGAATAAGTATAAAATACAATATAAAAGTTCCCTTATGCAAATCATCCTTTAGAAATTCTTTCACTGTATAGTAAGTAGGCTGTACTAATTATAAATATCGCCCTGACTTTCACTTAAAAAATATTCATGGAAGTTATGGCCTTAATGTCATTGAGTAAAAGCGATAAAGGATGCTTCTTTTCGAACTCCTGGGAGTATTTCCAGTAGTAATTTTCTGGTAGTATTTTCATGAAATTAGGAACTGTTAAAAAATGAGCTTAGGCTATAAAATGCTTCGTTTATTAGAAAAGTCTTGAGGGACTTTTTGAGTTGTGTGATTGGGGATATACATTTTATATCCGACGGAAGTCTGTTATATATGATGGGGGCCTTTTTGGCTTTTTTACAGGTTATAATCCAGGATATGGATGTCCACTTTGTGTCTGGTGTTGTAGTGGTGGAAGTCGCTATTTGCTGGAAACAGATCTGGGTGCTGCCTAATGAAAACTGCACAATTTAAAATGAACAGAGATGGAAGGGTTAAGATTCCTAATGTTTTGAATAGAGGCTGTTCAGGACTGCGATAGGGAACCCGACACATAGCTTTTAAGGCTTGCTTTTGGAGTGAGAAAGCCTTGGTAGCATTGGATGAGTTTCCCCAAAAGATAATGCCATAAGTTAAGTGGGATTCTATTTTGGCTGAGTACAGGAGCTTAAGGGTATTGATAGACACAATATCCGGCATCCTATGGATAATGAATATGCCCGTAGATAATTTCTTATTAATGTGGTCTATGTGTAGACTCCAATCGAGATTTTCTGTCAGATGAATGCCAAGAAATTTCAGAGAGGAAGACCTGGCTATTGATGAACTCCTCATTTTAATGAGAGGGCTTTCGTCGGGAACAGACCACTTTGTATGAAATTACAGGTATACTGTTTTGTTATTATTTATCAAGAGAAGGTTGGAGTCACACCATTGGACCATTTTTTCAACTGATAGATTTGAATTATATACAATATCTCATAAACTGGCAGATTTGAGCAAGCAGGATGCGTCATCTGCATATAACACAGATTTGCTATGAGTTAGATGAATGGGGAGACTGTTTACAAAGATTATGAATAATAGGGGCCCCAAGATGGATCCTTGTGGTACTCCATTTGTCACTGCATGCATGTTGGATGTAGCATTTATATAACTATTGGACAAGATCTTGGTATAGCGGACTGCCTGCTGTCTGTTACTTAGGAAAGACTTTAACCAATTTAGGGCATTCCCCTTTACCCCAGATTTGGACTATGTATTCAAGAGTAGGTATATCATGATTTAGGGTATCGAAAGCTTTTTTCAAGTCATAAAATATACCAATCGTGAATTGGTTTTCATCTAATGATTGGTAAATATAATTGATGAATTGAAATAGCACAGGTGATGTGGAACGAGTTTTCCTGAAGCCATGCTGAGAGTCATGAAGCACCCTTGATGATTCCATGAAATGTGTCAGGTGGTCGTAAAAAACTTTTTCAAAGACCTTTGAAAAGGCAGAAAGAACTGATATGGGTCAGTAGTTGCATGAATCAGCACTGTTCCCTTTTTTTAGGACAGGGGTAACACGAGCATACTTTAAATTGCTGGGAAAAAGACCCTCAACAAAGGACATATTAATAATATCAGCCACAGGGGTTGCAATAAATTGGATGGAAGCTTTTACAATTGGCATTGGTATATCATCGACTCTAGAAGAATATTTCTTATTAAATGAGTTCACTATTTTTCTTATTTCATAAGGATCTGTTGGCACTAAAAAGAATTTATGGGGATATGATGGGGATAAACATCAAAACTGTGCCTTTGCTAAGTGTGCTGGGATAGTTGAAACAGGTTGACAGAATTGCAGATTAAAATTCTCAGCTGTTTCCAGAGGGTTTAGCTGTACTTAGGCCATCAAAAACAATGTATTTTGGGTTTGGTGAATTTGTTCCACTTTTGGTGTTGTTTCTTATTACATTCCAGGTGGATTTCATTATGTTACTGGAGGAGGATATATACCTATCAATGGAGGCTTTCTTGTGGTTTATAACTAATTTCTTGTATTTTTAAGCTGGGTACAATAGAGTTCACAAAGTGTCTGATCAAGCTTACTTTTTTTGTGAAGGTCACATAAAGCTTGACTCTTGTCTACCAGATCTTTTGAATAGAATTTTCTTTTTCTGCTCACAGTCCATAGTCTAACTTGTTTTTTTTTAGGAAAAGAGGCGTTGAAATGCGTCAAGAAAGTGTTTATGAAAGTATTAAATTTTCCATCTGTGCCATTAGCTGTATGCACATCGTCCCAAGTTTCCTGGGTAAGTGAATGAATTAAAGAGAGAATAGATTCACTATTTAAACTTCTCCTTACGATATGTTGAGGAGCATTCTCCAAGACCATATTTTGAACCTTCAAAGAAAGACATAGGTAAGTGCTAAATGATCAGAAAAACCAGTAGCTATTGTGTCACAGAGCAAGTTAGTAGGGTGGATATCTGATATTGCCAGACCGATGATTGTTGAAGAAGTAGGGGTAATCCTAGTAGGCTTATTATTAAGGATTTCGAGGCCATGACATTGTAACATATTGCATAATTCGAGTTTACTATTAGATTCTTTCAAGAGATCTACATTAAGATCGCCACACATGATGATACTATGTATGTTTTTAGAGGATAAGAGTGAGACAACATCGTTTACCACAGACAGGAATACATACGTTGAAATCACCATTAGGAGAACGATATAAACAGCATACACCCAAGGTGATACAATTAATTTTTAAAATAGAAACACAACATTCAAAATCTTTCTCGTGGCTAACAATGCGATCCAAACATGAAATGTTAAGATCGGTTTTAGCATAAACAGACACACCACCACCTTTAAATTTTGTCCAGCAGAAACTTGATATCAAGCTGAAGCCCATTATGCTGTGTAGAGAGATTTCGTTAGTGGTGAGCTAGTGTTCACACAATAGCACAATATCTAAGTTTAGAGACTGCAGTAAAACCTCAAGAACACAACCCTTATTTCTGAGCGATTGGATGTTTGTAAAGAAGATTTGGAATACACCAGGTTTTGGTACCTTGTCCACAACTGGAGGACTTAGTCAATAGATGTCCCCTTTTTTTGTAGGCTTAAGGTTTCCTGTAGTTGTGCGGGTTACTCTAACTGTCGCAGTAGAATTGTTTGCGTGGAGGACAATGTTTGAGGGACTCACTTTTGCAGCTTTTTTATCTGTTAAATTATCAGAGTTCGTCTGTTCAGTGACATTCACGCTTTGAAAATCAATTTCACTTTGGGGCAGGGTGTGAGAGAGATCACTTTTACACTGTGGTTGAGGACTTAAACTACTGGTTGCTAAATCACAAAGGAGGAGTGGCGTGCCATCAGCAGACTCAGACTCTCCCAAGACAGTCAAGAAGGGGTTTCTTAATGATGAGTTTTTGGTTGAGTTGGAGTGCGGCGTACGTAGGCACGAGCGCCCAGTCTCTTCCTGTACTGGCCCTTTGCTAATTGAATGTGATCCTAGCATGTGATCTCAGTGTGTGGGCTACCTTTTAGCCATATATCCTCTGATCCGGGTGCACCCTAGAGCGGGGTTGCACTGACGCTTGCCCCTTTGGCTATCAAGTGAACAAGTACATACCTACTGACTGGTCGGTCGACAGTAGATTTAATGGATTTCTTACATTCAACTAACGTCAGTTGTAACCACTTATCAGTGAATGTATCATCTAATATATTCTTTCACTATAAAATAATCTATCTAGAAGTATTTCTGTGGCCTTGCTTTTCAGCATTTGAAAATTGATTGAATTGTTCTATAAAATAGACAGGTTAGTATTGTTCTCCTGAGCAAAGAGTCAACTAGCAGCCAGAAACACAGACTTGTATGGAAGTAATTCATTAAATAATGTGTTTGGAGCATGCTCTTATATAGCAATGAAACTTAGACTAAATCTGCAGTAGAACAAAGAAGGTTATGCCCTATGAATATGAGGTATTATAGATGAATGATATACATAGATCAAATAGATGGAATCACCAATGATGTCCAATGAAGAGTTATGGGGAAAAGATCTATGACGAAAACTCTGGGAAGAAGACGAGACAATCATATTTGACACATTTTATGAGGCTAAAGCCCTCATGAAAAAATGGAAGGAGAAATGAGTGGGATGAATTGCTGGTGATAACCAAGAGTGAAAGGTTGAGAGGAGAGTGGAGTGGAGAGTCTAAGCTGACCAATCTTCAGGTTGATTACCCCTAAGGGTGATGGCAGGACCAGGACTACATTTATAAAATGCATTAGGCATTTTTATGGTCTTGTCATATGGCCTTCCTTTTTTATGATGCCAATATGCTGAAATTAATAACCTAAAAATAATTTAAGTAAAACTTAAGGACATATTATGCAATTTAGCCTCCAAACTGAAGTAAGAGAATGAGTTATTTTCCTTTATACCTTACAATTAGATACTTATATGTACAACAGTATATTTTGCCTTGTATGTACTCCACTCAGCTAGTGTGGTATAAAAAGTCCACAATCACTCATGGAGCATTGAAAGGAGGACCATGCTGTTCTCTAGAAGTCAAAACTGATATTATGTACGTACACATATTAACTTTAAAAATCCTCAAATCCCTTTTACATATCTCTTTGCTTGGTGCATAAAATTTTCTTCTAAATCTGAATAGCAATTCAACAAGGGCTGAGTATGAGCAAAAGAAGTTACCAATAATACTCAATACTAGTCTCCAGCTTAACTTTGTGGAATTGAAACACTGAAAAGATTAAAGCACATTAGACTTTTGATTCCATGTTTATGACATTTATTCATGTATTTCTTGTGCTAATAGCTTAGCCAGAAATAGATCATCTAGAGCAAGGGGTACAGTACAATGCAAACCAAAAAGCAGTGACTTATCTTATTTCATCTGCAGTGGGAATGGGGCAGTGAAGAAGTAAGGAAATTTGTTATGTCTGTGGTTGGTTGGGGCTTGGATGATATGTAGCTGTTTTTTTATATAGTAAAGAGGGGGAGAGATATCAGGCTGTCATCGGCTCGGTCAAAATGGCGACAGGTGATGATTCCTGTTCCCATGCATTATTTTGCTAAAATACATATAGCTCTTCATGTGGAGTATATTAATTAGTGATTTTCATTTTAAGATTAAATTGGCTAATGATATTACGTATCTCTAAGATATTTGATTATATTCACATAATCTTGGTCTAGAAGATTATTCTTATCTAATTTGTATAATTTGGGTATTTCCGTAGGCTATAGTAAAATTCTGACATCATATCTCACTAGTGTAATAATTTTATTTGCTCATAAATATTATATGTATTGCATGAATTTGTCATTCAACACAATTTTCCTTACTGCATTTTAGAGATTTGGTAATGCTATACTATCTTGCCACATTATATGTTTTCCATTTTTCCATGGATTTCAAACAATTTTTGTGTTAAAAATCAACCCTCTTAGTGCCACATATTCTATAGCAAAAAGTGCCAAGGGCCAATATATCAGCTCATGTATATATCACTATTATTCTACTATTCATTCTTTATTATTAATTATATGTTTTTGCTGATCCTATTGCGGAAAAAGGAATTGCCATGAAAAAGTACATACTAAAATGTATGACAGTAAAAGTAACCAGCAGATTGATGTTGTGGAAGATTTGTAGGTACTCAACGTTATTATTTTCTGATGAGTAAGACTTCACGTAAAAGTTTCCACCACCATTCCTCAAAGGTTAATTGACTGGACGTACGAAGTAGACACAATTAGGCACTACAAGGGTTAATATAGGTCTATGAGTCATTCTTTCTTTTTTTATAATTTATGATTCTCTCACTAGGTCTTTTCACTCATTTCAGCTACAAAAAATATTTATCCAACATTCTTGACCACTCTTGAGGACTGAATTCAAAACTATAGGTGATCACAGTACTCATGTATTCCTGCCCCATGTTGCTAATAAATAGTGGAAACCAAATACATATTAGAGGAAAGGCACAAGAAAAATAACTGGCCTTTTTTTAATACACATAATTTACCACGCCTTACTTTTATTCAAGTTCACATTATTGTTACAGTTCAGTCAAAAAAATACAAAATCAAAAAACATCTCCAGCCCATAATAGCTGACAAGACATTAAATTTCTCAGTAGTAGCATAATTTGAAGTGCCCTACACCACAGGCAATAAAATTTCATTCTTCATTCTGCCAAACAACAACCAATAGACAACCCACAAATGATCTTTCTAAGTTTTTCCTCACAAGTTTATAAAAATATTAATTCCACTTTCCGGTGCTTGATTAACAATTCCTTGGCAGCAATCACATAGAACAGCACATCATCATTAGAGCCCTTGGAAGTCCTTTACATATTGACATTGAAAGCATAATCACATCCACAATGAGGTCTATTTTCAGTCATCAACTTGATTTCTTGGTGGACGATTCACACTGTTCCTCTTGATGCAATCAACTAACCACCGAATGCCTTCATCAATGCCATCACTAAATAGGTAGATAAACAAACATGTCAAGTTATTAATGGGGAACTACAAAAGGTGAGGTTATTTTTTGGTGGAAGGTGGAGATATTTTTCCTCAAAAACAGTGGATTTCTCATCTTACCACTAAGTACATTTCCCCAGTAGCAGAAAAAGTTGTCACAATGTTCCAAATGTTACATTGGGTGCTTTCCAATCGCCCTGCGCAGATTAGCTCACATCGCAACAGATTGAAACACACAAGAGCACATTGAAGCAGACAATTGGAACGGGTCTGCGCTGAAGTGTTTACAAATGGTGGAGCGACCGACGGCAAAATTTGAGTTCAAAAAGACTTTTGCTTCTGCATACGATACGTGAAATATATACAGGGGTAATAATTATTGGCACAAGACCTATTACTATGGAAATTTCATGAATGAAATTTGAGCTACTTTAATGCAGCAGGAACATACAATTTGTGAAATTATTTCATAAAAAGGACAACTTACCTCACCTCAGAGTCCGTCCATAATTTATTTTACAAAAGAATTTCACTTTCTTATACAAGTTCTTACAATAGTTGATAGAAAGGAGGTAATGGAATAACCAGTAGCAGTACATATTTATTTAAACCGAGAAGAGCAGTAACTCACGCGCTCTCCATCGTTATTATTATTATTGGGATGACCACTCCACTGGATCAACTCGTGCATTGGTGCTTGGTGCCTGCCTAGTGCTTTTTGCTGTTATTTGAGCCTTCAGAAGTTTTTTCAGAGCTCTAAATGAATGATTATGAATTCATACATCTGTGTTCATCTAGTTCCATTTCATGGACAAATCATTTCTTGTCAGGAGTCGTATATTTTTCTACCACATTTGAAAAGAAGCCCAATCTGCCCCTTGGTGGGTCTCTCTGCTTCATTTTTTTTCTTTACTGTCGATATGTGAACTAGCACAAATGTTTAAGTACCTACACCAATGAAAATTATCGACAAATTATTTTTAAATTTGGCATTAATGAATTATATTTAATGGAATTAAATTTCTTAATAGAATATTTCCAACGGGGTATCCATAAAAATAAGTAAATTAAATCCATTTTGAATCAACAGGATATAACATTATGATTTTGCTCACTTGTTCCATTTCAGATTTTGTGGATTAGGAAGATGACTTCAAGTTGGTTCACTGAAGTTAATTACCTCTCCTAGCTACCTTTCTTTGTTTAATTTCTGTCTATGAGCCCTTCAAGGCAATCTTGCATGATTTACGTTAATTATCCAATATGTAGTTAGAAATGGAAATATTCTTCAATAGATCTCAGAACTGAGGCTTATTTATGTCATTGATCCGAGTTAATAATTAATTTTATTTGAAGCGTTCAATCCCCTCATTATTTGCCTTTTTCCATAATATAGAGGGAAAAAGATATTCCATTTCCTTTCAAAAGCTGTTAAAATTGCCTTTCAGAATGATAAAAAACCAAATTATTTATTGTTTTTCTCAAGTTATTATCATAGTTATCTTTGACTTTGAGGAATTCCTTTTCCTTCTGCTACACATTTCCCTGCCATTACAAATTCCGTCTGGTAGCGCAGATGAGTGCAGACGAACGACGGTGCGGGATGTGTTTCCATCTGCTTAGCGCAGATGACGTCACATATGCAATTGGAACACACTTTGCGCTAAACAGATTAAATCAGATCAGCGCAGATGCCAATTGGAAAGCATCTATTGTAATGTTAACGTGACCACAATGTTGTGTGCACGTTTACTGGCAACGTTACTTTTCAACGTTGTGGCAACATCAAGCAACGTTATTACGTGCTATTTAGATTTCGAGTTCCCATAGTATATACTATTACAGAACATATATATCATATTATATATAATTATACCGTGGGGATTGGCAAACTGTGGCTCTTTGGATTCGTGCATGTGAACATTGTCTACGTATAAATATATTCATATTTCATGTTTTGAATAATTTATTTCACTCTTTTTTGGAACGGGTTTGCCTTAGTAGCTATGAAGTTGTTTTTCCATCTAAAAAATGTTCCCATCCCTGATCTACAGTGTCACATGTCATGTCCTGTGAGGGTAAAACGTGTATTTCTGGCATAAAGCATTTGGACTTGGATATGTGTCACCCACATATGTTTATACATTTTTATCGAATCAAACCCTCAACAGGCAGGGGCTGGTTGGTTGTCTGCTTGTGAATGTGAACAAACGTGTGTGAATTGGAAAAAAATCTTGTTTATTTTCAGTAATATTGCATATATATTCATACTATGTGGCAATATAAGTTCAGGGTTGTTACAAGACTCTGGAAAAGAAATTCCCTGACATTTTCCTGACTTTTCCCTGAAAAAAATTGTCATTTTCCCTGACATTTTCCTTAAGCATTTCCTTGATGGTCAGAGTGCAGTGAAAATTTCAAATGCACATGAAAGTTGAGAAAACAAACCAATGTTACTTTTACTCATAACATTTATTGTCAAATTTATAAAACAAAGTCAAAATCAGAAGATGGAACATCAACTCCGACAGCAAGAAACAAAGATACAGTTAGGGTTCGTCAGCCACTGATCAATTCATTGACCTTTGCTCTTATTCAATTTTTCCCTGACAGCTCTATGATTTTCCCTGACATTTCCCTGATTTCCCTGACTTGTAACATCCCTGAGATTTCAATTAATTAATACCTGATAACTGTTATTGTGATTGGATGGTATTTCCTCAAAATATCATGGAATTGCCACATAAAAATCAGTTCTCAAAGTTACTTTAATCCACGGGAGTGGCCATATATATATAAAGTGACTTTCACGACGCGAGAGTTTTAATTTCGGATGCGACAATATGCGCTTAGAGCCGTAGGATATATAACATTGTGAGATAGGTATAATATCATTAGGTAGATACAAAGGAGGATAATACAATGTACTAAAGAATGCCATCACATAATAGTGCTGCTAGAGAAATTTTTTCAAATGTTGTGGTAATGTTCATATAACATTACTGCAACATTGTGACAACATTAAAACAGTTTTGTGACAACATTGTTACAATGTTGATAGTCGGGAACTTTAACGTTGTGACAACATGCACGCAACGTTGTGGCAATTTCAGGAAACATTGTGACAACATATTGATTTTCCCATTGGAACATTGCTAAAACATTGTGACAACTTTTTCTGCTGCTGGGGTTAACACTACCTGCACTCATAACAAATTTATTGATAGTATTGCCATTAAAAACAAAAGAATAGAAGAGGAATACTAGTCAAACTGTAAACAAATTTAGAGTTGTAGGTACCTATATTTGTTTTCAGAGGGTAAGTTACAGGAGCATTTCTAGGATGAGATCATGGTAGAAGGAACAAATTAAGATACATTATGGTAGGTTCTGTGCATATTTAATGCAGCAGATTAACACAGATATGAGATAAATCTTAGCATGTTGGGAGTGGGTAGTAGGATGGGAATGAGACAACATAGAGATAAATCTTGTGTTAGTCTGATGGGAATTTAAGCCTGTCCAAGATGGTTGGGGAATTGGGATGAATATTAGAGAGATTGCTACAACAGGTAATAACCCTTGGCCTCAAGGATGATAACCCCTCACAGAGATTTGTTATTAAATTTAATATAATTTGCCATTTAAATGTATAAAAAACATGATTTAAGATTAATCAATGTGACCACTGAAGACAATCAACATTTTATAAGTGGAATGGATGAATGACACTAGCATGTGAATCAATAATCAAATAAACCTCACCCATTAAGAGCTGAAACTGGAAGCACCATGCAGTCTCTTCGCCCAATTAAATGGGCAGAGCGGTTGAAAATAGGCTTCACTTCTCGCACTCCCATGCACTCGGACAAATCCTGTTTATTTGCAACCACAAGCAATGGTACACCAGTCAGCAAGTTGCTCCCAATCGTTCGGTCTTCAAAAAAGAGAAGGCATCAATCAAGGAGCCATATAAAGACAGAGACTGATAGTTAGTCTCCTGCCTTCCCTCATGAAGGTTTGCAAAAAAATCAGTCTTTCATGGATTTTGCTTTAAGCTAAATCCACCAATGCCATGTGGGATGTTTACGGAGTAATCTGTGAAACTTCTAGAGGTAATAAGGGATTCTATTCAAGCATTTCTTGTGAAATGGACATGGGATCGAAACTCCTTCCTTACAGAATACACAAATATTTAATCAAGTACATTTTCTAGTTAGATACCATAAAATTACAAAATTTCGACAAATATTCTCATACCATCTTGAATGCAAGCCTCTAAATGTATGAGTGACAACAGTAAGAATGATACATGTGTAATGTATGTACCTCTTCTATCTTTCTTTCTCTTCTTCTTCAATCGTTCAAATCTCTTCAATCTCTATAGGTAACCCATTATTTGGTGATCTCATAGCAACTGCAAATGCTGAATAAAATGCTTGCATTGCCATTGTAAGGAAACACAACCCCTTGTCCATTAGACAAAAATTGATTGAAATAAAAGCCTTACTGCCATAAATGAGACATCTATTGCATCAGGTTTTTATTTTCTGTGGCCAAGCTCTATATCTACAACCATGAGTGAAAAATTTTTCTCACTGATGTTCATTTGTTAATTCTTTCTTTTTGACTGTAATGTCATTGTTGCTTTTTCAATAGTCAGTCAAGTTGAGCAGGAGTAAAGAGAAAGTAGAATAATAATACAGTAGAAACTCGAAATTACGAAGTTGACGGGACCGGAAAAATCGGCACTTCGTAATATCAAATTTCGTATGAACGAGTATCTTTCAAAAACATCACGATGAAGCTCTTTTTTTGTTTCCTTAGATTAAGATGTACTCTCGCGATGTACTAGCATGATTTACGAAGTTATAATTCATGAAAGTATATTTAAATGTGTATTCATGCCCACAGGGTGCACTCATTGTCAGTTGAACACAACTTATTTGTCGGAGTTTGATTATTCCTATTTACGGGAATTTCAAATTTGGCGCCACCGGATAAGTTATTTTGCCGTTGAAGCTGGCGGTGCGGCGTGCAGCAACTCGCGGATTGGTACTACCCCTCTTTGCCGTGACGAATTTTAACAATATTATCTCGATATATCAATTTGCAATGTTTATTGTTTACTTGCGTCATAAATTTTTACGGATACTTCGTAAGTAAGACGAAAGCCGAATGATGCCCTGCTAGTAGTGATATATTTGGAGATATTGCTACTCTTCACATTTCAATGGAAATCGACTTCCGTGTGTCAAGCTACCTTCGCATCAAATAGAGGCATTATTCCGTTCACTCGTCCGTTTTGTGATGACAAATGATTATTACCGGCAATACGAGGCTCGATTCGGGTTGTCGTGATGAATGGTAAAATATCCTTTCCAGGGTATTTGGAAATTGCCTGACGAGCAGTCCTTCCATCCAGCTATCCCTCTCAATCAATCAGCCGGAAACATTAAAGCTGTCAGATTTTAGGGTGATACCTCAGTCGGATCTGAACTATTGGCGCGTCTAAACCTTCTTTTCCCAGAGGACCCTTCAAGAAAAAAGTTCTTCGTTCCTTATTCCTAGGCGCGACGACATTCATCTGCGAGGGACTCATTCAGCGAGAAAGAGAAGGGGGTAACCCGAGAGGATCACTCCTTCACCTTATCTGTTATCCACCCTCACCCAGTTTCGCTTTTACCCAGGTGGCTTTCACTAGTGGGGGAGGGGTTGGGCCTCCTTTCAGCGGCCTCGGCAGCCAACACTAGGTTGATACGGCCGATGATCGAACGAGGGAGCCGTTATTTCGGTCATTTCAAATTGTAACCTTACCCCGGTGGTAGCTGTGAGGTTGACTTCGCACTCCTTCATGATTTTTCCACAACCTGAAATTATGTTGCGTAGCACCCGAGAGAGCTTTGAAACGCATCGTCACATCAATGGGATAAATAACGTAGTGCATCGGCGCATGCGAAGAGAGAATCGGAACTCTAATCTGTTTTACTTCCTTTTATAGGAAGCATCATTCACTTATGGAAGTGGATACCACGCCAGGAAATCCATTTTCAGACCTTTGACTTTTACATCGCCATGCTAATAGATAAGGAAATTCTGTTTTCACCGTTTGGCGCAGGAAGGATGTTGCTTGAACTTATTTCATAGGACTTGATACATACTTGTGCGTACTTGATATCAACCACATCGGAGAAAAAATTAGTTAACTTGCCTAAAATCGATCATTTCACGGAAATGCTACTCGGCTATGAGAAGTGATACGAAAATGAGCTTTGACATAAGTTCTAGTTGCATCGTTTATCTTTCAATGCGGATACTCCTCAAGTTGGCACGCAAGTTTAATACAATTACTGTAGTCGTGTAAAGCAAAGATGTTCAGCACTTTTTTCCAGAGGCATTCGTACCGAGCATTGGCACTTCCGGCAGTCCAGCGAACGGCTACGCGTCCTTGGCCTGCCTCTTGCCCCCCTCCACCTCTCTCTCTCTCCCTCCCCCACCCTTGGCTCGGCGCTCATAGTTAGGGGGTCGGGGTAAAGTGATATTTTTTCTTGAGTCCGCATCACATTTCATCATAGGTATCACATTTCACTCATCGCTTCCCACGCCCTAACTTCACAAGTGGCTTCCAAAAATTGGGTGGGGGGAGGGGCGTTGCCCGTTGGGAGTCCCTTATCAGCTATGACCGCGAACCAAACGTATCACATTTCACTCATCGCATACCCGCCCTAACTTCTCACGTGGTTTCCACTACTTGGGACATCCTTTCGAGGACATCCTATAGACATCCTTTCGAGAGCATCAGCAGCCAACTTCCATGGTTCCAACTAGTTCCTACATTGGCCGCAACACAGGATGACCGTTATTTAGGGCGATTATAATGGTATCCACTCCCCAGTGTGAATTTTTTTATCTGATCCAGATCCGATTTTTTTAACTGAATTAGGATCCGATTTCAGTATCCTGAGAAACGTAATACCCGCGGATCTTTAGATCCGATCTGACCATCCCTAAATAGTATTTTCCCGGCGATTCAGCTTGTGTCTTAGAGGACGAACGAACAATTTAAGAGCACATTTTGGAGCAAAAAAGTGCGTATTATGGGCCAGGAAATACGGTAACTACAATTTTCGATGCCTGGCTAACGTTTTCCAACTTACGAACAAGTTCTCGGAACACATCTCGTTCGTATGTCGAGAAGTTACTGTACATTGGATGAGTACGGCAGTGACTTCCGACTGCTGGACGCGAACGCTGGATGCCCCAGCGAAACCACACCTTTACTATTGAAGCATTGAAAAATGAGATATTGTTCACGTAATACATTCAGTGCATAATGTATTCGGCGACGATCATTAATAAGATATTTAAATCTGAAAAGGAGCGCCGAAACGTTACTGTGATCCATCACTATTCGTATAAACGAGTAACTTTATCACGCCGGGACCAAGATCCGAGGTTCGTAATTTTAAAAATTCGTTATTTCGTAATATCGCGTACTGTTACATACACTTAGATACCCTTTTGGTCGGGACCGAAGATTTTGCTTCGTAAAATCAAAATTTCGTAATTTCGAAGTTCGTATTTTCGAGTTTCTACTGTAGTAGTGTTTTCATTTACCCAAAGTAAATAAAGACCATAATATATTTACTCTTAATGAGAGAATATTTTGAGACCTATCACCTTCAGAAGTTACACAAATTCCTACGGGAACACTAATAACCTTCTAAATCTCATTTTGCTAAAAAAAATCAATTTTAAATACTTTTGTTTGATAAGAATAAATAAGTTATTTGCTTGTTAATTATTACCACACATTTGTTCTCTGCCACACTCATGACTACAAGGCAGAAGTTTCAAGTTCATGAAATACAGCCATAGACCTATGATTAATTAAGCATTTAAAAAAAATGCTGATAAACTTTATAAAACATTGAAGAAAATCTTGTATATTTGTGTGCTCTATTTATATTTTGAATAGTTTCAGAAACATTAGCAGCATTTCTTCAATGATCAATATAATAGCATGGATGGCTCATTTTAATTGAATTATGTATACATATCACATTTTAAAAACACCCAAAGTAAAGAGCTACTCTATAAAGAAGTAAAGAACACTGTACTGAGCTACTAATGTTAATCCTAATAAATTTATAAAACAATGAGCCTATTCAGAAATATATCCTGAAGAATGCAATGGCATTATGAATATGTACATCTAATAATTAATTGAAGGTGTAGGGAATGCGAGTAGGTGAAATGAAGGGGTCAAAGAATGGAAAAAAGGAGGTTAGGCTCCCATTTCAATTCCTTTCATTTAACATCCTCACAAACCCAGATTTAGCTCCTTCAAAATGACATATGTTGTAAAAACAATTTTCTTTTCTTAAAAATTCTAAAATAAAAAATTGATTTTAAAAACTAAATATGTGTCGTATCACACTACCAATTTTATTATGTTGTAGTGTTAACTGATGTCTCATCCAACATATGAATTCACCATGAGTCATATCAATTAAGAACTATAGTTTAACTTAAGACATCCTTTTTTCCATAAAAGAAAGAAGTACAAAATCCTTTAAAGCTTACCAAATGCCTCTTTGGAATCTGGAATGCGATCTCTGTCTGAAGAGTCCACTACATAAATAATAGCATGTGACTCCGCATAATACTTGAGGGAAAAAGAGAAAGATGTGATAAGTTGAAAACGTGAAACATAATATTCATACCTTCATTTGTTCTACTAGTGCTACAATACTATTCCTTTTAGACAGCAATATAAATAAATGCATGCAGACATATATCTGAAAAAATCAATTTTTTAACCAAGAGAGAAAGTTTCAAAAGATAATGTAGTGGAGATCTGCAGTAAATTAATCCTCAGATTGATGAATACTGATGTTGATAGGTGAAATGGTTTTGTTTATATTATTTTGCTACTGTTAAAATGGAAAAGTTTTTGCTTCAGATGCAAGGGCTTTAGGGATTGATTATCAGAAATTAAAAGAGGAGGGTTGTGCTATTTTTGGTTGCCATTTATCTTCTGCAAGAAACCATTTACATTTCAGTAAATTTACATGTGTATTCCACATCAGGATACACATTTCCAGGAATGAAAAGAAGAGATTATTACTTTTAATTTCTGTCTCAGAAGTAAATGCTATTCAATTATTTAGCTATGGTGTACTCTATAGGCATGCCAAAAATATTTCATTGATATGAAGCAGAATTATATCCATTGACTCACAGCACACTTGTAGTCATGCTATGCAGGTTTGCAGAAAATGTATTAATTAGCAAAAACTTAAGTTTACTTTGTATTGTGGGAAGGGTAAAATGTTTATCAGTTACAAAAACCTCCATTCCTTCTGAAATACACTGATGTACCTACTACTTTCTAAATGGTGAGATGCAAAATAAATCAACTATAGCCTGATTGTGAATATTTAGTGTTTAGGGTGTTTATTTTATATGTAGTGTTTAGAGAAATGAGACTATTCATGCCCAAAATTAAGAGAGGCCGACCGAGCAGTGAAGTTTCTACTAATTTTTCCCATCTCTATAATGCTGAGAGAAATAAAACACAGCAGTAAAATCTCCACACTTTTAATAATTACCCTATCATACCATTAGTGCCATTGCAGTTTCAACATTCTTAGGCCCCTAAATTAAAATACAAGTGGCATTTTACAAAATACAGCATAATACAAATTTTGTATACCATTATCAAGAATGCTCCAGTTTTAAGAAAGATCTGCAGCTTTACTGAGGAATGGTTTCAATAGAGCTCTCTCATGTTTTCTAACAGCATCAGGTCATGCATCACCGATGCTTTGAGGTCAACTTGTCACTATCATCCATTCTGATTGTCGATTTAACACTGTAATCAGCCGTTCAAGGGCAATTGGTGAGATGACCATCCAAAAATCCAAAATATGCTATTGCAAGACTTGGCCCAGCGGAAAACTGGAGTGCCACATTGAGAAATCTCTTGGAATTTTACTCATTAAAATACTCCAGTGGGATTTTGCACACTAACTTTGCTTCCAAGTAAGGAGTTTTGACATTCATAGCCCAAAAGAATCATTAGCTTTGCTCAATTCCTCATTCTAAATAGCCTTTGCTTCCACCCATTCATTCATTTCCAAGCACATCACACTGAGCTATGTATGGGAGCAAAAGTCCATTTTCCCCTCATTACACCCTTGTGTGGCATGCTGAAGAAGTATACAGTCCATATCCATGCACAAGAATATAAGAACCATTAAAAATGCCACGAAACCAAATTTACCATGGAAAAAATACTGTAATAGCCATTTGTGAAATGTGTGAACTCTTTACTGCACCAAACCCTGAACTTGAATTCTTCAGAATGGCACTTTGGGCAACAGTTCCTGAACCTGTCTGTATTGGTGTAAACTAGTCTTCCTCAGTGATCCTTCCTTTGATAGTTATATGTATACTGCCAAAAGGTTACCATATAATTTTGTTCAAAATCGCATGGTTTTGAACTGAATTGTAATGCACTTGCCAACGTTAAAACCATATTCTAAGGAATGTGCCTAATTGAAACAAATCTCTGCATTGTCGAGCATATTTCAAAGAAATTCTTCGTAATCTCTTCATTTTTCACTTCACCAGACACCTTGAACTTTAACTGAATGAACAGAGGTAAAATTTCATTAACTGCTGTGACTAGGGTGACCAGATCAAAATTTTCAGAAGCAGGACACTTGAAGGATAAAAGCATGACATTTTGAAAAAAAAGCCTGATGTTTAACACATTAAATTCCTTTTCATTTGCTTTTCATTTGCATATCATATGGCCAAATTTCAATAGAGAAGATGAGTAAACAAAAATACATCGCACTGAAAATCAGAAAATATTGCATTTTTTTGTCCTCCATTAAACATTTTGTAACATTGTTAGTTCAAGTTCAACATATTTTGCAAGCCAAGCCAAACATTTTCTCTGCCAAGAGTGTCTAATAACAATTCTTTGAATTATTTAGTAATGCCTGGCTAATTGCAGTCCTCCCTTCGGTGTTTTCCCCGCCCCGTGTTCTCGTGTAGCAAAAAAATCATGTGCTATCGCAGGTTAAAACAATGATACGTAAACTAGAGCAGGAAGTGGAAATTGATCTAAACGCCAGACCAGCCAGACTCTGTTGCGATCGTTTTGGCTGTTAACCGGTAGCATGACCGAAACTTATCATTTTACAAACAGCAAAACTCTGTTTAAAATACATATTTTTCATATAAAGACACTAAACAAAATAATGCTGTTGCCCTTATGCAGTATTTCAGCATTTGGTACATGATGTTTTTGAAAGGCAGAAAGCCAGACAATTTGGCTTTAATGAAAAAAGCCAGCCAGACGCTCACATATTAATAAAAAAGCAGGATGTGTCCGGCAAAATCTGGACGTCTGGTAACACCCTAGCTGTAAAAAACAGCCTCTATTTCTTATTTGATTGTTCTTCCTTCTTTTGATGGCTTTTTGTTTAAGACTGTTTGAACCTGGTGACCTTGGCAAGGATTCACATGCTTTAAAATGTTGATGACATGACCCAAGGCTGCAAGTTCTCTTACTGCCAACTTCAATAGCTACCCCAGTCCGATGGCCTTTTAGTGCTCTTCAAGCTAAGTTTTGACTGAATGGCCAGTCTACCCGATGTTTTTCTTCCTGTTCATTTCACAATCTACAAAAGAAGACATTTTATTTGTGTGAATAGTTTGTAAATGCTCTTGATGTCATATCTTTGAAGGATGTTCCCTATCTTTTTGGTTGCACATTTGACATAAGGAAAGAATGCTTTCTTAAAATAAGAGGTGGCAATGTCTTTATCCAACATGGTCTTCTGCCCTGATTGGTTTTCGTCTTATTTCATTGCCTTGTTGAATGTCCTGGAGATAGCTCCTTTGCCATGCCCGTTCTGGTGTAAAATGGCTTCCATTTCCCCTTGAGAAGTTGATCTTGTCACTTATTCGGATAAATCTCCAAATGAATGTTACACTCAATATGAAGCTAAGTTGTGCTGGATGGTAGTGACAGCTGGCATGGAGATACACTCTGGTTGAATTCTGTTTCCTGTATACCATGTATCTCAGGGTTCCGTCATTTTTTTCATTTTCTATTACCTCCAAGAATGGAGGTTTACCCTCCTTTTCCAATTTCATGGTGAATTTGATGTGGTTGTTCATGACATTTAAGTATATACTGACAAAATTCTTCTAGCTCCTCTCTCCCATGCATCCAAATAATAAAAGCATTGTCAATGTATCTGAGCCAGATCTTGGGCTTTTTCTGTGTATTCCTTCTAGGTTTTCCATATAAATATTGGTCACTGCAGGAGAGAGATAGAATCCCATTGCTGCCCCAGATATCTGTTCATAACATTTTTTTCCACCACGTGAGATGTTAATGGTCAGGCAGATATATATGTCACCTTTGCAACGTTGTTGCCAAACTTCTCTTTGGTAATGTTGACTGCCTCATTGTTTGTTATTATGGTGAATAGAGGGAATGTTGAAATTGACAAGATTGTTATTTTTACTGACTCTGATGCCGGTGATGATTTCCAAAATATTCTGCAAATTCTTCACAAATGATTTTGCATCCTCTACTGTTGGCTGCAATATTCTTGCCATGCGTTTAGCTAGTTAGTACAATGGGACAACTATGGAACATGCAATGGTCCTCAAATGTACAACTTATTTATTGATATTGGGTAGTTCATAGATGCAGGGTGTTTTTGGGTCCTGCTGAGTCAGTCCTCTTCTTTCCTCTGCGTTATCAATCCATTTCTTAATTACTTCTGCGATTATCCTCTTGTAATGGGATTGCAAGCAACCTTCTTGCAACCTTCTGATAAGGACCTTCTTTTAGAAGATTTTTGACCTGTAGGTCCTACTCCTCTTTGTCTAGGATGACAGTCAAGCTTCCTTTATCAACTGCCAGGATAACAATGACTTCATTTTCTCCAGTTGCCAGAGCACTACTCTGTGTTGCTTGGATAAGTTTTGTTTTTGTCATTGAGATGATGTCTTACTCAGAATGCTTCATGTATCCTGTCTTATTATCTCCACATCATCTAAGAGTAAATGACTGATGGCACTTACAACACCGCTGATAACTTCCTCCTCAGAGAGGGTCAAGGGGAATTTTTGACCAATTGACTATGACCTGTGTTGATCTGGAGGATCTAGGTGATTTTCTTGTTTGCAGAATTTCTTCTCTTGTTTTTATTTCTGACTTTTGCAACTAATTCTATGTGCACCACTGTAATTTGGTCGAGATGGTTAAAATATTCATCGTTGATGGAATACATAGGTGGATATGAAGAAGTTTCTCCCCATGACATCAGTTTGCTGCGAGTTTCTTGCATGGCAGCCCACAGTAATGATGCATGCCGCAGGATCCTCAGTGTTCAGTGGGAATGAAGGTGGTGATGAAGCCTGAGAAAATTTAGTATAATCTGCTCTTCTCAGCTGCATAGTAGGAAAGAAAGCTGGCAGAGAGTGATAACTTCCTGCTGTATAGTGGGTCAACTTTCTTCGATCCACGAAGGTGTTCCTCTCCATAGAGACATCCTAATTCTTCATTGAAGCTTTCATGGCTCATAGTAGTAAGATGATTAATAATTGGGGTATCATGGCATAAGGCTAGGTGATATTTGCCTGTTGTATCATGACTGCAGCTGTTGACTTTTTCAAGGGAGAATATGCCCTCTGCCATTTGATCCCATTGATCTAGGCAGTGAAAGTCCTGTAATTACAGTCCAGGAAACCCATTTTCCTAAGACAATTTCCAATGCATTCCTATCTGTTCATCATAACAGATGAGAAAATCTTACTTTGGTGACCTTGTCATGCATTGCAGCATTTTATTGGATCCATCCTAGAGAAAAGTGGCTTCTTTGAAGCACGGCTTTGCCTTGAAAGTGCCATCTTATATGTACTTTACCGGTATGTACACAATAGCTATCTCCTATGGATCCTCTGAATCTTGCCTTCAGAAATGGAAATC
Organism: Pyrrhosoma nymphula; assembly: GCA_963573305.1. Lineage (NCBI taxonomy): Eukaryota > Metazoa > Arthropoda > Insecta > Odonata > Coenagrionidae > Pyrrhosoma > Pyrrhosoma nymphula. The sequence goes on along the minus strand of OY754327.1, from coordinate 155,673,306 downwards.
CTGGGTTGCACAGAAGTATGCACTAAGGGTGGAAAAATTAACCCAGAAAGCTGAAGGTCCATGGTTTGGTTTCCAAATCATTAAACCCTTTTTATTCCGGAAATAAGCAACTCCATGGACTATTCAACCAAATTAATTTTCCGAGGAAGGCAACTGAAGGTCAAACTGGGGCAAAAACATTTTAAGTTTTAGGTTCCAGAACTTCAGCCGGCTTCTATAAAGGGTGGGTAAGGAAGTACAGGACCTGCATAAGGATGATGAGAAGGTTCTTCAGACCAATGTGACAAAAACACCTTAGGCTGGCTTCACTCAAACATTTTAGACATTTCAGTTCAACTCAAATATAAATACTACTTCTACACTATGTATAAGGACTTTAAATAAATAAATAAAATAGGAAAAATCAATCTGAGTCCAAATTAACAAATCATTCTTACTTCTTCAAAGCAAATTTCATTTGATTATATTTGGTAATAAAGAAAGCATCTAACTTCTGATCTAACATCTGATTTGTCCCCATAAAAATGAAATTTTCTGAAAAGAAAGAAAATTTCATTCCTAAGTGGTAATGGATAAATCTAACTCACCAGTGGGGTATATCTGCCCCCCCCCCCTCTCCCCCGAAACATAAGGCCACTGCGAGAGGTGCATGCACGGATACCTAGAATACAGCCGGTCACCGCTAGCTAGTCGGTCTTGGCCGCCCCCCCGAAGTTATAACCTATATTCGCTACTGTAACTCACCATGACCCAAACCAGAGACACTGGCAGAACAGAAATTAAAATGACCAAATATTTGTTTAAGTGGATTTTGTGCATACCAACAGCTAAGTCTGGGTATGCACATTTTAACATTTGGCAATTTTTGAATCAATTCTAACCTTACTTTTGATGGGTTACAGGTATTTTCTGAAACTTTCCATCACTTACACACTAGGTTAAAAATACACTTTCTTCAATCAGTTTTTAAGTAAATGACCCAAATAAAATATGCTATAAAACAGCTGTAAATGAAGCTCAGAGATTACCTACATCATGTGCCCAATTATTTACCTTATCCCATAAAGACTGAAGTTCTTCTTGACCTCCAAGATCAAAAAAATGAAGCCGTATACCGGCAACATCAATTTGTCCAATATTGAGGCCGACAGTAGCAGTGATTTTACTGAGGTTCATTCCCCGGTATCCTTTAGTGAACTTGGTTTTGGCTGCTTCCAAGTATGTCTAAGAGGGAAACAAAAGACATGAATAACATAAAAAGAAAACAAAGCTTCATCTGCAATAAATGAATTTCAAGAATATTTTCACTCAAGTTTATTTTTATGTAATTCACGGAGATGAAAATGTTGGTGGGTTTGAAACATTGCATTGGTTTAATCATGTCAGGACGATTAAGATTAGGCACCATTTGAATGCAAAAAAAGATATTCCTAAACAAAAGGTGAATAAAAATTTAACGTTTAACCCTGAGTGGCCAAGTAAATTGTTATGGGTGCAACTAAATATGGCATTGACCTCTAACGCGATCCAAAAGAATCAAGTATAACTTTAGAGGAATACCGTCTGTGATGTAGGGCGTGCATCCACAGTTATCATTATTAACGCCTGGGGATCTTAATAGCATATCACAAAATGAACACATTATAAAGTGAGTCAAATAATTTGTGTGATAATTGTCACCGAAGTAATTTTCAGCACTCGGATGACACATCATACCTTATGGAGGTAGGCAGAAGTAAAGATAAAAGAAGGCAGGAATTAAGAATACGCAAAATGGAATGCAAAATTGAAAATAGTACTACACACAGATCCATTCTCATAAAAATTAGGAAACCGTCACTGTCGCTTATTATTCGTCATTGATGAACTTAATTATTCGGTTATTTCAATTTACCGTTTTTCCAGCATTATCGAGACCCAGGATCAAAACACAGTATTCATCCTTCTGAACAAGATATTTATAAAACCCACTTAGCAAAGTATACATGGTTTTTTATCAAGAAAATAAAACGTTCACATTTTTGACAACTCTACACATCCATATTTTGTTTCTGGCACATATCGTTATTCAGCGTGTAGCAGACGACGCACGCTTGCCGCCATGTTGTACCGCTTGTTCAAAACTTCTCTTTCACATCGATGTTTCCAAAAAGAGTCAATACTTTTTAGAAAACCCAAAGAGATATTTTTGTCGATCGTTTACCCAGATGCAGTTTGTCTTTAGTGTGGAATAAAATGAAGATATGGGAATCCAAGTAAGCTCCTTAGTTAGATATCCTTTTTGGTAATTACAGATTTGGGACTCCAGTGATATTGTTCTCCGTGGCTTTGAGTTGACTTGGCTTTCGGTTCTCAAAAAACGCTGCCTGGCATATACTCCAATATTTATGGTAAAATAGTTACGTGACCTTGAAGGCTAATTTTTTTCAGAACTCACTTTTAGTACATGCACTGGAAGTTTCGATTCGTTTGGTTTGTTATTGAATTAAAAGTGAAATTTCATGTTTTTCCTGAATTACCGTTGTTCCTCTGATCTATTTTAATCCCAATTTCACGAAGTTATTTAACCTGATTAGTTATTTAACAGATTCTATGAGAAGTGGCGTCATCTGCCTTAGAATGGATTCCTTTTGGGAGATAGTCATATATTTAATTAGATTTAAAAATTCATCTCAAATGGAGATACCTCTTTCGCGAACTACCTCAAGAAATTTACCATCTCCATTTGTTCCAGAATTAAAATTTTCCATTGTCTACGATCTCAGGAATTCAGTAACTGCCTCTAATCCACTGAAGTGTGAATGTAATTTAATTTAATTATTACAAAACATTACAGGTACTAGGTGATCGCCTGGTGGTAACATTAATATAACATAAGAAAATATACATGAAATTTTCAAAACACAAATAAACCATTATAGAATCGAGGAACACTTATTTTTTTTAATTTTAACGTTAGTGGGAAATATCTCAAAAATTACTTCAGGTAACTCATTCCACTCCTTTATACCTCTATTTTAGAAAGATTGCTTCAAGATATCCATTTTCTGCTTTCTACATTTCATTTTGTATATGTGGTCATTCCTTCCTATATGCCAGGGTGAGTCTAGCCTTTGATTTATTTCCTCCCAAGCCTGTTCTTTTGTAATTGCTTTGTATGTCCCGCATAACCTATTTTTGGTTCTCCTTAATTTCAAAGGTTTCCAACCCTGATACCCCAGCATGGCTGTGACACTGTTACACGTTTGTGCCACCCTAAAACATACCTGGCTGCCTTCCTTTGTACTTTCTCCAGCTTCAAATATCTGTTTTTCCATGAGGATCCCACACTACAGTTCCATTTTCTAACACCGGACGAACCATACCCTGATAAAAATATTTCCTCCATGGTGGGTAAGCTGAGTGTAAAGGAAGGAGACTACACTCCATGAAGGGTTGTTACCGTCCGCTTACCTTTCCCTTACGCTCCGTGGAGTGTAAGGTAAGGGTAGCGCTATCCTTCCCTTACCCTCGCCCTACACTTAATGGAGTGTAAGGGAAGGCAGAGGTGCAGTGAAGGGGGGGGTTTTGGGGGTTAAAACCCCCCCAGAGGAACTAAAAAAATGTGCTTATAATTAGTTGTAAATAATAAGTAAATTTTTTTTTAAGAGTTCAGAATTGTTTAAAACACTCCTCACCACTTGGTGGTAGCGAACAAAGGAATGTTAATATCAAATAACTTAGTTTACAACTTTCTTCAAGTCTCTTCGGTAAGTTTTTGCCGCTATTGCCACGGGATGTCGGGGATTGAATGAATAGTACAGATAAAGTTCGTCAACCATAGTGGGGCGGTGGCGCACCACCAACTACGGGGTTGCCAATCTTATAACAGTTACATTATGCTGATAGATTGTATGTAGGGGGGGCCTTCGACAGGAGCCCGGGCACTTAGACCTTCTTGGTCCATTGTGCCAACCCCTTACCTGTCTGCCACACGCAGACAGGGGACAAGAGTGCAACTGTGAAGGTATGTATGGTCACACATCCAACCACCATCCGGGCCCAACATTGCTTAACTTCAGTGATCTTACAGGAACCGGTGTGTCAATGTGGCTGGGCCCTTGCCTCTACATTATGCTGATAGTATGTATATACATTGTCAAAGAAAACAAACAAAAATCAACTACCATTGTTTTAATATTTAGACGCGAGTTTGCGAGCTGGACTGTACTGCTGAGTGACAGGGCCAGCATCGCTGATGGGGAGAGGGCGTGCGAGTGCGTAAGGCACGGTGCCATCCTAGTTTCCACAGTTTCCACGATCTGCATTTTGAAAGTTTTATTTTTTGTTCTGCACAACAGTTGGAACGCAAAGTTCATGACCTAAAAAATTGGTTAGGAATCCATTAAAAAAATGGAATGATGCCAAAAAAGTTTTTTTATAATCATGAAATGGCAAAGATCTGATTCACTTCAAAAAGCAGGAATGTTTTTGGCCACAAACACAGAAGCGGTTCCAAGCATTGAAAAGGCATTAGATAGAGGGCATGTCATTCAAGTAAAGAAAAACAGAGCTGTTAAAGCCGATCATATCCACAACAATTTTCCCTGCCAGAAGAGGTTTAGCATTTTGTGGACATAGGGACTCTGGAACTCTTTTAATGAACGAACATACTCAAAGGGCAGAGGGAAACTTCAAGGCTTTATTAAGATTCTGAGTTGAATCTGGAGATACTGTCTTAACCCTTAGGCTGCGGGAAACGTACATGTACGTGTGTACTGGGAACTGCGGAGAGAACGTTCTTGTACGTTTGACCCTCTCTGTCTACCTGCTCCCTCAGTCTTTTCATATTTTTATGACCCGAACTCGTTCTTTCCAGCGGTGGACATCTGGGAATCCACCCTTTTTACCCAAACCGCTCCCTTCCCACGCTCTTTAGGGATCGCATACCACTGCAATGAGGTACGACCCTTTCTTCCGATTGTTCGCTCAAGAGGCTACGGTTGTCTCAAAAGTTAGTTGTCTTATGCTCGCGCCCGGCTCAATTATCAATGGATTTTTTTGGTGTTTGGTATCAAACTAAACAGAAAGTCGCTAGAAAAAATATTGTCATATTAGTTTTCAACAATTACGCCTATAAACAAATTTTCAAAATTAGTTCCAAGTCCCACTAATCCCTCAACAAGTTCCGGTGCCCACCCCCTGGAATCCCGAAAAAAGGGTCGGGAGGGGATTACATGGGTCATATAACTGCCCGGCTTCGGCCCGTGGGAAGGAGGGACAGGCTCCGTCCAAATAGATATTCGCCGCACAGGGTGGACGAAATGCGCTCTAGCTGCCGCAGCTTAAGGGTTAAAGAAACATCATGGAAAATAAGGAGGAAATGCCACTTACATAAGTTGGCTGATTCAGAATCAGATAATCGCATCACTTAACGACATCATCTTGAAAAAACTTGTGGAGAAAGTAAATGATGCACAATGGTTTTCAATTCTTGTCGATGAAACGACAGATGTGGGTACTGTTGCCCAAATGACGCACCGTGTGTGATTGAGAATGGAAAAGTCCATGAAGAGTACTTGCAGTTCCTTAACGTCACAGATATGACTGGAAAGGGACTGGATATTCAAAACCATAAATGGTCTTAATCTTCAACCAGAGTTCATGGCTGGACAAGGATACGATGGTGCAGGGGCGATGAGTGGGCATATGATTGGAGTTCAGGCACTTATTAAGGAAAAGTATCCTAAAGCTTTTTATGTTCATTGCAGCTCACACTGCTTAAATTTCTGCATTTCTGAAGGGTGCTCTGTTTAGGGAGTGCGAAATTGTATGGGAAAAATTGAGAGTGCTTACAATTTCTTTAACACCGAAAGAGGCAAACTGCATTTTAACAGCACACATTGAAACTGTAAAAAATGACAGTAGGAGGAAAGAAAAACTGAAGAGAATTTGCCTCGACTCGTTGGATTGAGCACCATGACTCAGTGCAATCTTTTGTAGAGTTACTTCAACCTATGCTGTCAGCTTTAGACGAAATCAAAACCTGGACTGACATAAAAGCTCCCACTGAAGCTCAGCTTCTTCAAAGTGCTATTGAAAAATGTGACTTTCTGATGAGCCTCTTTGTTGTCGCTTACATATTTTCACTAACATTGCCGTTAATCTTGTACCTACAGAGATAAAATCTTGACCTGGCAGCTGCCATGAAGTCTACCATGACTGAAAAAAGAGGTTAGAAGAGGTTCACAATGAGGCAGGTAACACATTTTTGCCTTTTTTTAATAAAGTAAATAACCTGTGTTTAGATTTGGGGGTTCCTGTTTCGAGACCAAGGATAATTGGGAAGCAGACAATGAGACAGAATGTTCCATTCGACTCAGTTGAGGAACACTTCAGAAGACCTCTATTCATCCCTTTCCTTGAAAATATTATCCAGGGTTTTGACCAAAAGTTTGAATCTCACCAGGGCATATTAACACCTTTTCAGGGTTTGATATAAACCAGAATAGAAGAGAGTATTTTTCAAGACATGCCTAGCATCACTAAACACATGGAGTTTTATTAACTTCAAACATCAGGGCTCCATGGTGAGATTATTCTGTGGAAGGAGATTTTGAAAGAAAAACGCAAAAAATAATGCCCCAGAGGCTTTGCAGGATTGCAACAATGACCTCTTGCCTGTGGTTGATTCCTTACTTTCAATTTTGGCAACAATTCCAGTAAAAACTTGTTCACCTGAAAGGTCATTTTCATCATTAATAAAGTTGATGAAAAAATATTTAAGGAACAGGACTTCGGAAGAGCACCTAAATAGACTAGCTCCGGCTTATATTCATGAGAGAATCGCTGTTACTGATGAAGAAATCCTTGATGAACTTGCTAAAAATTCACGTAGACTTAACATTTCTTTGTAACTGTAAATAAACAGACTTTCTTTCGGTTTGAATAACTTATCTTTTTGTGCCTGTAGGTATACCTACAGCCTGAGTATTTAAATAATACCTAGTCTTTGGGTATGATCAATTATACATGCATCATATAAGTTTCACAGTGTGAAAGAATTGTATTCCTTGAAGGTATGTTTGAAGCTCATTTGTCATGATTATTATGAATCTTCTATCACTATGATATTCTTCAAATGTAAAATATGTATAACACTTCTTTAAGATGAGACTTTGAGTTTTCTTAAATTTTTAAATAAATACCACTTAAAAAATAATATTTTATTTTGAAATGCCAAAAGATCAATATTTAAGATATAAGAAGATTAATAATATTAACGTGATAAAATGTCTGCTAAATCCAAAATATATGTGCAAGACACATATTAACCCTAGGCAGAGGTAGACAGCTTGTGCCTACCATCCAATCCAGGTGAACCCCCACCAAAAGATATTTCTGCCTACGCCCCTGAGGGAAGGGTACTGGTACCCTCGCCTTACACTCTATGGAGTGTAAGGGAAGGGTAGTGCTACCCCTTCCCTACCCTTCATGGAGTGTAAGGGAAGGGTAGGGCTACCCTTCCCTTCCACTCGCTAAACACTCCTCAGCTTACCCTCGCCCTACATTCCACGGAGTGTAAGGGAAGGGTACTGGTACCCTCGCCCTACACTCGGTGGAGTGTAAGCAAACAGTTGCACTACCCTCACCCTACACTCCATGGAGTGTAAGGGAAGGGTAGCGCTACCCTTTCCTTACACTCGCTAAAATCTCCTCGGCTTACCCTAGCCCTTCACTCCATGGAGTGTAAGGGAAGGTTAGTGCTAAGTTATAGGTATGTATAGCGAAACTTGACAGCATTTGTGCAGAAGACCACTTTTTATTAAATCTGCAATCCCTTTTGCACCAATTTCATTATAATGCAAAGAAACTTTCTAAAAGGAGTCCAAAGCACATCCCCACTCTTGCTCAGCTGTCTCCCTCTTCTTTTCTATCAATAAACCCCTCGACACCAACCAGCCAAAATACATAGCAACAGTCAACAGAACAACAACTCTTTCAAAGTAATGAAAATAATCAGAGTTCTTTTACTTTTAATTCCAACACCACTTCATTTACATTCGTCACCTCTTTTCATTTTATGAGTTCTTTTTGCATTCTCTACTACTATGAATCAAACGCCATCTAAAGTGAGGATGTGAAGATTATAGTTGAGGAAAAATTTAGAGCAATAGACAGAGAAGAGTGGAAAGCTGTGTGCTCAAAAGTGAAACATACGGAGTAGGAATATATATCATCATAAGTGTACATGGAAAATTTATTAGAAATATATGTAGTTGAGATCAACTCGGAAAGTGAGGAGTGGGACAGTGATTGATGCTCGTAAGCTTGTGTTTGTATATTCTTTGTTTGGAATAAAAAGTTATTTTTTTATATTATCGCTGTCACCCCTGTACAGATAACCATTTCCAGCTACCAATGTCATAAGGGTTATTCAATGTCTTATTCAAAGTATCTAAGAGTGTGCGTTCCTTTATGTCCTTTAAAAGTTGAGTTGAGGGACAAATTGTCCTGTCTGTTCCTTATAATCAGTGGCTGATTTCATTTCGGGGGACGGGGGGGAATGGATTTGTAAATAAGTAGCGAAATTGTCTTAAGGCATTAAAGAGTGCCATTTCGACTGAATTGTAATAGCCGTTTTTAAAAGATTTTTGTGTGCAAATTTCTGAAAGAATACAATACCCACGGTATTTTATATTTGAAAATTGAAAGCATAATAAATGAAAAGGTATTCAGAATAAAGAAATCAAATCAACATTTTTTGTTTTAAAAAAGCAAATATAACTTTTTCCTTTATAGCCCTTAATTTAAATAAATTCAAAATTTCTGATCCATGGGGTTCGAACCTCATGGGCCCCTCCCCTGACTACGCCACAGTTTTAAGGCTTTTTTTCTTACTAATGAAGTTATTTCAGACTTTATTATATCCAATTCTGAAATAAGCAACCTTTCAATGTTATACGGACGCGTTGCGAAATCTATCAGCATATGTACTTTGTTGCGGCTTAGTTTGGATCGCAAATCATTGCCGTGTAACGTACCGCTAACAATTTCTCGCCCTCTAAAGTTTAGTGCAGTTATGTTGGCAGCATTCCCCACCATGGGCTTTCCCCTCCCCTCTGCTCCTTTGTCGACCCCTTCCACGTGCACCTTCCCCTCCCCGTCACCAAGCTTCGCGCATCTGACTGCCGTCAAGTTTCGCTATACCTATACTTCCATTTTATTTATTGTTATCCATGATGATAATTTGTCTAGATCATTTTGAAGGGTACACTGGTCCTCTTTGTTATTTATCCACTATATAATATATATATAATACAGCCATCTGCAAAAAGACGAATTTTGGAGTCAACTTCTACATATATGTCATTTATGTAAACTAAAAACAATAAAGGACCCAAAATGGAAACAGTTAGAATGGAGACATTGTAATTTAATGTCAGTGATCAAGTGGAAGCATGGTTCCATGCGATCACTGAAGTTAACCCATTAATGCCAAGATATTTTTTCTTTTGAAATGTCTTACACATGTTTTATTATCCTTAACACCTTGTCCAAATTCCAGGAAAAATATATTTTGATAAGAATTGTAGCAATATTAAAATAATTATCTCTGATAAAAATATATCCTTCATGGTGGGTAAGCAGAGTGTAAAGGAAGGAGACTAAACTCCATGAAAGGTAGTTACCATCAGCTTACCCTGCCCTTAAGCTCCATGGAGCATAAGGGAAGGATAGCACTACCATTCCTTTACACTCGCTAAAAACAAAAAAGTAGCACTACCCTTCCTTTACATTCGCTAAAAACTCCTCGGCTTACCCTCGCCCTACGCTCCATGGAGTGTAAGGGAAGGGTAGCACTATCCTTCCCTTACTCTTGCTGGAAACTTCTCGGCTTACATTCTGCTCACCCTTGCCCTACACTTCGTGGAGTGTGAGGGAAGATATGTTTTATTCCATATTTCAATGCCAATCTCATTCTTCAGATTTTCATGGCAGTTGGATAAGGACCATGACCTTAGAAAAAATATTAAATTGAAGTGATTCCAATGCATTCTGGAGCAATTATTTATTTTTGTCATTAAACTACATTGCCGCATGATGCCGCATTAGAGGACAATTGTCCTCTAATGCGGCATCATTTAGTTTTCAATGTTTAAATCTGTAATTTAGGATTGAATCAGCAATGCTATCATCACCTAAAAGATCCCACCATCACCATCGTCGAAAATATATCTTTTGTACTCTGACCTAGGCTTTGGCATTTTCAGAAAGACTGAACCAGCACTTTATTTTCTTCACTATAAATTATCATACAGTCTCGGCCATTGTAGTATGAGAAACACTTCGCATAAATTTCTCATACGGATGCACAATTAAGCTCTAATTGGTGAAAAAGTATGAATGAAACTCCAGGCATTTTCATACATCATGGGGATGCAATGCACCCTTCATCCTCTTTCAGTAAGTTAACCTATAGTAGTCAGTATTTCCCTGCTGCCCTTCCCCTTGCTTTCCCCAACGAAAGTTGAGTTGTATTTTTTCGAGACACGTCATCCTCCTATGTCTCTAAACCGCTCGGCTATGGATCACTCTCTTTTCCGTAGGGATGGTGAGAGAGGTTCGTGAAGGGTGGGAAGAAAGGTGCTCCAATGGTTTCCAGATGTTGACAAGAAAGCAAGAAGGGCCCACGAGCGGTGTTTCGAGGAAAAATTTTTCAGAGCTTTCCTTACAAAAGGGATGCATATTCGTGTTTGGAGAACCTTTTAACCAACATCTTTGTGCTTTGCTGGTGTCTGAAATTCCATTGGAAGTAATTAGTAGTTCCATTCATCAGATTTATTGCTTCAAGAACATCGTGGGTGAGAATTCCGTGAAGTTTTTCCAGAGAGGTTTCAGTCAGCAATTTTTATTATATTTTCAAGGTAAGTGTATGCTAATTTCCTACAGTAGGAAAAAACCTTAAGGGCAATAATAAAATTACGAAAATTGTACACTACTAAAAATATCTGGTTTCATTTCAGTTCCTGTCGTACTTTGATACGGTTGATTGCAGGCTTGCTGTGTTTTTCACGTGGTTGGTTTTAAGTTCAGAGCTATCCATTTTCAGTGAAGGACCAGATGTGCGGAGGTATGGAAACAGGTGGCAGTAACAACGAATCTAAGAAATGGTTTGCAAAAGTTAGGTTTTGCCAAGACCACATTATCAGAGATGTTCCCATCAAGAAAATAAAAACATCTGCAACATGCATTTCAAGCCGAAGGGAAGTAACGACTTTGGCATCCTAGAGCTGTATTCTGTTAAAACCTAGGAGTTTGATCCGGATGGTGAGGGGAGGAGGTACTATGCCCAAATTGGTCACCTGGTAGGTATGATTAATTGGTTATTTCATGATTGTTAATGGTATTCGAAGAAGAATTTCTGCATTAAATTTTAAAGTTTTTGGACTTAATTCTACTAAATCTGGTCCACAGTTTTTGTTTGTTGGGTGGTTGCTAATCATCCATAATTTTTCAGAGAGCGTTGAAGACTTAAATGCCACCGCCGTAAAGCGAATCATCTGGCCAGCAACATGCCCTCAACATTGCCTAAGAGAAAAAGATCCACCGGGTACTTTCTAGGACGAGGAAGCCACCAGTTTCTCCAGATAGCCTGTACTCAATCAGCATACAAAAATGTACGAAATCTAGGAAATGTAAGTTTATTTCAACTTTATTACTGCTATCAATATTCATTAAGTATCGCTTGATGTATACTATTTATTTTTCCTTTGTTTCAGGCCTGTCACATTTTAATTTAACTATGAGGTTCCCTTGTGTCCATTTCTTTTCCACTTATCTCCACAATGTATACCATAAAGTCAAAATGTGAAATAAAAATTTGATTCTAAAGTAGTTTTGATGGATATTCCTTTCACTTTTGCATTCAGTTGTTTCTTTCGTGTATCAGGCGAGGATGGGGACAGGAGACAGTGCAGTGCATCAACAGCTTTGCACTGTTTATCCACATGTGCCAATTGCTCACGATCGAGGATTCCGGGTAGAGCAGACACAAATGAAATGATGCACTGTGCGAATCTATTTCAGAACTTAGCTGCCATTCATTAAATATTCCTTTGCAGAGGGTAGCCCTTCCCTTCCTTTACACACGGGGTATGCTATTAATTAGAATAGAGCCTTTGGCTCTATCAGGGTCAAGTTTGTTATATTTTTAGTCATATATGTTCCCTGCAGGTGCTTGAGATGTGGGTGTGGTGGAGGATGGAGAAGATGCAATGGATGGTTCGGATGACAAATGAGGAAGTGCTTGACTTAGTTGGTGAGGAAGGGAAACTTGTGGATGAGATTCAGGGGAGGCAGGGTAGGTGGCAGGTGGAGGTGGTAATGAAGGATGATGGTTTCCTCAAGGCTGTGATAGAGAGAAAAATGTTGGGCAAGCGGGGAAAGGGAAGGAAGAGAATAAGTTTTGTGGATGGGATAATTAGGGTAGTAAGTATAAAGAGATGAAGAAAGAAATAATACATGTAGATAGGGCTCTGTACGTGTAAAAATCCAGAGGATTTTCTCTGACTTTCAAAAAACCTAACTTTGACTGGTAGAATACTTTGATGTGACATGCTCTCTGCAAAGCTACTAAAACCTACTAGGAAGCACAGCTAGAATTGGATCATTAATTGTTACTTATATACTTCCTCCCTGTGCTTCTTATGCATGAAGTAATATCAGGCAGATTCATATTTATATGAATTGTAGCCTGATCCATCAGCTCATTGAAGCAGAAAAATTTTGAAAATCAGCATCGGCTGCCAAGGGTTCACACATTCTCTTTCTTCTATTGAGCAATTTTTTTGGTTCTATTTCAGAGTAATAGATTTTATGGTTCCTATACGTATTACTTCTTTGATCTCTTTGAGTAATTTCTCATTTCTTTGTAGCTTACTTAACCTTAATCAGATGGTTCCCTTTAAAAATTAAGTCCCAAAAGAGCATCTCTAGCCAGCCTGATCAGCCTTGGGTGATGTGGGACTGACTTTATTAAAGGAAATCAGTCTTAATTGTAAACTTTTCTATTTTGATCAAGCCATTTTAATAAGGAGCATGTATGAACAAAAATAATTTTAAAAAGGAAATGCATTAATTCCCCAGCAATTTATTACTGAAATTTTAAATATATATAAATTTTCATGAGCTGAGTGTTGCTGTATCAGATGTTAGCGAATCCATGCGGTATCCTTAGGTCTTGAAGTTCTCCCAGCTAAATGTTTGTATGCAGGCATGGATGATGGCACAAGTTTTCTACTAAAATCATAATCTGCTATAGATGGCTGTCGATATCCAACATAGCGATGGGGGTATAGCAAGTATAGGCTGTAAAAAGTACATTTGATTTTATTTTGAAATTACTTCAAATAGGTATATTTGATAAAAGACGTATGCCATTAAGGTACTTCTTAGTCATATCAATCTGTTCAAGGAATCAATGAAGTTATAAGTAAAACTAATTTATACAACTGGAAGTGTCCGTTAAATTTTGGATTGATTTAGCTCATGGTCATTGAGAAATTGCTCATTCAAATCGACATTTATTTTATACCACATGGTGTAAGGTACCTTATATGGCAATCATCGAAATACAAATAATAGATTTACTATAACTAAAAAGCTATTCAAGATAGCTGTAATAAACTACATATGTAGAGATTAGCCATTTTTGAAGCTAAGGGATCCATATTTTTTTGAACAAATACATAAAAAATTATACATCAGAGCAAACTTCACAGCCATATTTAGACACTGAGAAAAGCAGTAAATGTGGCAACATTGCACGTTGCAGATGTTAGCACTTACCTGTGGACCTAACGGTTCTCATTTCTGTTTTAATGCAAAAATTAGTACATATGTATCTTTTCACTTCTCCAACATAATCATCTAAGTGAAAACCAATAAAATTAGGTCGTTGATGTGGTAAAATTTGTGAAAATGGGTGACCGAGGAGTATGAAAATGAAAAGAGGTGGTACCACTGGTTTAGAGGATGAAAATGGGTAGAGGTTGATGAATGAATGTGGTGAAAACTTTCTAGCTTTGCTTTCTCATACCCACTAAATTTTGCTAAAGACCTTAATGATTATGTATTAAGGTCTTAAATCAGGAGCCAGGAAGATACATGAGATTTTCTGATTTAGACCTACTTAGTTATGGCTTTCCTATTCCTCAGTGCCTGCAGCAACTGAAATCTAATTTTATTACTCACACTCATTATTTGTGCAGTTTCAGAGAGGATATATAGAGGTCGATGCTGTCTGCTGTTGATCTTTTGCTTACTGTCACCATTTTTGAGATGCCAAATTTTGTTTTATTTTTTTCATAACTCATACATATAGCAATGTTTGCTTTATGAAGGATTTCAGGCTTTCCCGGCGAAGATTTATGTCAGGGATCTTTTGGGGTTTGCACCGGGTAGTTAGGTCCATGGCGGCCAACATTTCAATCCTCGAGTCGAGCATCGAAACGTTGGCCGCCATGGACCTAACTACTTACTCTTACTCCTGTGGCCATGCAAATCCCAAGTGATTTTTGGCCTCGCCAACAAGTTGCCTCCACTGATGTCTGTCTTCTGCCATCTCCAGCTCCCCTCCTAGTCTCCTTATATCCCCCTTCACCTGGTCACTCCATCTGAGCCTTGGTCTACCTAGTGGTCTCCTCCCTACGGTTGTCCCGTCCACACCTTTTTCAGTAACTGGTCCTCCCCTCTTCTTTGCACATGTCCCAGCCATCTCTATCTTCTGCTTTTTACCAGTGCTACTATGTCAGGATCCTTATATAGTGTTCTAAGTTCTCGATTCTTCCTTATTCTCCACACTCCGTTTTCTTCAACTGGTCCAAACACTCTACGTAATATCTTATTTTCAAAGACCATAAGTCTCCTCTCATTTTTATTGGTAAGTGTCCAGACTTTAGCTCCATATAAGAGTACTGGTTGTATGATAACTTTATACAGCTGAAGTTTCGTCCTCCTGGTCATTAGTCTACTTCCAAAGAGCTTTGATAGACTCCAAAAGCATTGTTGAGCTGATGCTAGTCTGCATAGGATTTCATCATCTTGTTTATTTTAATTTGTTATTGTAACACCCAAATATTTAAAAGTATTTGTTTTTCCAAGTACCTAACTACCCGGTGCAAACCTCGAAAGATCCCTGTCATAATGTTTGCTTTAGCTTGATTTTTCATTCAATGCCTCTTAACGCTATCCCCGCAATGCATCCCCATCGCGTGGAACTTAAGTCATGATGCTTAGAGCTGAAGATTTAGATTTATTTACGCCTATCAGTTGCATTGGTGGATTTTGTTTTAATTGGATTGAGCCCTAACTGCATCTCCCATTTAGTTAACCTTAGAGTCCTCATGAGTTGTTGGAACAGGAAAAAATTGTTGTTTTGGTTGCAAAGGATGAATTGGTTTATAAGCAATATCTGAAGATTCAAATGGATTTATGTTGATGGGAATCATTCTGAAACCAATTTTCATAATGTACCTATGAAGAAAAAATATTTGAGATGCTATTTTATATTTCTCGGTGATTAATGAAGGCAGATCTTCACTGCTGGTAAATATCTCCCATTTTGGATATGATAACAATTAGGATACCTACTATAGTGTAGAGAGAGGTCCACAATTAAGCATCTTGTGTGTATAATAAGTTCCAGAAAGTGTTGCACCTTGCAAAAATCAGTGTTTGTGAGTGTCTATTGTTATTGAAAGTTAAGTTGACTGTCACAGAAAGTTGGCTTTTCTCATGAGAGCTTGCCAATTTCATGTAAAAATATTTTAACCATTTGAATTTCCTGAATTTTTTGGGATTTTATCATTATGTCATAATGGCTTGGGACAAAAGTGTACTTACTTATAAGCCTATAGGTTGCAAATTTACTCACGAGATCATTTACGAACAAATATTCTGAAATTGTGGGAGAATAAACTTTATGAATTCGGGAAGAAGTGTGCATATGGTCGATTTTCAAACCAATCACAATTGTTTGATCTCTCCATTGTTTTTGGGTTGTCACCATGTTAGAACTTTGTTGATGATGACAGTTTCGCTTATATTCCAACCAGCGTCCTCAGGTCGAGTTGCCGGGTTGAGATTTTGGCCACCTTACCTTTTAGGACATATTGGCATGTTTTTATGTAGGGTGTTTTGGCACCTTGGTTCTTTCCCAGAGAACCCGTCATCATCAACCAAGTTATAATGTGGTGACAACCCAGATACAATGGAGAGATCAACTGATCAATGGCGTGGAAACCTAATAGTCAACATCAATCACAATCGTTTCCAAAGATTTATCTGGAGGACAGGTAATGCAATTTAAACTATTAATAACTCTCATTAAAGTTGGCCTATAGTTCTCTAAATTATACTCAAGATATGAGAAATTTTAAGGCTGAATTGGAAGGGGAAATTGGTGTTGAGGTGGAAGGATGGGTGTGATATCTCAATTTTTAGTATGTACCAAACATTGAAATTCAATGCAAGCCATTTACCCACCTGCCATGCACAGCATCATCGACTCATGACCTGAATTCCAAACTGCTGCTGCCCATTGCAACATCTCCCCACTTGAGACAAGCCAAGGCCCTCTTGCTCCCACTTTTCTCCCATCATGGGAGTCTTGCCTAGGCTTCTCTCCTGAGTCTAGACTCAGGAGCAATTGGTACTCGTCACTACTAGTGTGTTAGTGTGTGGCATTTTCCAATCTGACTACTCGTACTGGTTGATGAGGGATGCACATGCAGTAGCAGGCAGTTGATCCCATTTTGTCATATTGGGAGAAGTGTCAAGAGTTGCATCCAACGGCTTGCTTCTTGCTATGCATCCAAAATTGTTCGTCCATTGTTACATATTTATACACCCGATGTAAAAGGCCATTCGTGCTGTTTTCAGGGATGTGGAAATAAATAAAAAAAATAAATAAATCAATCAAAACATCACACACAATTACTCACTCAGCTCAGGTGTGAAGAGACTACTTCACTGTCAACAGGAGTGGATGAGACTTTTCACTCATGGCAAGCTTGGCTGCTGAACCAAGTCCCACAAAGCACTTGTGGCCATATTCTGTTTTGATTGTTGAATGCTCATCCATATGAGCTTCTACAACTAAATTGTTGTGAGCAGAGAGTTGTGCAGGAGTAAATGGGTTTTGCATACCTCAACACCCCTCCACTTGATGATAGTTTTACATGCTATTCTATCACTTTTATTTCATTCACCAGAATGTGCTCTTTTCATTCCCTTCTTTCATATTTTAGGTCCAATTGTGCAGATTATTTCATCAAGTCTCTTTTGTGGTTGGACAACATCATAAAAACTTCCCAGCCCATTTTATGCCAGGCCATCTGAGACTACTATTTGGCTGAAAGAAGTGATTCAAATAGGACTACACTTGTTTACCAGCCTCTCCAATACCTGTGCTGTGCTGGGCATTCCCAGGTAATTTATGAAATTCTATCATTCAGTTTGAGGACATTATCCCTCAAGTGCCGCAAGGGAAACAAAAGGTTTGTAATACCTTATATATCAGTGGTACACAAGCTCCAATCTCCTCTCATAAAGATAATTTGATTGCTAGATACCTTTGTCTGTGATTAACCATTTAGAAGTAAATATGCGATCACTGGGAAACTTCTAGTTATGTTTCATTAATATAGCACAAATAATGGCAATTTGACAAGAGAAATTGGGCCAAATGATATTCCATCATAGATGGGCTTGTTTTATAAGATGCAAAAGAATGTAAATGTACGTAATGTTCCCTTGATGTTGTCTTACCTTGTGAGACTGGGTGCGTCTTGGTATAGATATTCTTCCATTTTGTAGTACTGGAGAGGGTGAAGTATTCCAAAGCAGTCTTTACTCTGTTCTCTGTGGTACTGAAATGTCTTGTTGCAAAGGAAATTGTACATTTTTCAAAAGTAATGAATCGTAGGAAAAAATAACAGAAATAAGTAAAATTTAACTCGGATATATGCAACACGGCCATCTAAAACTTTTTTTTTATTGGTAGAAAAGCCCATGAAGCTTCGATGTTGTAAATTTATTACTGCTTCGTCCATTAACCCTTTATGGCGTGAATATTTTTTTCAAATTGCCAATTTTTTCTCGTGCTATGTATTTTCTCTGTATGTTTGAAAATTGCGTGATAATATCGTATATTTTTATAAAGACTCTACAGGGTCTGTCCCAAAAGTGTCAGGAAAAAATTCTCTAGCCAATCAGAAGGGCTAGGGGTTGCGGTTTTCAGCGGGGAATTTGCTCTTTGCTAGAAAATGTGACCCGGCTCTGTCACCTGCGAGCAGTGGCAGAGTGAGGATCGCGGTTGGCGTGAAGTGACGTTGCAAGTGCTTTGTAGTCGTGTCGAGAACAAATTGCGGCGATGAATTGGACAACGTAACGCGATAAAATTTTATTTCAAACTAAATAAATCGGGAGTTGAGACGTTAGACATGATTAAGGAAGCCTTTGGGGAAGAAGCCATGTTGCAAGCAAGGGTTTACGATTGGCACAAGATGTTCCGGGATGGCCGAGAGGACACCGGAGACATTGACGTTTTACTTTAAATAAGTATCTGAGAAAGCTTTCAAAGAATTAGGAAATTCTAATGGAGAAACCGCCTTCGATTTTGGGGAGGGTTTGACTACCATCCTCGGCAGCCTACATTCAGGGGTAAGCATTAAAAGCCCGCAATCCCGAAAGCAAAGTACATCTGGGCCGTAAGATTTTTCTTCGGCATAATGAAACTGTGGTAGTGTGGTTTAAAATAATTGCAATGAAATATTTTTTGGAAAATATATTATTTTTTTGTCAGCCCACGTTACGAACTACCCTCCCATTCTGCCCATAGGAATTAATCCTTCCTTAATCGCTATAGCGTCCTTTTCTTATCCTTCTCCCCTACTTGGAAGCTTTAAAAAACAGCTAATGAGTGGTTTTATTCCCATTTTTAGCTCTGTCATCAAGCCTATTATTATTCATACCTACCTCGTAAAAGTCTTCAATTTCTTTGCGTCTCACGTAGTCTGTATCAGAGATCGGTGGTAATTCGTACGAACGTAGCCTCCGTTCTCTCTCAATTCCTGGTAAAATTCCAGGTTTGGAGCAAAATGGACTTTGCATGAGTCCCCCGCGCTTTTTTCTGTACTGAAATTAAACCCTTAATTAAATGTGAAAATGGGTTGAATATATTCTCAGATTCGATAAAATGAAAACTTAGGTGATGACATTTGTATATTTTTCAAAATCGTACACATTCTCCATATGTTGGTGAACTACGGTATCCCTCGATGGTGGTCTGATCACCCGTCTTGAATAGAGATCCCAACCCTAGCGTTGGACGAAACGTTTCTGGGATTATCACCTGCTTCATTGGTAATGAACGCACAAAATCAAGCTGAGGGAGGGACATTTTTTTCAACTTCTAGCTGCCTTTGGTGTAATCTCGCGAAATACGGAAACTTTCAATGCTGTTAAAAAACGTGCAGATGCCAAATCCAATGAAATCCAATGTCTCAACAATCTTTGATCTTGATAGGAGGGGTCGGGAGGGATAATAGGTTACGTTGGTTACGTTTTCACAAATATAAATAAAGTACGTGCGACGCGATTAAGAGAATGCCTTACACAGAGATTTACGTTCATCGAAGAAAACATGGGAATAAATTCACGACTGATAGGAACCATGATACGATCTCTCGGGACCTTGCATTCAGTGTCCATGGACTGTGCTATCACAAGGAATGAAGACAGTGAGGTTTCTCGGTACATTCTTTGTCTTTTAGTTCAGTATCGTGGTAAAGACAAGCACTGATTGATTTACATTGCTTTGATTATATAGATAGTGCGGTACATCTTCCTAACTCTTGAAGTGCGTACGTCCCATAATATTGTGCAAGTCACGCTACAGTGCGTATATAGTTATATGCATGACTTAACTTTAAGTATCTTTACACATCAGACTATCAACGGCGTATTAATATGCATGTATATCAGACTCGAGGGTTTTCGGGTTATTCCCGCGTAAGTTCAACCTTGGGAACAACAGTTTCGCCGGAATTCCATTCGACATCTTCAGGTTCGGACGAATGCCGGCGAAACTATTGTCCTCAAGGATGAATAAACGCGGGAATAACCCGAAAACCCTTGAGTTGAAATAATCACCGCGGAAGCCTTTGTAGTAGCCATGTGCATCAGAAATATTAATGGCAGAGGAAATGTTCAATTTCCCCTCGAAACTGTGGTAATTCCGTTAGGAAACCAATAAAACTTGCCCTTTGGGTGGCTTCCTTGCTGACTTAGCTCTGTAAGTTTGATTCTCTCTGCAGATTCAGATTTGGTAGAAGCCCGCCATATTGAATGTGGTACTTAAAGCATTGTGTTTGTGAGATAAAATGTTCTCTCGCTGTAGCTGTTCATCAATTATCAAAATAGGCAATATGTTAAGGTCAGTAGCTTCATAGATTCTAGTAAGTAAAGGGTTTTCATTAAATTTCTTTTCAGACATAAAGCCCGTTCTTTCTTTCCTCAAGCAACATTCTTCCTGTGCCTCAGCCGTCAACATCCTGCTCCCACCTTTTACTCAGTCCTCGGATATCCTCAGTCAATACCCTTTTGCTATAAACCTCCCCAAGAACTTCTTCGTGTCTTCCTTCATGTTCCTCGAATATTCTCTGTCCTTTTCTTGATTGAATTTCTTTTCTCGTGACTCAAACTTTCGCATCTCAAACTCTGCTCTCACCCTCCACAAGAGTCCATATTTCGGTGCCAATTGCTGTAGAGATTGCGCAAAACTACGTATTCTTTTTAAAACAGAATTTTTATTATAAAAACATTCCTGCTTCATTTTATTTCCGTGGTACTACCCAAACTTAAGTGCCTCAACTGCTTTTGCAGAGGTAAACGAGCGACGGAGTTCTAAGTTTTTTGAGCCGGAGCCAGTGTGAGGTCAAAATATAGTCTGGTTTTGGGCATAAATTGTCTGATTCTGTGTTCTAATGCGCTTATGTGAATATTTCACTCATTCATTGTACCTCAGGAAGCCCTTGTTTTTTTTAAGGTCATCGAAATAAAAATTGTGTGATTTGTGAGCGTTTGATATAGATTTGTAGCTGTGCGCATAGAGCTAATAGACGTATGTACATATGGTGGTAATGAGAGGGAACGTGGGATGATGCCGGTCGTTAGAGTATCGTATGTCTTGTTGGTTCCGCATCCAAAAACAGTTGCATTACAATTTTCTTTAAATACAGGTTACGTCAATGAAATCAAGAGCAAAATGTAACCATAAAGCCGTCTGCTAACATAGCGAATACGCTGGACTCAACCTAATTAACCAGAGCTCATTCAGTCCCGATCATTCGTCATAAAGCGTGGCCAGCCGTTTTTATTAGTTAAAATTATTGTTTAATTGTTTGCGTTTCACCCTAATACTTACCAATATTTTAAATGGGAAAGCCTCGTTAAACTTCTATTCGTTTTCCTGCTAAACTTCGCCCAATTTCAGTCGCTGATTCCGTATAGTATGGGACTGCTGTCCTTGTGAAATAAAGAATTGGGATGCAAACTATAAACCATGTGTTTATTAAATCACTTGCATTCTTTTTCATACAGAGGTGTAAAATGGTAAAAACATTTAGCATAATCATTCATGCTCGTCGATGCTCAAAAATGGTACCTAAAATTAAAAAAAAGTATTGTTTTCCTTCCGTCCGCATCTAAACTAACCCAATAATGGTTATATATTTATTTTGTTTTCTTCAGGAGATATGCCCATTATGTAGTCCTAAGGGAGCATAAATATAGATGCGATACCTTGGCGAAAGAGAAATGAAGTAATTAATTAATTAATGGACCTATATCTCCAGAAGAAAAAAATAATTATATAAAAATAAGAGGTCGTGAAAAGGAATCATCTGGATTGTATTACTTATATTTTTTGTAATATCTTAAAGTTTACCTAAAGCACCATTTTCTAGATGACGTATCTTTATAAAAACTTTACATCATAGACAAATTGTTAAAATTGCACGTCATTGAGAAATTATACCTACTTCACTTTTTTCTGGAAACAAGAACTCCTTTTTTTATGTAACTTCAAATTTCGCAGGCAATAACACATGTTAACTTAGGGGGATTTTATTGCTCAAAATATACTCGAGACTGGGAATACTTATGGCTAACGATAGGGGTGGCTGAAAGAAGATTTCTTTTCGCTCCGTCCCCACTTCGTCTTCCTATGGGAATATATATGGCTATAGCCATACTTTTTATGAGGTTTTATGATAATCAGATTCATAAATATTAATTACAATTTAATCTAATGCTGTCATATAAATATGGTATTGTATTGTTAATACATTTAAAACCAATACGCGCTGCGATTGGACTAGTTTAATCCTTTATTACACATACCTCAAGCTAGGAGCTTGAGTTATATTCCTTTTGGATGTCATTGCGATGTGGCGAGGTAGTCGAAGAAGCCCCGTTTACGTGAATGACATCCACGTAGTATGAGGACTCCTTTAATATTATTTTTTTTACAATTCGCGAAAGTGAATATTTTTCCGCACATAATTCTCATAGCAACTCATACATCAGGGGACCAGTGATCCCAGTTTTGTAGGTCTTGGAACAGCTTTTCGCCA
Organism: Pyrrhosoma nymphula; assembly: GCA_963573305.1. Taxonomy (NCBI): domain Eukaryota; kingdom Metazoa; phylum Arthropoda; class Insecta; order Odonata; family Coenagrionidae; genus Pyrrhosoma; species Pyrrhosoma nymphula. The sequence continues at coordinate 155,650,627 of OY754327.1, read as the reverse complement.
GGGCTCTCAGTGGGTGAGATCTGCCTGTGGCCCACCAACTTGTAATTCGGCGAAATCTTCCCCCGTCGCACTCCCTCCTTGATGAGGTTCTGAGCCGTCTTGATCTGCATGTCCGGCGGGCGCTCGTCGCAGAATATGCCCATCAACGCGATCCCGACGCTCACCTCGTTGTACCCCTTGGAGTGGTCGCCCACCGTGTCCCAGCCCCGCCCCTCGTAAACCCTTCCGTCTCCGCCGACCAAGAAGTTGTAGCTCACGTCGGGCCACTTCCTACTATCCACGTGGAATGATTGAATCACGTGCATCAGTTGGATGCACTCTTCTTTTGTTTTGCACGTGTAGGTAGCCGTGTGGATAATGATGACGTAGTCGACTGGATTCTCGAACGGGATGACGGATTTCGGTGGTCTCGCACCCCACTCTTCTCTCATCACGATTTCAATGCGTCGCCATACTGGAAGAAAAGATCGCATAAGATTGTGGGGATGGAATAAATGTCAATTCAGATGTGGAGATACCGAAGCGTGGGAGACTTTTTTCAAGAGCGAGAGCGATTTCTCGCTCGCCATTCGACCGCCACTGATTGTAATGGAGTTTCAATGGGTAGATGTTTCAGTTTTAGGTCAGCTGTTTGAACAGCGGTACAATGTAACCACTGTTTTGAAAGCCTTTCCAAATGGTATATTATTTTTCAAATGGTCGTCCGAATTATTATGCGATTATGCATACCCCCCTTTCTCAGTTTCTAGCCCATTCACAGCAGATAGAAGGCTATTTTAATTCATGCACGTTTAAGGCTGTCGCTGTGCGGTATTTTAGGTCTCCTTCAGGGAGAAATTGCGTCGAAGTTCGATTTAAGATGCGATCTATGAAAAGCAAGATGAACTGAACATGCTGGAATCAATAAAATTTCAAAAAATTGTTTTAGAACCAATTTCGTTCTTTAGATATAATGGACGTTTTTATCTATCCATTCCCTGCGGTATGTTAGGAAGAAGAGGTCATTTTTTCAACTGAAGCTACCCAACTTACCATCTGGGAAGCAGAATTGCCAGTTATGTAAGTAGCAAGAGAGATATAGCGAGCAAACAAATAATAGCCCAAGCAAACATTCTACTAGAAGAGGAATCTACTAACAGTTTGTGGCAAAAGCCTGGAAGTAATTTATTCAAACATATATTCGAAGCATGCTCTTTCATGATGGTGAAGCCTGGACGGTAAAAGCTGCTGAGTAAAAGAGATTGGAATCAGTACAGACGTAGTGCTATGAAAGAACGATGAATATCTAATGAACGGAAAGAATCACCAACGAAGAAATCCTACGAAGAGTTGTAGAGAAGGAAATGTATGTACTTAAAGACTCTAAACAGAAGAAGAGATGAGCTTTTTGGACACATTTTTCGACACAATAAGTCTATTAAAAGTAATAATAGAAGGAGAAATGAATGGGAAGAATCTTAAAGGAAGATCACGAATCAATACGAATACATCAGGCAAATTATGAAGGACATCATGGTGAAGAACTGTGTAGGAATGAAGCTGCTGGCTTGTAGGAGAGGGAAGTGGGGTGCTGCTGCAAACCAATCTTCGGATTGAGGACTGCTGATGATGATACCTAAATACAAGTACACTCTAGCAGCATCCTTCCTCTACCAGCCATTTTAAAGAACTAACAAAAAATACCTTGAATTCTTAATAATTGAAACCGTGGAATCATTCCAGATTTAAGGGCTATTATTGTCTCCTGCGGACATGGAAAATATTCAGTGACGAAGAAGATACCAGATCTTGCTTTGACTTTTCGTCGTCGGATATAATCCATTGCCAATCCGTACTCAAACTAGATATTGGAGTGTCATCTGCCAAGTGCATTGGGAATTATACGAAATCTAGTGGAATGAAAATAGCTACATGGTTGCAGTCATGTGGTTTATTTAGGTTACTTACTTATTTCATTGCGATCCCCGCACTAGGTCATTATTTTTCTATGCAATGCTTAAATATTTACGAATCCACATTATTTTTCTACGAACTACCTTCTTCATCCTCGATCGATGTTCTCTAGTGTTAAACATGCGACATTTACGTTGAACTGAACCTTCTACGTACCTAGTAAAAGGAAGGTGCCAATTTATTTCCGATATTTTCCGATGAACCTATGACAAAATGTTTGCTTTTTTTCGAATATCATCAGTATTGTCGACCTCTCCATCACTTCCCCTTCCCGCTACGACGAAAATAGGTCTCGTCCTGATACAAATTATTCACGACCGCGTTAATAGTATCTGATACGATGAGGATACTCCAGTTTTATTTACAAAATTGCATTCATGCAAAAAATACAAATGTGCGGGTTTGTTGAAGTCATCTAATGTTTTTTTATATCATGGTTTGATTTCCATTATGTTGATTTAGTTGTTTATTGAGTTATGCATTTCCCAAAAACCTCTGATGAAGATTTTATGGTTTGTTTTCGCGTATTACTCGTTGCTCTTCATCGTGGATGGGAAATGTATGTGCTTTCTGAGTTGTTGTTCTACAATTTCGTGTTTCTCGGCTACTGCGGAGGATCGCCGTGATGTAGTGAATTTATTTCCATTCTCGCGATTGCACTCGGCTCGAAGTCGTATTAAAAAGTCGCTCCGATAGTAACCCGCTAGTCACCCTTATCTCCTCCCCACCTCAATGCACTCTTCCCGCATGGGTGACTTGCTTCTGACTGGACTTATGAGGTGACGAAGAATGTCAGCAGGTCTCCAATCCACGTTAGAGCTTAACTCCACCACACATTATACTCCACTATGTAATTTAATGCTCCACCTTGCAATCCTAATTTGTTCGGAATTCCAAAGGAAAAATGTGGGTACAAGAGGAGAACACTATTTGTAGTATATGCCATGAAAAAAACTACATGCCATGCCATGAAAATGTCTACAACTACCACATTTGTCCCTTGGAATTACCTGCTGAGAAAATCTAGCGAAAATTAGCAGGGAGAAATGCTTCTGCACAGCCAAAATTTTAGGGGAATGGAACATTTTAATGTATCGTGAAAATTATTTCTCTCTGAGAAGTTTTATTATGACACCCTTGGCACCTCCAAGATACTAGTGGTTTCATCATAAAATGCGTTTCATCCCATGAAAAAGTCTGGCGTAGTCAACCAAAATGTGGTCACAAATATTTGTATCGTTAATACTGGAGAAATAGGAATATACATGAAGAACTCTGGCGAGAGTCATACCCGTGATTCGATTGCCACTTGTCATTGAAAGAACGCATTTTTTACAGCAAGTTTTAGTTCCCCTATTCTGTTTTACAGCAACTGTACCTGAACTGCGTTTTAGCTGTATAGGGGGGGTGATGATGCTAATCCTCTCACGCACCATCAAACTTACCTGGGGCCTAATTCTGGTTCTCTCGTATAGTGCGTTACCGAGCGCGAACGCCAGTTCTAACGCAATTTGCGTTACGCGGTATTCTCTAGTGACAGGGACAGTGACAGCGTTCGTGACAGCGTTCGTGATAGCGTTAGCGTTAGGGCTTGTCCAATCACAGTGGTGCTCGGTATTCTCTTACTACTTATCACGAGAGTTAACGCACGTTGCGATGAAGAAGTTATCACGGCTTTCGAGGCCGTGATAAGTCGATGGAATTTTATTATGGAGAAAATAAGAAGCTTAGAATAACTTATTTAGTTACTATTTGTTATTATACATAAATATGGCAACAGTGTATCACTTAGCTTCCTCAAGTTCCAGCGAGAAATGCGTGTTTGTTTGTGATGCAAGTGGTATTATCAGTGAAACTTTTGTAGCTTTCTGAGGATATATTTAATCTTGGAATACCAATGAACACTATAAGGGAGGAATAATGCAATTATATTGACGTAAGTAATCATCATGCTAGGCTTTCATTTACTTAATTTCGGTTATTCATGAGATTACGTCTCTGTGAGCAAGGTGTTTTTGGTCGTTGTTTATTTTAATTATCAACGTGGAATTATGTTTTCAGTGTGCATCGAAGTAATTTAAACGACAAGATTACTCATATTCGTGAAGTGTCACATACGCCACCAATTGGATATGCATGCCATTTCATGAAATAGTACTGCAACTGCTTTGATGAAGTGAACCTGTGTTGTTTTACATCCGAGGCTATTTGTGGATAAATATGAAGGTACACGAAGTACCTACATATACTCTTCAATATGTTGTACCTAGTGTGTCTTTGCTATTATTCGGCTGTATTGTGAAATACCGAGTGATCGTTCTTTGTAAACAGCTGTTGAGCGCATTTGGTGCAACCTAGTTGCATGGAGCTATAGGCTTTCATTAACTTAAGTTCGTTTATTCATGAGATTCCACCTGTGTGAGCAAGGTTTTTGGTCGTTGTTTATTATAATTGTCAACGTGGAATTATTTTTTCAGTGTGCATCGAAGTAATTTCAACGACAAGATTACTCATATTCGTGAAGTGTCATAATACGCCACCAATTGGATATGCATGACATTTCATGAAATAGTATATTGCAACTGCTTTGATGAAGTGGACCTATTGTTATGTTGTTTTACATCTGAGGCTGTGTGGATAAATTTGTTGGTAAACGAAGTGCATATACCGGCTTTAAATATACTGTAAAGTGTATATTTAATTGCTATTATTCGGCTGTTTTGTGAAATACCGAGTGATAGTTCTTTGGAAACAGCTGTTAAGTGAAACCTTACATGGACCTTTTAAGTTTCGATGAAATACAAGATCCATGTATAGTGGATATGTCTTGGTGAATGTTTGTACATTTGATGGTAATGTTATATTGAAATACCAAGCGATCGTTCTCTTTTAACACCTGTTAAGTGAAACCTTACATGGTGCTTTTAAGTTATTTCCAATGAAATTTACAGGATCCGTAAATGGATGTCTTGGAAATTGTCCAGTACAAATCATTTTTTAATCACTAATAAAGAAATTCAAGAGTGAAATTTAGTGGCTGCTGTTTTGTTGGTGCTTTTATATTTTAAATAAAGGTCAATTCTGAAATAAATATGCTCTCCAAATATCTTCCTTATTACATCTCGTAAGAATTTGAAACTGAAGTGGAACTGAAATGAAATTCTTTGATATGACAATATCATATTATGCCATTGTCGTCAATTCGCTATTCATATTGCTGTGTTTTCCTCTCCAAAATTTGCATTAGACGTACTTGTTGTTTGGTACCTAAGTAATTGGATCTATTTGTGTTGGACAGTGCCCATCGTCTAGATACTCTCCTTTCAAATTTAGGTTAGGACCTTTTTGAACTGATTTTATTTTCTTCTAGCATGCCTAGTACCTAATCAAGATCATGAGAATATTAAGCCCATGATAAGGTAAACTGTAGGAAAACGTCGGCAATACCATAGAAGAGGCAACAATATAAAAACATAGAAGTATTAAACCTCAAACCTCAGCTGTCTCCAGCTATTAATGACGCGGCTTGTATACCCTGTGAAATTCACTTCATCCAATGTACTGTATAGCCTAGTGGTTTAGGTGGGTGGCTTACAGTGCGAAGGTTATAAGTTCTAATCTCTCTTGGGGTATTTTTTTTTCTTTCTAAGTTATTCGTTCCTGTTTTATTAATGGTGTTCTTATCGTCGGTACTTCAATGAAAAATGTTTTTGGTCAATTTTTTAAATTATCAATAGGATTACATGCAGTCCAATAGTCATTATATTTCGTATCTATAGGACTTCAGTGATTATATATAAACACTGTTGTTCCAAATAACTAACTACATGCTATAGTTATTAAGTATGATTAGTTCTATAGCATTTTTTTCTAAGCATACCCCGTGAGCACTATATTTTATGCTATCGTATTGTATAAACGAATAAGTGAACCGAATCGCCGTAAGTAAATAATCGAATAAGATTAAGTTACAATTGTATTAATAATAAAATTATTACTAGCGAACTGGTAACATTTAAGCGCTTGAGAATGTTTATTTGCCTATTCAAGGCTTCTTCTCGCCTTTTCGTCTGCAAACAGCTGCCACTCGAAAGTCCACTCCTCTCGTATTGGCTGAAATCGATGACGTTAGCGGTGCTGACGTCACTTCCATGGTTACAGAGCCGAAGTTGCCCGAGCCTTATCACGAACGCGAACGCAAAAAACGAGAATGGGAGACGAACGCAATTTGCGTTATGGGGAACGCGTGATATCTTGTCCCGCGACAAGAACGAGAATTAGGCCCCTGGGGCCTAATTCTGGTTCTCTCGAATAGTGCGTTACCGAGCGCGAACGCCAGTTCTAACGCAATTTGCGTTACGCGGTATTCTCTAGTGACAGGGACAGTGACAGCGTTCGTGACAGCGTTCGTGATAGCGTTAGCGTTAGGGCTTGTCCAATCACAGTGGTGCTCGGTATTCTCTTACTACTTATCACGAGAGTTAACGCACGTTGCGATGAAGAAGTTATCACGGCTTTCGAGGCCGTGATAAGTCGATAGAATTTTATTATGGAGAAAATAAGAAGCTTAGAATAACTTATTTAGTTACTATTTGTTATTATACATAAATATGGCAACAGTGTATCACTTAGCTTCCTCAAGTTCCAGCGAGAAATGCGTGTTTGTTTGTGATGCAAGTGGTATTATCAGTGAAACTTTTGTAGCTTTCTGAGGATATATTTAATCTTGAGATACCAATGAACACTATAAGGGAGGAATAATGCAATTATATTGACGTAAGTAATCATCATGCTAGGCTTTCATTAACTTAATTTCGGTTATTCATGAGATTACGTCTCTGTGAGCAAGGTGTTTTTGGTCGTTGTTTATTTTAATTATCAACGTGGAATTATGTTTTCAGTGTGCATCGAAGTAATTTAAACGACAAGATTACTCATATTCGTGAAGTGTCACATACGCCACCAATTGGATATGCATGCCATTTCATGAAATAGTACTGCAACTGCTTTGATGAAGTGAACCTGTGTTGTTTTACATCCGAGGCTATTTGTGGATAAATATGAAGGTACACGAAGTACCTACATATACTCTTCAATATGTTGCACCTAGTGTGTCTTTGCTATTATTCGGCTGTAATGTGAAATACCGAGTGATCGTTCTTTGTAAACAGCTGTTGAGCGCATTTGGTGAAACCTAGTTGCATAGGCTTTCATTAACTTAAGTTCGTTTATTCATGAGATTCCACCTGTGTGAGCAAGGTTTTTGGTCGTTGTTTATTATAATTGTCAACGTGGAATTATTTTTTCAGTGTGCATCGAAGTAATTTCAACGACAAGATTAGGTACTCGTATTCGTGAAGTGTCATAATACGCCACCAATTGGATATGCATGACATTTCATGAAATAGTATATTGCAACTGCTTTGATGAAGTGGACCTATTGTTATGTTGTTTTACATCTGAGGCTGTGTGGATAAATTTGTTGGTAAACGAAGTGCATATACCGGCTTTAAATATGATGTAAAGTGTATATTTAATTGCTATTATTCGGCTGTTTTGTGAAATACCGAGTGATAGTTCTTTGGAAACAGCTGTTAAGTGAAACCTTACATGGACCTTTTAAGTTTCGATGAAATACAAGATCCATGTATAGTGGATATGTCTTGGTGAATGTTTGTACATTTGATGGTAATTTTATATTGAAATACCAAGCGATCGTTCTCTTTTAACACCTGTTAAGTGAAACCTTACATGGTGCTTTTAAGTTATTTCCAATGAAATTTACAGGATCTGTAAATGGATGTCTTGGAAATTGTCCAGTACAAATCATTTTTCAATCACTAATAAAGAAATTCAAGAGTGAAATTTAGTGGCTGCTGTTTTGTTGGCGCTTTTATATTTTAAATAAAGGTCAATTCTGAAATAAATATGCTCTCCAAATATCTTCCTTATTTCATCTCGTAAGAATTTGAAACTGAAGTGGAACTGAAATGAAAATCTTTGATATGACAATATCATATTATGCCATTGTCGTCAATTCGCTATTTATATTGCTGTGTTTTCCTCTCCAAAATTTGCATTAGACGTACTTGTTGTTTGGTACCTAAGTAATTGGATCTATTTGTGTTGGACAGTGCCCATCGTCTATAAGATACTCTCCTTTCAAATTTAGGTTAGGACCTTTTTGAACTGATTTTATTTTCTTCTAGCATGCCTAATAATCAAGATCATGAGAATATGAAGCCCATGATAAGGTAAACTGTAGGAAAACGTCGGCAATACCATAGAAGAGGCAACGATATAAAAACATAGAAGTATTAAACCTCAAACCTCAGCAGTCTCCAGCTATTAATGACGCGGCTTGTATACCCTGTGAAATTCACTTCATCCAATGTACCGTATTAGCCTAGTGGTTTAGGTTGGTGGCTTACAATGCGAAGGTTATAAGTTCTAATCTCTCTTGGGGTATTTTTTTTCTTTCTAAGTTATTCGTTTCTTTTTTATTAATGGTGTTCTTATCATCGGTGCTTCAATGAAAAAATTTTTTGGTCAATTTTTTTAGATTATCAATAGGATTACATGCAGCCAATAGTCATTATATTTCATATCTATAAGACTTCAGTGATTATGTATAAACACTGTTGTTCCAAATAACTATATGCTATAGTTATTAAGTATGATTAGTTCTATAGTATTTTTTCCTAAGGGTACCCCGTGAGCACTATATTTTATGCTACCGTATTGTCTAAACGAATAAGTGAACCGAATCGCCGAAAGTAAATAATCAAATACGATAAAGTTACAATTGTATTAATAATAAAATTATTACCAGCGAACTTATGACATTTAAGCGCTTGAAAATGTTTATTTGCCTATTCAAGGCTCATTCTCGCCTTTTCGTCTGCAAACAGCTGCCACTCGAAAGTCCACTCCTCTCGTATTGGCTGAAATCGATGACGTTAGCGGTGCTGACGTCACTTCCATGGTTACAGAGCCGAAGTTGCCCGAGCCTTATCACGAACGCGAACGCAAAAAACGAGAATGGGAGACGAACGCAATTTGCGTTACGGGGAACGCGTGATATCTTGTCCCGCGACAAGAACGAGAATTGGGCCCCTGTTCACCCTAATTCACCCGGAACGGTTCTTTGGTTCATGTTTTGTGGATATGAACACGTTGAATTTCTGGCTGTGATGTTTGATTAATATTTTTGATGGGCTAATTACTTGTGACATTTTTCTCTGCGGTATAATACTCTTTCCGTTTAATTATTAAATTTGCCAGTCTTTATTTCGTTCTTAGCTTACACCGTTGGCTCATTATCAAATTGAAAACGACACCTTTATTAGCAGAAGTCTGATTCTTTCCTGATTCTCTCTGCGATTTCTCCATTTCCTCGAATTGCTCTTTTCACCTAGATCTTTTCGCCTTATCAGCCTCTCGTCTGATTCCATTATTATATCCTCAGTACATTTATACTCCAACGTAAGCCGGAGAAAAAAGTGAACACCGAGTTAGACGGGAATTTCGAAGAATTTAATGACTGATTTGGCTGGGAAGCGAATTTATTAAACGAAGAACAGTGAAGCGACATTAAATCGATACTGGGAAAGGGTGACAAGGTTTCCTAATCACAAATTTGAAAATTTTATTAGATAGCAAGAAATGGTAAATGATAGATACTATTCACAAAAAAAAACAGAAGAGTTATTAACGAAACTATAAGAGATTCTGGCTAGGTGGACGGAATACGTGGAAGAACTGATTAAGACACCCGAAGGAGGACTGTGCGCTTAGATATTGATGATAACACGAGGTAGATAAGAAAAGCTTAGGTCCAGGGATATATTTAGCAAGATATACATATTGTCATTTTTAATGCATTACCAACTTTTTTCCAACTTCTCTCGAGCACAAACGACGCTAGTCGGGGTATCAGATGCATAATCTGAGTTGGAGAAGCGAGACAGGAGTATGCCTGGGGGTGAGTTATAGTCTTCAATTACGGTTGAAGAATTAATTACTTTGTAATTTTCCACACGTTTTTAATAAACTGACCGGTTTTTATGTTACAACATCATCATCAGAGTTCGACTACACATCTCACGTCGAAACTGGTCAGTTTATTTTTTAAAAAGTGCGGAAAGATTAATGTTGTTTATTCTTCAACCATGTCACGATTCCACAGTCACTTCGCCAACCATCACGTTAATCTTCAATTAAGTCTAGTCTCATGAAATGATACATTCCGAGTAGATGATCAGAGAGGCTCTCGCAAGTACGAGACATGAACAGCATGAATATATGTAGGTTGAGAGCTGATTAAGTCAGTTAGATTTGCGGGTGACTAAGCTTATTTTAATCAGATTGACAATGAATTGTTGCTGTTTTAAGAGACTTGACGAAAGATGTAGGATGAATAATCGCAATAATACTAAAATAACGAGACTCTCCTGTGAAATTAATGGCGAGCTGAGTTACTTGGAGAGTATTTTGGGCAAAAATGGACACACAAAAATTGGTAAGAAACTTGGGTCATGGAAAAGAACTTTTATTCTTAGGAGAGGGTATGTTTGTATGATATAGGTATTTTCGAGACAGGCGGGCCAATAAAGTTCTCTCTGAACTCTCTCTCCTTCTCGAATCCATGATATGTAGCTTACCTGATTATCATTCAACGGTTTCGTTTCATGTTGTTTAGTTTTATTGTACATCGAACTATGAATTATCGGATCTTTGACTATGGAGTACCTGCAAGCCCAACGGAGGGTTCGTAGACGTTATGCAATGGACATGGGCGATAAGAGAGGAATTCCTTTCGTCAAACAGCGTTCTCCGAACGACGATAAACCTTTTAAAGAAACAACTTGTAGAAATAATCGTGGATTCTTGCGAAGAGAAGTGAAAATGAGATAAGGGTTATTCTTCCCGGAAGAGGAATTATCATTCGTGCCGTTCTTAGGCGGAAGCATTTCTCATCGTCTGAAAATTGCCATTTGTGATCAGAAGGTCGGTTGCCGCCACTATCACTTATCAAAACTAAAAAGGCGATATCTCGTCAGAGGTTCACCCCAAAGATCATCGCGAAATGTTCGCTGTCATTGGAGGATTCTTATTGAGACGGAAGTGGAAGAATGAAGCAAATAAGTCTGCGTTGGGGTTGAGCTCTGCATAGGGTGGAGCGGAATGCGCCCTTCCGCTACTTTTTTAGGTATCCTTTAGAAGTAAAATTCACTAATTTTATTTATTTTAGCTTCCTGCCCATAAAAAACCTCTAGGACCTTCACATCGGGCATTTAATAACAAAAAAATATTGAACATTTACAAACAGTCATGTCCTGAGTGTGATAAATCCATCTAGGCAGAACTAGAATCCGCGACCCTTAGGAAGGCAGGTGAGGACTTTGCCACACCGCCACCGGGGCCGACAAATTCAGTACAAACGGTATTACCAAATTTAGAATTCCAAATTTAATCGTAAAACGACGTAACCTGATGTAGAATTTGGTCATACCGTTTTACGATTAATTCATTTTTGTAAATAATAAATAGTTTTTAAAATAATTGTTTTTATATATCCATGGAATATGAAATGGGCACTTTTTCAAATGGAAACTATTTTTCAAATCACAAACGACATATCGAGGAAAGGAGATATTTTCTTCGATATCAAGCTGATTCATAGGTTGAGAATACCCACACAGCACAACATGTATTCAATGCGTATTGTGAAAAGATTGCATAAAGTATTCTATATGTAATATGGACAGATTAGATACTCCCCAATGTCCTATTTTGAATACACGTGGAATACACTACAGGAAGTATTCAATATGTATTAAGATATGTATCTGGTACATTAGATGTTGTATCTAATATTTTACAAATCCTTTACAAATTGTATTTACTGCATACTCGAGAATGTACCAAATACTCTACCTTTTACCTAATTTACCTTAAATCCTCCCCAAGACCATATCACCACATGACAATTAAGCTTCTATTCTTGAATCCTCCATAACTGCATACCCAGGTAAAAGTATCTGGTCTGTAACTAATCTGGAACTGGTCTGTAACTGGTCTGGACCTAGTGGTCTGTAGCTGGGAAGAAATTGAAACACCGTTCCAGACCAGTCTGGTCTAGACAACGGGTGGTCGCTGCTCTGGACTTGGACGGTTTATCTTTTAGCCGGTTTAGTCTGGCATACCGTTGCTGCCTCATAATGCCCTTGCTGCCAAGTATGGATGTATACAGAATGTCTAAAAGGCCTGTTTGTCTGCGACAGTAAACTTTTACTGTTATTATTGAGTTGGTACTCCCTTGCGCTCTACACTGAAACTCCCTCGCCGTCTATAATAAAACTCCCTTGCCCACAACACTGAACTTGATCCCTTGCCCTCCCTCTCCACTGACTCCTCCCTACTCTCTCAAATAAAAAAAATAATAAATTTCATTTGAGTACTATGAATATATTATTACGCGATACCATGTCTTAATATATATTTAATTATCCTTCCTAGTATCTACCTAACGACATTGTACACATTTCGAATTTTCATCTAACCTACAGTTCTACGCACATTTTCTCGCACCCGAAATCAAAATCTGTACCCGCTTCAAGAAATCGGTATATATCTGGCCAATTCCGTAGGTTAAAGTGACTTCGATAACTAATTATAAAATGACAATTCCGTAATATTTTGAGGAAATACCATCACGTCACGAAAACTGTTTTCAACCATTAATTATTTGAAACCTACATTCCCATATAATACGAATATAAATGCAATATTACTGAGAATAAACAATATTTTTAACAACTAATACTAACAAGTGGTAGTCTGGCAGTTTAGAAGGCTGATTTTATATCCCTGTAAAGTTAGTTACTACATATATAGTTATAAGCAGTCCCCCTACATCCTTAAACAATTCATCATTCATGTGATACCAATTAAGAAGGAACCAGTCAAAATAACTAGTGTGGATCATTATTAAGTAGTGGATTTAAAGTTTGGGTTACATAGTTCCATAGTAGTTACCTATAGGTACCTGCAAAAACTTCCTGAGTCTGAAATTCTCCATAACCCTCCATCTAAAAAACGTATTTCCTCCACTTGTCTTCTGGTGTATTAACCTCTCTCCATTATTCCCCATACTCAATTACCCAGCTTAATACATATTCCATCGATTGTATCCAATAGGTTGGTATAGGTATCCTATTCAATACATGGGTGTCTCCATGGTTATGTATTAGATATGTATTTGGAACTCCCAGCTTAATACATATTACATTGAGTATATCCAATGCGTATTCAATACATGCTTCAATACAAGATGAATACATTCAGATGTAACCAATACATATTGAATACAAAATGTGGTGTCTGGGTAAGGTAGACCCACTTCTCGGTTTCCACATTTTGTTTGAACCACATGAGTTGGCAGGGATTCCTAATATGCTTAGAAAAGAATGCATTCTTATACGAAATTTAGCGTGGAATTGTCAGCTTTAAAGCGTACCTGCAGTCATGCCATTTTAATGCTCGGGGTTTCTCCTTTTAAGTTTTTAGTGAGCATAATGGTCTCGTTACTTTAAAAAATGAATGCTTCAAGCTTTCAAAGAACTGTCTAATGAATTTTTAAAGGGCAAAAACTACAAATAGGAGTGTAGGTTAGAGCACTGGCTTCCCGTCCGTGAGGATTGGGTTCGAATTCCGGAAGTTTCGTCGATTTTTCGGTGGATTACCGATTCTTACTTTGGTGCTGAGTGGAGAGTACTTTAAGGGCTGTACTTCGTCCGTCAGGTGGAACGTTGGACTGTGGACTCTTTGGCGTCAGACATAATGAGCAGGCTAATGATAAAAACGGATTTATTTATCTCCATCCTTCCTCGATTCTTCATTTAATCCTATCCTTTCAAGTGTACCCACCAGCTCTCAGCGAAGCAAATGACCTCAGTTGTCAAATGCCCTTCCTAGATTACCAAACCAAAACACTTACTACCCACTAGTTTACTGTAGGAACTGAGGACATATAGCCGATTTTTCAATCTTATCTCCAGTGTGATTGGTTATATGAAGTTATGGTTTCTGTTTTTATAGGGTTATTTTATCCATTTTTAAAGAATGAAATAATGTATCTTATGAAAATATATTTTGAAAAACGCAGTACGAGAAGAAATGTGGAAAAAAATAATCTCTGAATGCCTATTAATGGTGAATACGATATGATATCTATCAATAATAGTTTCAGCTCCTCTAAACATGTCGTTGCGGCCGATCTGAATTTAATTCGCCAAATTCGGTCAGCTTGACCTTACTACCAAACTGGGTGTATGATAGTGTGACGTTGGCCCAACTGAGCCTGAGCCCATCCTCCGAAACAGCTTCTGCGAAAGAGAACATTTCCCTGTGACCGGGAAAAAAACTGCGACCAGGGGCGGGGGGGGGGGGGGGGCGGCGGCCGCCCCCCATAATTCCAGGGAAAATATAAAAGTTGGTAATCATTAAGGTGGTTCTCTTATGGAAGTTTTTATTTCACTAGCACAGCGGTTCCCAAACTTTTTCTTTCCGCGACCCATTTTAGCCCATACGTTTTAGCCGCGACCCCCTAAAAATAACAAACAATGTGTACATTCAAATGATATTGTTTTTAAAGTAATTACAATCCTCATCTCGCGACCCCTTTCCGAACGGCCCACGACCCCCCTGGGGGTCGCGACCCCCAGTTTGGGAACCGCTGCACTAGCAGAAGATACAATGCTTAAATATAATTGGAAAATATCCAAAAGCCACTTGTCTAAACAGACACAGTATCCTCGATGTTCACAATTGTACTTTTGTAGGCCTTTAGATATTCATTTTGTACGGCACTAAAGAAGAAAGGAGTTTAAAATCCTTGTGTAGGCTGCTGCGGGTTGATGGATGTGATGATGCATGTCTTCCGCGTTTTGCACCGCGTTGGTCTATGTTTCCTTGGACGATAGTTTCGTCGGCGTTGTAGTCGGCTTCTTCTGGTCGGTGAAGTGAAGGTGCAGCCATTCGTCGTCTTATATATCTCAAGCATTAGACCTGACTCCAACGGGTAAAATATATAAGACGACGAATGGCTGCACATTCACTTCACCAACCTGAAGAACCGACTGAAACACCGACGAAACTGTCGTCCGTGGAAACATGGACCAATGCGGTGTAAAACCCGGGAGACCTGCATCTTCACAAGAATGGCATTCTTTACATCGTTTGTAAACGTTTTTGTGATTAGAGAGCTTTACTCAGTAATTTATCACATCTACTATATATAATATAGCCACACCAAAACTACGTTCCAAGCGCTTCATTTCTTTTAACTTTCCGAGGGAGGTCCGCCTAGACCCCCTTTTCGTTGAGAGGTATTGTTACCCCCTAGGCGCCGCGGAAAGTAGTGAACCGCCCCCCCAAAACAACGACTTTAATCCGCCCCTGGCTGCGACGCATAAACCCGGCCCACTACTTAACCTACCGGCTGATTGCTAGTTTTTTTTAACGGTCCTTCATTTGTTGCATAAAAGTTTTCCTCCGTCGATAACGCCAATCAGCCTAAATTCTGAGAATTTGTCACTCACGGGAAGTGTTAAAACATAAATGTGCATGTAACTATACTAGTGACGACGCGACGTTCCCCATATTGAAGAATAATTTATTTGACAGGTCGTTGATCGGATGCAAGATTCGGGTAGGTCTCACTGGAGAATGACTCCAGATTGGCCGAACGTGATACTCTGTGGTATCCTGGTCCTAATTGCGCCTGGCTAGCGATGCAAGAGTCTCAGGCTCGCATCCTGTTTCAGGCATGGATGCCGTGTTGGTCTTTGGATTGAGATTAAGTTTAAAATAGTGGAATAACTTTAGCATTTGAAGCGCCTTAAATAAACTTCTAATCTTACATTTTAATAATCCAGGTTACTGATGTGTCATCGAAATCATAATGTAATGAGTCACGGGAGCCCATAAAATATCTTCCAGGGGGGGCCAAGACATAGGTTTAAGAAGTGGGTGTCCGAGGAGCCCTCTCCCGGAAAATTTAGTAAATTTGAGGCCTCAGGAGTACATTTTTGGAACATCTTAGGTGAATGACGACAATTTTCTAAATTTGTT
Organism: Pyrrhosoma nymphula; assembly: GCA_963573305.1. NCBI lineage: Eukaryota > Metazoa > Arthropoda > Insecta > Odonata > Coenagrionidae > Pyrrhosoma > Pyrrhosoma nymphula. The sequence continues at coordinate 155,634,538 of OY754327.1, read as the reverse complement.
ACTAAAATATTAATTTAATCCTGCAAAAACAATAAATAAATTTAATATTCCCTTCATTTTTTAAAATTTTCCCGGGAGGCTATGGGAGGGGGCCGCGCCCCTCCCCCCGTGTATGGACGCCCATGTAAAGAGTATTGGATCTACATTCCATCAACCAGAGTGTTTGTTTGATGGTCTAGGGTAGAACGCCGTTCATTTCTTAGTGCAAATGCGTTTGAAATGCTTGCATCCTGTCCTAGCAATGCAGTGCATTTCACTTAGGTACCAGCGGTTTTTCGCGAAGTCACGGATATTAAGGGAAACTCACGCCTAGGATTTTAGATTTGAAAATCCGGAAGCATCTCCTGAAGCTGTAACCACTAGCGTACGATCAGTTATTAAATCCTGCACACCCTAGCATGGGTTCGAATATGTTGCTACGCCGCCTCATTACATTTTTGGCGTGGCAATGAAGTACTCCACCTCAGGCTCATCATTGGAATTCTAACGAACTAAATCAAGAGGAGTGGGTGCAATCCTGAATGAGTGTCCCCGCGAGAAATGCCTCAACATAGTCTTCCAGAAGATGTTTTCGAAACCTGATTGCGAAGGGTAAATAATGCTGGCGCTACGCGAGGAAAGCTCTTGTTTTGACATTTTCGTACAAACGCGTTGTCGCGGGTTTCATGGCGCGAAGTTCTCATGTGGCGCCAACTATGTGTTCCGTGTCTTATCTAGGGAAACGTGTTGAGACGGGTAGCCCATCGTAGCCAGCCGCGGCGGCGCCAACCCCTCTGTAGCAGAGCTATCGCCCTTTGGGGGGCGGGGAAGGAAGAGAACGGGAAAAAGATAAGTGGGGCGGACGAGAGGGAAAGAGGAAGGAAAACGATTACAGTGTACAAGGAAAACGAAGTCGTTGATTGAGGACGTGTAGAGTGTACATCACTGAAGGCCTTCCACCTCTTTAAAACGGCTATGACACAGACCGGCCGAATTTTCCCATGAGACCATATATGATACGTCGCACCTTTCTTTTTGCGGAAGAGGATTGAATTGGCCTGCCGTGATGATTCCTGATAAGGGTGTGGTAGAAGCAAGATACCCGGAGGAAGTCAATTCACCTCATGGAAAGGATGAGGTTTTTATTTTCCTGTCGTTTTGGTGGTTGTGAATGTTGATAAGTGAATATCTCATACTCCGGTTGGATAGTTTACTTGAGAACACTTGAAAAGCGAATATCGCAGTCGTGGCAAGTCATTAAAATATTTTGTTTCTCAACCTGCTCTGAAATTCTTCATTTGATTGTCTTCAGGAAGTGAGCATAACGCCGATTAGTTAAGTTGTCCTTTGGCGCTTTTTTAGGTATTCAAGTCTCATGCTAGCAGTAATACTAAGATATCCCTAAAAGTATTGTTCTTAATTATAGTAGGTGCGTCGCTTCATCTAGCGGGTGGATCAGACTAGTGAACAATGTTTACTTTGATAAACTTTAGGTCGCCAGTTCAAGTCCCGACACCGGCATGCGCAATTTTCGTTTTAAGCGGCAAATTTGAATATAGGACCTCAAGTTCCTGATTTCGACATGAATTATGGATATATGACCATCATTATCGAACGGGGATACATGCACTCAATCCTGACGCAACATTGAGGTTAATGTAGCGAACCTCCTCAAGGGCATCGTGACGTCATTTATGGATGGCTCTAGTCTCCATGGCCTTAGCTGGGCGATCGTCAGATGACAGAGCATTCATTCTTCAACGGAAGATTTAAAAAAATTCGTTCATGTACTTACGTATGATGCTTATTAGAAGAGCGATGGATGAGATGAGGAGAGGCCAGTGCATTTCCCGAGGAGGAAATAAACGTGCTGTTCACGAGCGGAATAGAAGCGTCCGTCCCGCCAGTCGCTCCGTCACTCTTTCTTCCTCGCCGGCCGGCCGGCCTTCGATGCGGATTCAAGGTCTCGCCTGGCGCGCCTGGCGATTCATCTTCATATTCCTCGCATGCTGTGGAACTCTGGCGGGGATAGTTGACACCAAAGTGCGCGGGAAAAATTGAATTCCGATGGACTAGGGCGCTAACCAGCCTGTTTTTTTTGTAATCGCTGGCTGCCGCCGCTGTGCATATACGCCCCTTCTGTCCGTATCAGCCTCCTCTCACTTTCACGACCAGTCTTAATCCCTAATAGGGCGCAAAACAAAGGTATGTGCAAGGGAAAAGTAGGAAAATTTGTCTACGCCGGGTAGGTAATCGGCTGATGCCAACGTTTCGATAGATAATTCTTCCAACGTCATAAAAGAAAATATTTATTCAAATATAAATATATTATTGTTGGATACTAATGCTAGCTACAGTACCGAACGAAAGAATGAGAATAGCGAATTATAGTCGGGTCTACCAACCGGACTAAGTGTCCATGCCGGCTGAGTGTTGGCATCCGACTCGAATGTTGAATTCACAGGGCAGGTATCCTAAGTGATCACTAATCTACCCTGAAAACAATGTTCTTGTCATTGATACGCCAAACAGTGAGTTGGAATCGAAAATAACTGCACAAAATATCCAAACATACTTTATGTCAGTCCAGACGGAATTTTCATGGCCACTCTCCGTTATTTGATGTACGTGGTGATGCAATCGTTTTTCTATAGTTCTCACTCATTAACTATCAGCAAAGCCTCAAGTTTGAGCAAATTTCGCGAAACATATCCGCCTTCAATTTTCACGGACAACCAGCGGAATCGAGATGTTGCAGGACCTCTTGCAGTAAACTTATGAAATAAAAAGGCTTTGTTATGTAAAACAGCTTATTGTCTTTTAATTTATATAATATTATCTAAGTGAGTTGTTGGAGAGATTTGCATTCGCTCTATGATAAAATGGTGGACGTTAGATTGACAGAAATTGCTTTGGAAGTCATCCTTATAAATAGTATGAGAGAAGGTAGGGGGTCAAGACTGACTAACTAGGTCAATGTAGGATTAGTGGATGGGATAAAATATGGGAAACTATAGCTTCAGGTAAACAAAAATGTTAACGTTTGGCTTCACTTCCACGCGTCTGGGTGTTAAGTATGGCTATGACTTAATGATGGGACTTGAATGTAAGAAACCCTGAAAAAGGAACTGGCTCCTTCTCCAGTGCTTCTTATTAAAAGAAAATGTATTTGTGTATTTCAAACGCCTTCTAAGATGTGCAAACACATGGCATGTATGTTACTTCGCTCTAAAGAGGCCACAAGTCGAGTGATCCGCGAGCATTTGGTACGCGGCATAAAAAAATTCATACGCGAATTAATTAATATACAAAGGAAAGCCGCACGCTTCGTTAAAAACGGCAACAAACGGACAGAGTGTAATACTAGTGCCTCGGAGACTACGCGCTAGGGCTTTGATTGTATGAAAAATTCAGATCACGCGAGTTTCATGGTGATACGGAGGATTTTACTTTAGCCCAGCATTCTTTCTCTAGATTTTACAGAAGCGGCAAAATTAAAGAGGTGCTTGATGAAGAGATGGGCACAGAAATTCCTTCCCACTTGCCTTGTGGCCATAACAAAAACGGCACGGCAAACCGTTAAGACATGTCACTTTTCATCCTTTATCCTCATCCAATTCCTTTACCCTTTCCTCTTCATGGCTGGAGTCATAGCAGTCCCTGCCACTCACCGATGCACCGGCGAGTGGCAGGGAGTGGTGGTTCGCTGCGTAATTTTAGGTAGATTTCGAAGTAACACAACCTATTTCAGTCGTTACCATGGTGCGACTTCCGGAAAATTTCTACATAGTTTTTCGTTTCATGGTCAGTAGACCCCAAAACCATTACCAACTCAAAACTTTTGTCTGAAACAATTTTTGATGCGACTAACCCTTGCTGCAAGGGGTGAACAAAATGAACTGAGTCTATATTTTTTTAAACAATCGAAATCTACGTGTGCATCTAGGCCGGGCCTAAAGGGATTTTTATATGTAGGACATGTTTTTGCCTTCGGGTTTCAAGTAAAGGTCGGAAAAAGCGGCAAATTTTGGAAAAGTTGTGGGGACTCCTACTACCGCTCCCTTTTGAGGTTCTTCGATGGATTAGTTGAAAGTTGAGGGATGATAATTAATAAAGGTGGATTGCCAAATATAGTGTGTTTACCTAAATAGATGTTCCATGATCATAGACAATTTAACATTTAGGTGAGCTAGTTGCCTCTGTCAAATGTGACATAATTTGAGCGGTACCGAACTTCAGTCGAGGAATGCAGTATATGTTTAGTCCAATAAAAGTTTTGATTTGTGAAAAATTTTCATTAGTGACATATAACTTGGAAGACCCACGCATAACCAAGTGTCATTAAGTTCCCAAAGATATGTACCATATTACAATATATTTTGGATCAAACATTTTGAATGGGTACAACTTAATTATCATAAATGAAACTTATTAAGAAATCTCGCGGTTTTACGAGCGATAGGTATCTAAGAACAAGACTAGCGAGCGATAGAAATACACTTTCTATAAACAGGATTGGGTCCAGTATTCTGTCATCACAGCAAAAGAATAGAGATGAAAGCGAATTTTACAGTCTTGTACCACATGCAAAACTTTCTTGCGGGAACGGGCCGAGCAATACATGTGGGTTTTGGAAGGGCTGGGATCGCTGTTTAGTATGACTAAGTTTCCTCTTGTTATGACTTTTGTGTCGGGGTGATTTCTATCTCCATTACTTAATTAATGACATCACTCGTGAGAATTTAACTCTCGCGGCAAATTTAGGGGACAAACTTTCACGCTCGTGGCTTAAATAAGCCACAAGCGAGACAGTTAAATGACAAATACAAAATAAAACACTAGTATGATATTTGATATGATGGAATTCTTCTATTATGTCACTTTCTCGGTATTATTCTTCATTGATTCCGCTCAAATTGTCGAAATCCTACCGGCTAGCAGCCGAGTCGATTAATCAATTCGTAATCGAAAAGTTGCATGATAATCAGGAGAATCAAGAGCTTGGTGAAAAAAAGTTGTATCAAATTCCTATTTATAAAATATTCATGGACTTTTAGAGCGATGAGGTCACCTTTAAAATGAAACATGTTGTTAAAAAACTTGTTTAAACCTGCCCATATAACACTTTGAGACATAAGAAATTTTAAAAATAAAAGGTTTTTCCTGGTAATCTGCGGTATTCTCAATATACATTTGTTCTCATATGTATGGTAAGCAGCACTATTGTTACCGGGATCAATCCTAGAAGTTTACGTGTGGATAATTCCTGCGAAAGCGGACTTGTGGTACTGGGATTTAGTGCTGTGCATTATTTTGGGACCCAATGGAATGGCATAATTTTGTTTTCGTTTATGAAAACGATCTTAAATTTATTCATGTATGACTAGGTCAATTGAAACATTAGTCAATATTTTTATTTTTTTATGACGGCAAATACATTACAAAAATACATTTTACTCAGCCGTCGTCAATTTTGACTTATAATGAGAGCAAAGAAAGCATATCACAATTGTATGACATGGAATAAATAATGACAATGTAACGCAACGGGCTCTTATGATTGCTAATTGTTCTGAGTTTTGGCACATAAGGCATCACTTTTTATTCAAACTTCCAAAAACATCATTTAATACCATCTGGTAAGCAGTCGGACGGATGCATAAAACCCTTACTTAAAACTGGTGAATAGTTTCAAGCAAGACCACTCTTCAAACCACAAAACTGTTCAGGAACTCGGACAAAAAAACAAAAAAGCAAAACATTTAAGTAACCATGTGACTGAATTAAATTTCCCGGTATTTGAATATTTTTTTCAGTCCGGACCTTTTACTTCTGTGGCTCACGACAATCTTGTATTTCTTTGTAATGTATTCAGCCCGTATTCCTTCGCCAATGAGTTCCCTTAGAGCCTTCACTTGGTTTGTTGTCGGCGTGGTGTGAAGGCTTGTCCCCATGAACATGACACTAAGGCTATCGTTCAAGCCGGTGTCGTCAGCTGTTGTGCTCCATCCCCTGCCCTCGTAAGCTCTTTCGTCTCCTGCGATCAAAAAGTTGGTGGATATGTCCCATAAACCGTCTCTCGGGCCCATATTGCTCTCTTGAATGCAACGGATCGCCTCAATACAGTCTTCATGGGAGGAGCAATTTCCTGACGGCGTATGGGATACAACCACGTGTTCCACGGGGCGTTTGAGGGGACGAGTGTCTTTCGGCGGCTTCGCTGTCCACTCTTCCCGCGAGACGATGTGGAACGGGGATCGGAGAGACTCCAGCCCACCTGACAAGTAAATGAGATTAATAAACTATTAGTGGAGGCGTTATCAAATCACTGTCGAAAACGACGCCAAATATGACATCAATGGCGCTCACAGTGATATTATGTCAGGCTTAAAGGAAGTTTCCCGAGTCAGCACTGGGTGACACCAACGTTTCTTCTCCTTTTTCCGGGGAAGTCTCCAAGATTTGCAATTTCTCCTGCGAATCGTCGTCAATTCATATCTACCATTTGGTTTTAATCGGAGGAGAGTTACTTTTTTCCCCGAAATTCCTCGCACATAGAAGAGGCAGCAGGTTAGTGAGGCGAGGGCAGAGGATTAGTGATCCGTGACTGCCTCTGTTATGTACAAGAAATGTGTGGAAAAATCAACTATCTAGAGATCACTACCAAGTTGTATATATAAAGAGCGATTTTTCAAGAGATCTTTCACACCCTAATGAAGTCTTCGGAAGAGGAGAAAAACGTTAGCGCCATTCAGTACTGACGCAGGAAACCCCAGAAAATCCTGGCAGAATTTCATCAATGGTTCGCGAAAGTTTGATTTACTTGCTGAATGCTATCGCCGATGAATTCTTAAGAATTGATCAATAATCGTACCTTAAACTTATTGTGCACTTGAGTTAAAATACACCAACGTCCTCCATAGATTCACATTTCCCACCGGTCACTCGAGATAATAGCATTTTTAAGTACAGGAACATTCATCCTATTAAATTAATCAAATTGTTGACTAGTCTGAGCATTGATAGTAGGATAACCTGATCATATTCCAATGTTGTTTTCAGTTAAGAGAAAACCTCTGCTGAATAATCAGAAAATGATCCCGTATCTGTAGCAAAATCTTTCGCTCGAGACACTTTTAATGATGTTTATTCAAGCCCTTTACATGCTTACCTTTGGTCATGTCGTGGCTGGCTTTCCTGTTTGACACGAGTTCTAGTGGAGCATAATCCAAAGGTACACAGTTTTCCTTCGTAACCTCCTTTTTCATGAGGTCAGCATAGTGGTTAAGAAGTATGACTCCAAGGAGGGACACAGAGAAGATGCCCAAAGATGCATATGCGGCCCAAGGGTGGCGGAATGAATTTTGTTCAGCAGCATGACGCTCTATGGTAGAGAGAGAAAATTTAAATAACAAAAAAGATGCACCATTCTTTTTTTAGTGTGGTGTCGAGCAATCGACGCGTGCGAATGTGAATGTCCATTCTTTGTCTAGCCTGTTGACACAATTACTCATGACTTGGTACTCAGGGGATCAAGATCAAATATTATATACACGGTATCAAGATACTTGTGTCCAAAAATGTGTCCATAGTCAAACAAAAAGCCCATGAAGGCTGCATCGTCGGATTTCCGCCGCCTGTCTTGTTGATTGCTGTCAATTATAACGTAAAAATACCATTTAAATTGTGTTTGCCTTGACTGCTTGCCCTCCAAGACTACTCCATTTCCCCGTCTCGTATTTGATGTGAGCCTTATCATAACCCCTTGCGTGTCTTTCATCCTAGCGGCTCATCCCTTCTCTCTTGTTACAACATTGGTGACTGTATTTATGTGGATCGTATCATTCAATTTCTCTAAACTCTTTAATTTTGAGGAAATGGATGTGGAGTATGTGGGAGGCTTTTAAATGTTTTGTAGGAGGGAGAACACAAGATTATCATCAAAGAGGTGAGCGGAGAGGTCCCAGGTATGGTTAATGAAAAAGGAAAGTTTTGTAACCGATGGGCATGTCCAGGATTCTATTTGATTGAAGCATCAACCAAAAAAATTAACTTTTATGCAATAAACTAACAACGTGATTTTATTATAACATTTATGAAATTGAGGGCGTAAGTTTCATCTTTTGGTTTGAATGTCGACGGTTGGACAATATTAGAGGAGCAGTCACTAGACTCTGATGAGGGGATGGAGTGGGAGGGGGGAAGGTTAGGGGGGGGGGAAGCTAGGAAGTCCGGGAGGGCAGGTAGATTTTAAAATTGAGATATAAGATAGCTCTAAGAAATTTAAAATTGATATACATATACAGAAATATTCATTCATTCACTCAAATCGCTCACATGCGTAAATAATAAATACTTCGTAAAAACAGAGGGTGAAAGAAATAGGATAGGAAACACAAAATGTGTTTACATAATAGTGGTGCGAAGATGCTATGATGGCCGATTCCAAGTGAAAAAAATTCGACTAGGCCGGGAATCGAACCACGGACTTTTCGATGTCGCGTCGAATGTACAGACCATCGTCCTACCTAGTCTACTAACAAATTGGTGGAATCGGCGGGGTTATATATGAAAGAAAACCCCCCAGGAGTAGCCTGTACAGTTCGCCGAGGGATGTTGCAGGGCAGCCACCAGCTAAGAAGGAATGAACAGAAGAGGAAAGGAATTGACTCAAACATATAGACAGTGGTAAAGATTCAGAGCAGGCGTTTCGGGGCACGCAGAGCGCAAGAAGTAGAAATGAGCCATTCCGGCCATACGCATTCATTCATTCAAACCGCTCACAGGCGTAAATAATAAATATTTCGTACAAACAGAAGGTGAAGTCAAACAGAAGTGCCCTTGAATTTGGTCTACGTTCACTTTTGACGAGTCTATTTCACTACTGCTTAAGATGTTCTGATAAAGCCTATTTGATACTATATGCCAAAAAATAATGTACATAATGCTGAATTTACTTACTCAGTCTAGCCGGAGAGTATCTGTGCATGATAGTTTTCGGGGTGACCATCTTTTTGAAGCCAACAGTAGCCGGTGATGTGTTCTTCAGCTTTTCTGCAAACTCCATTTTAAAAATCTGGATCTTGTACGATGGTGTCCTTCTGCCTTTTGACACGATTGTGAGTACTATAATAAATGACATAACGGCTGCCAAGCACAACCCAACTGAGATCCAGCGTAGAAAACTTTCCAGAAAAGGGAATCTTTCGGTGAATACCAGCCACAACACTGCGACAGCTGAAGTAGACCCATGCAAAAGAAAGAGGCTAACGAATAATTGTGGAGACTGGAGAACTGTACAACTTATGACAGTGAGGGAGTAACTATCATTATCGTAGCAATCGTTGTTATAAAAAGTGGTAATACATTTAATGCTCCAGATTTTCGATTGATTTATGTGGGCAATTTTCAACCTTATAACTAAATTTCATAATTTATAGTATAAAACCTATTTATAAATGCCTTCACTCCTAATTTGTACTTCTATAGATTTGATGATTTATTTTCTTTTTCCGCTTGCTACATACGCAAAATATCATTAACGTGTTAAAATTCACCATCAAATTTTTGAAATGATCAAATTGAAATAAGCTGCACAACTCATTACTTCAAAACTCATCAACTTGTTTAGCAAAATCCAAACCTATAGTTTTCAGGACAAGGCGTCGATTTGTCCATTTGGCGAATGAAATATTATTAGTTTATCATATCACATAATAAAGAGTATACTTATGCGTACCACTCGCATTTACTTTCGGATGCTTAGTGGCCACAGTGTAGGTGGAGTGGGGACTTTTCTTGAGGCCGAATACTGCGCATGGCACTTCATCATCATTTTTAGAATTCAGCATCATTGTAGTGTATCCAATGGTGAGGGTCACTGCAATAGCGGCAACACCACTTAGAGCCAGGGAGATCCATGAGGTCCATATGGCCACTGCCGGTCTCTTCTTTCTCAGGAGCATTGTCATGGTCACGGCTACGGACTCTGTGAATTCAGAAAATTATGAATGGCTTTAGTGGGTGGTTCGGATATTGAATAGCCTTAAATGATGTAGAAAGCGTGCTAATTTCTTTCCCCGAATCAAGGGTTAGGTAATGGTTTATTGGATTTCTGTGAAAAGGGGTGGATCTTTTTCATCTTTAATGCCTTTCGTAATGTCTTCTGGGTTACGCTATTAGAGTATATATATCGCCTCAATTGAACTTAATAGGGTATAGTGTAGCAAGTTGGTGACCACAAACACCCTTGAGCCAGCCCTCACCCCCTCCCATACACCCTTGAGGTGGCTTGCAGGGTATTTTGTAAATGTAATCACTTTGAAGGGTACTATCCGAACTCTTCTTCCCTTTGTGATCATGAATGTAAGACGATACGTATTCATGTAAGGTCACGGATGAATGAGTAAGTGGCTTAGAATCCGACGTTTCCCTGCCGTAATTGTGAATCACACTTCTCGCCCCGTCGCCATATTACCCTGCACCCCTCCAGCCCTCCTGAATAATCTTCAATCTCATCCACTACGAAAGCTTGCCATAATCTACAATCAATTCATGTACAGTCTCACGCAGCGCGAACAAGATAATTTGAGTCCCTAAGAACCGCAGCATATTGATTGCAAATTAATGGAATAAGGTGAAAGGATACGTAAGAAAGAACTCAATCACCGATGACTTATTAGACTGACTTACGCTGAATTATGCAATTCACATTAAAAAATATGAACCCAAAAAATACCAATTCGCCCCTGACTATGACGCCGCGATGGGTGGCCGGACGATTAGAAAGTAGTAAGGTGGTGGGGGGGGGGAGTTGAGATGCACTCAGAGTACCGCAGGGGACGCGAGGTTCACGAGAATGGACTTTCTCCGGCTACTGCCGACTGGTCGTGCGCATCGTACAGGGTACCAGCCACGGAGCGCGAGCAAAGTTTACCTCCCATGTGATTCACACTGCTCCGGAAGCGAATAACTCGACCAATGACGTAGTCCCCTTCAAGCAAGAGTACCAGTTCAACCGTCGCAACTTCAGGGCGAACGTGCTGTACGCGTTAAGCACAAACTACCAGTAGAGACATACCGGGTTAGACTTTCCATGATCGCTGACGTTTCATCCAGAGCCATGATAATGGCAGGAAAGTCTCCTGGCAAAACGTCGGCGATCATGGAAAGCCTAACCCTGTGGGTGACCCGAGAAGAACTCATCAGTATCAGTGGAGAGACTGAAGTCTTCAAATATCTTTCACCGCCTTCGGGCGGTCTCGCCAATGCCCGAACGCCTCCGCTTCCTAGGGGTGGGGAGGACGCAGGAAGAGTTGGAAGCTCTGGTAGCAGGGGCGGATCTAGGATTTTCTTGAAGGGGGGGGGGGGGGGCGCAAGGTGCAAGTTCTGAAGACGCGCCGGAATGCCCACCAGCAAAACGGGAACTGTGAATCCTCCCCTGGAAAATTTAGCTAATAAATTCCTTTGCTCAGCTTTTTAATTGACCTTTTTTTCTCTTTGTGGGGAAACTTTATATTTTTATAATTATCATTTATCATAATGATCTTCATAATTTTCTGCATGTTTTTCTGCTCAGTTTTCTACATAAAATTCTGCAGCCATTTCGCGCAATTTTTCTGCATGTAGATTCTACAGAGTTGTCTGCAGCAATATATTCATTCATTACAGTAATCTACCGGTTAGAGGTAGGTTGTGATGGAAGTCAGAGAATATCCAACGAACTCTTACACGTGCCGTAAGAAGTTACGCTCCTTTCTACCTCTAGTATTTCTTTCTTCATCTCAGCATAAGTCCTATCTTTTTTCATCCCGTTCATAAAACCGATTCTCTTCCTTCCCCTTCCCCGCTTACCCAACATCCTACCCTCTATCACGGCCTTCCTTCACCAAACCATCGTCCCTCATTACCCCTTCCAGCCACCTACCCTGTCTTCCCCTAATCTCTTCTATAAGTTTCCTCTCCTCGCCCACCATGTCAAGCACTTCCTTATTTGTCTTCCTTTCCGTCCAACGCACCTTCTCCATCCTCCTCCACACCCACAATTCGAAAGCCTACAGCCTATTTTCGTCTTCCTTTCTTAAGATCCACGTTTCTGCGACATACAACTCCACACTCCATATCAAGCTCTTCGCCAGCCTCTTTTTTACATCCTTACTTAAGGTCCCCGTCATCAGCTCCCTTCTATTATTGAACGCTTCCTTCGTTAGCGCTATTCTTCTCCTAATGTCTTTTCTACTATGTCCTGTTTCTTCTAGCATACTACCCAAGTAAATAAATTGTTCTACTTGCTCCAGTTTGTGATTTCCTACTTTTATCACTAGCTTCGCTTTCTTTGTCCAAGAGGATCTCATTACTTTTGTTTTCGTATTATTTATCTTCATTCCGTATTTCTCACACTGCTTTTCCAGTGCATCTACTAACGTTTGCGATCCTTTCGATGACCGACTGACCAACGCCTGGTCGTCTGCGAATCTAACCGACTTTATCCACTGCCCATCTACTTTCATTCCCACATCTAGCTCATCCCATGCCTCTCTTACCATTTCCTCAGCATAGATGTTAAAAAGTAAAGGGGACAACGGGCACCCTTGCCGCACCCCGCGGCCTATAACTGCCCACCCTGATTCACCGTCACCTACCCCTACCTGAGCCCTCTGCCCCATATATAAGTTTCGGATGAGTCTCCTATCACGCCAATCTATTCCTATTTTCCCCAGTATCTGCATTAGTTTCTCCCAGTTTTCTCTGTCAAACGCCTTTTAGAAATCTACAAAGCAAGCGAAAACATCCTGATTATGCTCTATGTTTCTATCTATAAGTGTCCTCATTACCGCAATCGCGTCTCTGGTTGCCCTCCCATTCCTGAACCCAAATTGGTCATCGCCTAAATAGCAGTTTGCTCTGCTCTCCAACCTTCTATTTAGAATTCTAAGCAAGACTTTCGCCGCGTGCGAAATTAAACTGATTGTTCTATACTCCTCGCATTCTGACGCTTTCTTCTTCTTCGGGATAGGTATTAATACTGTTTTCACGAAATCCTCTGGCCATACTCCTTCTTCGTAGATACTGCGAATAAGTTCGGAAAACGATTTTCTCCCCTACTACCTAGATTCTTTAGTAGCTCCGAAGGTAGGCTATCAGTTCCCACGGCTTTTCTACCCTTCATCTCTCTTAATGCCCTCTCTATTTCACTGTCAGGTAACTCTCGTCCGAGGTTATCTGTTGTTCCTTCATCCTCTAGATCTAGGCTAAAGGGTCTATTTTCGCTGTCATATAGCTCCTCTACGTATTCTCTCCATCTTTCCTGGATATCTTCCTGTTCAATTAATATCTTCCCTGTTTTGTCCTTAACCTTTGGTATCGTTTGACCTCTCTTACCATCCGATAACATTTTCACCTTGGCGTACGAAGCGCCCACTTCCCCCTCCTCCTGCATCTTTTCCATTTCCTCGCATTGTCCCTTCCACTAGTTTTCTTTTGCCCGATTGGTCACTCGCCTGAGTTTATTATTCAATTCCTTGTACTTCCTCTTGCCTACGTCGGTGTTGACGTTTTTCCATATCCTTCTCTCCTCCATTTTCTTAATAATTTCTTCCGTTACCCACTGCTTCCCAACCCTCTTTTTTTCCACCGTTCCTATTGTTTTCTCTGCCGCTCCTGCGATGCTTGTTTTTATAACCTCCTATCTTCTCTCTATGGTTCCCATCCGCTTTGCTTCACCTATGTTCTTTTCGACCCTTTCAATGCATCAAGGTTCCACCTTCTAATCTTCCTACCTTTACAAAGCCTTTTGAATCTAACTTCACACTTTATCATCACTAAGTTATGATCTGAGTCCGCATCCGCCCCTGGATAGCTACGCGAGTTTTTTACACTGTTCCTAAACCTCGGCCCTACCATTATATAATCAATTTGGTATCTCCCAGTATCACACGGCATTTTCCATGTGTACCTATGCCTGGGGTGATGTTTAAACCAAGTGTTTGTCACCACTAATTTATTTCTTCTACAAAATTCAACTGCCTTTTCACCGCGATCATTTCTTCTTCCTAGCCCAAACCCTCCCACTTCTAATCCGTCCCTCCCTTCCCCCACCACTGCATTCCAGTCACCCATCTCTCAGGGTTTTATTTCCCGGCACTTCTCTAATTATTTCTTCTACTTGCTCGTACACCTCTTCCACCTCTTCCTCCCTTTGGTTGCTCGTAGGCATGTATACCTGGACCAGTACGAAATTCGTCGGGCGTGCTTTTATTTCTACCACTAGTATCCTGTCGCTCACTTGTTCAATGTTTACCACTCTCAGTCCCAATTTTGTGTTCAGTACCATGCCTACCCCACGTTGACTCTCATTTCCCCCACTATAGATTACCCTTTAGCTATCACTCCAATAGTCCCCGCTATACTTCCATCTCACCTCGCACAATCCCAGAGCATCTATTTTCCTTTTTTCATTTCCTGCTTAATATTTTCAATCTTCCCGGCCCTCATCATGGTCCTTACGTTCCAAGTTCCTATTTTTACCACTGTTTTCCTCCTCCTCTTCCTCTTTTTCTTCTTCTCCCTCCTATCCCTTGTAACCGCCGATGATGATGCTGCTGTGCAAGGATTTCGTGTGATGACGACCGAGGAGGCCTTGCCTCCCACGCTGCCGGGCACGACACCCGCCCTAGTGGGCGGCGTCCCGTAGTTGCCAGGAATCAATTCTCTGTGAATGACTTTCATATTCTGGGAAGTGATAGTTGAGAGGTATTTCCACGCCACTCAACGGTATTTTTAACGTGACACCATCACGGAACTACCTTTCGTCTGGCTCTTACCCTTCGACCTATCTGGCATGGGTGGCCCTACGAGGAGCAATAGTACTTGCTCCTGCCAGTCCAGCTCTAGGGGTCATTGGAACGCACAAGCCCTTCCACCACGTCAAGGTCGTAGTTCAAGGAAGAGCAGCAATATATGCAGACATTATATATTTTCTGCATTGTGCTATTGTTTGGTATTAAAAAAAAAAGGTTTTGGAACAATTCGGAGAAAAAAATGCTGAAAATATCATTTGAAAGTTTTATTTCTATACAAGATCTCTAAATTTTTTCGCTGGTACGAGTATGGATTTTGTCGCCCGATCGAAGCGAAGTGAATCGAGGGTGACAATTACAAGAGGCGATAAAGATCTTGCACACGTGTATCTAACCCCATTTTCATTACTTGCGTTTTACGCACGGAGTGATGAAAAGATTTTTTTTCCTAACACCCTGATATTTATTCTTTGTTGTGACTTTAGTTCTAATATTTTGTTTGGTATAAGAATTTTGGTTTAGGATTAGACTTAGGGTTTGTTATACGCATTTATATTAGGTCTAATCGAAGCATAAAGGGTAATGAATTAAGTAACAAATGGCTTTTTAAAATGAAGCTAGTTACTTTATTTTTATTATTAAAAATGCGAAGCAAAGCGATTGCAGTGACAACTAAGTACAGATCGATTCCTCCAAACTAGAATAATATTGTTAATAGTGTTATGAGCTTATCTTCTTAATGTAAAAAATTGAAACTTTTAATGACTAAGTGAACGTAAATTATCACAAGTAAAACGTAGCTTTTACAAGAGAAATTCTAGACTTCTGTTTGTGATTTTTCAAATCGATTAATTAGATTATCAATCAACTTTAGCTTTAACTATTTTTAGCTTTGGACTGCTTATTGACATCTTATGTCTAGTAGTCCGGAACACCTTGTTCCTATAAAGCCACCAAAAATCCAAAGGGGAGAAGGTCGCCTTGGTAGCTTAACTGGTTAAAGCACTGCGCGAAATCGAGGGATCCGGGTTCGTATCCTGGTCAATGCGAATGATTTTTCCTCTGTGGAATATCGCACTAGATTATCAATGTTTACTTCGATGTCACGATGAATATGGAGGAGAGCAAGACCCATCAATATATCTTCAGTTATCCTTGATCTTATCCTCGTTTTAATTCTCCGCGATGCAGAAAAACTACGTTCCGCTGCAACTACTGAAATTTGGAGTGTTGAGAGCAGCTTTAATAATGAGTCCATGATCGAATAGAATATTTTCATCACAATTATTGTATGCAACTATACTTTGGTTCAGTTTCTTGGATTCTTCGTTAGAACTTCTTAAAGAATAGTATTTCAATTAAAAGTTTTGTTTTTAACGTCACTGATTCAATTTTCATTAGAGCAGAGTATTATTCACAGGTAGGTTCCAGCGACCTTTATAATATCAAATAGTGAGGTATTTTATCTAGGTTGGTCGGAACTAACACGTATAAGGAAAAACGCTTAATTGATTCATCCTTGAACCTTGCTTCCAAATCAGCAACAATATGGCCAATAATGGTCAAGTATATTGGCCAATTCCAGTAACTTGAAGGGTCGTCAGGAGTTGAGCTATAATTTGGACAGTGAATTTGTTTCCCTACTATACGAGGTAGACGTACATCAACATTCATTTGGTCGATAGTCATTTTTGCAGCCTCGAAAATCAAGGGAAACATCTCATCACCATAGGTTCTTTTTCCTTTAAGACAGCGGTTCTCAATCTATGGGTCGCGACCCCACTCGGGGTCGAGCGACCCTTTCACAGGGGTCGCCTATGAAAATAATTTTACGACGAAATGGATATGTGGACGAAAATAATTTTATGGTTTGGAATCACTACAACATGAGCAACTGTATTCAAGGGTCGCGGCATTAGGAAGGTTGAGAACCTGCTTGAGCTTCAAGAGCTTCTACTGCCTGGTTAACTCTCTCGTAGGCGTGGTTGATATCTATGTTTTTAACTTGTAGATACTTACTTAGGATAACAGTACTACTTAACACATCAGATAAACAGTGAATGGCGACAATAAATTCACAGTTGGTTGCAGCATTGTAGAAACAATTTGCCATGCTAGCCGTGGACCTATCGATCCAAGAGATCAAATTGAGGGCCTCAGCTATTTTGGCTAGATCTGTTTTAAATTCAAATATGATCTCATTCCTTTCAATTCAACGAGTTTCACAGCAAATTCTGACTTGATGCACCAACACACTTTTAAGAACATGATTACGCTTAGCTGACCTACTTAAAATGCTGACACTTCTTTCATTGTACCAAAAGTATTTATCACATTTTGTATTTTGCTACTTTTTGATAAAGATAAATTTAATGAGTGATTTTCGCATACACAAAGAGTACTAGTTAAAGCTCTTTTCTTTATTTTCCTAGCAGAACCACGCACTTCAGAGATATTGACGCTGTAGCTGTCACATCCTATCCCAACACAGTTTTCTATATCTAATCCTACGCCCTCAATAGCCTTTATAACAGTCTGGTATAGAACCTATCCAGTGTTAGTTGGTTCTCAAATTGGGTTGCTAGAATTATAATTTTCTTTATGAAGGTCAATAAACCCAATGAAATCTTCTCTTACCGTTGAATTTGTATCAGAGATTACTTTGTAGACATATCGCAGCGAAATACTCAACTGACAATGAGAAGTATTTGAAAAATCTGTAGTCTCGTCATATAGAATCGAGTAGTAGGTACTTAGCTATTCTTATCCATCTTGTCAATTCTTCAACAATATCATCGCCGCTGTATTTTATCAATTCATTGATAGTTGTCTCACTAATATATATATAGCATTAGCCTTAGAAGAAGTCAGATGGTCCTTAAGCTGGGTATCACCACTGTCGACTCTGAATCTCAATAACGCACGGAAGGTCCTGACACTTCGTACTGGATCCTCACCGATATCAACTATATTTCCGTCATCTTTGTGCCATCTAAACGATTTTTTGGCGACCCAGCAACAGTGTTGTTTTCGTGATTGGGACAAGATGAGCTCTGCTTTCTAGTACTTGCCTTTTTTTATTTCATCTAATATATTTCTTTTTGCCAGGGTTTTTTAAAAAGAGCACATTTGATACCATTTAACACTGTTTAGTCTGCAATAAGCCTTTTTTTCCAACCTGGGTTTCAAGTATCATTCCCCGCGCAGCAGTGAACCTCCGTTAACTCCGATCTGTAAAGTGGTCCCATGATAATAGAAACTCAGTTTTGAAAAAGTAGTGAGGGCTGTACGAAGAGTTAATATTTAGCCTCTTACTCATTGGAGTGAGGCGGAGACAACCGAGACAACCCTTGGGAGGTTTACCGCTGTACACTCCGCTGTCCGGTCTTCCCCGTCGTTGCCTGCAGCATGTGCTTTAATATTGTACTAAAACTGTTTCACGTGTTGCCTGCAACACTTTGAAATGTTTGCGTGTTACACGAGGCCATCTCCTCCACTCTTTCGCTTGCCCTTCCCTTCGACTCATCCTACAGCCTCACAAGTTTGCGCCGGTAGAGTTCGCGGTAGTGGCAGCAGCATTGACTATCGCCCAAAAATCGTAATATAGTGTGTATTGTGCTAGATATATAGAATTCGCTGTCCTCTGCACGCAAAAGTGTTAAGTATTATTTGTCTGCTGTTTTAATGGTACGTTGCACTCAAATATTAGAGTTTTAAACTACTGATGGATTCCATCGCATTTTGACATCAATGCAACAGCTGGATTAAAGAAATGCATGGCATTAGCCTTGTATGTTATCTTTCACAAAAAATTTAATAACTGATCTTGAGGGGGGGAAGCGCGCCCCCTGGCTGGATCCGCCCCTGTCTGGTAGACGTTACCAAATTGCGCTGAGAGAGGGAAGGAGCAGGAGTGGGAGAGTTAAAGGCAGCCCCCTGACACTCCCTATGCTACCCCATGGGATCTCATGTCCTCTTATTGAAGTCGTTTCCTCAAGCCGCCGCTTGATTTTCGGGGAGGCGCCACGGGTTCGAGAGGGCAACAAGGTCGGTAAAGGACTATACGGACCTTGGAGGGCAAGAGTCAGTGGGTATTCCCTATTACTGAAGGCAGTTTGCGTGTGTCGTGTGAGAAGAAAATGAAATTGTTGTAGATAACGCTGATGTTGCAGTCATTTATTTCCGTACATTAGTTTAGTGATGACCTGTGTGTATTTTTTCTTCAATGTGTGTCGAAAGTTTTTGATACTTGCGAACTAAGTGAGAATGCCGTGGACGTCTGTGGTACAACGTTCCAATATGAGCTATTAGTCCATGAAACAGAGAAAAAATGGTGTTTTCAGGGATGTAATTGAGGAATGGATGGGACCTGTTTTACGTTGAAGGGGGGACGAAAGAAGATCTCCCAATTTGTTTGCAACTCGAGATTCGGTGTCTTTTCGGAGCTGAGTGCGTCCAAAAGTTGGTGAAAACAACTTTTTTTTTAATTCTTCAAGCCAATATAAGATTTTTAGAAAATTAAAAGCATAATATACTTGTAGGTAATTCAAAGATCATTAAATTGAACCGTGGTAAGTTCGATTGGATTATTTTTTATTGCCTAATTAACAAAAACCGTCCAAAACGGCCAATTTTTAAAATGAAGTAGAAATCACAAAAGCACTTTTTAAATGCTTTGATCATTTTAAAAGGAAACTTTTCCAATTCCAAATTTACCGAGAGTTTATTAAGGTCAATCGGTTAATTTGTTGCTGAGATATGTTAATTTGTTTAACCCAAGACGCTTAATGTTGAAAGCCCTAACTTTTTCGTTTATCAACTTTTCGGGTCCATTCAAAATGGATTATCTTCTCGAATGTTTATGTTTTCAATTGTTGATAAAAATCAATGAAAAAATAAAATATTAACTCCATATTTATTGCTTTAAAAATGGGTCTACTTTTTTATAAACAATTAGAGCCACAGCATTTCTCGTACATTGTACGGGTTTCTCACTGCGTGCGTAAATAACTTTCTTAATACATAACTAGCAGACCTGCTGCCTGCTTTGCAGGCAGTCTATTGGTTAACCTACCTCAAGAGATCGATTTATAGCTCATACTTCACTTTAATCACTTGCGATGAATGAAAATGTCCACCGTTTCACGCTTAAGTCCATACATTTTGTGAACCTTCTCCTCACTTCGAAAGGAGTAATTGTTCAAACCACTCAGTACTTATAATATAACAACACATATTCAAGTAAGCAAAATAAGTATTCAACATACTTACGAATCAATAGATAATGCCTTAATAGATGAAACTAATTCCGCTTTCTGTAACTTCTTTCACGTCGTCAATTATTTAATGCACATTTAGCAAAACACGTAAACAAACATACATAGCAACGTGTACGAATTTGCATAGCAACTCTTTTCCCATGTTAAAAGATAGTGAAAACACTTTTTAACACTTAAATTTTCACATTTTCCGATTCGTTGACAAAGATTCAAATACGTCTGTTCCATATGCCCATATTTCTTCATTAAAACGACACCACTCCCGCATCGATCAGATTAGTATCTTCGGAGTTTACCTCAAATTGATGCACCGAGGTCGAGCGTTAAAACATCCTGGGAGGTTTGCAACCCGCATACAAATTTAGTTTTTATATCTTTTGGGCGGGAAGGAGGTACAAAGGAAATCTAAAACTACTGATATGTTGTGCGCGGACACGTTCCGCATTGAACGCACTTTTCTCCACCTCCAGAGCTCTCAACCACCGCGGGAAAACACGATAAAGCCGACTGGACTGACTGACGGACACCGCTACAAATCTAATTATACTAAATAAATCGAAAACTGGCTTCAAAGCAAAGATTTCAAAAAGTACCCTCCGACCCATAATGCCCGAGTTAGGATTTGTTTTTAAAAATTCGCAGCCGCTTTGTTAATAAAAATTAAGAAACGAGTCCAACGGCATTACACAGTCAAAGGCATATTTTTAAAAGTAATAATTTGTTTTTACAAAAGCTTTCTTGTTCCTTAAAATAGCGTATAAAGTGGATCGTACTCAGAGTGACCGTAGCGGGGATAGCCGACGAGACGTGCGCGCGCGAGACAAAAACTGAAAACGCAACTTAAAATCGGCGGCATGCGGAAAAATTCGACACAACCCCATGAAAACTCAACCATTTTGAACGTTTTTTTTAACTGGTATAGCTTGAAAAATTATTAACAACCAGATTATTGTTTTTTATAATAATGCGTATTTATACGGTTCTATACACATTTCTAAATTTTCCAGTTTTGCAGAAACAAATTAAGTACTAGCTATACAAAATTTCTAATATTTACTGCGTGCATCGATTTGTTTCATATTTGATGGTTGTTGGCAATGGTTGATATTTTTCATGCAAAGCGAATATTTGGCATGCAAGACTGTTGTCTCTAAAGATTACAACTGTAAAACCAGGAATGTGTACTTATACTGCCAATGGTTTGCCTGCGCTGATATAATTTTGACTATTTTAAGGGGGATCTTTTCACAGCATGATTGATGAGTGTACACTGAGGGTATTGGTGGTAAATAGGACCATGAACTGAACATGATCATAGGTAATGTAAGAAAGAGGGAAATTCAAGTCGAATAAACGATTAGATACCTACTCCTGGAAGTGGGTATATCTGTGAGAAAAAACATTTACCGTTCCCTTGGATGTTCAAAAATTCAGCATTAGCTGGAGTGGCGTTCTATGCCTTTATTTAAAATAAGTAGATCATAATAATAGAAAATGTTCTTTTCGTGCATTTATGTACTTGTATTGCCCTATATGACCGTAGTAATTGCAATAACTTAAAAGTTACATAGAGATGATTTCCAAGACAGCATTGCTAGGTGAATATATTTAACAGTAGCATGACGCTGTTTGGTAATTGAAATTAATAATTTACAATCGGTGACAATTTGATTAGCAGTTCAAGGTATAAGGGTTGTTGATTTTTGTTTTTTGCAGCCATGTATTTTGTATGGTTATTCTTATATTTTAACTGCGGCTCTATGTTGTTTGGATCTCCACAAGCGGGAACCTCGGACATCCGTAAAAGGGTATTTGGATATTATGGAGGTTATTTACTGAGAACCTAGATATTGTGTCGATATCAACTGCTATCTTTGTATTGAAAGACTGTCTGTATCCAATGTGCTATACATCTTAATCTCTGACAAATGTGCGCTAACGCCATCAACATTGGGATTATGATAATCCTTCTAGGAAGGGATGATTTCATGCCAGCAAATCCTACAGGGACCATGAGGATATTGTCTTTGATATTTTTCTCTTACTATGATTGCCAAATATGTGTATCAAATGAAACGTGAAACTTACTCCTAAGTGTATATTTAGCTCACATTCATCAGTTTTCCGACATTTAGCTGTCTATTCGTACGTTAATAGATATCAAACATTGACTTCCCTGTTTAAACTTTAGAACCAGAGAACATAGGAAGATCCAACACGGCGCGTCAAAAAAATTGTGTTGGTTATGTTTTCGTCAGAGCTTTTCCATAAACAAATGCCCGCCTTTCGTCTGCTTCTATAAAGGTAACTAATTTTAATCCAGCGCGTGTTACTTCCTCCTAGGGACTGACATGGCGTTAATATTGCAGGTATTATGTCATTACATTCATTACTAACCGATCAATTACGCGTTTCTACTAATTCGTGGTTAGTTTTAAAATAAAGTGTACTGCAATTGGTGCACGATCACCGTTTAGTTACGCCCCTGTGTCCTTCACAGTTCTAGTCGAGCCGGGGGATCTTGCCCTCTGGGATAGGTGGCGCCTCTATCGGTCTCCGCAGGAAACGACTTCATTAAGAGAACATGCCGTGGCGGTAAGTGTCCAGACCATCTCTATTCTACGACCGTGGTTAAAGGCTCGTGGCTTTCGACGGGTCGAGCCAAGGGTTGCGGTATCATTTGGTAACACCGCACACAGGAGCACGAAGTGAACGCTACTGACTATTGAGGACGACTGAAATTTCACATTGGCCCTTTGCAAGTCACGTGCCTTCCATGCCGGCGTGACGCCAGAAAGACATTTAAAATGAAGTCTACTAAATAACGTAAGATGGGTTTACATGAACGCGGTACGGTTGCGGAGGAAGGTGGAATGCGGAAAGGAATCTAACCAATCACGGAGCACCGGAACGCAAAGGGGCGTTGCTTCATCACACGCAGAAAATGTGTGAATATGCGTTTTTCTCTGCGGCATCTGGACTCTGAATACACAAGCTATAGTCAAGTACCGTCAGGATACCGTGTAATTCTCAATAACAGTGGAATGAGAACATGAGCCATGTGCTCTACAATTAGTTTTGAAAAAATTCTTTATTTGCATATATTTACACTCAAATACCCCGAAAATAACCCCTAAACCATTTTATATCGAATAGTTCTTTGGTAAATAACGCGGAAACAGCACACCACCGTACCTTATGTAGTAAAACTGGTAAAACATTCTCCCGAGTAGGAGAATCCCGGGAATCCAGGAATAAACCCGGGATTCCAGGCATAGCTGGCAAAGGCTTAGGACGTTTTGATACCTTTGAGGAAGAAAATGATAGCATAGGCATCTATTGCGTCATCAAAGAGGCGAAGGTTGGAAGTTTTAGTGACTCAAATTAATTCGAAATTGATCCAGCCCTTCGTTGTAAAAAGTTGTATCTTACCTTGTCAATGTTCGGAGAACAACGGTATTGAGCGGCTCATACATATTTCCTCATGTTAGTTTTGGATTGGTTATTTCGATATTAGTGCAATAAATTGAAGTTTTTATACATAGTTTGGTGAACCACGACTGAAGTAGAAAAGTTTTCTATGGGCTGTAGGGTTTACAAAAACGCTGAAATGACGCCCACGAGCGCTATTTTGATGGGCTCCTAAACTACCGAATGCTGGAATTGAACGGGTTAAATGCCACATGAATCAGGTGGTCAAGCCTTTCTACATTTTCAGTTTTCGCTCGGTTTGGCTAAAACGGGGCTCTTTGTGCGAGACCTTGATTGGCGCAAAATACGACATATTGCAGAAATTCGGCTTAGTACTTCGCCATCCCTCTTTTCAAAACCCTTCACAGATTGCTTCAAGAATTCCATCCTTGGACTTCCTCGATAATTCTTTCCTTTGGTTGCTCCCTCCTTAATTGAATGTGGAAATGAGGAATCAGGAAGGAAATTAACGATTTGCTGAAAAGATAACCAAGCGGTAAGCTGTAGCAAACGTATCTTCGATCTATGACTGCTGATTATGTTGATGATTGGAGCCGTACTCCCTCTCGGCTTCGGAATGTCTGAAGTTATTTAGCGACCCAAGCCAGTTTTCGGTTTTGGTGTATATATTTTTATTATTACGATGTTTGTCCCAATTTGAAAGTGCACCCTGCTCTTCTCTTCATAAATACGAGAAATAAATTCGAGCGTGTGACTTGCCTGCTTTTTCTATTCTAAAAAATGTAATGCTGTTATATTTATTGTCATGGAAATTAATATTATCTTCTCATTAGAGTTTTTTCTTGTCGTTTCCAAGCTACTCGAGACCGATAGTAAATTGAAAACGGTGAATTAAAGAAAAACTTAACTATCCATTCAAACCTCTCTTCCCTCTCTCCTGTTTTACGCATGAAAACGGGAAAACCTTTTCCACCAAAATTATTTGCCTAGTGGTGACGAATATTCACTTTTCATTTCCCATAAGATAAAGCCTAGAAGTTTCATAAACATAATTTTATGTACATAGGTAAACTGCAAAGCCCACGTTCAACAAACCTTTCACCCTGGTCAGCCAGGCTAACTTACTTGTTTCTTATGTTTTCAAAGTTTTCTTCCTTATGATCTAGTTTCCCTTCGCCATTTTGGTTCATAATATTAGGCGCAGTTATGAAAAATATTAGTCATCTTGTATCTGCCGGAAGTATGAAACGGCATTGTTAGAGGGTGCACGTCACTTCTTTAATCATGTTTATGAATATGTCGTCGCATCGGTGTTCAGTAGTTTGTTTGGTTTTAGCTGAATTTTAATCACGTGAGGGTGAATTATGGCGCACTAATCTCTCGAGGATTCTGTGTCTGTCTGAGAAATTCTTTTGTGTTCATTCGCAACATTTTTTCTCGCGTGGTTCGAAACCAATAACATCCTTGTTTTTTTAGTCCGCACATTCAAGGTCGGCCTTCATCTATTTCATGGGCATGTGGAGGCCGAGCATTTCGCTCAGGCGTATGCATCGCGCTGACATTTAATGACCCAGATAGCACGTAAGTTTGCAGCAAGTTTGATCTAGATTTGATTTTCACTTGCTAGACTTTCCTTGCTTTGAAAGTTTGCAGAAAGTTGGTAGCAAGACACCATGCAAGTCTGATGCAAGTTCGCACTAGACTTGATTTTCACTTGCCAGTGGCTTGCTGCAAGTTTGCTTAAAGTGAGTATTGTTAACAACTGTACGTAATATTTTATCTAATTAAGTGCATATTGTATATATTCACGAATAATCACGAACATGAATATAATTACTATATTCATGATCACGAACAACTGCGATCTTTTACGCTTTACTGTTGGTATTTGTATTGGCCTGTGCTTATGCTTGGCTTCGGCGCCAAAGTAGTGCCGAAGCGGCCATTATAGCGATTGCAGAATAGTTTGTTTTGGTTGTTAATTGGAATTATATTTGAAGAAGTATCGCAGTGTGATATATTTTGTGGACAATAAATCATTTGAAACATACTTGGACTTCAAATGTGAATAGTGGTCTAGAATGCTGTGCAAAGCTACATTGGAAGATAGTTACGATCGAACGTCTTGTTATGGATTTTAACTGTGACAATTTAAAGAAAATTATCCCAGTGAAGCATTTAATTTCAAGTTTTAAATAATGTAGTCATCACTAAGTTTCACTGTGCAATTAACAACTGTGTAATTTTTGGTCTTAATATTTAAAGGAAGTTTTTTCGTGTGTTTTGTTTGCGTGTACATTGTGACATGCCAGTGATTACAAGCGCTATTTATGTGCTGCGCTGGATTGTGTGTGTCTGGTAGTGATATTTTTACGTTAATTATTCGGAATTAATCTCTTAAAATAATGTTTATTGACAGGAATGGCATTAAAAGTGGGAAAAATGCGTAGTAAGTGTAGGGGAAGACATAACAACAATCAGTTCATTGTTTCTACCAAGGAGTCTATTTCTACCATTGACAGGATTAAAATGTGGAATCTATTTGAATTGAAGTGAAGTTGGTGGCAACAAGTTAATGAGCGTGAAGTTGGGGGCTAGTGAATTGCTCTTGTCTTGAAATTGTGGTTGTTTACGTCCCAGTGAAGGGATAAACAGTGTAGTGCTTTATTATTCTTCATTCAGTGAATGTTGCCACCCCAAGTGTCATCTTTTTATTTCATTGCATTGTTGTGTCCAATGTGATTTTGTTGAAATAATTGACCCGTATGCGTTTAAGGCAGGTAATGACTAATTAGCAATATGCAATTGGATTTTTCCTTGGCAGTGATTATTGTGTTATTTTAGAGTATCGTAAATTGTGAGTGTGGAGTCCAAGTGAAAGGATGATGATTTTTTTTCTACTTATGCAATATGAGTTGTTTCATTAGGCTTCATTTAATAAATTTTACCATCTCAAAAGTTATCTTTTCATTTATTCGACTTGATGTCATTACCAAGTATTGTTCCTTTATTTGAGTGCCGCTGTACATGTGTTTCTGGAGATATAGTGGAAATGATTAATAGCTGCCATATATATCTCATGGTATGTAATCATATTATACTCGTATATTATAGATAATTATATTACATATATTTGATATTATTTGTACTGACCGATTAACTGACCAGATGTGCCTTATGCACTTTTCCAATACATTATACTGTGGACTATCGGACAAATTAATATATTATTATTGGAATAAATATATATAATTTTTAGTCCCAAATGCCGATAGATATAAAATAAGAATACATTAGAGTGTGCTATATAATGTAGAACTGCAGCAGACTTGCAGTGCACACTTGCAGTAGACTTACTGTGCACACTTGCAGCAGACTTACTGTGCACACTTGCAGCAGACTTGCTCTGCAAACTTGCTGCAAGTGCACAAAGTGGAGACTAGCAAGTTTGATGCAGACTTGCTGCAAGTTTGCAGAGACTTGCAGACTTGCTTTGTAAGTTTGCTGCAAGTTTGCGAGACTTGCTTTGCAAACTTGCTGCAAGTTTGCAGCAAGTTCACCGTGCTATCTGGGCGAATAGCCGTGGATGCTAGAACCATCTTCGATATTTACTTCCAGTTAGTATCCAACTGCCGGCAAAATATTCTATTTAGCATGAATGGAGTCATTTTCAAGAACATCAATATGACTTCGAGTGGTAATACGATTAGTGAAAGCAGAAAATTGAAAGAACTGTCCGTTAATTTCTTAAATTTTTTGTACATGAAAGAAACCACTGATTTCATCCAATAATGGGCATTATTCTTTCCCAGTGACTATGTGTACCCGATAACACCTTACGATGCCGAAAGATGTGTGAGAGCAGTCGTTTCTTAAATTTTAAAAATCTACTGTTTACTTTACTACTTTAATGAATCTACGTTTCTTTGGCTTGTATTATGAGGTTTCGTAACACCGATCCTAAAAATATGGCATTCCAAAAAATACAAATAAAATATTTATAAAAAGTATTTCTTAAGCGGTTTTTTGAAACAGATATCCATTATACTTTCATTCACCACGTTCTGTTCTCTTTAGGATTAACCGTTGTAATAAGCTAAACTATTGATGAATTTTAAGGATACCGGGACTGGCCACGGTATTACCTTTACGGAATCGACCGCAAGTGCACACAATTCCACAAAGGAAAAATCATTCTCGTTGACCGGGACTCGGGATCCCTCGATATGGAGCTGAGTGTTTATATTTCCGGCAATCCTGAACAACATTCTCTTTTAAGGCCACTATAAAATCCACGCCTCGGAAGCTCAACTGTAAAATTGAGGCACGATATCGAGGGATCCGGGTTCAAGTCCTCTTCAAGGCGAATGATTTTTCCTTTATGGAATAACGCACTAAATTATTGACGCTAGGGGTCTAATGAAAATACGTGTATTTCGCTATTTTTTCCGTCTACCATATCCTTATCCACTTTTTTCATGTTAATTCATTTCTTTGCAGATGCCCCTTTTCATTGCCGTTAATTCTTTGTTTTTCTATCCCTTGGGTCTATAATATGGCCTGTCTTGAGCGTCTCTTAGACTTCATTTACCCATAATATCTTGGGTCCACCCCTTCCTATCGAATCACATTCGCTTCATTTCCTTCAGTCAGGGATGTTGGGAAAGTCTGTCTTTATCTACTTATTCTCCCGAAATAACCAAATTAGCGAACCACCCTTTTTTGTTGTTCACTCTATATAGGATCATATCAATACACGTGCTTTCATGATCTCATTTTTTTATTTTACCTCTAATTCTTATTACTAATTCCTCTCATTAATAACATACTAATGGCACTTGGACGACGACCTCATTTGTATTCTTATCCCGACGTACGCAAATATCCTATTTCACCCAGTATGTCGGTTTAAATATTCATTTTTCACCCACTTCTCATGCTTCCCTCAACCGTTCTTCCAGAATTCGTACGTCCCTTATCATTTATCTGCCATATCATCTTTCACCAGCGGTGGGTTTAAATACCCAAAATTATCTTGTATTCCGGTCGTTCACCCTGTTACTCTCGTTATACAATCATTTCTTCCATTTTCGTGATTATATGTGTACCTTTGCACTTTGATAAGGGGATTTATTTACCCTTAAAAACCCTTCTTTTTTATGCTTCATTGAATCCCCTGAGGATTTCGGGTTAATCATTTAGGTTGTCAGCCGCATACCGAGCCATATAACTACTCGTAAAAGATCCTTTCAATGTCGTATTCCTAACCATTACATTTGTCCATTGTATCCCAAAGTCCTAACACACTCTTGATGTCAATACTTGAATATATTTTTTACTTCGTTCTTGAAAAATAAATCGCTCCCTCAACAAGTACATCAATCCTGTGTCAATGTATCCTCCGAATCAGTTTTTCCACCGTAGATTTCAAGTGTAAATAAACAGCTTTCAATGGAGGAGGTAACTTACTCCCGCGCATCTCCAATACTTCAGTAGCAATTTCATGTTTTTTTAATTCTTACAACTTAATTTCCCATTTAAACTACTCACCTACTATGAGTTCGCATCTCCTTCCGTGTAACCATCCTGTCTTTCATTTGTTATTTTAAATTTATAGCTTATCAGTAAAGACCTATATTAAACCTCGCCTTCGCCATCTTATCTAGCTACAATGAAATCTTTAAATTTTAACTGCGAGTTACATTTAGCATTTGTAGTTAAACGTTAGAAACCTCTCTCCGTGGGAAATTAATTTGGAGAAGGAAAAATTACAGTGAATGTTAGAGTATATCTTGTATTGTTTATTTTATTGCGGAGTAATACGTTTTTTTCCATTAGATTCTCTATATAATAATGAGAATTGGCTGCTAAACCAAATCATGACATTATTTTGTATGAGAACGGATGCATGAAAAAGTAATTTGTCGGGTAAAAATCATGTCTCTTACATTTGCGATTATTTATGCACGAACGAACGTGATGAATTAAAAGGCTGGTAGATATTTTCCGACCGTTACTGTTAAAAAAAATCGGATGCATGTATCTGCTGCTGGATTGCGGTGCACAACATTTGAATTACACAATCATCCGTCAATGACATTCTAAGAATTGCCCATTATTTTAGCGGAAGACGGATAACCCGTAGTAACCTCGTTCTAGGATTTGTGTGTGTACGATTTGCTTGAGTTATAGTTACTGAACGTGTTGATTAGTTCTAAGATGTCTTTCTGCTGAATCATCGGGTTCGTCGGTTTCTATGCTTTTTATTTGCTAACATCTGAACAATCTATCGTTGAACACGTTTCAAACAGATAATGCAGTTTCCGTTTGTTTTGCGAACAAGTTGGTAATTTATGCTTGGGAACGTGCTAATGTATCTCACTCACTCACTTATTGGTCACCCTGAAGGTTGCTGTTTTTGGTGAAATGAAATACACTTCCTTATCTCTGATAGTACCTAAGGAAGTGGCATCGAAAACATTGTGAGTACTAAATGCGACCGACGTTTAGCAAAGGTGACGGAAATTCTATCTCTTTCGTGCATTACGGATTCGGTAGTCAATTCCATTTAACAATTACTATAAAGTACACTTGGGGAAAACGTTGCAGTTACATTCCTATTTAGCCATGTTATTGATGCATTTTAAGCACATATTAGCATCCCATCACGAGAGCTCTGATCCGGTCTGGTCTGCTTCTGAGATTTTTCAGTGAAATTCCGATCCCTGTTCGATGCCATGTGGAGAACATATCAAGTACAGACTTTGTCCTCGGATGGGACGTTAAACTATATATCCCATTGCCGCCGTTCATTAGGAATTGGCTGATGCCGACGCGGAATTCTCTCCACCTATCTTACACTCGCTATGAAAGTCAACCCTTATCACCACCCTCCTTTTTCCTGAATGGTGCTTAGGACCTGTTGCCGGGCGCCCACCCAAATAGCTATTACTCCTTTAATCGATTCAGGGTATCCGTTTTTAACATTAATATCCAGAAGAAAAATATTATTATTACTTCACATCCTGTGGTATAATGAATGAAATCATATACGAGAAAGTTGTTAAGATACAACTTTGCGTGAAGTCCCTATCCGAGTATATGGACCATCTTCCGAACCAATTTTTAAAAATAATTTTTTGTGCCCAAATAGCTGCAATTCACGATTGCCCGCATATATTTCTACTGTCATCGGTGACCAAGGCGATTCAAAAACGAGACCAGGCGTAATAAAAACGCACCATCGGACTCTAAATAATTGCGCGTTTATCAAACATAAATCCGGGAGGACTTTAATGTAATTTTAAATCAGAATGGAAACACCATATAATGAGCACATTAAGGGTCAAGGTGACGCATGAAGTTTTCATGTTTTGACTATCGCAGTATGCTGGTAAGATAATGACCAGGAAGGAAACATTTTTTTCTGCTCCTCTTCCGCTTTCCCTAAAGTTGGTGAGACTTTCTAAGCCACAAGAAAACCATTGATGCAGGAAGCTTCACTCGACGGAGCGCATCCATAGACCGAGAGAGAATTATCGAGAAAACCCAGAGCGCAAAAAATGCCGGATATTCAGTGGAGAATTGCTTTTGGGTATGGTTTTGGTGAATATTCTACCCGCGACAATCTTTCTTCGTGTTACTACATCAGCTATGTGCAATCATTGGAAGAGACGAAATAATCTTATACGTATGCGAAGGAGGTGATAAAATGGGAATAGTCGAAAATAGTGAGACTACTTCGTAAAATAGACACAACGATTATCAGCCGAAAGGACATATAAAAGTTAGTATTTTTTGTTTAATGACTGCCTGTTTCGTCAAAAAAATCTCTGTCGATTAGTTTAGGTAATATGTTTGGAGTCTTTAAATTGACCAATCGAAACTTTCTTTTGTTTTAACAGGCGAACAGTCTGAAATCTAATTGTTGATATTTTCTCCAGTAATATATATGCTTAGCGATAGGGTTATTGAGGGTCACCGATGTCTTAGGTCAGATCAACAAAATTGCGTTGCATGAGAGGACAGCATTCCACGCCGCTGACGGATTCCCCCTCCGAATCTCTTCTGATTAATATGACAATAGCAGTGGTACAGGAGTCATTTCTTTGTTGGACCATAATGATTTGCAACTGAGGCTATGAACAAAAATTAAGGAATATTTATCGTAGGACGAGACTTCATACGTCATATCCGACAAAGGACGCACAGAATCGGCCTAAGGAACTTCCCAGGGAATTCTCTTCCGGACAAGAAAAACGTCCTACATTTGTTACAAGTGTTAGCACAAGTGTTACACAAGTGTTAGCGTGATTGGGGGCTGCTCATTTCCACTGCCGGAAAGGAGTAAACGGAAGTCTTAATTGTTGCTCATATTGAAATTATGGTTCTAAGCTCTGGATTTTTTTTTAATCTGAGGCATCAATGTGAATAACCTAAGAGGCGTGAATATTTTAAATTATTTTACTTATTACTGTATATTATTTTCTTTTTTAATAAATGTTATTTTCTTTACGTGTGCATATTTTATCAATGCACGCCTCTATGGTTAGTCTTAGGTGAAGAAGTAGTGAGCATTAGGATGACTTATTTAGGCCATGTTGTGAAGATGCGATCACTACGAACAGTATTCCTGAATGGTTATAAATAATGCTTCCGACGGCGAAATATCGCACCGCGCCTGGAACTCTGCCGACAGCTCTTATCGCCCTAAAGACAACAGCGGAAGCTCTACGTTCCAACCACCGTATCTCAAGAGAAACGTTATCCCTCAGTAATGCTTCAGACGTGAGATGTCAGCGCCCCCTAGTATGCTATTTTACTGGATAATTCATGCAATGGAAGAAATTCTTAAGCCCTTCTGTCTCATATGCTCTTTGACTTCACTTTTCACTTGCACTGAAATTCATATGGGGACATGTTACTAAATTTAAGGTCAAAAATGCTGTACATGATTGTTTACGTGAGTTGTACTCCTTAGCTTTCACGTTCTTGGATTATGTGTATAATTCAATCCGACCTACCTTTAGTTCTTGGATCATCATTATCGATTTATGATATTTTTGACTCTTATAAAACA
The DNA here is from genome assembly GCA_963573305.1 of Pyrrhosoma nymphula. Lineage (NCBI taxonomy): Eukaryota > Metazoa > Arthropoda > Insecta > Odonata > Coenagrionidae > Pyrrhosoma > Pyrrhosoma nymphula. The sequence continues at coordinate 155,601,971 of OY754327.1, read as the reverse complement.
TTGCAACGATAAGGTGGATTATACGTGACCGAAGGCTCTTCTCGTACACCTTTAAGTTACAACAATTTTTTTATTGAGTTCTACGCATAATTTCACCTGAATTAGTCTCTCAGATAATCAATGTCAAAATTCACATAACACAATCAATATCAGGTGACTTAATCAAGTGCATATTTTAAGTAAGCATATTTTGAAAACGTTAGGCTGCTAATTAAAAGAGCTTCTTGAAGAACAGAATCAAAACAGTGAATTTTAGGCACTATTTCATAGAAAACAAAGGGTTGTGTTATTATTTCTTACTTCCGATACTAAGTGAAGAAAGCATGCGCTTTTCAGAGTGCCGGCGTGTATGATTCAGAATCTTGGCGTGCATTCTTCTATTTCCGGGACCTTGGAAATTTTTGGCGTGACCTATTGTTATCTGTATCTTTTGGCGCATTGTTTATGGCTAATGCTTCCTCTTTCTTGTGAACACATATAAGTAAACTCCATGTAGCGATACTGATAATTTAGCGTATTTGTCAGGTCTTCTCGATACACGTGTTGTCCATTTGCGGTACAAGTTGATGCCGCATCAATAACGTGGATAAACGTGAAGTATAGCGCTCCTGTAACGTCTGAACATTTATTCAGTACAAAAAATTACGATTTCATTTATCTGCAGGGCATTCTTCATGTTTGAGTCCAAATGAATCGCAATAAAAGCGTTACCAAAATGGTGTGACAATAGTCGAAAGGTTGCGAATTTCCGCTCGGCATTTATAGTGCTCTCGGGCAAAGAATATACTATTTAAAATGATTGAAAGAGTAAATTTTAATTACAGAAAATGGTGTGACAATATTCAAAATTGTGAAAGTTTTACTCCACATTTATGCTGCTCTCGGACATAGAAGAACATTTTTTAAGTGATCAAATGTGTAGTTAGTTATCAAACTCATCCAGGTGGTTTCTTTATGCGTAAATAAAAATAGTGCCTTCGGAAACATTTTACTAGTTGTGCTGGAAAGAACCGATCGATACACTTTGAAAAACCAGAGGCTTACATTCTGTGACTTCACAATAAATGGTATTTCTATTGCAATAGTGATGTAGCGAACACAAATCTTCCTCAACGCCTGATGGAAATATTACGCTGAAATAAGCCGAGTACATTACAGCGATACACGATCCGTCGAAGATGCGAATTCCCTTGAATACGGGCTATAATACTCTTTATAGATTACTGAGGTTAAAATTATCTTTAAGAAGTTTTATGCATTTCCTTTGTATGTATTTCTGTTTGTATCTTCTGTGATTTATTTCGTTGTCAATTTTGGTTTCTATTTACTAGTCATTAACTCGTCATTGACAATAATGACCTGATATTGGAGGTCTCAAATGAATGTATTCTAAAGTAATATGTCATAGATAATTTTTTGACAAATTGATGTAAATGCTTTGAGGTTGTTTTGTTGTTTTACCGTCGTATATTTTATTTAGCCCTGAAGATGGAATGATTAAATTCCGAAACGTCGTCAAAGGATAGCTGTTTTAATTTCATGACCTAAACTCGATATAACTTCCTTATATCAAATTGTGAGGTCGATATGATTAACAAGTTGAATTATTGCCTGAAAATTATTTCCTTTAAATCATGCCGCATATTGAATTGCGTGGACGTTAAGATGGTAACCTAAGTCTTGCAGTCAATACCGTTGTTTTGCACACCGATCTAAATTGGCTACTATTTGTAGTACTTATTTCAAACTTATGTGTTCGTTTTCGGTGTATAGATCCTCCGTCTCTGTATTTTCTATTCTTCATTTCCCTTCACTAGGGTTAATAAGTTAAATCTACCAAACCAGAAGACACTGAATGTCACGGTCGTGCATATGCATTGAGGAATAAAAAAATCGGAAACAACTGTGTTTAATAGAAGTGGAGACAAAAGCAAGCATTTTATGTGCTTTGCCTAGTTCTTCGAATGTGGTCTTCGCTGCAAGCGAATGTGCAGAATGTGAATGTTCAGCACATTACAACTTTCTCAATGCGTAGGTATAAGCGTGAAAAAAAATTTGCTGTCATGAATAGAAACCGGCTTCGAGATTTTTATTGGTAACAAATTTTTATGGCCCTAGGAACGCTCTTGATCATTTTTCCGATGTGTCTATCCGCGCAGAAGCTAAACTAGGGGGGATGGAAGGGGGCGTCCCGCCCCGGGCAGCTCGTATATTTTTTGTGACACTTCGACCTACCACTGGGAAGTTGTTATTTTACGATCTGATTAGCCGAAGTGTAGAAGCTGCCAGGCTCAATTTTATTTCTCCATGAAACGCGTACACCTGATTTTAAAACGTATTGCTGTATAAGCTCATTGCTTTTCATGAGGGAAGTGGCGGAAAACTGCAACGTATTACCCGGGCGGTACAAATTCTGGTCACACCACACTAAAAGTATATGAATGTATACATGTGTCCCGAGCCTAATGAGTGTGAAGTAGAGGCACTCACAAATTATTAATATGAGGAAAAAAATTCAATTTGCGTTGAAAGTGAAATGAGAGAAAAAAATGATATGACAAGATTTCAGGTGAAAATGGCGAAATGGAAGGGGCTCTGAACGTAGGTCTTATAACTGCTTTATTGATTTTCCCGGATATAAAGTCGTTATTTTCATAATAGCACATTCAAAAATCGTTAATGTAATAGATACTTTCGCTTAACTCTTGCCAGGTAATTTTCCTGCATTGTTACTGACTTTTCCTCTTATTAGTATTTCAATTTTCCTCGAATTTCCCATTGTATTTGCGTTTTACTTATTCTCCTAAAACCTGTGAAAAATATTTTTAATCATATCTTGAATTTTTAATCGGAGAAAAAATGAAATCAATAAAAGAAAGTTAATTTGTTACTACACCTGTGACTAGAAATTTTCAACTTGGCAATTATTTCCTAGCTTGGGAGTTCATGTAGATACTATGGCATTTTTTACTTATAGATCGTTATTTTACTGTCATATAAGTTGCTTGTTTTTTTACTTATTAGTATTTTGCTTATATTTATTAGTATTTATGTTAGATGTATCATTGTCTTATGAAGTGTTTGATTGAGGGATCCGCAGAGTGGCAAAATACGTCCATGTGCTTTTCGCACTATATTTAATTTACCGAACGTGATTTCAACACTCACCGTCATTCTCAAGGCCTTGATTATACCAAACGAAGACCTCGAGAACGACTTCTATTGTTGAACATTGTGCGAAATTGCATATTTTTCAATTTTAAATGGTGATCAAATTTCTGTGATGCCTAACAGGGCTGGTTTCATCCTCGTGAATTGATAATGGAAGCATAAGTTTCAAAAATTGGTAAGCGGTATTGATGGTTGTTAAAGAGGACATGAAATCTATTGTATCTATTAAATATCTCCAGGACTTTGCTTATGATCAGTATTAATACTTAATACACACACTCTACGCTATTGACTCTACGCAATTGTATTTCTCCCTTTGGCAATACGGGAGAGGCGGAATTTTCTTCGTACTGGTCTTGTAAGAGGAAGAGCCGAACTAAGCAAAAAAACTTTATCTTTTCGTTGTATTTTTTAAATTTTCCGACCAAGGTTTCAACTTAGTCATTATCAAGGCCGTGTAAGTCGAAAAATTGGCCGGCAAATTTAAAAAAATCGAGGACTACGTATACAATTTTTTCTTTTACTTACAATTAGTTATGCAGTACAACATAATGGTGCCTGCGAACATTAAGGAAGACCCGAGTTAGGGAAAGGTGATAGAATACTGTATATCACCTTGGTATTAGAGGGCTGCAGGGGTCGGGTCATTGGCTGAAATCATTGAGATAATGGTCTCGAGGCGAGCCGGGGATGTTCAATGCCAGGCTTGTGTCGGACCAAAGTTGATCACATCGAATAATTGGCCAGACAAAACTTATCACTGCCTTAAAAATCTTATCGTAGCCTTCGGACATCTGACCAGTGTTTGGGGATTTAGGATGTACACACGCTTGCATATTTTTACTATCTCGGAGTTCTGAAGCGAGGAGCAACGAAAAAATATTATTTGCATTACATAGTCCCATTTTCTGCGAGGATAGCGTTGCGAGAGTAATGAGGGGAGGGTCTTCAACTTGAAAGTTCTTGACAACAATGGGCATTCTTATCTCGTTAGTAGAGTTTTGAAGAGACGAAGCTAATTTATGGAAAACTTTAAGGTTTTTTGGCTTGTATCTATATTTCAAAATATCCTCGCTCCACAGGTCCACGCAAAAAGATCGGACGTGGTCCGGGATCTAGAACTGGCGGGCTGCACCGAAAGAAAGAGGCTAGTGCAGCCTTCTATCCTGTGCATATCCGTTATCTGTAAAAATGCGTGCCTGTTGCGACACTTTTCGCTCTGGTGATGAGGCATGTACCGCATGCGTTTAGCGCACTTGCTCTGTCTTGGAGAACCCTAGCTCATGCAGAAGCGACGGAGATTTATTGGTTTCTTAAATTCAAATCATGTTTTTTTTGCGAAAATCCTTGTGACGCTTTCTCGCGCACCTGCTTGTAAGAATAACCATTAGTGCTACATTTCCTAAGACCCTAGATATTATTGTTGTCCTTAATTATATTCCAAGTATTTTCCTGTCTGTCAACGGATACATTTGACGCTTACTAAGGTTCAACGCGGAAAGCTCACGAAACGGCACGAACTGACAAGAACGCACGAGGTTCAATTCACCGACTGGGAGCCCGTGAGGTCATGCATGCGCCAGTCTTTTCCCGCATAAAAGCGCACACGTTGCTCGCCTCATTGCGCGAGCTGAACTAATGCCCTAAAATGCACCGAAATAGCTATTTCGGTGCATTCGGAGCGGCGCATAGGCGACGCTCTGCACCAACCGTAAAGGCTTGCCTGCCCCTTACGTTCCATGAAAATTTTTTGCACAAATGAACTCCTACCAGTACATCTTTCGCACAACCGTGCGTCAGACTAATAACACTATGCAAGAAAATTTTATTTTTTAATTGTCTTTGGGAAAAAATTATTAGTTTCCAATTACTTACATCTAAACCACATGGGAAATGTCTGTATTTGTCTTCAAACTTCGCTTTTGTGAGTAGGAGAACGAAATTACGTCACATTTCCCACATTTTTTTAGCAACTTTGCATAGAAGCTTCCCATAATTTATTACTCGATAAATAATTGCAATACCGAATTGAAACAAATTGAATTTTATTTGCAAGGGACTACTCATGCCATGCCATCAAAAAAGTTTCGTATCGTAACCGTAAGTGGTTCCTGTAAAAAAGCAGATATGGTACCAGAAGTAACCCATTTACCCTAGGAAATAAGCATATTAAGCCAGTTTTACTTTGATTTCATTTTATTTATATTTTTTCATCTCCTGCACTGAAATTTGAAAGCAATTTTTAAATTATAGGTGTAGGCATATTATTGTGACATGAAAATATTTTACACAGTGACGAAGAGAACCACAACAATGAAAAAATAGCAAATTAAAACATTTCAGGGCCAGAATTAATAATAATTTCTCATTGACAAAAAGAACCACAGCAATGAGAACATATAATAAATTTAACACATTTTGAGGGACAGATTTGAATTTACATGGTATTAACGAGAACAGCAAGAAACACAAAGACATTCAGAAATGTTCAGAAGTAACTGTTTTTCCTTGATTTGTGACTGTAACATAGTTCACTATCACGTACAAGTCCCCAAATGTAAGCTCCCATCATGTTTTTATTGTACACTCCTTGATAGTGCTGTTCAAATTCCTTAATATTTTGATGGAAGCGTTCGCCTTGCTCTTCTGAGTATACTTCCATTTTCTGCTTGAAATTATTCAAATGAGAATCAAGGATGTGCACTTTGAGGGACATCCTACAACCCATTCTGTCGTAGTTCCTTACCAGTTCTTTGACCAGTTCCTTATAATTCCCTGCATTGTAATTGCCTAAGAAGCCCTTAACGACTGCTACAAAGCTTCTCCATGCATCTCTTTCATTTATAGTGAGCTTGTTGACAAATTCTGCGCTTTCTTTGATCTTCTTCACTTATGGTCCTACAAACATACCAGCTTTGACTTCTGCATCAGAAAGCTTGGGAAATAAGTCTCGAAGATACTGGAAAGCTGGAGATTCTTTGTCAAGTGATTTCACAAATTGCTTTATAAGACCAAGTTTGATGTGCAGTGGTGGAAACAATACTTTCTTTGGATCCACCAGTGGCTCAAACTTGACAATGTACTCTCCCACAGAGTAATTGGTTCGTTGTGGCCACTCCTTCTTCTGATAGTGTGCTGCAGTGTCTCTGCTATCCCACAGGCAAAGAAAACAGGGAAACTTCGTAAAGCCCCCTTGGAGACCCATCAACACAGCCACAATTTTGAAGTCTCCAATAGCCTCCCATTTGTACTGATCATACTTTAAAAATTTAAGTAAAGTCATGACGCTGTTGTATTCCTCTTTCAGGCGCACAGAATGAACCACAGGTAGAGAGGGGTATTTATTCCCACTATGCAATAATACTGCTTTCAGCCTTCTGCGAGAACTATCAATGAATAGACCCCACTCAGCTAGGACACAGTTCCAATGCCCTTAAACATTCCAGAAACATTAAGGCAGAAGCAGAGTCCATCCTTACTGGAGAAGAAGCTCTAAAACCTTTGGTGTCGTTTCCTCTGTCTGGTAACATGCACACTTTCATCTAATTAATTCCACTCCTTAAGTTTAGATATAAAAAGTTCGCCTTTAGATTTTGCTAAGCCAAGATCTCTGATCAAATCATTGTCGTCAGTTTGTTTGGGGTAGTATGGACTTCTTTCACTGGTAGGGTTCGTGAAAATGTCGCCTTCTCGTTCAAAATTTACGTCTTCTTCTGAACTGATGGTCTCTTGTGCAGATGACTGTAATACCTTTGGTGCACTGGGGATAGGAAACTGATTACAATGAGGCACAGGGGCAATTGTAGATGGAATATTAGGGTAGATCACAGGTGCTGCGTTCTTACCGGTACGACGTATTGAAGGGTCCACCAAACAGTAAGTTGAGTGATCAGTGGATACTCGCCAGATTCTGGGAACAGCGAATGGCATGGCTCTCTTTTCCCCTCTGTACCAAGCTGCAGGAGAGCGACGTAAATGTAATATATACCTACAAGTTATCAGCATAGAGAAAAATGCTTATCTCAATGGTAGTAACAATATAAAATAAATTCACTTCTACAGAAGCATATATACGCAACCAGACAAATGATTAATGTGCATAGAAACATACGTAATCAAAAATTACTCGACTGCCACTAACTTTTAGGCGAACATTTTTTTTACAGTTGCGAAAGAAGGAGTAATTAGTTTGCAATTATTTTAAATTTTGTATCAACAAATGAAAAGAATGGATGAACATATTTAATTGACATTTTTCTGTAAACATACAATTAAAAACTCATACCTTCTAAAGTCCGTTTGCAGTTCTGGCAGGTAAAATGAGGTGCCCAAGATTTATTTTGATCCCCTATGGGCATGCCAGAATACGCCTTATAAGCTTCACACATTTTAGCAGATGCTGCCACAAAAAACTTCTCTCGTTTTAATAAATTTCCCACACACATAGCAGAATGCACCTGGAGAATGCTTACGTGCTCTGGATGCCATCCCTGAATACTGTGTGTTGATACATCTTCCCACACTGATGGAATAGACAATATATTGTCTATTCTATGGATACTTATAAGTATCTAACAATGATGAAGTGTGTAACGAAAATGTGTCGCTCACATGATGGCGTTGTTTGTCTCGTGGTTTCTCCCCCCCCCCTCCCCCCCCCCCCCAATCCATTCTGCTGTTTTTTATTTGCAGAAGTTACGTAACAGACGTATTACCTAAATAAATGGGCTACTTTTGGCAGCATTTCAGTTGAATTGTTTTTTTGGGAACCGATTACAATTAAGACATGAAGTTTTCATCACTGCATGAGCGGTCCCTTGCAAGTAAAATTAGTTTTTTTTCAATTTGGTATTGCAGTTATTCACGGAGTAATAAATTATTCGGTGCAACTATGCAAAAATGCTAAAAAATGCGGGAAAAGTGACGCAATATCGTTCTCCTACCTACAAAAGCAAGGTTTTTGGCGAATAATGGCAATTTCCTGTCTTTATATAACATTAGCAATTAAGGCATAACACTTATTACCCAAAGAAAATGTGTGTTACTTGGTGTAATCGATACGTTAATTTAGAATACTCAAACAGAAATCAACCAACATCATGATTAATTTCAATAACGTAGCCAGGCGTCCCTAAGTCTGTGAATGTTTCCACTCTTAAGTCCCAAATACGTATAAATAAATGTGTATAATATGTTGTCGATTTTCATATTTTGTACAAACCCATCCGCCTATTGCATCGCCAACATCTGTAAAGTTTAGTAAACGGGTTAATTTATGAGTCGGCGCCCCCTTAAATTTTTCTGCCCCCCCCCCCAGACCCAAAACCTGGCTACGTCACTGATTAATTTGAGTATGATACAACGATATGGATGGATAAAAACACTTCAGGTTGAAGAAACTTGTCAAAAACTTGGACGTGACCCGAACCAAAGGGCTACGAAGTAGCGGCAAGGGCGTCACCTTGACGTCACCGAGATTGGTAGAAAGGTCTAAAAGGGTTACATTCTCGCGAGGCAAGATCGGTGAACCCAGGGTTAAGTTACACTTTGTTGTAGGCAGAAAAATAGTAATTTGACTTTAATAACCATGCCATGAACGCTCTCGGAAATCGTTATCCCCATTTTGGAAGTGTATCATTTCGGTCTTAACATGTCGCCATGCTTAAATTAAAACCTATACCTAATGACGTAAACAAACATTGGCCGTATATCAACATAATAGGAAATCAGGCTGACGAATTTGTTACGAGGTAGCCAGAAGGCAAAATTTCACGTAAATTGCGTGTGTAACTATTTTACTTATTATGCCAACTAAATGAACAACGTCGAATAGCTATCGTATATATACGTTGCCTCAAATCTAAAAATTAATTTCCTAATGTGGAATCAAATTGTGAAATCAGTTAATGCATTTCTGTATGAGATTTAGCAATGATCTCGCTAAGGAGCCTTACAGACTCCTTAGATCACGCGATCATATATAAAACGTAACTTATTTTGCCTTCGCAAAAAAATTGCTAAAGATGAGAGTAATAGGCGTAGCATTCTACTTTTGGGGAACTGGTTTATTTGGTGGCTGGCTTCCTAAACTGACAATGAGAGCCTGGGTTCCTAAACTGGCTGTTATAAAGACTTTTCATTGTTTTATTGATTGTGAGCCGAAATTGGATACCAAGTGGAGAGCCGTGAGTTGGAAACCAATACTATGTACCTCCTGGCACCTTTCAGTAAAAGGAGGCCTGACGCCGCGGCGCCAATTTGGCGCGATTCAATGACGAAGAGCAGAGCGCCGCGGCGCTTAAGTTTTGTGTATTCTGAAAACAAGTTGCGTAAGGTGAAACACTAGGGAATTGGAAACACGTATGATTATATTAAAAACTACCAATTCTTGGCAAAGCTAAGAAATTGGAAACAAATTTATCGAGTGTCCGAAATTTATGTCCGACTCTCTCGCTCTTCCTCGCCAACTAAAACATTTTTTTTAATTACTGTATTTTTCTATGCCTCGTATGATTCCACCTATAATTTTTCTCATTACTTCGTTCTAAGACAGCATTTCGTAGTAATTAGCGAATATGGAACAAGCAATCCTAGCGTACAGTATTACGCAGGTATTCGTAAGTGCAGATAAATGCTTCATCGAAAATTATTTCTTTCTACAAAAACCATCATGGGCATTGATCACTTAATAATAAAATAAAATGTCCGCTTCCACCATCACTTTTTCTTTTGTGGCGGCCAGTCACCAAAATTAATAGTTGTAAGTCCTATCAGCTGCATTATTTACTTCTTTTATTTTGATGGACATCGACTTGAAGAATTATCCAACTGCCTTGATGTTCATTTAAGTAATTCAAATCAAGGGATTGCAGGAGATAATTGTCAATCAAACATTGATTGTTGTCGGTGAAACCGGACATAATTGATCACAAATTAAATGAAGGATGACAATAACACCGTCACGTAGTAATGTATATAAAAAATAAATATGAAAGCGAATCATAACATCTAGGAAATCTATCCTTCATTGTGCGACAAGTTTTTGCATCGCACAATGAAAATCACCAGTTTTTCGCGAATTTGATAAAGAAAAAGGTACTTACGCATGATGCTCAGTCCCAGTAAAAACCACGAGAGTTCCAGCAGTAACTGCATCATCTTGACTGTTTAAATCAAAGGTAGCTGGAGATATGATGCTTCACTGTCGATGTTTGCCGTCTTAATGCCTTCGGAAATGTCGCGCGGTGGGCGTGAACCGCTGCTTATGGCTGCGACAGGAGTATGCAGGGAGCAAGCAGGCTTCCGAATGCTTACGAACGTTACGAACTCAGAGCGTCCGACCACGCACCGAATCGGAACTCTATCGGCCAAGCGAGAAAACTACTAGCGATCACTAGCGGTCTTTATAAACAAGCGCAGGATGTATTATTGCATTTTCCCTGTTTTCAACAAAGAAGCATATGGTGGCGCAGCGTTTTTTTATATATACTTGACCATGTTCATGGATACTAAAGTGATGGACATAAAGTCCATGAGTTTAATATCCATAATTATTACACTAAATAAGATAATGTCTTCTTTAATCTAGGTTAGGATCGATTGAGATTTAACTGCATTTTCGCACATTTAGGTCCGGCCTTTTACAAAAGTTGGTATCGAAGTAAAATTTGAAGAACGTTCGAATTTTTTTTCATAGTAAATGAACTCTTTCCATTCTAAATCGAGGTAAATTATACTTTATGACGCAAATAAAATGTTTTCCTACTGATAGGAAGTAAATTACTCATGTAAAACGTTAGCTGTTGTGAAATATGTTTGTAAATTGGTATGTAAGAGATTTTTGTACATTTTTACCTAAAATGTTTAACTTTTTCGTTCAAATATACTTGGCAATGTATTTCACTTTGTACTTGCAGCTAAATGTTAGCCTCAATTTAAACATTAATTATTTTTATCCTATCTCTTCCTGATTAATTTTCCCTGTAGACATAATACATATATAGCTAAATTTCAACAAATTAAGAAAATAAAAATAAATATGTCCCTAAATTTTACTCCCTTTGAGTTGATGTCTTGTATTATAAAAAAAAAATATGTGTGTTATATGAATGGGGTGGTGTGCTTTTTCTCCGATAGAGTTATTATTTATTTTGGTAATATACTGGTTAAGGTAGGTTTAAATGGGAGAGAGTAAAAATCCTGTAGGTTTTTTTTACAGGTGCAGACCCCTATCCCCTTATAAAATATCTTTCTTCATCTCTTTATAAGTCCTACCTCTCTTCACCATAGCAATGAACACCTCTTTTTTCACTTCCCTACTTATCCAATGTCCTTCCCTCTATCACATCCTTTATCCTTGCATTCTTGCACCCAACATTTCTTCATTGCACTTTCTCCATTCTCCTCCACACCCACATGCCAATCGCCTGCAGCCTATTTTTGCCCTTAGAGTCCACATTTCTGCACCATACAATGCTACACTCCATATTAACACATTCGTGTTAATATGGAGTGTAGCATTGAATGAACCATGTCAATGCGTGGAGCATGTCTATTGACGTGGTCCCGTCTATGCCGAATGGCGGAACCACATCAATAGATGTGGTCCTTTAACTTTAGGCCATTTAAAAAATGGGTTCTGTTTCTAGCGTCTCCCTTAAATTCGCGACCCGCATTGAATGTGTTAAACTCTTCACCAGCCTTTTGTTTACATCCTTACTCTAGTTACTCATCATCAGCTCCTTCCTATAGCTGAATGCTTCTTCTGCTATCACAGTTCATCTTCTAATGACTTTGCTTTTATGCCCATTTTCCTCCAGCATACTACCCAAGTAATAAAATTGCTCTACTTGCTCTAGTTCGTGCCCTCCTACATTTTTGACCAGTCTCACTTATTTTGTCCTAAGCAATCCCATTTCTTTTGTTTTCTTATGATTTTTGGGTAACGGTCTGCCACAATGGAAACACTGGTTCCCGATCAGTCACCGAAGTTAAGCATTGTTGGGCTCGGCTCGAGTTTGGAGGGGTGATCCTCTGATTTGTCCGAGTGCAGTTGCCCCTATCTGTACGTGGCAGACAGTATGTATTTCTTGCCTACATGTCTCGTAATGACCTCTTTATTTCACTCTTAAGTAGCTGTGATTCAAGGTTATCCTTCTCAACTGTTCTCTCATTTCATAAGAACTAAATTTTATGTGAGTTGACATCCAACCCCGGAAATCTGCATGAGTTTTTGACACTTCCTGAATGTCTACCTCACCGTGATATAATCAGTGTGATATCTCCCGGTGTCCACCAGCATTTTCCATGTGTTCCTATGCCTGAGGTGATGTTTAAACCAAGTTTTTGGTACTAATAATTTATTTATCCTTCAAAATTCAATTGCCTTCTCTCCATAGATATTTCTTGTCCCTAACCCATACTCTCCCACTATATATCCATTCCTCTCTTCCCCAACTACTGCATTCCAATAACTCATATCAAGTTTTTCTTACCTGGGATTTCTCTAATTATACACGCCACCCACCTCTTCTTCCCAATGATTACCTGTAGGTATGTATACTGGGACCACAATGAAATTATTTGGATGAGCTTTTAATTTCAACCACTACTGTCATAGGAAATGGAATGGCAACAGCCATTGCTCACCTCCAATTTTGTATTCAATACCTTAGTTACTTCACAAAGACTCTTATCTCCCCCATTGTAGATAACTCAGTATAGGGTGACCAGATGTCCGGATTTCACCCGCCATGTCCTGCTTTTTTATTAATATGTGAGTGTCCTGCCAGCTTTTTTCGATAAAGCCAAATTGTCCAACTTTCTGTCTTTCAAAAACATTATGTAACAAATGCTGAAATATAGCATATAACATAATATCCAAGGGCAACAGTATTATTTTGTTTCTGTCTTTATATGAGAAATATGTATCATCAAGGGAGCTTTGCTGTTTGTAAAAATATGTGTTTTGGTCCTGCTTCTGGTTAACAGCCACAACACTCGCAACAGAGTCTGCAGCTGGTCTGGCATTTATATATAATTTCTGCTTCCTGCTCTAGATTACGTTTCATTGTTTTAACCTGCGATAGCACGCACTTTTTTGGTTTCGTGAGAACACGTGGGGTAGGTAAAAGATCGAAGAGAGGACTGCAATTAGACAGGCATTACTAAATAATTCAAAGAATCGTTATTTGAAACTTTTGGCTGAAAAAAATGTTTGACTTACAAAATATGTTGAACTTGAAGTAACAAAGTTGCAAAATATTTCATGGAGGACATAAAAAATGCAAAACATTTTCTGATTTTCAGTGCGATGAATTTTTGTTTACTCATCTTCTCTATTGAAATTTTGGCCACTTAATATACAAGTGAAAAGAAATTTAATGTGTTGTTAGGCTTTTTTTCAAAAGATCCTCCTTTCTTCCTTCAAATGTCCTACTTTTGAAAATTTTGATCTGGTCACCCTAACCCTGTAACTCTGTAGCATGTACTCCAATAGTCTCCGCTATCCCTTCACCTCACTTCACACAGCTCCAAAACATGTATTTTCTCTTCATCCATTTCCTTAGTGATCGTATTCAAAATTGATTAGTTGGGTCAATGCTTAACACATTGATTAATTTTCCATCAAATGTCAGGGGAAAGGTCTATTTTCACAGGCATTTTTCACACTTCCATTTACATAATTACTCGTTTTCAAACAAATACTTATGACCATAATTGTTAAATTAGGCCGATAGCTTTAATGTCACATGTAATTTACATTTATGCAACCAAAGAAAGTTTCCCTTGTTTGTCATTTGTTGCATAGTGGGTATCTTAATAAGCAGCCATATATTTTACTTAAGTATATTAACCTTCTCAAAACAAAGCAGCAAGTTGTGGAAAGCTATACATCCATACATATCTGTAGGGCAGATGTGTAACTTCTGTTATCAGATGGCATACTAATGTTGGCCCTGGATATTGGTCCCTTGCAGACCAAAGGGTCATTCTTATAATGAGGCATAATTCAATCACTGCCATACTTACAACTTGCCGTTATCACATGCAGTGGCATATGGATGGGGGGGTGGGGGTTTAGGGTTTAAACCCCCCCCAAAACATGTTTACCTTAATTCGTTTTCGTTCATTTGCCTGAATTAGCGTTTAGAATTTTGCTTATTGGGCTGAAAAATATATTGTTGAATTGTCTTCACGAAAAGAGAATGTTAATTTAATTATTTTTTTAATGAATAATAATATAAATATCATTTTATGATGATGCACATTAATATTAATGAAACCCCCCCCCCCCCCCCCCACCCCAAGAAGTCAATCCTGCGTACGCTACTAATCACATGCATCACCTTCTGCATGGATAAAGGTAAAATCAAGGCCAGTCATACCTACATTGCAATTTTGCATACAAGACCCTGGTCTTTTTCCATGTCAAGCAATTCAAGCAGATGGAATCTTAAAACCCATTAGAGTATGAACCCATAAATACAAAGCACAAAAATATGAAGTTTTGATTATATGAAGCAAAACTGTCAGTCCAGACCATAACCCACCAAATAAATGTAGCTATTAAAAAATATGAAATTTACGAAATTATGAATCTTGGGTCTTGTCCCTAGGAAAAAATGGAATTCATTTCAACATACCTGGGCAAAAAACTCAGTCAGAAAACCTGTCTTTGGAGACGTAGACACCTAGCAAATCAGTATTGCCAAATATAATGCATCAAACGTAAAATAATCTATTCCAATGACAGTGCATTCTCCTCTCACAAATGCCTGAGTAACCCAATCATTTTCCACATTCAGTCCTCATATCATTTAGACCTCGAGTGATCAGGAAAATGGTAGCTTAAGCCGTTATTTCATCTATCACGTGGTTATTTTTTTTTATTGTTAACATCATTTTCATAATGCAAACAATTCTCTTTTGGTTATAACTAATGTGTGGCGCCACATTCCATACTTGCTGCCATGCACTCAGATAGTTGGGAGTTCAAGTTCTTATACCTGCTCAGGAATGGAAAAATGACGTGATAAAAAAATGGGAAATAAGGACAGGTATACCTCTCGTAGTCACTATCCCTGAAATATAGTAATGCCTCTAAAATTCTGGCTTCACCATGCATGAATTTGTTTGAATACATTTATAACTGAATGAACAGAATAAGGACAGGGTCTACACATTTTCTGGACTTGCATTTATACATTCGAAGATGTTAAAGAATTCAATTTGTATTTCGAGTTTGCTCCCACTATTATTTATATTTCATTGGACAATATTTTGCTGGCGTTACAGTCTGCTTCTTCAAGTCAAAGTGTCTAAGTGGTTTTTATTGGTCTTAAACATTCTATGTTCTATTATTAAGTCACTGTCCTGATTGGCTTCCAGAATTGAAAAAATAATATCCATTTCTTAGTCATACTCCATTCATAAGGGAATAGTCTTCCCAATTGATGTGATATGGTCTTGGAAATAGATTTTTTCACAAATTTGGAAAGAATTGAGTCAATCAGGGTGCCAACTCAACAATAGAATGTAGAATGTTTAAGACCAGTAAAAAACCACTTAGACACTTCGACCTGAAGAAGCCGACTGTAACACCCACAAAATAATGCCATATGAAATTTGGATAATTGTGGGAGTAAACCTGAAATATTAAAATCTTTACAATCAAACCACCACAGAAGCCTTCACTTTAACTTAATTTGAAGATTGTGGTAATGAAGAGTGTGAACCTTCAACTCTAACGGGGAAGCCAGAGAAGTTTCCTCTGACCTTCTAGTCCCCCACCCCTAATCCCATCCTGGGAGATTTCTTCTGCCAAAATCTCTGATGCAGCCTTTCCCCTTTCATCCGCACTTCCTAGGCACACAACATACGCATTCCCACTCTCCTTGCATTGACCATTATCTCTTCTCTGGTGACACCGCTCACATTAGTAATAAAAAACATGGTCCCCCAACTCAGCTGCAGGCAAGACTCTCAGCCTATTACTCACGCCTCTTTCTCCTACCATTTCATGACCCAGCTTTCCCACCCAAGCAACCCCAACTGCAAAAAAAGTTTACGCCTCAATGTCCCCACTTGGACCTTTCTTCACTTATTGGACTATGCCCTTTTAAGTGGATAAGCGCATGGCTTAGTTATCCTTGCAACAGGAGCAAGTTCCCACCCGGAGAAAACCAGGAGAAGTAGCTTTCATTTTCATGGGAATGAAAAGAGAGACTTGGTTATCCACATTGATTTTATTTGCGACCTACCTACAACCTGGGTTTTGTCACGTCGTGACGTCATCAGGTAAAGTGTTGTTACGCCTTAAACTGATAACCTTATTGCATTTTCATGTTTTATGCTTTGCCATGTTGACAAGTACACAAGGCTACATTGCGATAAAGAGAGAATATTTTCATAGTTTTAGCGCTTAGTTTTGCCATTATCAGAACATTGGCAGTAAGTCGGAGCGGGGAAAAAAATAACTAATTTAAGAAATGGAGAATGCTGGATCTGGAATATTTCCTCAATGCCTATTTGAGACAAAGTTTCTCTTTCACACTTCTCCGTGTTTTCAAACAGTTCTGAAATCATGGAAAGAGTCGGTAATCACAGTAATCACATTTTAAATATGATTTCATTACATACCTACATTAGCTTCTATGATATGGCTTTTAGCCTAATTCTTAGTCAGGACATCTGCCTCCTACCCATACCTCGTCTACCCTCAATTTTTCTTTTCATGATGAGGTGCAGCTGACTGTATCAGTTGTTGCACATAATATAACCCAAGTATGCCACCTTTCTTGTTATAATATTGGAAAATAATTCTCTTTCCATGTTGCAGCACTTCAGCGTTGGTGGCCATATCTGTCCATGGAATACACAACATTCTGAAATAGAGCCACATTTCAAATTCTTCTATTTAGTTCATTGTATTCACCTTCAATATCCATGTCTCAACTAGAGATGGGCCACTGAAAATTACCTCGGTAATTTTCGTAAATTACCACGGTATTTTTCGTAATTTACCGTGCCCATTGAAAATTACCGTAACTTTCTAGATAATTCACCTATGTTTGAGATAATTTTTCATACAGATAAATTCCCAACATATTCTTATAAGCCAAGTTCACATTTCGTATGTGTTTGATAATAAATTGAGGCATGTACAACTCATTTTTGGAATATTTTATTTAAATTATAACATTATAGAGTAATGCATTAGAATATTCTTCTTGAAAATTTCTCATCCTTTGACAAAAGAAAGCCAGATTGCGTGTTGCTGCCGTAGTTCTTTTTACAATTTCTAATAAAAATTTATAATACATTAATTTTGTATTATGTATAGTTTAAACATCATTATTCCCTTCCTATTGCTATTCGCTTTCTTATTTAACCATACATTTTCTGTTTAATGCTTAAAACTAAAAAATACTGGAAAATTACGGTAATTTTCGAAAATTACCGTAATTTACTGTGGTAATTTACCTCAGATGAAAATTACGATAATTTTCCCATCTCTAGTCTCAACTCCATGACAGAGTATGGGCCATTTGACCATTCTCTGTCTCAACTTAAGATTAAGATTATCATTACAGAAGAATGGTCTCATACTATTGAATGCGGCCCTTCTCTACTCTGCCCCTCACCTCTTTGTCGGGATCTATGTTGTCGGTGATCACACTGCCAAGGTATTAAAACATGTGGACACGTTCTATGGGCTCTCCTTTAAACTGAAGGGTGGAGTTATTATTATTTATAAGCTCATTATGTGCAAGTAGAGAGTGTCTGGTGGAACAACTTTGACTATCCTCATAGTAGTAAATATATCAAGAATCTTACATAGAATTTAAATTTAAATAACATTTTTGAGTTAGAATCAGGATCCAACAGTAATATCAAGAAAATACAGCATCATATCTTTTCTTAAATATATTCACACTTGTTGGTTAAGTACTATGTATTTTTGAATAACCAGTTATTCTCGGTCCAGTTAATACGCGACTATCAGCTGAATATCATAAATTTGGTTTTGATCATTTTGATATTCAGGCCCATTTCATCAACTACAATGAAAAGATTAGCTCTTAAAGTCCCTGGAGGCTATCAGCTAATATAGCAGTGTCGTCTGAATATCTAATATTATTAATGCAGACACTGTTCACTTTTATGACTATATCAATGTCACCAAGTGCCACTTTAAATGTTTTCTCAGAGTATATATTGAATAGGAGTGGAGATAGAATACATACCTGTCGTAGCCCCCCTCTCAATTACCGCCTTTGATATTTTATTCTGACCTACCACAGCTATTTGTTCCCAATAAAGATTTTTAATGATGTTGAGATCCTTGTCATCAAGTCCACATTCTTGTAGTATCTTCATGTGTGCAACATGTCTAACTCTGTCAAAAGCTTTCTAATGATCAATGAAATATGCATAAAAATCTCTTTGTTGGTTGAGACATTTCTGCCATATGATGTTTGCTTCAAAAAGTGCTTCACCCATTCCAAAAGCCTTTCTAAAGCCTAACTGGGCATCATCTAAGTCTTGCTTGCATTAATTTTGTAATCTTGCTTGGATGATCTATAATAGCTTCAACAGGTGACTTATAAGACTAATCAGGTGGTAGTGTGATGAATGCAGATTCAACCCAGTCATTGAAAAGTATCCCAGAGTCATAAATTAAATTGAATTGCAATAAAATCTTGTCAATATTTGATTCATGGATCAATTTTATTAATACTAAGGGGATTACATCTGGACGATTGGCTTACCTTGTCTTTGAAGTGGATATTGCGTGTAAAAGTTCAGATTTAAGAGCTTTCACTTCTAGGTTACTGTGTGATGTTATCTCCGCCATCTTTGAAAAGTGTACCAATGTATGATTCCCATGCATTCAGAATGTCCTTTTCGTCAAGTATTAAGTCATTGTTGTTATTAGTTAAGCACATTAGACTATATTTTCATGAAAAGCCGGTTATTTCTTTTAGTAGCAGTACCTAGTATTTTAGACCAACATGCTTCGACAGCTAAGGTCATTTCGCACATACTGTCTGCCACTTGCAGACAGGGGAAACAGCACTCGGATGAATAGGAGAGTCACCCCTCCGAATTCCAGCCAAGCCCAACAATTCTTAACTTTGGTGACTGATTGGGAAGAATCATGTTTTAAACTAAGTTCTCTTTAGTTCTCTACATTGTGTTTTCATTCATTCTTCCTTTGCAGCTTTAACTCTCTCCTGATATTCATTTGAACAGTTTGTTACTGAGGAACATTCTTCTTTAATTGACTGCATTGATTCATTAGCTGGAGAATATGGTCAGTCATCCAGGCTTGTTTCCTTGTTGGTTATAAATATTTTTCGCATTACATCTTTGAATATTTGTTTGAGATTATTCCACTGCTTGTTTATTTTTTTACACTTTCTGTGATAGTTATGTTGCGGAGTGTCAAGTTCAAATATTCTTTAAATTTAACGGTCGATGTAAAACAATGAAAAAAAGCCTAAAGCGAAATGACCTTAGCTGTCGAAGCATGTTGGTCTAAAATACTAGGTACTACTACTAAAAAATTTAAAGAGAAAAAATTATTAAAATTCCAAAATAAAAACTATTTAGCGAAAGAACGGTAACCATGCTACTTCCCGATTCGTAGATACCGCCATGCCCGCCAGCGGATGCAGCGCCACAAAGCAGCAAAAACCTCGGTGAAAAAACAATATTCTAGATTTAGCTTCCACGTCTACAGCCTGAAAGCATATGCCTATCCATATGATCCATGGTATTACTAACACAGTAGTACAGGGGCGGCGTGGGTGCTCAGGGGCCCGGGCCGCTGCACGTCCTGAGGGGCCCGGTTTTTGTGACCCCCGTCCCCCTAATGAAAAAAATTGTGCGCTACAAAAGCGTTAAACTACAATTTCATAGTTATTTATGCACAGTATGACAAAATTGTACTTTCACTCAGAGATGTTTGGTCTGCTGGCTGTTCAAAGTTCGGGGCCCGGCCCAACCTCGCACTAGGCTTCGGACCCGAGCCCGAAACCTAGTGCGAGGCCCGGGGCCCGGGCGGGAATCCCCGCTTTCCCACCCTGGCCACGCCGCCCCTGCGAGTAGTACATACATGTATTAATAATACCATGCATTACTAATACAGTAGTACATGTAGTAGTAATACCATGCATATGATCAGAGTCCTCGGGATTGCCATATAATAACTATGAAGTGAGGGGTTAGTGGTGAGAGTACAATCCAGACGACTCTGCATAGGATATTTACCCGACGCTGAACGCTTTACGGCGCCTCCCCATCTTTGCCTTCCGAGGCAAAATATTAATGAAACTTTATTATAAACAAATGTATAAATATTAATAAAATATTGATAACAATATTGTTTGAAAAGAGTGCTTCGGAAATAATCTTAAAATCTGTATTTTACGACTTGGTATTAATTTGGTGCATCGCATCCTTAAGGGGGTTCCCGCGGAGGTCTCCCGGGTCTTGAGCCGCACCCGTGTGAAGAAAACCACGAAATACTCGATATCTTGTTGGCAACTTATGTTATTTAAAGCTTTTTACTTTAGTGTTGTGAATTGGCTATGCACTCTAGAATAATCGCCTTACAAACATCAGTAGATAATTTAAACGAAGGCCTTCCACGTAATTTTTTTTCAAATACACGCACAGCGTATAGCCATGGAAAGAGCTGTGCGGCTCAGAAGGAACTCTTTTTCTTGGTGGCACTTATTGACATACTTCCAGCTCCCCTAAACATGAGCACCGAATACTCATTTGCGCTATTCTTGGATGAGAACAAAGGCATACAAATTGTAGAAAGAAATACAAGCATAAATGGACTTTCCGACGGCATGAATGACGAGTATGTACGACGGCTATGATGCATGAAATGTTGAATTAGGAATAAATGGGAGGGAGGGATATGAACTAGAAATTCACGATACAAAAATGAAGATGATGAGAGTTTGGGAAGAAGAGGAAAGAATGTTATAGGTTTACCGACGAAATCCGCTTCTTCGATGTGGATATGTCTCCCCTCTCTCCCATCGATAGCGCTCACGTAAACCCATGATCGGCTCAACAAATTAACTGTGTGGTCATTCTGTCACAGGAATAAATTTTCTTGTTTTCCCGGGTACTTTTATATTTTTCCAGATTCTGTTGGTCCGTATGACCTTGTGATCTCGATATGTCACTCTTGGAATGCCATCGTGTTTCCTAGGTGCCGAACGAACAGAACTTGACAGAAACACCCATTCCTTGGGTGGGGAAAAACCAACTCGGGCGGAACTTGAGTCCGTGACCCCAAAGTTAACAGGCGAGGAATTTACCCCGCCAACCCGGTGGTAGGGCGGAGCAAAATATTTGGTTGGCATTACAAAAAAATCGAAGGCATGGTGCCATACGTCCCAAATTCTCCTTTATTAAGTTTTATTTTTTAGCCGCACGTTCATTTTTTATGCATGTAGAAGGTTTTTACCTTAAATTTGCGAGTTATATCAAGGTTTCTACTCAGAACTGCAAGCTGGAACATTAAAAAATAACTGCATGGTTGCATCGATTCCTTTAAAGATTATAGACTATCATTATCCCCAGAAACTCAACGAAGTTTCCGGCTTTTACCCAGTTTCTCCGGTAGTTTCTGATTATTTCGGTTTTTCTTCTGATTTTTCCGGGAGAGTGGCCACCCAGCATTAAGCGCAAGAAGGTGCAACCAGCATTCAATGGGGGCACCGAAACATTTCCCAACTTGTAGATCTTTAGATGACAGCTATTGAAAAATTTGGAATAAAGTAAGTATTGTCTCCAAGATAGCTGAATTTTCGTATATCAATTCCAGGAAAGTAAATATGTAGTTTTCTTCTCTTTTATATAACGTTAGTCTCTTGCTGCCGACGACGGCTTGACCGTCGAAACGTTCCGTAAAATATTTTGTAAGAGTTCTTCTATTTATTTCCGTGTGCCTGTGTTTTTAAAACTATATTTATATTTGTGTTTTTATTCGTAGAGTGCGTTTTCTGAGAAGATATCTTATTTATCTGGTTAACTTATATTTTAGTCACTATCACTTTGTTGTTTAAAGCTATAAATATTGATTAAGTTCATAATCAATATGAGAGTCAGTCTTGCTTACGAATTTTATTATTTAGCCCTTATACCGGCTTTATTGTTTTGATTTAATTTGTTTATGTTGGAACATTGGAACATATGTTTTGTGTGTATGGTTGCGAGAGAGGGGCGTTAAATTGACATTTGTATATTGTGTATATTGGCGCAAATTAGCCTTGGGCCGTCCCTACGTTAAGCAGTCAAAAAGTGAGGTAATTCACCAAACTCGAACTCATAGTTAACCTAAAGGCTACTTCCAAAAGGGTCAAAGTTAACTATTAATTATGTAACCGGGATTTAGAAAACTAAAATGAAAATCTAGCAAAAGAGACGTTTCTGAAAAAGCGGCAATTTCCTACTCGAATGATGGATGAGGATGCAAGGAAGAGACTCGATAAAGTATCTGAGCGGATTGTTTTTCTAGTCACGGGACTCCGCTGCAAAAGGATAGAAAATGTTCAAGCGCTCAAAATGAAACTTGAAAGGAGACTGTTGAAAACAAAGTGTAAATAGCGAGAATATATTAAGAAGAATAGAATAAGAAATGCTATTATGTGGGACAAAGAAAGACTGGATGAGGTGATGGAAGGAATAGTCTAGGGGCGGAAGGAGAGAGGAGACCGTTAAAATATGGCGAGAAAGAAGTAGGGTGTATGAAAGTGAAGAGGATGACGGAAAACGGATATGAGGGGAGAAGATCACCGCTGAGGGAACCTGACCGAAAAAAAACCGAGCATGAAACACGATGGCCTAACTCTGCAATGAAGTTTTTAGTAGGATGGAAGGATACTAGACACTGAACACAATTTGACCATGAAACGACAATGTTAGCTAGCCCACGTGAACGTGCGAAATTCTAAAAAAGGGGAATTTAGGAGAGGCCTTAAAAGAACTAGATGTTCTAACAAGTGCTCGGCTCCATGCTTACGTCTGCGAGTACCTACTTCGTGACATTGTATACTCGGTATTCGTGAGAACAACAGTCTCTTTGAAATTCACCAGAGAAGAGAACGCCTAGGTAGCTGCATTGGTTTACTTGTACTTGTCATAAGTTGCATTTTAAAATTATGAGTCAATTTCGGAAATATATACTCTTTGATTTATTCTTTTAAAAAATCCTCTCGTGGCGGAATTCGTTAAAGCAGAGTATATCTGGGAAGGGATGTTAAGAGCTTCGGTCAGTTCCTCTGCTATGTTTTTTTGGTAACAGTACTATATTAATCAGTAGTTACCATATTGAATGCCGAGTCAAGTGCGGAGGTTAATTACGCACTCCAATTTACAATTAGAAAAGAAGTATAGGGCATGACTACATTATTAAATGAAAACTTTTAAAACTCTATATTGGCCGTTTATTAGTTAAAGAAGTTAAAGTTAATGTCTGATTTTGATTCTATTCATTTGACCATACAAGACTTTTATAGAAAATCTTTTCACTTCATTTTGACACATTTGAACATACTTTTGTCATACAGTTGTAATTCAATCAAAACTAGTGATTTTACTGGTAAAGAGGCAGTACAATATTTTTAGTGGGTGAAAATTTTCTTTGAGAGCATACTTCTGAAATAAGACTCCACAAAGAATTATGAGCCATTGATCTCTTAAATTGCCTTCTTCTCTTGCCAAAAAAAGAATTAGTAAGCGCTAAGAGCTTTCACGTTCACTTTCGCCTTACGCAAACTACATAAAACGCACTGTATGAGGTATATACAGATCAGATAAAAGAAAATAAAATGAATTATGACTCTTTCTTCGCAGGGATGGACATAATGTAAAAAATAAAAGTGACATTCAAGAGAAGAATATATGAATAACATCTCAGAAATGATCACAGAAATGTTGGCAATTGGAGCACATAGAGGATGTAGTTGTGAACTACCAACAATTATTATTCTTGGAAGAATGAACACTTAACATGGATGTTAACACTGAAAACTGAGCCAGAAAAAATAGAAAAATGAATGCTTCTTATAATTTACAAAATAAATTATGGAAAATTACCCACACGTGAGAAATATTTAGACTGAGTAAAATGTTCCATTACTCATCTTGATTATCAAAATGAAGAGAGCTTTGCAAAATCAGAAACTACTGAGGGCTGAAAGCAACAACTCAAATTGGGAGGTCAATTATTGATTCATTTTATCCCTCTAAAACCAAAGGTAGGTGAAACAAGAAAAAAGCGATATTCTCAAATATAGAGTAGGTGCTTACATTATCCGTTATAATTAGTCAGGAGAGAGGAGGAGTTTTTTTGAGGAGGATATTATTGAGAATTAGATAGAGCGAATATGTGCATGCGAAAGCAAAACTATAACGTGTTGAAGTACTAAGAAAGAAAAATTAGAAACTGTTGAATATTGGCTCCAGTTTCCCTCCATGATATGTGTCTATACACCTTTGGTGACTACAACACATTTTCTAGGATATGCGTCTTCAAAGTGACAATTTCCTCCGTTAAGCTTTCCCTCATTCGGTAATTCATAGTTAGCTTATATCTTGGGGGAGTCATACTGCCTATGCTTACATTGCTTCATAGGTTAATGTGGCTATAAAAAGCTTTATCTGATACCCATAAGCTTTTGTTGACTATGGGTACAACACTCGTAAAGCAACCATTGTTGATGCGTAGAACTGGGCACTTCTCAGCTGACAATGAGTTACATGCCAGATATATGGGTATAGTAAAAATTAAGAGGAGTGGTACTTCGAGGTTGAAAATATTTTTCTTTGCATTTTACGGGAGATATTTTATTTTCAACAATAATTATATTAAGAAGAAACGATAATGACAATCTCAATTTACGACGCGGACACAGGCTAAGAGTGCCAACTTTAAAGTAGGGACCAAGAATATTGCAAACAATTAGCATATTAAACTGGGTGAAAAGCAAAGAGTAAGAAATATAAAGCGCCTCACTGAAAAACTGAATGTCTGAAATGATTTCACATCAGGAACCGACGCGTCCCGATCCCGTCGCGACGCGTCGCGACGGGATACATGGCATTATTTCGATTACGAAGTTCTAATCTGTAACAACGAGGTTCAATTCTTATTATATTTATTCCATAACGTGACAGAAATAAAAAAATGGGCCCTCCCTCAATAGTATGCCAGGAAAAACAATTGTGTGTGTGTGGTCGGACCCTTGGAGCGTCATGTAGACCTTTCACAACAGTGACAAAGATGATTGCCTGGTTTTTTGTTATACGAGGAAACGAGCCATTTTAAAGGAAATATCTGCAGAAAAAATATTTCTATCTATTGCTCTCTATCTATTGCTCTATCTATTGGCTCATAGGCAATCATTTATAAAATTTCGACTCTCTTTTATAGAACGACATCATTTGTCAGGTAACTTGATTACACCAGCCGGCAGACTTTTTCTCTAAAATTCGACTTCTTTGCGATATTCACCCACATATGCACAAGCACTCGGAGTAAGCAATAGGGAACCTTCAGGAAAGGAAACTATGAGGACGGAAGGTGTTTTCCGTTCACGATGTTCCAATCAGATGCTGGATTCATATTATTCCAATCAGATACTGGACTGTATTCGCCGCCTCGACATCGAATTTAAGTGCCTCATCCTTTCTTCAATGCAGTCAAATCAATGGGTTATGGGAGGAGATGCAATATATGTGTACCAATTCTTTTCAATATTTAATGAAATGTTTTCATTCACCCAGGAAAAAAAACTATCCCATCTTTTCTAGCAATTCACTTCCTCAGTGACAAAATGTCCAAAAAGATGTTGCGTTTCATTACGGCCTGAGAACTCGCCAGTTCGTAAGAAAATCCATCAGCATCTTCTTGAACACTGAGGATGTTTCGACGTTAAATACTATATTTTTGGAGAACCTACAATTGTATGATGTCGTAGTGTCATCTACTCTACAACTGCGTTTTTTTCTAATCTAGTACAGTTTCCATTCTTGAATTTAATGCTATTCCACGAAAGGAGGGACATCGAGATGAAAATGATGAGATACGGTTGAAAAAATAAAATAAAGAGGAATAACACTCAAATAATCATTTCTAAAATTAATAATGCTACCGGTATCGTTATATAGAAAGATTTCGAAATCGGATTCCTCATCAGGGGTTATCGATGAGGATTTTTCGTTTCTCGGGTACCTATCCTTTAATCAGCCAATCACCTCATTACCTCCCATCTCGCTCCACTGACGTCTTCGTACTCTCCATAATCCACTCTCGGTCTCTAAAGTTCTTTTGGCTAATGCTCGGTCTTAAGTAAGCTATTGCGCCTCAGAAAGCGTCCAATTAGTTTCCCGTTCCTCTTTGCTTGAGCCTTTCAAAGGCATTTCCCTCCTCCCAACCGTAGAAGTACCTCTTCATTAGTATTTCGGATCATCTACCCTCTTATCAATTTACAGCTGCACAAAATTTCCATAGCGGAAATCTTTTAGTTACTGCGGGAGAAGTGACCAGAAATGAAGTCAATTATTGATCCGTGGAGAAGTATTGACATCATTAGGTAAGTCATCTTAAGGCGTCTATCATGAAACAGAAATGCGCTGAAGACAATAATGATAAGGTATTGATTTGTCAGGTGAACAGAGTATTGGAGTCTCGTGATGAGGGAACACATTGGGAAATTTCCGGCGGGACAATGTTCCGAATGAATGGTGACAGGAACGTAGTTCTCATTTTCGTCTTCTTTGAAGTAGCGCACTCCTTTTTTTTTAGAAAGGACGCGAATCGAAAGAAACGTTAAGTTTTTGCCTAAAGGGAACATTCGCTAGTGCCCACGCTCAGGGCAAGGCCGTGGGGAACGCTCCATTCTCCTGTGGGAAGAAAAGTGAGGTAATACAGAGAGATCACCAAGATCGATTTAAAAAGCACTATTCCCCGGCATCTCAACCGGCAATCCATCTCCATCATTAATTTCTTAACAATTTGTTACTATTTCCCCTGGTTCCTATCGATTAGAAGAAGAATGGATTTTTAGATATCAATGGGCCTGAGGGTCAAACCAGAGATTAAGGGCTGTAACTTTTGTACAGCCCTTACCCGCCGATGAACGTTAATTGCCTCCCCTGTGACCTTTGTAGACATTGGTGAGTCTAATCCTCATCTATCTAGATGATCGACAGTTGTAGCTCAACACCTGATCTGGGTAAGCGGCTGTACGTAGAATAAGCAGTAAAAATGACTTAATTAATAGTCAATACTGCCAAAAATACCTCCCGTTTAGAAAAATATGTTTTATAGACTAGCCAATGTCGATATAGGCCACATGAGGTTAAAGTTTGCCAACGGTAGATAAAATGTACAGACTCTCTCCCATGACAGCGGTGTTTGGTAGGAGTCGACTTTCAAGGGCTCCATTACTCTGGTTACATCGTACCGTAAAATCTAAGATATTAACGCTGTAACTAACACTATATCATCCCGAAGAGAGATTTGACTTCGTAAACTTTGGGTTTCGAGGTCACGGGCACTTTACATACCTCTATTTCGACCTGAGGATGATAAGCCAGTGGCTCATCGAAACGTCGACCATGGAAAGCCTAAGCCAGCGCCACAACCAAGAAGACTTCATCCAGAGCATCCACCGTGAAAGCTTACGATCCATCATCTCTGCTTATTATCACAGGGTAAGCATATAGGTATTAACGCAACGTATATGCCTACTCTATGATACTTAATATATTCCACTGCATATAAAACTTCCATTTTAACTCAACCACTAGTTTCAGTTTATAGGCTATTTTATGGATGTAGTTCATTGTAAAGCAGTGCATACACATATGCACGCTAGTGGAGTCCAGTGACAGTGCTCGGCAGAGCCCGGGGTCTGGCGATGCGGCATGTGAACAGGCTCCGGGATGAAACCCGCTCAGCGCCTGGCACATGTCCCGCGCAGCCTAGCGCCAGTATTTCAATGAAACCATTTAAATACGCCAAAATTTATGTAATCCTCTTCCCAATGGTTCTAAGACGACTTAATTACGTAAAAATTTTTTATTTTGCCCAATAAAATTCGCATCTTGTATCAGCTGACCTTTGACCGCTAGCGCACGGCTATTGCGGTTCGCATAGCTATATGTATTATTGCATCAAAATGATCATTTTCAGCAAATGAATGCCTAAGTCTCCCACGTTTTGAAAAATAATCGCCGCCCTAATATCGAGGGTGTCCACAGCCCGAAAAGCCTGGAAAATGAGAAAGGTCGTCTTTATGAAGGGGTAGAAGTTGGAAAATATTTTAAATTTTCCGACATTATTTATTAACCATTAATTATAACACCATGATTATACATCGTCATCATAGATTGATAAAATGACGTTCATTACCCAAGGCGATAAAACATATTGCGGGATTCCTTTTGCTTGTGCCAATGGTTTCATTAATTTAAACTCCATAATAAACACACATCTACAATTTTAGCAAGACGAATAACTGATGGGCTAGAGGGGTCAGATCCCGATTTAAAAGTATTAATGGCTAGCAGAAATTCCCGTTGAATCTCAATGGGAGGGATTTAAGTAAGAATTAATATAGTAGATCTATTCATGCAGAAGAGAATCTGACTTCTCATTTATCATCTTAGTTTTTTTACGAAGTGGAAATTGTGTTTTGTCGCTTAATTATACAAATTAATTAGCTATTTTACTGAAATTGTTTATTCTTAAAACAGAAAACTAAGAAAGTATTCCAGTCTCGCGATCGGGGTGTCTTTTCTTAAATTACTAGAATTAACCTTTAACTTCAATTAGCACATGTGCAGAACCGCCCAAAGCTTGAGAAATTACATCGTAAAAAACGGAAAACGGGTTAAACAAATTCATTTGTGCAAAATCTATTGAAAATTTTGTCTTGAAATTTTGAGTTGGTACTTCCTTTGTACTACAATAGCCTTATATTGTCAAGGTATGATTTATGTGCATAGTTTTTTCATTGTCATGAGCAATTGGAATAAGCCGTTTTTCATGTTTATTTGGAATAACGATCAAAAATGAGACCAATGTCGATGCGGTTGGGCTCATTTCTTTTAGGTTTTTCAATACGCTAAAATTTTGTTTGATACGTTTCCCGAAGAAATCAACAGATTTATTATAACTCGGAAAAACCACTTTTCACATCTAAAGTGTTTTAGAAAATTATTTCCTACAATATTATCTATGAGGCCGAAGATATATTTTTTAATACCGCTATCACTCTGAATACATTCCATCCGTCAGATCTCGTGTAACAATACTTTCAAGTGAAAATTCTAAGCCGACTAGATATTAACGGAGTAGGGGAGAGAGAGAGAATAAAAACCAACCATTTATCGCCTTCCTAGAAGCAATGATATTCAAGAAATAAGCATCATAGGCACAGGAATGCAAAAATGGTACAGGAAATTACCGGCCCACATCGTAAACATCTTTCTCGTACAAGATTCTCGAGCGCATTCATGCTAGTAACATCATAACCATCCTAGACGATCCAAATTTCTTCTACAACAGTCAGCAAGGCTTTTGTAAAATACGACCATGCGAAACCCAGGTAGGGCTCTTCTTCCACGATATTCTACAATCAGGTGAAATTTAGAAGCAGTGCGACGCTTTATTCTAGAATTTCAAGCAAGCATTTGACCTGGTTCCTCACAAAAAACTAATATTCAAACTACAAATATGCATAATAAACAAAATATGGAATTTCAAGGAAGCATTTGACCTGGTTCCTCACAAAAAACTAATATTCAAACTACAAATATGCTTAATAAACAAAAATATGGAATTGTATTCTTGAATTTCTTACAGATTGCTAACAAAAAGTAGTAAACGACACAAGGAAGCGTGACTGGCCCCCTGTTACTCATTTACATAAAGGACGTTGATTCTAGTAAGAACCACGTAAGAACTACGTTGTGAGCCGTTTAAGACTCGGAGGCTACACGCTAAGCTAAGATTACTTACTTGAAAAATCCAGTCCATTCAGGGTGAAATGGAGGATATTATTTGAACCCCGCCTATAATGCAGCCTTTTTCATGGCTGTTGTCCCAATACCTTCTACCACTCGCCCTTGAGGCGGCTATAAGGGTTATTTGTAGATTTATATATCCATGGCTACGCACGGTTTAAATGATGGTATTTTTAAATTGATTGAGTTTTAAATTGAACGCGATCTATCGATCACATAGTGAGTTGATCTGATCCCGCAAAATTCACCTATAAGAAACAATCCGCCGACTGCATTTGCCGCGACTACGGACTGGCCTCTCTCCTCCCACGCCTTCCAGCATCCTTGGGCCGAGTGAGGGAAGGGAGTGCTCCAAAATCCGTCACATGATACTCAGGGCCGGATTAAACAGAGGCCTGACAGATATAACATACTTTCTCCAGGGCTGGCTGCAATGGAGGAAGAGCTGGATCCAAGGTCCCAATCCACCTAATGAAGAAAAACAATAACTCCATTTGCAACCGTGCTGGGAAACTGGCTTCCTCAGTTTTACCCATTTCAGTTAAATATTGTGATTATTTCACCGAGGTAAATTCTCCTGTACTGATTCCTTATTATGAAAAAAAAACATTTTGTAACTAGCTTAAGACGTCTTTTACACGATAGGAATTCTACTATTGGGAGAAAAGATATTCATGCCTGCCGCAAACTAGGCGATGTATTAACGGGGAAATTGCCACAGGAAAAAATCGCCCTGGACCGGGAATCGAACCACGAATATTTGCCGTGCCAGGCCAATGCGCAGACCACTACGCTAGGCTTCCTGCCATTGCTAAAGGACTTAGGAACCATGGGTAGCGTAGTGGCCTGCGCAATGGGTTGGCAAGCCAATGGTCCGTGGTTCGATTACCGGTCCAAGCCGATTTTTTTCCTCTGGATTTCCCCACTATTGGGTGAGTACAAGTTCCCTGAATATATTTAAAGTGTGGCATAACAAACTGTAGTATTAATTCTAGATATTAGGTACATCGGATCTAAAGACCCTAAAATATCGGATGACCATTATATACGAGGTTCTTCGTTGCATTTCTATAGAAATGCACCCCCACCATGGGCACCACAACCCTAAATCAGCATTGTCTATGTCTCAAAGTATGCATCATCATCATAAGTAAGCTGAGGACATTTAGGCAATAAAAATGAAGAAATAGGCAGCCTAAATAGGCACTAAAAATTTCAAAATAGGCACTTAAAATAGGCGCTGAAAATATTTTTGGCATTTGGACGATTCTGTCGGTCCTGGAATCCCAAAAGGCTAAGCCTGTTATCAGGTTTTACAGGGACCATACAAACAAAACTTGATATACATCTACGCCTTGGGTGGTGAAATATCCACCCAGCCGGGACTTGAACCCGTAATCCCAAGATTAGCAGGCGAAGACTTTACCCCGCCACCACCGTGGCCGGCTATAAAAATAATGTGGCTTATTGCCACAAAGAAACATATGAAATTTAAAGCTTGGGCTGAAATACACTATTACTGATGGAGAGGAAAGAGGATAAAACTCCAAATAAAATTAGCTTATAAATTGAAGAAACATAAAATTCTAATGGTTTACTTATTTCAAGTTACGTTACAATTTACAATAACCTATTTCTCTAAATGTTCTCCTGTAAACTGATGCCGAGAGTCAGCCAGGATATATCTATAGCATGAAAATGACCTCTCAACCTCACGCGAGGTGATAGGGCAATACTTATATAATGCAAGCTCTTCTGCTGTCATCTTTGGTCATGGAGCAACCGAAGTCCCTGATAAAATGCCTGCATTTTTATGGACACCTTCCCAATCAGGGTTCCTTTACATAACTTTCTTGAATTTTCAAATCAAGACTTCTCCCACATCAATTGGTATATTAATAAGTTGAATTTCCACCTTTCGAATTTTTTCCACAGCTGCCACTAGGAATAGTTCTCTTTCTTCCAGCGATTGAATTGTGGATAGTAATTTACCAAAATAGCATGTTATAAATGTTACATTCTTTGTCGTTCTGGCAGAACTCTCAGAGGCAACTAGGCGGTGTGCACACCAGAGGGATACGACACCCGACACTGTAACT
This sequence comes from Pyrrhosoma nymphula, assembly GCA_963573305.1. Lineage (NCBI taxonomy): Eukaryota > Metazoa > Arthropoda > Insecta > Odonata > Coenagrionidae > Pyrrhosoma > Pyrrhosoma nymphula. The sequence continues at coordinate 155,569,635 of OY754327.1, read as the reverse complement.
ACTTGATGGAGGTTGCGCGGCACGATATTTCCCCCTACGACATTCGAGTGCACATTGTAGTGATACGACGCGCGATACGTCAAGTGGTAAAATATAAGACGGTGACGTTTTTCCGTCTCTCAGTCGTAGTCGCGGAGGAGGATATTGCTGTAGCTTACCATTATTTGGAAACGAGGCGCTAGTGACTGTAATTCGTGTTGTACCGGGTACCTAGTGCGAATGAGGGGTAGGTACAAGAATGGGATGAGGCCCATGGTGAAATTGAAGAGCCCGGCGCTTACACTTCAGCTTCATTTAACTGTTCATTTAGAAGTACAAACATTACATTTGAGAGCTCTTTTGCACCGGTCAGAAAGAAAAACGGGCAACAATGCGACGAATTAACAAATTAAAATAACTTATGTAGACGCGGAAATAAATATTCGGGACGATAAGCGTTTTTTACAATTTAAGACATTCACATCGGCAATATAAGCACAAAGGCACAAAGCGATTAAATTGGCATTTAAATGCAGTTAAAACTTTTCGTTATAAATAGCCCTGAATGGATTTCTAGCTTCGTTAAAATGTATTTCCCTAATAAGATAAATTAAACTTTTGGTAATATATCTCAGCAACAATGACAGTTCTTATGCACTCTTCTTTAGTATTAGAGCCATATTATTCTTCATAAAATGTCTTCAACCTTATTAATGTATTCCCATCCAGGGTTTATCCGTATAACTTCTTAAATTCATGAGCAATGGATTTTCCCACATCACTTCGTATATCAAAAAGGTCACCCTCCACAGTTCAGATTTTCTCTGTAGCCGTTGCAAGGAGTAGTTCTCTTGCCTCCAGCGATGACATGATTGATAATAATAGTTAACCAAAATTACATCTGATAAACGTAGGATCTGTGTCGAAATCAAGATTCAACTCCGCTGCTTTGGATTCGAGAATGCAGTTTGCTTCTTCATCCAGATATTCTGTTGTCTACAGAAAATATACTTATGCGCCACGATGGCTCAATTTTCTTATAGACAGAATTGACACATAGTATTAAAGATGAGCGAAATCGGTTACAATAGTATACCTTTAAGTGGGTGAAAAAGACGTTCCAACTGATGTATCGGAGGCGCACGTCATTCCTGTTACATACATCACGTATTTCAATAACTTTATCTGCAGGTATAATGCAGTATTTAGCCATGTTCCCCATAATATCAATACTGGCCTTGAAGGCAGGGCAACTTCGGGCGTTATCTCTTTAAACTCAGCAGTACTGATTGTGAGTGGTGCCTTCAAAAGCCAGTTTTTGGCAATTGAACCCATCGCATGTACGAATCACGTAAAATTACCATAGATGTTTTTCTACTCTTTGTATTATTACACTCTGGATGATTTTTCTTTATACATGTTTAATGACATTATTTCAACCTTTAAACTAGATTAAAAAAGAAACTGAAATAACAGACTAGCTCCGCACTAAAGAGAAGTTTGGTGACGTTGAGATGAATATTGCTTTTTTAGGCCCTTAAATAGGCGATATCAGCATAAAAAGGCATAAACAGGTAAAATAGGCATTTTTAGGAAGTAATAAATTGCGTTAATTTCGCCATAAATGATCCTAAATGAACTTATAACTTCATAAAATTGCTTTCCTGAGTAAAAGAAAAAAATAGGCATTATAGGCAATGTCCTCAGCTTAATCATAAGTCATCATTCCGAGGTCTGGTTAGCTGAACTCTGAATCTGACTTCTAATTTATCATCTTAATTTTTTTTTACTAAGTGGAAATTGCCTGTTTTGTGTCTTAATTATGCAAAGTAATAAGCTATTTTACTGAAATTGTTTATTTTTAAAACAGAAAACTAAGAGATTATTCCAATCTCGCGATGGGGGCGTAAAGGAACATCGCCATAATCTTCGATCATATTTCCCCTTAAGTGAGTTTGAGCGAGTTTTTTTTCCTGTACCATTTGACACCATATTCGAATTTTTACCGAAATAAAAATAGTTTACCTCCGCATAAAGTTTCAAGATAAACAGCTCATTACTTCATTCCTTCAGAGGCTAAATTGAAAGCAGTGATTTGGAGACTTGAGCCCATTGTAACCAAAACCATCCTTCTAGAGCTCTAGGACTCTATTCAGGTTTAATAGGTGTATTAAGTTGGTCTCTGGCAGTGTACAAAATTCTACGCAGCGATATACTACAAATTATGATGGGCCCTAATTATAATAATCAGTGTGACGTGCTTAATTCAGGTACAATGTTGAGGGCACGGGTGAAATTTCCATCATTATTTCTGCCATCCGATAGTGAAAATTTCAACCCTGTATCTTGATTGTAATTAATTTAAAAAGGAAAAAATAAACCCCTGCACTGATTTCAATGCTGTTATTGTGAGAGTAGCAGACAGAGGCCAGTATTGGGGGCCATTTGGCGCTGATACCAATTATAGTGTACAAGCAAGAGGTGCCCGTTGAAATTCAACGGGTGTGAAAAACATTGAACTTATTTTATAAGAAAACCACAAAGCCTAAAGAATACTGTCAGCGTGGTGTTTTGAGGGGTTCGTAACCTATCTTGTATGTTGTGTTCGTTGCAGTAGACACGCTGATCATTTTTCAGATGCACGGAGAGATGAGTGGCTGTTGGTCCTTTTTCATGCACTGGAAACCAAAATACTACTTAAATAACACCCAGGTTGATAGTTGGTCACCTCGTCCCTCCGGGTCTCTTGAGCCGTCTTCTGAGTGATTAGCAGCTTGATCGCTTCCCTTGTGTACAAAAATATATTTGCATTCAATGACTCAATTGAGTTGCGCAATTCAACGTCGATATGTGCGTTGAGTATCTTAATCAGGATTGGAGAATAGGGTGAAATACAGCGGTTGACAACGTCAAAACGAGCATTTGCAGCAGCAGCCATGTTTATTTGACCTATGAATCCTCCGTCACCCGGACTGCACCTTCGGCATAAAGGATAGCCATAATCATTGGTTTCGGTTTCTAAATAAAAAAATATGTGGTGATTCTTTGTCGATTTTTATGCACGGATGGCGCAGAATTTCCGTTCTTCTTTCGGGTAAGAAACATTTAGTGACGTCATTATAATTTCCGCCACCTTAAAACAGATTGGAGTTGGTTACCCGTCCGTAGGTTGGGTAAGGATGAAATTTGTGCAGTTCTTAGCGTAACCCGAGAAACACCACGGGGAGATGCTCATGAGATCGCTAGTGGACATGTCTTTGAGCATCTAAGTCTAACCTTTGTCGTTTTTCATGCAAGGATTCATTTACTCGCAAAGAAGACATTCCTCTTGCTTTAGAAGATTTTATTGAAAGGTTACTCTTTTTTCTATCAGGTATGTTGCTGGAGATATGTTTAAGTCCAAACACCAAGGGGAGATTCTCATGAGATCGCTGGTGGGCATGTCTTTAAACATCCAAGTATAAGCTTTTTCGTTTTTATTGCAAGGGCTCATTTTCTCGCAAAGATGTCATTCCTCTTGCTTTAGAAGATTGATTCGAAAGGTTACTCCTTTTTCTATCAGGCATGTTGATGGATATATGTTTAAGTCCAAGGAGGGGAAACACAGCGGCTAGTGAGAGTCTTGAATAGGCAACTCGGTTATTGAGTGAATGTAAGTTTACTGCACTTTAACATTCTTAAACATATATTAATAACTCGTATTTTTATGATGTGAGAATTGGTCTAAAAAACAGTTCGAAATCGAAATGAGAGGCAGACGGTTCCACTACGCGTAATATATCTGAGTATTAAACGATAAGAAACAACGCCGTGTTTGTTGTACCAACAGAGGCATTATTACCATTACTACTCGCTGCACGTAAATATTCTTGCACGTTTAATTCCTTTATGTGCATCGTGTACTACGTAAAGTGTTCACTCATATACATGCAGTGTCCCTATGAGAGCTACTTTGAGAATTGACATTGAAGAGTATACTTGTTGTAAATATGCATTGAATGTATCGATTACCCACTAAACAGTCTATCATGGGACCCCTTAGAGTCAGGGCCCTTCTTTTACAGATTTTCTTTCTACGTGTTATCTTGGGCCTGCAGGAAAACATAAATGCTAGAGGCGTGAATATCCTTTGTAAATCAAATGTCTGGTTGTCAAGGAAATATGCTATTGTTGATTTCTAGAAAAATGTGGGATTTGGGATTTTTCAGCAAAAAACATGATTTTAAGACAATTACGAAGCGTAAAAGAAAATCGATTGAAAAAATTAGAAATTTCATTTATTCAGCCATCCGATAAAAAAATCCCGGTCTCCTATCTTTAGGAAAAGTAATATTAAAAAACAAAAAATGAAACCACTGCACCGAACCCAATGCCACCAGGTGGCCACCACCAGGTCTTTGGGGGTCCTGAGAGTTTTTAATATAGCCTATGTTACACCCAGATACATTTTCTCACTACATGCCAAATTTCAGCTCAATCGGTTCAGTAATTTTTGCGTGATTGAGCAACAGACAGACAGAGAGACAGAAAGCATTCAATTTTTATATATTAGTATGATATAGCACTCCTTAGTATATGCGCTAGAATCATGCAAAATTTAATTTCAATCTGTTTTATAGTTTTCGAGGATAATAGCAAAGAACACACAAACAGACAGGCATACACCACTTCATTTTTATGTAATAGTATAAACAATTCACTTTTTGACATCCTTTCTTTTATTGATGCCCTCCATAGTGTTTTCAGGTGGCTGTTATGTCTGAGAATGTGTTCAAGCATTATTTAGTTAAAATAACAGCCGTTTCGATGATTCGAAACGGGCTAATTGTGATTCACTTATCCCCGATGTTAGCGATAGCGAGGCGCATGGGGATGAAACCGTATCACCCCTTCCTACAGCGCACGTGTAGCTGAATCATTTGGCTCAATAACAATCCGAGGCTAACAATTGCATGAACATTGCTCATTCGTTTTTCATCCTCGTAATAGGGTTGCAAGCCAGTCATTAATTCCCTGGAACTTCAAGGCTTTAATTTGAAATGTATCGTTTCATTATTCAAGTATGCTTATTTTAAGAAATACTTCGTCAAAACGCAAGAAAAATGGCAGAACGAAATATTTCAGGCCAAAAAAACAAGGGTGTTTCGTCGCTAGGCATTTCAACGTCCCTGCATTTCCTTACATTTTTAACGACATGGTTGCGGCGTTTAGTTCGAAGTGATATCACAACCATAGCCAACGTGGCCACGCACGTTTTCTAGATCAGTGTAAAAATAAATACCTCTGAAGTGTTATAGAGTTAAAATAAGCTCTGGTTGCATATTAAATGTAAATTCAAGGCTTGATTTTTATTCATATTTTGTGTGTAAAGAGTAAATGCTTGATAACTCCACTTTCAAAAATAGACATACAAATATTGTTATTTATTACGTTGATATATCTCAGGCCAACACATCTCGACTGATTATTCTTTTTCCGTCCATTGCATCAGTCCATGTTTTTACGTATTCCATACTGTTTTCGGGTAAGAGCGTATTCACTTGCGACGGCCTTTTTTAGGGTTGAGCGAAAATGCATTAGCATGAAAATAGTACGGTATCTTTTTTCTTAGCTACAACGGCTTCTGTGCCCAGAATAGGAATGCATTTTTTATGCATATTATAATTTCGCGAGTGGACCGACTGAAGTCGTCCGCCCTTGGCACTCCACAACAACCTTCATAGTGTGGGAGGTGGGGGCGTAGGTAGGCGGAGGGCTTTCTAGAGGCGAGCGCTCCTTTCGGAAGCTGGAGAGGGTAACAAAGACGAGCGTGGCTCAATTTCAAGATCAGGTCGGAGGCCGACGAGACGCTCGGCCAGTCCCGGTGGCGCCACACGCTCTGCAGCACGACAGCCTCGAGCGCGTTGCCGAGATACGATTTTCGCGTATCTCCCGGGGAGATCTCGACCAAAGACCTCCTACGGGCAGGACAGGCGCTGTATGCACTTTCCTTTCCAACCGCTGGCCTCTCCGCGATCTCATCAGAGAGGGTGCACGGGGAAGAAAAATCGGATACACTAATCGGAAGCATTATCGGAAGGAAGGTGATAAACAAAGGATCACAGCAACAAAACCCTCCTCTACAAAATTAGTACAAACATTTTTTTTAATTTTGACTCAGTTGATTCATTTTTTACGAATCCAGATGAAAAAACTCGCTGTCATCTCTTTCATCAATTTAGAGTTAAAATTTACACGAACTTCTGGCATCTTCGGAATACAAAAATATGTGATATTACCTGAACTACTCAAATGAATAGCCTGCTAAACATATAATCTCCTGTTAGCTCGAAAGCCTTAAAAATAAGTAAATTTGATCCTCGAAAGAACTCTAATTGAAACGAGGTATCGAAATATTTTTATTTTGAGCGAATTATTTCCTGAATAAGATCGTTTCAATAGATAGGAACACGTTATAACTTAGCGGATCTGAGATGAATTATTTCAGCATTATATTCAGTATCTATATTAGCCACCAATACATTAGAATATAAGGTGGACTTGACAATGGATAACGCGAATTGGTAGGTTTTTTAAGATACTTAATTACGGGCGATTTATAAAAGAACTTCCTAGTAACCAAGGAAGCCGTAAATTATTTAATACATACATGACTGTCAGGAAAGAATAAGTTACGCCTGAAACCATTGAATTTAATACATACATGATTGGCCTAATACTAGAAAAGGGTCAATTTGGAAGGTGTAAAAAGATGGAAGCAAGATCCGATGTACATATTGTATCAAAATACATGTAGCAAAATTGAAAATGCCGAAATATTTTCACACAAGTGAGGCTAAGAAATTATTTTGCCTGAGACCTAAGTCAGAAAAATATTTAGGGGTAGAATTTTAAAACGACGCGAATTCTTAATTTCAATCAATATACATGAGTAATTGTTCCCGTCCATGATATCACATTTTTTCACTCAGACATTTTTGAAATTACAAACTGGAATAAAAGCCACTGAAGAATTTTGTTGAAACTCATAATTCGTAGAGTTTGGCCATCTCTTTCCTGCTCCTCACATTTCGAAATAGTTCATGAGGATTCATAGGACTTGGGCTGTATAAGTGACATGGATTTTTTATTTAATTCACACTTTTGGGAAATGATTACTAAAACAAACGTGGTTATATTCATTGCCAGAAAAGATTTGTGAGAAGGACATATTGATATAAAAAATCTACTTTCTCTTCATCTGAGTCAACTGATCTGACATAGATAAAGTCGAGATTATTTAACCAGAAAATAAAATTTGACACAGATATTGCATATTTATTAGCTCAAATAACCCTGAAGGGTCTTTTTCTTTCCCTTCACAAAAAAACTTCTATTGCCTCCGAAGAACTGCCCTTTGTGGTAGTTAGGAACACCTACTTTTCCCATGATACCTCACGCACACCCATTCCTCAAAATCGAACCGTATCGCTTGGGCCAGATAAAATAAAATATTTACATCAGACGACATCCATGTTTCGTAATGGCAGCAGACGCGGGGAAGAATTATCCAGGAGGGAGGGAAGATCCAGGGGAAAACGGTGTAGTGGTCCGATTTCTTAAAGAGCAATGAATAATGAGTGCAGTCTTGACTATTGTACACGTGCCTTTCGTCTGTGGAACTAACGAAATGATTGATGATTGGCGCCCTAGGGCTGCTTCTCTTTTTCACTCCCTCGTGTTTTTGTTGATGCGTCGAGCCAGCGATGGCCGAGTTCCGGGTAGGAAGAGTTTGGGAAGGGGATTGCGTGCGGAGTCCATGCTATTGACCTTCGAGGGAATTTTTCTCTCGGCCAATGGCGGCTTATCTTAAAGCAGCTAAGGGAAATGTAATCCTCGTTGAGTAAGGCTTTTCACTCGAATGCTTGGTCATCCTGGCCGAAGACTAAAGAAGAGAATCTTTGACGTCATGGCACACGAACAAAGCATTTCTTCCGAAAAAGATCGACATTTATTCTTCATCGTTTAATAGAATAAGTACTGTGTTATTGTGCACTTTTGTAATTTAGCGTATTTTTTAGATTAAATATCATGGAATTACGATAATTATTTCACAAAACCCACGGTATTTTGGCGATTAACTACATTATGTATCCATTCAATGAGGCCTCATTGAACGGATAACTTAATAATAACTAGGGTAACAATAACTAGCGAATTTTGATGGCGTCATCATTCTTTTTAGCCATCTATTTGTTCCCATCTTTAATATACGCTTCTAAAAAACCGATGGTGTCCAGCGGGTGCAAATATAAATCGTTTCCAAGGTAAGATTTCCATAAAGTATGTTCTCTCAATGTATTCCTTAGGGACCGCACGATAAGAAAACGTAAAGAAAACACCGGATAGTGGCTTTCAAACAATAAATTTATGATGGAAATGTATGCATCCCCTATAAATATGACTTTGCTACGCTAAGACTTGGAGAAGTGTGTGTCTATGAATTTTCAGTCTAATTGAAGCAATACCCTTCTCCTGACTATTGCGTCAGTTTAAAGAACAATTAAATTATAATTAATTTGCTTTGTAGATAAAAGTTGATGATAAAAAAGACCTGAAGTGAACTAAAAATTTATTTTGAAAATTCATTATGAAATTTTCTGAATAAAATGTTCAGCTACGGTAAAATTCATCATTTTAAAGTTTATTACACTTTCTGAGCAAAAACAAAGGTCGCACACTTTTTAAATTTTGCCTCGAGAAAACAGAAAACACAGCCATTGGAAGGGCTGGGTTGCGAGCCACTAGAGACAAGAATGTAACACGGAAGACTAAGGTTCCTAGAAAAATTCCAATCACATAATTTATAGCATGAAGCTTTATGTCAACAATATTACATCACTCACAGCCACCCACCCTCTCTTTCATGGCTGGTGTCCTGATAACACCAGCCTCACTACCTTTTGGTGACTCTCAAGGTAATACTCAGATGTATTTCATCCAACTTCGTTGGAAGTGAGCTTTTATGCTGTTACACTCCAGATACTACAATATATCACAAAAGTCATTTTTTCATTTTGAAACAAAGACTAATTTGCTTGAAGTTCTGATGATTGCTGCCAAAGATTTGATTTTATATATTGAATTTTAAAAACTTCTCTATACCTCAATAACGCAGCAATCTACGGTCAGAAAGTGAAATCAAATTAAAAACCATCTTTAGTAATCATAAGTCAATTCCTGTACCATGCACTGACTTCAGCGCTTAGTGGGGTGAGATAATTGCCAACCTCAGAAATCGACTAGACAAATCGAGCCAGCCAGCCAGCGCGTGCTGTCGTAAGATCAATTCCCTTCGTTAAACGGTGCGATATGACTGACGCTACAGGAGGACCAAAAAACCCATTTTCACCTTTCCTGGTTAGTTGGTTATTTCGGTTAGATGACCGACAACTGAAATCTTCTGCAACCATTGAGGTGACTGGAGCAATGCACTTGAAGTGCCCTCCACACGTAATGATCGATATTCCACTAAAATGTCACCACAACCGGGATGCAAACCTAGGCCCTCGGGATGGAAGTTCAGCACTCTAGCCGCCATGCCATCCAAATCCCCGTCTTTTTCCTTCCATTAGTCGCCAAGTAATAAAAGACATTATCTATATAAACATAAGATGGTGATGAAAAATCTGAATTGAATATTATGTCAATTTATTACAGCGAGGGAACTTTTACAAACCACATAACAATAAACTCAACCACGACCCGGGTTTCAACGGCTAAGCGTCATCATCAGGTAGCCGTTGAAACCCGGGTCGTGGTTGAGTTTATTGTTATGTGGTTTGTAAAAGTTTCCTCGCTGTAATAAATTGTTGTGATGGATTACCACAAAGTTTCTGAAGACTACGTTTTATTCTGAATATTATGTGCTCCAAATACCCTTCATCTTCAGAAGCAATCTTAATGAGGGAATATAATTCGCATTGCGACTACCCTCTGGCTTCCAATGAAGAATGCCTGAATTATTTCAGTTAGCTGCGGATTTTTAGTTCGATCAGTCATCTTAGAGGAAGAACATTAAACGATGGCCTCTATTGCATCTTTTGAAAAGAGCAGCTGAAGTTTCTAATTCTGGGTTTCCTCCAATTTTCCCTCCTCCCTTTTTATCTGAGACTGCCTGCTATATTCAAATCGCACGTACACGTTGCAAGTGACCTCTAAATTCACTCATCGATCTAACAAACAGCGCAACTAGACTATGCGATTTCGCAGCATTATCAATGACTTTATCTTGCAACCGGGTAAGAGTGACAAAAATGATTAATGCTTTCTTAAGAAAAGGATAAATATAACGTTTTCCGTGGGAGAAGAGCCGTTGTGTAAACTCACTGAAAAAGGATGGTCGCTCAGAGAGAACATAGGGTGGTCGATTTTCCATTTATCTTCTAACTGCGACAATTTTGTTTGAAAATGATGATACAACAAAAAACTTGATAATGACTAACTCCATGCCTAAGTTGGGCGAATGGCTTTAGAGCAAGACTCCATGTCCATGGAAATGGAGACACTTAAAAAACATTATTCACTATTTTTTCACCATAATGCTGATATTTACTTATCAGAAAAATGTTTCCCAATTTTCTAACAGTTAATGTTCTCAATTTTAAATTTCCATTGCCTTCAAAAGCTATACCAACACCTAGGTTAAGAAAAATAAAACAAAACTTCGTAGACTTCTGCGGGGAAAAAGCTTCATTATGCCTTACCCGAAAGAATTTGCTAATCAAAATACAAGTGGTAATTCTACCACTGTTAGCTTTTTCACTTTGAAAGATCACGTCTATAGCCTTCTGCGGAGAGCTTTCATCTTAGGATTATGGACTATTTATTATCTTACAAAGATTTGGAAATCGCTTTCTAAAGAAAGTAATCAGGGTAGGAAAACATGAAATTATGGAAGTACCGAAATGAATCATTTACTATTACGCTTCACATTCCTTGTCTCCTCAATAGGAAGGAAAGGCATTTTCGAGTCATCATAAAATGAAGAGTGGAAATAAAGAAAGTAACGAGCAAGAGTCATCATGTCATCCATCACGGGTAAAACCCCAAATATGTTTGAGGTGAATTATCCACGTAACAATGTTGAAGTAAAACATTTCAATTCATAACAGTAATTGTCGAGGATTTGGCCCGAAACACTACTTAACCATGATTTTAATAGTGTGGTTGAAAACAGGAGTGAATTTTAAAACAGTTAGCTCCAAGGTTTATTACTCTTATTACGCCTTGAGGCTACATTATATTTTTTGGAAAAATATTTTTGTACCAATGATTCTAAAATGTCTATAAATGCAGATAGTACCTGATTTTTAATAAAATCTGGCTTTTGTAATAAAATAAAAGTAAAGATTTTATTTTATTACAAAAGTATTCTTCAAGTAACGTCGAATGCCTTTAGTGAATTTTTGCGGATGGCAATCAAAATTACGTTAACTTTCACGAGTATAATTAGGTTACATTGATTCTCGTGTCAACAATAATAAAATCCGTCAAATTAAACATTACTTATCATCACTTCCTGCCCCTATCCCTAATCCATAGAAAGAAATCATCTTTTGAGATCAACTAACTGCTCAGGGAAACATAACCTTTTATTGAGTTTTATTAATCTCAACTAATAACTTACAGACACTGATTCATATAATAAGTGATATAATTCGAATCACAAACACGTCTTGTTAGTGTCTGGCTTATTGTGAGAATTCCAATTGTTAGTAAACAAACTTGCCCTCCATGACAACTCTAATGCTTTTTCAAATATTAATTTACATCAACATTTTGGAAAAATTAATTTAGCACTTCAAAACCTTTATCATTAATTGTGGAAACTTTCGTTGTCTTAGATCATTTAAGGTGAGAGTATAATGTACAGAGGTGTAATATATATCGGTGTCAACAGCATCGTCTCGTTCAGTCATGTAGTTTATATGTCTCTGGTTTGCAACTTGAATCATGTCATAAGTCTTTTTAGTGGAGCCATTAAATCGTATTTTTAAAATTTAAAAAAATTGAATAGCAGCAATGGCTGTTTACAGCATGAAACCATTAATTCATCGGGATCTTGAAAAATTATATTTCAAGAAAAACAAATGAAAAGGTGGAATTTAGTCATTGTTTTGACTAACTCAGTCGCGGTTGAACCTCTATAATGTGATTTCATGCAAAAATTCACGAATTTTCATCACGCTTCGAGTGGTTTCCTAGCCTTGAAAACGTCACGAATAGGACGAAGAGGGTTTTTCTTACAAGTGCTCCACCAGTTGCAGACCTCGGCGTCAATAGTGTTGAGAGAAAAGAAAGGAAGAATATTCAACAGTGGGTCACCCACAATAAGGCCTTCTCGAAGGACAACCTGGAGTAACTTTTAAGATCCGAAGAAGCATACGTGATCGATAAATATTCCTATGAAACTTCACTGGAACCGATACGCTTACGGGCAATATGCCAGTACTTCACGAGCTCAGATTACTCAGGCCATTGCCAAATAACTCGACCATGTATTTCTGACGTTCTTGTATTTATACATCGCGCAGTCATTGACCTTAACCTGGAACAATTCATCTCCCAGTCATTATTTGTTCTCGATAAAGTAAAAGGACTTCGACTTAAATTGCCTACCCTTCAGCCATCCTACGCTGAGGTAGTCTATCTTCCTAGTTCATATCACAAATCACTCGGGGCCATGGGCTCTCGCTGCGAGGGAATTCATACATATTTTCTACTACTAGCACTCTTAGAGTATCCACGAGGTTGTTTACCATATTTCCTTTATAAACCTGATACAACTGTATTACAAACCCTATAAAATTGCAAGATAGTAACACCAAATTTTGCAACATTTTAATTCGCTCTATGCGATCCGTTTTAACGACCAATTATTCTTTTCCATCGTTTTGCATTAGGAAACCAACACCATTTACATGGTTATTAAACAAGGAATTCAATTTTATTATGAATTGCGAGGAATTTTATAATTAAAGTGAAATAAACCGAAATGCTGTGAAACCATTATAGTCTTATATTGTCAGCAATCCGTATGGCGGTTTTAATGGGAGCGAGATGAGGCTCGCTATTTAACAAGCGAAGTAACGAGTGAGATTCTCACTATCAGGGGAAATGGAAGGCTGCTCATTTTTCCACCTTCTCTTTTCTCAGAATTTCTATCTCCAGAAAATCATATTACTTGGATAAAGGGGGAGTCAAAACTATCACATTAACTCAAAAATGTTTTGTTATGTCAATTCATCTAATGACTACTTCGGACTCATAAATTGGCTCAGAAAATGGAAATTCAAGGTGTACACGCATAAATGTTCACATTGTTCTATAACTGGCCACAAAATGATTTATTTTTCTTCTGCCATTTCAACTTAACAATACGGAATTGCTTGGACAGGGCGTTCATAAACTGCAACCTTTCTGCAAATACAATATAAAACCATTACCGATGTCCTACAAAAAGATAATTAGCATTATGTTACGGGAAAAAGACACAGAGTTTCCTATTAAAGAGCTAGTAACGTTGATCAACAAGTAGATGTGCTCTTACGAGAGCACATCTACTTGTTTCTAAGACTTTCGATCTTTTTTTATATCGTGGCGGTAAAAGGAAAAACTAAAAGTGCATGGATTGCAAGTAAATCCCAGACCAAAAACTGCATTATTTTGATTAGTCCATCTATAGGTACTTATGATCCAAAAACCCTTGCCCAAAGAGATTTGTGCAGCCAAAGACGAAGGAAAGTTCTTTAAATATAAAAAGTTATTTTTAATTGAGGGTGTAACATATTTATGTAAAAATTTAAAAGGTTATGTAAGAAGTAGGCATTCATAAAACCAGTTTCTGCTATTTTTATTGTTTAGCAATATATTTATTTAAGCAACTAAGCGATGGCAATTATTACATTTCATATTTTTCCAGCGCTGAAAAAATCATTAGATGCTTGGCAACACAGGAATTGCCATTTTTTCTGTAGGTATATTTTTATTGAGACACGATAGTCAATATCCCCAAAACAATGTATGCTCTTCCTTAGAGGCATGTATTATGTACACCTGTATTATCCAGAACTGTTATCAATTATTTGTAAATTGGGGCTTTAAAAAATTAAGTGGAGTAAAATCATCATTATTATTAATTAAGAATATCGCGCTTGTCACGTCCTCCAAGGAGGGATGAAGTAGTGAGAAGGAGGTCTGTGTCATGGTATTCACAGTCCACCGGAAACAGCCAGTCGGCCCTGGTCTACATTTATGGCATCGCTTGATTTTTAAAATCTTTCCTAAAAAATGCACCCAGCCGATAAGAAGAACAATTGAGCGAACCGATGCCAGATAAATCCAATGCTGCAATTGTAATTATAACATATTGAAAGTCAAAACGAGGTCACCTTCGAGCGGAACAATTCACTCAATGGCGGTTGAAAAAAATCCAAGCCGCGATGCTATCTTCCGGAGTTTTATCGGCATTTATGACTGGAGCCATTCTTCATAAAGTGGGCAGCTTTTGAGAGATAAATTAAGGGGCGGCGAATGCACCACATATAACGCTCGTTACGGAAGGTACGACGACAAAATGGAAGGACTCAATTCAAACGTCCCTTTCAATCTATCTACGAGGAAGACTGGCTTTGGAAAGGAAAAGGGCGCACTGGCCTTCCAAGCAATGGACTCAGATTTGAACCCCGATCGATAAAGCGTTCGACTTTTTTTCCAACAGCACGGGCAGTATGATATCAGAACGCCTTGAAAAAGTCATTTAGCGCGCAGGCCTTTGCCAATTGAAAGCATCGAGGCTGGAGGTCCGCCGGAATAGTTATTGCAAAAGGATTGGCACCGAAGATCGCAAGAGCAATCCAAATTTCGTGAAGTTGATTATTAATTTTTCAGTAAAGATGGTTCACATGTTCCCTGTTAATTAGAAATGTGACGGACCCTCCAAAATACCGTTTAAGGAACTTATTTTGCAAGAGGCTCCAAGGAGCACTACCTGTACTAAAATGGAGCTGCGTAACATATTAATCGTAGATGATTTTCAGTGAATATTGTCAAAAATCTAATGGCCGTTAAAATTGTTAGACCGCGTAAAAGTTATAACTTTGCATTCACCTGTCTATCACTCGCGAAAAATACACATCCAAACTTATTTGCTTTGGTTGTTTCAGAGTTTTCTGCCTCCCAATCAACGCGGAATTCAGGATCGCTACCTTATATTCATGTTCAGTTTTTACGATTTCAATGCTGCTCCCATAGCACACAATGTTAGTTAAGCCAGTGAATTAACATGTGGAACATGAGTATTTGTTTAATATGATTATGATAAATCCGCGTTGGTTGTTGCTAGTAGGCTTCAATTAGGGCTATTGATTGGCCTTAATACTTCGAGATTTTACGCACACTCTAGCCGAAAAATTATATGAAACGAGTTTTGAACTGCTATCTTCCAACAAATCTCAACTGCACAAAAATCCTTTCCAGATATCGAAATAATAGAAGGCATAGGCATGCTATTATGCGATACATATGGACGCCGCCCAGGATTACTTATTTTTTGCTTATGAACTGCAGATTCGAGCCGCGCCTTGATTCGATGCACACCAGCGCTGACAATTTTTAGAAACTGTACTTTAAATACGATACCGTAATACTACCAATAGTGTTTCATTCATGGTTAATATGAAAGCTTGCGTATCGAGGTAGGTAATCTGGCATCACTCCTGCCGGGAAACTATCAAGCTGCGGGTTCGAATATCAGGAATGGATGTAGTGAAGAAGTATATTCTTTGGTTTAATGAAGCTATACAACTTGAGCAATTGGGAGCTCCTAAATTCCAAGATCACAACATAATATTAAACGGTATTACTGTCAATTCGTCTCAAATAAAGAACTTCAATGTTGGTGTCCTAACACTCCCTGTCACTCGGCCTTGCGTGGGGCAGAGTGTTGAAAGACAAAGTTCAACACGAAATTCAACCTAGTTTTAAAGCAAAAACGTCCCTTAGTATTAATTAATATCTATCTCAAGACAGCATATTTTCTCAATGCTTATTTTCTCTCGATTACAAGCCACTAAATAGAAAACTATTTTTAAAAATACACACATATTTCACTTTATTAAGAGCGAATAGCGTCGAATTGGTTTTTGCAATGGTCCTCCATTTCTTGACTCATAAAATTGGAGACTTCTTTATTTGAAAAATAGTAATGGCAATCAATTAAAAATAAAATATTTAAACTCAGGAATAGAAAATTAATTACAATGATTTCAGCAAATGATAGTAAATAAACTAATTTTAAGGTTACATTCATTTCATTATAGTAGTCTACCGGTTAGAGGTAGGTAATGATGAAAGTCAGAGAATATCCAGTGGACTCTTACACGTGCCGTACTCTATCTAGCTCTAGTGTTTCTTTCTTCGTTTCAGCATAAGTCCTACCTTTCTTCATCCCGTCCAGAAAACCTATCCTCTTTCTTCCCCTTCCCCACTTTCCCAACATCCTTCCCTCGATCACGGCCTTCAGTAAACCATCGTCCCTCATTACCCCTTCCAGCCACCTACCCTGTCTTCCCCTAATCTCATATATAAGTTTCCTCTCCTCGCCCACCATGTCAAGCACTTCCTCATTTGTCTTCCTTTCCGTCCAACGCACCTTCTCCATCCTCCTCCACACCCACATCTCGAACGCCTTCAGCCTATTTTCGTCTTCCTTTCTCAAGGTCCACGTTTCTGCCCCATACAACGCCACACTCCATATCAAGCTCTTCACCAGCCTCTCTTTTACATACCTACTCAAGGTCCCCGTCATCAGCTCCCTTCTATTATTGAACGCTTCCTTCGCTAGCGCTATTCTCCTCCTAATGTATTTTCTACTATATCCTGTTTCTTCTAGCGTACTACCCAAATAACTAAATTGTTCGACTTGTTCCAGTTTGTGACTTCCTACTCTTATCACCAGCCTCCCTTTCTTTGTCCTAGAGAATCTGATTACTTTTGTTTTCTTATGATTAATCTTCATCCCGTATTTCTCGCACTGCTTTTACAATGCATCTTCTAAAGTTTGCAATCCTTTCGATGACCGACTGATCAACGCCTGGTCGTCTGCGAATATTACCGACTTTATCCGCTGGCCTCCTACTTTCATTCCCACATCTAGCTTATTCCATGCCTTCCATTTCCTCAGCATAGATGTTAAAAAGCAAAGGCGACAACGGGCGCCCTTGCCGCACCCCATGACATATAACTGCCCACCCTAATTCACCGTCAGCTACCCTTACCTGAGCCCTCTGCCCCATATATGTTTCGGATGAGTCTCCTATCATGCCAATCTAATCCTATTTTTCCCAATATCTGCATTAGTTTCTCCCAGTTAACTCTGCCTAACGCCTTTTCGAAATCCATAAAGCAAGCGAAAACATCCTGATTATACTCTATGTTTCTTTCTATAAGTGTCCTCATAACCACAATCGCGTCTCTGGTGGCCCTTCCCTTCCTGAACCCAAATTGGTCATCACCTAAATAGTAGTTTGCTCTGCTCTCCAACCTTCTATTTATTATTCTGAATACAATTTTTGCCGGGTACGAAATTAAATTGATTGTTCTATACTCCTTACATTCTGACGCTTTCTTCTTCTTCGGGATAGGTATTAATACTGTTTTCACGAAATCCTCTGGCCATACTCCTTCCTCGTAGATCCTGCGAATAAGTTCTAAAAACGATTATCTCCCCTTACTACCTAGAGTCTTCAGTAGCTCCACACATAGGTTATCGGTTCCCACGGCTTTTCTACCCTTCATCTCTCTTAATGCCCTCTCTATTTCGCTGTCAAGTAACTCTGGTGCTAGGTTATCCTTATCTATTGATCCTTCATCCTCTAGATCTAGGCTAAAGGGTCTATTCTCGCTGTCATATAGCTCCTCTACGTGTTCTCTCCACCTTTCCTGGATATCTTCCTGTTCGATTAATATCATCCCTGTTTTTTCCTAAACCTTTGGTATTGTTTGCCCTCTCTTACCACCCGATAACATTTTCACCTTGGCGTACAAAGCACCCACTTCCCCTACTCCTACAGCTTTTCCATTTCCACGAATTGTCTCTTCCACCAGTTTTCTTTTGCCCGATTGGTCACTCGCCGGAGTTTATTATTCAATACCTTGTTCTTCATCTTGCCTACGTCGGTGTTGACGTTTCTCCTTATCCTTCTCTTTTCCATTTTCTTAATAATTTCTTCCGTTACCCACTTCTTCTTAACCCTCTTCTTTTCCACTGTTCCTATTGTTTTCTCTGCCGCTCCTACGATGCCTGTTTTTATAATCTCCCATCTTCCTTCTATTGTTCCCATCCGCTTTTCTTCAACTATGTTCTTTTCTACCAGCCCTTGGTATCCCTTCCTTTTCAACCCTTTTAATGCTTCCAGGTTCCACCTCTTTATCTTCCTACCTTTAAAAAGCCTTTTGAATCTAACTTCACACTTTATCATCACTAATTTATGATCTGAGTCCGCATCCGCCCCTGGATAGCTACGCGAGTTTTTTTACACTGATTCTAAACCTCTGCTCTACCATTATAAAATTAATTTGGTGTCTCCAAGTATCATCCGGCATTTTCCATGTGTACCTACGCCTGGGGTGATGTTTAAACCAAGTGTTTGTCACTACTAATTTATTTCTTCTACAAAATTCAACTGCCTTTTCATCGCGGTCATTTCTTCTTCCTAGCCCAAACCCTCCCACTTCTAATCCGTCCCTCCCTTTCCCCACCACTGCAGTCCAGTCGCCCATCACTATTAGGTTTTTCTTTCCCGGCACTTCTCTAATTATTTCTTCTACTTGCTCGCACACCTCTTCCTCCCCATGTTTGCTTGTAGGCATGTATACCTGGACCAGTACGAAATTCGACGTACCTGCTTTTATTTCTTCTACTAGTATCCTGTCGCTCAACTGCTCAATATTCACCACCCTTAGCCCCAATTTTGTGTTAAATACCCCCACTCTAGATTACCCTGTAGCTATCACTCCTATAGTCCCCGCTATACTTCCATCTCACCTCGCACAATCCCAAAGCATCTATTTTTCCATTTCCTGTTTAATATTTTCAAGCTTCCCGGGCCTCATCATGGTCCTTACGTTCCAAGTTCCTATTTTTACCACTGTTTTCCTCCTCTTTCTCTTTTTCTTCTTCTTCTCCCTCCTATCTCTTGTATCCGCCAAAGATATTGGTGTGCAAGGATTTCGTGATGGTGTCACGTTAAAAATACCGTTGAGTGGCGTGGGAATACTTTTCAACTATCACTTCCTAGAATATAAAAGTCATTCACAGAGAATTGATTCCTGGCAACTGCGTGACGCCGCCCACTAGGGCGGGTGTCGTGCCCGGCAGCGGGGGAGGCAAGGCCTCCGCAGTCGTCATCACACTAAGGTTACATTAATATTCGTAAATATATCATTATTTTTTTGACCGCTGATATTTTAAATAGAAAATTTAATTGCAAGTTTGTTAAAATAAAATCCAATCGATTCTAATCACTTCAAGGCAATTGCAATATATACGGCACGCGAATTTCCGATAAAAGCAGATCACTAAATATATTTTTCTTATTCAATGAATCGTAATCAAAATATCTGTATCAAATAGTTAATATTGATAGTCCTAACTTTTCGTAATCTAACATATAATTGTGATTTAGGTACACAGTGACAAGTTGAAAGAGTATTTTGAAGAATGAGAAGGGCAAGAATCGTTTACAAGTGTTTTCTGAAAAACTATATGAGAATGAGAAACGTTTGGAGAAGAGAGAGCACAAAAATCGTTTGCTGGCGTAATTGCTTTTAGCCTCCCGATCATTTACAATAAGTTAGAGGTCTGCTTTAAATTTTTATCAGTGATATGAAAATGATTCGTGAATTCAAAATATTTCCAAATGTCAAGAAGATGCGGGAGTTTTATTTTAATTCAGCTGAATAACTGAAGTACAAACATTATTTGGCCAATCATGGATTATTAACCAGATGCCATTAATTAGGAAATAATCCCCGTCACTATGAAGAAGAATTAATTTTTAAAATTTAACGGGAAAATGAGCCCAAGTGTTTGAGGTGACTTGAGGTGAGGTGAGGTTGAATAGAGGTGCAATATTAGGTTCTCTACTTGTAAATTTTTAATTGCATATGTTTTGTGTCATTCAAATGGCGTGCGGAATTACACATTCAAAAGATAAACTGAGGTATATTCACTTTTGGTCGTTTTTGATCGCCCCAAGTTATCAATTATTTACGTGTTGTCGATCGTCCCCTTCGTGCATGATACATAAAATGTCATCAGTCTCGGGAGAAAATTGAACCACATTTATGGTAAGACATCTTGCAATTTTAATGTCACGAATCGTCTTGAAAGAGGAGAAAGATTATTGGGCATACCCATATTATGTAACTAGTGACGGAAGGTAATAATTTTGGATGAGAAGAACGACTGATAAAGGCAGAGCATCCATTATACCAAACGGACCCAGACGGATTTAAAAATAAGAAGTTATGACCGATAGAAGAGGCCTCCAGAAAGGACATATAACGTCAATCTGTAGTCAACTGGCGGTGAGGTTTGCATGAGTACAACAACGACATCTTGTTTAGCGTCAATTTAAATGTGGTTAGACCGAAATGCTAATGACTGAAGCCACTATCAATTCAGGATTATGTGAACATTATCGTGATTACTCTCTGTTTATGTCACGTCAATAAAAGTTTTTAACAAAATGTATTCACGGTTATTACCGACAAAACACTAAGGAATCTAAAAATTTTTTATTAAGGTTCGCGTTTGATAGGGCTAAATAGAGACAGCATTTAGCTTATTTGGTCAGGGATCAAGGGATAGTTCGTGAATCAGTAATTTTAAATTCAGTTTCACCCTTGAATACCTATCCCGATTCAAAATGTGAGGGAAAGAGAAGATAAAAAAAGATTTGTTCTTACTGAACGTTTCGGACCAGTTGGTCCTTCCTCAGCTTTAGAAGTGATTAATTTAGAAGTCCTTCCTCAGCTTTGCATCCGGTTCCTATTTGCACGAAATTGATATTGAATTACTAATAAATAGGAAATTAATCCTAATCCATCCCATCCTAATAAAATATAAATTATATTTCAACTAATAATTAATAATATTATTGATACTACAAATAGAATTACCAAAATAATACAACGGATTAGATAAGGGTCTCCATCTATATAATCATTTCTATTAATACCCACCATAGAAGAAATAAACGGAGATAGTGTATCACACACGCGATCATGTACATCATAATAAACGGTGCCACAAGTGGGGCGGTATTATACCTACATAGAAACACTGTGAAGAAACACAAATAAAGTGCTGATATTTCGGTTGCCGCTAGCAACCTTTCTCACAGGAAGGAAGGAAAAGAGGGGAAGGGGGGAGGGTGTCAGTGATTAGCAGTGATAGTCAGTTCAGTCTAGCTATTCCATCAATTAACAAGCTCCAAATAAACTCATTGGCGAATCAAAAATGGGTGCAACTTCCTTTTTTGGGGAGGAACGCATTCAAAGCCGCCAAGTGGTTTCCTTCAGACCGGTTTAATATCTGTTACTATACTCCTACCTCACTCAATTACCTACTCAATCAAGCCCTTGATAAACTTGACCCGTATTTTAAATTTGGTGCATGCGAGATAAAATGTGACGCAGTGTAAGTGGGACAAACAGGCTGGTACTTAAGGATGCTAACATAAAAATACAAATGCTTCCTCAACAAGGACACCAAGTCCCTAATCGCCAATACCTTATCAGCGAAGGCCACCAAAGATGTTCCACCCATCAAATTTTGCTGTTCTAGGACAAGGGATGCCGCGCCGCCCCGATGATCTCGAGCAATGGGAGATAATCAGGAAATGGAAAAGAGGAGCAAACCTAATGAATGAAATAGAATTTCTAAGCCATTACCCCTTACTCTTCCTCCCACCCTAAAAAATTAAAACCAACCCCCTCATTACCAAAACACCTATGTACTTCCTTTCAGAACCTTCCATCTCCTTCCCCACCCCCGTCTCCAAATAGCATATTAAGACTGTGAATTTTTGTATGTGCCCCAGGGGACAGGACAATGACTTAGACCTTGAAACGCGTGGTACAATAAAACATTCAGTGGACAGAAGTAAACTTCATTTATTTGTTTATTTATTTAAGTTCATAATGCTTTTCAAATACATTTCGCCAGACATCGTTGAATACATGCGTCTCACCTTCGTATTTGCAATAACGTAGAGAATGCAAGCTCTGCTCCGCCTCATAATTCTAGTCACATTCCGTGATTATCGCCGCAACGTAGTCCAAACTTCCGTATGCCTTCGGTTCCGGTATTAATTTGTTCCATAAAAAGCATTTGTATTGGTCAGGACATAATTATAGTGTGTGCTAGGAGTCAAGTCTCACTTTAGACCAATTTTTCCCTGAGGAGCCAGTCACCTTAAAGCATTTTACTGCCACATTTTAATGTGGTTTGTATATTTCGCTGTGAGTAGGTACCCCATGGAGCATAACATACCGTAAGCAACAATGTAACTTATTCCATAAAATTTTACAGGCAATAAGAGATCAACTCAGCTGAAAGATCGACGAAAGATATTTCCAAGGCTTTTTCTCATTTTTTCGCATTCGCCATGGTTAATGCCATAAACGGCTAATGGCCATAAAATAAACGGCTGTGTTGCCTTGAGGAGATCATTTTTGAGATTATGAAGAGATATTCTCAGTCCTAGAGTAGCTTTTCGATATTCAAGAACCTACTTTTTAGTATATTGTTTTTGTTTTTTTATTCAAAAAATATCTTCGAAAAGAGTTGGATAATTCGGCTCCCTTTGGTACAAAAATATTTGTCTCCCGAATAATGTTCCTTTTGCGAATTTGCATGGAGGAGATGGAGGAGGGGAAAAGAGAGAGCATAGGACTTAAAAGTAGTCTCCATATTTCAAAGTCGGATACGAGGTGACGAATTAAAGTAGATTCCTATTTTCTGGACGCATGTTATTATTTAAACTTGTAGCCGATAACCCGTCCTAAATAACCAGTCATGCAAACCTTATAGGTGTAAATGTATTGTGTAGTTTTTTCACTGTCAATTGTCTAATATTTGGAGACCGTCACTAATGTTTACAAAATATAAACATCTGTGTTAAAGTGCAACATTGTTGACAGCACTGACGTGGATGCTATTTCAATATAACATGGGGCTCAAGAGTTTAAGTTAAGACGAGTTTATTTTTTCAATTTACAATTCATCTGGGTCGAAAAAGAAAGTTCGGGGATTTTTCTAGATATGTGTGTGCCATACGAAAAAATTACACCAGAGCTAACTAAATAGGTTCAGCCGTTTTCCCTATCACTAGCATCGTCCCCCTGCAGGGGCAGGGGCTTTTATTAGTTTACTAGCAGAAGGTACCCGTTGAAATTCAACGGGTGTGAAAAACATTGAACTTATTTTATAAAAAAAACCACAAAGCCTGAAGAATACTGTCAACGTGGTCATTTGAGGAGTTCGTAACCTATCTTGTACGTTGTGTTCATTGTGGTAGACACGCTCACTGTTTTCCAGGTGCACGGAGAAATTAGTGACTGTTGGTCATATTTCATTCACGGGAAACCCAAATATGAGTGAATGTAAGTTAACTGCACTTTAACACTTTTAAACACATATTACGTTTATGATGTGGGAATTGGTCTAAAAAGCAGTTCGCAATCGTAATGAGTGGCAGACGGTTCAACTACGTGTAATTTATCTGAGTACGAGCGGAAGGTACCCGTTGAAATTCAACGGGTGTGAAAAACGTTAAACTTATTTTATATAAAAACCGCAAAGCCTGAAGAAAAACTGCATTCGTGGTCATTCGAGGAGTTCGTAACCTATATTGTATGTTTTGTTCGTTGTAGTAGACACGCTGACCGTTTTCCAGGTGCACGGAGAGATTAGTGACTATTGGATGTCGTTAATTGCGCAGAATTTCCGTTCTTCTTTCGAGTAAGAAGCATGTAGTGACGTCATTACAATTTCTACCATCTTAAAACAGATTGAAGGTTCGAAACAGATGGGTATATATTTGAACCAGATTTAGAGCTGGTTACCCGTCCGTATGTTGGGTAAGGATGAAATTTGTGCGGATCTTAGCGTAACCCGAGAAATACCACGGGAAGATTATCATGAGATCGCTGGTGGGCATGTCTTTGAGCATCCAAGTCTAACTTTGGTTGTTTTTATTTCAAGGGCTCATTTTATCGCAAAGAAGACATTCCTTTAGCTTTAGAAGATTTATTCGAAAGGTTACTCTTTTTTCTATTAGACATGTGGATAGATATATTTTTAAGTCCAAGGAGGGGAAACACAGCGGCGAGCGAGAGTCTTGAATGGGTAACTCAATGATTGAGTGAATGTACCTAAGTTAACTGAATTTTAACACTTTTAAACATATAAATAACTCGTGACGTTAATGATGCGGGAATTGGTCTAAAAATAGTTCGCAATCGTAATTAGAGGCAGACGGTTTCACTACGTGTACTACATCTGAGTACTAAACGATAATAAACAACGCCGTGTTTGTTGTAGCAACAGAGGCATTATTACCATTGATATTCGCTGCACGTAAATATTCTTGCACATATAATTGTGTGAAATCAATTAATTTCCTATATATGTGTATTGTTTACAACGTAAGTGTTCTCTCATATACATGCGATGACCCTTTGAGAAAGACGTTGAAGAGAATAATTGTTGTAAATATGCATTGAATTTATCGATTAACCCCTGAAGCAATCTATCATGGGGCCCTTGGGACTCTGGGCCCTTCTTATACGGATTTGCTTTCTACATACTATCATGGGCCTGCAGGAAAACGTGATATTTCAATGCTAGAGGCGTGAATATCCTTTTAAAATCAAATCTATGGTTGTCAAGGAAATATGTTATTGTTGATTTCAGAGAAAAATGTTAGATATTTCAGCTTGAAACATGAATTTCAGACAAATTCGGAGCGTAGAAGAAAATCGGTTGAAGGAATTAGAAACTTCAATTATTCAGGCATCCGATAAAAATAATCCCAGCCCTATATCTTGAGTGAAAGTACTTTTAAAAAGCAAAAAAATGAAACCACTGCACCGAACCAAATGCTTAGCATGGACCACCAAGGGGGACCTTCGGGGGCCTATGGGGGTCCTGAGGGCTTTTTGATATAGCATATGTTACAACCAGATATGTTTTCTATCTGCATGCCAAATTTCAGCTCAATCAGTTCAGTAGTTTTTGCGTGATGAAGCAACAGACAGACAGACACCATAATATTTGTATACATAATAGTAAGGATCACACCCCTAACCCTGAAAAAAATAGGGTTTAGGTTAATTGAACCCTACAGTGTTTGTTGTCAACCACTAACAAACATGCGTTCCAAATTTCATCAAAATCGGTCCAGTGGTTTAGGAGGAGATGCGGAACATACATACATACATACATACATACATACATTGACTTTTATATATATAAAGATTAAACGATAATAAACAACGCTGTGTTTGTTGCAGTAACAGAGGCATTATTACCATTACTATTTGCTGCACGTAAGTATTCTTGCACATTTAATAGCGTGCGTAATATATTTTATTACTTTATGTGTATCGTTTGCTACGTAAGTATTCACTCATATACATTCAGGGCCCCTATGAGAGCTACTTTGAGAATAGGCATCGAAGAGTAAACATGTTGTAAATATGCATTGAATTATCGATTACACCCTGGAGCAATCTATCTTGTGACTCTGGGCCCTTCTTATGCAGATTTTATTTCTATTCTTTCTACGTGCTATCATGGGCCTGCAGGAAAACATGATATTTAAATGCTAGAAGCGTGGATATCCTTTGAAAATCAAATCTCTAGTGTCAGGTATTGTTGAGTTCAGAGAAAAATGTGAGAATTTTCAGCTAAAAACATGACTTTCAGACAAATACTTTCGCAGATTGGAAGAAAATCGATTGAAAAAAATTGGAAAATTTATTTATTCAGTCATCAGATAATAAAAAATTCCAGTCCTCTTATCTTGAGTGAAATTACTTTATAAAGGCAAAAAATGAAACCACTACACCGAACCCAATGCTTAACATGGACCACCAGGGGGGACCTTCGGGGGCCTTTGGGGGCCATGAGGGTTTTTTAATATAGCATACATTATAACCAGATATATTTTCTATCTACATGCCAAATTTCAGCTCAATAGGTCCAGTAGTTGTTACGTGATGGAGCAACAAACAGACACCATTACATTTTTATACATTAAAAAGGATTACACCCCTAACCCTGCAAAAAAAGGGTTTTGGTTAATTGAACCCTACAGTGTTAATTATCTATCAGTAACGGACATGTGTTGCAATTTCATCAAAATCGGTCTTGCTGCATACGCCATAAGATTCATTTTGATTTATTTCGCCATGAATCAAGATTTAACAGACATTCAAGAGGAAATTTAAGAAAAACTCTTTCAATCGAAGGCAAATGTTACACTCACCTAATCACACTTTTTTACGAAGGAGTTAGGATGGAATAATGGTTATATCACACTTGGCCGACAACTCTAATATAATTTTTAGAGCACACTGATGGATTATCACCATAGTTCGTACTAAGTGGAAAATATTTTGAGCTAAAAAGTTTAAATTCTTCCTTGATTACAGACACTGTAGATAATATAAGAATATCTTCCGTGGTAAAGCAAAGAAAGGGTTACATAAGCCTATTGATCTAAAAAAATTAAGTAGTTATTACCATATAAGGCATCAATAATTCCATTATTTGATGAGCTTCACTACTATAGGAAGCAAGCATCACTTCATTTCAAGGCAATAATATGATCAAATTCTTTAAACACTATTAGAATAGGGCCTTCATTTAGTAATAATGCGGACAGGATAACGTACTAAGCTGATTAGATATACCTACTTATATTCAATTTTAAACCAGTATAGTTAAACTTTTATGATTCAGGTTGTACTGCATGATTCGCGTGGTCGCTGTTTAAATGATCAAGTCCCAGAAAGTACTTTCAATTGCCGCTAATAACTTTTTTTTTTAAGTCAAGAACCAATAGCATAAAAATTTTCGAATAACTAGTTGGCTACACTCACCATTTGACCATGATTCAAGCCCATGGTGATCCAAACCTCAACCCGCAGGCCTCATCCGGCCGACCACACGCTATTTTTCAGTCTCTTCTGGAGAATCTAGCTCTCAGGTGGCGCCAAAATGTAAACAAATATGTACTCGTCTTTCCTGGGCGGTAAATACATACCCTGCCTCAGACAACATGACAGGATTATGTAATCCGTCACAACCTTTAGCATGCAAAGGTCGAAGGTTAACATTTCAATCAAGGGCTAATCCAAGGGTGGGGAGACGAGGGACGTTCCCGTATGTGTCGTGAGGAGTTCCCGTATGTGTCTCATGAGACACATATGGGAACATTAGTCTAGAAGAAATTGGAAAAAGTTGACTGACCTCATGAAACCTGTTCTCAATGACATCTTAGGCGGGGTAAACTATAGGAATCTCAAACACGAATTCACAAGAGTCTCGGTTCACAAGAGCCTCGAGGAACCCAAAATAATTCAGCAAGTAAAATATATTTCATAATTTTTATTCAGTGGAGAGTTATTTCTAAATGATAAAACTTTTCATGGATAATTTCAGAAAAATATATAGTTGCGGTAATTCAGACAAAATGTGAAGCCAATGTCAAAATATTCTCCACTCAATATGATAAAGTGACCGTAGGTGCTAATATTTCGTTAGTTAAGTTTTCATATGAGACACTTATTTCGATATTGGGCTTTCGGGTATTCAGGTAATCACTTTTGCACCTCAGTAAACGTCGCGTAAGGAAGTTTGTGATGGAGTAACAATCTACCCCAGAAAGGTTTAGAGTCTGCGGCTTTCGACAAATATATCAAGCACCCGTCCCACTGGACTGCTCGCGTCGAATAAAATATTTAACGAGGAACTGTGCAGGAGGATTCATGGCCCCACGCTCAGACCACTTGCTGCCCACGAGTCTTTGATGTGGTGCAGGAGACCCCGGCAATGTGAGTCCCGTGCCACAGTGACCCCTCGAGCGCCGAAGAAAGAAAGCGGGAAGAGAGGGGGGAGGGGGGTGCAGGGAGACGGATGAGCCCGGGCGCGGAAGGTGTGGGGAGGAGCGGGGACAAGGAGACGACGGATTTCGGCAGGAGGGGGCTGGGGAAGGGAGGGAGGGGAGAAAGTGAAACTACCGCACATTACGTCTTCCTTGTCACGCACCCACTTCCCCTTTCGCGGAACTCAGCACTCGTCAACTGACGCTCTTCAAGTCCTCTTCCTTCACAACCTTCCGCCTTCCCCTTCGCTTCTCCACACTTCGGGTTTCCACCCTCCTTCAGCCACGATTGGCGGAGAGGTAATATCATCCCCTGCGAGTTCCGCCTGGTATCACCACCCATGTCATGTCAATAAATGTGTACAATTAGATAATTGTAAGAGAGGACTGTAAGGTAATAACTTGGCTAAAATAAAAACGCCTTCATTATTATGGTAGATATTATTTTTAAAGAGCCTGTTACATATGAGGCGTTTTTCACGTAGTTCGATGCATGGATATGTGTGTGGAGTCAAAACCACGGCGTGTTCAACAGGGAATGAATGACCTCGAATTGCTGTTCCTAACCTGTGGTACGCGTACCCTTAGTGCAGGGGTTCTCAACCGGTGGCAAATTCCCCCCGGGAAGAATGTAGGAGGATTTAAGGATGAATTGGGACCACAATTCAGCAAAGTGTGATTTTCAGTAGATAATGTAAAATTTGTAAAAGTGAAGTTTGTTTTAATTTATTCTGTGTCATTAAATAAAGGTAAAGGCCGCAGATTAACATTGATTCTTAAACATGCCCATTGTTTTCACTTGTGGAATTACATTATTAATGTAATTCCAGGGGGGATGATATTCTAAACTAAGTTATAAGGGGAAGGTTGAGAACCACTGCCCTAGTGGCTACAAGCCTGACGGTTCAGGCGTAGGTACGTAAAATTTAAGTTATGGCGGAAGTTTGAAGTAGTAGTAAGAGCACGTTCATTTTTATCAAGTAAGGGGGAACAATTTTAGCAAGGTTAACTTCGTGATTTACGATTATCTTCATTTATTTTAACAAATCATTTTGTTTTAGTGCAAAATTGCCATAGATTGATAACTCAAAAAATTGGCAGCTCAAATGTACTGTGAAGAGTTACTTGCAGTTGTGCACGTCATACATCATTTCTCCCATAACTGCATGCATACACCCTGCCTCTATTGCAGCACATTGAAATACCGAGTGTAAATACAAATTGACAAAAGAGAGAGAGCTCCTTGGTGGAAAGATGGCTCGCTGTTGTCCGGAATATTCTCCGGAATTCCAAGTCCGGCTTCACAAAGCCTTCTACACGATTCGTCGGCGGATAACGAAGGCATTGAGGGTGTGAGGACTTTCCTCAGAAGTGTCCTATTTGGCGCGTGCGGTCTCTCATTCGTGAGGAAAAAAAATGGAACGGTCGCTTATCGCCAAGACGGCCTGCCATAAAGCATAGTGGGTTGAGAGCTAGACTACTACAATACATACGGGGCATTTGCGGCACTAGGTACATCAAAGGGAATGCGAGTAGAATTTATCAGGTGGATAGTTTTAGGGCCCTAGGATGAAAAATTGAACTAGGTGCGTTATTTCGCTCGAAGGCACCACGAGCGCTTAGGAATCTACACTTAAGGATTTAAATTGCGAAATGAGTTACTAAGGAATGACGGAAGTTTTGTTAAAACTTCTGCGAGCTAACAGAGATAGTAACACAGCGGATGGGAGGACTAGGTTGGGTGGCGCTTCAGACTCGGAAACTACATGCTCGGCTTAAGATTACTTTGAAATTTCAGGTCATGCGAGTTTCAGGGTGACGTAGAGGATATTATTTTAACCCCGCGCTTTATCTCTAGAATTGATACACTGGACAAAATAAGAAAGATGCTCAGTCAAACTGAAAGTTGCAAAAATTCCTTCTTCCCACGCACCAATAATAAACTACAAAAACTGAGCGAGGGATTATCACACTCTGTTTACATAAAATTGACTTTCATCCTATCCCTCATCCTATCCATTTTACCTGTTCCCTCCCGTTTTCATGGCTGGTGTCCCAGAACCTCCCCGCCCCCATGGCTGCTCGTAGGGAAGTATATAGATGTGATAACCACAGAGCCCGGGTTCAAAACCGAACGGAGTCTCTCCAGCCCAATCCATTTAATTCAAGGTGTATGGTTTTACGGGTGCCACATCTTTCTGGGAAATCACTGGGAGTGCAGAGAAAGGACTTTGTCCTTCTAACCTGGCCTGACCGCTTGGTTTAACGTAATGTGAATGTATCACACTGCTGACCTAAAAGAGTTAGCTTAACCCTAATAAAGGACGATGATGGGCACTCCAGAAACTAAAGAATAGAATAGGTGGCGTCTTGACTTACCTAAATGAGCTTGTTTTTTTTAAAATAATTATCCGTTCAACGCGTGAAACTTGTCGACCTTATACCTCGCTTTTCGGCTTATTAACTGCAAAACTAATTAATTCAATATGTTTGATTGAAAGAGCATTAACACTCCCCCTCCGCCTCCAGCGTGATCTACCAAGCCATTGTTCAAGTTGAAGACTGCAGTAATCCAAATAAAGACATAAGATTTGGTATTTTTCCGATAAAAGGTTTGGATGAAATCTTCTCGGGTCACCGAGTGCTTCAGTCGCTGACCTATCGAACGTTTTGACGTTTGCGTTTCAACTATCAGAAAATCATGGCGCAGTCAGCCTTCGAAACGTCGGTACATGAAGCACTCACCTGGTGGGCCGAGAAGACTTAATCGAAATAGAGACATGATTTTCTGCAAATTCCGATGCCGTGGGGAGTGAATTGTGTCCGAAGCCAACCTTCGTATCTCGATTAACTAATTTCTAACCGAAGAAATCGACCTCAATATTAAAGATTGTATTCTGCTTTTAGGGCCGTTTTACACGAGGCACTTATTTGCGCAATTTGATTTACAGAAATTGTGAAAACGCGGGCACGGAATTAGAGCAGGGGCTATTTTCCTATCTTTCGTTCCTGCATTCGCGCAGTCATTCTTGCAAGTCCCCGCTTTGCATGACGCAATTTTCACTGCACACCCATCCATATATCAGTCTGTGCAGTAAATTGCCTCATGCAAAATGGCCTTTACCGTTGGCCTCCCGGCCACCAGAGATGTGGCGAACGCGTCTCCTACAACCCCTTAGAATGGCACCACGAGGATAATCTCGGAGATATCTCGACGATCTCCACCGGGGTTCCCGAAAAGAAACCAAGGAAGCAGCTGCGTGCGTTGTATCGCGGCATACGCCACCACAGCACAGGCGGAAGCTCACCCACGATGGTCAGGAAGTTGGTATCTCTGCTCATGCGAGTATTTCCCCATCATCGGCGGTAAATCCGTCAGTCCGGCGACACTTTCCTGCTTCAAGTATCCAATTACAGTTGCATCCACTTTTCCTAGTTAAAAAAATTAAGCTTCACTCCACATGAACCAAGAAACGAAGCCTAACTCGTCGGGAAAAAAACATAGAAAACGTGGAAATAACAGTTGACAATTACCCAAGCTCAGACATAGTACATGATTTGAAAAAAAAATCGCAACGCTTTGAAACTATTAATTCTTATTTCTATTAATTTATTTTAACCTTGTCAGTTTTTGGAGGATTTAAGGGAGCTAGATGTTTGCGCCCCTGAGGTCCATCGAGAATGATACTCGTAAGAGAAAAATAGACGCCAAGGAAACCAGAGGCCGTGAAGTAAAATCCGTATGTCATTCACTTCTTGTAAAAATCTACGTGGACGTTACTTTGCCCGATGTTACGGTTATAAATTACAACGTGAATTAGAAAGCCCTGAGAATGTTTCGACGCCGACCACCGCGCCAATACGTGGTGGTCAGCACGTTGGCGCGGAAAACCAAAGGTCCTAGGTCCGACCCTGGACGAAGTGAACTTCAACGTGTCGATTAAGGCAGATTTTAGCATTCTACATCGTGTACTGCATATGAGTTTGGAAAATCGTTGACATGATGCCATTTACCGAAAAAAACGAACTTTTAAATAAATATATATCTGATCCTGCGTAGGAAGGATCAGCCTTATTTTCCGAGCACACAAATTCAATTGGCAAAATTAACGAAGATTAATGCAAGCACTTAGAAAACACGACTTATTCTTATTCTTACTGGAAATTCTCTAGGATCATAAATTAAAATAAACAAGATATCAAGGCACTCTCTATGTCAATCCTTGTATTCCTCAAAATATCGATATCTTTTTCGGTAAGCATATCTTATTCCGAAAACTAGTTAATTAGCATACTTCTTTTCATGGCGGGCTTCTTTTAATGGCGAAGGCATGTGCAGTCCATACTATTGTTTAGGGCTAAAAGACCCAAATCAATAACATGAACTGTTCAAAAACTATTGCTTATTAGGATGATGTTCGAAACAAAAAATGTTATTATTGAAAATGATAAAATTTTCTAATGGACCCACTGCACATTATTAAAACAGACAACATTTCCCAAGCCTAGTCCATCATGAGGAGGATTTTAAAGTTGCGACCATGTGGCACTACTTTTCCACCTCTAAAGGGAAAGGCTCTAGCCACGGTTTGTGCGGTACAAGTGAAATGATTAGCCGCTCGTGCTAGTATGCAACCACGGCGTGGACTCCAATTAAAGACGCATTTATCAACTGCATGAGTGGGCTGCAGAAAATATTAAGGGGATTGATTTTGCATTCCTACCTCATGTTGAAGAGGAGGAAAAGAACAAACATATCACAAGAAGGTTTCGACTTACTTCTGCCTTCCAAAGGTTGACGGATGCTTAATTTATGCTCAAGACAATAACATCAGGAGCAGATGGGTGTTTGGTGCGGATGAGAGGAAAAACTGAAACCCATCCGTATATAAGGAACGTAGATGAACCAGTTCGAGTTCAAACGAGTCCTATTAGGATTAAAAAACATAAAATCACAAGGGATAACATTTCTCTAACAGGCTAGATATCGTCCGTAATATGTTCACGTTATATGCACAATTCATTGGTAGAAAGTGGAAGAGGTGTCACAAGAAAGTGTCACGAAGAATGTTATGAATTTTGCATATAAGGTTAAAGCGATGATTAAAAATTTAAATTTTATATATTCAGCGAAGATTTAATTTAAGAATTTTTTACTCCCCGTCTGTAACATGTAGTCAAGAAGAGATACAGTATCATCTAAACGCAATTTTTTAAAAAGTCGAAGTTGACGCCAACGTCGACAAAATCTTTTTTCACATGACAAAATTTTCCACATTTTCTTTAGATTATTGCGAATGATGTTCTTAGCGTACTTCAAATTTTCTTCGTATATTTTTTATTTAATTTATCTATAGTTGATTTATTCTCGCGGGAAACTAAATGCACTAACTAGGTAAGTGACACAAACAAGGTAAATGAGGAATGCTACGGGCAATTGTCATGAGATGGGGAAAATTAAAAACAAAAACAGCCTCTACAAAGTTTTGCAAAATATACATTGTAACACAAGATACGATGGGTAAACAAATGAGCCCAAAGAGAGTTTTTTCATTTTAAAATTTTTAACTTTTTAATTATTAGGATGAAATAGTTTTAAAAAATCATAATTTTCGCGCTATTTTCGCAGAAATCTTAGATTTTAAAGAATTTGGATTGGATAAAAGCCACAAAGGTAAACTGGGTGAGATTTTTCTCTAGTCATAATAGAGACCATATTCGAATTTTAAAATTTAAGACGTAAGGAGTATGAAGAAGTGATACCTTGCTCAAACTACCTCAAGTGACTTTTGACCTTGATTCTTTCCCAAGATATGTGATGACGAATATTTCGTCAAGGGTGAAAACAGCCATTTTGAAACAACCCTTTTTCAGATTTTTTTTCACTAAACGCTCGTAACTTTATTTCTTATTCGGTGAGGTAAATATTACCTCCAATTGTTATTAAAAACTGAGAGGTCAAGGGTGAAGCCTAGCTGAAGTGGTGTGGAATGACCACTATGTCAAATAGTGTGCCTTCTTCCCTTCAAGTGCATTCTTACAGAAAAAATACGGCAGAGACAGCAATCGTATAAATTTAGAAAAAAAATTCACAGAGAAGAGCCAACCATATGAAGGAACAGCATTTTTTCGGCAATGTCAAACAGATTTCGTATTGTCCTCTTTATTAATTAACTAACAAAGGTGTTTCGAAGTCCAAGCGTCAAATTCAGGTCAACTGAGTTGCTGTCTTGGTTAATTAAATAAAGTGGAAAGTACATGGTCTATTTTTCATTATTGAAAGTATTAATTAGACTTGCTTCTTGTTTGAGGTAAAGACGGGAGAGATTTTGAGGGAAATAAACAGATCCTGCATTATTTCACTTATTGCTGGATGATATCCACTCTCAAAATGGAGATATATTCGAAACAGTTCATCATTCAGCTTAGCAGAACTAGTCTAAAGAAATTAAGTCAATTTAAAACCTAACTTACATGTATGATAGAATTGTAGCTAAGTTTATTTAAGTTTTACAGTACCTATGAATATTATTAGCAAAATGGACTTCGGAAAAACCTCGCGAGACTACCGCGAAACTGTTGAAATTGAAATAGGAATATTTTGTACCTCAGGGCCTAAATTTTTATTTTGTGGAATGATGGGGTTTTTTATAGTTAAGGCCTATTGGGCACCAGAGAATCCTAGCGTACATGCGACACGAAGTATAACCTATGTTTATTTATAGGAATCCCAGTTGGTTCCTTACAGAACTAAAGGAAGTGTTGAGGAAAATAGATATCGATTTGATGTCTGTCTTTTCAGAATCAGTACTTTTGATTCAAAAGGCATAGGTAAGAACATTAGATGGAACACTGGGATGAGCGGTGATGAGTTAAATATCAAATGACTTATGAGGCGTAGATATTATAGAACGCTTCCCGCAGGCTCTTTTTAGAGGACAGCAGCAAAGAATCGTAGATCAAAAGCGATACTGCGAAATAACCATGAAAAAATTAGTTAATACAATGTATAGAGTATAATAATATGTATACAGTATGTAATATACAAAACCCGAATTCAGTTAATATTTAGTTAACGAAAAGGTTACATGGTAAAAATGTCTACATTAACCAGACATTATAAAACCGGGCCTAAGAGCACATCTGTCGCCAGCACATTCCCGCATAGCTAATCCGTTTAAATAAATCCCTTGCCCTTACACCATTCCTCACAAACCCATTTCCTTCACTGCCCGTGGCACACATTTCAAAGCGTATTCTTAGGATTAAGGGGGAGTAAGCCAATGTTACTAACATAGCGACGTGTGGAGCTCAGTGTAAAACTTGCACAGAGTACGTACAGCTTACGTACGTATGTGCAACGGACTTTCGTACGTACAACATAATCTAAACGACTGCCTATCTTACATTCATCCACCCACTTGCCGTCCTAGTTACGCTGGCGGACAGCAGCACTCCCATTTCTGAGAGAAGTTCTCTTGTTCGACGCCTTTCCCGAGCACTGAGGGCGCTTGTCATGCAGCTCGCGATCACCCTTAATTGAACGGCCACACACTTCGCACAGCCGTCATATCTCCGCATTCTGGTCCTTTCCATCTTTCCGATACCTACGTAGAAACGTGGTGCATTAATTTATGCAGTAGACAAGTTGGCATTAATGGATTAGTAAGTCATATCTTGAGTCCTAATGGAAAGACACTGAATTAGAAAGAAACGAACTTCCTAATTTAAAAAGATAAAATACGATCATAAGTGGGAGTTTAAGTATGATTCAATCACCACGGCACAAATTGATGCTATCCAAAGTAAGAATTTGCGAGCTTTTAGCAGGTATGTCAAGTAAGGAGGTGTAAGACAGAGAAAAATTATGAATTCAAACAAATACCAAAAAACTGAATATACATTGGGCATATTCGATGCTCCATAGCTTTCTTATCACCTGCAACCAATTTAAAAAGTTTTAGGGAGACATCTCGACTAAATCTCACTAAAACTATGGCACATGGAAAAGAATCCCTCACAAAATTAAGAGAATGGAAATAAGAAAATGAGGAAAGAAGAAAATGGAAATTACCAAGAACCGCATAATCGATCAAAAGTGTAGTAATACTCGCTTAAAAATTCCACAGGTCATTGTACCCAAAACCAATAGTTAGTAAGAGCAATACCTTTAGGTTTAAATTGGGCTTTTGATGCGAATGCTCAAAATATTGAGGTGCGAAGTTAAGTGGAGAAGAGAAGTTATGCTGTCATCAAAAGAATGAGAACTATAAAAAACTACTTCAGACTAGAGTGGAGATTTTTACTTTGAATGTGTGCTATCTGTCAACAGCAGGAATGAGGAGAAACTTATAAGAATGCCAGCAATGCTACATTTATACCAAGAAAGTTCTAAACATCATTGTACTAACAGCTTTTGCATCGTCACCACAGTTGCTCATTCAATCCTAGGATTGACCGACTGCAGCCTTCCATTCTACCCCGCCCCCAGCTAACTCCTTAATGTCCTTGTAGCTTTTATGTTTCATATATATATATAGTTTCATATATATATATATATATATATATATAGTAGCTGCTATAGTTGGCATATGTATTCGTTACTTGGTCGTCATCGTGGGGCTTTCCCTTTATTGTGTTCCTTAGAAATTCATTATCTTAAAGTGTGGCCTAACCATCTGTACCTTGTCTTCCTGATAGTGCTCCATATGGCTTCCTCCTCTTCTATTCTTCTGCCTCTTTTATTCTGCTTTGCTTGATGTTCGGTAACATTTTAAAATGAGATAATCCTTTCTTAAACTTGACTGTAGCAGGCTTCACTTCCTAGAATTTTATTATATTAGTACTCATGATTAATGAAATACTTAGTACTTTTCTACAAAAACATTTTATTAAACGACGCGTTTCACCGATTAACGGCGTAAATTGGTGAAACGTGTCGTGCAATAAAAATGCTTATGGTAAAGTACTAAGTATTACCTATCATTAATCATGAGTACTAATCCTTTCTTGCTTATTGTATTTGCTCCATTAATGTCTTGATAGTTTGGTTATTTCAGTCTTCAGTATTTCAGCTTTTGCATTAATTAAAAAAAGAATAAATCATTGACAGTGGCATTCAAGCTAATTAGATGAAATTAAATAGGAACCTGGGTCCATCCATCGATCCCTTCCCCTCCCCTACCTTCCTTAATCTGCCCTCAATGTCTTATTGACGCCCGTCTCACACCCTTGATTGAAAGCCTTGGGAAACATTTTAGCTCTAAGATAATAACCATCCAACAAACGGAGAGGCCATCAATGGAAAGAGCGTTGTGCTATAAACCACTTCGTGTATTCACGCAGAAATGCAGCATAATCCGGAAAATAAACAGGGAAAATATTTATAGTGCAGGATCAACAATATTTATATGCTGCCATAACTCACGATCTTTACCCACGGAAACATCCAAGATTTCCAGAAAAGGGACCGTTTGGCACGATTCCTAAGAATATGAATAATAAAAAATACATCCAACGCCCAATTCTTGTTATGATTGACGTGACCCGAATGCATTTACATACGCACGCGACGCCGACGATAGACTGATTAAAATTTCAGCAAGGCTACCTTAAATTTAATTAACCACACATCGGCAATGCACGCACATGTCCAGAACATGTTTCATCCGAAACCTCAAATTTCCTTTAATTTTTCCCCTTAGGGAAAAAACCAATTCGGGAAAATGTTTGGGGGATTTCGAGTTATCTTGTGAAAAGCGTCAGTCGCCGGAAATCCTAATTCTAATATCATCGCGTTCTCACCTAGGGTGGATGATGTGTAAAAATACACCGATAAATCGAAAACCTTGATATATCGACAGTAAAATCTATAACTATTTTTAAAGGTAGGCATATTTTCTTAAATATACCTGTATTGTACATGATATATTTAATTATCATTCAGTTAAGAGTCGCTTTTTTATCTTTATTACTCATAATAAAATGAAAGAAAAAATATTGGAAGCAACAAAGTTTTTTCTCAAATTCAACTTTGTGGAAGACGGCAGGTTTTTGACGCCCATCCATGCTCCAATAAGATTTTTTCAAATAAAATCATGAAAATTTTGAAAAATTTACTTGATGTATAATACATCCTGTGCCGGTATAAAATAAATAGCTACAACTGTTTCAGGCAGGATAAGTTAGAAGTTCTCGAGATTCATAATGATTAAAGACACTTGGTAATCTTCCACAGATTTATTTATTTGACACGACGCGTTTCACCACACTGTGGCATAATCATGTGCCACATTATTATGCCACAGTGTGGTGAAACGCGTCGTGTCAAATAAATAAATCTGTGGAAGATTACCAAGTGTCTTTATTCATTATGAAAGTAAATAGTTTTTAAATTTAAATATAAAGTTTTTTATTTAAAGTATTTTATTAGTTTTTTATAAAGTTTATTAAAGTAAAATTAGTTTTTAAATTAAATTTAAAAACTGATTATGCCGGTGTACGTGCTTAAAAAATATAACGCTAATTATATGCATCGATGTATGGGGAAAACGATATACATCACCCACCGGTGCATCGATATATGTACCTCCCATCTCTAATTCCAACCCGACAAGTTGAGTACTCGGCTAAGGACGAGGGGCGAAGAGTCGACAATGGATGAGACAGACAGAAGGGCGTTCACAGGTGGTTGGGGGGGGAAGGGGGGGGGGGTGACGTGGGCAAGCGCGCATTGTTGAATAACATCCCTCTCCTTCCACCTCGGATGGTCCCCCGCCCCCGCGCAATCTCCCCCGCGACCTTCCCCTCGCCGTTGTCGTCGCCCGCGCCATCCCTCCCCACTTCCCCCGCCCTCCCTCGAGCACCCTACCTCCCTCCCTCCCTCTCGCTACCTCTCTTATAAATCCCTTGGTGCGGGGGGGAAGGAGGCTTAATGTTTTTCCGGCTCGCTCTCTGCAGACGGTTGCCAGCTCTCGTTCCGAATGGACGCTCTCGCACGGAAGCGCTCGCTGCTCCTCAGACACGTGGTTTCCGCCACGATCGCCGTCGCTCTCCTAAAAGGTAAGGATGATAAATTCAGGCGTCCGAAGAAACACTGAGGGCTTCGGTTACACCCCTTCCGCGAGGCAGGACGCTTCTGTTCCACCCTACGCCGTACAGTGGTCTCAAATTGAAAAGCAGTGTCCAAAAGTAATTTTTTCAAATTTATTCGCATAATTTCGAAATGGTATCATATTTTCATTCTACAGAACAATACTTATAATATAATCCAGCGATTCCCAACCTATAGTGAGCGCATCCTGAGGGGTACACGCATGGTGGTTTAGGGGAAGAGGATATGGCAGAAGAATGACAATCATATTGGCAAACTACCAGGGGCCCGATTGATCGAGGTAATTTGGAGGGCAATAAACTACCAAGGGGTACGCGAGTTGAAAACGATTGGGAAGCACAATTATAGGCAAATATATTTTAACTTCGGTTACCTTTCCCTCTTTTCCTTCCGACCGTGTGAAGGGCCGATTCCAGACTTATCGACGCCGCACAGTTGACCAAAGTCGAAAGCAGTAAGCCAAAAGTACTTTTTAAAAACGTATTACGTGGAATTTCTGAATTGCATTACATTTAAACTCTAACCAAAGTGACTCATAATATAGACTAATATAATTTGAGCTTCCGCTGTCTTTCCCCCTTTTCCATTCGACCGTATGGCGGGCGGATTCCGAAATTACCAACGCTACACATTAGTCCAAACTGGAAAAAAATACATAAGTTTTTACAAGTTCCCCATAGAAGCTCCGAATGGTATAATATTTGTATTTTACACTACACGAATTCTAATGTAGGTTTGTTTAATACAATAGTTTGATTTTAGTGTGACGCGTTCATTAATGCGCGGGACTCGTTAGACTTGGGTCAAACGGGTCAAATACAAACGTCCATCACGTGGAAGAATCCGCGCTGACCATAGGTGTAGTATACCGAATCATAATTCGTAAAATTGGTACTTTCAAGTGTAAGCAGCGCACGGCAGCTTCAATGAATGTATTCACCACTCCG
The DNA here is from genome assembly GCA_963573305.1 of Pyrrhosoma nymphula. Taxonomy (NCBI): domain Eukaryota; kingdom Metazoa; phylum Arthropoda; class Insecta; order Odonata; family Coenagrionidae; genus Pyrrhosoma; species Pyrrhosoma nymphula. Next base: position 155,529,376 of record OY754327.1, on the reverse strand, counting down.
ACCCGAGAATCAAAATGTTCTAGACTTAAAAAAAGTTTGGCGGAAACTTCGTGAACGCCTTCAATTTCATTTTTCACAATCCTAAGGGTACTACACGACACCCATGTTGTAAGAGAATACCACACGTCAATTCATTAGCACTTTAATAAAACACATGAATCAATTTTTGAATTAATGCATAAGTTTTACTTTTGGAACGTAAGGTGGACTTTAAACACCATAATTTCCACAGACTATTTTATTGCTGACGACCATGGTTTCATAGGAAAGCAACATAATCAACAATCTCATGAAGTTGCTTTACAACGGCACCATGGGCGGCAACAACAAAATAGTTAGTCGAAATTGCAGTATTTTAAGCTCACCCATCGTTCCAAGGGTGAAAGGTTTCCACAGAGTTATGTCTGAGACTCTCGACAATGTCAGCATAAGGTTTAGACCCAATAAGTGGAGCGTGAGGTAACAACTGACTAGCTGCCAATCCGAATCCTGGTTTCGTGCTGCCCTTACATCAATTCTCTTTTCAGCTAATGCTTCTACAATAATTCATTATTTTGACAGCCCTCAAATTTGTCAAAACTTGTATTCTACCCACGGTCTTCCTTGGTGATTCTTTTAATTCATTTCTCCTTCTTTTATTGTTTTCAAGAGTGCATTTTGCCTCAGAATGTTTCCGATGAGTTTGTCAATTCAACTTTACAATATTTTCATAACATATATATCCTAACCAGTTCTTCGTAGGACTTTTTTATTGGTGATTTACTCCTTCTATTTGATCATCACTAATCTTCTATAACTTCACATTTACATTGCTTCCACTCTTCTTTGTTTTGTGATTATTTAGGCCGATCTTAGACTTTTAAAATATTGACTGGATCACTCAACGAAGCTATTCGGCCGTTTAGTGAAATACTTAGCTCGACTTTCAGAAAGAGCACTGATGATTACTTCCCAGCGGATAGAATTATAGGCTACAAATCATCTTTCAGGCTTAACGATGTGAAATGGATCCATCAAGGAGGTAAATGAGCACCAACTATGTTTGCACCACAGCAAATATAATGTAATCTACTGAAGTTTGTGCTCATTTCCCTCCTTTTTTGGCAACTTATTAGAGGATTCCCAGTGAATACTCTCTGGACATCCCCGAAATAATTTTTTCACAGTGTGATTTTCTTGGGCAGACGATTATACTTAGCTCCCGCAACAAGAATACAGAATGGAAAAAATCTTAAATAAGATATAGGCACTGTAACATATAGGTATAAGATTTCCTTCCTCGCATGCAACAAATATGACTGCAACAATATCAGAGCATGTCACTTATCCACCAAAGTAGTGCACCTCTTCTCGTCTCTTCCCTCTCCCAATTCCTCTTTCCTAGTCTCTCCAATGAACGTGGATAGAGTCCTAATACCCCATGCCACACGCCGTGACGGTGGCTCGCACAGAAGTATGTACTTGTAGATGTAGAGGAACCAATGATTTGAAGGAAACGCATGTGACTAAGCGAAAGAAACGGAAAATACCTGAAATTTGCGACTTGAATACGCCAGTTGGCTGGGAAGCGAGTGGTGTTTACCCATAAATATTAAACCAACCTTTTCGAAACCAGGCATAAGGAAAATGAAAACTAGCACTTTTCTTCTATTTCTTCTTTCGTAGCCATTGACGGAAACAAAATTGACGAGGATAACCTGCTTCCTTTTATTTCGCACACTCAAATCCAGTCAATGATTCAGAGCGAGGGTCCTGGACGGGAGACGTGAATACGAAAAGATTTCTCACTTTCGACAATTAATCCCGCGTGACTTCTGATTTCAGATAGTAAAATCAAAGATATTATGTCCACTCACTATTTTTTACTAAGTTCATAAAATGTTTGCTACCCAACTCTTTTCGCACATCGTTGACAAATGGCGTTTGACCCGCGAATCCCTTTGGGAAACAAAATGTTTGGCTATTGCGTTTTTTCAGATAACGACCCATAAGAGTTCACGCGATAATTCTCGGAAGAGTCTCGAACCGGGATTCCTTGGGTTTAGATTGCTGACAAAATTACCATGTGAATAACACGGTGGGCACGCTATAAACTTCTCCCTTTTTCAAACATGAAACTAAACAATCTTCTAAGATGTTCATAATTGGTTCTTCATTTTCAGGCACCTAAACTTCCCTACACACTTAATTCGATACTTTAATGTCAGTTAACTTGTTTACTCATGAACTACGTTTCCTCAAACCTGTATTAAAATACCAAATATATGTTAATCATTTGGAATTTTATATTCATCGTTATCCTAACTCCTTATAATAAAAATAAATTGTGTACCCTTATAATAGTAATTTAACCTCTAATACTCTCAGAAAGCCCGGCTGGTACACGATTGATTAAATTTTCATCTAGCATTCACATTAATCAGATACAAGTGCAAATCAAAATAGAGCAAAAGTACCTCCAATGCTCAAATTCTGGAACTGTATGCCCCGCATCCGAGCGACGAAGTGGCAACCAAGCTACTAAAGACTCTATCGAAAAGTGTCACCAACAACTTCAGGAATAAAACTGCATAGGAAATTATGGAGCAGAGAAGTGATTGAAAAATACTTATATCACTTCCATACTTTTCATGGCTAGGAACTGCTCGATATAACTATTTAAACTGAGAATTTATCAACGATCACTTCTTTACGTGAGGTTATGGAAATGGCTTACGGAAACAACGACCCACATATGAAAGGAACTGTTTGGGACATCCTACGAATGAGGTATGCTGATAGCAGCGAGGCAGGGTTAAGGGGGCCGCGGGAAAAACCACAAACGGGCATTCCTTGGGGCCATCGCGGCCGCAATAATCGCCTTGAAGATAACTCGCTCACATTTCCTCATGCCATACAAAAAGACTGAAATTAGTACGCAGAGTTTAAAATTTTTGAAGATTGCTTTATGTCTTTTAGCAGAGTGGTATTTTGCCCTAAAATTTGTTCACTTGGTATCTTCAAATTACAAAATAATACGGAGGACTAAATAATCCCGATTGCAGCACTAAAAAACTTGTATTAGAATAAATTGACAACATCAATACGTATTTATAGTTTTATCTCCGTCAGGAGTCACTGCGTCTCCGGTTCCATGGGATGTCAATTTTTCTCGCCTACTGTAAGCTTCATCAAATAAAATATTTGAATAAAGCAATAACCTAGAATTACTCCAGATGAAGCGACCAGAAATTTCAATGAACGCTTGAAAGGCATTGTTCCGGGAGTATTAATTATCAAAATGAACTAATTAAAGCAACCGCATTCGTGAAAACCCTTTGGTTAAAATCTCGAGCTCTCTATCCAGCAATTTTTTAACTTACTAACAGTGGATCTGGTGGCCATGAAGATACGATTAGTTTGACGGACGGTTGGATACATTAAGTCTCATTATCATAACCGGGGCGAATTAAAAATATATCTAAACGCTCGACGTTTGGTTATGAAATGACGAAACCAAGCTTTATGGTGACGGGTGAATTGCGAAATTCCTTAAAGACATCTTTTACCGTGCAACTTTCAAAATAAATGCAATCAGACAATATTTTCTCGCACTTTTGCAGAAACGTATGCATTTATGGTCAGCATAACACACTTTTCAGAATATAAATTGCATAGCTGGACAATTTCGGAGATATAATTTTTGTAATTCATATTTATCAAAGACTCAAGTCAATAAATCAGAACAGTACGAAGTTTTACACCAATTGAGGCTTCTGCTGTAGCCATCAGCATTCAGTAAATGAAAACATTCTAATGAATTGTGCCGATGAAAAACGTTAACCGACCTAAAAATCACGATTCTCGAAGTTGAAAGCACAATATCACAACTAACTCAGTTTATAAATAGTCAAGTCATACTATTTCGGCGAAGGTTCTACGCCAACGCTCCGCGGAGTGGCAGCTCTTTCTAATTTTTTATTGTTCGTTTTACTTCTTCCACTTAAAAATTTTACTGGAAACTTAAGAGGAACTTTCCATCGTAAAATAAGCCTGCTTGGGCAGGGGAAACTTGGATTTCTTGTGATTCCTTAAATTTTCATCTCAGGTGATCTAATTCTATGCTTTCTTCGAACGATTTATCAGACACAAGGCAGCGTGTCAACAGAAGAAATTGCGGAGACCACCTATCTTTGTAGTTAAAACCCGTCTGAATTTATTTCTCACCGCTCTGCATTTCAAAGCCTTGAAGTTCAAAGCCAAACGGCTCACTTTTCACGATTTTTATAAAATATGACTTTTCGCTGATAAGACACAGCATAGCAAACACTCGCAGACGAGGAAAGTGGTTTTCCCAAGGTCAGTCCTGGTAACAGTCCGAAAATATTGAATATTTTCTTGTCTACAAAAGTAGACTTCCATTTTAAAATAAACTTATCTTATTTTAGGCCAATAATATAATTGCAATGGAATGATGATCAGGACTGACGCGTCCAAAGCCGAAGATCGTGAATCGTAAACACCCAACTCGTCAGGATAGGCGACATCCCGCTGGCGTTCTAAGGACAAAGCATGGGGCCGACCATGAACCGAAAGTCAACCTGTCCGCGCGTCCCCTTACCTCTCTGGCGCGTGCCGAGCGTCGCTGATTACTGTGAATGAAAGCGCTTCAAGGGCAAGGAGAGGCTCCACTCACTTTGCCGGAACATAACTTTCTCCGAGCGCGCTGAAATTTTTGGCACGCTATTAAAGTCGCTCCCGCCCTACCATCACCTATTACTAACACCACAGACAATTGTACCCATGGTAATCTTCAAAAGACTAATAGGACAACAAATGGTACCAAAAATCCTTATTCCTCCATAGCAAGAGCACCATTCCTCCACACCACCATTCCTCCCATCTTGCACAATCTGGTTCACAAACAGACGGGTCGCAAAAGGAGAACGGTGGCTGAATAACTACGCCTTAAAATGGGGAATTGACAGCTTAGTTCAAGGCTACCGTTTACTGAATGACTTAACTACCATTTGAATCTACGACTAGGCGCAGTCGTGAACGAATGCAGTTTCGTTGCATTAATAATAATATTTGTTTGAGCTATTGCTTTCTCTAGAATGAACAAATAACTCCACGCACTTACTTAACCAGATATCCATTTACGATGGTTGCCAAAGTATAAACTAACAGGATCGATTTCCAGAAATTTCACAGATCGATTTTTGCGAGTCAATTTTTTTTTTACAAAAGCAGGACTTACGATGAGCTGAATAGGCAAAGGTTAACAATAAAATTATGCCGAAATATTTTAAAATAGTGAGATCGATTCCCACGAATTAAGTAAACTGAGAATAAATATCATTTTAAACTAACAAAATCAACCAAGTCACAAAAGAGGGTTTCGCTTTATTTACCCCGCAAGTGTAAAGAAATCCCAAAACTATTGTTTTGATCACAGAACACAGAAAATTAGTCTCTAAATTCAAAGCATTTGCCTAATTATTATGCTTTTTCTTTAATTGCCGCCCTTTGCTCGATGGAATTTAAGATTATCCCTCAAAATGAAGAAGAAACATAGTTACAAAGAAATAAATTGCAGTCTTGTGATGCTGTCCCGATAAATTTCCATAATTAATATCCTTAACCTGTTTTGAATGCATTTATCTCGTCTCTGGAAACTGTTGTATCACAGATTCCAAGAAAATCTCCAGACCTTCCGGGGAGAAATACCGAAGTGAAAGCTTTGAATATCTTACAGCGCTTGATACCACTCTATTTACACCCATAAGTGTTCTGCAAATCACATCATTATTATAGATACACGCTCTGCCAAGGAAACGGAATGCAATCATTACGTGTATTACGTCAGTACTTTTAAGAAAGATAATTCCACTTGAAATAATACCAAAGCTTGAATGATAAGGCATAAAACAGTAGCATAATGATTGCACCATGACTCTCAGTACTCAGCTAATGTATTCAGTGGAAAATTACTGAAGCAGCTAAAAAATTAAGCTAGGTAAATATGGAATGTGACTGGTGTTTTCACCTCATTTCAATATATTAAAAATGATCGAGAAAATCATCCATAAAAAATAACGCGCGTACTAACAATTTTGTTCCATGAGTTCGGAGCAATCATAAAACACGGAGTTTTGAATATAGTATCATCTTACTGCGACAAAATGAAGAGGACTAGCTTTGAAATGGGGTCTTGATATGTATTCAACGTTAAGTGCCCACCGACAAACAGATTATAGAAAAATCGGGAAAAGAAGAAGAAATGTAAACTGGACATTATTCCAAGCATTGAGGAACATCAGTGACTTCGGAGAGAAAGCCTGTAGAAATTAGAGCAAACTATGGGGAACGTGATAATTTACAGGTTCTGTCGACCGAACAAAATGGCGTTACGGGGAATTGAGTTCCACCGTATCGGAAAAGCTAGCACTTATTCAGAACTAAACCCGCTATGGAAAAGAACAGAATTTTCTCTTTGATTTTGAGTAGAACCCGGATCTTCAGTAATAGCAAGTAGGAAAATAGAATTACGGTAATTAGGTTTGCTTTCATCCCTAGCATTCAGGTTTCAGGGTTGAGGATACTTACATAGTGGCGTATCTACAGCACGTTGATCAAGCGAACGGAAATACGAACGTTGCCAGGAATGAAGAACTAAATCCTTCCGCCGTCTGCTAAGAGTATGATTGAGCGTGTTTATTGAAATATCAAACTATGCAACTGCGCCAAACCTAATCTTGAGATTAATTTTTACACGCTTCGAGGCATTGATTAGATTCTAGACGTCTTGAAGGCTAAGTCCGCATTGCACCATACAGTCATATAAAAGGTGCATCACGATATAACACCCTTGCCCGAAACGGGATTCTAACCCGTGACCTTCGTGGTTGGGTGTAAAGCTCCCAGCCCGCCATGCCAATCGTCCGGTTTTTTCCACGCCTTTTTCATTTATTCGGCGCTTTTATGATCCATGTCCGATATTCGGATCGCGCCAGATCAAGCCCGGTAACCTTTTAAGAGTGTATTAAACCAAGATCATGGTCATCCCGCATTTTAACACGGCAAAGCAATCGTTTTTGTTTTTCGCATCTTCCCGTTATGCTCTATATCCAGAAAAAACAAACCCTAATAGGCATATATGAAAAATAAATTTGAAGAGACAAACCCATACATATATTTTTCAATATTATCACATTTTAAGCACCTTTTTTAATGCGCTGCAAAAGCATCCATGCTAAAAGTTGAATGTAAATTTAAACTTAGTAAGGAACTACTTAGACTATCGACCATGTCATAGCGTCAGAAATATCGTCTTCATCCGCTTGGTAACTACAATCATAAACAAAATGACAGCATTACCTAAACTGTCTCTGTCTCTTTTAACGATTATTTCAGCTACTCAGCACTATCTCGAAATATTCCAAATTTAGGAACTAATATTTACGTTATAAAAACGCCTATTCACGTATTAATCCTTCGACGGGAGTCGTAAGATACGAGATAAGCGAGCCAAAACCGCCTCCAGGCTTCGCGTGGAATTACCGTACGACATGACATTTTCCTAGCACATTCATGATAACCGTGAACGGGAAAGTGCATTCCAAACGATGGAATCAACATAAATGTTACTGTATTTAATGCAGGGAAAAGTTGAGCTAGCTGGTACTTCCACAAGTTCTGAAAATGTAACTACATAAGCATGGACTAGAATGAAAACAAAGCTAGATACACTATCCCAAGATCAAACAAGACTTTACCTTAGTTTTTATTAGTTCTTCGACCATATAATCGTCACTAAGCCATACTAATGGTATAGGTCAAAACAAAATTCACAAAACCCCTCGATAATGTATGAGAAGGATTATTGGCTGCTAACTCATAATCCTATTTGAAAATATAGCATCAACTAATTTTATTAAAGAATGGAAGTATTTCCAATCATTCCCTAACACCTATTAGTTCCACCTCAAAATAACGACAATAAATTATATGAAAAACAAAATAGCACATTTTTCTGATCAATTAGGTTGGATGATTGAGATATCATGTAGAAAAAATGAAAACCAACCTTACTTCAAAAGTAAGAATTTCACAAAAGCCATCCGTTAACTTCTTTCCCACGATACAAGAATTAAGAAAAACTAGTTTTGCCACCCTCTCGTAGCCGAAAATGCCATCCTGCTAAAAAGTAGCCAATTAGAAAGTCAAGACTCCTTCTCCTTACATCTACATGGACATTTCGAGGTGGAATCCCTACAGAGAAAAAACCAAAATTCCTTAATTAGTCATAAAAAAGCAATTTTAAAACGAACAAGACAAATGCCAGTTCCAATGAAATAAATTAGCTTATTCTCATATGAAGGTGACTTTACATTACTAGCCGAACGCATCTCTGTGGAACTTTAATATTATAATAAGCTTACGCTCTATAATGTCGAAGTGCTGTCGGAAATCACATATTTTCTTCTTTTATTGCTCATTGTTTCAGGATGCTCACAATTACCAACATTTCACTCCCTGCTATCTAGCCAACAAAGACTGTATGTAAGTATGACTGAATTAATTAAGTTAAGACTTACACACTTTGACAGTTTTGTAACTATGAGATATCCTCCTTTGAACGGCAGATATTACAGCCCCCTTTACCTGCCACTGTTCTACGAGAAACTCTTTTCCGAAACTGAGAGCTAATTATATTTCTGCTTCCTTGATAATCAAACGCTTTAGACACAATAAAAACTGGGTTCATTTTCTTCGATATTCGGACCTCAATTCAGATAACTAACGAACAATCCCGGTGAGGGAAGATCAAAACAAATTTTCTCTCTAACGGCAAAAAAAACATTTATTCTTCTTTGTCTGGACGAAATAAGAGGAGGTAAAAGATATGAAGAATTGAAGAGGGATCTAATAACGGGCCATTCTTGGGAGAAACTGTCTATTAGGTTGGGATGCAGAATGGGGACTGTCCAAGAACCTACCAATCAGCTGGTACAATACTTGAATGAAAAAATTCTTCTTGACTACTGACTGCGTTCTCACCATACATTTTTATTAAAACTTGAAATGTAAGTGCGCTCCAATTTTCAGAAAAAGTAGGATACTTACCAGTGTTATGAGCCGATTTAATCATAAACTATTCCATACTTCAGTTCCCTGCTTCCTCCTTGAGATTCACAGGAATTGGAATTGAATCACCCACTACGTTTACCAATCGATCTCAGATCGGTCTGAGTTCAGACCGATCTGAAAGTTCAGCAGGGAGCTAACTCAGATCGCCTGGTTTACCAACACGGTCTGAAAATATCGATATTGAACTATCGATTTCAGTAGTTTGAATTATTTTGAGATTTCTTGCATATTTCAGCCGCACACTTCTCTCCTTTCCCTTCTTGCAACAAGTCACGCCGTAAATGATATCGAGTATATTTTGTTTACCATCTGCAACCAAAAGAAGAACGATGAGCGCCACGCTCCGGCCTCTTCGGATCGATCTGAGATCTCAGACCGGTTAGGGAAAGCGGGCTGACTCGGCTCGCTTCTCAGATCGATCTGGCCAGCGCGCTCCGTTTACCATACCGAGCTGAGCCAGTCAGATCGATCTGAGATCGATTGGTAAACGTAGTGACCGTTAAGAGATGTATCGGTCATTATACGCAGGGCATCAAAAGAGAAGGTTCTAGAACTTACGAGTAAACTTTCAAGGAACTCTGGCAAAACAAAAAATGCAATTATGTATATCTGTTCACATATCCCTTATGCTGTCTTCCAATAGATATATACTATACAAATAATACGTTATTACTATTATATGTTATGCCATATGGAATATTACACTCATAAACAAATATATTCCCTTATGTTAACCTTCTGTGGTGAGAATACCTACACCATTGAACAGAGAACTTTGGTTTCCCACTATAGTAAATGATTAAGATTCGTTGGAAACCACTCGAAACCTTCAGACGATATCGTCTCAAACATGGCATCTACAGCTTGCATAAAAGGACATCGGAGTCATACGAACAATTGCTTCGAAGTCATTGCGCTTCACTGCGGACACGGCGACAAAAAAATAATCTGGTCGGAGAACATTAAAGGGCGCCCGTTTACGTTGATTGAAAATGGCATTGGCAATAATTCAGCGAGCAAGAAAATACGAGGACAAATGCGTTGCTTTGTGACTTTACTCGATTTTCCCCAGTGGTTAGCTATTGGGTTGGGTTACTGACTGGGTGCCCGTGTTCAAATACGGAAGGCTTCTCTCAGTACACGTCAAGTTTCACCCTACCTGGGTGATTTTATGGTCGCCAGATTCATCCGAAAAACCACGGGAAGGGCAGTAATTTTACAAGTCATTTGGCTAAACATTTTTGCAGATTATACGTTTATTACGAAGGGTGAGATAATTCTAACAATAAGCATATAAGCCTTCAAAATATTTCATTATCAACAAGGGATTTCAACGCTGCGACGCAAATGCTGACAATGAAAGGTGATGTGTCATTCTACGAAGTGTTGTAATGATATTCTCTTCATAATGAAGGTGAGATTATTCTACAAAGTTACTCCTTACTGAATCAATCCTAGAATTCCACCCTCATTTAATAAACCTACCTTCGGGTTGAAGACTATGGTTGGTAATAAAAAAGAGAAAAAGCATCAGAATATCTATTCTGGTTGCATTAGGCAAGTTTCTCAGTAATATACTGTCGCAAGAAATACATTCATCGTCCATATTAACCTCCTATCATGGGTACTTCGGAAGACACTCATAGTTAATTTGCTGAAAGTTTAGCTTTTCAAACATTTACTAGTAGATGTTCTTTCTTGTGAGGTTTTCATATTTCTATTTGAGCTCGAAAGAATGGACCAAAATGATCACTATGTCATATATCTCAGCGACCCATGCATTGGCAATACGTAAACAACACAAACCATCTCTATTCACTGGGGATGCTCAGATCAGTGATGAGAAAAGTTTTCTCAAGACAAAAGAATTTTGTTAGCACTTCACGTGCCATAAATATTTTGGTTAACCTTTTATCATCATCTGCAGTCATCAGTCCGAAGATTGGTTTGCTGCAGATTGGTTTGCTCTCCACTCCACTCTCCCATGAGCTAACCAAAAACATCCTTCATTTGCCCAGTGTAATATTCCATCCTTGATCTTCCTCTGTAATTCTTCCCATTTGTGCCCACTAAGTTTGTCTTTTTTTTCTCAGAGTTTTCATTATATATGTATCCTTTCTCTCCAACACTTCATTGAACTTCATCATTGGTGATTCTCTCCGTCCATTTGATCGCCATCATTCTTTGATAACACCACATTTCCATTGTTTTCCCACCTAATTTGCTCTGTTCTTGTGAAGGCTGTAGAGCATGCTCGAAATATGTGTTTTAATTAAACAAGCGCATTGCAAAATAATAAAAGCCAATTGACATGCCACATGGATAATAACTCTACTGCATGCGACATTCTGCCATGTTTTTCTAGTGGAGCCAATGGTCTAGAGTTAATGGGGGCTCCAGCCGCAGTTGGAGTGAACAAGGAGAACAGTGAGAATAAATTTGGGACATTCAACCTAAATTTAAATTATAAGCATAAATTATAGGCTTCCACCATTAGTTCAGTGATCCTTTCTTGAAAGTGTCAGCAATGAGGTCAACTGAGCAATAAAACTTTGCACTCTCAAGATAAATTAAAACCCCCATGAATTCACAGCTTTCCGTAACATAGCTGTATAAACAGACAACTTCCTCATTCAGGTAAATGCTTTGTTGGATCGAATAACGTCTAGAGGATAGCGCAAGAGTAATAACCGTCGTAAATTACGTAGCTATTAGCATATATAAATAGCTAATGAGTTATAGCTAATTAAAATGATATTCCTGCTTTCATAATCTTCGTTTTTCCATTTACCGATATTTCAATGGTATGATTAGAAGTAAATTGGAAAACAATACTGCTACTGATCATCTTCTTAAATCATTTTTAAGGCTATATTGAGAAGTCTATTCAAGACGATGAGGATCGCTCTTTTATGATTTCCTAGCAAGAAAAATTTACTAGACTCAAGATTGGTCATATTAACCTTTTTCAAAACATTAGATTTTTATCCAAAACCACCTATGTAAAGACTCTTAAAATACTTTTGCAGCTTAAATTGGTGGAGATTAAATTATAGCCGGTAAAATAAGGAAAATGATATTCCGGCCGCCAACCGTACAGAATTTGAGTATGTCAAGAAAATTCAACTAGTTCATCGCAGAAGGGGAGTGATTTGACAAGGGAAAGGGGAATCAAGTGGGATGTAGAGAATTTACTAAGCTATTAAATGGCCTAATACCCTTGAAGCTTCATAATGAATATACACATACTGTCTTAACAAAAGAGCTGTTGAAAAATGAAAGTATATTAGCAACAGCTTATAACAAAAACATATATTCAAAGTGCAGTGCCATATCACAGAAAAAAACAATAACAAGTAATTCGGTCAATATCGTAAATTATCCAACTTGTTGAACTTAAGTTGAACTTGAGCTGCAGACTACAGGGCAGCACCATTTTGGTAATTTTATGCAATACCATTAATATGATGGAAAATTAGTCTCAAAGAATTATGGATACCAATAGTAATATCACAAAATTAATTACAGACATCATTTGGTGCCTGCACATTAAGGCCATAAAAAATAGTTTCATAAAAATTGGGTGTGACGTTTTCCTAAATAAAATCTACAGTGAGGGACAAAAATTTAATTTACTTTAAGCTCATCAATGGAAAATTAGAAGCTACCAATGCTACCTTGCTACTATTATAACTCATGTTTCGTAGATCACTTATTTCTATAATTTTCATTTATTTTTCAGTGAATAAAAGTGAACATAATTAATTGACTGACGATAATTATGCAGAATTCTCAAACCATCTCTAATCAAGAAAATTAACTTTCAAGAGCCTATCAAAATTTTAGGATATATGTATACAGCCTCGAAGAAAATACTACGCCAGCTGTGCTCAACAGTTTTTACTCAACTTTGTGGAAGTTCATTTTAGCGAATGAAAAATTACACTTATTTCTTTTCCACCAATTTTTATTCAGGTGTGACTAGTTTCAACACCTCGGTGTCATAGGTACCTGATGATGACACCGATGTGTCGAAACTAGTCGAACTTGAATAAGAATTGTAAGAATCATTAGGCTCGGCTCGAATTTGGAGGGGTGATCCTCCTATTCGTCCGAGTACTGTTGTCCCTGTCTACAAGTGGCAGACAGCATGTGTCAAAAGGCTTTAACCGTCGCTTATGCGACTACTGCAAAGTGTTGTTATTCATTCGTTGACTACGTCACCTTCCTAAAACACTTTGATTCTAGTTTAAATTGTGGGAACCTTTTGATGAACTACAAATTATAGGTTTTAATCAAATTTTAGGCTTTAGGACTTAATCAATACGGGAAATTCATCAATATTTTATATTATTTCCCTTTGATATATGCCTTTCAATCCAGAGAGTTTAATTTTTGGCTTTACGAAGTTTTTTAAGATAGAAAGTGTTATATTTTTATGATGAAGGTCATTATACATTGAAAATTGTTCTGATGACGAAGTCCTTCGTCCAGGTTTATTTTAGGTTTTCATTCCATATGTAAATACTGACTGAAACCACGAGTAAAAACTTTAGTTGTAGCAGTAATACCTTAAACTAATGTGAATATATTGTAGTAATCATCTTATGGGCAATGATTAATATTCTATTTTCCTCTTTTAGGTTACGGTGTGGCTGGAGATGCACATCCTTTTGACTATTCAGCTGGTCCTTATGGTGAGCAATAAAACTTGATTAGTGAATTTCCCAGGAAAAATAAGAGCAAAACGCGAAAAGAGGTTGTGCTGAATACAAACCAACTTCATGTATTTTAAAATTAACCTCTTTGTGGTCAAACAATTTAAAGTAGTCCTTTCTTAATTAATTTAAATTGAAAAACTTAAAATATCACACCTCGAGAAACCAGCCAATACTTACATTGATGTAATTTTAGAGGGATATAGAAATCTTTTAAAGAATTGCTTAAGCCTTTTTCTTAAGCAGAACATTTTTACGCATTTATTTCATTCATTCACTCCGAAAAAGTTTTCATTCCTTGAGGTTAAATCAAATAAATCCCATTTGTTTCGATTATCATGCATTCTAAAGACACGCAGAAGATCATGACAAGCGATGACTCGCGCCTTAGGCGCCAATTAAATGCCAGTTGCCCCGAAATGGTGGGAGTAACAGAGACATTCCCTCTACTCAAAGGCTTGCTTGCAGGGAACTTCACAGATACAGAAAATTGAGACATGATGGATAATAAATCATCTAAAGGAAAAACATAACGATGCAATGTTAATACGTGATGTTAAATCGAGTCCAACAACATGTTTTGATGATAAAATTACACCTTAAACGGTAGAGTAGCATGCTAATGCATTGAACTCATTTAATTATAAATTTCTTTAAAAACTGCCCATTCACCTGTATAACCGTGGGAGTGTGCAAAACGTAAATATAAAGAAATTGCATGTATTAGGCATAACCGAAGACGATTAACATACTGAAGGATGCAAAATGCTACTACCTCGCCGTCACTGAGTGCTGTAGCGAGCGATTACCATACACTTTCTGATAGAAATTAGGCCTTTCCTGAGCATAAGATTTCAAAGAATTTCGAACCCTTCAACTTCATTATTATGTAACACATTTTACATACCCGCACATTAGCACTCGGAGTAGAGTCATCGCTAACGCAATTTCTATGTAAATAGTGTCACGCTGAATCTCTTATAGTGATATTAAATCTTCTCAGAAGTCTCTGTATTCAAATGATACTTCTGCTGGAGAGAAGTGTTAGTTTGAACGCCGAACAAGAGATGAATGTAGTACGTGGATGTGGCAGCGAACAGAAAGTTTTGTTAGCACAGCGAATTGACCTGTGCCATCGGACCTCTTTCAATCAGGATACTATCGATCGAAAGACTCCGAAATACTCTAACTCCTCTTCCTTCAAATTGACAGGAAAAGGTCAAGAGAAGGTTTACGGCGAGGTCAAGAAAATTTCCGAGGAGGCACGAAGATATATCCAAGATCCACAAATTTATGGCAGAAACTTGTTCGTCATCCGGGAAATGTATATCAAGTCGTTCACGAATCACTCTTTCTCGCGTCCGCCGTGAGCACGAGAAGAGCTTTCTATCTCGTTTGCGTGATTTGAAAGGTCCGCTTGGTTCGTGACGGTAACCCTTGCTGATCCCAAGCCGTTTGCATGTCTGCTCCTGCCTCGTGCACGGGCTGCAACTTCGTGCCTCGTCACTGTCAATTAAACTAATAAGCCGCGTCTCTTGCCATTGCTACGATTGGATCACCGGGTCCTTTCTGTCCTGCTCAGCACTTCGGAGGTAATTCGTCCTTAACGGCGCAATACGAGGTACGCTCTGCTCTATATTCTTACTTAGTCATCGCATTGGAAATGTAACATGCCTATATAAACACTAAGACATATCAATTTATTAGTGAGAAGTTACTCATCAAAGTTCACTTTTTAAGGTATAATCATTCTTCTATGCATATGGGTAAACGACCCAACGGTACAAATAATATATGTTTATTAAATAAACATATATTATATATATAAGTATTAAAAACCATAGCATCTTTCTTTTCCAACTTACTTAAAATCTTAGTATTCAAAGGCTAAGTGACAGATACAGACTTAATGGCTTACATCACCCGATATATGGAGAGGCGTAATACGAAGAGCAGTTACAAAATATATTTTATGCTCGTAGCAAGTAGCAATGATATGTTTTAAAATTTTCAGAAGCAGAAAATAATGCATTCCTGAAGGAAAGAGAAAAAAATAATTTAAATATATATCTTAGGTCACGATCTACTACTCTCTACTGAGCTAATAGATTAGAAATTTTGAAAGTAAGATTCACGACAGGTACCTACTCAATTTGTTACGGAATTAAAATTAAAGCCGGGAACATTTTTCACACGTTTCCGTTACAGTATAAGATGTATAATTCGAAAAATATAAAAAACTAAAGGTAATCGAGAAAATTTTCCGCGTTTAGCACTAAACAAGAACATGATTTTAAACATTCACAACGTGTACAACAATTTTCAAATTAATAATATCACTTCTACAGCATATAGCATTTCAATGTTCATATTTTGCGCAGTTAAATGGGTGTATATCCAGAGGAATTGCAGTGCGACGTGAAGAGAAGGGGATAGGGTAGGTTAAAAACATCATTTCCAAATGAAATGATGAGCATTCGGAAAATGAGCAGGAAGTGGAATGGGAGGGCATTTCCACAGTTTCGCGGGGGGACAACAAAGGCGGATGAGATGTAAAAATGAGATCACTTGACTATGAATCCTTTCTGTCATTCGCAGTAGCAAGAATTCGTGAAAAAAATATGCTTAAAACTATGAATGTCAGGAGGTTTTATTTTTCAATTATCATTTTTTTGCAATCCGTTCCCCTTTTGTTGCCTATCTCTCTTCCTGTTTCGAACAACGAGTCACGGAACTATGAAAACAACCTACCCCCGCCCCAATTTCTATCCTCCGGTTGCTTTTTTTTGCTTAACTGCTCCCTCAATTCCCGTATCAATCTTACAGAGGAAAATACATCATAGAGCAGGAAATGACATTGAACTTCAGGCAGTATGGCCAGCATTGTATGCTAAAAGCAGCGCATGAAACGAAATTTCAATTTGAAGAGATGAAGTGCTCCAACAAAGTAAAGACTCAGGGGCACTTGCTCTTGAAATAAATTTATTTTTTTAAAGGGATAATGATTTGAGATAAACCATGGGGATCACGTTCAAGACAAGTATCCTTGCGAAGGCACCCGGCATTCATCCACATTCCTTTCCATTAGCCTTAGATTATCCTAAACGACTAACGGAATTGTAACGCACTGGTAAGGCCGCGAAAAAGATGAAATATTGCAATTTTTATGAAAGTGAGAGAAAAGAGAGTATGTGGGACACTGAGTTCTCCAGGAAAAGATGTAGTGCATGCATTTAATACCCGCAATTTTTTAAGTTATTCCTGGAAAATTAACAGAGTATAGTATGTTTTCTTCGAAGTAGCATCGCAAGACCAGAAGTATTAGCGGACAGGGTCTTCGATGGCAAGAAAACCAAGTTGCCTTTAACTCCACAAAACTGAAATCCGTCAACAGCATTAAGAGACCCGAGTGTTGTCATGCTACTATTTTTACGGCGTATGTGGAGTGGGTAATAACATCGCTCCTCTGGGTGCCTAAAGGACCAACTCAGGAAATTCTGCATACCTAGATTACTTTCGAAGAAAACTTCTGTAAAAATAGTGAACAATGGCACAACATATTGTACATTTGCAGAGTGCATTTCGCCGGAGCCAGCTGTGTCGAGTGCGGGAAGTCAGAAAGCGTCTCAAGGTTAATAGCCGTGATATGCGCGAGCATAAATCAGTGAAGCATTAAGTTGCTTGAACCCATGGGATCATTCAGGAAAAGGTGTAATGATTTTGTTCCGGCAACCTACCTCATGGAATTTCCCGCTCTTCGGGCAGTATGTGATAACGAAGCCCAAACAAAGGTTTTCTCGGAGGAGATTCAAAGAGTGAAGTGAAGTGCGATGTTCAACTTCCTATCAGAGAAATAAGGAAAGCACCATCTTTAAAAAAAGTAGGCAACGCCAAAGCAACTAGAAAAAAAAGTAAGCTCATTCCAGCCTGTGCGTTAGATGAACACTTTTAAGTATAGGGACTCAAAGTGTTAAATAAAAGGGCAATTGCTAATTATTATTTCCAGGATATCAGATTTAGTTGCTTTATTCGCCACGTTTCGCCTCTCTTCCTAGAGGCGTCGTTAGGTTCGCCACCAGGAAGAGAGGCGAAACGTTGTAAAAAAAAGCAACCGTACGCGATGGATCCCGTAAACAATAAAAAGAAAATGATCAAAAATCGTGGAAATCTGAAGAATAAACTTTTGGTTGGATTGAATTCAATTGATTAAAAAAATTGTTTCAAGTGCCGGTAGAAACGATTTTCTCTTAATGTGTGGTCGAACTGTTGTGAAAAAGTCAGCACACGCTTAACGTCGTTCTTGTTTCACGCTCCAGTCCGGCGAATACAAAACGACACTTATGATTCATTCTCACGTGGTCACTGATTGAGATCCAAATAATGGCTCCAGGACTATTTTCATGTTTTCATAATGATCTAGACGCATCGCTTTCATGCTCATGAATTAACATTTAATCTATCGAATTCAGCCAAAACTGGAAAATAACTGAACTTGCTTCTTCAAGTGGCAATATTTTACAACAGGCGACGGAAAATGTGAGGCATGAATTGATAATGTCCTCTGATGTAGGAATGATAGAACTTTCGTCGACCAAGAAAATGAGTTGATCAGTGGACTCAGCTCCCACGTAGAAAGTAAAAACCTCAATTTTGGGGTAGGTGCACCTACCCCAAAATTGAGGTTTTTACTTTCTACCATGGTTGGAAAAGTGCGATTTTTTTTCTTGGAAAATTCTTGTAAAATTTCATATAACTGGAATATAACTAAAGTTGCTCTTAAAGTGGAAATATTTTACGCCAGGTGAGGTAAAGTTACAGGCGTCACTCGATGATGTACTCCATCATGTAGACTTCCAAGTAAAACTTTCGTTCGCACAGAAAATGAGTTTATCACAGTACCCCAGCTCCCACGGAGAAAGTAATAACCTCAATTATTGTCATAGTGGTTAGAAAAGTGTGATTTGCTTTCCTTGGAAAATCATAGCGAAGTATAAGTAACAATTTTATTTTATATATTTATGGTTTAAGTTCACATGCCCCGTACATTATTATGCCATTTCGGCGAAACCCGTCGTGCCCCTTGCATTTACTTGTGGAAGAGTTAAAAGTCTTTCATTCATCATGACGCTAACCAAAGTGTTCTGATGTGAAATCGATTAAAAAGAACTCAAAACTCAATTGAATGAATATCGAACTCTCAACATCAATCGAATGCTTTTCACTTTACACAATCAACTGCTTAATTTAGTAACAGGACCATGATCAGTTTTGCCTTACATCCTTATGCCGAAAGAAATTGATTTTTGAGCACCTCATATGAAATATGACATTCCTGATAAGATTTGAAAACTTTCGAAGCAATTATTCTGATTTGAAAAAATAGGTAATTTCGAGCTGTTTTACTCCCAACTCATTCGTTAAGCGTCCAATTTCATTGCGAACATGCCTCGATAAAACTCCGTTCAACCGTAGATTTCACATCAACAGCATGTTGGCCTCTTTCGAGGAGGAAAGTGGGCCATGGGACAGCAGATCGGGCAAAAACGTACCAAACCACCGACCCAGAAGATTGATGAAGGTGAAAAAAGCACTGACGAGTTTTCACTACCGGAACCGATACGCGGCTAGCATTGATGCTGAGGGATAACTTCTCGCATCGGTGTATATTCTCCAATCGCGGACCGATGGATTTCCGGGAGTGCGAGCGGTCACAATCGAAATATCACCACGGTCAAAAAAGGCCGTCCGCTTGGGACAGCTCGCCTCCTGAGGGTTGGATAATTGCTGAGCGACATCATTAGTTTAGGTGCGCGGCGATGCGTGGAGCGGGACGTCGATTTGTGCGCAGTCGCGCCGCGTAGTACGTGCAGTGGGACCACCTTGGTGAGGTCACGGGCAGAAATGTTTGGCGGAAAACAGAAATCTAGTACGAGCGCCACAAGAGTATCCCCATTAAAGAGAGACATGAAGGGATCAAGGCGGAGATCTAAATTGCGAGCAGTCGCAATGATCATTAAAACGATCGCACTATGAAGCGCGGGTTAATTATACTCACGGCATCTTGAGAACGAGCAGGATAGGAAGACATCATAACCCCGTGGGCGTTTATAAGTTGGAATGCTAGAGGGGATGAAGGGCACTGATGCCGACGTTTCATCACGTAAAGCAAATTTATGTTAACCTTCCTTTATCTCGGTGAACCACAACTGAGGATCTGGAAAACGCAACTGAATTAACTCAAAGACGAGAAGGTAATCGAGGAGAGCAAGTGCGGAAAAACCATCATTTTCTAGGCTTAATGTGTTCCCGCGAGACCTCAGCGTGACGAAATTTATTTTTTTTAATACTCATACTTGGGAAGGGCGGATGGAAGGAGGGTGGGGGAGTGCTCTCGACCTACGCCTCCAACCCCAATGATCCCATTCGTGCCGAGCAAACGAGAGTGCGAACAGGCCGTTTTTTTTACTCGCCAAAACAAACATTCATCACCATCATCAACAATCATCATTCCCAAAATTAGTTTCCCGCAGCACAACGCCCTATTCCCTTTCCAGCCAACCGCTAAAATTCTCAATAACTCATTTTAACATTCTCCGTAATTTGATTATTCAGCTCCGACCTTGGTCTTCCTCAGAAATTTCTCCCATTTTGTCAGAAAATATATGTAGAGTATGGATAAACATCTATGAGAGTGTGTTATGTGGTATTAAGATTCCACTCGTGAAGAAGGGAGGTATTAGGGAAAAGGACTGAAATTTGTATAAGCCGAAGCGTCTTATTATCTCGCTCTGTTTTTGTTGAGATAATTTATGGTGATTGGAAAAGAGGAATTTTTGTACCAATCCCTCTTATTTTGTCGCTTCTATCAGAGATGTACTAGAGATAGAGAGCGAGGTTAAAATAAATCCTCTGTGTCACCCTGAAACTCGCATGATCTGAATTTTTCCAATAGGTACTTAAGCCTAGCGCGTAACTTGCGCGTCTTTAACGGCTCCCGATCTAGTCCTTTCGTCAGCTGAGTTATATACCTACTGTTTGCTCGAAGTAATTTTAGCGAAGCGAGCCGCTTGCCTTTGCCAGCGATCTGTACAGGGGCAACGATCTGTACAGGTCTTTCAACGATCTGTACAGGGGCCTCAAATGCCCGCGACGTGCTCAGGATCTTACGTTTGATCGCGTTTCAATTTCGACTCAACATTAAAGGATACCTTACCCGCGCGAATAAAACATATTGCATGCACATTTGGAAGCTCTTCGATCCATTGATTTAAGCAAGCTGTTTTTCTATTACATAGTCCACAAAATGCATTCATTCATTAGAGTAATCTACCGGTTAGAGGTAGGTTATGATGAAAGTCAGAGAATATCCAGTGGACTCACACACGTGCCGTGCCTTATCTACCTCTAGTATTTCTTTCTTCGTCTCAGCATAAGTCCTACCTTTCTACATCCCGTCCATAAAACCTAATCTCTTTCTTCCCCTTCCCCGCTTACCCAACATCCTTCCCTCTGTCACGGCCTTCAGCAAACCATCGCCCCTCATTACCGCTTCCAGCCACCTACCCTGCCTTCCCCTAATCTCATCCATAGGTTTCCTCTCCTCGCCCACCATGTCAAGCACTTCCTCATTTGTCTTCCTTTCCGTCCAACGCACCTTCTCCATCCTCCTCCACACCCACATCTCGTAAGCCTACAGCCTACTTTCGTCTTCCTTTCTCAATGTCCACGTTTCTGCCCCATATAACGCCACACTCCATATCAAGCTCTTCACCAGCCTCGTTTTTACATCCCCACTCAAGGTCCCCGTCATCAGCTCCCTTCTATTATTGAACGCTTCCTTCGCTAGCGCTATTCTCCTCCTAATGTATTTTCTACTATATCCTGTTTCTTCTAGCATACAACCCAAATAATTAAATTGTTCTACTTGCTCCAGTTTGTGACTTCCTACTCTTATCACTCCCTTTCTTTGTCATAGAGAATCTCATTACTTTTGTTATCTTATGATTAATCTTCATCCCGTATTTCTCGCACTGCTTTTCCAATGCATCTACTAAAGTTTGCAATCCTTTCGATGACCGACTGACCAACGAGGTTTCGGATATGCTGAGGTTAGCTGATGATATTGCATTACTGGCTGAGAGCGAAAAGGATCTGAGTGAGGTACTTGAGGTAATGGAGGACATCCTAACAACAGGATATAATATGAAAATGAATGTAGAGAAGACCAAAGTTTTTAAGGTTAGTAAGCATGGGGGACAAGCTAAAGTGTATTTAAGGGACAGGCGAATAGAGAATGTAGAGGAGTTTACCTACCTGGGAAGCAAAATAACAGCCGATGGAAGGAGCAAAAGAGACTTAGTAAGTAGAGTTCACCAGGCAAAGAAGGCGTTTTATCAAAAAGGGAAACTCCTAACATCCAGAAATATCGGCCTAGACCTAAGAAAACGCCTTCTTCAAACTTATGTGTGGAGAATATTTTTATATGGCAGTGAGACCTGGACGTTGGGCAAGGCAGAAAAGAGGAGGGTGGAAGCATTCCAGATGTGGTGTTTCTGGAGGATGTTAAAGATTCCCTGGGTGGACAAAATCAGTAACGAGGAGTTTCTCAAACATGTGGAGTAGTCTCCTTCTCTGCTGAAGTTACTGAAAAAGAGAAGAAATATCTGGATCGGGCACCAACTAAGGCACGAAACATTGCTGGCTACCATCTTAGAAGGCACTGTGGAGGGAACCAACTGCCGGGGCAGGCCTATGTTGGAGTTTATGGGGCAAATAAAGAAGGAGTTAGGCTGCTCCACTTATGTACAGTTGAAAAGAATGGCACAAGCCCGTAGCGTATGGAAAACTTCCGCCAACCAACCTTTGGGTTGAGGACTTAAGAAGGAGACTGACCAACGCCTGGTCGTCCGCGAATCTAACCGACTTTATCCGCTGGCCTCCGACTTTCATTCCCACTTCTAGCTCATTCCATGCCTCTTTTACCATTTCTTCAGCATAGATGTTAAAAAGTAAAAGCGACAATGCAGACTTGCCTTGCCGCACCCCGCGACCTATAACTGCCCACCCTGATTCACCGTCAGCTACCCTCACCTGAGCCCTCTGCCAGGATTCGTTTGGATATGTTTCGGATGAGTCACCTATCACGCCAATCTATTCCTATTTCTCCCAATATCTGCATTAGTTTCTCCCAGTTTACTCTGTCAAACGCCTTTTCGAAATCCACAAAGCGAGCGAAAAAATCCTGATTATACTCTATGTTTCTTTCTATAAGTGTCCTCATAACCGCAATCGCGTCTTCTCCTCCACGTATTCTCTCCACCTTTCCTGGATATCTACCTGTTCGATTAATATCTTCCCTGTTTTTTCCTTAACCATTGGTATCGTTTGCACTCTCTTACAACCCGATCATATTTTCACCTTGGCGTACAAAGCGTCCACATCCCCCTACTCCTGCAGCTTTTCCATTTCCACGCATTATCCATTCCACCAAATTTCTTTTGCCCAATTGGTCACTCGCCGGAGTTTATTATTCAATTCCTTGTACTTCCTCTTGCCTACGTCAGTGTTGACGTTTTTCCATATCCTTCTCTCTTCCATTTTCTTAATAATTTCTTCCGCTACCCTCAGCTTCTTAACCCTCTTCTTTTCCACCGTTCCTATTGTTTTCTCTGCCGCTCCTACGATGCCTGTTTTTATTATCTCCCAACTTCTCTCAATTGTTCCCATCCGCTTTTCTTCAACTATGTTCTTTTCTACCAGCTCTAGGTATTCCCTCCTTTTCAACCCTTTCAATGCTTCAAGGTTCCACCTCTTTATCTTCCTACCTTAACAAAGCCTTTTGAATCTAACTTTACACTTTTTTTTGGACCACCATGCTCCTATAAAGCCACCAAATATGTCAAAGTGTAGAAGGACGCCTAGATAGCTTGACTGGTTAAAGCACTCTGCGCGAAATCGAGGGATCCAGGTTCGAATCCCGGTCAAGGCGAATGATTTTTCTCCTGTGGAATATTGCACTTCACACTTCATCATCACGAAGTTGTGATCTGAGTCCGCATCCGCCCCTGGATAGCTACGCGAGTTCTTTACACTGTTCCTAAATCTCTGCCATACCATTATATAATCAATTTGGTATCTCCCAGTATCAACCGGCATTTTCTATGTGTACCTAGGCCTGGGGTGATGTTTAAACCAAGTGTTTGTCACGAGTAATTTATGACTTCTACAAAATTCAACTGTATTTTCACCACGGTCATTTCTTCTTCCTAGCCCAAACCCTTCCACTCCTAATCCGTCCCTCCCTTGCCCCACCACTGCATTTCAGTCACCCATCACTATCAGGTTTTCCTTTCCCGGCACTCATCTAATTATTTCTTCTACTTGCTCGTACACCTCTTCCACCTCTTCCTCCCTATGGTTGCTTGTAGGCATGTATACCTTGACCAGTACAAAATTCGTCGGGCGTGCTTTTATTTCTACCACTAGTATCCTGTCGCTCACCTGTTCAATGTTTACCACCCTAAGCCCCAATTTTGTGTTCAGTACCATACCTACCCCACGTTGACTCTCATCTCCACCACTATAGATTACCCGTTAGCTATCACTCCAATAGTCCCCGCTGTCCTTCCATCTCACCTCGCACAATCCCAAAGCATCTATTTTTCCTTTTTCCATTTCCCGTTTAATGTTTTCAAACTTCCCGGCCCTCATCATGGTCCTAACGTTCCAAGTTCCTATTTTTACCGCTGTTTTCCTCCTCCTATTTCTCTTTTTCTTCTTCTTCTCCCTCTTATCCCTTGTATCCGCCGATGATGATGCTGCTGTGCAAGGATTTCGTGTGATGACGACCGCGGAGGCCTTGCCTCCCCCGCTGCCGGGCACGACACCCGCCCTAGTGGGGGCGTCCCGTAGTTGCCAGGAATCAATTCTCTTTTAATGACTTTCATATTCTGGGAAGTGATAGTTGAGAGGTATTCCCACGCCACTTAACGGTATTTTTAACGTGAAACCATCACGGAACTACCTTTCGTCTGGCTCCTACCGTTCGACCTATCTGGCATGGGTGGCCCTACCAGAAGCAATAGTATTTGCTTCTGCCAGTCCAGCTCTAGGGGTCATTGGAACGCGCAACCCTTTCCACCACGTCAAGGTCGTACGTAGTTCAAGGAAGAGTCCACAAGATTGAGCCGGATAATTCTATTTCTGCCTCCCGAGTAATTTTGGATATTCATTGCTGATGAGGAGGAATTAACTAAACCATGCAGTACTTAGGGTAACTAATATAAAGTTAAAAGCTTGTTATGTGTCCTGGCACGCATGCTGCCTCTCCCTAGGTAGCTCTAGGTAAACACAAATGAAACTTTCTTCGCTAAAATAGTAATAAAGCAAACTCACGGGAACGCGGTATTACTTTCATTCCGGAGAACTCTTTATCTTCACCTCTTTATCTTCCTTCACGATTTCGAATCCCGATGCGAGAGTAATAACATTCCAAGTATCGAAAAATCAGAAAAAAAATTAAAAACAAATTAGATAAGTTCGGCTTACGGAGCTTTTTGCTGTTTCTGCAATTTGATTGATTTTAGCGAGAAAAATTTTGCAAAGAGAACTTGTAATCGTGCAGATGAATAACTGTTTCATCCTTAATCTTCCAGAAATCGTTTCTGATTCATATATTTCCACTATTATACTACTTTCTTAAAAAAAAGAAAAACGAAAAAATGTGATAATTCGCTATATAAATCTACGAAACTGGAAAAAAACCTTATAGGTTACACACCAACCCCATTTCTTCCATTTTTGTTCTGATTAAACACTGAAGGTCGAACAAAAGTGAAATCGGCATAAGGAATAATAATGCACTGGATATTGGCACAACGGAGCAGCAATGAAGGAAGTTTGCTAGGTAGTAATGCACAGAAAATAGCGATTGCGCTGCGTACTAAATGATTCTGAGTAACATTCATCTTCAAAAATAAAGATATCAATAAAATGTTTGCTTTTTGGTAATCTGTTTGTAACAAGATATTGCAGATGTTATAATGTGAAATCTTTTTATTAATCTATGCATCAATGAATTTACTCGAGTCTGACTCTTCACAGGCGAAAAACTAGAGGCATTAACTCCGTGTGTAGCGCTAGATGTTTTTCACTTCGTCATTAACGTGGCTCCAAAATGTCTAGCCGATAGCAGCTTGAATCAAGTGGAAAATAAGATCTGATGATATTTTTCTCAAACCGCAGTTGAAACTATCTCCTACGCCCACATAGTCAAGAGCTGACAGCAGCGCTAACGGCTACACTTCTTACGTAGAGTACGAAAGAGGGCATCAGATTGTCGATGCCGGGAATCGAGAGGCGTTCTTGAATGTGGGACGCCAGTATCATCGACAACGGCGTCGTGAGCATAGAACCTTGAATTCAGCCATGGCCCTGACTCCAATGCGCCACAGTGAGAAAACAATTAATTCAGAATCCTCCGAGGTAGCCAGCGGAAAGGGCGGATTAGTTCGTATTCCTGCCGACTCTTATCTTAATAGTCCTCGCGCAGAAAGTGCCTTACTATTGAAACTAGGTAGCATTTGGCATTTCCATATATTTGATTTACAGACTTCTTATTTCCAAGTCATAGTAGCTAACCAACCAATTTCCTCTTCATTATCGAGCCATATCTTTTCTATGGCCTTATTGTCTTAGAATCGGATGTCATGGTTAGGTATGTTACTTTTCTTATCGTCTTTTCTTTGAGTTTCGATGAAATTGCAACAGTCTTTACGCAATCGCAGCTTTAAGTGCTGACGCACCACACACACAATTGGATTAGAAATTTCTACAGAGAAGTAACAATGCAAGGTGATGTATGCATTCTCTCTCTAAGTGTGACTCTAAGCATTCAAAATCAAAGTAACGTATCCGTCATTAAACGTAATGTAAGCATTGAATTATATAAGAATGGCGGCAATTATAAAATACGTATGGTTGATAGATAAAAATCAAGCATAAGTCATGGTCTCCGGATCAACTTTAAGTCTGGTGCTATTATGCTATCAGCTAAGGTAGCGTAAATCCTGTACGTAATTCCCCGTCTTAAGAAAAACGTTAGGTCGGTTATACCTATCTTCTCCCGCCCCATTGTTTTGCGTAACAGCGCTTCAGTTTGGGTGAATAAGAATAAAAGCTCTTGAATTCAGCCGAAATACTACAATACCCTACACCGAATCCCTAAAGCAGCGGTAATGAAAATGAAGAAGAAATTGCACCTCTTTAAGATTTTCAGTAACCGTCTTACGGATGTAAGCTTCAGTCAAGTTTTGAAAAATATCGGATAGGAGGATAAATTACAAAGAAAATCTGATTGGCAACCTGTATTAGTCCAACTTCAAATCGGGGTCAGACCATTATTTATAGTGCATGCCCACCATAGGAAAGATTTGACTTCACTTTTATCTATTCAGTTATTAATATGTATAGCACCACTTTCTGCGCAAAACAATTCTTCAATCAATTACCGCGTTCATTTCAAGTTTTATAATTCATGTTTGTTCAATATTCTAGTTTTTGGTGATAAAAATGCTAAAATTCTGCTTGATTATATTTCTTAGTCAAAGTATGTTTTAATTTCCACGCCATAATTCCACGGCATAGTATAATGTCGGAGATCCAATAAGGGAATAACGACGTATCTGCGTTTATAGATATGAGATTTCTAAATATAAAAATCCTATAACGTATGTTAGTTTTCCAATCATTGCGATTGCACAGATGATATGGTACGCAGTCACGCGCACGGGTGCGAAGATATACGCCAAAGACGGTGAAATTCGCCATGAAAAAAGCAGTTGACTTGTTCTTATAAACCGTCACTGAAATTCGCCATGAATTAAGATGGCATGGTGGTGTAACTGGCTAACACAACTGACCGGCAATTGGGAGATCCGGGTTCGAATCCCGGTCAAGTCAATTGATATTTCATGGTGAATGTCACCGTTTATAGTGTATTACGTGTATCAGATTATTTAACCTTGATGAAGCAGCTCTCTAGTCTTTTCACGTAGGCATAATGAAATTGAATGTAGCATCGTGGGAATATAGTTCGTGGGAAAATGGGCGTGAAAGGGATAGCACGAAACAACGGCTCGCTCCCAAGAAACCGAAGGTGAAAGAAATAGAATGAACGCGCAAGCTGATGGAGAGTCCCCCGAGCGGTTGTTTTCCATATCACGCCATCGACACCGATCGTTAACGTCAATATAAAGGAATTATTTAAATGGGGTCAAAACAGATTAGATTATGAACTCGCAACGCGATTAAAGAAACACATCGAGACACCCAATAAAATTATTGTTCAAACATTCTGAAGCAACACCGGAAAACGGGAGTGTACAAACAAACATCACCCTGTGGTCATAAAACATTTCCCATCATTGCCGGATCAAGGAAGGTCCTATGGAGCTTATCCGACAACCGTCAAAAATTTCAGATTTTTGGCTTATTTCTTCTCTACTCCTCAGAAAGTTCAGTGAAGACTTCTCCGTAGAGCAGGGGGAGAAGGAAACTTAGGACATAGGGCTTCAGGAGATCAATTATCTCGCCAGTCAAGCATGAAAAAGAATATAGTTTTTCTCTTCCTCCAAAAGACTGGTAAAAATAAAAACCTCAGTTCAAGGATGGATGTACTCATAAAATACCCGCTAAGTTTTTATTATGCAATGGCTCACCACGAAAATCACTCACTTGCTTGGCGGGGAGTCAGGAAAAAATAATGAATCGCCTGGAAAAATGGAAGAGGAAGGGAAAATTCCAAACTGTATGCGCTGAGATCTCCACCGCTCTCGAGAAAGGAAGGAATAAATCTTGCGAATTCTTCCAGTAAAACGAT
Organism: Pyrrhosoma nymphula; assembly: GCA_963573305.1. NCBI lineage: Eukaryota > Metazoa > Arthropoda > Insecta > Odonata > Coenagrionidae > Pyrrhosoma > Pyrrhosoma nymphula. Next base: position 155,500,648 of record OY754327.1, on the reverse strand, counting down.
TTAGAAGTGATTAAAAACGAATATCCATGTCCACAAAGATCGAATCCTTGATCAGAGGGGTAGTAGAGGTGAGAAGCATAAAATGGACCAGCTCCAAAAAAATTGAAGCCTTAAAAAAACGAGAAATAATAAATCATACAATAAATAATCATACAATAAAATTATATGCTAATAATTACATGTTATTTGGGTACGTCCATTTGCAAGCTGACAGATTTTGTGAATGATGCTCCTCATCTTGCTACGCAAGAAGAATTGGAATATCGGAAACACGTTTCTTTCCCGGAAAGATCCGATTAGTCGCTATTCATTAAACGCTTCCCTACAGGGACGTCTGATTTCGATTTCTTCGCGAGAATATCCCAAAAGACTGACGTCATTACACTAACACCCTCATCATTTCGTACTTCTTCGCTATGTCCTTCGTCGATTGCCCTTTCTATCATTTATGACTAGGAACGACAATTAAAAAGCGGTCGATCGGCTTAATAAATATTTCAATTAACACATTAAAGAGGATCCAACGCCAGTTAGTCATAATCGGAAAAGAAAACGTCAGCAAATGCCTCCCCAGATTAGGAGTTTACAGGGACTTTCAAGTGGGAAAACAAAAGCGTCACAGACAGAAACTTTATCAATTTATCTCTTTTTATTTCAATTTTCCTAATACATTTTCGATCAAATGTTTTCTGTTTAATTTTTAAAATTTTCAAATTGCAAGAACTGAACATCATTGCTAGGTCAAATGTTAATTTATCATTGCCCGCCATTTAAATTTGAAAGGGTTGCGATATGCTATTTTTTGTTAATAATAGAGATATGCGACTATCAGTTCCGTAGGCGGTGATAAATATAACAATCTCTATCATTAATCACGGCCATAGCTGCATTGGAATTGTCAACGATGCAGAGTCAGTGGTTGTTTCTTCTGCAACCAATAACAAAACAAATCTGCGTCTTGAGACGCACGCGAAACAGCGCTGCAGAACCAGAAAGATGAACGCCACAAGCATTCCGTCAATTTTCTCATCAGGGACCACAGCAACGCGCCCGAGGCGACCCGCTGCGACCCATAGATGGTAGCGGAGACGAGGAAGGAAGGGGAGGAGATGGGCTATGAGGCGGGAGTTCGATGTGCACCGTCAAGTTCAAGTGGCGATCGGAAGGCGGTAGGAAGGCTTTTAGCGGGAAGAGCAGGAAAGAGCGAAAGGGAGATGTGTGCGAAAAGCAGGAAGGGAGAGAGAGAGAGGGGGGCGGTGGGAGGAGGGAGTGATGCGAACGACAGAGAGAGCAAGGCCAAAGGGCTTCGTGGTTTTCGATGAATGGAGAGAGCACACAATAATTTAGAAATCGATTTCACCACTGCTCAGCGCGCAAAAGGACAAAAGAGTGATGCACGCGAGTGTGATGTAAGTACACATCACGTTCTTCCATTACAGTTACCATGATTCATGTGGCAAGGAGCACCACACACAATTCCCATAACAAGGAACGCGTCATTCCATCAAAGTCAAAGGAAACGTGTTTCTTATTTTTCAAAATAAACTATGGGTGACACCGCTTTTAAACTAACATTTGCGACTTAAACTACAGTTAGGCTACGAAAAATTCATCAGTCACGCATGTCAATCAAGTTTAACACTAGCCAAAGGGAAGTAAACCAATCCACGCTGTGTACTTACCATTAGTGCACACGTATAAGTGCCAATTATTAGTTTTTATGGCAGGAAAATAGAGTGTGGTCTCAACATTTTTTTTTCACATTTATGAAACAAAAATGGATTCTTGTTTTTTGCGCACTGTGTCGCGCAGAGTTCTGCAGATCCAGAAGGCTACCTCACCAAGCTTAAACGGATGATGAAGCAAACGAATAATTTCCTACAGATAAATCCATTCTACAGGCAAGACTTTTTAAAAGGTTTAACTTCAGAAGGAACTATGTCAATTTTTTCGGTGAATGCTAAAATATTCAGAGCGGTGGGAAGTAAGATCAACTTATCTATTAATTACTGCATCCTAAATGTAATGAAAACTAAAACGCGGAAATCAGAAACAGGCACTGTGTAGAATGCAAGCATTGTAAATGAGGTTACAAGAATAATAAAAGGAATATGTAATATTATTTCTGTCCATGAGAGTTTTTTATCCCGAAGTGTCCAACAACATTTTCATTACAAAAACTCTCACGTCAAAAGATTTGAAGAATATTACCCAACTTTTGGTATTCTTTTACGGGGGATAAGAATTTGGACAGTCGCTTTAAGAAAAGGATTCCTGGTGTAATCATTTTAGTTTAAAAAATTAAGCAGAACAACTCATCAACTATTTAATTCTGCTTATGAGTTTACCAATTTAAGATGTTACATATGACTTTAATTTTTAGAGTTGAATAATTGTACTTGTCCACGCGCTGGAAAGCACGAAAACATCAGTCAAGTTGACTTGAAAAATGATACGAAGCAATTCTGTTGTCGGATTTTCTCAAAATTGGAATATGTTTCCTTTTCGAATGATTTCTTACAAGTTCAGCAAAGTCGGTTTGCTTGGAAGGCTTATCCTCAAAGGCTAAAGAAATGCCCACAAAAAATCTCTGAGCGATAACGACGCGCAGAGAAAGGAGGACAATGCGACAGGGAGTTTCTGCCGATACTAAGTAATTATTTCACCCATCACAGGCGTATTTTTCGCGACTCAAATGTCATAGCGCGCACACTGATCAAGGGGCAACAGAAAGAAGATCGTCATAAATTCTGTTGGTTAGCATGGAAATAAATATCCACGAATTAACTGAATATTATTAAAAATACATATTAGTAAATATACCTTAAAAAAGAAGAAAATAAAGGCAATGCATAGCATTTTTCCTCTTTAGCATGTAGGTATATAGTAAGTTGCATTCGCATGGCTGACTAGCTTGAGCATAGCAGGAGGAAACCTTAAGATAAAGAAAGGATAGAAGGAAGGTCACCTCTGCACCAAAAATCAACCCATTTTGTAGTATAGAGGCAGCTACCTACTACAAGAAGCACTCTTTATTGATAAGCAAATTTCTCTCATTCAACTGCGTAGTGTTTGATGATAATTCAGCGAGTTCAAGAGGCTTCTAAAGGAGTTCTGCCACCATGGAGCACATTTACCCATTCATTGCCGTTTTCCACTAAAAAACAAGTGACACCGATCCACTTAATACCCATAATACTGTCCGTTAAGGGTTTCCGGTGAACTGTTTCACGCCGAAATCCATTCTTTATATCTTTTAATAGTTTCATCAGCTGATGTCCGACCGTCCATCAGCACTGTTGCTTGACATGACAAAGAGTCAGTATTTCATACCCGTTTGTTCTTTAACTTCTTGGCAGAAGCCTTCGCAACAACCCCATCAGCAGATGCTATCTAAATACGTCGTCATGGAGCTATTTTATCGACCTGAGATCAATTATGTATCGATCGAGTGCAGAGTGCATGGATGCTACGGTAAGAATGAAAATCAAAGATATTTTAAAAATTAGCAAGGATCGCAAAACTGCAAAGTCCACACAGGAATATTTACCAACAGCAAATTAAGTGCCAAACCATTTTGAAGTTCCACATCCACTAAAATACACAATAATACATGCACTAGTAGCAATGAAGAAACATTTGATTTTACGCCGCCTATTGTTTTGTACATCTGTCAACAGCACTTCTATTACATGGGTTGCACTTTGATATGTCCACTAAAAATGTCTTTTATGTTGATTGTATTTAAATTTTGATTTTATTATATATTATATTATTTTATATGCATTTCTTTATTGCTCTCATTAATTTAATTTTATTGGAATCGGCTACTAATGGGGCAAGTGTTCGTTTGCTGATCGGAAAATTCCGCGTTAAAATCTGAGTGATGGCCAAGGATACCGCGAAATTAATATGAAGTGTGTCACCGTCGGTCATATAACTTTGTTACACCACGGATGAAGGCACTGGCCGCCGTTATTTCTGTGATTTTACCAGACGCTGTATGTGTACGCAGCAGTTGCAGTCCAATAAATGTCTCAATAGAGAAATTACTAGAGATAAATTGTACTTAGAAAATTAGAAATTAAAAATACAACTATACAGTTTGTTCCAAAATGATCTATCGCTAATTGAATATGTCAACGGTAGAACATTATTATAAAACCACTTTAAGAAAAGGATTTGGTCCAGTTAGCTTGGTCAGAAACTCCCTTGCCGTCAAACAAGAAACTAGCGCGTTCGTATCCTTTCTCGACGAATGGATTTCCCTTCACAGCCAAAGTCGAAATATTCATTCCCTAAGGTTAAGTTCATCCTGCATGACAACATCTTCCAGAGAACCTTGAAAACCTCTAACTGAACCTGAAACAAAAAAATGCTGAACAATATATTTCCATAGGGCAAGAACTCCGAGCTAAGTCGTCAGGAATCACGGTTAGGTAAATACCATTGTTGCATGTTACGGCAGTATCCCTCAGGAGTCAAGGGCCTGCCACGATGAAAACACCGTTTCCTGCTCCGTCAGTGTCGGCTCGAATTTGGATGGCTGATTGATCCTCCTGTTCGTCCTTCTGTCTGCTGAATTGCTGATACCCCTGTTAGCAAGTGGCAGACAATAAGGGTGAAATGACCTCAGCCGTCAAAACACGCTCAGGTAGTTCGAGCGAGAAAAAATAAAATTCAATAAATTTGGTCTCATTACAAAGAAAAAGGTTTCACCTTTCTAATAATACTAAAATATTAGCCACTTATCGCTATATTTTTTTAGATATTTGCAAAAAATATCGATTTCCGTGGGATTGGGCAAGGGTGAGCGCTCCAGTGTCCACATTATTTTTAAAATACGAAAGTTCTAATGGACAGATGGCATCATAAATTCACGGGTGTTTGTTATGTGTGTTTCTCAATTATTTTAATGCAAATTTATTACTCACCGTTATCATTGAGGGCCTGAGAGTCAAAGTAATACAAGTGACAAACATCGTCCAGTGTCACCTGTATCACTTTACCCCAGTAAAAAATGACAAAAAGCCAAGTAGCTTATTGTGTTCGGCGGCTAGATCGCAGCACCATTCTTTCGAACACTTGTATTCCTTTTCCTGTAGCTACCTGACGGTACCCGACAATACCAACTTAGAAAATATGCACTTATATCGTTTTTCGTGGTGATGTCACTTGTATTACTTTGACTCTCAGGCCCTCAATTTTCATAAATAAAAAAATTCGGTTGTGAAGGCGCTTTCAGCACACGGCGTGAGATAAATCAAAGGTGCTAACTTTGTAAATTAGTGATAATATCAGTTGTACAAAAGAAATTTTTACGTATAAATATTACTATAATCACTTCTCATAACTGCTTAAATAACTTTTATTACAACATTCAAATATGGTCTCTTTGATCTAAGACTTCAGAAAAATCTTCTCCAACTAACTTCAATTAAAGTATGCACTGGGTACTGCTACAGCATCCCTTCGGCGATAGTAGATTCAACCCCCGTCCAAATCTCCTCCCACGCACATCAGGTATTCATCATCAGGTATCACACCTTCCCGCCATATAGCGCCGTGAACCCGGTTCCGAATCTCCCTCGAATAACCGGTTCCGAATCTCCCTCGTGCCGAAGCGGGAACTCGATCCGACGACCACTTCGGAGGAAGGAGAGGAACATTATAACTCTCTCCCTTCACCGCCCTTCGGCGGAGCGAGTAGGAAGTAAGTGGGTACACCCGCCGCGCGGCCTTCTCAGGAGACTAGCAGTCACGCCTCGGTGGGCACGATCATTTCTATTCGCCACACTGACACACACACACACACACACAGATCGCAGACTTTTCGGTAAATTCCGCGCGACGCAAAGAGAACGGTTAAGTTCTCTCATTCGTGAAATAAAATTACAAAAAAAACAGTTCGTTCCAACGACCTTTTTCCTCTAAATTGCGTTGTCTCATAGAATTGTTACGCTTAGGTGCCAACGAACTCACTCCCTTCCCCCACTTATTTTTACGGCCGCTACTGTTTATCGCTTTGAAAACCTCGAGAGACCGTGATCTCCTTAGGAGCTGGAATGACAAAAAAGAGCGTTTTAAATTACAACACGGTTTTCTTGGCTGACATGCAATTTGCTCAGGACGTATGGACGGTGCTGGGAAAGCACGATAGACATTTTTACCGAGACACTCAAGTCTTGAAGTTTCTTGTTGCAATGAATCAAAACATATCGCCAATCACAGTGAACCAAACTAATGCTGAACTATGATGAGCCCGAAAGCTTTATCATTTCATTTTTATTTCAGTAAATAATTTCAAACGAATTGAATTTTATTATGCAGGCAAGGCAGTCTCGGAACCAGTATGGGCACCTCAATGGCAAAATCTCAAGAAATAAGTGTTCAAAGTTGATCATGCAGATCAAAGCACAATGGATAGTGGACAAGGCAACACTCTCAGAATACATGACAATTCAAAATTGCTCGTTCACCCGGGAGTACTTTGAATATCATCGATGCAACCTTTAAATTGCGTATTTCTCCGTTAAACAAAAGATACGCCTAAACCTAATATTTATAGCCATTTTCAGGGGGTAATAAGGTCGCAATGACGTGCTCTCCAGAACCCCAATTGAGGGAAGTTAATGTGCGTTTATTTCAGATGGTGACTGAATAAACATGAACCTCTGCAAGGAAGGTAGTAACCTGGTTTTTGATACGTTGCACCTACCAAGCACCACACTTCACATCGTAAATTTGATTTTTAAACACAGCAAAGAAATAACGATAATACGAGAGGCGAGATTTGAAGCCTCAAGGTGGCGCGAGGTTTACCCACCTTGAACTGACTTTTAACAATTATTTTCGGCAACGCTCGAATAAAAATATCAATAGCTTCTCATCCTTACAACGCTCATTATGCCGCACTTTTTTCCCCGAGTGAAGAACTCGTTTGGTCCAGAATCAATGGCTGGTATTTCCTTGCTGTAAAACAAGACTTTGGGCTTCTCGTAAAACGGGGGAAAAATTAATGACCCTTATGATGCAAATTATTTTTACGTAAAATTTAATAGCTAGGTTTTCCTAAAAAATATCATTCACACGAGCTATTAAAAATAGACATTCAAACAAAAAGTAGCATAAGATATTCATCTAAGTACGAAAATATATATCCCAAAAATCTAGTGTGAGGAAAGCTCAGGAAAACAATTTCCATGTGCATTACTATTCCCCTCTCTTTACCACATCCGTGCACAATAGCATCCGGAGAGTTGTATAAAACGAATTGCTCTGCGCAGTAATTACTCATTAACATACGAATTATTACGAGATATCCGCATGGAATATGATAAAATAAAGTCACCTGTATATTTGCATAATTTTATGGAAAGGCAATGTACAAGGTCAATATAGCAACCATAAAATTACTAGAAATCAAAATTATATCTGCCTTAATTTCATGAGTTATTCATTTTGAGTGCAATTCACCCGCTTGAACAGAGAGGAGAGAGGGAGGCTCGAATACTTCCATAAATGGACAGATTTCTACATTCATACGATAATATAAAAAAATAATTTTTATGCATTGAAGAAACCTTTATAGAACGTCAACGTTATGGCGATAACAATAATACGAAATTTGGAATAAAATTTAAAATAGCATTAAGGGGTAGAAGCATCTGCTTCAGTACCTACTGACGGGATAACACCAAGAAGGAGCGAATTAAGGTTAGGAATTTACAAATAGCACAAGATGGAATTTATGTATGGAATCTGGTTATGGTATGCTGGCTAACGATAAAGAAAAAGGTGTTGCACCAATCCTAAGGGTTAATAAATTAAGTATGTGAGTATGCATACCTCCATACATGCATACATATCACGCTAAAACCACTTCGCCGGTTTAGGTATTTTGCAAGCGCCGGATTTGGTTGGGTTTCCCACTTCCAGAACATCAGCTTCCCCCGCTTAAGCGACTGGATTCGACACCAAAAACTAACGCTCGAAATTGAATATGAACTCTACGGAGATGGAGATATATTTCACGGAGAATTAGAAGGAAAAAAATTTTAAAGACAAAAATACGTGCCTACGGCAAGCAACTCTTTATATAAATATATTCGCCCTAATAGCATCAAAGGGTAGCTGCTGAGTGTAGTTCATCCTTTGCGAAAAGGCTTTCAAAGCGTAAAATCTATCTATTCATCACTCTTAAGAAGTTTATGTCTAAGCCCAGGGGCTGCGTGGGTGCTCAGGGGCCCGGGCCGCTGCACGTCCTGAGGGGCCCGGTTTTTGTGACCCCCCCTCCCCCCTTCTGAAAAATTTTCTGCGTCAAAAGCGCGTTAAACTACAATTTCATAGTTATTTATGTACAGTATGACAAAATTGTACTTTCACTCAGAGATGTTTGGTCTGCTGGCTGTTCAAAGTACGGGGCCCGGCCCGTCGGGCCCTTCGGACCCGAGCCCGAAACCTAGTGCGTGGCCCGGGCGGGAATCCCCGCCTTCCAGCCTTGGCCACGCCGCCCCTGCCTAAGCCATACCGCTGCAACCAGGAGCTCATATTTGAAGCCGTTCTATATGGTTTTGAGCCAGCATACACTCCTGTCCTTTTCTGAATGTCATGTAAATTTGTTCAACCAGGCCCTTCTCTTCTTCTTTACTAACACTTTTCGCTCTAATATTGCTTCAACTAATCTGTCATACCTCAGTACCTGACTCAACAATTTTACTTTCCTTTCTCCATCACAATCACATCTCCTTCCACAACAGTTGCCTTTCTTCATTAACTTTTTCTAAACCTTCAAGGATCGACTTCCTTTCTACTTAACAACTTTTTCGCATTGTTCAACATAGACGCATTTTCGCTGCCTCTAGAATGGCTCTTCTACAATTTCTCAAAGCCAAATATTAGCGCGTAAAAGTTAAGGAATAAATCAAAGAAAGTCCCACCTCGATCACATGCAAAGAAAACTGTTAATCGGGTGGATGGTAGCGAATCAGAGTTGCAACCAATTGGCCAAATTGACACCATCTATTCTAAACAATTACACGGTCTAGGCATCTAATCTCCATGAGACAACATAGCAGATTTTGTCATGTTTTCGCCATGCTACTTCAATGTTGATGATGATAATAGAAGTTGATTAAAATGTATCAACAAAAACATAAAATCATGAAAGCTAAAAAAAATTATTTACACGACGATTAGGATAATCAGCGAGAATTTTGCCATTCAAGCCAACATCCATGGACGATGACCCGAACAAAATGAGGAGGCACTACTCAAACGCAGTCACGAAAATATTTAACGCTTTGAGTGACGCCGCTTCTGGTCTGAGGCGCCCACTAAGGCGCCTTCTGACCGCTTTCCGCTTTGATAACTTCTGAACGCCATTTGCCCGCTTTCCGCTCCTTGAATCCTTGGACGCGAAATATAATTCACCGCATTAGAGATCTATGGCCGCGAAGTCTTGAGGAAGACAATGCGAAACGGCTTTTCAGGAAGTTTTTCTCCAAGATTCGCTGTCCACGGTGCCACACTTGAGGTCTAGTTTACATCCGGTTATGAGGCAAACGAGAGGAGGGCGATCAAAACCCAAGCCACGGTATTCTCAGGAAAGCGAAAAACCACATCTCAACACTTACGGAAATAGGACCTTTTGCTTCAGTAGGGGAAATTTCACGGGAGCTTAGGGTGGATTTAGGACCAGAAATCAGCTAAATGTGATGTTATGTAGATGATGTAAAAAACCGTAAAATTAAAACAATTTCTTTGGTAACTTTGTGGTATCCCATATAATGAATATGTAATGGTAACTTTAACAAGACCACATAGCAACACTTAAAAACATGACCCGGGTTTCAATGTATCGGGAACTCTCTTATATACTCTCATATTCTCTTTCCCTTCGATATAGAAGGGAAAGAGAATATGAGAGCTCACGCAAAGCTCACGTATTAAAACCCGGGTTATGTTTTTAAGTGTTGTTATGTGGTGCTGTAAAAGTTGCCATTAAATAACCTTAAAACCGTAGTTTGCTTTGATTCATTCTGTGATTCTAAACCTTCAATAAATTTTATTGAGTGCCACCGATTCAGATCTTTGGAGCATAGGTCTTGGGGAGTGGCTTCGGCTCCAGCTTCGGTTGATATCTCGGCCTTAGCTCCGCTCCGGCTACGGTCAAAATTTTCGGTTTCTAATAACGATTAATATTTTAATATTTTGACATCAAAAAGTGTCCCAGATTTTCATTTTAAAGTACAAAAAGTGTTCCCTGTGTTTATCAACTTGTATTTTCTTTTGCAATAATTTCAATCTTTAAAAAAACAATCCATAGTATGCACCAGATCAAAGGTTACTACAGATATAAAATTGCCCGTTAAAATTCACAGTGAGTAAGTGTAACTGCAATTATAAAATCACCCGCTTTTTTCATTATGATAAATTATAGCACATATGTTTTAGTATAGTTAGGCTGGCGTTTCCTAAGGTATAATCAACTCTTGATTTGTGGGTGGAAACAGAATATCTTCCAATACATCATTTTTCACTGATGACAGTGGGTCACTAAAATTGACTCTAGCACCAAAGATCGCTACTCAACGCTACGTTCAACGCTAGCAGTCGAAACCAGAAAACTTGAGATTAAACTGCAAACCTCTTGGATTCGATCAGGTTACATTTCAATCTCCTCAAATACAGTTGTGACTATTAATGGCGCCAAATTCTCAAAGTCCTGGCAATCCTTTTAAAAATTTACTCAAATTTCCCTCTCTCAGAGGCAAAAAATATATTTATTTTACGCTTTCTTTTCTTCTGATCCAGCTGTCTTTCAAAATAATCTTACCTTCTACCTGCTTGCGCTTTCAATCTTAGAACTTTTCTCTCCTGCATGCTCTTTTAGAATTTTTCTTGGATATTTTGTCTCTTCTGTTTCACAATTAATTTTCAACACCATTTAAATCCAAATTTTCAATCTTAAGTCGCCTCGGAGTAAAACTAAATTCGGCAATGGATAACTAAGGCGAAGGAAATATGATTTTGAAATACCTTTTCTTCACTTTCCAGCATTGACTTTTTTAAATCTGCCGCGTGCTCCTTGTTTCTTCTCTAGTTTTCGTTTTAACTTTTACTACTCTTTCAAAAATTCACCAAGTGACATATCACTGCCGCAACTTGCTCTCAGAATGGGCGTAAAGCAAGAAGTCACTCAATCGTGAGACATGTTGAGACCCACCGAGTTTCATAATCCAACAATGGAGCCAATTTGTTCTGATTTTTTGCTAAAGAAATTGTATTTGGCACTCGACACATTTTTCACAATAGCTAGAGTTATATCCAATAATGTTTCCGCGCAGCTTTGCTAGAATTCATCCATCATGGATGGCTAGTTGTAATGAGTGGATTACGCAGCACATGAGTGACCAGATGACTGCTGCCAGAGCCATTACGGGTGAAGTAAGACAAGACTATCACGAAGAAAATAACCGAATACATGAACATAGGATAGAAAGGCTGAGGGATTCTCATACTCGATTCGTTAATTCACTCAAAGATAAGGATGGAATTATGATGCTCTCAAAATAACTGCGATAATTTATTGATAGTACAGCCCGGACCTGGAAATGGAGCTTTAAGCACCCCTAAATTTTGAAGCTTGGAGCCTTTATTTCATTTGTTCACCTTCAAGGTTACTCGCAATACTCCCTACAGGGTAAAGTAAACGTGACAAAGGTTTTCTGACGTAATAACTTTATTCTTCGGGCTCGATAGAAAAAAAAACTGATGGGGTTAAGTCTCATGATAAAATAAAAAGCAAAAAAAGACTGGGCGATTTACGCTGACATTTGGTTTTTCATTAAAAGGCGAGGACAATATGACACTATAAAATACTCTTGAGTAATATATAAATCCTAGGCACACGAAATTCTAACAGTAATTAAATTTGTTTATTATAGTGTGGCACAGATACCCCATGGTAGACTAGGTTATTTAAAAATCGGTGGTCAGAGCCGGAGCGGGAAAATTATGCAATTTGGAGCTTCGACTCTGCCTCCGGATCCATCAAAAGTTTAGAGCTCCGGGTAGCTCCGGCTACAGCTCCAAAGCCCTGCACACATTAAAATCGTTTCTTAAACATGCGCATTATTTTAATTTGCGGAAGTAAAGTATTACTAAATATTAATTTACATTGGGAAGGGGGAATGATATTATTAACTATTGCGAGCGGGATTAATTGGGGAAAAAATGTTGAGAAGCACGGCTATAGTAGGATACTACCCTCGGCACCAACTGATTATGCCAAATGCAAGCAATTACATAGCGAAATGAAAATCAAGTAAATGCACAGTATCGACTGCCCTTGAAGCGGAGGGATCGCAGACACGATGACCATGAAAAAAGAGCCTGCCGAGGCTAATTTGTGAAACCAATGACAAGTAAATTATTTAGTCATTTTTCTCGACGTTCACTGTGAAGTTAATAAACTTTTTATGGGATAGCTTTCGAAGCTAAGTCACTATGAACGCAAAAAAAAGTCAGAAAAGTGAGAGACTTTCATGTTAGAATATTCGATCAATTGGAGCGTCAATCATGTGTCAGAATGAATTTAGCGTGAACGCACAGCAAATGTCGCAGAAAACAGCGCATAAAATGAGAGGTCGATTCGGTCGATATGCTGGAGTTTCAACATTGTTTCCATTATATAATACGACACGCCTCACTGGCCGTTCTTCACTACCAACGAGCGCCCTATCGGGAGTAGAGAATGAGTCAAGGTTAAGGACATGACGCGGAAAAAGCTCCAACACGAATCACTGTAGAATTTGCTAGAGGCATGGAACGGTTATAAACAGCAATTTCTCATGTAATGATTACAAGTAATTCCACGGAAAACTTGTAGAACTTCCTTGTGTGTATTTGAGCTCGGATCTTTAATTTTCAAAATTTAAGTACGAGTCAATGTGAAGAGAAATAAACAAGTTTGTCACCATGGGTATGTATGACTTCGTTGGGAGTCATCGGTCATAAAAACAGCACCGCAATGCATGAAAAATATGCACCCAAAGTCACAAAATAGAGTAAATGAATAACTTTATCATGTGGTAATACCAAGACTATGAGCAAGTCTTTTGCATACTTGCATTTTGAATCAGGTTATGACTGCGATTACGGCACGATTGATCCCACACAAAAAGACGGTTTGAAATATGTATACACACAGGAGAAAGCCTTAATGGTTTAAAAATCTCGTTAATTTTTTTCTACATTTAGCTAAAATATACGCGATACAAAATATCCCCACAATCGTGTATCAGCAGGCTTACATTTTCGTGATAATTCATGTTTAGGTATAACCGTGAGTATAACTATCTGTGTTTTAATCGATTAGATTTTCTTATGGTATGTTTCGAAAGGAAAGCAATATTTTCGAGTGATTTTAATTTTTATGCACATTAGTTTTATCAAAGTAAAAATTACGGAAGCGTGAAATATTTCACACAGGTTCAGCGACATCTATGAACAATTTAACGGGAATGAGACGATTTTACAACTAGAGTACTTCCAGCGAAATAGGTCACTTTTCACTCATCAATATTGAAGTGTTCCAATTTTTCCCGTACACAGAGATGCTATTGCCTTGGCAAAAATAAGGCTCTTAAGAATCCTAAAGCAATATGACATGATAATTCTTCTAAAAATCCCTTTTGCTAAACATTTGCCTCTTTCCTTCTCCGCAGGGCCGGACAACTGGGGAAAGTTCTACAAAACATGCTCTGGTAAATTTCAGTCGCCGATCAACATAGACCAACACGATGTCCTGCAAGTCAAATTCCCCGCACTTCGCTTCCACGGATTCCAGGAGGAGTTGGACGACGTCACCGTCGTCAACAACGGACACACAGGTGAGAGACAACATGGGGAGAAGCGTGAGTTCAAGTACATGCATGCGTACTACGCCGAATGGAGAGCAAATTAAGTGCTCGGCACCAAACGCGAAGAATTTTCGGATAGGACGGTATATTTCTGGTAACCTCCTCTTACTATACAGTCAATGCGACGTGGTGAGCAACCACCGAATGATATTACAAGCTTTCCGGTCGGGATGTTGCAGTTAGTGCAGATCGGAACATGCCAGCGCACTTCAGGGCACTCAAACGACGATGATTAGAACGATTTGTGCGGGCGAAATGTTCCGTAACCTGCCGGTTGGCAGTGTTCTGCAGGCTCACAATGGTCGCGACAGAATGTTTTGTTTTTAATTTACGATTTCGTTCAAACTACTTAGGTTCATCAAAAACGATTTTCTTTTACCACAGAGGTATCAAAAATGTTACAACATCCATGTTGGGCGCCTTAAACTGAAAATCAACACCAAAACCACAATCGTGGATGAGATTATTAATTCTCAAACGCAGATCAACTCTGCTTCCGATCTGTTTTGAAGTGCGCTGCCAAGTGAGCAGGGTCTGAAAACGATTGGAAGGCAACTGCGTTGTTGTGCTGTAAAGTGAGCAGCGTAATAGAGCAAATAGAATACAACGGTAAGTTTTATGCATATGTTAGGCGTCTTTTTTTTTGAAAGTCCGAAAATCGAAAGAAACTGGAGGGATGAGGGGAGGACTGGAGGGAGGTACTAAAGGCTGAGGAAAATGTTTAACATATAACTATGGATGTAGCATTATATTTACCCACATTCGCTGTTGGTATTGATGGCGATTGTTTATTTCACTGGCGTTAAAAATTCAGTATACCTCTATCTAATTATGCTAAAATCTGAGTTTTTCGCGCCAAAAAGGATGGGGGGATAAGTTGGGGAAGGGAATGTAGATGCAGCGAAATTTACGGATTTTCTTCCACGTTGTTCATCTTCTGCGACGTTTCACCGGTGTTGCCGGTCGAATCAGATCTGAAGACGACTGCACCAACGCCGGCGAAACTTTTTTTTCAGTGAAACTTTTTCCGAAGAAGTTTCCGGCATAATGAAAGTTTCTGGACTAGTTAAGCTTTCAACTTTTTTCCGTGGATTTTACTAGATATTTTTTTTCCAGAACAGTATATTGAAGGAGAATCGGGTTGGTGTGGTGGCTAGAATACTTCAGTTCCATACCGAAGGCGTGAGTTTGTGTACCAACGGATATTTTCAGTGGAATCCCGATCTCTGCTTGGGTGCTTTATATTGGGTACTTCATATGAAGTCATTCATCGGGTGTTTCACGTTAAATGGGGGACCCCTTTTAGCCTTTCTTTGAGAGCAGGCTGACGCAGACGCCAGGTTCCTATCCACCCTTTCTCTATTCCAAATATAATCAATCCCCCCAAATAGAGGCGTAATAAATCATGATGAAGGCTTCGGCGGAGTGAGTAGATGGAGCAGGTGGATAATGATTCTGAAAGATTAAGCTACATAGTGGTTTAATTCAATGCAAGGTAGTTTTCAGTCATGAAAGGCACGACATCCTCACATTTTCTGAACAAATGAGTCTCGCAGAAGACGCGACCGGACTTTCAGCACCCAGGTATCGTGTGGGGCATCATCTAATACTCATGTCAATGATTGGTCCATTGAATATTCGAAATTTGGTGAAAGAATGGCTACATTATCACTAAATTTTTTATACCAACGATTATTGGTCACAGATTATCCAAGGCGTTACAGAACTCTCGTTATTTGCTCGAGGTTGAAGAGTAGGATCAAGCTATTCCTATTTGAAAAAAAACTCATTAAAATTCTCATTAAACATTACTCATTAAAATGACTCATGACTCATTAAAAAGATAATTTTTCGTGTATTTTATTCTATTACTTAAATAGTACAAAAATTGGGATAAAATTTAAAAGATAAGTACGTTAAAAAAGGATAAAGATCCCAGCTGGTCTTTTTTAGGATCGTATTAATTTGTACTCATTAACTTCAACGTTCTACTTCAATAATGTTTATTTCCATGTCATGTCTAGTGCATGTACAGAATAGTAGCAATTTAACAATAACTGTAACAACAACTGCCAACAAAACAAAACATGATCCCTACTTTAGGGTATATGCCTCTTCGGAGTTTGGGAAAGATTTCTTGGAAAAGAGAGGAACCGTTGCCGGTTTCGCAGCGGGTAATGGCCCGGCATTCTTTCAAGGGCGGAGGAAGACTCCGTAAAACCTCCACCAAGCCGCCAAGAACTGAACAGGCAAATAACAATTAACAGCAACAACAAATAAATAGCGATCACGCAGTCCGATGTTACCTGTACCCACGAGTGAGCACACAACCTGATTGCGACTCATATGAAATTCAAAACTTTCATGAGGTTTATTTATTCTTTCGCCCGAGATAAAACTCGTCCGCTAGTTATTCGATCCATTTTTTCGGGCAATACTATTCTCCTGCAGCGCTAAATTTCCATTTCTACAATAATATTTTCTGGGCTTCTGCCACTCACCTAAAGAATAAGTCATTAACACATTTAGAGGCTCTCTGATAGTTAATTTTACTTGTTACCACGAGAACAGCTTCATCCCAGAGGGTATCTACAACATTGCTTGTCTTTGGTTGAAAGAATTTGTATAGCGCAATGGTTTCTGTTGGTAGGGTGTTCTGGAGAGTATATTTTCAACCAAGCCAAGAGAGTTAGTTTGCGAAAAATTTACCCAATTTAATATGCCTGAGGATCATGGATCTAACGATGGATCAATGACCTTTCCAATACTGACTCACGATAATGAGCAAATAAGGCTATTTAAAGATGAGATTACCTCGGATCTTGTTCTCGAAGTGAATCCCCTAACGCTCTTGCTTCATCAGCAGCTCATGAACACAATCACACAACTCCTTGGGATTCATTGACGAGGATATTCGAAAAAAAGAATCGACCTTAAGCCATTATTTTGATTTGTAATCAGGGGAGAGAGAATCGCCGGTGGAGATCGAATGCCTTATAGACACCACCAATAAGCACCTGAGGGCCTTGAAGGAAATATGGTAGCCGATCAAATTCAGGGATTTTCCTCGCAACAAGCAAATTATGAGCAATGCAAAATCAGAGACGTTCCTAACCAAATATAAATTCCCATAATTGATGGAACGCTCAATTTTTTAAACAAAGGCCATAAACACCGGATGGAATTGGTCAGCATCGCTCGGGTTGTCCCTATACCCAATAATAGGTCAGCAATCAATCAGCGTTTCGGCTTTCGCTAAATCTTATTGGGTCAGCTAACTGATTTAAGAAACTATTGGCTTGAGGAACAAAATGCTGCTAAAAAATCCACACCATTTCTGCCAATTTGAAATCATGCGTAATTAAATTTCACTAGAGATAAAGAGAGTTCAAGCTTTTTATTACGATAGTCATCGAATCGAGGAATGTAATATTGTCATTTTTCCTAACGGTTAAGAACTGATAGGTTACAACTCCAGCTGAAACAGATAATTCGTGAAGAAAATCTTAATGGGGAAATTTACCGGTACGAAAATCATATTGCTATATTTGTCGCGAAACAGTAGCATAAATAAGTAACTTGATGGCGGGGGCACAAAATTGCATTAGTTACATGAGTCAAACATTTTGGCTGCTGAGTATTAATTTTCGATACATCAGCATTCCCTGTGTTAAGTTCCATTAACTTAATACGATAATAACAAAACAACGATATTTAACTTTTTACTTTACGAGCCCTCATGAGAAAATGAGAGCATATATGTTCATTTCTTAAATTAAGAAAATGTTACTTTTGGTTCATTTATTCTGTGACTCTGCAATATCCGACGCTGAAAGAAAATTAAAAGGTATAATCCACAATGCTTCCATAATTTGATGTACGCTCGAACGCAGCTCGTACTCAATCAGTGAAAGCTGAAATGTCAGGAGACGTTCTCCAATCCTGCGCAGCGGAACAGGGAAAACGCACATTTATGCGACGCCAGACACTTCTAAGAATCAAGGAAACCCCAATGCTTTACTTTCTAAGTATGCAGAAGAACAATTTTTCTGTTAACATTATTCAGGCCACCTCAATCACTCCATCCTGCGTGTTTTCTACGAATCCCTACAATGCTGCTAAAGGAGCACCTGGAAAGTATGGAGGGGAAACGTTAATTTTATGAGAGCATATGCAAAAAGAAGTTTTCGCCGCGTGCTTTCATTTCCGCGTTATAACCCCATTTCCTTCGCTCCGAAATCTTCGACTTCCTTGTCATCTCCCAGGTATCATATTTCCTCAATGCAACCGTAAAACCTCAACACTGACAGCAGCCTTTCGAACAGTTCATAAAAAAAGTTAGCCGGATATTTAGAATTCTGGGGGCATTCCATTGTTTCAGTGACGGGTGCTTTGTTTAACATACGCCTAATTCATAGGATAACTCTTTGAACTAACTGAGCGTCACTCCGAAAAACGCGTCGATGCGGCGAAGTACGCGAGTTGCTTCAGGCACGGCACTTTTGAAAGAAGGCGCGACACTTAAAGCGGCTCTTCGCCCGCTTTCACCCTAAAGCCAAGGGCAGTGGTATTATGATAACCGCATAAAACCGCTTCCATCGTCATGGGTGCAGCAGGGATTTGTCGGGGAATTTCTAAATCTTCACCGCGCCGTCGCAATCGGACTTCACTTCAAACAAGCACCCCACGTGTTTCCAGTACTGTACGTATTAAATTTATGAGTGATTGATTTTTCATTAATTAAATATAATTAGAAGGTGTATTACGCATAAAGAAGCGTGAATTGTTTTCATTTCACCATTTTCAATTTTATCTGCAGCGATAGGTGAATGCCTCCAATATTATGGATTAATATTTGGTATCCTCTATAAAAAATACATTAATGTGAGCATCGATAAAAATGGAACATTAAAATTTTTACTTTCATACCTGGTTCTGATATTGAATAAATTAATGACAAATTTCCTCTCCCTTTTTCCAGATGTTGAATTTAGCACTAGTGTTTTATACTGGAGACGTAATGCTACCCGCTCGTATCCCTTCTTATCTTACCACATGCTTCATGACCTAGATCACAGATGGAAAATATTTGAAATCTAAATAAATGTACATTTGATACAGTGAAGACACATTCACTTCACGTAGGTTCATGCAATAATATTTTTATTATTCATTAAACGCAACTTTAGTTATTGACAATAAAAATGATATCAACAAACCTATTTTGTGTACAAAATATTAATTCCAATTCGATTATCCCTCGCAATATAGTATGTTCGGATCTTGAAGCAAGAAAAATCTGTTACAGGAGAAAAACAATAAAGATTTTATTAAATTATCTAATTTAATTTGTTTTTAAGAGATCAAAGGTTTCGTAGAGCTCAAAATCAGGGGGAGGGTACTGACATTTCCTATCTATCTCGAACAAGGTAAAATATGGTACATTACAACAGAGATTCCCTGCTGACCAAATATTCAGGTACACTCTAATACTTTAAATATATATATTTAAATTATGGCCTTAATAACTACTCCATGCATTTAATTGATCCAAAAAATTTAGAAGATACTGGATCTAGATACATATACAGAGTAGCCCGTAAGCTTAATATTTATGAGTAAGAGTAGTAGAATTTTATTTTCAAATGATTTGAATGCTAAGGTCATTTCTGACGTCCTGTCTGCCAATTGCAGACAGGGGCCACAGCACTCGGATGAATAGGTGGATCACCCCTCCTAACTCGAGCCGAGCCCAAAAATTGCTTAAAATTCGTTAACTGATCGGGAACTGGTATTTCCATCGTGGCAGGCCGTTGCCTTAGTCGTTACGATCAAGCAATAATATTTCAATACAGAACATAGGACATACTTAACACCAAGGGTAACGACGTCGAATGACAAGGTTAACGAGCAAAAATGATGAAATAGCGGAATAATGCCATTCATCGATGATCATATGGCTCAAAGATTATCTTTATCTGATTTTAGAGAAACTTTCATGAGGTTTTTCACCTTAATATTTAAAACTCTCCTTTACATTTCAACATTAAATCATGAACGATCAGCAGCCGACAACTTGGTATCGATCACTAAAACAGTTAGTATTGATTGGAAATCCTAAATTTGCATATCGGTGCAACTTTCATCCATAAAAATTATACGAGTGCAATGGGAGCGCATCTTATTTCAAAGATTCCAATACAAAGCTTACAACCAACAATAAGTACAAATTTACACAAGCTTTGATGAACTAAGATTGGCCCTGATTTATTCCCATCCAAATTTTATTTCATGTAGGTACAGTATCATTTACTCCCTAATATTCTGAAAACACTTGATGGTATCCTTACAATTACAAATTAATACCTCATTTGAATATCTATCCCATGTATCTTTCGCTCCCTATATTGCACATTAATGTCTAAATATAGAAAAATAAACGAGTCGAAAATTACGAATAATCTCTATGCGGCAAGAGGCAAACTCAAAGTATACATGAATGTGTAGCATATAGTGAAACACAGCGAGCCAATTTTTCTGAAGACCAATTTGGTCAGGAAGGGGTTTTACCGAATTCCGTGGCCCCAAATGAAGTGTGTAAGGGCAGTAAAGCTGGCCCACTAAATTTTTCTTCACCTGAATTGATCCTGGGCCATTCAAATGATTTTTTTCATTAAAATTAGTTGGAACGGTAGGTGAATATTGTTGTGATACAGTTATTAAATAGTTGTAAATTAAGGTTCTACTATGACATTTAGCGTTTTGCTAGTTAAGAAGCGTCATTTAAAATGCATGAAACATCCTACCAGAAAAAAAGCAAAACTTTTAAAAAAATCACGCGCGACAAAAACGGGTGTTATCGCATGTTTATGCACATTTTCAACGTTGGGACTACGACGTTTACTCCAAAGTGAGGTCGCAATCAAAGCCCATTCCGCCCCGTGCTTTTTCCAGTGCAGTGTCAAAATCTGTCCTTCTAAAGTGTTTGACAGCTATAGTAAAGTTTTGAACATTATTATTATTACTATACGAAATACTATAATGCCTTTACCATACGAAAAAGAATTACTTACTGAGTATCATCAGTAATTCTTTTTCGACACGAACTTACGATTGCAAAAATAATATTAAAAAATGAGTTTTTTATAGCAGTATTATATTCCCTCGAGCCAGTGCAAATTATAGCTTGATACTATTTTCATGGAACAAATGAACGGTGAAAGTCCTAATGAAGGAATTCGTTTGACAGTGATGCTGTCGCTCTCGGAAGAGGATGCAGCCCGCATCAAGGTGAGCGGAGGCCCACTCAAGGGAAAATACGTCTTCGCGCAGCTGCACTTCCATTGGGGCTCCAACGACTCCATGGGCAGTGAGGACAGCATAAACAACCAAAGGTAGGCTTGAGACGATGTTACCAGCGATGTACAACTTAATGACGTTTAACGAGGTGGGAGAGATGATTTCCTAACCACGCGACAACTCTTCCAGTGTGAGTGAATCAGATGATACTGAGTTTAACAGAGAGATATGATGGTCGACGAGAAGGCTGAGAGTTTCCATCGCTATCTCACAGGCTAGAGTATAATATTAATAATTTTATTCCACCTTAACTAAATACTCAAGTACAGTTGATACAAATACATACATTTTAAGGGGGAATATAGGTACCCCAGAGGATAACCTGTGTTGGGGTTTACCATCATCAATATTCGAAAGAAGCGGCTGGTGCTAATACATATTCACTTTTTACCAAGTGGTTGAGCAATTTTTATTTTCATCATAGTGCGTTCAGTTGACAAGTAAACATGTAGCAGTACTAACAGCATAGTAACATGTAACAGTACAAAGAAAAAAGAAAGTACAGATTCAAAATCACCAAAATCACACAACAACTTTTAATAGTTTTTCCACTTCATCACTCTCCTTGGATAGAAGCCATTGTTTTAATTTGCGCAGAAATATGGCCGTGAAGTTTTGTTTCCACAGCTCAACCGGGAGGGAGCAGAACAACTTTGGCGCAAGGTATGCGTATGTTTGTTTAAAGGATTCGTTACTGGGCTTAGTTATTTCAATGCCTAAGCCTAATAAATAAAAACCTGGTTTGGACTTAATTTACTTCGAATTTTTTCGACTTCGACTTCAATCGGCTTTGTTCTGTTTCCACCTCGAAAATAAAACATCTTGAGCACCTTAAAGACAAATAAATACCTTAGTGGTAGTACATCAAGATTTTTGAATAAAGGTAACGAGTGCTCAGTGCAGGGCTGTCTGAATATCACTCTCTTAAGTTTCTTTTGGGCAATCTGTAGAGACTAATACTGGTAATATAGGCTCCTCCCCAACAAGAAATGCTATATTGCAATCTGGAATCAACCAGAGCACAATAGATGGAACGAACAACTGCTAATGGAGATACATAGCGTAAAAGAAAGAATTTCCTTAACATGGATAACATTTCCAATTTTAGTTAGTTAACATGTAATCTTCATGTGATGTTTGCATCTATTATTATACCAAGATATTTTAGAAAAATAGCTTGCTCAATTTGAAAACATTGAGAAACATTCATTGTTACACATGAGCCATCTATAATGAACACAGTGGCGTACGGACGGGGGGGGGGGTTTAGGGTTTAAACCCCCCCCCCCAAACATGTTTACCTAAATTCGTTTTCGCTCGTTTACCTGAAATAGCGTTTAGAATTTTGCTTGTTGGGCTGAAAAATATAGTTGAATTGTCTTCGCGAAAAGAGAATGTCACTTTAATTATTGTTTTAGTGAATAATAATCTAAATATTTGATGATTCACATAAATATTAATCAAACCCCCCCAGAAGTCAAAACCCTCTCAGAAGTTAATCCTGCGTACGCTACTGAATAAACACTCTGTTGTTAGAAAAGTTTCCTCTTTAAATTAAATATATCATATTTAGTTTTTTTCACTTAATACTGAACCAAAATTTTATTCTATCAAGATCTCTTTGTATTTGTGAGTAAAGATCACACATATTACTGGATGTGCACACCAAAGCTGTATCATCCGCAAAGGATGTTAATTTACCATTGAATATTCCAGTATTGAAATTGTTTACATATATAAGGAACAGTATAGGCTCAAGGACTGAGCCCTGGGGGACCCCGCAAGAAAGATACGTATCTTGGCTATGACAATCATGGATTTTCACAGACTGGGTTCTCCCAGTTAGGTAACTCAGGAACCAGTCATTTGCGACTCCTCTTATTCCATCTTGCATTCATCTTTTTAATAATAACGCATGATCTACGCAATTGAAAGCTTTTGTTATATCGACAAACAAGCCTGCTACTCTCTTATTATTGTTGAGTCCATTAAAGATATCGGAACATAACTGTAAAATAGCATCTTCAGTGCTTTTACCTTTTAAGAGTTCTTGCCACTTTTATGCTGAGACGTGAATAGCACATATCCGTTTCGGAACTTTGAATTGTAACACCTACATCTGCGAAAATTTGTCCAGGCAATAGCCAATATTTATTAGATTCAATACGGATCCAAGGGCGTACATAAGGGTATGCCTTAGGTGCTTACTCCTGCACCTTCTCCCAGAGGAAATAAGAAGCACTAAATTTATACATTAAAATTATCAAACGCCACCATTCATGTAAATGAACCCTCCACACTCACTAACTTCATCATGATATTCACATACTCAAAATCCCATCCAGCCGTGGTATACCCACAATCTGAGTAGCAATACTTGGCCGATTTTTTGCGATAGCTAGTCATCTTATATTCGAAAATAAGTCTATAATTGTTGGTACACCTTCATAAATCATTGAAAAATACTAAATGCGGAAACCATAGGGACCCGCCGCTTTTGAGTATAAAAATACTTTGGTAGCTATAGGAAATAAGCTCCTTCACACTTCCTTAGCGAATGACTGATCGGGGAAAATAATTAAAATTGCCAGTATCATAAAAACAACTTCTCGGCCCATCACTCATCTCCCAAGAGAAGAGGAATGAGTGGAGTACGAACATTTAAGACACCAATGACCATTCTCTCAGTAATCGTGTATTTGTTGTGGAGTTATGGTACGCACGCAATATATGTACTTCTATTTTTTCAACATATCTGTCACTCATTTTCTACCTTATGTGTAGGTACCAATTTTCGCACTTTTATCAATTTTATGAACTTTTAATCATGAATGAAACATAGCATACCTCCACATTTAAATGACCATGCCATGAAACTACTGTAACTTTCACAATTAGTTTGGACACTTCGATTTTTCAACAGAACTCCCTGATTTTAAGAGAGCTTTCACGTAATTCCCGGTGTAACAGCATTCTCCGAACAACTTCCTTTTTTTCAGATTATGCTGTCACCCAAAGTAATCCGTGACTTATGGACCATTTTTCTTCTTTCGTGGATCTTTCCACCGACAGGCTTCATCTGAACTGCTCCCTCCATGCTGCTATGTCCTGTGCTGCCTCCCTCAGCTCTTCATAACCCCGGCCCATCATTATGTCCGTCCTCGTGTTATATATTTTTCTTTTTCTCCCACTCTTTACTTCAATGGACCATTAGGCAGGTGTCAAAAGCCATACTCACCAGTTCAGCGATTAAATTGACAGGATCGCTCATGAAAGTTATTTAGTGGTTCTCCGTTCGGGAAGATTAAAAATGCCAGTATTTTCATTATATATCATTTTAATGATATGCAAAATTTCATTCTCTCTATGCATCTCTTTTCGAGTTGATTATCATGTAAAATGAGCAAAAGAGTAGTGAAACTCCACCGGATAGTTGAAACAGATATGTGTATCGAGAATAAGAACAAGCGTCGGAGGACATCAGAAGCCGCATGAGGTCACTAAAGACGCTAAAGACTAACACTTTGAAAACGTCCCGACAACACAGCGAAGGGTGGCGCCATTCATCGGAATGCGTCGAACCACGAGTGAAGCGATCGAAACCGTTACAAAAATGCATAACGGGCTTTATATTGCAAAATCATGACACTGTTTACGGCGTTACGGCAATTAGTCACGCCTCAAAACCGTCAAGCAATGCATTTTAATAATGCAATTTTACACGAAAATTAATGAGACTAATAAAAATTACCAAAGCACTTTAAGAATGAATTAGCACTCAGTTATCGATTTTCGCGCCCAGAAGAAAATAATGAAGTGTCGGGAAATCGACCGTTTAAAATATGCATATTTTATGTAATAAGATTACTTGAATCGACAGAAACTGTATCGCAGGCCTAAAAATATTGAAGAAAGGTCAGAAAATAAGATATGTACCCGGGGAGATATTATAGATGCATCCTCATTCTCCATGATCCGATAAAGTAACATCGTGAACAAATTTCGAATGTAAGAGTGGAACTTGTCCAAATAAAGACATGGTATTTTTTAGAATGGAAAGGAAAATTAAACACGCAAAACCATGTCCTGAAATTTTCAGGGAAAATTTTCCATTAGAAAAGGGCATGTGGAAGAAAGACATGTTAAAGAAAAGAATAAGAAAAAGATTTAAGAAAGGAGAAAGTTGGAGGCGAATCGGATCGGAAGTCTCACAATCAGTTCACCCCCAATGACAAAATTAACTAATTAATGCATGCAAATGCATAATATTTTTCGAGTGGTCTAAACCCTTATGCCTCGCCCTATAACAACTTGAGGTTCGGGGAAATTGCTGAGAGGTACCAAGATTAGAGATTCAACCTCTATTCGGTTATTATTCATTCATCCTTGAGCATTTACAACTCATGGTGGTTTAGGAAAGTAGTATCAGAGTTATAATCAACGCCCATGTTAATTAATAAAGAAAATACCTAATACAAACGTGGATGTGAGTAACGTGGATCGTATGCATATTATGTATTCATTCTATTCAACTCTCCTCCACCGCCATCGTTCAGAATTAGTGGGGAAACGTTCTTCACACTGCCGCGCCGTCAAGAACTCTCATTTGCACGAATTAGCATCATAGGAGAGTTTCAGTGTCTCTTTAAATGGGGAAAATTGACGTGCGACAAATGGAAGTTGAGACTTTTTTGAGTTTTCAACAACGGTCGCAATTAAGTCCCTTCACTGAAGCGCCTCGCCTCCCACAACCTCCCCCACCACTCCTGATCGTTGCTCCATTTTCCGACTTCTTTCACTTCCTTCCACATACGGCCGTAGGCGCACGTGCATCCTCTCCCGTTCGAACCACCCACTCTCCTATCTATAACAAAGCTCCGTCAACTTTCGATGAGAAAACATCTCCAGCGGCGCGACAGTAGACAGCTCCAGCAAGACGGAAGACCCCTTCCAGTCGTCAACGCCGCTAGGCTGTTGCTACACCGGCTATTTCACAAGGGCGTGTTTCTCCAACACGGACAACCACACGGAGAAGTGATTAGCTCCAAACATTTCAAGGTCCTTATATACAATACGCATTGATCGCAAGCTGACGTATTCTTGTCAACTCGGTGGTACTGTTAAACGTCAATAAAAAAAAACCCACTGCTTATGCATTGGATAATACCGTTAACGCACGTATTCGGAGAGGTTTTATATGAAATTAAATAAAGCTAGTTATCTGAATGCATAGCTGGTGTCCGCACGTGGAACTTCAGTTTTGAAAAATAAAATTTAATCGCAGAGGAGCTCAGATAATTGAAGTGGTATCCTCAACAAAAAATCAATTTGTTTAGCAAAAATTTGGACCTTTACAGTTAATGGTGCACAACATATTGTTCAAAGGTCAGTCTGATTGGTGAGGAAATCTACACACTCCCACCACACATAAATTATGAACATGTATATAATTTAGACGCATTCATGTCCGTACCACAACGAACGCAAAATACTCCAGTGCACGAAACGCGACAGCTCTATGAACATTTCTTTTAGCATCCTATTCTACTGACACACATTACACTATTTGAAAAGAATTACTTAATAATGTTTTTGGATGCTTAATATGATATACTTTCCCTATCTCTCTCATGGCTTAAAGAGTTTTTTCCAAGCTTCAGCGGCGGATAGTGAAATGCATTAATTAACATACTGCTAACCATCCAGAATACTAAGTCGACCACTTGCTGAACCGCAGTTGTAGCACTAAATCATTCCACTGTCCAAATACAATGGCTCAAATTGCACAGTTATATTCTCTTTCGTTTCAAATTCCAGCGCCGAAGAAAATACTGCTGGAGATACGAATCCGGATTAATTTGTACTCGATCATGGTCGTTGAACTCGGAAGATGAACGCCTACATATGTTCCATGGCTCCTGACCGGAGCCAACCACCCGAGGTGACTCACAGAGAGAAGTGATGTGAATGGCCGCCTTCGAAGGGTTAACAGAAAGGTCAGACGACCAACTTGCAATACCCTGTTGACCACAACTGCGCCAACGTAGAGGGAGGTCAATCTAAACCGTCCCCCTCAATTGCAATCAACCCGCCAGGGACGCTATATCTACAATCCGGATATAACGGGAAGCAGCGGCGGGAGGAGCGGCAAGAGAAAGTGATCGGGCCGAACGCAAACAGACACAGCACGAAGTCGGCGAAAGCGATTGGATGTAATCTATACTCTGTCTCAATTAGACGGGGTAATGGGATATTTCATCGGAAACCACGCACTGAATGGGACTCGTTCCCTCCAGGAGTAAATTACTTAGATGCTGCCAATATGTTTTTTTTGAGAATATCGTCATCCCTACGCTTTTTAATATTTCAGCAACGCGCTAAAAAATCTCAAAAGTGCTCAATTCTTCTGAGAGCTGGTTTAATGTCCACAACTCGTCCGTTTTACAGGGGAAACAATGCGAACCGCATTCGATGTTGCAGTACGTATACTTTGAAGCTTTTTATTATCCTGCGAGAGGAGATTAATAACAGATTTTCGGATAGGGTAGAAAAGGTGGATGGAGGACGTGTTGGCAGGTGAGGACATGTTGAATAGTGTGGCAGAGGGGAGAATGCCTAATAAGTGTTGAAGAGGGCTTAAGAATGTTGGACGACTTAAAGAGAGACAGGACATGAGGAACTTAAGAGAGACTCGATGGTGGGCAAATAATGTCAGGGAAAGTGAAAAGATGACCCCGAAACGGGGAAGTTAGGGTAGGGAGTGCCCAATCTCTGAGTTGAATACTTTCATGATGACTTTCCCAAGACATTAAAAAAAGGGAAAAAATGAGAGAGATGCACTGCCGAACAGATTAGGTGCTACTAGAGTCACATCTTCCCACACACCATTAATGACCACAAACATACAGAGCGAGGCACTAATCCATCAAAACATCACTTTTCATCCCATGTCTCCTCCCAATGTTTCTCCCTGTCCCCTCCCTTATCCATGGCTGATGTACAGATATCCGTAATAAACACCCCTGCGGTATCTTGCTGAGCTTTGCGTAAATGTTGACATATAATTCCAATACTGGCATCTTTAATCACAGTTGGGCGAATCATTAACAAAAGCCTCTTTTGTGTGCTTCTAAAATTACCGATAGGTTCTCCAGTGATAAAATTGATTGAGAATTTGCATATTATCCGCGCACTTCGTGGATCAACAGAGAACCCCATGGACTTCAAACAATAATTCCAACAAAAGAGTACTGTTCATTAGTGCTTAAACGTGTCCTA
This sequence comes from Pyrrhosoma nymphula, assembly GCA_963573305.1. Lineage (NCBI taxonomy): Eukaryota > Metazoa > Arthropoda > Insecta > Odonata > Coenagrionidae > Pyrrhosoma > Pyrrhosoma nymphula. The sequence goes on along the minus strand of OY754327.1, from coordinate 155,472,086 downwards.
CCTCATTTGGAATTGGATCCCATTTCCATAGTGAAAAGATGGTAGAGAATATATCACCTGAGCCTATACAGAGATCTGAATATCATCATAAAAGAATGCATCATAGAAGAAAAGCACCTCAACAGGCTATAAAAGATGAAAACAGACTTTTTTACTTTTTGTGACAAAATCATTTTAGTGTTAATGTTAATCAGAGGAAAAGTGGATTCACTACAATGGGGTAGGTTTTAACACAAATCTCTGGATAATATTTCCATCAAAAGAGAATGAAATGAAAATGGGGCATGAAAAACTTGGGTGCAGAGCCAGGAAATCTAAATGCTAAAATGCATAAAACCCTTGAAAATCAATACATTCCATGTACAAATGTTTCAATCTGCCCGCCCGCCAACAGAAATTGGGATTTCCATGTACAAGTTGCAAGTTGGACTAGCAAGTTATTTAACATTGCGATTCTTTGGCAACTGAACAAACAAAAGAAAAAAATCACCACACAAGTTTTACATATATTTTCTTAAAATAAAAAAAATCCAACATGGAATAAGAATCTAGAAATTTTTAAAGACAAATTGGCCCAGGAGATTAAAGCGAGTTTGTTTTCTCCTAGTGGCATATCCAATATATCTCCAAAGGTAGCTTCATATGCAAATTTCCATTATTTATACCATAGCCAAGTTTTTACAGATTAATCAGCAATCGCTAAACTCACCTTGAGCAAATGATAGTATAATTTGGAGGTAGAAGGAATGATTTACTTTCTTTCTGGCCTTTAGCCTACTCAGCAATTTCAGCTAACTTATCTGATGCTCCCAGAGTGAGTTTTAATGAAGTGTGAAGTAAAATGAGATTAATGAAAGTGAAGTAACTGTAATAAGTTCAAAGCATATGTGTTGTTTCATAAATGCAAAAAACTTTGGCAAAACCTAATTTCTAACGAAATAATAAATTATGCCGAAAAACTGATTAAAGTAAGTATTAGAATGTTTTTTGAAGAAATAATTCGGAATTGCATTAATAATTAAAAGTGAAATTGCATATTTATTCATTCATACTTAAGTACAGCTTTGTAACCATTAAATAAAAGAAAATTACAAATGATTCTCCCTCTCTTCCATAGTTTTCCAATGGAACTACACATGGTATTCTGGAAAGAAAGCTATGGCTCATACAAAAAAGCACTGGAGCATCACGATGGACTGACTGTTCTAGCATTCTTCTATGAGGTAAGTAGAATATTAGATATCTTCGTCATCATATTTTTCTACCAAAATAATGAGATGATATCTATTATCTAGTTCCCTGAATCATAGCATAGTTGAAAATTAATGAATTAGATAATATGAATGCTATTCACACAAGAATTAATTCATGTGTCCTGGATGTGAATTCTATCTCAGGCAAGGTTATTGATTTTCCATGATTGAGCTTACAACAGGAAATATCAGAAGAGCAATGTAAAATAGACCCTCAATAATCTGGAATGAAAGAGGCGAGGGTTTGCCCTTCCGAGTAAAAATGGTGGCCTGAGTATGACAATCATGCATAAAAAAATATGCTTCGCGATATTCCAAAATACTTTTGACAAATATTGATTTTTCAAGTATCATGTCACAAACAAAAGATAATGTGTTCGCAGTAACAGTATGATTCTATTCGCCATAACGAGAGCATTATAACTCAATTTATCGGGAAAACTTCGATTATTGCCATTGCATTTCCAACTTATTGTATGCCAGACAGCCTATTACTACGTAACAGCAGCACGTATTAACGCAGTAGCCGGGTCACAGCTGCCGGCGGGCAGGCCCGGACTCCGCGCGATCTACAATTTGATTCCATTTACGCCGTCAACGGTAACAACTTTTCTCTTTGGAGTCACACACTATTTTTTTAGAATTTTAATGTGCATGGTTTTTCGTATATCAGCTTCTAAACAAACATTTTTTCTGCATTAAGTAAGAATATTGACCATGAAAAGCGTCCGCCATTTTGTAATACAAGGACAGCAAATATTACTCCAAGTGAGCATAAATCTAGAAAAATAGTTTAATCTAGAGTAAATCGTCGTCGTAAAAGTCGTTTTTTAATAAATAGATTTTTGTTACATAAGTGAAGCCCTTGAGGTAACGATCTAGCTTGAATACGCGTGTGTTCAGAGAAATATTGGGTGGGCGTTTTTCGTGGAACTTATCCAACTTTAAGCTGTTTTTATTTGTTAGCGGGTGATAATAAAATTATGGAAAATTACTTACAATGTTTCGCACAAAAATCAATCTAGAGTGACCATGCGAATTTTCAACTCCCACAATGAAAAAAGAATATTTGCTCTTTGACTAGCTTTTTTTCGATTACAGCTATTGTGTGCGGGATCAAAATTCGGGTGGGACGAAATGATGCGATATCGGAGCGCACAGGGCAAAGCGAATACCGCTCGGCCGAGCGCGTGGCGGCAGCGAAACAATCATCGCTCCAAGCAGATTCCCTCGTCCCGCGGCTCACAAGATCAAGTGGATATTGGCACTGAATAACGTCGCCTGATCATTATTAAAGTGATTGAAAAAAATCAACGATATTGCATACTTTGATAGTGGGATGAAGAACGAAAAGCAATGTAAAAAGGATGTCATGTTATTCTTATTTAAAAGGCGAAGCGGCAAACGATATTTTTCCCTTGTAACAAGTGCAAGCGGAGGCGGAAGGAGAAGCTGGCCTTCATTGATGAAAATGTAGAATGTCCGTGCATTAATTACGTTTTTACTAAAGAATACATGTCTCGTCCAGCTAGCAAGTGTCACCTTATCGTTCTTGCTGCGCGTGGCGGGAATTGGAACTCCCGGCAATATTCCGCGCGACTTTCGCTCTCGGATACGGCATTCGCGTCCCTCGCCAAGGTTTTCCGACTTTTACTGCGACAAAAAACGCGTAAATAGGAAAATAAATTTCTAGGTACTTAATTTTTTTGAAAAGACAACCATTTCAACCAAAAATAATTTTGAATGATGCGGTAGTAATGCCATGCCCCATAATAACCCGCACTACAAGCCGAAGGCCTGTCCGTTAAGCTGGTTGGGATTATCGAGGGTCTACTGTATATTTAATTTCACTTAGAAAATTATTCAAACACTAAGCATCAAACCTTTAAGATGGCCATACACTTATGTCTATTTGATTTACTGTATAGTTGTCCTGCGTGCGGAAGTCTCAGAAGTCACCAGAACGAGATGAAATACTATCCAGACCTGTTACCTTTACAGACCACTGCTTTTCACGTTTAAACCTCATTATAAGTGGATGTCTTTAACTAATCAGATGCCTGAGTATAGACACATAGTTTTCTCTATCCTAAAATAGTCAATAATAACTACGTTGAATGTGTGGTTGCTACCACACATACAATGGAAATATATTAAGTCTTAAGCATATGAGCCCTAGAAAAACCCGGTGACCAAGTTAAGAAGTAAAAAATAATGAAGTAAAAATTGCTTCAACTGATTCATAGAGTGTTTCATCAATTAATCGAAATAAACTTTGCTAAGTAATAAATACATTTCTTCAGCATTAGACAGCTCTTGGACAGTGACTCTGAAAAACATGCTATGGAAAAGCTTGTTCATTATTAGTGTCATGAAGCACAAGGAAAATTTTCTTTTTCACTAAAAAAATGTCTAGCCAAAATGCTTATTAAGAGTTGCGGTGGTCCAATAATTTACTATAGATTACTCTTTCTTGTGAATGTTGATGGGTTCATATACACATAAGGATCGGACTATAATGATCATGCTACCATTCCAATTGTTCCACAAACACATTACTTTTTCAATTCTTCCTCAGGATAACAGATTCACTTGTAAAAATATTATGCTATAAAAGGTTTCAGACCTCTTCTAAGCTATCACACCAAAAGACAAAATCTACGTTTGTTATTCGATCTATGGTCAAAACCAAAATGATTTGCATCACTATGGTGTTCACGAGTTAAAAGGAGCCAGAAGAACAAATGATGAAGCGATCTAATGTCACTTGGTTTACACCCTAGTGAGGATGCTGAGTTCAAATATTAATTGGAATGGGTCATAATTGGAGAAAAGTGATGCCAAAAACTAGCCTGGTAATGTAGCCAGGGTGTGTGTTTGGACCCCCCTCCCCAAAATATTGAATTTATTTAAATCAAGGGTGCAAAAGGATAAATATATTTTTTTACAAAAAATGTTGATTTCATTAATTATTTATTCTGAACAACTATTTATGGGAATGTGTTTGTTATTTTCAAACATAAAAATCGTGGGTTTTCTTTCAGCAATTTGCACAGCAAAAATCTTAAAAAGTCAGCTGTAATACAGCAGTGGCAACTGCACTCTTACTGAGCATACAATTTTGCTCCTAATTAAAAACATATTTTATACTCTGCTTTTACTCAACATGGATCCCCCTTTAAAAGATATCCTGGCTACATCATTGCCATATAAACTCTAGAATATCATTCAGCAAAGGAATCATAGAAGTATAAAATTATCATTTAATAGCTTGAAGGTAAAAAAACGTTAATAACTACTTTTACTTACTTTTCAGATTGTAAGGATCCCAAATCATTCTTACAAGCATCTAGTCAGTGTAATACATAAAGTGGAAAGTAATGGTAGCAGGATAACCACATCAGCCCCATCCTTGGACTCAATGTTATCAAGTGATCGAATCCATTACTTCACTTATCCTGGGTCTTTGACTACACCACCCTGCAACGAAATAGTAATTTGGATTGATTTCATTGATCCAATACCTCTCTCCCATTCACAGGTGAGTATGTTAGGAGAGGATGATAATTTTCTTGATGCATAAATATTTTAGACCTAAAAAAGTTAATCACAATATCTCCAAATATATAATCAACCATAGAGTTAAATTTTTAGATATTCATATTTGATTAATTCTGTGGGTAATAATCACAGGCTGGGTCAGGGTAAAAAATAGGACTGCATGCTAGTTTAATATTTAGCCATATACCTAATGTTAATTTCAGTTTTGAAACCTCCTACAAAATAAGTATTAAGAATGATCAAATAAATCCATAAAAATAAGTAACTTGTTTCTATTCACCAAAAAATGTGTTAGTGAAGTTTTTATGATTGTATGTTGATTCCTGACCATAGGATCAAGCTAAATTCTGGGCTTAGTTGTAATTTTAAAGGGTTCATAACCAAAACATTGTAAGGTTTTTTTCTTTGAGAACCTACATCACATGTATATGACACCAATAAGTGGTAACTTTCATCCAAAATATACCTAAAGCACCTTGGATCCAATGGTAAAATGATCTCCACAATTTATGCCAAAAATTAATCTTCCCAACTTCTTCCACAGGCTACCCTGCATGAATAGATGAAATCCCCATTACATAATTAATAATGGGAATATCTGAGCACATAATATGTGACAACCACTTCTGAGAAATTCAAGTGGTATTCTGAGCAAAACGTGGGGTTAAACCCAGAACAGTGTTCAGAATACAAAGTGAATTTTTCAGTTGAAATTCGCAGGACATATGGATACCATTGGCCTTTGGCTTTGAATTTTTTTCTTTTCTTCACTAAGTATAGAGATAAAAATATCTGTGGATATTTCAGTATAAAAATGTAGGTTTCTTTTCTTTCTTTTTCAAGGTGGATAAGTTCCGGAAGCTCTTAGACCAAAACCATCGGCCAACTCAGCCATTAGGTGATCGCACCATACATTTCAACCTTGGCCCAGGAGAACATCTTGTCTCAGAAGCGTTGAGCGAATCTTATCCGCTAGAACCCACCACATTATTTATGTACTTATTCATTTCCATTTTTCAAATTTTTTTAACTACCCTACGATAAATTAAATCTTTCAATATCTTTCTGTGAGCTGTACTCCATGCTCATTCTTGATGTAAATATCAGTCATCCATTTCTTTACAGATATTTTCCTCCATTTTATTAAAAAGCAGCAATGCAAAAGCATTTTTGTCTATTGAAACTGATCCGCGCCAATTGTCAATGAGAGAGTAAACTAATGAGGGAATAAGAAGACTTGACTCAGTATACAAACATTGTATTAAGACATCAGCCAGTCATTTTGGACTGAAATTTTATATTTTGTTATTTTGTGCATAACTTATTATATGTTATATTTATACCAATGAAATTTATTGTTTTTTTTACTCCTCTCCCAATTATCAAAAAAGCATTCCGTAAGAGTTACATAAAATACACAGCAGATATGTATTTATGCAATGCACCCCTTTTTATCCTGCCTATTTAAGATAAATGTATCTATGACTATACCCACGTGTCTATTGTTCCGATATTCATCTCTGCTCATTATCTGCTGTTGATGTACAGGGGAAATAAGATAAAAATTACCTATTAATTCCTAATCATCTCCCTACCATGGTAACTAACAACAAAAAATCCCATCCTTTCCAGAGTTACCCTTGCTGTTGACTTATAATCACCACACACATTGGTGTTTCACAATCTTCCAGAATGCTACTCTTCAAAGAAATTGGAAACAAGGGAAGAGCACAAAAAAGTGTATTCTTTCCCCATACAAAATAAATTATACATATATACTTACATTTTCCATGTCAAGAGTAGTTTTCCTTCAGATTTTTTTGATGTCACAACGTCAATACAAATGAGTCTAAAATATAAATTTTAATGCAGCAATTCTTCTAAAGATTTACTGAAATCTAACACATGGTTCAGTTCTGGATCCAAAGAGTAGTCATAGATGTCAAGGAAATCACTGAAAACTAGGTAATACAACTGAGCATTGACAGAAGTAGTGCAACATGATTGAAAAGGAAGGGAGGTTGGGAAAGTGCATATCAATTCCTTTTCTTATTTCAATAACTTACGGCAACTTCGGAAAAGATAAAAATGAGTGTCTAAGTAGTGAAGGTATTTCCTCAATTTCTGGTGATAAAAAATTAATCTTATATTTTATGATGGCCTATATAGGCTATTATTTCATGGCTGCAGAGACTTCCACCCAAACAACAATGTAAACCTATGTTCAAGGCAACCGAGAAAAATTACAGCCACCCTCATTTATCTGCTAATGTCAAGAGTTGCATTTAAGGAGTTCCTTGGAGTCAATGGTAACCACAGAAAGGCAGAAATATCAGATTCAGAGGGCACAATAGGTACATACATTCGAAAGTAGCTGATACCAGGAACAACCAAGAGAGTAAAATACTCATGTTGTCATTAAAAAATATGAGAAGTATAAGTCTTAAGCTAGTGGCCAAGTTCTTTGAGGATGCATGCCTGTGAATTTACTAATGGTTAATATATACATACTAATAATAATGAATATGAAATAGTAGATTCAAACAAATTACACAAAATTCATAACTTTTTGAGGGCCAATAAAATGTTTACTCTTATAAGAGAAAGAATTGACCTCTGAGGGAAGCTCATGTCCTTCCCTCAAAATTCAAGATTTTGGGTATTAGTATTTTACGTATGTACCCTAGTAACATGCTAATACGGATTGAATAAGAATGAATATGGTATATTTTGCTAAATAGAGTTAAAACTCTTTACTTGAAAAAAATGTGGTTTATCTCTGACCAGAACTGATTCCTGTTCTTCTCCAACAACAGAACTGTCACATGATTTTTTACCTCTTTCACATTTTTTCATGCCTGTGACTGTCATGTGCCTGCCTGTGTCATGCCTGTAGCAAGACTGTGTGGCAGGATTACTTGATGGAATCCAAAATACCATTGTTGAATGTGACAGGGTTGCCATACGAACGTGAATAATTTAACATTAAGACTAGGTTTTTAGTTAAGATGTGGTTTTTAGGTCATATATTCATAAGGGGAATACATACATGCACCTTTATCATTTAACAGTGGTGAGAATTATTAACAATGAAAAGGATGCATGTGTAAATCTTAAAAGAGTAAAGTACAGCATAAGACTGGAGTTCATGTATTTGCTGTACCGTTCATATTTCAAGTATGGCCAATGCTGGGTACATAGATTAAGCTCATGCTAAATCCATTTACAGTGAGTGCTAACAGTCCATGTGTCAAAACTTCATTGGGCTAAAATAATGACCTGGATTTTTATTCATAATATATATGTAAAAATATTAATACATTAAAGTCAATAGCCTTAAAAAAGCAATGGAACTTGACAAAAAGCAATCCAACAGCATTTAATTCCCAAATTTAAACCTAATTTACATAAGTAGGTACTTTAACCTACCACCACCAGGGCCAGCCCAAGAGGTGGTGGGGTAAATTCCTCGCCTGCTAATCCGAGGGTTGTGAGTTTGAGTCCCAAGTGGGTTGGTTTTTCCCTGCCCAGGGCATGGGTGGTTCTGTCAAGTTCAGGTGGTTAGGCCTCTGAGAAACCCAATGGCAAGTCAAAAAAGGCTCATCAGGATTGTAGTGACATAAGGACCATTCCTTTATTCCATTTTTTATCTTTCCTGGACTAGAATCATCCAGGAAAGATAAAAAATTCTGAAACTAACAAATTAGAATAAATGAATTCATTGGTTTTTACATACTGATTTAAAAACTACAATGACTATACACTAAAATGACCTTAGCAGTCTTCACACACCTCACCTGGAATTTGTTATCAGTTACAGGGTAAAAAAAATACACAGTTCATCTGTATTCAGTTAAACAAGCAGCATAAAGAGATCCCAATTTGGGGTTAAAGCATTGAAAACCAAAGCAGTTCCGTCATTAGAGGTGAACAGGATGAATGAATGTTAATTGAGGGTAAATGCCATACAACAAAACTTTAGTACATAGATGAAATTATGTACACTGCAAAAGATGTTCCCGTAAATGCTGATACAAACATATTGGTTAATGCACAACAATGGTCTTAAGTAGCATGGGGAGCATATTGTAGAAATGATACTTGCCTGAGGAATGGAAAATAATTTTGAACAAAAACATACTCTTCATGATCTATTTAAATTGATGTGAAACTTCGGTGTGCCAGGATATGTATAAATGCTCTCTTTTTATAGTGGATCGTGCCCATCCTGTACATGGTATCCATATCTAATTTGCAACAAGAGTAGGAGAACTATAGGAAGAAATGAGTGGGTCATAACAGAATGAGGAATGAATGTTCTGGCAATTCACATATTGAACATGGGCTGTGTTGTGTTGGTTTGGTCATAATGAGGAAATGAGTGAGTCAAACACTGAAAAAGGCAGTCTTGTTAGAGAGAGGATGGTGTGAGACAAAAGGGTAGACTGAAAACATTAGGGGGGGAATGTGGTGGAAGAGATTCTGCAGCAAAAGAAAGATCAAGAGTGAAAAGTAAAGAGACTGTGCAAGAAGCAACACATGAACATTAAACAATTTATGAATGAAATGCTGGCCGAGACATGCAGGACTAGAGGTGATTGAAAGAAATTTGAGAATCAGAACCCAAATGGAATGGGATAAGGAGTATGAGTGGAAAGAATAATAGTAGTAAACCAAATTTTTAACAATACAGTTAATAAGCATTTCCGTAGGTTATAGGAAAACCTATTACAATGACACCAATAAGTTAATTACAGCACATAAGTGCCATTAGTCATAGTACTGTCACATATGCATAAGAGGGAATTCCATGAAAATATAAATTCATCGCAAGTGCAAAAAATGCTGAGAAACAGTATACTATAAAGAGCCAACCAATCAAAGTTATTTTAAAAATTATGAAATACATACCTGGTACAGCTTCAATTAAAACATGTGAATCTCTTAAGTGATTTTCATCATCACCAAAATGGATAGTTTGCCACATCAGAAGGTAAAAATTTAGAGTGGAGACTGGTTCACGTCCACGTTCAGCTGTACAAGATACAACCATCTCCATCCAACCTATGGAACAAGCCTGAAACTTAAGGAATAAGTGGTAAATATCTGACCTACCAACTAGTGTATGTGAATTGCAATCACCACTTTGCACTCAGTTGAGCTACATCCTTGACCATCCATCTTCCAGTTGAAGACAAGAGGTTTGTAGATACAATACCAAAGAGATGCAACAATACATTTGAATAGATTGCCCAAACAACATAATTGGCTATAAGGAACATAAATGAAGATTAAAATGATGAATCTGAATCCATCAATTTCATTAAAATTACTTTCACTCAGAACATAAGAGGACAAAGTAAAATGGTCACAACCAGACCCCACCTTATAATAGCAGAGTCGACCCTAATGCAATAATTTATTGAGACATGATTTTTGTTGCATCTGCAAGATTCAGTTCAAGATTCATCTTGACATATTTATGATGGCATTTTAATACGTGAAATACTCTAATTTGACAGCATAAAATAGGCTTAAGAAGATTACTCCGACCTACTTCAAGACTCACCCTGAAAAGTTCTGAAAAAAATTTATGAGCGGCCATATTAAAAATATATGTACATACTTACAGGAAAAATAATTGAGTCAAAGTATCACAATAATAGCCAGGATTAATTTAAATAACAGTTTTAATGCAAAAATGTGCAAGAGAAAGTTACCTGCAGTTATACAGTTATGAGGGTCGTATAAAATGCACTAAAGAGCGTCTATTTGGAGCACATGATGTCAAGCACTTGTCCCTTGCTTCCACAACACATCCTACTAACACTGAAGACACCTTTAAAATTGCAAGTTTAAAATATTAACACATGTCAAATGTGACTCCAACTGTTACGGTAGAAAACAGAAATATGTCCGAGTCGTGATCCACTGCTCTAAGCAATGCCAACCTATTCATCATCAGGCATCTGATTGACATTTGCTCCAGCTTCCACACTTGCAGCTAAATCCTGTGACTGAGGCATATTCGAATTCCCACTGCTCCCTCCTTGTCCTTGACCCTCTTTTAGCCTATCCCTAATTAGCTCAGCTATTGCTTTCTGTGTCCTCCTCTCTAGGCGCTCTAATTTTTTGGCAACATCTCTCTTGAGGTCCCAATCTGGTTTCCTTGGAGCCAAGTTGGAGAGGTCCTGTAACAATGCATGGCATTAAAACTTTTAATACATACTAGCAGAGGGACCCAGCTTTGCACGGGAAGCTGCAAATTAATTGCACTGATCATGCACTAAGGAACCAGGCTAATGTTCAGCACTTTACATTTTTTTGGCTAAAAAAGTTCATATGTGACATGAAATTTGAGGATTAATTTCGAGGATATTTAAAATGGCATATTCTATAGATATTTCAGAAGATAAAACACAAATGGTACAAAACATCACCTTCTTGGGTCAGAAGGCCAAGGTTTCTCCAGAATTTTTGGAGTCATAAAGGAATCCAAAAAATTGGTTTACCAATAATAGTAAACCATTTGTATTACAGTATGGAGCCCATTACCAGCTTGAAATAAACCGTATTACAATAATTAGGTTTTTCTCAGAAATTGGAAAATTGTCACTTTCACTAAAAGGATTGAGCAATAAAAATGTAAATAACAAACTCGGAGAAGCATACTACGACAAATATATTAACCTTTAGCATCCGTGCGGTCCCAAAAGGGACCACCTAATGTTTTCGTTTATGGCCTTGCGGTCCCTTTAGGGACCACTGAGACACACTTCGTTTAAAATCGGCTTATAATGAGTTTCGTTATTTATAATTAACTGGAGAGCTGCTTATATTTTAAACCTAGGCCATTTAAATGCCCGGCCATGCAGTGATACATCTGGGATTTAAAGCCGTCCTTTAAAGGTTAAGAGCATAAATGGGCCATTCATAATATGGGTACACATTAAATGATAATTTCCTTAGGGGACATCCATTAATTATGTCAACAAAATAGGAGAGAGGGGGTTTGAAGAAAGTTGACAATTGTTGACATGTGGGAGGGGGGAGTTCAAGACAAAGTGACATCAAAAATGTTACTTTTTTACTTTTTACGGTAAATTTTTTAATCTTAAACTGGTTGAGTTCTTGCCAAGTAAGTCATAGTCTTGCATCATTATATTTTGTTTTTATTTAGTGCACTATATAGTAGACTGTAGACACATATTTGAAATACAAGTATTTTAAAATATGTATTTGAAATAAATTTTCATTTTGTATTTCAAATACACGATCTGAATGCATCTTGTATTTTCTATTTCAAATACAATTTTTTAACATTTTCCCATTCTGAAATAAAAAATACAATTGTAAATACTTTTGAAGTAGGTTTGAAGCAGCTCTGCTAAAACTATGTTTCCAAGATTACTTCATGAGCAAGTGAATGAATTAACCTCAGAGTCTTAAGTTGTGCCCTAACTCGTCAGTTTTAATGCCCTGTTTACATCACTTGGGTTGAATGATGGTTAATTAGGCAGCTTAAACTAACCTCCATTTACACCACCTTCCTAGAACCATGGTAGAGAAGGTCGTGACATCTTATGGCGAGTTTAAAGTAAGTTGAAATAACAATCAAGCAGTGGATAGTATCTTTTTAGTTTCTGGACATGGTTTGAGTTACAGGAACAACTGTAATAATTTATACGACTACCTGATTAGCGAATGCCATTATTTAGGAATAGAAAATCTAGTTATCTTCTTTCTTTTAATATGTATTGGCAAAGTCCCTGTCACTGGTCAGAAATGAGTGCCCTCGTTCAGGAAAATTGTGTGTAATTTATTGAAATCGATTTAAATGTATTGGACTGAACATTCATTGTACCAGTACCTTAATTTTGTTTTGCGACGCACAGTTTTCTGAATAAAGTACAAGTTCAGTAGCATCAGGGGAAAGTGCACTGTTTATATACCAGTCCGTGAACTTATGAAAAAAATAAATGTCCATGAAAAAATAACTCCATCTGAACTCTTTTTGCCATCAGTCTGTATACGTTAACATGTGTACCTTACCATCTATGCAAGAGAGTACCTAAATTAAAGTTATGCATCCATAGTTGCCCACAATGGAATATATCTGTTGAAGGAAGCATACGAAGTGGCAGATTTTTCCTTACAAATCAAATGCTAAACATGCAACATATTTATTTTATTTTGTAGAGAGTCAAAAGTCTTTCAACCTTTTACTATGGGTTTATAACGAAATATATATTTAGTAACGAAAATGTGATGGGTGGATTCCACTCAATCCATGATCTGTGATGCACAAAATATCTGGTTTTTCTACGTAGAGAAATGTTTAAATATCTGACTTCTGAATTGATGTGTACTGCTAGTTTTCAAGTCCTTTTTTAAGTTTTTCACTGCGAGTAACCTGATAGTTTTGCTGCTTGTCTATTATGCACCATAGATACATAAAAGGCATAAAATATTATATAATCTTTGGTATAACGCATCTGTGTACGCTCCTCGTCTTTCCCATATGACTTCCATTTTCAAAGATAATATTTTTTTCCACTAACTTGCGTTTATACGCAGTTCAAAAGCTGGTAACTAGCGCCAAGCGTGGTTTCTCAACTGAGGTAGAAAAGCTTACCAGGGTTAGCGCCAACTTGCATTCACACGACCAACTTCCAACCTAGGTAAGCCTAACCACTATAGAAAGCTAGTCGTGTAAATGAGGCATTGGTAGGTACCTAAATCTGGAAATTTTGGGAGGACGCCATCATGAAGTGTGTAACAACTCATATATTCAGGGCCATTAAGCCTGTTATTATGGACAACTACTACCTACACTAATGTCTCTGCGTAGCAGGTTGCAAAATTTGATGGAAAATATTGGCGTCACACAGCTGGAATAGCAACAGAAATAGTGAAAAGCCTGCATGATAGATTTCAATTATTTTTCAATTTATCTCCTAAAGTGAATGAGGCTTTTTGGCTTCTTCCTTTCATCCAATTTTCAAGTTGCAGAGGTTTCTAGACCATACTTTGGACTCTGAACGAAAACACATCCAAAATCTCTGTATAAATTCCTTAAGAGTCATACATTGCCAGTACATGTGATGATACCTGTGACATTACGAGTGGTGGAGAGGATAAACCATCCTTTTAAATTCTTTGCACTATCAAATACCAGTGAAAAAAATCAACAGTCCCACATTGAGTTGGAGGTAATCAGCTAATTTAATGACAAAAACAAATATGTCAAGTTTGCAAAACTATCCTAATATTAAGAAAATGTTTATCAGATTTAACACAAGCCCATGCTCATCTTCACCATTGGAAAGTCTACTTTCACTCGCTGGCTTTATCCATTTCCCCGAAAGGGAATCTCTGTCTGACAAACGTTTTGAAAAACTTGTATTCCTCATAAGGGGAATAATTCATTCGGAGAGAGCAAAATTTGAGAAGTTATAATATTAAGAATATAAAAAATTTAGTCTATGTTTATTTCTACTTTTCTCATGTTATGTTTATAACTTTCCTTAATGCTCTAAAATGGGTAAGCAAATTCTTTTGTTTCAAAGATTTCTTAATTTCCTTTCAGATGCATTTAGTGTTTTAAAAAGTATTTAAAATATCATTTTGTATTTACATACTCAAGAGAAAAGTATTTTGTATTTCAAATACTCCTCAGCCCTGCACGTAAGGTATTAATCTGAAGATTATTATCATTCATTTGACAGATTTTTAAGGGAAGCTGTTAGTTAATTCAAAGACTGTACTAAGCCATTGTTATACAATAGTATAGCCAGTGGCGTACGGATGGGGGGAGGGGGGGGGGGGGGTTGTTAGGGGCGTGGCGTACGGGGGGGTTGTTAGGGTTTAAACCCCCCCAAAAACATGTTTACCTGAACTAGTGTTTAGAATTTTGCATATTGGGCTGAAAAATATAGTTGAATTGTTTTCACGAAAAGAGCATGTTAATTTAATTATTGTTTTTGTGAATAATAATTTAAATATCATTTTATGATAATGCACAAACATTGATGAACCGCCCCCCCCCCCCCCCTCCCCCCCACAGAAGTCAATCCTGCGTACGCCACTGAGTACAGCTATCCATAGACTTCTATAAAATAGCATCTAAAGCCAGCCATATAAAATATTATTAGTCTGTTGGGGCGGGGGTTAAAAATTTTTTGCCATAATTTTATTAGGGGGACACTGAAAGTTTGACAACTGTTGACAAGGGGGGAGGTAAAAATTGCCAAAAGATTGTTGACATAATTAATGGACGTCCATCGTCCGGGCTTAATACCCAAGAGGAATATTTAGAGGGACATGCTTTACACCGTCTTCTGTTGTGATTAAAATAAGAACTTGAGATATAATAATCTCCTCATAATATATTTAAGGGGCTATTCCTAGACAACTTAATGCACATAAACCTCTAACATCTTGAATGAAAAAGTATTAAATCTTCCAAAATGTAGAGGTGAAAATCAAAGGAATGGTAAAAATGTAGTAAGATGTGTCGAGGAGTGTTGCATCGATTATTGTCAATAACTTGAGCTGGTAGTGGGCTTCATGTATTCATGTTGCACATGTATTTTTCCTGCGTTTATGTCCGCATAGACTTACCAATTCCTCGATCACAACCTTCGAATTAGCAGCATTCAGCTGATCCCGCACCTCTTGCTCGACATCGGCAGGCTTGGCATCAGGTAAAACATTATCTTTAAATGCTTCGTCTATTGGTTTATAGCTCCTAAATTTTGGCCTGAGAGTTAAATATGTTAATTTAAAAAGCATTTTAAAGGTGTGAACACGATGCAAGATTTCGCCACCACTCGAATAAAGTTATATTCTTACTTGGGAAGTTGTCCCAACTGTAACTGGCTCTTTTCTTCCGACTTAGGATTTTCATTTTCGCGATTATCATGACCACGTTTCAAAGATCTAAGCCTTTCCCGTCTCTTCAATGCCTCTTCTTCTAGGGTTCCAACCTTCTCATCCGCACTCATTATGTCACTATAATGTAACTGTAACGTATTTATATTTATTATAACTTCATAAACATTTCCTATGCATCACACGAGCCCGGACACACGGGGAAGCAACACAAACGGGGGAGAAAGGCCGAACTTGCGCTGCCATCTATGCAATGCCGATAGCTAACTAATGCCCTCTCGCGCCCGGCCGTTTTCCCCTATACGAGGTTATATGAAATAAAAACAACTGAAGACCGTCGTGCACCGTCGTCGTCAGCGGGTGTCTATAAATTCGAAATAGTTCGAAAGTCGTTGAATCGTGAATTCAGTCGTTCATAGTGCAACAAATATTGCAGGGAAAATGCTTGAAGAAGTTGGTTGTACAAAGCGTTGCTATGCTGAGTGTGTGCTGTACTCGTGTCTCAATTCTCTTCGCTATGGACAATTTGGGCTGCTTTTCATGCGCCATTGAGCCATCCTTGGAGGAGAAAATTCTTCGGAAAGATGGTCGGTCAGGATGCTGCCTGGGCATGCACCCCTCAACGAAGTGTCATCCGATGGTTTCCTAGTGAAGATGACCCACTCAACGTCGTTCGTCGGTGGCAGTTTCCGTTCGATTTATTGTTCCCCTTTAACGCCAACCGTCTTTGAAGGAAGGAAAGAGAAACACAGGAGAAAGAACCAGTGGTATGTTGTTGTCGCAGTGATTTCTTGGGTTTTCAAAGCGCCCCTCGAATACTTGCATGAAATGCATAGTAGACAATAAATAACAGGAAGTGTGTAGTTTTTGGGTACCAATCCAAGAGAGTGCAAACAGGGCCGTTTTTTGGGATCGAGGGGCCCCTGTTGCACTGCTTAACTTGGTTCTTGTATCTAACTCTGACAACTTTAAACTTGTACTATTGTAGTCTATTTGGTGTCTGGCAATATCCCCTGGCATCTTCCATGTGTACTTCCTACGCCGATGGTGCTTGAAGTGAGTGTCTGATACCATTTTCTTGTCATTGCTGAACTTTACCAGTCTTTCTCCGTTTGCGTTTCTTTTATAGTGATGACATAATTAATTTTTATATTTTTAAGCTCTCCTGATGATCAACTGGCATCTTTTTACTGAATTCATGTTTTAATTGAATTACGGTTGACTGTTAAGTTTCACTAGTTTTTGCCTCGTAGGCTGACGCCGTACATGTTGTACCAAGGCTTTATTACAGCTCTATATGGACACTCATGTCCTTTACATCGGCTGGCTGAGGATAAATTGGGGGAAAGGTAATCAGAGTACATGAATGGAATTAAATGACGAAAAATAATTTGAAATACCGGCCTATAATATTTAAAATTAGATTCAAACTTCGGCGCGCTTGCCACCCAATCGGCATGTAACTGCTATCGGCATCATTAAGATGGCAGCACTACATCAGTAACTCCATCTTTAGCGGGGTCTTGCACGCCCGTGCCCAGACAAACAAATCAGCCGGATGAATGTCGCTGGCCCTCGGCAAACCGACAAACTAAAATTCAAAACTGACTTACGAAACTTGAAACGAAGATGTGCGCGTTTTCAAACTGTTCGTTCGCCTTAACTCCCAAAAAGATAGGATAATTTCTTATCCTTGGAGAGAAAATGCTTTTGATATACTATATTAACTACTAGCTGAAGGTACCCGTTGAACTTCAACGGATGTGAAAAACATTGAGCTTATTTTATAAGAAAACCACAAAACCTGAAGAATACTGTCAGCGTGATCATTTGAGGTGTTCGTATCCTATCTTGTTTATTGTGATTCGTTCGTTTTCCCTTTCGTGCACGGAGAGTTGAGTGATTGTTTGTCCTCTTTAATGCACGGGAAACCCAATAATGGGCCACGAAGACTCATTACTACTTAATAAATAGCACCTAGTTTGATAGATGGTGACCTCGTCCCTCAAGTTCTCTTGATCCGTCTTCTGAGTGAATAACAGCTTGAGCACTTCCCTTGTGTACATAAATATATTTGCATTCAATGACTTAATTGAGTTCCGCCATTCACCGTTGATATGTGCGTTGAGTATCTTAATCAGGATAGGAGAGTAGAGTATAATCCAGCGGTTGACAACGTCAAAAGGTGCATTTTCAATAGCAGCGATGTTTATTTTTCCTATGAATCCTTCAATACCCGGACTATGCCTTTGGCATAAAGGGTGACTATATTCATGGTTTCCTAAATCATAATCATTGGTTACAAAATTAAAAACCTATGGTGATCAGTCTTAGTGCACCGATGACGTCCGTTGCGCAGAATATCCGTTCTTCTTATGGGTAAGAAGTATGTAGTGACGCAATTATAATTTCCGCAATCTTAAAACAGATTGAAGTTTCAAAACAAATGGCTCAATATTTGAACCAGATTTTTAGCTGGTTACCCGTCAGTAGGTTTGGTTAGGATGAAATTTGTGCGGTTCTTAGCGTAATCCGAGAAACACCACGGGAAGATTATCATGAGATTGCTGGTAGGCATGTCTTTGAGCATCCAAGGCTAACCTTTGTCGTTTTTCATGCAAGGACTCATTTTCTCGCAAAGAAGACAATCCTTATGCTTTAGAAAATTTTTTCAAAAGGTTACCCTTTATTCTATAAGGCATGTTTATGGATATATTTTTAAGTCCAAGGAGGGGAAACACAGAGGCAAGTGAGAGACTCGAATAGGCAACTCGATGATTGAGTCAATGTAAGTAAACTGCATTTTAACACGTTTAAGTATATATTAATAACTCGTAAAGTTTATGTGGGAATTGGTCTAAAAAACAGTTCGCAATCGTAATGAGAGGCAGACGGTTCCACTACGTGTAATTCATCTGAGTATTAAAATATAATAAACGACGCCGTATTTGTTGTAGCAACGGAGGCATTATTAACATTATTATTCGCTGCACGTAAATATTCTTCCACGTTTAATTCCTTTATGTGTATCGTTTTATACATAAGTGTTCTCTCGTATGTAGTTCCTTTATGAGAGCTACTTGGAGAATAGACATTGAGGAGTATACCTGTAAATATGCATTGAATTTATCGATTACCCCCCGAAGCAATCTATCATGGGACCCTTGGGACTCTGGGCCCTTCCTATACAAATTTTCTTTCTACGTGCTATCATGGGCCGGCAGGAAAACTTAAATGCCAGATGCGTGAATATCCTTTGAAATTCAAATCTCTGGTTGTCAAGGAAATATGCTATTGTTGATTTCAGAGAAAAATGTCAGATTTTTCAGCTATAAACATAATTTTCAGAGAATTACGAAGCGTAAAAGAAAATCGATTGAAAGAAATAGAAACTTCATTTATACAGCCATCCAATAAAAAAAATTTAGCCCTCTATCTTGAGTGAAAGTAATTTTTAAAAGCAAAATATAAAACCACTGCACCAAACCCAATGCTTAGCATGGACCAAAAGGGACCCCCAGGGGGGGCCTTTGGGGGCCCTGACAGATTTTTAATATAGCCTATGTTTCATCCCGGTACATTTTCTAACTACAACCAAAATTTCAGCTCAATCGGTTCAGTAGTGTTTGCGTGATTGAGCAACAGACAGACAGATACCATTCAATTTTTATATATTAGTATGATAATACGAATATATGTATAATCACTGAATATTTAACCGAAGCTGTTCAATGTCGATCTTTTACCACATATGTAAGAGCCAATATGTATCCATAACAATGAAACACACACAAGAAATGTTGAGTCTTCGAAAGTATTAATTTCAAGGAACTTTGATAAAAATCAAAATTTCGATTCGTAAAACACAATTTTATCTCCCTGGTGAGTTAAGTGTTGCCTCCATTATGGATTAGACAATGACGTCATGACCGTACGGTTATAATTTATCCATAATTTGAAATAAGGCAGTGGAATTCAATACCCTATTTCATCTACATTAAATAGTGCAAAATATCTATCCCGCTCTATTTAACTCTTTTTTTGGATTATTTAATATGTTTTTGACTATTTATTGTGACTGCAAAGAGCATTAGCAGCATATGATAGTGAAATAGGTTTTTCGCCCTGGAAAGCATGGTTTTGGATCATATTTTTCATTATCCACTCACTGTGTATCCACCAGACTATGCTGTTCTTGCGACATCAACAGTTTCATCTTAATAGAGAACATTTCACTGCTAGAGTAGTTCATGGCAGACTAACACTGTTGAAGTAGTAGTAACCTAGAGTGTAAAGCGTTCGCCTTCTGACTGAAAGTACTGCATTGGAATTAGATTGAATACTTCCAAGGCACATCCAGCTACTCCAAAACTGAGATTTATACCAAATCCTCCGAAAGAACCCTAGATGACATTAGAGGAGAAACCAATCTTACTCACTTATTTACCCATTTCAGATAAATTAGTCCAAACGGACCGAGTCGAAGACGATCTCGGAAGTGCTAAATTATTCCATCGGAATATTTTAACATTTATACCATGCGAGAGGAGATAATGATAATAAACATATTGTGTAGAGTCAAGAGATGACATATGAGAATGAATCTTTATCAAAGGAGGCTCTAAATTTATTTTAAATTAAATGACCTTCCGCTTCAACTGGCCTTTTACTACATGAACTCCGCCAGCATGTTTATAAAAATAGTCCTTTTATCGGTATGGTTTTCATGGGTACTTCTAGTTAACATTTTTAATATCCGGTCAAGTCACTCAATAAGATGAAAGGAGGATGTTTTCCATAAAAAACAGTGGTGGCGAATAAAATTAATTTGCGATTCAAGATACCAACTTAAGTCTATCGATTAGTTACCTATATGTCTTCAAAAATGGGCGAAGGTTTTCATTATTGCACTCCACTATAAGCTCGTGAAGCGTAAATATAACTCATTTTCTAGCTGTTATTTTGAATTGAATCCCGTTGTTTTTAATTGGGCCTGTTTACATATCAAATGCCAGACGCTTTATCCAAAGACGCTACGGAAAGATACGATACGTGAAGAGAGCTGTGGTTGGTAACATAAATGGACCGTTTATTTCAGTGAAGTAACCAATTGAAAGAGACAATGCCGGAAGAAGAAGGTGTGGTCAGGAGTATGTTTACTTCCACTCCCAAATAAATACTGCATACCATAACGCCTACAAGACTGCATACCAGCCTTCTACTGTCCTGTGCGAGTGATGGAATGGGATTAAGTGTTTCCTATGAAATTATTCGTTGCCATAAGTTTCCGAAATTCGTACTTAACCTATTGCACTGTCAAATTGTATTCTTTTCCATTTGAAGTTTTGTACCAAAATTCAATGTCTTGGGAAAATATGAGTCAAACCGAATTTTAAAATTTGTTATTAATTTCCATCTCAATTACCATTATTATCCCAAAACTGTAACACCTCGACTTGCGAGCTTAATTCGCTCTCGTCCATGGTTTTTATCTGGATTATTTTGCATTTAGAAACTCTGATTTCCATTTTATATTACAGGAGGTAGATTAAATGTTCCCAGTTTCCGAAATTTCGAAAAAAAAATAAAACATGCAAATGCGCAGTGTAGGTACTCAACGGCATCGATGGAAGTGCGCGCCGTAAAAAAACTTTATTACACTGTTGCTCACATTAAGTAATCCGTATTATGCTGCACTAGAAAATCATCACATTTTGTATGTCTAATATACGTTCGTATCTGGAGGCCAAAACGGGATATGAAAAAAGTTCATGTTTTATAAAGTTCGCATGTCGGGTGTTTCATAAGTTGACATACCACTATCAAGTTGGATATCAAGTCCATCTATATCTTAATAGCAAGTTAAAAGTGAAGGTATATTAAATGAACATTCGTACCTAAATTTATGAATTAGGGAGTAAAGTTATGCGGATACTATTTGTATCTTTCTTATCCTGAGCATGTACTTATATATATATATATATATATATATATATATATATTATATAACAGTATAAGCCATGACTACTTATCGTCACATATTTTATTTGTTATGCGGAAGCCTCATCCTTACATTCACTAATAAAAATATACTGCAACCACTCATATCCATTTCTTGAATTATAATATTACACTATATTTATGCGTAACTTGATTTCGTCTTGTCCATTTCCCTTTTTAGTGTGTAATCAAATGTTCACATTTTTATAATGTGAACAAGATCACAAAAATGAGAGATTCGTTGGTTTTTGTATTTACATTTTCCTCATATAAGGATTTTCATATAATTTCCCTCCCCGTCCAAGCTCAAATTTTTATATTATTGACCGCACACATGTTTCATTAGAAAGGGATGATAATACTAAGTCTCGCATTTTAAGAATACGGAGACCTTTCGTCGAATCAACTGTCACCTGCAGATTACAATATTCAGTATCATTTCTCAATGAATTACAAAAACTGTACCAAAAACAGGGAGACATCATTGCATCATCAAGATACAAAACAATGAAATGTTACATCGCGAGTATAGTGTTTCAAAAGTAGGTGAGACATGTGTTACGAGGTACTGAATGAATTTATTATATTTCAAGTGATGATATTTATGAAACGGTCAAATGATAATTGTGATATTTATGAACAGGTCTCGTTACAAATTATCAAAAGGTAGTGAAGGTATAATTACCTATAAATAAGTTTACTATTTTTAAATTGGTGATATATATGAAATGGTCAAATGATAAAACTGATATTTATGAAGAATTCTTGGTACAAATTATCAAAAGGTAATGATGGGGTGATTGCCAATATACATACCTTTCCCTCTCTCGCCATTTATTGTTTTAGGAAGAGTTGAATTGACTTCACAAAAGTAATGATATATTTTATTGATATGAATGGAATAATTACAGCATGAAAATATAAAAACTCGTATGAAAAAATGTTTGATGCATTTGTCTTTTGCCACAAACTTAACAATTACATAAATGAGAGTGAAATGAAACTGTGAACTCCTCTTATTACTCGGTAATTTTTCACCTCTAGCCAAGTGGACGTCGAATTCCGAAGAAAATTCTTTGAACGATATTGGCTTTCTACTCTAGTTAAATAACATAATATTACAATAATTTGTCTTTTTCCGCCCCCTAAGATTATGGGCGCCTCCTATGCTCGTCGTTGCATCAACGCCACTTGTAACAAATCAATGCAATTGTGAATGGTAGCTGTTGTTACCGCAATTACATTGTGCATTCTCACTGGCATCAATACAACTCCGAACAACGAAGGAGCCCTACCTGAATGTGCACACATCGAGTTTCCAGGCGACGACTAGTTCTTTTTTTGCGGTTAAAATTAAAACAAGATGGGCAGAGCTATGTGTCAAAGTTTCAATAGAATCTTTGACAACTACATCGTATGAGTGACTTTCGTGAGAAGAAGTCTCATTTAACGATTTACTTCTTTTGACTACTGAGTAACACATTACCTAAGTTTAATGGGTAATGCTATTCAGAAGACATTTTTACAAGTAATGAATCATTTATGTACATCCCCATTTAATCGCCGCAGAAAACTGTACTCACCGACCGTACAGGTTAATATTAGTGAAACATTTTTACTTTAGCATTTGAAATGCAGTAAGAATTAATTTAAATAATGCAATTACAACAGTTGCGATGTTGTATATATGGGTGAAAAACTTAATTGAAAGATTGCGAACCGACAATAATTGATTTTCAGTACTCCAGATCGATGTGTTTTTACTATCCTCCCTGAACTTGTCTTTGCAACCTGTCTAGCCTAGCCTGCAACTGCTGTAACTCTTGCAGGGTCTGTATCCTATGGAATCTTTGCTGAATCTGCTGTTGCTCCGTAAAAAAGTCTCCCCTTACCGTGGGGATATTTGGTGAGTTGATGGCAGGCTGTAAATTCTGATGAATTCCCGATTGGGAGCCTATTTGGTGATTCTGTTGGGCTCCTTGGGAGATACCTTGCTGAGAACTATGAAAGTAAACCAAGTTCTGCTTTTCTGGTAATCGCTGGGGCTGCTGATTGAAAATTCTCTGTTGCTGCAGCTCCGATTGCGTAGAGAACGGGAACCTTCCGGATTTAGAGGTAGCTGGGTGGGTTGCTATTTGGCGGACCAGATCTTGGAGCTCGTCGCTTGGCAATGGAAAATGAGGAAGTAACCGAGTCTGTCCATTGCCCTGCGGGGTCGAGGATGAGAGGGGAGAAGAAGTAGAAGCCTGGTTAATTACAGGAAGTAGGGGCACCACTCCCCTCGTCGCTCCGGTCTCGTAATCTTGATGCACAGTGAACGCCGCAATCAAAGGGGCTTTGAATATATCCACGGTATTCAAATCCGATTCATGTGAGGTCTTGGAGGCTTTCGAAGAGACACCCTCTTCCGTTTTACCGCTTCCATCCTGACTCTGCGCGAGAGGTCTTTCGCTCGTCGCGGTTGGAACGTAGGACTTAATCTCGTGCTGTTCTATGCGGAGATCGTCGACTTTCGGTGTCGTCGGAGGCGGAGTAGTCGTTGCCGTGACTTCTTCATCGTTTAGGGAGTTGAAGTTCCCGTCGTCGAAGGCCGGAGTGGATAGACTGTCATCGAGCGAGTTGCCGAAGGAATTCAAAGAGAACGGCCTGGGTTCCGTCTTCGACGTCACCAGGACTTCGTCAGGGTGGACTCGCAAGAACTCCGCCTTCCCGAACTGCTTGTCCACTTGCTCAAGGATCGAGCGGGGCAAGAAGTTGGAGTCGACGAGAGTGGAGCTCTCCGTGGTCGTCTGGGGAACCTCCGGTTCGGTGCGGAAGGTCGCGGTTGTCCTCGTGCCGAGCGAGGCGTGGAATCGAACCATGTGCGGCGGCTGAGAGGTGCTGACGACCCGTTTGTCGTCTCCGATCTTGTCACCCCCGAGGTTCTGAAGAGATCGAGCCAGGGCCCGAATGAGGGCCCTCCTGACCTTCGGGTCTTTCAAGGGGTCGGGCCCTTCGGGTGACGGAGCGGGACTCGGCGATGGCTCCGGAAGGGATAGGGTCTGGTCAAACAGCTGCGAGACGTCTGGGGCTGGATCCGCGCGGCAGATCGTCCAAACTGCCGCGAACACGAGGAGCGGCAAGATGAGGGAGGCTGGAGAGGCGTTGTTCTGTTCGAATGAAGAGAAATTGCATGCTCTGAGAATATTGCTATAAACTCATCCTCTTTAGTAGCATTTTTGTGCATTTTTAGATCGTTATTCTGATTATAGGACAATAACCTACATTCAATATCTATATTTTTACAATAGACGGTATATTCAATGCATTGTAAGATTATAAGGCGCACGTATACACAAATTTGCATTTAATTTGGGCAAATGTGAAAAACAAATTACCAACTGCACACTATGTTCATTCGCCGAGTAAGATTGTATTTTTTAGACATATGAATAATAATTACGAATAGGAAATATTAAATTGCCGAAGTGTCTGTTGGCTAGGATTGGGGGTCTAAGGATTCCACCATTAGTCGTGAAAAAGAACTACAATAAAATGGAAATTAAATAATATAGGATATCAATCATATATCGGTAAAAGTAAAAACGTTATAAGGAATTGCAATGCATACCTATTGGAATGTTGCATGAAAATATTCAGACTTTAGAGACTTAACGTGATATATAAAATATATGACAAATTGTAAGACATGATAATTACTTAGTACGTCCAAACCCAGTGGATTATGTATATATTTGAACATTCTTATGATTCTGTGTATCAAACCTCCACAAATCAAAACATCCAACCTAGAGAATACATGATGAGGCACGAAGGCAATCATAGCATGAAATGAAATACTTAGAACGCAAGATTCTGTGTAACACTTAGAGAAATTTTTAACTCTATATAAGTAAAATACTATGAGAGGGAGGCCCGCTGACTTATTTGCCCCTGGGTTCAGAATCGGGTACCACCAAGATCTATAAACTAATGGTATTTATTTAGTCTCAAATAATAGCAGCTTTCCAGGTACATTGTTACCCAATCAAATTAACTCGGACCGGTTTTACTTCTCGGATGCTCTCACGAGAAAACGCAACGATAACAACGTATCGAATAAAGAGCGGCATATTCAAAAGAAAATTACCAAAAATCTTTCCGCGTTGATAGCACTGGGTGGAACTCCTCCACGAAAGGGAAACGATCGAGGAATTGAAAATACACTGCCGACAAAGTTGTGCAGGCCGCGAACCTGGCAGAATGCATTAATTAAAATTTCTCTTCTTCGAGCCAGCGGGATTTTCACCGCTTTGTGTGAGACACGACCTTCCGACCCGCACCTTATACTCCGGACCCGGCGCGAACGCCAGCTCGCATCCCCGGACGGGAGGGAGGATAGGAGAGAGAGAGAGAGAGAGAGAAAGTTCTTCCCCCCCCCCCCCCACCTCTCGTCGTCCCATGGCTTCTCCTCCGGCGCGTTGTTCACACACCCACACACACGCGGGGGCGCGAGGGGGCGTGGGAAACGAGAGATGGAGTGGTTGACGGGAGATGGAAATGCTGGATGCGCGGGAGGGGAAGGAAGGACGGAAGGGGAAGAGCGATGCGTGCCGCCGTCGAAGAAGATCGTTTGAAAAATAGGGAGGTTAATGAGAACAATGAGAACGTGTTTGGAGATGGAAATCATAAAGGTCGGGCGAGGTGATCATTAAGATCGGTTGAAAAAAAACGAAGCGACGGAGGAACGCGGACCTACCCAACCGTATCAGACTCCAACGTTAAAGCAGTACCTCTTGTAATATCTCATTTGAATACTTGAAAGTTTTTTCGCATGCTAACCAAAAAATTATAATGTCTGCGGTTTGTATTCGAGAGGTGGAAATCTTTTTGATTAACTTCACGGTGCAACTGAGAGCTCTGGCAACTGAGAGGCAACAGCTTAAGGCAGTTTGGTGCCTTGCCGGAAAACGCAAGTCCGAAGTTCGAATCTTGGTCATGGCAAAAGATTTTTTTTCACTTTTGTATCTGTGTTAAGGTAAGAGCATGACTGCGTTAATATTTTTTCCCCGAAATTTACGCTTTAAATCCAGATTCCAGTGATTTCTTCAAGCCAGTTGCAAGGAAACTTCAACGCTCGATAGCAGTTAAACTTGAAGTTGATGGTATTGACATGATCCTTTTAATGTTTTCATAATTTAAAGATATTACGAAAGGAAGATCGCACATGATACCAAACAATTCACGTCTATAGTTTCTGATAATCACTGGTTTCTGCGATAGTTTTAAGCGCGCAAAGGAATAAACAAAAGCCATAACAAAATGGCTTGTAATTGTGCTAAAGTCTAATCGCCACTAGTTGCAGAAACCATTACAGCAAGCGCATGACAGCTTTTCATTTTCTACTACGTTTTCTTCAAACCAATGGTTTCTACTCTTGCTATAATGAGCATCGGTGCAATTTAACTATTTTCAATCAATTAAATAAAATATCTTATTTAACTCTTTATAGTATTTGTATTTTTGAAATGTTTCCAAATATTATATTGATTTTCTTTCCGAATAATTTCTAAACAATAAGATATTTGTTGTTTAATGACTTTTTTAGCAATTAATTTATCCCACGAAATTCATAATTTTAATATCGAGTAGATACAATAAAAGTGTTACTTTTATGTAAAAATAACATTCTAGTCTCAAATTTTCCCAGGGTAAATTAATGGGCATACTGTATCAAAAACTTTTTAAAATGCTAGTTCAACAAATAGTGTAATTGATCAGTAATTTACTTAACATTCTAAGACAATCATTTCACGCCAATTTTTATCACCATGGCTAAAAGAGAATTTTATATTTATCTAAAGTCTCAGACACGTCAAATTTATTAATTTAACAGTCATATTTGTTGCCTTGATTGCAATAAGAATAATTGGAATTCTCTACGCATGCGTTTTCCTCTAAATATTTGATGGGAAAATTACTCACAATCTTACATGGAGCGTGAGAGAGTTACGGAACAGATTTTTGAAAATGACAGACTTTCTAGTGACAGACTCATAGTAACAATGATCACGAAATGTATAATATTCTCAATTATCCCAGGATAAAGAAGAAAGTGTTTTTATTAATAGAATAATAAATAGGACTCGCCGGAAATCGTTAATTTCAGCGCAATACTTCCTTGACCGTGAGAACGCCACTAAAGCTGAGTTGATTGACATTTTAATTAACTGCTTCCTTGAATCCAAAGAATAATTTTAATCGTTTTAAAATGCTATTATCTAATCTTTCAAAATGTATTTTTGATGCATAACAATTTGTATCGCATGATGTATTTTTAATTATGAAGAAATTGAATTTATTGTTAGAATGTTTGACTCATGAGAGGTATTTAAAGTATTCCGAAATGTTTCATGTATTACCGCAATTTGCTCGCCAAATGAAATATTTGCGGGTAGAGTCTGATATTTTTATTTTTTTCTCGTTCTGAGAATATTCAATTTCTTAAAATTTTAAGATGATTTTAAAAAGTTTAGTTTTTCGACTTTATGTGATTAAACGCATAAAAATATACGATGTCGAAATCCGTCCACCATAAAAGAGAGTAATCACACTTTGAAAATTAACTTTTAAATATTTTTTGTAATTAGACAACTGCTTTGTTGAATTAAAATTTGGCAAAATAACCGAATATCTCTGTGAAATCTGCCATTAAGCAGCACTCATTGATTATTACAGCACCATCAACAGTTGCAATTAAAAATATTTTCTGTGAAAATTATTCTGTTGATTGCGCACTATCGTGTTTACATGAGAAAGTCAGGAGTTTGAATCTAAAGTTTACAACTCACAAAATCCTTGAATTAAGAATAAGCAGTCATAAGCTCTAAAGGTGATAATTTAAGTTTTATCGGCAGCCTATGGTGATGATCACTCTCACATAAAAACATAATCTGCAAGTAGAATATCACGTGGATTAACTCGTGGGTTTTTTCCCGACAATAACTCGAGACACAAAAAAGCAAACAACGTCTTTGCGTATCCTAATGCATTTTCCTAGTGACCGCACTCGGACTATCACTCGTGTGGAGAGCACTACATTCCTTCGGGAGAAGCATTCAAGGGAACTCGTCAATTCGACGCGCGTCAAAAATACTCGAGTTCTGACCGGCTCGCCCATCGAGGTAATCGGCTACACACCATCCTGAAATCACTGGCTTGCACTTATGTCCACACTTGAATCCACGGGAAGCTGAGGAGACCACCGGTCGGAAAAGGGCACGACGACGTTTGAGGAGCTG
The DNA here is from genome assembly GCA_963573305.1 of Pyrrhosoma nymphula. NCBI lineage: Eukaryota > Metazoa > Arthropoda > Insecta > Odonata > Coenagrionidae > Pyrrhosoma > Pyrrhosoma nymphula. Next base: position 155,443,099 of record OY754327.1, on the reverse strand, counting down.
ACCCGCCTTCCGAAGTCCTTATCCCGGCGTAACAGCACAGTCCGTATCCAATTCAGCTCACCGAAACTCTGACGGAGAACACTTCACGCCGACGCAATAGACACCGTCTTCCGCGGAGGTTTGCCAGATTCGAAAATTTAGGGGAAGACTCGATCTCTAATGGTAATGCACCAAAGCTTGGTCCGGGGTTTTGACGATACTTACCGGAGGCATGTCTGCAGAGACAGTGGCCGCGGAGGCGCCCGGAGGGTGGTTATGAAGGTTCAGCCGATGTGTGTCAGTGGGTAGGGAGAGAGGAGGGGGGTGGAGGAGGCGGCGGAGGGGGTTTGGGATGCAGACGGAAGGTAAGAGCGAGAGGAGAAGCGTGGGACGAAGGGAGGGGAGGGGGAGGGTGGGACATCCCGTCTCTCCCACCGCCACCTTCTCTCCTCCTCCACATCCCTCGCGTAAACCATAAGCGATGCCTCCGGAGGATGAGGGGAGGGATAAAGCACCGTACCAAAGCGGCGGAGGCTGCAAAGAGAGAAACCGACGCATCGCCACGGGGCCGGAACGGGTGTCCGGAGGAGGAAAGTTGGGAAAACCTTGGGTCCGCGACCTAAGGATCATTGACACCGCGGGTGCGCGCGGGGCTAACCATGTCCGAAAATGCGTGTCGTTCTTCCCTCTCCGTCGCTTGGTCACTTGATTTCACCCTTTGAAGGAGGCGCGGCGGATCAGCGCGAGGAGGAGAGTAAAGACATTTGAAGGAGGGAAAAATTATACGTGCGGAGATTCCGAATTTCGAGGAGGGAACTGGACGTGCAGAGATTCTAAATTTCGTCTTTGAGTGAATTTAAAGATTAAAGACAATCGCTGGCTATGAGGTGCTGAGGAAATGTGATTTTTATTCATATTTTTTCGCTATCCTGAAGGAGATTTACGACGAAGCCTTGTGTTTTTTGGGAAAGCGGATGATGGTGATGCCAATTTGAAATGAATTTGAAGATCGTGTTGGATTTTTCTGACAGGAAACATCAAAATCATGGTTGATTTTTATTAGTTTTAAGGGTATTTTTGGAAGAATTATTCATAAATATATCTCATAACTGTGGCAAAATATACAAAATGATGCTCAAGCAATAGTAAAAAAATTCATCTACTTAAAGAGTGAACGATCTCTACAATTTTGTTGTCAAATAAGGAAATGGGCTAGGCGTTTTATACTGTAAAAATAAAACTCTGTCCTCAGTAAATTTGTGGTAATCCGTAGAAAAAAGTGTTTAGCAACAGCTGATGACAATCAGTCGTCGAAATCCGGATAGTGAGTTTTGTTCTGTATTGTGGTAATTGTAAAAGTTTCTATTTTAATACATTTGGGTTAAACAAGACCAAAGCAGGGCCTTGAAGTGCCAGGCAATAACACCATGTGATTAGAATCGATGACGGTAAGGTTATATTGTACTGATTGATACCTCAACACAATACTTATGAATTGCGCACGTTGACTACAGCTGCGAGCTATAAATCCGAGGATAGGAGTTCAGAATGTTGTCCCGAGAAAGGATGCTGAGAATGTGTTTGCAGGGGAAATCCGCCCCAGCATAATTTATTAGCACGCATCAACTCGATGGAGTGTGAGACTGCAGTATGTTATAAACAGAGCCACCCATCTGATTACTCACAATTGGCATCAACATTTGAAATAACTGAGAATTATAATTGGTGCTAATTCATAAAAATATTTATTACTATAACAGCACCTTAAGGTTAATTTCGGAAGCTTTACGCCGTGAAATGCAAACAAGATTTACAACTAGGAGAAAATTGCAGACGAGCGTGCAATTCTCGGAAGAAAATAAAACCTGAAATAGTAGTTATCCGCGCTTTTTTTAATACGATGACCTAGGTTTCGGCAGGTAACCGTCATATTCAAGGTGAATATCCTTGAAAATGACGGTTACCCATTATTGAAATGAAAAGCCTCCACAAAGTTAAGCCTGAGACAATTTGTTTTATTAGAGCATACCATCATCCCATCGGTAGGGGAGACCGGGGCTAGTACGGTACAGGGGATTGTTCGCACACAGAGGTTATCTCGGAAAACGTTAAAGCGAGCGAGCTGCAACTATGCGGCGCTGGCTGCTGGACACTATGCGGCGGCCGCCGACCCCCTCCACTCCACGCCCGGCCAGTTGACACATCTCGACAGGATCGACAGTTTTGTGTTTTTTTCATCAGGTAAGTAAAATTTTTCTTTCTTACTTCGGAGATTACCAGGGAATGATTAAGTGAAATAGGTGGATTAATGTAGGCTAGTCTCATTGATACGTTTATTTGGCTACAATTTGATGAGATTGTAAGTACGTAGTGTAACTTCAAAACCGACAGCGGTAGGTTAGTTTAAACAGAAAATGGCGCGATGGGGCATGGTAATTTTTCATGGGGCTAGTTCAAACAGCTCCCTGGGTGTTCGAACTAGCCCCGTTAATTGGCTTGGTGTCCTTGTATTGCAGAAACTAATTTTGCAAAAATACTTACCTATGAAGGTACTGGATTATGCTGTTTCCTTGAAATGTAAGCAAAGAGTCGTCATCTATTGTTATTGCTATTGAACAACTTGTAGTTTCAATAGGAGCAGATTGCATCAACAAGTGTGTGGGTACCTGATATAAGATAACTATGAAGTTTTTTTTAACCTGGAGACACGCAAGAGAATTCAGCTGTTGAGCTTCAGAATGATGATGAACTAACGCCGTATACGACTGCATACGCCCCTTCTAGTTCTGCGGCTAAAACTGACGCTCCTTCTAGTTCTGCATCCCAGTCTACTTTGAACAAGGAAACCAAACCTTGGCCATCTTTTGGCTTCGAACAACCAAGACTAGTAACCAACAAACATAGCCGCAGGCTTTGGAGTCTCATGAGTTTACCCTCGGAATTCAAGCATTTTCACGGATGCAGATTTTATGCCCAGCTATGTGACCGACAGGCCTAACCCCGAGGCTCCCTCAACCCAAAAGGCTTCCTCATCAGGAATCTCCAATGCTGCGGCATCCGCAGGAACGCCCAATGCTGATGCATCGCCTCTGCCTGTTGCCCCTTTAGCAATTGAAACACAAGAATGCACAGTCGACACTTCTCAGCAACTAGGAACTCCTGGGACGTCTAAGGTTTTGGCCAAATGTCCAGCCCCAGAGGGCATTCGGCAATTTAAGAAAGCAGCTCCAAGGAAGGCGTGTAACAAAGGCAGAAAAAAACATAAATCAGCTATCTTGACGGACACTCCCGAAAAGGACGCTCTAGAAGAAGAACAAAGAGCTACCAAAGCATAAAAAAAATGGAACAAGGAACTGGAAAGGAGAAAATAAAGACAACCAAGACGACCAGTGTGTTTAAAAAGAACCCCTTCAATTTGAAAAAAATCAAAAGAAGAACTAGCATCCGACTCTGAAGAAGATAGATGTTGTGTTAAATTAGTATGTTTGTGTGCACTGCCTAGAACGTTATAAAGACTCAAAGCCAGGTATAAACTGAATTAGATGCATCAAATGAAAGAAGTAGGTCCATGATTATTGTATTAATGGCAGTAAACTTTTTTTAATGCATGCATTGTGACAGCGATGATGATAGCGATTAGGCTTTACTTTACAGTGTAAAATAAAAATTGCTTTAAAAAACTTTTTTCTTGATTTTATGGTTCCTTACAAGTTTATTAATGTGTGCCAACGTGTCCCCGTCTTTGTACGAACTAACCCCGCATACGGGGCAAGTCCGAACACGAGCATTGTTTTGGAATTATTTTTGTATTAAAGTAATTAATTTAGTTTTTTAATGTTCGCGTTTAATGTAGATAAATGTTGCCTTATAACGGTAGTACTTATTTTTCCTAGATATCAGTGTTAGAAAGAAATAAGAAAATTCAAAATAAAAAAGTGTACCGATCTAGTCTCGGTCTCCCCTACGATAAATATACAGAATGATGTAATCGGTCGCTTAAAATTTGCAAAGGAGATTGTATTTGTTCAATTGCTTTGATATTTGATTTCAAAGCGAAGAGTACGGGTTCACATTTCCGTAGAAGCAATTATTATTGTTTTGATTCCGGTCCTCTGGTGCTGCAAGCCGTTTAGAAACACTTTAAGCAGGTCAACTTCACCTCAGAATGTCAGACAATTGTGTCATTCCCGTCTCAGGCTGGGATACTTTTAACGTTATCTTAAAGACATGAATTTATATCATCAATACAAGACTAAAACCAGAATTCCAGGTGGACACCAAGAGAAAGAGAATGGGTCATGGGAGCCAATCCAAATGCACGCAGTGAAAATTGGGCGGTCGTGGTCCTCTGTTTAAATACGAGAAAAATGAAAGTTTCCCATCTCCTTACGAGTGCGTATATGTCATTTCGTGCATGGAAATTGTCAGAGACGCCATGCCATCACGCATATTTATTTTCATTTACACGATTCAAGTTTGAAGCTACCCCTGTGTCCCGCCCTGGCCATTTTATTGACCTACGTTGACGCCCCCTTTTACCTCACTTAATCCCGAGGCTAACCCTAATTACCTGATTATATATAATCGACAAATGAACTTCGCAGGAGTAAGAATACTTAATAATGTTAAAAATTGAACAAGGTACATGTCTTAATCATAGAAAAACGCATTTCCCCACTTAAGTATTTCTCATCATTTGAGTATCTACTCCAGTATAAAATACTTAGTGACTTTCAGATTGCTACAGAGGAGTAACAAATGCAAATTTGACGTAGCTAGTTACGAAGGCCTTCAAAAAATGGGTAAAGGGAGATGAAAAAGAACAGCTGAAAGAGAACACTCGCGTAGAAACTGGCGAAGGAGGACATTGGGAACGGAGGAGTTATTTTTCCAAGTTTGGCAAGAAAACAGCAAATGAACTAGTATTTGATCGTGAGCATCTCTATTTCCACCCCACTAATGATTCAAAATGTATTATAAATAATAATTTTTATTAAAAATTAAATACTGGTTTTATTCTACCCTTTTCAATTTTCATAAAAGGAAAGTGAAATTAACGTTTACAGAGCAAACTTCAGCTAATAAAACCTCCGTTCAATTCAGCTGTTGAAGCACATACGCGTATCAAAACACCTACTCTTGAGCTCAAATTCAATTTCTCCACAAACACCATATCAAGCTTTGGCCCTCATTTCTCCTCGAGACTCAAGGACTATTCGCATCTTCGGTCTCTGAAATAGACAGCCTGATATCTTGCGTTGAAGTCTCTTGTGGCATAATCCAAGTTAATGACTATCCGTACGCAAAAAAATCATCCTCAGTCCTTGTTAAAACTTTTTTAAAAGATTTCAGCCCAACCAATGAATCCTATGCCAATTTTCGTTACTCATCATATTGTGTATCATCATGATTGTGTGATAGCAGAATGAAATATTCGACAATTTTACTTTCATTTCGGGAGAAATACTACTGTCGCGAAAAATATGTACACCCTTGTAACTTTTTATCGATTGAAATTAAGAGGAGAGGGATTTTCAAGCTCATTGTATTCTTCGCACGAGCCTCCGTTCACCCTATCTTTCCCGCCTTAAAAGAGTGGTGCTATTTCGAAATTTAGCATCGCAAGTCGAGAAAGTGGAGTATACTCCATGAATTCGAAATAATGCCCGTCATGTATCATCAAAACACCTTAAAATCCTACAATTCATTTGTACGAGGTACTTAATCGCAGATTGTTGACATTTTTTATATTTGGTCTTTGGGAATATCAATTTTTCGTTGTGGGATAAAGTGATCCATAATATATGGTCAAAAGAGCTTCTGAGTGTGCGAATGATCTCGATATTTTAAAAAATCGAATTCGAGAACAGAAATTCCCATTCCCGAAAGAAGAGCAGTAATATATCCGCGTTCAAGCCCACGCCACTACGCATGAACATCGCAATGAAAAAATACCTACTTAATGAAACCTATATTTTAACAGAACACGAATACCATTGCATGCATGCCAAGAAAAAGACAATGCCATCGTTACGCAAGGGCATATTTTATTAATTTAGCGAGACTATATCATATTTTAAAACAAATCCGTCAACGCGTCTTTCACTCAATAATATAGGTTTTTCTTAAATATTAAAATTAATGGAGATAAAAATTATAATCCATTGATGCTAGTAATGCTGAATGTACCTCAGCTATCCTAGAAGGTCAATTAGTTCTTAAATTTGAGCTCTGATATATTTTCAACAACCAGTCGCATGACGTCATCTGATAGGATAACTTTAAAAAGACATGCGAAAAAACTATTATGGTTATATCACTGTTCTTGCATTTTTACATACGTATTTGTCAGCTAATTATCCATCTAAGCCTCCCCTTCCTACCCTTTCGATAATTATTTCAACTTATACAAAGAATCAGAAAATTGTATAGCCCTGACATAATTTTCTCATTTAAAAGTTGCCTCGTTTTTTCTGCTGAAATAAAAAGAAAGTCAAATTTCATTGAAGATAATGTTGAAATAAGTATAACTTTGAAATTCGACAGAAGAAAAATCATTCACCTTGATCGGGACTTGATATTGGGCCGAGTGCTTTAGCCTGTTAGAAATATTTTCATATTTACGCATGCGTTCAAACATATAGAGGAAAATAGTAAAACTAATGTTATTGATTGGAGGGTTTAGAAAAACTGATTCGAACGCGGAATAGCCAAAAATCAAGATAGCATGAGGAAAAATTCCCTAAATCACCTAAGTATGTTTAAAAAGTTTTATATTACACTTATTTTAGTTTGCAAGGATAAATTGTAACTTTCACTCAGTAGTTTGCTATTTATTAGTCACTGGAATAAATTAATTGATCATTGCATTTAAAATTTTATCAAATTTTAACGGTGAATTCGGTTATTTACCTTTAAAAGATATTTTAAGTACTTTTAAAACTATTTTTCATAAAAGTAGACTGTTAAGCCTGAGTATAATCTTGCTCAGTTTTACAAGGTCAATATTTTATTCAAGGGCATTTACCAAACCGTTGAAATAAACATAGCAAGTAAAAGTTTCATGGAAATCTTTTTAGGGTTGGCCGCTGGGATCCATATCGCCAATACAATGGGAAGAGTCGGATAATTTTAAAAATAAATTTCATCTTGTCGCTGAATAAATTCCATTTGAGCCGGGTGGATGATTCAGTGGCAACCATATCGTTCATCCTGTTGCCATTAAAGTCACGCGCCACCACCACCGCTCCCTCCGAAACACAAGGTGAAAGTTTGGGACGACCCAACCACTAATCAAATGCAGCATCATTCGGGTCTCGAAAACAGCCTATTCAAAGTTAACGCTCCGGAATTGTAGTCAAAGAGTTGGTTAGGCTTTAAGCGAAAGCTCAGGGGAAATTTTCGAAAATTCAGCTTTCCAGCTTTTAACGCCCTGGGAGCCAGGCTCGTGGAGAGCATTAATGATACCCACCTGATGATATTCATCCCAAGGACATGGGTAAAGATTGAGAGAGATGTTTCGTGGCCCTTGATGTATGCACCCCTTGCAAGATTGCTTATTCTTCTTAATAGGTTATATTATGTTCTCAGGTGAGCTGTAGTTAGGCACGAGAACAAGCGCACGGGTCTCAGCAACCATTAATTACTATCTCCCAGGACTACCGTCATACTTCCATTGTTCTGAGGGAGTTGATGACCTAGTCAAATTAGCGTAAATACGTTCACCCTAATGTTTTGTCATTATTCAACATAGGACGAAGGAGACTGGAAAAGGTGGAAATGTGGCGTTTTCGTTGAATGAACGGAAAGAATAACAAACGAAGAAGTCTTAAGAAGAGTTGGTGAGAAGATACGTTACATGAAAACTTCACTAAGTATATGAGACAAACTTATTGAAAACAATAATGGAAGCAAAAATGGATGGGCAGAATTATCGAGGAAAACCAGGGGAGTATTACACAAAGCAAATTATGAGACATTAAAATGAAGACTTACAAAGGAATAAAGACGCCAGTGGAGGAGAAAATGGAGTGTAGAGCTACAGAAAACCAACCCTCTGACTAACGATGTACGTACCTTTGATGTGGATAGCCCATAAGAGTGTACGACATTTTAAAATTAAAACATGGATGGTAAATATTCAAATATCACGGCATCCAGAGAAGAAGGCGCAATCTTCATATGGCATTGACTCACTTCCATTCTATCTGCCATGGAAATCACGCAAACGAGCCGACGGCAAGTGCACTCTCACCATTGATCAAAACAAAATGTGAGGCACTGACAGGGTCAGGCGGCGCATCACTTTTCCCCTCTCTTTTTACCTCCCTCAACCTTTGCCTTGGCTGCGGCCTTCGCAAACACGAGCGTCCGAAAATACCCCCATACCACCACCCTCTTCCCTTCCGAACCCTCTTCTGCCGAAAATTTGCATCGCCTGGCACTGCTCGCCCCGGAAATTCCACGATAATCCTCCAACTCGGGTGGTTTACTCGCGGAAGAGGAGGAGGAGGAGGACGTTGTGACGCGGCAGATGACAGGTGAACGCATCTCGTGGCGAAGAGTGCTTTCTCCGTCTGGGCCTCCCTCAACCTCCACCTCCTCCGAATCCCTCCATCCTCTCCAGCCTCCCCTCATCAGCACCATCACACAACCGCCGCCGCGAGACCAAGTCAAAGGGGAAAGGAGTTGAAGCTTATTTACCTTGGAGAGGAGAGCACCACTCATCCTCGGAAGAACATGCGTGGTAGATTGTGCCCGTGTGTCGCTTTCATTGCTGGCCGCTTTCCCTTCGTGTCTCGATGGAAGAGAAGAGAGTATACCAACATACCATTCCGAGTTAAAAATGGAGGGTAGGGTTTTAATAGGGGAGCTGCTTAGGTGGAAGAAGGAGGAGGAGGTCGATGACGAGGAGACGTAAGGAAGCAGTACAGAAATGGGAGTGGATGACGGTTCTCCTGTATGGTGAAAGATATTCTTAGCCCTTATTCATATGCAAAACGCCCAATATATTTGCAACGAATATCTGCGCTACTTTAAGCTTATCGAGTGAAGTCTAGCAATACTACTTATGAGTAGGTAGAAATAATATGTCATGCGCCCTTCTCTTTATCCTTCCTCATTAATGACTTTTCTTTGGTGCTCAAGGTTAGTAACAGGTTGTTCATTTAAATTTAAGGTGTATGGTTAATTTTTTCTGGTTTTGAGGCTTTTGTACCATAAAACAACTGCTATAGTTATAACTTGTATTGTATAACTTCACTAAAATTGACCTAATTCTTTGACACAAATATTCTCTCACGTGACGAGTAGACGCATTAAAGCTATTTTCACAATGTCTCGGTATTAGGCAAGGCTATATGGTAATATGAAGCATCTTAAATTCTCTAAATGAAAGACTTAAATTAGAGCGATAATGTTGCATGGGCCATCAGACCCCAAGGTTAGCTATTCTTAAAAAAATATCAATAAGAATCGCAAAAATCAGCTCATAACCTACCCTTTCTAGATATATGCAGAAATTTGTTAGGCCTTTGAAATTGTGTGCTGACAATAGTTTGTTGAAGTGTAATCGCTTTTTTTTAGAGATTACGATATAACATCTCATTTTCCTGATTACCAAGTACACGCGCAATGACTTCTAGATTTAAGAACAGCGGGTGTTTTTTAGAATATAGTATAAATTTCTGGTTTATCTAGGACAGAATGTCCTATGGAACATGCAGTTGATACAGAAAAAGAAGCTCTGTGGCATAGAAAAATTTACAAGTCACCTTGCTTAAACAACATGAAATTAAAAACCATTCTAGATATTATTGCAATACAAAAATAATGTGTGTTTTTGTGACATGAATTATAAGAACTAGATAACCCAGCGTGCAAAAGCAGCGCAAATATTAAAATAAAACTCGGAAGAATGTTGCCAAGACACGAAAAATGGAGACAAGAGCCTATGAAGAGTGTCTAAGCCTCTTTCGGTACATCGAGCGGTATTAGGGATTATAAAGAGGCGAAACGACAGAAGACGATCGGGGATTGAATTCCGAGGATCGATCCATTTTTAAAATTTATTGATATTTGGCTGTTCAATATTCAGGGAAATTTTACTCCTAGGGAATTACACCTGCATTAAAACGCCTGCGTAATAGCACGATATTTGGTGATATTTCGTTCCATTCCGTTGCCGATCATTATGTGAGCGAAGACGGATTTTCATTTAACAAGGCATACAACATGGACTCGAATTTCATGAAAATCAATTATAAAAACTCTTGGGATGTTTAAAGTAATTTCTCACTCATTATAGTGAGCCTGAAGTTGTTCATTCATACTAAGACCCACGCCAGGTATTTCAGATTATATCTGCAATTTAATACCCATAGTCTACTTCGCCACGAGGTGAATACTTCATTTCTCATTTTTGTCAGTTTTCCTCAATAAAGTCGTTCATTAGAGATACAAAATTAATTATTTTATAAGAATAAACTCCACTCAGACCAGTGTAAATTGTAAACTTATTTTCAAACACTAAAATTATCTTGTATTTTTCAATTTTTTACCTCTTATTTTTCAACCAACACATATTAGCTTTGTTTACTTTGTGCTATTTGGCATCTTATCTATAAAAAAACCCTTATGTTTTGGTTTTTCTTAAATTCAATCTATGCGTACAAATTCAAAGAACTATTTCAAAACTCATTAGTTTTTCATCTGCACCTTTGTCAGCTTCACTTCTGTCTTCGTCGTTTTTTGATCGCATGTGCAGCGATTCATTGCGCATTTTATAAAAATATTATCACTATTTTTGAGCATAGATAATGTCCTTGAAAGTTTAACATGCATGCACGAATTTATGCGTGTGCTGTGATTAAATATTACCACAGAGAAAAAACATCATGAAAAAAGCAATAAATTGTGAGAAATGCACTAGCAGTGGTAGCATTGCCTTTTTATGGACAAAATTAAACTAAATTCATTTTCCTCTAAAAGCAACGTAATTGAAACTTACCGAATTGCAATTCAACAATTACCACCGAGTCACTACCATCAGGATCAGTATTCTAAGGCTATAGGGAAAAACCTTCCATAATGTTTACGAGCACTTGGTCATATTCGGGAGGGTGTTACTATAAGAAAAAAATGAGAGACACCATAAAACGTCATTATCATGATCGTAAATCTCACGTTATTTCTATTATAATCAAGTATGTTTAAGCAAAATTCATGTACTTATTTAGAGTCAAATTAGAGACTGTAGAGTTTAGAGAGAGAAGTAGTATAACCTCTGCGATTCAAACCAGGGCTAAGTCGGAATCTAAGAAGGTTTGGACCATTTCTTTCATTGTTATATTGCGAACCCAAACACGTGCCTAAACACGCTAACTTTACTACCAAGGAAGAGCCCATAACTACAGCCTTCCCGGAAGTGGTAATTTATTTTAAAGCCCAATTTTTGGTGATCAGTAAAAATCGGAAATCATTAATGAAGGACGGTATATAACTATAAATTGGTGTAGTAAATGATAATTTTTAATTCTAGCTAATTTTGATCATAAATTGACAGATGAAGGATTTTTTAATATTGCAGTGGGACAGGTCATGAAAATTACCCGCAGAGACGCAAATTTAACCTCATATGAACATCTTTGCACCTCGTCCTCTTTCCTCTGAAAGAGAAATTCCCCTTTTCCCGCTCGCTCGCGGAAAATTATATGTAAGTTGGTCCCTGATGTATCCATTTTGCAAATGCATTATTCATATTGCAATGCTAAATGCAATTTAAAGTCCAGATAATGCGTGTAGCTGATGAATTCGTAAATGGAAATGGAACATTTTATATTTCGAAGTTCGGGGGCACCGGAGTCATTAAGGAGTTACAAATGCGGCAAATACATGCAAAATCACGTTGATAAGCAATGCTACGATGCGAACCAGGGGAGCGATCACGGTTCCCCACGACGCGGGCACTAGCGTTATCCTTATTTTTCAATTACGCTCATGAGAGCAAGACCAAGGTCGTCATTATTAAAAGTTTTTCAGGTTATTTAAATCAGTAGTTTTAATTGATTGAGTGCGTTTTTAGGACCTTTGTGGTTTGCATTTTAATGACAATTATGACAACGCGAAGTAAAGAACTGATTCCACCCCAGGTTATGCTGGGTAAAGGAATGATACTCATCATGAAGAAGAAAGGCAATAGTAGCAAGCACTCAGTGCAGTACCTAGTAACCTGAGTTCATCAGAAATCGGAAATGAGAAAAATTTCAATTTAGGAAAGTTTTCTCGGACGAAATTTTTAAGAAATTTTGTTCGAGAAATGTATCCGCGAAGTAGAAAGCTCGGAAATCCAAAAATTCTCCCTAATCTCTGCAGGAACATACGTAATATTCTCTTAAAGAAAATTTTCTCAAGGTAAAGCGAAAGTCGTTAAAAATTACGACGGAGCGTCGAATTTGTTACCGAGTGAGAAACATTCTGTAGCAAATTAACTATTTACGAAAAGGAATTTCCTCGGTTAGTGATGAAAATACTCTGCCATTTCAACGGAATAATTTATGCCTCACTGCGTTTACTGTAGTTCAGCTCTCGCCTGATGCACATCTATTAAGTATTACTTGAAAGCGCTTGGTACAGATTGCGACACATGGATTCGTAGGGATTGTATCAGGAATAAAAATTTAAGGAAAGCATACAAGAGGAAGGCCGCAGGAAGAGTGATAACAGGACTTTTAAACAGATATAAGAATATAGGGCTAACAGGTTGTAAAAGTAAACGTAGAATCGATTTTTTTTTAATTTCCTTGCCTAACGGCACGAGTTTCCGGATTAAAAACTAACGAATGAAGAGATTCTGCGAGAAATATCATCACAAAAAAAAAACGAGAGAGAGTTTCAAGTAAAGACTTGAGTAAGGGGATGCGCAGATATGTTTTCTTATTAAGAAGATAGTGGCCTAGTGAATAGTTTTCTCTGAATGAAGGAAAAATTAGAGAGCATAAAAATCTTAGAGGGAGGAAAGAAAATAACATTACGGAAAAATTCATCGAGGCAGTTCAAAGGTGAAATCGCGTCGTGCAGCCGAATCTGAAAAAAAAGCCGTTGTGCAAGAAGACTGGTTGATAGGGGGAGTGAGGGAGACTGTTGAGATTGAGGCGGTGATGGTCGAACGCAGAAGTGTGCGGAAGGGACGGAGGAAAACAGGGAGTTGGTGGTTAGAGGTGAATATGCCTGTGGGATGGACTGAACTCCATATGGCTCCAGTTACACATTACTAATTGCTAATATTAGATGGAGCTATATAATTCTATTAAGTATTGGAAATATGATATTCAAAATTCCAACAATAAATCATTTACGTTTTTCTTCCTAGTTTCGCAAATATTTTATCAACGAAAATTCTCTTACTCAATAGATTCAAGCAGGTTGAATATTAAAACTAGTGATTATTGCTAATCTTGCTACTATAATTCCATCAAACTATTTCTACAACCCTATCTGGATATTCACACATGAATGATACCTTAGTTGCGTTGTATATCATTCTCTTATTATTCAAGAATAAACTTTGAAGTCAAAATGCAAACGTATTACCAACACCCTTGCATGAATCTCCCACTCGAAAACGATCTCCTAAAATTTTACTTTATACGCGTATTCTTTTCCGTGAGAAGTCTTATCTCCACATTCATCGTCAAAATATTCGTTGCATAACGATACAGTGTATTCTATTCCTAAGCGTCATGGACCCATTGTGTGGATTAGGCTCGTCAAGGAGCCATTCAGAGGAAAGAATAAAGACGTAAGTAATAGGCGTGAGTCGGAAATTCGTCGAGGGGACGGAAGTGGGTGCAGGCACGCGAATAGCAAATAGGGAAGTCACAAAGGGGCGTGGATAGGGAAATAGGAAGCATGGGAGGAGAGGGGAGTAGCTGCGGGGTGAGGTCGGGACGCTGATGGAGGGGGAGGGAGGAGGGGAGCAAAGTCGAGGAGCACCGCTTGGAAGTGCTTTGAGGTCTTGGAAGGAGCGAGGGGTGAAAGTGGAGACGGCGGGCGGTTCTATCGGGAGGTGAAGAAAGCACGGGGGAGGGCGCAGGAAGCGTCGGGCATCTTCTTCTACTTGGTCCTCTCCTCATTCGCTCCCCGCCTCCCTTTCCACCCACCCACCCTTCCCCACTCCGTATGTCGTCCCCTTCCCCCTTCCGCCCTGGGGGCTGAAAGCGAACGCGTCCCCGTGACCCACAATGCCATGGAAGTAACAATTCGATGAATGCGCCCCAACAATGGGTGTTCCGCCCCACACCTTCATCTTACCTTCCCCCCCTCCCTCCCTCTTCCCTCAATTCTCAGTTCTCTGGCCGGTTAGGCTTTTGTTTTATTTTTACTCCTCCTCAACCCGAAAGGTCAAACGTGGTCACTATAGGAGGTCTCCATCGGTGGATTTTTGTCAGCTTCGCCGGATTAGCTGGCGAGAAAAAGAGCCACGGCCTTTCCGGGACCTCATTTGGGAGACGCTCAACGGGAGGGTTCGGATCGATTGACGATTGTGCCGAAGATCCATCAGTGCGGGAGATAATGTTGCCGTGAAATGTGGTAGCCTATTCTCTGGCGAAGGTAGAAGGAAAAACTTTGATTTGGGAGAGATAGTTAAAAGGCTTTCCTTCCACCATGACCAAGAGGTGACTCGACAGCCTTCCCTCAGTTTCCCTACAAACTGATAAAAGTTGAGACATCACTCGCGGATGAGCCAATTATAATGGATATGATGTCCGTCTTTGAATTTTTATATCCTCGTCCTATTAAAAATAATTGAATAATACTTTACCTCCCAGTTCAGAACTGGGCCGGATTTGGATTTAAGTACAACGCACGAAGGAAGCCCTTCCGATCAAAAGATAAAAAAAGTTAGGAAGTTCACCACGTTAAGAATGAATGTCATTGGGAAAAAACTTATGAAACAGAATTAAGTTCTGCGCATGCTACAATGATACCATTGACGAAAATATAGAGGGCATTTTTTTTTAGACAGAAAATTCATTGATATTATTTTACCTGAAGTATGGATTCTGTTTCGTTACATCTTTCGAACAGGCTGTGAAGCTTAAAAGATAACAGATGCAGAGCAAAGAAGATTGGAAGCAATGGAAGTTTGAATTTAACGAAGATTAATCATCATGAAATGGACAGGAGAAGTCTTTTATGAATCAGTCCAACTAATGTTTAGAGAGAAAAGATGTTAAATGAAAACTCGGCCAAGTAGAAGAAGCAAACTTAACGGATATATTCTATGACACAAAAGCCTTCTTAAACATAACGGAAAGGATAAATAATTTAAGAGAAATGTCGAGGAAGACCAAGGATGAAGCAAATTATGAAGGAGGTTAGAACAAAGACTTATGAAGGAGTAAAACGGTTATCTGAGATAAGAGTGAAGTGAGCTAATGCTAAGCAATCTTCGGAGTGATGAATACTAAAGACGAAAGCAATTTTGAGCACATTTCCATGAATTTCGCTGTACAGCTCAGAGAGTTATTATACCAAATTTTACTTAGACAGAAACTACTAATTGAATACAAAGTTGTAGAGTAAAATAATTTGATAGTTTTCACTCGAACCAACTTGTCAAATGAAAATTTCCAAAATTAAGAAGCAGCATACATTGCCAACAATATGTTAGTAATAGTAATAATTGATGTTGAATTTCAAGATCATTAAATAATTTTTAACAGCAATAATTGATAACTTTTCGGTGCTTCATTATATGGCAGAAATTCAAAGAACAGAAAACCTATTTCCTAGCTCGAGCAAGTGAACTGTCCTCGTATTGCTTTATCTACATCTTGTACTCTTATGGGCAATGTGAAAAGCTCAATTTAAAAAAACCCAGGGTGTATCAGTTGTAGGCACTAATTGTTTGAACAGAGTTATTGCAAAATGATTCAGTTTTTCTTGTGATCAAGTCACATCACACTTAATAGGCACGCAATCATGGTTCCTTCGAAGGTTCTTTATTCCGCTGTGTACTTCACCGTATCCTAAAAAACCTATCGTTATTCCCAAGCTCCTATTCGTGTATGGAAAAATACGGCCAGCTTTCCTTCTATGGCCTTATTTTATTTTATGGTATTTTTTTACTAACGTTGCCTTCATTTCATGCTTGATTCTACTGAAATACTAGCAAAATTAGCATTTTAATAAGTGAAAGAAGTATTCATAATTGCAAAAATCATAATATGAAATAAAAATGTTATGTTCGTTTCCAATCTTCGTCTACACTCCTGGAAGGTCGCCCAAAATGTAGGCCTTACAAGTTTTCGTATCTGATGGTTCAGTATACCTATAACCTTTTCACGTAAGTATTTCTAATTTGATCGTATTCTACCGGTTGTTTCCACTCTGCCTTTAAAAAAAATGAAAGATCTAAAACGAATAACTTTCACTATTTACGTAGGTAACCATTCTAAACCTGATGCCCAAATTTTGCCGAATTGAAAAAGTTTAGTGGGTTTCAGCATACTTTAATTGACTGAAAATTTCGGAAATATCACTAGCACGCTGATCACCAATGAATACCTATTACCCTGTAAAGAGATTTGACCATTTTATGGTCCATTATCTGTCATTATACGACTAAGAATAGTAGTAATGTCGAAATGAATGACTAAAGTAGGCAAAGAGGACAATGCGGGGATAAACGTTTGCGATGCCAATGCGTAATAACTACGGGGATGACATAGGCTACAACAGTAGCCACACCGTTTAATCGCAGAAAACGCCATAGTCATGAATGCATTTATATACTACATAGTATTTGGTAATTGGTTGAATATTCCTCCTTTCAGAAAACTTAACTTCTTCTCAGGAAACTTCAATGCCTAGTGAGGTCATCATTAAGATAATCAGGTCGCGGTGGATCGAAGAAAACATATATCATGTCGACTTAAATAAAAAACAACAGCGTAAGGCATGATAACGAGGAGGAACCTCCGAAGATGAACTATAGCAATTGCGCTCATTAATTTTCTTAAGAAAGGCTACGCGGAAGAGCAAGTGATTCAACAAAGTCTACAAGACTTTGTAGACTGTAATAGATCAAAATATTCAATTCCCAAGAGAATGGAAACGTAATCGTTCGTAGTGGAAGCCGAGAGGCCCTTCACCCCGCTTAGACCGACAAGCGAGAGCAGTCGACCGTGAAAATGGTGAATAACAGTACCGAGATCACCTGTTGCCGATGTAACTCACTTAGCGTGCAATGAAGGTTAAGCGTCGGAATGAGTGGAAGATTGCTACCCCAGAGAGTGAAGCATTGACGAATATACGCTTCCTTCACTTTCCTTTGCTGGCGTACTACTTCATTCATGAACACCGCATTGCATACAAAATGCCTTAGTGCCTTGTTCTAAGTATTTACGGGCGCAAGAAAAAATATTAACCTCCTAATTTAAAACTTTTATCGTCATGAAGAGTGAGCATCTCCTAATCTGTTACGCTATGGTTCCCACTCAGTTTTTTGCTGTGCCATATTTGGTATTTTTTCAAGATATACATTCATTTTACAATATATTACTCTAATAGATTAAGAGATTCATTTGTCATTTCATTTCAGCATGTTTGGAGCTGATGAAAATTATTCATTCTTCATTCGTAACTAATATCTAAGTCTTTAATTCATTTCAGGTAACGTTGCATTGTTTATTGCAACTTAGAAAGCCAAGCTTGTCAAAAGTAGTAAATGCTACAGCACAAACATTAAAAATAGGTATCGCTCACATGTATTTCGCATGTACTAAAGACATACTACAACCAAAGATTCGAGTGCTATCATCTTAACGGCTGCATTTTTAGAAATCTACCTGTAGCTTTGATTCGTTTTATGATATTGGCATGAACTCATCTTAATCAAGCAGTCATAATTTTTACTTAGGGGGCAAAAATTAGATAAGAGGTTAAGGGATATGATCGGCAATCTGGATCGGTGATAAACGAATAATATTGGATAAAACTGCTTACATCCCAAAATCATGCCCATTTAAATCAATGCTCTAATAATCTTGAGCGATTTAATAAGGGGATAATAGATCAGTTATGAGTAGGTTATTTTTAGGAGTAGAACTTTCACTTCATTTACCGCAAATTTTATACACTATAATATAAAAGCTGTTATTATGCATATGTTTAACTGCGCGATATGCGCAATGAAAAATTCTGCTTTTTCATGGTAAATAAACCACAAACTCAATAAGAATGCACTTATTGGTCTTGAAAATGATTTACTTTCGATTAAGATTGACATAGCAAATAACATTGGTATGCCTTATTAATAGTAATGCTAATATGATTTCTCACGTGGATATGCGAGTTCAAAGAGCCGTATTGACCACCGAGCTTTAGAAAACGTACTCTGTCATCGATTTCAGGGGTAGATGGCAGAGTCCACCCGGTGAATTTAGGGGGCGTATCCCTAAATACGATGACATATGAAAGAGTCCGCCATCAACAAAATAGGATATATGAAAAATAATAACCGGTGGGAAGCCCGAGACGAGCTGACGATTCAAAGATGTAACTGATACCATTTTGGTTTGACTGATTATTTTACCCTCATTGAGACAATTCTCAGCACCCAAACGTATAATGTAAATACACTATGCGAATAAAATGGCTGCGATAGAATGAGCATTCTTAATATTAGACCTTAGGTTCTTAATAGGTTAGATTCTTAATAGGTGCGGTGATCAGATTTTTATTAAGTTAAGAAATACGCCCGTATGAAGTCACGACTAATGCTGAGAACTCCAAAAAAAACACATCGTGAACCAACTACACCTCAAAATATATCATGAGATAATGATTTTTCAATTTTAAAATGTTGGACCGCAAAAAATTGTTTTAGGGACCCAGAAATGGAAAGCAATGAAGATGCAGACGGGAGAGAATCGTACGCCGGAGTTAAACCATCTTGTGTTTCAAAAAACCTTGATTTCCACCGCGTCCGTGCTCACCTCTTCGCGGGTTTCAACATCCAAACCATAATTACACCATTTCGCCAGCTGCGTGGAGTAATAACTCACGAAGTTTTCTCTTTTTACAACCCAAGTATGTGTATCTTCTCACGCCTCTCGGAATGCGAACGGAGATGAGGGAGAAATGCACTTCGCGAAGGAATTCCCGCCGAATGAACAATTTTCATTTCCCCGTTCTCTGTACGTATTCTCAACCGTTCCCCAGTCTCTGCGTCCACAATCATGACAATAATGGCGAGCCCATACGCACCGACTCGCTCCTCCCCCGCTTCCTTTTCTGAACGGGCGCGATGGCTGTCAAAAGACGCTTCCTCATTTGGTGGGATTTCTACGCTGGCAGGGGGAGGTGAATCGGCATGCCCCCAAACCCTCCATTCCTCTAACACGACTGTTTTTCTGAGCGCCGTGCGAACCGGGCTCAGCTATTATACTTGAACATTCCACACAATAGTTCGTTTACATCTCCGTCCCGTTCTCGTTGGGGGAAGTAGATGAAGTGATGCTGGGAAATAAAACTAACTAATTTGGAAGTGTTGCGAAATAAGACAGCCGCCTCTACCTCCTCCCATTCGTCGCACTTCCGTTTCTTCCTCCGTGGAGAACTCGCCGCCGGAAGTGCGCAGGCCTCAGGCAAGGTCTTCTTCTCTATTTCATTTCTCCGCTCGAATCTTCTTTGACTCAACACTCTGTAGCGCTGCGTCGCATAGCGAGGTCCAGTCAACCGAAGTTTAAAAAAATCAGCTGATTGAGCAATCTTCTGTTTTTGAGCGAGTTTCGTGCCCTCGATCTTCTCAAATACAGCTTGCACTCAGGAAATCACGTATATACTTGTATTGTACAAAAATATTGAATTTCAAATTTTTCCGCCATTAGGTCAATTTTTTTCGATGGCCACAGTTTTATTTCCATTACATCCTGCCAAAATTTACAAATCAATTAAGATTTTTACAATTTTTAAATTTTCCCATTTATTAAAAATGCTGATTTTGTCAAAATAAAAAAATATTTCTACAATTGGTCTATCTATATATCGTGCCGTAATTAAGAGAATATTTCTACTTGTTCTCCCTAAACAGCAATCTCTATTTTTACATGTAACGTTGCCGCCACAGCCTTTGCATTGTATTCATTAGATATATTTTCAATGCTTTCATGTCTTACTCAGAGGGAATCCCTTGGAATGTCCCACTTGTTGTGTAACCAGCAACACCTTACATTGTATTTTTTTAGACGAGAGAACTTTTATCACTCCTCACAGGGGCCCGAAAAACCGAGCTCTTCTGATTAGCCTTTGAGGGAAGTTAACAACTTAAAGAATAACTTCCATAACGTGAGTGGTTGTCCCGAATATGTAGTATAGATATAGTAATTATATTTATTGATCTGTCAATTGGTGAAAATGAATGTAAAAAGCTAGAAGGAAAACCACAATCTTAATTTATTCCGCAGGTGACGGGAAATAATATAAACAAAAACATGACGGACATTTAAGAAAGACATGCATCCGAAAAATGTGAGAGAAAAATAACAATGAAAATTGTTACTCAGAACTTTACCGAACGTGCTTGTAAGCTATTTTCCTTAGACTATTCAGGCTATTTTAGCCTGAGGAAAATAGCTTAGAGTTTTTCAACTTCTTCAGTTTCATGCACGGTATCAGACGAGGACTAGCTATGTAAAAATGGAAAATAGTTCTAATATATAGAACATAAATTCCACTTATATTCGAAGAGATTATGCTCGTATCTTGAATTAGACAGTAAGATGCAAAATGTAATCAGGAGTAAGAACGCAAACAAGGCGGCAGAAATATCTAATTATTCACTACTAAAACTGACGAAAAACGATAATGTTACTTTTGGAGATAAATTTGTAACGGTTATGAAAAATAACATTATCTATAAGATTTTGATAAATTAGTTTTATCCAATATCCATAAAAGAGGAAAAGGATAATGTTACTTTTTAAGATATATTTGCAACGCTTATGAGGAAAGGCCTTATCCAGAAGATTTTGCTAAGCCAGTTTAACTCTATTTCTGTAAAGGAGGAAAGCAGCGAAACACGAGTTCTACAGCACTCTGTGGCCTTTTTCATAAGCAGATCTTACAATTGTCAGTAAAGGTATTGAGCAAATAATAGTCTTTACTCCCTGGTAGAAGAATGGAGAAGAAGGCGGAGGTGTTCACTAAGGATATCAGTTCGATTACAGGTAGGGAAGCACATGACACCATGCAATGGTGAAAACTCTAATACTTATAAAGGAATGTAGAAACTATTATCGATTTTTTTTTAATATTTAAGCTAGTCTCTTAGCATTTTGAAAAAGCTTTTGACAGGGTAGAGGTGGAATATCTATTGAAAGTAATGGAACACATAGCATTGGACTGGAGGGATGGAGAGCATGTTCGAGATCTGAAAATGGCCAGACCGAGTACGAAAGAGTAGTCGCCGGAGAATAATATGGGGCAGTAACAGTTAAGAGAATGAAACTAAAGTTATGAATTAGGACTAATACAGAACTCTAAGAGAAACAAGGTAACGCCTTATCACTTTCGCTTTTTAACGTAAACGCAAGGGTGAGAAGCGTGGGAAGGTCCAGAGGAAGGAATGAAGTCGGTGGAAAAGTAATTAAAAATTGCGGATGATTAAGCTTCAGTCGACCAGTCGGCAAAGGGATTTTAGCTATTAGTCGAATTGAAAACGAAACGAAACTATGGAAGAGTGGGGGAATGAAGATCAATTATCAGGCAAAAGTAATGAGATTTCCGAGAAACCAGACTTAGTGCACCATCAAATTGGGAGGAGATGGATTAAAACAGGAACATTAGTGGCTATTTGGGCATTATTTTGGAGAAAACGATATGGGCGTCGAGAGCTAATGTGGGTACCCAAAAAGTGTTGCCTTGTATTCACGTAGTAGTAGTAGTTAAGTTTAGATAAGAGGTAATAGCACTCAGACAGTGATTTCAGTAGCGATTCTTCCTTGATGACGCATGGATCTCAATTAAATCAGATTAGTGTAAATTGAATCTATCTCACGATAATCTCGTATCTCTAGTATCTTGCCGCTATCGTATAAGCCCATAACTTGTGATACATCGACTCCAATTTTACCAGGAAGATAAAATGCTGCATAAACTTCGTTCATTTTTACTCTTGCAGAGGTTCCAAATTCGGAGAGGGTTTCAAATAAGACACAATGCTAATCACTACTTTATCTTTGGTTATAGCTATTCCACTTATCGTCAGCTTTATGAAAGCATTCCGCTTCCGCACGATACTTCAGTACCAGTATATCAAAAGTGCGCCCATTAAACGAGACTAATATCGGTCTTTTTTCCGACATGTAGTTAAAAAATCCCTTCACTAGCTCCTTTGCACTGGAATTTATTGTGCCTCCATATCTAATTTCTTGCAGTGTGAGCACTTCGTAACCACACTGGCAGAGCTTATATTACAAAGTAAAAAACATGACTACAACCCGGTCGAAGGGCTGACGCAGAAAAGGGTTCAGCCCGTTTGTTAATACCAGATGGTATTTTGTTAATGCATTTCTTTTCTCTTCCATACTGCTATTGTCATCAATATACAGCCAATTCTTGCAGGACTTTATATCCGGTGTAGTTTCAGTATCAAATTGTAATAAATAATTAAGCACCAACCCCTCCTAATTCCAGCCGAGCCAAACTATGCTTATCTTCGGTCATTGAAAATAAATGAGAACCGGTGTTTCTATCGTGGTAAGCCGTTTTGTTTACGCATTTTTCCCCTAGCATTTCCGATAGTTAATCGAGCATGCTTGAATGAGGTGAGATATCGTGAAATATCTGTAAAAACATTACCATAGAAACGCATGCTACAGTTCTTTAAAATAAAAAACATTTAAACTACTAATTTATTACTCATCCAGTCCCAGTGGATCAATTGCGAGCTCGTATACTGTTGACTGTAGTAGTGACGCAGCCAAATGGGTTGCGGAGATGGAGATGGGGATCCATGGGGTCCGGACCCGCCTGAAATTTGGAATTTGTCTTAAACAGTGGACCTGAAGGAGGAAGTTATATATTTGAAAAAACTAAGGATGTTGAATTTATTTATTCTTCTTTTGAACAAAATTTTCATTTAATATGTTTGTAGTTTTTTAAAACAAAAAAAACTGTGGGGTTTGCATTCTTTCAAGTTTACAAAGCTAATAACTTTAAATATTGGCTTACATATTTAAATATTACATCGCAGTCACAATTGCACTCTTAATTTCCTAATCACATAAATTGCTCCTTATTTTCAAACATTGTAAAACCCCCCCAACCCAACTAACCCTCAGCAATTATACCCAACATGAGCCCTCCCCCCTGAAACTAAATCCTGGCTACGTCACCGTATATGCCGTATAGGCCCCCAAACCATTCCCGTTCGTTGACCCTACAATAATGGATTTGAGTAATAGTACCTAGGATATAATTTGGATATAAGAAGGAGAATTTGCACCATAAAACGTTAAATCTGCAAAAAAGAGGAAACTCTTGACTTATGCCTGTGTAAATGCGTAAAGAAAATGTAAGTGAATACTTTCTGATCGAAGAAACACATTCGGTCTAGACGCATTTCTAACAATTCAGTTGAGGAATGCTTAGAGCAAATGAGCCGCTCATAAGTCCCACATTATGATATATGCCGTAAAATTATAGAACTCATGAATATAATTTGCATCCGTACCATGCCAATGTTAAAAATAAAATATTTACAAAATCAAATAAAAAATCATACCATTAAATTTTTTTGCAATATAATGTCCTACTTTTATCATCAATCAATATTTGCTGAAGATTGTTAAGTATGTATCACAACTATTTCCTTTTGTTTAAATATACAGTCAAAGTCAACTGATTTTGTTTAGATCTTGATTCTAATATGCGCATTTTATGTGTATTTTACGAGTATTGTTGATTTGAAAATTGTTGGAAATATTGGGAATATATTGCATATTTTTTTGGTGGCTTGCCACAGAACAATAAACTATTATTATTATTTATATTATGACAATGCTTTCATCGCAAGGAATTCCATTCACCGTAGAGTGGAACTTGTTATGCCAAATATTCTTTGTTTTCATTAAAAGCCCTTCTACCTCCAAATAAAACGCAATAAAATGGTTACAACATTCAAGAAAGTAATCCAGCAAAAAGTAAAAATATTTCCCCGGAGTGCTTCACGCCGGATTCAGTCTTGCTTCCGTTGACCAATAGTTTTCAAAGCACTCACGCGGACCGCAAGGCATAATGGCTGGGCACCTCCGCGCTTCAATATGGATCCCCGGTCC
Source organism: Pyrrhosoma nymphula (assembly GCA_963573305.1). Classification (NCBI taxonomy): domain Eukaryota; kingdom Metazoa; phylum Arthropoda; class Insecta; order Odonata; family Coenagrionidae; genus Pyrrhosoma; species Pyrrhosoma nymphula. Next base: position 155,418,776 of record OY754327.1, on the reverse strand, counting down.
GCATTGTGTGGAGTAGGAGTCATTTCACAACTCCGTCCGTGAGCTGTTTACTTCGAACCCTTTCACTCCATTCACAGACGGATGTGGCAAAGAAAAGAGCCGAGTATGTCAATATGAAATGAGCCCCCATACTCGACTCGGGAAGAAAAGCCGTCGAGCGTCCCGGCGCATTCTCTTCAAAAGGAGGAAATTTTCAAAAGGAAAAAAAAAGAGTTATGTCTTCCTTCCCACTCGACGATCCCCTTTTTTCCACGCATGACCCCCGCGACATTATGTACGGACTCAAAGGGCTTCGCGTTTACTGCGTCCCTCGAATCTATCCTACCAATGCTGAGCCGGCGTGACCCGCTTAAACTGGGTCCAATCAATTTCCCCGGCGCATCTCGAATTGTTGTTGTCACTCTAGCAAGCGACCCCACGGCATCAGATACACGCAGCCACCACGCACACATATCGAAATCGGTGGAGGGGAGGAAGGGAGCGGGTGGGGAGAGAGGGAGTGAAAGAAGAAGAGAGGGGGAAAAACGGAAATGAAATTTCTATCGTCATTTTTACTTTCTCTCTTAGTCATACCTTTTTAGAAATTTCTAAACACACTTTATTCTGATTTTCGGGCTGTCAAAGGAAATAGGCGGCTACATTTTTAAATCAGTAAATGAGAGAGCTACTTCGTAATGCTCAACAATTATTATTTTGCCTCAACCGGTTTGAACTTGTGCGATTCGTCAATTTCTAGACAGATTGCATACGATAAAAACAGGTTGAGTCTCATAAAAGAAGTGATGATTCGCTCGAAGTGGCTCTCTCATTTGTCAAGTCTCAGTTCTATGAAGTTAGTTTTCTAAATGTATAAATTTTATTTTCAAGTCGAAATTAATGCATTTTTGATTAATTTTATAAAGTTTAGACACGTCTCTATTAGATTTCGATTGAATGAGAGATTTAATCAAGCTGTAATGTGACTGAGAAAACTATACGAATTAGATAAATTCTTGTGGATAAAAACCACTAATCATAACCAACTATTGATCATGGTGAAATAATTTGAATTGGGAAGTCAAATATTCCAATAGTGCTCATATCCATATTTGGATTTTTTCTTGTTGCGAGACATGGTGGAAAATCGTAGAGTAAATATGCCTTCGCTAGGAAAAGTTGTTATTTCGAAGGTGTGCCATCCTTGGCAGTCGGTTTCCCTTTGAATTGGGTGCGAGATCACAAAAGGCTAGATCCTCTAAAAGGAACAATGGTGAGTCGGCAAATTTCCCAATAATATAAGCCTTTGATAGGGCTAATTTTTGTAGCTTTCTCGAAATTGCATTCCCATAATGCTGTTACTTAAAGGCTTATCCGCGCGGCCAAAGTCATTACCCGCAGCCAAAAGGAGAGAGAAGCAGGCATGCCGGAGAAATACTACACACAGAGAGAAGGAAAAGTGGCAGTGACGGAGGAGGAAACGAAAAATCTATGCCGCCAAGAATTATTGCTTCGAAGCCCAGGGAGCAAGAGGCATGAAAAAAGCATTAACTCACCTCAGTTCGAGAAGAGCGCTGTCAAGGTTCACGCTCAGCCCTCCACAATCCGGACTCGATCGCTCCGAAAGAGGAATGCTTCATCAGCCATGCCAAGAGGAACTTCTGGGATTTTCATCCTAATAATAAGTGGAGCTGTTGGGGAGGTACTCTTCAATCTGAAGTTGGAAATCCTTATTCATCGTCAATAAAAACCGAAAGTGGCAAGGGAACACCCACTTTCTCTGAGCGTTCACAAACGACAGCTCGTCATCATTCTCGAATTTTTCTCCCTTTGCTACCATCGATTCCAGCCGTACCTCCAGTACGGCATTCCTCAAACCAAGGGAATGAAAAGTAACTACAAGAGCTTCACAGAAATTTTTATTTATGCTGTACAAAAAATGTTTGATGAGGAGGATTACACACATGGAGCAGGATAGAATCGCAAAGCATGCGTTTGCAATAATAGATATCTTAGTCTTGATTAAACAGAAAGCAAACAAGATATGCAAACAACGGAAGGAGAGGAAACTCAAACGTTCGAATCAACAAATAGAAAGGAAATGGGAATGGGAGGAGATGATGCTGAGGAAATGCTTTGATTTGAATGAAAAAATCAATAGGGTATATAAGCGATGAAAAAGTATTTTTCCTCGATCCGGGTCTTAATATGCACGTAATTGAAGAGGACTCCGTTAGTACAGAAGCAACTTAGGTGTCTTTGGTGTTTGTCCAAAAATAAAATGATCCGATTTACGATTCCGTTTTAGGATAAGAGGCTTTTCTATTTTCTATATTGTGAATCCGCGTTAGTGATCGTGAAGCGCCTGAGAATCATTTCAACTCCTCCCCACTGAAAGTTTGCCACTCCATCAGTTTGAGGGCAACCGCGAAATCTTCTCTGGAATGAAAGCTCCGCTTTCGATAAAGACAGCTCTTTATGATTAAGTGCATTAGATACTGGAGTCGAGATGGTGTTTCATCTTCAAAATTTCGGGATCTGCCCATGCTACTTTTAGTTACCTTTCATGAAGAATGCGACCGTAATAAAAAATTCCAATTGGGAATCAAAATTCCGGGCTCATACCCTTTAAATTCATGGCGACATGTTTAGCTTAGGAATATTTAGACTATAAATTGCCTATGAGCTACCTTAAATTCCGAATATATTATATTCTTTACATTGCACACGTTATATTTTACAATTGATGACAACAACTTTCATATAAAACCCCTTCTAATGTTGAAAAATTATAGCCTTATTAAACGACTAACCTACTGCGAATGCCTTCTTCGCAAGTGAAATATTTGATTGCCCTTTTTCCACATGATTCTTCCGGCTAAAATGCGTCAATTACGACAGAATAAACTTGATCACAAAGCAGACAGATTAAATCATTGATTGCAACCGAGATAGTGGCACATAGCTAAATGTACTGATTTCTCCACGCCTATTGGGGCGCTATTTGCGATCTTTTTAGGCAATGTTTCTCACAATATCAATGAAATATTCACAGCTTGGGAAGATAATCCCAGCAATTTCTGAGCCCTGTTCGGTGGAAAAAATATCTCCATCTGTACTGGAGTGCTCGACCATTTCTGAAAACGCTTTTATGGGAGCGAGTCGATGACCTCTCCTCCCTGACGCTACCCTTTTGGTTACAGACACGATTTTGGTGGTGCCATTCTCCCACTCTCTCTCCCCCATCTCTCTCTCCCTGTAGTCTAAACGGTCGTAGAGCGTGAGATAAAGCCCGTGAACCCGGGCGCGTGTCGTGCCACGCATTTCCTGTCGGCTTGGATTGTTTGGGTTCCGTGGAGAGGGCGTGAAAAAATAAGGCAGGTGCGTTGCGAACCGTCCCCCCCATATCGCGTGAACAGCGGGCGAAGCGCATCGGCGGAGTTCGCTGATTATATCACAGTCTCAGAGGCAGAAACAATCACTGAAAATCGATCATTTCGGCTTCCAAAAGCGGTCTCCCACCAAAGTTGTTACAGGTTGTTATCATCTCACGCTGGGTCTGCAGTCCTCACAACGCCACGTTAACTGGTGTAGTCTGGAGGCTGGTACAATGGAACTGTTCCACATTGATCAGGAAAGAAACTGTGGATTTCTATAAAATGGGATTTATTTCATAACTGGTTTCGGTGTTGTACACATATAATTTTTAGGAAACGTGAAGCATCTAAACTACTTAATTTCTATATATATTTTCATAATCGGTCAAAAACGGCACTATTACATTGGATGGTGAAACAAGAAAATAAATATCAGAACAATATTAAATAATAACAAGATAAATTAAAAAATACAAAATCTAAAATCAATTAAAAAGAGATACGGGTCTCATAACGCAAGTGGAGTTCAAGAAATGCATTCAATCTGTTGGGTGAGGAAAAGAGGTCTAGAAAAGGATATTTTGAGGAGAGGGATTTGATTTCGCAGGGTATTCGGTCAAGTAGAGAACGCTGAGAGAGGAAAAGAAGGAATTTCGTGAAGCGTAGGAGAAAATAGAAGCAAGTGAAACAAATAGAAACACTATATTGAAAAGATAAAGAGAAGGTTGCAATTCCGAAATAAATCTGGTTTAGCGGAAATTTTTAGCTTTAGGAATTTTAGAATCACTTTCTGCATCAATAATTTCACAGTGGATCGCGAATGCCTTTAAATGAAGAGTTAACGGCATGAATGAAAGTCGTTAAACATTTTTAACTATAAGAATTACGGGATATCCATGACACCTGCAAAAATTCCCGAAACGGAAATAGTTAGTGATAACCATCAAGTACAGCAGCGTAGTCGGTGGGAGCGCGAGTCACGGTTGTTCATTGAGGCAACTAGTTAGGCACTTACATCTCCTTACCTTTTAGCCCTCGGGTTCTCTTTGTATTCAACTTGGAAATTCTCTCTTTGAACCGCCACTTTGGCCTCAGAATTTTGAAATGGGAATAAACATTTTCTTTCAACGGTAAGCCTACCATATTAGGCGTCTTTGTCTTCAGCAGGCGCTCAGGCTTAACGAAAGTGAAATCTATGTGTTTTTTCCTCGTCGAAGAATCATTTCAACTTTAAAAAACCAGAAAGGTGCAAATTCGCATTTTAATATTAATTAAAATCATAAAGTTTGTCTGTGGGACAAACTCCGTAAAATAGAATCCTAGCTCGAAAATCGAAGGCAACATTTTAATTTTATTTCGCCTGCTTTTCCTCAGTCCTCACGAACTTGATATTTATTCGCTGAACGCTGGAGACGAAAGAGCGCATGACCGTTCGTTTAAAATCTCTTGCGATGTTCACTTAAAGCCACTCAGAGCTGGTAGGCTCCTCAGACCTTGAGGAGAGGTATAAGAATAGGAATGGGAGGTGGAAACAGGATCGCCAGAGGTATCACCCGGGTCGAATCCTCCGCATATTTCCAGAATGTTTAATATTACCCTTTATAGTGGTTTAACGTCACCATTTAAAACATAGCAGGAGATTAACATTTTCTCCTCAACTATATCCTATGTTTTATTTTGCCTGGCTCCAATTCAATCCTGAGATGATATGACAAATAAATAAAAAGTATATCTTATTGGAGCCATCATGGCAATAGAGGGGTAAAAAATAGTTATGAAGTAATCATTCTATCCTCACGCCTCGAACTGCTTAACTTTTGATCACTATTTAAAGGTTTAGCAGCGGTTAGCGTAACTTAAAGTGACAGGAATTAGCATGTGGAGCACCAAAAAATTAGGCGAACAAATAAATGTCTTCAAAATTAATGAAGCAGATACATTCCACTCATTAATGTTGAACTTAGATGCCGCTCATCATGCAAAATGAAGATAATGCACAAATTAAAAAATTGTGCTTGTAAAATGAGTCGTATGGTGGTGGACGAAACGAATGGTTACAGGTGAATATGAAGTTATATGAGGTGCTCCTTGATTGAATTTAAGTTTTTATCCTTTTGAAAAGCGTACGAGCAATTTAAAGAATAAACAAAAGATTAAAAGATAGTTAGCTGCATGTAACACTGAGGAAGCAAATTCGTTGAAAAGTTTTAAAATTAGTTTAATCGTGGTTCAAGCGGGAGATGTTTTCTGAATATATCATGTTAGCAAAACGTTTGTCACAAACGTACTTTATGGCCATATAGACGCACATGCGGGGAAAAACGATAAAACTAATCACATATGTACGAAAAAAAGTAAAGAAAATATGTAATCTGTGTGCTCTTCTTTATCCTCAGTGGAGATGACATTTAAAGTCTATAGTAGGAAATAAACGTAAGGATACGCTTCAAAAAAGCAAACATTTTAGGGCAAACTTTACGTTTTCACTTTATCATCGGAATATTTTTGTTGTTTTCTACAAAAAGGGCTATTATTGTTACATAACATACGCACCAAGAGAAATGAGGGCGGTGTAGTAAGGTGGTACATCTAAAGCCCGAAAGAATCGAGTCCAAGAACAGGGGTGTTATCATCCTCAGATCTCAAGACTTGAGCCTACAGACGGTGGGCTTCGAACCTAGACCTCAATGCGAACGACACGCAACCTGCGCAAGTAATTGTTCGCCAGTGGGGTAGGACCCCCAGCGACCCGTGGGAGAAGGGAGAGGTCGGGCCCACGGGAACTGGGGAGAGAAATCCAAAAGCCTTTTCATCGACCGACCGAGTTTCACACTAATTTTGTCGGCAAACAAACGCATACAGGTTTTAAAAATAGCATTTATTATCCTTGTCTTAGCGGCTTTTCAGTATTTTCCGAATTCCCACTTAATAGAAATGGCTAGCGAAGGTCATTGGAGTACGTTTAGAGCTCATCAATTCATGATGAGATGATATTGGCGGAGTGCATTTGCAGATTGGGCGGCATTTTTCAGGAAACTACGAATTTCTACTTGATCTAATAGAATTGGAATGTTATTCCAATATTAATTAACACTTAAATACCAAGGTTAAGATGCATATCTTTCCACCATAACACCCAAAAACATGAGAGATAGAATAGCGTATTGAGCGCACCAATGTTAAATGATTGTGATTAGTATCCAATGTATGTAGCTATGAGCTAACTTCCTAAAGGTGACCGATTTCTCAGAGGCAATCGAGAAAACCTCAGTTTGACGAGTAATGTGTTTTCAGCGCAGAAAAAATCGGTTATATAAGGACCCCGAAGGTAAGGATCAGAACTCAGCCCCGACAAGTAAACGAATGCCATCCGCAGAGTTCTTTTCGTTCTTTATCCATGGCTAATGTTTTGAACTTCGCCAATAAGATAGCTTTTCGGGATGGAATACATTACTTTTGCAGTTTCGCCTCACAATAGGAAAAATTGGATATGTTTGTATGTCAGCACTGGCATATAAAACCACCTACATCCACCACCCACCCACCCTATTCAACCCCTTTATATTAAAAAAAGACATCCAAAACCTGCTAACAAGATCCCATCATTTAGACCTACAGATCACACTGCACAAAACTGAAATGTACCACAAATCATGCATCGCATCTGTATCAAGAAATTGGAATTCTCTCCAAATAGATGTAAAAACATACAAATCTGTGCCTTGTTTTAAAAGAAAATTATTTATTTCCATATTCATGATAAACTGTTAAAGGAGAAAGTGATAATAGAAATAATTATTGTAAATCGGTAATCAATTTTAATTTTTTGTGCAAACACTTTCTTGTATTTTTTGTGTAATATTATTATAATTAGGTATATTTTTGTGTAACACTATCTAGTAAGTATTATTATATTTTTTAAACTATATCTTGTGTAAATGATAATTAATGTACCAAAATTTCTGAAAGACCTATAAGGGTCTACGACAATAAGTTTTATTATTATTATTACGTGGTGTACCAAAATAATTTCAGCCGGTGCGTCAAAAGCGTCAGAGGAATTCGATAAATTTTTCAATTATCACTTTTTATCTTCCGGCAAATAAAAGCTCATCTTACTTTATTACTATAAACATACTCAATAATTGTCTTCAAAGAGAGCATCGGCTATTATTTTAAAACGTCAAACCCCATTCCTCCTCCTATGATGATGTCTTACGAGCGCAAACTCAGCCTATCTCGTCCCTCCAGAATACCATTGGCAAAGATATACCGGATGTAACAAAAACTTTTGCTTTTATACATGCTATTCACATGCAGTAAATTTGTGTGACTCTCGGTAATATTTAATCCTACGAAGCTGATAGCTTCACATATACTTACGAAAAATTTTCGCCGAAACTATATCACCAGATTCAAAAATTAAACGAAGTAGTTATGGTTAGAATGTTAAATGAAACGATAGTTTAAGTTAACTGTCACATACACTTTCTAAAGAGCCCTATCGGTACCCTAAAAACTAAATGCATTAAATGTCATACCGTAGATTGAGGGAAAAAAATGTAATGCCCTAAGGCACCGTAAAGTGACAGAAACTGAAACTTGAAAACTCGAACTAATTTCAGTTTCTTAGTACGTATTTTCACGAAATAAATTACACCATGTATCCAAACAAAGTAATAATTCAAGTGAGCTCAGCTAAAATGGCAATTTAATTATTTTTTATCAATTTCATCTTTCAGTAGTTATTTTCCTTTATCACAGCCATAATTAAGTAAGTGAAATTAGTTTTGCCCCGATGTCATGCAACTCCATAGAAATGTTTCCGAGTGTATTTCCCATGCACTTAGATATATATAATTAGAATGGAACAGGATTAGAAAAATATCTGCGTAGTGCAAAAAAATTAATGCAATCGATAATAATAACATACTTCTGCAAATTTCATGAGAATATCACGAAATTTTGCTTTAATTACCTTCTCAGAACCCCATTCTGTTTCATCGAATGGGTGGGGCTCACTACTCGAATTTAATTCCAATTGAAATGGATTATAACAAACGTGAACGAGGCCATGGATATGATTAGTTGAAATACCTCCCAAAATGTCAATTTTTAATAGGTAAGAAAAGCTTAGAAAAAGAAAAACTGGAAGATAGGATATGAAATTAAGAAAATTTATTATACGAGGACAAGCGAGATTACCACACAGTAAGATCACAATCCCAGGAACTTTCGAACATTTCTAAGGCCTTCGAAATAACTTCACCAGACGACGAAACTTACTTTAAAAAGTACAGTCATAATTAAAACGAAAAGTTTCATCACAACAAAGATCAACAGACTACGTTTCAAGGGTCAAAAACACCATATTTGTCCATTTAATTTCTTTCTCGAAGATAGAATGAGGTCATTGAGAAAAAGGGGGAGCTCTATCTAATTAACCGATATTGCCTTAAATAGTTTCTAGTAGTTTAATTAAAAAAATCTACAGCAAACAATTGAGTAAAACATATGAGAGCGACGCTCCAAAAAGCCGACGGAAAAGAACAACATCGTGGGCCATCCACTTCCATCAAATGTTAATGACAAGAAATGATAATGTACCCGTTTCACTTTATTTACTTTCACGTGCATTAAATCTTTCGAGAAACCGCTCTCAATGTATCGCAATGACAAGCAAGACGACTCACCTTTCCCCACAATCTCACCTAGATATTTACGTGAAATAAAAAAATTAAGGTAACGATCGTCTGGGCACAGATCACGCTCGTAGGCAGAATACATGAGCTTCTTCTTTAAACGAGTGCCGTTAGTCTGTCGAATCCGTGTGCACGTCTACGTGAAAGCGACGCGGCTCTTGAAAGAAAAAATAACTCCATGCAGCAAGACCTCGTGCATTCATTGGGTACGGTCTCAACTTCCGAAAAAAGAAGTCTAGGCGGCTTGTCTCATGATAGAAGTGACTTACTGCGAAGTCTAGTCGTCTCATGCTCGTCGAGTCGTATCTCTAGTCGAGCAAGGAAAGGGTGAGAAATAACCACGGTACAAGTTTTATTTCTCTGAGAGCGCTCAGGAGCGGCCGATGGTATAGCACATGGGAAATACACAAAAAAAACAAATGAAAGAGGAGAAGAGGATCCCACTTTCTATTTTCCGGATGGATTTCCAGCAGACGACGAAGGGGGGGGCGGGAGGGGGGGAGGGGAGAGGGGAGAGCGCGTAACGGTTCTCACACTACCTCCTCCCTCCCCCTAAACGCTCCTCCCATCTCCCATTCTCGTTTGTTGTTTCCCCCGAGGGGTCAAATTGTTGGGGCATTGTTAAGGAGTTATCGCGCCGTTAATGGAAGCAACAGACGTTTATAAGGGAGAAGAGACTCTGAAGTAGCCGGCAACACCATACCCTCGTTCCGCCATGTTTGCGTACCCAATCTCTCTCATCAAATGGTATCAATCCTCCGAATTCATGACGTACTAAGTTGTAAGGGCTCAGCCACGAGGCATCTGCATTAAATTCATTTAATGCAAGGTCGGGGAATAGAGCATTTATTACGCTAACAGGAGTTCAACTAAGAAAAAAAACTTTCACAATATATACAGTGACAATTTCACGAGGCTCCACAGCCCTGCAGCGTAAAACCATGGAGAAACGACAGCAAATAAGCTGCGTAAATAAAAAATTAAAAAATGCACTTTTTCACCGGTATAAGAAACTTCATACGTCTTCCATGCCACCATCGGTATGTTTGCTAAAATATTACTAGGCATGATGATGCTGTGGTAAATTAAGACCTGAGTCGCATCAAGTTTATATAACTAGTGAAAATCATCACTTTTAATTGCGCTCAATTACCGCCCCATCACGGATAACCTTAACAATTTTTAAGCGGAGCACAATTTATTACCTACGCTTCAAACGAGGAAGGTGACTGCAGGTTAAACGCCCAAGGAGGGTAACCACACTTTAAAGAGAAATAAACGTGCACTTGACTTCATGAAAGACTCTTATAGACAATGATTTACAGTTTCAATCGACGCGTAATTTTCGAGCGATCCGGGATGATTGGTTGAAAGCTGTAGGCAAGCCAAGGACGCGGCAGTCTTAAATGATTGCTACTTTCAATTTAATTGCTGCTTTGGGAATTGAACGATGTAATCAACGTACAAAAAGAATGAAATATATATACGGCGTAAAGGTCACCACCTCAGCAGATGGAATGTTGTTACTGATAAATCACTGTCTATGCTACGTACGAGTTTACGTTACACTAATCCAGAACTAGGAAGCGAAAAAATATTTTGTCCTCATTTAGGCCTTTATTAGAGCCGGAAGACATAAGAATGAAAGAATTCACTAATCTAATACGGAGAATAGGCTTCTCTTCATTCACTATTCTCATATTGGTATCTACTACGTAATGCATTGTTATCCGAAAAATTTACAAAGGTAATCCCAATTGCTAAAATTAGTTACACCCAATGGAATTAGCAAGTTTTTTTATTATAGCTTTCATTACTGTTCCAACGCCGATATTCTTATAGCCCTTGCCATGGTATCTCTTAAAATATATTTAAGTAAAGATAAACGAATTGCGAGGCTTTCCGGCTTATGTTCCCGAAATTTGTGAAGGTAAAATGAATTTTCAAAGATGATGGAATAATAAAGTCACTAAAATAGTTGATTAATTCGAAATTTTCAGGTAAATTGTGAATCCTTGTAGTTTAATCAAAAGAAACTGTGTATTTGTAAATTTTAATTTTATTTTGTAGGCAAACGTCAAATATTCGACGTGGGAAATTCATAGTTTAAGTGATAACGAAAACAGTTTAAAAAAATAAGATCCTATTGCGAGAACCTTACTCCTGTTTGCAAATGAGTTAGGCGCTCATTCCCTTGAATACGAATGAATGGGAATTTGCCGTAATAACGACAAATTCGCCATAATATTCGATCGATAATTTGACTGTTTTAATTTTTTTGTTTAAAGGTGCGCAAATACAAAACGACAGCCATCCATGACAAATTAAGGTTACTTTTGGGAATCTGGAGAATGTGCGTTTGCTATTAGTGCTTAAAAATATACTAACAAATATTTTTAATTTATTAATGAGAGAGATATTGATTATTCTGCGACAATGCCTGAATACTAAACGGAGAACATTTTATACATCTGCCTCACCTCTTTCCCACTCAAAGAGTTCATTTGGATTGGAGAGCCACAAGATGAAGACATATGATGAGCAATGAGTGGAGATGGGAAATAAATGCAGACCAAAAGAAGCACCCACCCTGAGAGTAACACCTCATGCACGCCAGTTTCAAAAATGTTGGTAGCTTAACAGGCTAAAGCACTCGATGCGAAATCGAGGGATCCAGGTTCGAATCCCGTTAAAGACGAATGATTTTTTTCCTCTGTGGAATATTGCACTAACGCCTGTTTGGAACACCGCAGGTTTGAACTCTGTAGTAGGCAACAACTAGTACTTTAAAGGGCATTGCCGTACCTCGCAAAACTGTGAAAAATGGTGCAGATGGCACATGGAATCCATTCATTCGAGAGAAATCGCACAAGACCGGTTGAATAAGAAACCAAGCAACTTAAGTGATGGCATGTGAAGTAGGAGGAAGGAATTTGAGATGAAAGTTTCGCTAATGAAAAACGATATGGTCTTAAAAAATGACAAAGGGCGAAAATAAGTGAAGGAATCAAACAAATCGCAGAGTAAAGCGCCGAAATGTTTAAAGATTCCAAGGGTTACCAGAGTCTTAAATATAACAATAGCGTTTCGGGAAATTAAAGGCGTTGCAAGTTAGCATTGCAGTTGAACGTTTGGAAGCGATGCAAAAAATAAAAACCCTGATTATATACGAACATCGATGGCAATTTCTTTTCCCGGTACATTAGTTTTAACGTCAATTTAACCGATGATATTACCTGTATTGGCTGCGAAGACTTGTGTGGAAAAAATAAATATCAAGGAGAAATCGACAGCCCTTCTCCAAGGAGAGAACTTGCAACGCTGTGAAAAGCTACGCACCAAGTGAAATAATAACACCCTTGGCAATCAGATGGATGCATCGAGTTTTTCTAAATCTCTATTCCCGGCGACAGGCAAGAAATGGAGAGAAGAAGGCACAGGATGGGTGACATCAGCCTGGGGTCGGTCGCTGGCCAAGAAGGATTGAGGGGGGAGGGACACTAGCACGCCCGCGTTATTATGCGCGCGTATGTGGGCGAGTTAGACAGCGAGGACCGCGGGGAAAGTTATTGAAGATGCGAGAGGAAAGTTTTTTTTGTGGGCTGGAGGCCGGGCTTGACAAACACCAAGCGGCCACAGTCCTTTCCCGCCACAGAGTATTGATCCCGAAGGCTAAGGAAGTAAGATTGCCTCTAAATATTCTCCGGCGTTGCTTTCAGCATTGCTCAACATGAAAACAGAGAGAGTAAACGTCTTCTGAGGCCGAAATTATGGAGAGGAATGGAGACTCTCCGGTGATAAACCCGTGTGGCAGTTACGCGGCCCAAGTGCCTCCTCTTTATGTTGGGCTAGAATCAGGATTATGACATGATTGGCAGATAATACTCCTTGAACTGATGGAGAAGGGTTCCATTTTAGCAAATCCTACCTCCGAGTTAAGAGAAAAGGAAGCCCGTTGAACAATAATCACGAACAGACTAGTGGAATCGTGATTAATGGTATTTTGTAAGAGCATAAACTAAGGTATGAATCTTTACGTAAAATATTCAATATAATATTTAGTTAAGTTTTAGTTCAGAATAATGACTTCATATTTATATAATGCTAATTAAAAGCTTTAAAATAAAATCTCCACGCTGCCCTACCAAAATAGTTGTATTCCCCGATGTAGGGGGATGCATAGAGGAACGTAGAAGAGCACACAGTACATACATTATTGTATGAATTTTTATTATTCATCGAAACTTTTATCCCTTGAACCACCACCTAATACTAATAAAAACTGAATAAGGGATTTAGAGCAAGACTTTTCTCCATTAAATACTATCAACTGAATTAAAAAGTCAACGAGGAGAAATGCACATGTTTCCTTTAAGACAAGGACCCAATTTATGGGGTCATAGGAAAAGGCCATTAAGTAGGCCCTTGCATAAACAAAGCTTTTAAATGATTAACATAGCTCACCGTTTACCTAAAATTTGTATGATATAATTCCAACTTTAACTTCGCTTTATAAATGTTAAAGAGGTTTCAGAGTTGGATATATCGCTCTGAAAAACGAACCCCAGAATAAAACAACTAATTGTTGAAATGTTTTATAGTCTATTCTGCTTCTTGTGCTTATATTTGCGGCCTTTTTATAGCCAATTGATTCTCATGTTTTTCTTCAAGATCCATTTTCATCTTTTCTAAGGCTTCCGTGTTCTTTCTCCCTATTTAATATTTATGTTCTCACTTGCTCTTTACTATTTTATATCCTTGCATCCTTCTTGTATGTCCACAACATATACTTCATTCTTAGGTAAATTAATGGATTGGCGTATACATTGCACGCCTCTCTAATGGTTCCAATTCTGCCAGCATCGCATAAAATTATATTCAAAACACTTCTTTAAATTAAATGCCACTGAGTTTCCTCATTCTGTCACTAAACTCTGTGATCCCGTATATCCTAATTTGAAAAAGATATTTTCCATAATTCCTCACTGACAAATAAAAAACGACAAATTTGCATTAAATTCCCCAACAAAAGGCAGCGATGATCTCTCTGGATGTTTTATTTTCTTTCGTTCCTAACAGGTGGTTATATTGATAGTTGAGATGCGAGAAAGGACAGATATGATATATGGTGCAAGGGGAAATTGGTATGCCATCAGTGTCTAAAAAAACTTTAAGTGCCCTGGGAGAGCCGGGCGCGTTCAGGATCCTGCCCATTGGAGAAAAGCTATCTCGCGGTGGAGATTACAAAGCAGCAGCCTGAGCATTTTGGTTTAATGGGAAGATATTGTTTAAGTGGGACAGGGTTGGACGGAGGTGGGGTAGGACGGAATGTTTGATTTCAATAAAAATTGAAGAGGAGGGGAAAATAAAAGGAGGACGTTAATGGGTGTGATAATGGGGACGAGGGATCAGGGGGGGGGGGGATTATTCCTCGTACGAGAGAGCGACTGCGTGGAAGGTGATTGAAAGGAGAAAGCTATGGTGGTAGGAACAATGGGGTGGGGGAGGGGGGTAGCGTGGTGGAGGGATCCCGAGGAGTATCAGAGACGCGTGTTTGCGAGTGCGGCGTTTTTTGGGCTCGGGGTGCCGTGTTGTCTTCGGGGCGGCACGGCTCGTAAAATGATTAGCGCCTGATGCGAAAGGTTGGGGGAAGAGATCTGGCCGGGGAGGGTGGGTGGGTAGGGAGGTGGATAGAGGTGGGTCGGAAAAGCGAAGCACAAAAATGTGGCAATGGCGCAACTGCCAGTTTCCGCGGTTATTGTTGCGTTGATACCGACACGTGATTAAAAGTGAGAATCACGGAAAGATGTGGTCGAGTAGTTCCCTCGAAGGTAGGTATACCACTTGAGGATGAAAAAGCAAGGAAAATTTCCAGGTAAAACATCAAGCAAAAGAAAAATCTTTTATCAAACGTATTATAACGACGGTACCTCCGGCGGAAAATTATTCCCATACGAGTCTTCTCCATTAACTAGATGTTTCGGAAGAGTTGTGTAGAATTGCACTCGTTTGATTGACACAAATCTTTTGCTAAACTCAGAAGTACAAAACCTGTACCTTCCCCTGATAGATACGAATACCTAAACGTTAATTACTCGACCTTTTGATGGCGTTATTAAACTTTAACGGAAGTATACATTGACCTATTGAAAGTTTGGAAATGTCGTTGATAATAGAAAGAATAAAATTCTTCATTGAATATCTTGTCTCAGAATCGGAAGTGGCATATTAAGACTGGTGCCAAGGATGGGAGACGGCCTCTGTCATTTTGCACCATACTATATTTCATCAGTAACATTCATTCTTAAAATCCTTTAAATAATCACGGAGTAAAACAAATAATTGGGCTCTCCCTCGAGTAATGCCATCACAATTCAAGTTACTATTTAAAAGTTAGTGGTCTCAATAAGCGGAACCTACGTGAAAATCTCTTCAATTCAGCGTAAAATGATAACGCTAGGGAGCAAAGAAATATATCCAAGTTTATTTGGAAAAGCAGGAGAATATTATTAGGAGTGTTAAAAAAGGTACCATCTTGTTTCGGAAGTTGATATACCTAAAGGAGGCAAAAAGCAGAAATAGATGACGGGGGAAACTTGTGAGTGTAAAGGCCCTGCGAGGGCTGGAGCTCATAGGGTAGACTCGAAAGCACTTGAATTTTGCGAAAAATTCGTATCTGCCAAAAAAGGGGAAGGGGAAGACAAAACCCATGGGGGATGAAAGTCGAAAATTGTTAATTAAAGTTCTCCGCAAAGTACGCTGTGAACTGATCACACTCATCCCCAATGTTGTCTAATGATATTTTGACGACCAGCTCTTGGGTACTGGGTGTTTTTGAAGGCCGCACGCAACTCGCATTTGCGGTACATCGATGATTAGATTATGTATGTGCTTTTTATGAGGAAGATGGCATCACTCTAATTGACAGATTTTGAGGATACCTGGGCTAGCCATGGTATAACCTTTGACGGAGTCACTCGCAAGCGCATATTAGTGCGATATTCCACAGAGGAAAAAGTATTCGCCTTGACCGGGGAAAAATTCACAGGGGAGGGGGACACCTCGGTATCTTAACTGGCTTAAGCAATCGACCCGAGATCGTAGGATCCGGGTTCGTAACCTGGTAAAGGCGAACTATTTTCTCTCTGTGGAATATCGCACTATCACTCTAATAGTTTCTCATTATCACACGTACGGAATGAAATCGTAACTTTTCGAGGCATCAATGCTACATCTTAAAACTATCCCGAAAATATATAATCTATTAAATCCTATGTACAAACAAGAACAGGAACTACATCATTTTTAAATTATTTCAAGTGAATTTTCATTGCTCGCCGCAAAAAAATAATTCCTCTCGTGGGTCCACGAGAAATCAGGAAACATAAATAAACTACGTACCGAAGCATCAGCTGAGAAAATAGTATCATCATGACTTTGCTTCATTAGGAGAGAGCTATATCTTCGACATGCAGTCGAAATAAATTTTAAGGTGGTAATTGATTAATGATGTTGCAAGAATATTAACTATACTAAGTTCGAAAGTCCAACACATTTGAATTTCCATAGCTATTGCGCTAAAAAAAACTTACTTTGCGATACTGTTGGCGGGATTTGTGGGTTGAGGGATTTCCCCGCAAGAGAAAATTAGGAGTTAAAAGGCTTTCACAGGCATCTTACGTTCTTTAGAAAACTCTACTCAATAGCAGTCAGTGTCTAATATATCTGAAGATTAGCTCTTTAACTCTCATTTAGTAATGCAGACATGGAGCTGAAGCACTCGTTCTGTGAAAACGTGACTGTCGTAATTCATCGCCTGAGCCTCGTGTGAGGGAGAAAAATTCTTCAAATATGACTGTCATAGTTGGCTTTAAATAGTGCCGGAATCGTTCATAAATTCCAAATATGTACTCAAGAAGTGAAATCTCCAAGGTTTTTCGCTTCCTGTCCTCGATCGTACGAACGAAGTTTGTCGGGCTCATCTACCAATTTTCTAGTTTTAAAATGCATGAAAGATGACCCTCTAGGATGAGAGTTTTTTTTCAGATCTCGGCCGTTGGGAATTTTGGTATGATAATTAGCTTTCATAATAAAAAACGTTTACTTCTCGCAACGCCCTATTGCTTTCCCAAATTATCTAACACCTGATACGGCTCAATAGTCGGAAAGTTTCCTCTCCTTCGGCGTAGCTTTCACCCCAGAAGAGAAAAAAATATTCTGTATTCCCCGTACACATTAGAGTGACAATGATAGTCTAGCGCTTCAAATGACAGAGGAACATACCATGCATTAACATTCTTTCGAAGTTGCGCGGCATTCTTTCAATATGTACAGTGTAACCCGGGAGCAAGCTGTACGACTCCTCCTTTCTAAAATAAATCGCTTCTCCGCTTCTCGATTGGTGGACTGTTATTTGTGGGAGCGGCCAACAATTGAGATAATTTGCGTCATTAAGGTAAAAAAGGAAAGTTTTTATTGGAAGGATTATTTGGGGAATGAAGGAAGTGCAGAGAAAAAACGGCTTCGGTATAAGCCCCCTCTTGAACAAAGGTCCATAGTTCTGTCCCTATCCGATGGGCAGTGTGCTGGACTAGTAGTTTTTTAAACATGGTACAGAAGGAGAGATCGGGTTAACCTCCGCATTAGACAGGATTCGAACTCGTGATGCGAGGCGCGTGCCCCCTTCACACATCAGCCCGATCCCCCTTCGTTACTTCGCCAACGAATGTTATCTGGGTACGAGGATTGAAACTTTGGGCTGACAAAGGAAATGAAACTGATTCCAAAATAATAACTTTCCTTAACAGGGCTGCAAACAGGAAGTTCATCATCTTTCAAGCAGATGTGCAGACAAAATTTTACATAAAATTAGCAAGGACTCGATAATGTCTCTAATAATCCATCCACCGCAATACTTAATAAATTAATTGAAAGAATCAACATAAATTATAAAGTCCGTTCCCCTCACTTAGAAATGAAATAATGAAGGAAAAAGAAACATTGTTCCTCCCACAAACGAGTAGATAACTAAATTTTTACATACTTCAACTTTGAGCCTCATTTTTTGTGGGTTCAATTCTTCTTGCCATCCAATCAGCACTCTCTACTTCAGCTAACTCTAAAAAAAAGTTTGTCATCGAGTTTTTTTCCATTCAATGGAGTCCTTCAAGCGCACACAAACTCACTGAACGACCCGCACACAAGTGAGCGAGGTAATACGTGACAGCGGAGGGAGCTGTTTCGGGTTGATCATCCCAGGGCGACCGCCTCCCCCATGCCATACCGGCGGCGAGGCAGCAGGCACCCGCCACCGTAGCCCAGGCACCTGGCGGCCCTCGGCACCGGCAGCACCCGGGGGTCGCTGCTCCAGATTTGCTGCCACCGCTCTGCGTGGCGGAGACTCGAGGCCAGCTCCTCGGCCCGCATCGCCTGCAACGGGAGGAGGGTGCCGAAGTGAGCAGGAGTCACGCGAAGTCGCGCGCGGAAGTCACGCGAAACACACCCCTCCCGTGAGCTGTCAAGGCGTGCTAACCATCCGAGGGGTGCGGAAATATTCACGATTATCCAGTCCTGCTCGAAACTAACGTAAAAAAAAACACATAAATGCCCACTGATTGGGGCATGGAAGCATGTAAATGTGGAATATCTGAACAGGGGCGAGGAAGCCCATGTCCATATATCCAGGGGCGTGCAACAAATTTCACATTTATTTTCAGTATTGGTTACAGAGTTGTGCCATAGCGTAAATAGTATTAGTATTTTTCTCTCAATGATTGTATTTTTATATACGAGTAGCTGGTAGAAAGCCAATTAAACTATGAATCCAATTGAACACCGCCACGGCTTAGTTGCGTGTTGCAACGTTTTCACCTCAATACGCTACAACATTTATCGTGTTAATATGGCGATAAAATTATCAATGGAAATCGTTGCTGTTTCAGTTAAAAGCTTGTACCGAGTATTAAATATTTCCAGTAAATTAATCCTGAAATTATCAATTAGACAGTCATGTTTCTTTTTGCTAGGCGGTGGCGCGATAATCAAGGAGTGCGAAAACTTTTACTATTGTCAAACCTAATTTAGGCTTCATTCATTCATTAGGTAATATACCGGTTAGAGGTAGGTTATGATAAAAGTCAGAGAATATCCAACGGACTACCTACCCAACATCCTACCCTCTATCACGGCCTTCAGTAAACCATCGCCCCTCATTACCGCTTCCAGCCACCCACCCTGCCTTCCCCTAATCTCATCCATAAGTTTCCTCTCTTCGCCCACCATGTCAAGTACTTCCTCATTTGTCTTCCTTTCCGTCCAACGCACCTTCTCCATCCTCCTTCACACCCACATCTCGAAAGCCTTCAGCCTATTTTCGTCTTCCTTTCTCAATGTCCACGTTTCTGCCCCATGCAACGCCACACTCCATTTGAAGCTCTTCACCAGGCTCTCTTTTACATACCTACTCCAGGTCCCCGTCATCAGCTCCCTTCTATTATTGAACGCTTCCTTCGCTAGCGCTATTCTCCTCCTAATGTCTTTGATACGACATCCTGTTTCTTCTAGCGTTCTACCAAGTAAATAAATTGTTCTATTTGCTCCAGTTTGTGACTTCCTGCTCTTATCACCAGCCTCGCTTTCTCTATCCTAGAGAATCTGATAACTTTTGTTTTCTTATGATTAATATTCATCCCGTATTTCTTGCACTGCTTTTCCAATGCATCTACTAAAGTTTGCAATCCTTTCGATGACCGACTGACCAACGCCTGGTCGTCCACGAATTTAACCAACTTTATCCGCTGGCCTCCTACTTTCATTCCCACATCTAGTTCATCCCATGCCTCTCTTACCATTTCATCAGAATAGATGTTAAAAAGCATAGGCGACAACGGGCACCCTTGCCGCACCCCGCGACCTATAACTGCCCATCCAGATTCACCGTCAGCTACCCTCACCTGAGCCCTCTGTCCCATATATAATTTTCGGATGAGTCTCCTATCACGTCAATCTATTCATATTTTCCCCAATATCAGCATTAGTTTCTCCCAGTTTACTCTGTCAAACGCCTTTTCTAAATCCACAAAGCAAGCGAAAACATCCTGATTATACTCTATGTTTCTATCTATAAGTGTTCTCATTACCGCAATCGCGTCTCTGGTGGCCCTTCCCTTCCTGAACCCAAATTGGTCATCGCCTAAATAGTAGTTTGCTCTGCTCTCCAACCTTCTCTTTAGTATTCTGAGCAAAACTTTTGCCGCGTGCGAAATTAAACTGATTGTTCTATACTCCTCGCTTTCTTCTTTTTCGGTATAGGTATTAATACTGTTTTCACGAAATCCTCTGGCCATACTACTTCCTCGTAGATCCTGCGAATGAGTTCGAAAAAGGATTCTCTCCCCTTACTACCTAGATTCTTCAGTAGCTCCGAAGGTAGGTTATCGGTTCCCACGGCTTTTCTACCCTTCATCTCTCTGAATGCTCTCTCTATTTCGCTGTCAAGTAACTCTGGTCCGAGGTTATCCTTATCTATTGATCCTTCATCCTCTAGATCTAGGCTCAAGGGTCTTTTCTCGCTGTCATATAGCTACTCTACGTATTATCTCCATCTTTTCTGGATATCTTCCTGTTCGATTAATATCTTCCCTGTTTTGTCCTTAACCTTTGGTATCGTTTGCCCTCTCTTACCACCCGATAACATTTTCACCTTGGCGTACAAAGCGCCTACTTCCCCCTCCTCCTGCAGTTTTTCCATTTCCTCGCATTGTTCCTTCCACCTAAAAATAATAGAGGGTAAAAGTACTTTTAAGGGAGGCAAATGTCAAATGGTGAGCCTGAAGTCTACTTCTGAGAGCAGCAATCGCAGTAATGTTTACAGTAGCAAGAGGGGTGGGGTCTAACTCAGCGGTTAAAGGAAAATGTATCCATATTTGGGTCTGATGAATAATTAAGTATGATCTGAAATATTATAAGAGAGATAGAAAAATTATGCATTTTAAGAATATTTTTTATCACCCTCCATTTCGCTAGGATCATTACAACGTGGCTAAATATCTGCTTGATTACAATCCTCTTTTATGGCCTTATTTATACCACACGAGCAATAATGATTTTACTCACTATAAGCCATAGAATTTATTATTACTTAAAATATAACGAAGTTATAGCAATTCTATGAGATTGGAACATAATCTTTGCATTCCAAAGTCTTTAATTTAGATTTGGATGAATAAATATTTTCACATTTGAAAAATTTCAGTGATGATCCTTGGGGTTGGAACATGAAATGGTAAAATATTTTTAGAAGAATGAACGAATCTCGATCGGCTTTGTTTAAAAAAAAATAACTAGAATTAGAAATTCACAGAAACTCAGTGATTAGGCCCAGGTCCCTTCTGATTTTTAAGTGGATTTATTTTAAATAATAATTGGTATTTTTTTGGTTAAACAAGACATACTTCCGTTTACTTACCTTTGGCAATAGGTTAATGTGAGCTTTCAAAAAATTTTTAAAACTACAGTTTGTGAGCGTTCAACAAGACACCTAGTGCTAGAGTACATAAAAAGTTTTCCCAGATCTAACTTCAACTACATGCAGAGAGAAGTGAACTTAAACTCAACTAATTGCACCAATCCAAACCTTTTTTTCACTTCTTACGAATTGTCATAAACATCTAAATTTACATGGAGAGATTTTTAAAGCAAGCTTTCTTAGCAGTAAGATGCCTTAAATTATTGTACAGTTGAAAATATATATTTCACAGACAAAAGCATTCGAAATCATAGCATTACGCAAGGCAATCGTGTTCGTAGAACCTTTTTCCAACGTCACGACTTCCTCATCATATTGCTGTATACATGTAATTATTACTTTCGAAATAGAGTTTGAAGCAGGTGACAGAGTAATTATGGTGCTTCCGATGTAAACGTGACTTTATTACCGTCAATAAAATTATTAACGTCCTGGAAATAATTACTAAATAACCGAAATGTTTCTGGCGCCCTAATGTCTTTTCTAGCGATTGAGCAAAGAACACTGACCTAAAAACCACTCATAAGGTACGTAGTCACTCAATTGGAAGAATATTGTTTTATTTTTGATGGAATACAAAAGGGCAGAGACCAACAACGCCGGCATATTTTAGATGGGAAGGTGTTATTGACCTCGGGGAACGCTGTGCGCTTTGGGTTCAAAGTTGAATTTGATGAACGATAAACTCGGTGAAAACTAGTAAGTTCGTCCGACCGGATCGCTACGTCGAAGCTCGTGACAAAAGCGATCATAGACCACTGCATTATTTTGAGCATAAAAATCATCTCATTTTTCTCCGTGAAAGAGAGCGAAACTCCGGAAATGGACATTAAAGGCGCCGTTTCGGTATTCAGTCGCATGCTGTCGTACGCGACGGATGCCAGCAAGCACTGGTACGAAATTCATCACAACCGTCCCTCCCTCTCTCGATGGGAATCGAGGAATCAAAATCAATTGTCCGCATTTTTATCTCCTCATACACCCGCGGAGCACTGCATCCGTTCCGGGAGTCAAGGGCGTATTGAAGTGCAAGGACAATGGCATGCAGAGAACTCCCGCTTATCTGAGGATCTTTCTGAAGTTCGGTTTTATTCATGAATCTAGAAAGTCGCGGAGTAAAAATCGAACCTCATCATTGTGAAGCATATGCATTGTTCGGATCGCGTGGACTGGACACGCAAATGAGGAGAGATTCGCCGTGAATGAACCCGGACGAAAACTGAAATATTTTGCGTTCAGTTACCGGTAGAACCGAATAATTTTTCGTTGACGATTAACAGCTCAAGTGCGTACTGACATGCATTAGTGCGTGAGTCTAAATGAGTGTGAATTGATGGCATTATATTCTTTTTGCATCCGTGGCATAGCATCAGCTATAATGGATGTCGTCAGTACAAGTAGGTGCTTTAAAAATACAGATGCATTAGAAATACAATTACATGTTATACAAATACATATGTTTAAATAAAAAAGTAGCCTTAGAGATTAAAATTGATGCTAGAAAAATCCAGGTCAAGATATTTATCTAGGGAATATAATGGCCTATTAATTAGCCATTTCTCTAAGACCATTCTAAACTTTTTCTTATCAACATTATTGGCTGAATTTGGGATCATATTTTAGTATTTAAGACACCCACTCTCAAATCTGTAGGTACTTGCCAAACTATATCGTGGAATATTAATAATAACTTTTTCTCTTGTTCCATGGGATTTTTACAAATCATAGAACACGTCCAAAAATATATGATATTACAGAGTGTTTAACAAGGTTTCAAACTCTGACAAGGAATAGTACCTCTTCTCTATGAGATATTTATTCAGTTCCTTCTTAAATTTACCAACCCTCTCTATTTTCTTTATATGTCTCGGAAGGTAATTGTAAACTGTTGAGAGCCGATATGAAGGACTGTTTCTATGTTGAGCACTATTATTTAGCATTATAATGCACGCCAAAATGTCTTCTTGTTCCGTAGTGATGCACATCACCATTAAACACAGATTTTGCCCCAACCCTTAAATAATTAATAATCGCCATTTAAAATATATAGTGTGGCTTCTTCAACCGTTGAAGACAAATTATTTTATCTTAAAATTATAAATATTCATTTTCTAAATCTAAGAAACTATTTCCATTAATCGCCATCTATCAAGAACTGCGAAGGCATCAATTCATTGCGCAAGTAAGTCAAACCATAGAGGTTTACCAACACAACTTTTGAATCATTCTTCTTGTCAGTAACCTTTCCGTTTTCCATTTCCTACGCTAGTCATCCGCACTGAAGTTGCAATAGGCCCTTTTCAAGAGATGCATGTATTTTTTATGAGGACTGATTTCAGCATTCAGACATTCGTTTCATGATAGAAATTTATGCATTATTTTTGTTGAAAAGCAATAATTTTTAGTACATTCAAATCGTCACATTTAAAACTTCATCAAAATGTTGACGATATATATTGTCATGTAAAGAATGCATAATTTGAACAATTGACAGAAAAGTTGTTGCAAATGAGTAAACAATTTGCAAGCATGATTCCAATGATATTTTAAGCAGGCATAAAATCAAGACCCGTGGAGTGGTCCAACCAGATATTATTACACCTACAATCTACATACTACTCCGCGAGCCGCCACAGAGGCGTGTGGCAGGGGGTGTAAGCAGCCATGGAAAGGGAGGGAGAATAGGGAAAAGAGGGGAATCGTGTTGTATTAGTGTTTAATTTATTGTTTTGTAAAAAATACTGTAAAAGGGGAAGATGTTGTATATTTAGATTTATGTCATGAACAGGCCATGGTGACAACCAGGGATGTAAATATTTAGAAGGGGCATTGAAGATGGGAAGGGGCAAGAAGGACAGATGAAAGATTGGAATAAATATAATTAAGAAAACTACATTAAAATAATTGACTCAACAAAACAGGGAGGACAGAGGTGAATTATGTGTTAATGATGCGTCTTAAGATAGTGTCACGCTGTTTTTGTTAAAATCACTAATGGTGCGAGGAAAGAAGGAATTTTTGTACCTGTCAGTTCGGCAGTGTATCTCTCTATAATCTCTATTAATTCCCATATGGATAGGGTTTAGGATATGATCAATGAGTAACACGACGGACATAATTACCGTTCCCACTGATGAGTGATGAGCATCTAGGTTTTTTTTAACGAGACTAATTCTCACACGTTTGATACCTTTGGAGAAAAAAATGCAAATTAATGCTGAGAACCAGAAATCATAATTTTTCACTCGGAGAAATGTATTTCCCAATGCGTTGATGAGCTTGCTGACCGACAATATGAAGAAGCGCTACTGGATGCGAATGAGTGATGATACTTCACACGGCGCTACAAGCAAAAGCTAATCTTAGCAGTCATCGCGCCCACTTAATCTTTCTCGCCTCCAGGCAATAGATGGCCATATAAATGGGAAAATTAGTGTTCTAGATTACAATCTAAATCGAGGCCATCCAAAGTCAAGTTACTTCCCTTCAAAACATTGATAGCATTCGTATTCTCAAAATCCTAGGTTTACGCATAGTAAATCTTACATCTACACGCATAAAAAAATTCTAAAGGGAATAATTTAGATTATGGCATAATTCTTCTTCACCCACGTTTTCCAAATACCGATAACTTATCAATCTACCTACTGCTTATTGACACATTGTTTATTTTTGTGTAGTTCAGTTTCATCAGAATTTAATGTATCCATTCGGTACCCTTCACTAGCTTTATTGATATTTTGACCTCAACTTTATATATTAAACAATCAGTATAACATATTAGTCAAAATTTAAAGTAATTTAGAGGTGAAAATTCATGGGCGTTATTGGAATTAACTTTGATTTTGCCTTACATCATGGAGATGAAACGGCACATAGGTTTCAACACATCCTTCCCATTTTCTGTGCATTCGAAAACAAATGGTTCAGCCTTTATCTCTACCCATACTACGAGACTTACTTGTTAAAAAAATTTCACCACCTGAAATGGTAGGGTTTGGCAACTTAACAATTAGCTGAGACGTACCGGAAGGATTAGCAGTTAGATGGGGCAAAATTACTCCACGATCTCAAGAAAAGCCGTGTCGTGACACATTCCTTATGTGGATACTAGATGGCTTTCATCGAGAAGAGTATCACTATGCGCTACTTCACCTTGGAGTGGTTAGACTTAGAATTCTCAGATAATATTAGAGAATCACTGGATTCGGCGTTCATTAGTAAATTAGATCACATTGAAAGAAAAATCATCAGATAAATGATTTTTTTATGTAGGCAATAGTGCAGTTATTTGGGGAATAAAGACGAGAGCTCTGGGGACTGGGTTTGTGTGGTGGCTAGAGTACTGGCTCCCCATCCTGTGGGCTCGAGTTCGGATTTCAGCAGTGGCGGAATTATTTTCCTGAAGGGGGCCCGATCCCTATTTGGGTGCAATGTAAAAATCACTTTCAAGTGTAGTACCATCCGTCAGATCCATTAAACTGCGGACCCTTTGTCGCCTTTCACTAAGAATTGGCAAATGTCAATCTGGGTTTCATCCCACCATTCCTCTGTTCTCAAATGATTCGTTACGAACATCCCCACTTATCCTCAATATCGCCTCAGGCCTCAATTTCAAACTGCCACATTCAGAAATATTAAGGCGGTTTAACTTTACTTCTGACTCTAATTAAATTGTTGGCTGAATACACTATTTTGGAAGATTAGACAGTTCGGACAAATGAATTGATGAGACGAAGAATTTAAGTATTAACTATACCCTTGTACAAACTTAGATTAGAACAAATGCAAGTAAAACAAAACCACTGTATTGGCGATAGAGAAATCTAGATAATATCTACATTTTCTTTTCGTAAATTCCTGTTAAAATGAGTCTATAATTCTAGAAAATACATGGCTCAGTTACTTCATTGGAATCTGGAGTTTAAACAAAATCTCTGACAGAATTTAACGTGGCATATGCCGAAAATTATGTAATTTGATGGTGGTAGCACTAGTTCAGTAAGGGAAACATGAAAAAGGGAGGATGTATCTGGAAAAATCGTTGAGGAAAAAAATTATTCCAAAATGCCTGAAGGAGTCGAGGAAAGATGATAGATAATCTTATAAAAATTTAAAACAGGCCATCGCATCTCAGGGATGCTGATTTCAATGAGATGGAGAGCATTTTGCCCTCGGCATCATTTTCCTCGGTGTAGCACACTACTTCAACCAAGTGCACCTCTGAAAGCTAAGCTGGGTGTGCTTTATTTTTGTTTTCTTTATTTTCTCGAACTTTCCCGAGAGCACAGCGCGTGAATGGGCGAGGGCAAAGGAAAAGAAATGGGCGTGGAGTGAATCGGGTACGAGTCACGAGATGCCACGAGATAGACTTATGATGGCAAGGCATTATGGGAAAGATGAGAGGAATTGGGCGAGAGTAGGAACCGAATTGGTCCGAATTGACGAAATTGGAGACAGAGGGGGGGGGATGTGGCCTGCATCGAGGGGCTGTATAGGTGTAGCGAAACTTGGTGGCACTCGCTTATTAATTGTATGACGCAAGGAAGAGGAAAGCATACAAGTGATGTGGGATAAAGTGGTCAAGGCTTCCTCCAGATGTCACTCCGGGAGTTCTTCGGTACCTTTGCCCGCTCATCAACGCTTGATTTACTCTTAGTGATATCTAATTCACCGCTGATGAGTGCCACCAAGTTTCGCTATACGTATAACTGCACCTTCTGACGACATTTTCATACAATTGTTATGTATTCAAGTCTGTGTTTCATGAACTGGCGCTACAGACCGGTATGAAAGGTATCAGAATAAAAAAGGAAGTTAGTGCGGAAAGGATGAGAGAAGCCCGACCTTAGCGAATCAGCCTGGCTTTAACGAATTGTGGCAGGTGGACCGCGGTTCAACTCACAGTTCGACAGACGAAGAACTGTTCTTGATTTGCTCTCCTCCAAACACCCAAATAGGGATTGACAAAATTTCCGCCACCACCGAGATATGAACCAGACCCCTCCACGTTAGAAGTCTGTACTAAAGCAAACATGATAATCCGTAACACAGTTTCATTTTTTGTACTGAATTTATGTTTTTGCTCGCTGAAATATTTGAAAATGTATTACTGCTATGTAGTCGCTAATCACACTCTTGGAGGGAAAGGAGGGAAGGGAGAAAGGAGGGAGAATTGCGTCTTGCGTCTATACCATTCTTTATAGATTATTCTGGTAGCATAGGACGATTACAAATTAAAACTAAGCCCTTCTATTCCATATTTCAATGCTTGATTCCCCTCTAAGATTGTATTAAGCGACCGCATTGCCCTTTCCAACATCTCAGCAAACAAATACACTCCTCCAGAAATAAATATGAAAATACCGTGAGAATTAATCCTTGGTGTCGTCACAGTGTCAAGGTGGGTTTATACTGGCGCAAGGTGTGTTTATTGCGCAAATTACCTGCTGCAAGTCAACTGCAACGTAAATTGCAGGTGCAAACGGTTCTGTCTGGCAAATTCCACTTGCAGAACTTTTTAAGGTCTCATTAAGTCGCATAAGCATATTATTGCCTGGGTAAACGGCAATCAATCTGTCTCTGCACTTACTTGTGAAAACTTTTTTATCAGAGTGAAATCCCCCGCAAGCTCTTGCAGAAGAAGCTTGCGGAAGTAACTTGCCAGTGTAAACCCATCCTTAGAAATGAGGTTCAGAAAGAAATATGAGAGGTAGAAAGACAATAGGGTCGTCTAGAGTGATAGGTGTAGTCGAAAAAGCGGTCAGCGTGGGTGCAGGCAGATCGACTGACTTTTCGTGACTTCGAGGCCATGTCGAAAATTTGTTCCGAATTTGAGGAGGCCAAATTATGCAAAAGAATAATCTGATGGGGCAGAAGGCAGTATCTCTCTCCTCGTAAGACACGCTTTCGCTTTTCCTTCCCCCAGGAAGAGAGATCTTTACGAGCCGGCGAAATCATCTCCCACTTCCATCTGAGAGACGAGAGGGAACTCCGACAAAATAATAAAAAAATGTAATGAGGTCCATTCAAATATAAAGCACTCGTGAAATTGTGTTATAAGATGTCTTGTAACGACATAATAGGCACGATGGGAGGTATAGGGACCCAGCACTAAGATTTATATTTAGTGGGTATATAACTGACGAGGTCATTGGATCCGATCAGAATGAATGGATATCTGGCCCTGGGCACCGATCGAGGATAATATGAAGATTTTTTGGTCATCACTGGGTTCTCAAGCATAGGGAGGAATACTTCCCTCATGATTTAGTTCTACTCTCAAAGTTAACAATCGGTTTCAGCCCATCTTTCGTAAATAAAAATCTTGAGTTCACGGGACCGAAATATTTAGGTACTATCTTCAATCAAATAATTCCGTCTGAGAGCAATAACTCCACTCCTGAAGCGGATATCAGAAATACCAAATAATCTCTTTGTTATACGTTTATAATAATACAAAGAATGTTTTGATACATTTTGGGAAAAATCTATTTCCCATTGACCTATGATTAATTTTTCCGCCGGACTATCTGATTACTGATTGTGAGCAGAAATGGAAGTTAGAACATGTGAAAGAAACGCTTTATTGGTAAGATAAGACAGAGATTGTTTTATCGGCTAACCTGATTTTGCAAGGTAATTAAAAAATAAATCTTTATTCTTGACAAGATATACGAACTAATTCTTTGAACAAATTAGAAAAATAGAAAGTTTATGGAAAATTCCGAAAGGTAATGAGAATTCTTTTTTTTAAGGAGCGTAGAAGAAATGGTATAGATATGGGTTATGCCTTCTGTGGCAATCGCGTTGTCTCACGTACCCAAGGAATTGAAATTAGAAATTTAATAAACAAAATGCACGGATTCTGTAATTGAATTGCTCACGAATTATCATGATAACAAATTATTACGACGAATTCCACAGGTGAGGACGCAGCTTTAAAAATTAAAAACGGGGAGTCCACAACAATTGTCTCGTTTCAATTTCGCTTCTCCGTTGGAATTACTACCGGCCGCAAGAGCAACGGACTTGAACTGGACGAGCGTGAATCCATGTGATGCACTTGCTCAACACAAACGATATTATGATATTCTTAGGATTGCTGGCACTTCTGAAGACCACCCGTCGGAAACTCCAACTCTCGGAGGATAAAGAGGGCGGGTCCATTATCCCGAGGCGTGCATTCATCTCTCTCCATTCCGCTGGGTTGGGAAATAGGAAGCGTCCCTCTCATCAGAATTCCGCGAAATGGGATTCCGTCGCTTTTACTTTCCTCCACGCTCGTGCCCTCCCTCGCCCGCTCGCACACTTCCCGCTTTGCCCATGTATGGATGGTTATTTGCGGCTATCCTCCGATTCTCATGTTTGAAAACACTGCTGAGCACCCACTGGTCCAGAGTTTGATTTTTTTCCCGTTTCCAGGGTGAATTTTAGGTTTTTCCTTAGCTATCATTTCTACATACATTTCTACATTCATTCATGCAGGCTCTATGACAGCGTTTCGAGTTAAACCCTCCAAATACAAACAAAATTTAGGATGCATATATATTTACTCAAATTCACTGATGCCAATTATCAACATGCCATAATAAATGGGCAATTGCTTTTGATTTACTTGTTAGGCCACTGAAAGTCAGAAATGAGAGCAAAAGAATGCAAATCACATCACTTCAACCCATTGGGTCAGTAATCAGAAAAATATTGATATAGCTGCTTCATTTATTAATACGGCCGGTATGTCTGTTGACTTTACAGAAATGAAGATAGATAAGCGAACGTAAGAGAATTCACGAAAAAGCACCTGAAGCTTAAAGCTTTTTGCTATGCCTATGGTGCAATTATTTTTCCGGAGAACATAGACACAAAGCAATACATGAAAAAGTAAGTCTTGAGCATCATTAACGAGAGTATGGCAAGGCGACCTATCCTATCGTATCCAATCGTAAGGCGCGGGTCTACGCACAGTGCAACTAAACTGAGTTACAAGTCCATGAGACCAATAATTATGATATTGGTTTCTGTGGAGTGCCTACACCGTACGCGGTCGTGCGGTAATAACAATTTATTTCACCGGAAATTTCAGAAAAAAACCTAAGGAAGCTTGAACGACTTCTCTCATAGCTAACATTCGTCTATCTTCAGGGGCAATATTGCACCTTGTTATGAAGAAATTCAGTCCTGACGGCGATGAAAATAATTAGCATAGTTAACTTCGGTATAGGATTTAGCGATTTGTGCTATATGTATATACCACCTATTTCCGACTTTAGAGCAAATAACAGCAATTTAGAATAATTTACTTAAAGGGACGGAGGTCCGCCGTATTAGCTCTCTCTCTCTCTCTGACCTTAATTATAGCGTGATACGTCTTGTTATCTGGTGGTAAAGCTGAATAGCTGGAGAAAACGTCTTCGAACGCGTTATTATAACTGATAGGTTGTACTGAACTTAAATGGCTTTGAACAGATTACGGCCATATCCCATATATTAATCGGATTTTTGTGAGATTTTCAATTCAGTAACATTCCCCGAGTATTCCCGATTTTTCAGGTCAATGGACACTATAACTGTCATTAAATAATTGTCGTCTCCCTCATTGGAGGACGAAGTATCCAGTCTCACGTGGCTTACAAAAGTGGTAATCATTTTTCTATAAATAATTTCACCGGTCGTCTATATATCGTGAGGGCCATACACTAGGGATGGGCGCTTGCGATATCGATTAATCGTATAATCGATTACTTGTGTCAATCAATCAAACATTTGGAATCGATTAATGCAACAGCCGATATCGATTGTATACCCGATTAATTTTACCGATTATCGATTATTTTGGAATTTTGTTTCTGGTGAACTGTGATGGTTTGGGCGGCTCACGTTCGTTTTCAGTTCGATAATTCGACTGTGGCTGAACACCGCGCGACGACGCCATAGAGGTATTATTAAAGTAGAATGCGCATGACGAAACTCCATGGCACCACCTTTTGCTGGCCACTCACGTGTCATGTGTCAGATGTCGCTTCGCCAGGCATAGCTGTGTGTTATTTGCGCTTGTTATTTTGATGATAAATAAAAAAATCAATCAATAAAAAGACTAACTAGTAGTATGTTCCTGGAGCCCTAGATATTGTTTAAAAAATAAGGAGAATGTTATTTTCTTTCACCACAGTGTCAATGCAAGTGATGCTTTGAAACGCATTCAGTACTATCAAGGGAAGACGGAGAGTACCGTCCTACACCTCATCCAGTCGAACGCTACCCAGTGGTCCTCGACCTACGAGATGCTTTCTCGATTCGTAGAGTTGTAACCCGTAGTAGTCAAGGTTCTGCTCGACTATGGGGACCTGGCGATGCTGAGCGGTGCGGAGCTGAGCACCGTCCGAGTCTGCATATCCGTGATGAAATCATTTGCTAAAGTGACCACGGAAATGTGCGTGGATAAAGTTACTACAGTCAGCAAGGTCATTCCCCTCGTGAAATTGCTTAAACAGGTGAATTTAACGCGATCATAAATTCCTCTCTTGATATGCTATGTTATTTCTTTTCTCTGACATTTACTTCGATTTTCAATTTCGGAGCATAAATCTGATACAGCTTCCGCAAGGAGACAGGCTTGCGGAACGGGTGAGGAAGTTCGTTCTGTCGGAGCTGGACCGTCGCGGTCCGTACGATCCTATTGAGTAAAGAAAGTAGTATGCAATCGCCTCGATGCTGGACCCACGGTTCTAAAAAGTGCACTTGAAGAGCCCGATCGCTGTAGCCATTGCCATGAGCACCGTCATCGCTATGATGGCTGAGATGCTTCACGAGGAGGATCAGGTGAACGTTCTGCAGATGTTTTCACACGCTGAGCGTGATGCAGCACCATTAGATGACCTCTGGAGCTTTCATGACACTGAAGAAGCATCACAGAGAACCCTGTATAATGAAGATGTCGCCGGTCGGACACCATTTGAATTACGGCAATTCCTCAACCGACCCGTCGTTGACCGCCATTTGAATCCTTTTGCAGTGTGGGAGTCAATGAATACTAAATACCCTCACTTATATCAGGTAGCCAGGAAGTACCTGCCAGGAGTAGCAACATCAGTTCCATCAGAGTTATACACCACGACGGTGAAATTCGCCATGAAGAAATCATTTGACTTGACTGGGATTCGAACCCGGATCTCCCAATTGCCGGTCAGTTGTGTTAGCCAGTTACACTACCAAACCATCTTAATTCAAGGCGAATTTCAGCGAGGGTTTATACGAATAAGATGGCTTGGTAGTGTAACTGGCTAACACACCTGACCGGAAATTGCGAGATCCGGGTTCGAATCCTGGTCGTCTAATTATATTTTCATGGCGAATTTCACCGTCTTGGTCTATAACTTCACACCCGTGCGCGTGATTGTGTACCACATCACTTGTGTAACCGCAATGATTGGAAAATCCATCAGAGAGACACTTTTCCGAGATGAGACTAAATCAATCTGACCTGAGAAGCCGCCTTACCAGTACCCACTTATAAAAATTGCAATGTTTCGCTTCAGTTCTTGTAAATATTTGTCAATTGTCCAAAATTTAAATTAAGTTAAGAAATTTTTCCCAACTCTGTTCCCTGACACTCCTCCTGAAAGTTTATCTAGGTTTTACAATGTGTACTCATGATAACATTAACCTTATAAAATTAAAAAAAAAATTATTTTACTTTATTTATGGAGGGACCATAACCTCGCTAACTATGTTTAACTACTTTACTATGTTTTGTATGTTGTCATAATCGACTCGATTAATCGATGTAACGATTAATAAAATCACGAAAATCGACGTCAGCACATACATCCTTTTGAAGTTAAATAAAATGAGATACAATTATCAAAACTAGTTGTGAGATCAAAGTTTTTAAAAGGAAATCTACCGTATATATATATCCATTATAATTGGAATCAGACAGATGCGGATAATGAAGACCTCATATTTGATGTTAATGTTTAATTATGAAGCTGTATTTTCATTCACGCGGATCAATTTAGCCAAAATGGGATGCTTCCGATGAAAATACACAACCAAAATCGTTTTATTGCTACTCCAAGGCGTAAAGAGTAAATGTGGAGAATTTATGCTGAAGTTCAATTAAAGGTTTGGATGGATAAAATGAAGCCCTTTCACACTACGGCGTGAAAAAGTAAAATAAGTTTAAATGGCTAGTGGATTAGAATAACAAGTCAATATTGACAGAGGAGCGGATTGTTTGAGAGAAACCTTACCACCTGCCTGAGTTTGTTATACTAAAACGAGTGTTTGCCCAGAGGATATCAATCATTTGACAATTACTCGAATTACTTTCTCACTCCATTATGGCTGACTAATAGTCAGCGTTATTCAGACGTTTGTAAAGTCAAGAGTATGAGTCACGTTTATCGATAGATGGGAAGAAAAGCAAAGTTTCACACTGCACTCATTAATTTTGTTACCGTTATGAATGAATCAAGCGCCATTCTACTTGCATTGAAGATATTTAGTCCATTTTTTTCACAATGACATCAGCAATTCGGCGTTACACGGCAAGGATGAGGCCTGTGCGATTATCTAAAATAATCAATATCGATCAATTATAAGAATAATTGAAAATGTGGTCGATTCAATTGTCGGGAATTAAAGGTATGACAATTAATTGAATTCATTCAATTAATTGACAATGGCCAATTAATTGACATCGAAATTGGTGTCAATTAATTGTTATTGCTCAATTAATTGACAGGACTCAATTGGATCGTACATTTCAAAAGCGGAGATTACACATAGGAGTTGACTCCTATCTGATCGATTTATATCGAGTCGACTCCACTTGGAACCACAATTAGGATGACAGCTACTCCGTCCAAGTATCGAATTCCGCCACTATCGATGGCGAACTCCTATAGGAGCAGGTATGATACACGTCCAAGTTTCACCTTCCAAGTGGACTCGTATAGGAGTCAACTCCTGTGTGTAATCACCGCTAAAGGCTTTCCTTTGCCAATGAGAATAATGAAAGAATTAATTTGAAAAACAGCAAAATAGTTCAATTAGTTTGCTTTTATTCACTAATTAAAGGAATAGATCGCTATTTGAAGACAGGCAGATGAGATCCTCGGCGTGTTCATCCGACATACACCGGCGTGTGTCGATGACAATGTTCCCCTGAAACTGAACCTCTCGGACGCAGTGCTAGTTGCCGGGATAGCTAGCTTCTGTGGGGAGGGATGGGTAGATGGTGGCCGTCACCATCACCAATAATCGTCAATTAATCGATTACTGGACAATAATTATGAATTGAATAACAATTGACGATTGAAAAATAATTGACACTAGAAAAAAATTGACAATCGACATCGATGTGCTGGAATAATCGATCAATTGTAAAAATAATTGAATCGACGATTCAATTAATCGAATAATCGCACAGGCCTGGCAAGGATTGTTTTCAAAAAGCAAAACATTTGACACAAAGGAGTAGTAGGGTGAGGATACTTGTTGCAATTTAAACGCCAAATACTCTAGCGGCGAGGTAAGTGCTCCGAAACAAAATAAAACGCGAATCACCTCAGAGCAAGGACTTCCTATGTACTCCTCCCGCACGAAGGTTGAAAAATAGCTATTGGCTGCAGACCTACAGGATTATATTCTTACTTCGAGGTTTACCCCTTTTGAGTCTAACATTTCCCATCTCGTATGTACATACCTAAAAGGGAAGAGGGTTAAAGAAGAAATTGAACGAGTTCTTGGAAGGAGATCAGTTTAGGTCCATGAAGGGGAGAGCAACACGTGAGCACGTTATGCTGTTTCCTTAGCATCAGTTGATCACGGTAAAATTTGTCGTAAAACATTTTACGAAGTCAGCTGTAAAACTGCAACTTTCATAAAACTGTGCTGGCTCACGCTGAAGCATTTCCTAGTTTCATAAAGTTACATGGAATAGAGTTATTTCTCTTTCCATAAGCTGTTTTAAAGCATGGTAACAAAAGATCTTTGAAAAAAATTGAAACAACAGTAACAGGCACAGTGAGGATGTTAGGTGAAATTTCATTCATTTCATTATAGCAATCTACCGGTTAGAGGTAGGTTGTGATGAAAGTCAGAGAATATCCAACGGACTCTTACACGTCCCGTGCCCTTTCTACCTCTAGTATTTCTTTCTTCATCTCAGCATAAGTCCTACCTTTCTTCATCCCGTCCATAAAACCTATCCTCTTTCTTCCCCTTCCTCGCTTACCCAACATATTTCCCACTATCACGGCCTTCAGCAAACCATTGCCCCTCAATACCGCTTCCAGCCACCTACCCTGCCTTCCCCTAATCTCTTCTATAAGTTTCCTCTCCTCGCCCACCATTTCAAGCACTTCCTCATTTGTCTTCCTTTCCGTCCAACGCACCTTCTCCATCCTCCTCCACACCCACATCTCGAAAACTACAGCCTATTTTCGTCCTCCTTTCTCAAGTTCCACGTTTCTGCTCCATACAACGCCACACTCCATATCAAGCACTTCACCAGCCTCTTTTTTACATACCTACTCAAGGTCCCCGTCTTCAGCTCCCTTCTATTATTGAACGCTTCCTTCGCTAGCGCTATTCTCCTCCTAATGTATTTTCTACTATATCCTGTTTCTTCTAGCGTACTACCCAAATAACTAAATTGTTCGACTTGCTCGAGTTTGTGACTTCCTACTCTTATCACCAGCTTGAAATAAATCTATAAAATAATAAGGACGTATTTGCATATTTTGTTTATTCCGATTATGCGTGGGAGAGAGAGAGGGATGAAATGACCGAGAGAACAGACAGAAATTTCAATAAAGGGAATGTAACACTCAGAAGTAAACTGGCGAGAGAGACGATAGATTCAAAAACTTACTTATGGCTCGCAAAAGTTTAAGTGAGGGTAGAATATGGTTGATCCGGGTCTGTCACAATGTAAGGCAAGGTTGCCTACTGTCTCCAGTGCTTTTAAACATGCATGGCGAGGAAATGGGACGAGAAACGTGGGAGGACTTTAGGGAGGATAGAAAGTTGGAGGGTAATTTATAAAACGTGTTAGGCATGCATATCACCCTTCATTCATTAGCGAGTGTACAAGGGTTTTCAGTTATTTTTGGACGTATTACAAGCACAGGGAAAGAGATATGGAATGAACATAAATAATGTTAAAGCCATATAGCAATGATATTTGTAGGGACGAGGAAGTGTTAACTAAACAGCAATGGCGCAAGGGATGACTTAGAGCAGGTGGAGCTTAACTTGGTTAGCGTCATCGTCCGTGGTCATCGCTCCGAAGATTGGTTTGCTGCTATAAACACTCGACATTTTCTACTCAACATCGGTTAAAATTTTATAGAAATTGACCTAACGGTGAAAAAGCAAGGACATACAGGTGAATGAATATTCCACCATGAGCGACGGCTCATGCTGGAGATTTTACTTTACTGTTAAAGTCGGAAGGGTCTTTGAGTTTCATCGAGCATGTCACGCAATTGAGCCTAAAATCAGATATTGGAAGTTTTTTCTTAGGAAAAATTTTTTTTTCGAGAGGAATGTATTTCAATCATTTTGAAAATGTCTGCTTCTACCGGAAATTATCAGACGCATTGAATAATGGAACTCACTAG
This sequence comes from Pyrrhosoma nymphula, assembly GCA_963573305.1. Classification (NCBI taxonomy): domain Eukaryota; kingdom Metazoa; phylum Arthropoda; class Insecta; order Odonata; family Coenagrionidae; genus Pyrrhosoma; species Pyrrhosoma nymphula. Next base: position 155,381,563 of record OY754327.1, on the reverse strand, counting down.
GAATCTAACAACAGAAATAGTTTCTTTTCCATGATTTCGTTGAGCGTTTAAAATATATCTCCAATGAAAAATAACTGATCGTAAAATCAGGAGGCAATGTAAACATTTTCACCATTATCTTCGAATAAAATGCATTCTAAAAGTAATGCGAGTGCAGTGACAGTTTTTACCTGTAAAGTTTGTCAAGACATTAACGCTGATTTTGTTTTTACTAATCAATCTAAGAGTTAATATACTGTGTCATAAATTTCATGTTTAATTTCGTATACTGCTCAAGTGGACTGTAAAATAAAGTTAAAATTAGTAGCAAAGCTATAAATAGCATTTCCAACATATCTAACTATTAAATGAGAAACTTATTTCATTCCCTTGCTTAATATACTTTATTTTGTGACTGATTCCGAAGACTTGCATAATTCACATGTGTGAACTCATGTTAGGGAAATGTTTACATACCTACTCTACAGACATAACTATTTTGCCAGTTAAAAAACAGGTTACCGATTTAACTGATGGGTAAAAGAGGAAAAGAAGGGGATGACAGAAGGCCTGAAAGGCTATAGTTTGGGAAGGGAAACAAAATTTCCATTGAGTTTTAATGGATTGCGCTCTGCCTTTCCCGTTGTTTTCCATAAGAAGATGTGCAAGGGTGAGGGTGGGAGACGACTGTGCGGCACGATTTGTTTGAAATGAGACATATAGAAGAGGTTTCAGAGAACGTGCTAATAAGGTATGCGAGTAAAATAGTTTAGGGGCTGAGAGGAACGTAGCATTGGAAGTCCAAGTCGGGACGAGGTTTATCTATTTTTCTCCGAGGTCGACCGCTGTAAGGTTTGGTGCCGCTCCTCGTGGAAGGCGGCAGTCACATCTGCGAGAAGCAAATAGCGAATGGCACGGGCAAAGGGGATTAAAGGGTTGAAATACACTTAAAACGGGCGAGAAGAAGATGAAAGAGAAAGTGTGCTGATGTGAGATCTGGAGAACCTGAGTACCGTACGGTCGGCGCGCTAGCCGGTCGGCGCGCGAGCCCGACGCCGCGCCGCGGCGAGCGGCCAGCGCAGCGTTACGCCTACACTGAAAATCTTTTTCTTTCTTCAATGAAATATGACCCCTAACAATTTTTTTTAATTTGTAAATGAGGGTTGTATCTACAAGATATAAAAAAATGAGAAAAATCGAAGGCAAAGTTACATCGTCAAAAATCGATTTGAAATTTTAAAATTGTTATAAACTTAATTAAATTGTTTATATTTTAAAATAAAATCCATTATTATATTTTCCTATTTTATCACCTTTAAAATAAGCTTGTACATTTGTAGCTTCAATATTCTCGGAGATATGCCGTGAAATGTGTAGATAGTTTTGTAAAATTCAAATTTTGCGACGTTGCCATATCTCGTAAACGGTTGCATTTATTACAGAATGGCTTCGGGGTTTTCAATATGCTATCAACTGAAGACGGTATGCCAAATTTGGTCAAAATCGGTTACCCTAAGGGTCATTTTTGCCGATATTAGTGTACCTAATGTTCATTATCACATAGGAAATAGGTAATTCAACACCACCATTTAAAAAACAGCTTAGTTTTGATTTCCTTAGGTGCTGGAAATCAAACCTTACCCAACAAAGTAAAAAGCCACAGACAGGCCAAGGATTTCTCTGAGTTTTTGTTACGCACCGATGTTCCCTCCGAACCATCTCCCCCGCCTTGATATTTCCCAAAAGCCAAGCGTTGCGAATGCGATAAAAAATTCAATGTCGAAAGCGAAGAATCCAGAGTTCTTAGAAACCGAAGGAATCAAACGGGATGTTGGGAAGACGAGTTATCGGATTGCAGAACCACTGGGAACCATCCCGGGATGTTTCATAACGCGAGCAGTTAAAATTCAGAGGATGCACCCCAATCCGCATTCCTTTCCACTAAGGACTCTCCACTCCCACGACACCTGCCAAGCGCATTAGGGAAAACTGGGAAAATAACGAGCCATCAATCAATTGACGGCTTGATTTGAAATACTGGGAGAAGCAATGATCTCAGCCAACGACGACGCCTGGAGGCAGGGTTGTGTAAAGCTCTAGATTAGAAAAGTACGGACGTTTGTGCCAACAACCGAGGAAATTTGGGAAAATGTGAGGCATTAGAACAATGTAGTATTATATAAACATCACAATATACATTTATGACATCACATGGCCAAGGACCCAACCAGGGGGGGGGGTGGCGATAAGGGCGATCGCCCCTCCCTCCCCCAACGATGGAGAAAAAGCTCAATTTTAATATCCTGCATTCAAATTTTGATAAATGTAAATCAAGCGCGCGTAATTGGTTTTGACGTATTGTAGGTAAAGTCCATATTAAAGATACGTTTTCCAAGGAACAGCCATGGCGATCAGTCTGGTAAGAGTCGCCGAGGAGAGGGACACAAATATTAATCCCCCCCCCCCCCTTAAAGAGCTTTCCCTGGTTACGCCCTTGCATGGCTCAAACTCGCTAAAATGCTTGTAAATAAATCTTTACTCGTAAAAAGTTTTATTCACTATCTTCCACATGTACTGTATAGGTCTGTTTTGGTTTCACTGTCCATACTTTCCCAATCAGGAGCTTTAGGGTTGGGCGCCTTTTAGGCTTAAAAACTCTCGAAAAAAAGTACATTTGTTTCTCTTGAAAGAAAGCGCGAAAAATGTATTTTCTGAGGTACCAAGAGGTGGATTACTCAAATTCTACATTTCCATCTACGTAATACCCTGCTAGCCACCTCAGGGGTGTGTGGCAGGGGGTGAGTTATCACCGACATGCAATACACTATGCCCTATTTAAGTGAATGTAACTACGATTATTGATCCATTACCAAAAACCTGCTTATAATTTATAGGAGGTGAAATTCCACAAACACGCACTACACTATAGGTACCAATGTTCGAGAGACCGTTTATATGATTGTTTTTTTTAACTACAGAGATACACATAGATTCAAGAGTTACACAGGAAACATGAAAGAAATGTTTACTCTATGGTACTACGTAGCAGATAAGTATACAAAAATTTGGGAGCCAACCAACTAATTAGCTACTCTACTGTCGCCAAACCTAGTTAAAAGTCTCATTAGCAGCCTTTATGGTCTCTTATTATCGTTCGCGGGAAAAATGACATTTTATACCTGTCCGTTCTGCAGTGTATTTCCCTTATTTTATTCTCATGATCCAATCTGCAGTTGTATGTTACTGACGTGATGAGGAAATAAATCGGTTTGGAACTTACATAAAATATCCAGTCGAAACTTTATTCGACGGTCAGAAAGCGATTCCCATTTCAAATGTTGCAGATATCGAGATTCGAGCAGGATTAAACCTTGGTATCTATAAAAATGATAAGTGAGTGGAAATCTGAGGAATTTAAATATGTAATAGAATATTTATTGGCTAGCGCTAGGAAAAATTCAGTGACATAAACACAAATTTTGTAAAGCGATAACTTATTTTGCGTTTTAATCGTATTTTCATTTTTCTGTTGCAACCCTAAATTTTCGCGTTATTACACTGGTTGAAAAATTGCTAAATTGTTGTTACCGTCAAATCAATTGCCACATGTACTTTTTCTGCTAAAATGTCACGTTATTTCACTGATGCGTATTTTCAGCAAAAATATCAAATGATTTTAAATGCAATGAGCTGAAAATTCTATTTTATGTCATCGATATTTGTTGCATGTCCCAAACAAATAAGAAGAGTTTGTATAAGCGTCACATTATTTCTTATCCTGGAGCAAGTTTTGTAGCTATGGAACAATGTTGTAGATAACTCGAAATAATGTGATGTCATGACCCAAGGGAATTATTTCTCTGAAAAATTAATAATTTTCCTGTGAGCCAGATATATTTTCATTTTCGATCTTGCTTACCGTCCGTACCTTTGGCAGAATTTTAATATTGAAAAATTAACGTAAATTGTCAAGTGAGTGATAATGACAAATAATAAAAAAGTCAAGAGTGTGAAATGCTGAATTGAATGTCAATTTTGATAAGCCCGCGGCATTATTTTATAAAAAATAGTTACTAAATTCTACGAAAAATTTACCGTAAAGAATGTTCTTAATTTTTGCCTCCATAATTTCCTTTCCATGTCGACATATTCCTGATATAAAATAATTTAATTCATTTTTTCGTAAAAATATTCAACTCCATAATAAGTACTAGAGACAGTTCAGCTTCAATTTCAATAAAACTGTGAATATTTTTTTTTCTTTTTACCTTTTTATATGAATTCATTAACGTTTCTTCATCGGTATAGGTATCAAGCTTGGGTATGATGAAAATGTGAGAAAATTCTCTTTTTACCGGAAAGCAACATTTTCATCAAGGTGCTTTAAAATTTCCGCTGAAAAAAAAAACGTTTTCGTTCCCATCACTTCTCGGGGGGAATGAAAAGATCCCACGGAGACTGACCATAACGCCCCGCGCCACGCGTGGAAACGACAGGTGGCGTGCCGGCGAGGCGGCAATGAACAAAGGTGAGGGACAGGAGAGTGTGTGAGGGAAAGGGGAGGACGTTCCATTTCCTGATCCCATTCCTCTCTTTTGTAACGCTCCGAGGACCAAATGCCCCCCATGACGTGCGGCGTGAAAATCCTACCTCGGCATGCGAGAACAGCTCCTCCTCCCGTCTTACGTACGTGCCTAGTTAGCAAAGCATTGTTTGGACGCAAGCTAGCGGTGTTTTCCTATGCGTAGTAGGTCCCATGAAGCGCGTTCCCATCGAAGTCGAGAAACAGAGCGGGGAGGGATCATCATTTAGGCCCAGTTTTATATCTAACATTAAATTCAATGGGTTTGGCCTCATCATAAAGAAAACACTATCATCTTTCTAAAAATACAAATTACATTACAAATGCTACAAAAGCATTAGCCACTTATCGGGCTAATTTTCCAGATATTTGCCAATATAAATTGGAGCTAGTTTATTGTGCCAAAGCGATTAAATTAGAATTTAATATATCTCTTTGCACTTTTACTTGTTTTTCTACATTCAATCTGTAATTCACCAGTTCAATTCAATTTCATCTGTACACATCCACCTTCTTCCAAGATGTCCTCTATCCTAACCATCCTCTTTAATGTTTTTCTATCACTGTGACAGTCAATTTAAAAAAATATTAAAACATATTAATTTAAAAAAAAAAAAAAAATTAAATTCAATATTATGCAAATGAATAAATAAATACATAAAAGTGATTACGGTTATCAACGAATTAACCATTCATATTCTTGACATGCGTTAAGTTAGAGCCAAGGTTTCCGCAGTGGCTCCATATACTGGATCCCATTTTTCTCTGGTGCAACTGCGTGTGTCAGCGTTTAGGCGACGACAGTTTCTCCTTCGATACGGAAGGCGTGTTAAACCTGTAGACGCCTCCTTTAACGGAGGAGAAACTGTCGTCACCTAAACGACGGCACACACAAAATGTCCCGAAAAATGGGATCCAGTGTACATTTTACATCGGATTTAGTACAGCTGTGCGCTCCAAACAGATATTATTAAAATTAATGAGGAAGTTCTGACGTACAAACCACGTCAGAAATTCAACGGTTTGTAGTTCGTATGCTTTCTCAATTATTTAAAAATCTAATTTCATCGCTCATCGTAATGCATTTTATAAATTTTCTAACATTTCCTCGTTGCTTTTCTCGCCATCCATCTCTCCATTCGTTTCCTCACTCACGTCTCAAAATCCTCAAGTCTACGCACATCGTAATTCCACAGTGGCCAAGTTTCCAAACACAAAAACGCTAATTTCACACTAATCGTTTCAATGGCTATGTCGTTGCTCAGGATCCCCTCAGTTATGTTCTTCACGTCATGAATGCTTTCTCGGCCAATTCCATTGTGCATCATTTGACCTTCCTATTAAAGGCATTCGCAACCAAAATACTACCCAGATGTGTGAACTCAGGGCGGAATGTGATGAGAAAAACTAGAAATGGAATCAAGATCGATAAGGTACTTGGTCATCGGCTCCAGTGCATTTAACGCACTGATGACTGAAATTAAAAACGCAACCGTGGCCTAAAGTTAAGATAGTCAACCTTCTGATTTGCTTTGATCTAGACTGCATAGGTAATTAAATACTCAAAAGGTGAGTTGCAGCGTAATCAAAACTCTGGGGAATTACATGCATTAAATTGAATACATAAATTCGAGTAAGTGCTAATGATAGAGATACGCTTCAATTCGAGGTAAAATAGGGTAAATGAAGGTAACAACGCCACATATACAGTTTTAGTCACCTTCAAATTTGTGTACAATTTTATTAGGCTATTTACCACAGGGTATGCCAATTCCTCTCTTCATATCTCGGTTATGCTGACCTTTAAAAATACGTAAATTTATCAACAATACCTGATCCGGTGACGTATGCCGTATACGTGATCCGACGTATGACATACATTTACTCTAATCCTTATTCTAAATATAAGCTTATGTGAGAGAATTATTTTAAATGTTGGTTTTTTTTCTATCCAGTGCAAAACAAAATCAATCTCTGCAGTATTTCAAGAATTAATGCTATCGATTGGAGCTGTCAGAAGGCGAATAATAGCAGCTACTCTTAGTTATACTGAAATAAAATGATAAAATTCTGCTAATTGTTTCTTGATAGAAAAGCGAAATGCTGGATGTTTTAGAGTATATTCTGTGCCCAATCTAAGTACCTTAGAGTAGCGAATGGCAACCAATGGCAAGCGTGCCACTAGGAGACACACGAAAGGTTTATTTGGTAGCACGTCAAGAAAGCGTCAATGAAATTAAGCTTTCCGATATTTTATGGCCTAACTTAAGTTTGTTAACCGGATTGTTAATTAGTTGTATTCAAAATTTGGCACGCGCATACATATCGGTTTCCAACCACTGCCATAGAGTATGACAAAACACCAAGGCCTAACGTTGACCTCAGATCTGTCTACCAGAAAATACAGTGAAAGAGTTAATCGCGATTCCTTAAAAAGGAATACGGACATACACAATAAATATGTCCCATAAGACACTGATACGTATTCAGTGAGGTTATGGAACGTAATTTTAGTGTTTTAATTATTGGAAAATGAAAGTCATCCTAAGGTTTGTATTTTCCGCGCCATTCACGATCAGGAAATAGTGAAAATTGATGTTTATCAAATTCGTAATTAACGTATAATACTCGTTCAAGCTTATGAATTTTTCACGGCCGCCATATATCCGCTTATATTCCAGTATAATAGCATTATTTTTTCATTTTTCTTCAATGAATTTAACCTAAGGTAGGATTCAAAGCACATTTCTTGCTTCAGGGACGATTACTAGGGAAATAGTAGAGTCAACTGAGTATTATTATTCATTGGATTTAATGCAAAGTTTTTAACAATGTATATAAACTACTTTGTTTCAAAAAGTCGGGAATTTCTATTATTCTTCACTCTCAAATATGTATTTACAAGCTAAAATCATGCAGGTACCTGCAATGAAAATTAAACCTACTGCTGGGTTCTTCCGAAGGCTCATTAATATTTTTTCTTGTGAACTAACCTACCAAGATGAAATGATAATGGACGAGTCACGGACAACGAAACCAAAGATTAGCCAATTCTGTTTCATCCTCACGGGTGAAAAAGCCTGTTAAAGGAAAGTGTCAACAAATCGAGTAAACTTTTGACTAGAAACTACTCAACATTGCCTTAAACTTAGAACAATTAAACTATTTACTACACTTAATTACAGTAAATATCTTCCAATTTTGCTATCATCGCCATCATTGACTCTTGTAAGTGTATTTGATAAAGGAATATATATGTACATATGGCAGCATGATTAACCTTCTGGAATTTTGACGTCATGATCTTTATGATGATTTTTAAATCTATAAAGTGGGTTTAAAATCTTTTTGCTGGGCATTGGGAAGGCGATTTTTGGTTTGACCGTGCCTAAACTGATGACATATATATATTATTTCGTATTTCAATTATTCTTATACAAACAAGCATTTTATATTTTGCTCTTGACTGAATATCTATTTGTAAAGAGTTAATCTTCGTTTCCCTCGAGCTTTATCTTTACCCACAGCCATTCACCGTTAAATACGGGCTAACGATCGTCTGTCGTATGGGAACTTCTGATAAGAACCTATTGATCGGAGCCAATTTGTAGTCAGTTATTAAAGAAATCCATATGTGCGAAACTCCACAGAGGAATATTCTTTCGCCGTGACCGGGACTCGAACCCAGATCCCTCGAAATCGCGCCGAGTGCTTTAGCCAGTATAGCCAACAAGGCGTCCTTCTCCTCTGTGGATTTTTGAGGGTTTCATAGGTACAAGTTATTCAGGACTGCCGGACATATGATGTCACAGAAGCAGTCCAAAGCGTGCGCTTAGTGCCACAGTCCGCGAGGATTAAGCCAAAAATGGAATGCAATGAGGTGTTCGCTCATTTGGTGAATTTTGAGGATACCGGGAAAAACCGAGGAAAAATCATTCGGTGTGATTTTTCACACTTAATTTGCACTTACGGGTGACTCCGCGAAGGTAATTCCGTGGCTAGTCCCGGTATCAACAAAATTCGTAGTGTAATCCTTGTCGGAAACGCTGTATCATCAAGGTTTTATCGGTCCAATGTAATGTCGAGTCAAATGAGACAATTTAGAATTCATCACACGAATATCTAAGTAATGATGGACTTGGCAATTGGCATAAATAATTGACAATTTTAAGAATATAAATGCTAAAGTCAAAGAAATTGTGAGAGTTCCAGAGTTAATTTGCGTAATATTTTGTGAATGAAACTTTCCTCTAATCCACAAAATGGCCCTAACGCAAGCAATTTCCGATAATGGCACTTGTCCCATGCAGGATTTAGCAAAACCATGTATTTAAGAATGAGGAATTTAACGAACTCGTGTTCTTTTGAACTAAAAATTTGCTTGTCAGTCAAGATTTTATTCATGTGACGTTGTATGCGGCGAAAACTTAGTTGAATATTTATTAATGCTGAATTCGGTGAAAACACTCACCTGCGTCTTCTGCTGCTTGTAAGCAACTTGTTGGTTCAGCTCCTGTAGATATTGTAATCCTTTTGCCTTCTTTTCCTCTTGAGTGACATTCCTGTGTGAGAAAGCTAAATAAATGAAAGTGAAATATCACTGATTCCTCCCACCGTTCTCTAACTCATAGGTACCATAAAACAGTGTGAAGGGCACCGACAACAAAATTGGAGCTGGGCAAGTCAGTTGAAGTGTTAAAAATGGGCGCCGATCTAGAAAAATACTATTCTATAATAACTACCGATAATCGACGCCTAAAACATAACAGAGCCAACAATTGAGAAAAATATTAAATTTAACCTCATTAATTATGAATTTATTTAAAAGAGGGACTTCGAAAAAATATTTCAAGTAATTCGATAGTTACATCAATTAAAACAGCTAGAGACATTTTATATCTCTTCTTTAAAATCTACAGGAATATGAATACATTTTACGAGGAATTGCAGAAATGAGAAGGTATGATATGAGAAATAAAGCAGGGAAGCATTTTTGGAAAAAAAAGAAATGAAGATCTCACTATTCTGATTGAAAAGTACCACATTGAAACTGCATAAATCAAATAAAATTTCTTTTAGATAAATGAAACATCAGAACTCACTGTCTATACAGGATTCTTTGAGTATTTACATTCGGAGAATGCAGTATATAGCTGTTCCAGAATAATGAAATCAACTTTGTTAATTAAATTAAAATTAAGACAATACCATACGGCTACAAGCTATTGGAGCCATTCAAGTATTGCGTGTTCCTAATTTTGCCTCTTTTTTTACTCCCTCCCTCAGCACTAAGGCAATGATACGGATGTCATAGATTTTTGAAGTAGGTACGCGCATTGATTAACTTTTCAATGAACAGCGTTTTGTGCAATTTAGACCCCCATGGGAATAATAAACGTGAGATATTGCATGTATTTGTTTCAGCTGTGCAGCGATAAAACAAACTTTTACTACCCGCTGACATGAAGCATTTTGGCAACCGGGGGTGCACAGAGCAACTAATGCTGCTGGCGATCGCACATTTTGATCTTGGAGATGAATTTTAAAAAAATCCGGATATCTGATTATTTTCATCCAGCCGAATGGCGGAAATGGAACTCGCGAACATCGTCCCAAAAAAATCCATCTGGATTGTTTTCTCGATGCGATTTTCACGTAAACCGGAAACCACAAAAAGTTAATTTACTGCCACTGGCTTCTAGAATTGAAATTAAGAAAACTCAATGTATGCTGAGACTACGTCACTTGTTTGTATATTCGTGCCTACCACACAACAAATGAGATCGGCTTTTATTTACCCGACTGCATTAGGGATTGAATAATACCAAAAATTCCCCATCTGCACTCTAGTAATAATGCTCAGACTTAATTATCACAAGAATCTAGTAACAACTTCTGTTTGTTTTACTTTGTAGAACTCAAGCTGTAAACATCCTAATGCTTTTATAAATATTTTCATAACGCACTGCTAGCAGTGCTACTACAAATTAAGATATTTTGTCAGAAGATCTACAGATAAAATATTTCGTTTGACGATAATCTCAAAAGCGATACAAATACGATTTCACGAGTAACTAAAATCTTACGCAAGATCTCAGACCTCAACATCCATCACGTAAGACAACGTAAAAAGAGCTCGACCCACTCCCGTAAAGACATTTTACGTAAGACCCGCATGGCCACACATTAAATTTTACTGCATCCCTTGAACGGGCTAAGGCCCTCAGGGGCCTCACCTGCAAAGGGGACCTCACCTGCAAAATTCGCAGTACGTTACACATTATTTATGCAAATAGTATTATATTGAATAATTTTGAGCAGAATTATTGAGCTTGAAAATAAAGCGCTGATTGTATTACGAACATGTCTTATTTCTATATAATAAGAGCAAATTCATACTATAAGTACGTTTTCAGCGAAATTGGATTGCCGCGTGAGCCAGTTTGGTTACGCGCCTGACGGTGTTTGAAAGCCGCATCGGGCATGGGTTCTGTTACTGCCATATCATTAAAAACAGGTTAATGGTGCTGTATAACCTCAACTATTGGGTCACTTTTTAAAACCTAAGTCAACCAAAAAAGTGGAAGCAATAACAGTACCCTAACAGGAGTTTAAACTTCAGCCTTGGAAAAATATACCAACGAAATAATAACCAAGAAAAATTATGAAATAGCTTGAACTTTTGTTTATCGTAACAGGCAATTGTCTATTCATATGCTGAACCTCATATTTAGTATCATTATGGAAGTGCAATAAGTTAATTCTTAATAACGTTTCATTGAGTTTAAGTAAACATTTTCAAAGAATTGTATTCAAAAGACTACAGTTCAAAATTTCAAGAGATCTGAGTTAGAATAGGAGAAAGGAATTTTCAAATAAAAATAAAATCACATATTTCATTTTACTTCCCAGTTATTCTAAGAGCCCGCAGTAACGAAAGAAGTAAGTTCACTTTAGTGAAACCAGTAGCCATTTCGGTTTGAATTTTCGGAAACAACAAATGCAAAAAATTATTTGTAATTCGCAAACACTCAAAAAAAAAGCATTATCATGGTCCTTCGACTACTCCCTGGATTTAAGTGCTTCATCTATGGCAATTCTTCGCAATTAAATGGCATAAATCCGTTATTTACGTTTGTGCTAAGTTTCATTCGCATTGGCTTTCTTTCATATCCGTCCAAAGAGGGTATTGCTACACATAAGTGATGCTCCATTCAGAATATGTCGGAGATAACATCTGGTCTAGCATTTTTTATGAGGGTGATTTATTAATACCCGCCAGTAAAAACCTCATGGCGTTTAAGGGCATCCTTTTTCGTCGCCGTGAAACGTCGGATTGCGTCATTAGGGTGATGTAGCGCTATCGAGTCATTCTGCATATTATCCCAACAATTCGGACAATTCTCTGTGACAATAACTTGGAAATTTATCTTGTCCATCGTGAGATCAAAACAAAATAATTCCCACGACGCGCACAATCAATAGGCAAGAAATCTTGAGCGGACGTGGATACATTTGGCAATGGACGTGGAGGGGTCTGCCATGGGTCCGACAACAAATAAATTACACTTATTGTTAGTACAAGAAGTATCATCTGTTGGTGGATATACGAGTTAAAAATAAATGCTTAGCTCTTAATCCATGGTTATGAAAAAGCAAAAGGCTAACTAATTGCATCCCTCTTGAAAACTTAAGCCAATAAAGATATCAATTGGCTCTACACACATTTTAGAAATAATCAACACAGTACGGCAATATTTACTTGTTTTTCCTTGAATTTTCTACAAAATTGACAACTGTTAGTGATTACATTAACTCAAGAATGTAGCATAAGAGAGCTAAGGATTGACTGTAGAGAAAGTACCAGTAAGCCCTTCCGCCGGTGATGTCGGTGATGCATCTCGAATGGCATTTCTTCGGTATTCGTCTTTGGATGAGTAAAGGAACCAACTCCACCCCGGGCTGAAAACATTAGAAAGGATGAAAACTGATTATTACAGAGAATTAGACGTATTCTAACATTGAATCACATGCTTTCGTGGAAAGGTCTTCCAAATATAGAATACCTGCTGACATTCATTATTTCGTAAAGTAAATTATACGACTGTTCACTCGCAAAGAATTATGTATAAAAAATATGCAAACGTCAACTTTTCGACGTAAAAATATTAGTAAAAATTGTAGCTCTCACTCCTGAATACATATTATTACCAGTTAACAAATATACTTCAAGAAGAATCTGTACTTATTAGGTCAAATGGCATAATCCAACTGAGAGTATTCGCAGCCTTACAGTGAAGCTGATACATTAATAATGATATATCATTTAAGGGTTTCACCACCCCATTTTATTTGCTAGGTCATCACAACCTTTTCTCCTCAGTTTCCATTCCTTCTTATATAGCAATTATATTCTGCGTCTAGAGGTAGCTGATGGACATTAAATGAGAGTTTTCCAATGCCCCCTAGAGCCTTTGACCCTACCTGACCCTAACCTTTAGAGCATGACACCCTAAGAAATTGATTGCTGGTGCCTCGAGCGACAAACGCCGGTGTTTCTAGAAACGTAAGGAGTGCTATAAATAATGGGCTGCTAAACGCTCAAAGCATGCGGACTTCCTCCAACAAATAAGAAATAGCATTAACTAATTATGTAAGGCAAAACAGATTAATTTCATATTGAAGTAATAATTTTTCACTCCATTCCTTTTCTACTGATCGGACTAGCATTTGGCGGAGATATAGAGAAACATTCGGCTCGGAATGAGGGAAATTTGGGTTGGGATCTCGATGTGGAAAGTGTCGGACCGTCGCAGAATCACAAGCCAGCCTGAAAAATTCGAGTGTTCCCATGAAAACTATAACTCGGACTTGTTTATGATATTTTATAAGTCACGTGAAACGATGGAAACAGGTGTTATATTAACTTTTATTAAAAGATATTCCCTTAAGCATTCAGCTGGTCTGATTTTTTTATATTCATCGAATAAGTAAAAAAAAAAAAAAAGAGCTACGCGAAAGAATTTTTTAAGGCGATGGATTGATAAAGTACGCAAATCTATGTTTAACTCTTTTACGAAAATTTAAAATCATAAGTCCTCAAAGTTCCTAGTTTTTTTCATCAGGCATTTCCGCCATGGCGGAACCCGAGTTTCTGAAGAAATCTGTAAGAATTTAGCAACTATGCTCACTCCTCATGAGCTCTTTAAACTCCTCGTCCTTAAGGTTGGCCAGTGAACACTTGTTCAACAAAGGCCTCTCACATCAGTCCCCGATATCACTCTCTTCGCTTTTCAAACAAATCCATCCCACGTTTTATTATTGCTTTACATCAATGCAAAGACTATTGTCTCTCTTTTTTCTCTGTATTCTCACTAAGTATTCCTTGATAAATCACGGGATATTCTTTCGCGGGAAATCGCAAATCAAAACATTCCCGGGGACGCGGTAAGATAACAAGCGCCGAGAGAGATGAAGAAAGACTCAAAGAGGTCATATAAATTGGGCACATGCCTCAGACGACACTCGCTTGCAGCGTTTAGGAAAACACTCAAAGTGTTTGACACGAGAGTTTGCCGCAAATAGTGGCGTAAAGCACACAGCCACCCACGAGGACAAAGTGGCGTCTCAAACATGGCGTAGAGAAGCATGCAATTTTTACTCGAACGAATTTTTCTCGTTATTTCCGCAAGACGTACAGTGACCGCGAACCAAGAGGATTCACTTCGAGGTGTCATACGTTTTTCAAACTTCAAAATGTCTTCACCCTGCAGCAGTATTTCGTGATCACCCTTCCTATTTAACTCCGGTGGTGCACGTCTGGACGGTGAAATACGCACTGCGCAACAACGTGCAAAAATCGCCAGAAGGATTTCGTCACCATCTAAACACACACACATGCCTGCCTCGTTCCATTACATACGTGACTGCCTCGTTCCGACTACAATAAGTTCACCGTGTTCCCACACTCAAGGGGTTCCTATCGACAGGGATGGAGAGATAACAAGAGAGAGAGGGCGCGTGTTGGAATCATCGCAAAATGACTAAGCATTTGAGTCACTCACAGTGCTCACAGTCTACGGGAGTGAAATGTTATCCATCACCACCAGCGAGACAGGCCTTTAATGGCTAAAATGTTTCACAATATCCGCGGGGATTGTTTGACTTATACGACTCTTCCGACAAATAGAAGCACCGCAACAGGTAATCCACGATTACTAAATTTCGCGTATAAAAATGGAATCCACAAATGATAGCACCATATAGCACCAGATTACGCCTTAAAAAAACAATTAATCGCTCCATGAGAGAATAAATTATTCATGCAAAACTTTCATGGTGAAATTTCCAAAGAAACACACATAGATAAAATCATCAGCTTTCGAAGTTAAATTTTTCCAAAGATAGATTCAGTGTATCTAATTGGACGTCTGGAGTCACGTTATAATAAGCCTTCCTCGAAATCTACTTGTAAGAAAATATATCTTCTTAAATGAGAAAATGCACGCAGATATTTTTGCCATTTTTACAAGTTAATATCAGAATAAATAACTACTTTTAAAATAAAATAATTACTATGACCGATAATCTCTCCATAAATGGAAATTCTAGTATGCTGCACGTTAACATGGGAAAAAAACAGAGCCGTAGAAAATTGAGATTCCCATTTATGTTTCATAATTAACGGAATGGAGTAATAACTTGAATCGTAACATGCTTCCATTTTGCATGCGCTGTAAGCAATAATAAAAATGTGCATAACACCTTCGATAAATTTTGTTTTAAAAAAAACTCCCGCAATCTTTAGATGTATGGCAGCCAAAACCGGTGAAACTTCACCTTTCACGGAAAACCAAGTCAGTAAACTCTGATGAATGGGCAATATTTGTAGGATGGCAGAAAGATTATCGGGGGATAAGCATGACACGATTTTTTTATGAATCTTGAAGGACATAAGCAATCTCGTCCAGATTTCTCTCTGGTAACAATCTGCAAGCGGCGAGGTATTGCCACTGTCTTCACCCTGAAGTGTTTTAAAACAAGAAAGGAAAAGACTTTCACGTTGATTGCGAATTTTTCCCACGCATTCTTTGGAAAGCTGGAAGATCACATGAGGACCGAAATTCGAGGAGTATCCGAATGGTTCCTCCTATCGGCCCTCTCACCAGAAAATTGGCCTTTGGCCGATTTTTTTATCCCAGCATTTCTAGAGTATTATCACCCCTTTCCACCACATATTACAATCCATACTGAGGAATTCAATGCACAGAAAGTGCTTTGCATCATCATTGGCTTGCCAAAATCTGCTCAACAAAGAAATATAACAGTTTGTTTCGAAAATATTGAGAGAATGCAAAATATGTGACATAAATTACAAAGACCCTTTTTGATGACGGCAATTTCTTCAAATCAGAGAAGAGGAGTTCAAACCGATGGAAATTCATTTTACAGTATGGAGAACATTTTGTGCGAGCATTCAATAAAACAACGTGTGTCACAGCTTAACAATTATATCTTCAAGATCGAAAAATAACTGTCATCAGTATACCGAGGCTAATGAATTTATAAATGCTGAAAACATTTTTGGTCAACTTACATAGAACAGTTACAATTAGCAGTTTTACATAATCTCACTGTATTAACAATTTTTAAATGCGTCGCCTCATTAAATACAAGTGAATACGAGTTAATAGGCCAGAAAATATAAAAAAATTAGCAAGGATAATGAAGAAGAAGCTGATATAATTGGTTATGCCCTGATGGGAAGGCATTATAAAAATATAAAAAATCTTAAATTTTACATTACATATCACTACACTATTGAAGAACCGATCACATAGTTTTCATCACACGTCACATGCGATACTGAAGTCAGAGGGTTTGTATACCAATGCTAAATGACAAATATCTCCTATCCAAAATTACTATGAGTTCTAGAACTCGGTAATCATGGTATTGACAGATAGATACATATTCATTTTATTTTAATTATTATATTCAGTTATGTGCAATACAATTATGCAAATATCTCGATTAATTTTGTTGCAAAAAATGTGGAACACGGACTAACGGATAAGGCTCAGATACTGGATGCTGGATAAGATGTACTGGATTGACCTCCATATTAACAGCTCAATATTTCGCTCGACTGAAGGACTTGGCACTGCTAAAGCACCAATAAATATGGAAATACCGTTCCGTTTGCAACAAACATATTTTTCTGCTCGGCAGCCCCTTATCCCTATCTCCGGTAACCTCAACATTCATTCAACCCTCAATCCCATGGCCTGCATCATCCCATTTTCTCCTCAACGGTATTTCTATCGGCCACTATACGCTCTCTTTTCGATCATCAGCGGAAAACTTCCTTTTCTTCTCAACCACAAAAGACATCGTTTTTCGTTCACCTTCTTCTCTTTTCAGCTTATGATGACCACCTTCCATCACACTTGTGCCTCAAAAACATCCTATTTATCCTCATTCTATGTTTCCAAAAAATAGGTTTCAAAACCACAATAGGGAAAAATTTTAGTGCAAGTTCTGTTTCGAGAAAAAGTCCAGTGCGATTTATCTGGACATGACTCTTTTAGCGGTTGACTGAGAAACTCGCTCACGAATTAAAAAATCCCTTTAGGCCCGGCCTAAAGGCGCAGATAGATTTCGATTTTTTTATATAGACTCATCTCATTTTGCTCACCCCTTGCAATAAGGGTTTGACGTATCAAACATTGTTTCGGACAAATGTTTTAGATAATATTAAGATGATCTACCATAACTTTGAACGAATCTGATATTGTGGCTTCTAATAAAGTTATAATTTTTTTCCCGACAACCCCTATTTTTTCCACCCCTTGAGCTAATGATTGGTGTTAACAAAAAATCTTTCAAACAAAAGTTTTTGGTAGTAGTCTTAAAAAGTATAATAAATTTAAACAAATGGAATATATATCAAATAAAGGGAGTTACAGTGATTTTTTTATTTTTTTTAATAATTTCAATTCACAATCCGCTTTTTTATAGTCACGAAAACTGCCGTAATTTTGCAAATATTACTTCTAGACCAATACATAAATTTGAATGTGGAAAATCTCTGTCAAGTTCGTTAATGGCTAAAATCGGATCAAGGAAATGGGGAATTGAATTTCATTGAATTGAAGTTCACCCAACATATAAATATAATTAAATGGTGAACAATAATACCCAATACAAATAGTTACAATTATTATAGATCTACATGATTTTCAAAGGTGGGGTAAACATAGTATCGAACGTAATACAGAAACCTTAAAAACCCTTATTGGCTCTCCCAATTATTTCATTTTACTTTTTGTGTATGAGTTCCATATCACCGAACAATGTTCTTATATACTCCTTACAAGAGAGTAATGCAATATTGTTAACTCAGTTTCATTTTTTAATTACTTTGAAATCCCACATAATAAACAAATTAATTTACATGCAGTGATGGATTAATGCAAAATGTAGCTAACGAAAGTCATATTAGAATAAAAAAGAATGCCCAAGTCTTTTATGTCTGTTTTTCTTTTACTAATATGTTCTTTCATTGAATAATCAAACTTTAAATCATCCTTTTCTTTGAATAGGAAATAACACAACACTTATCGACGTTAACGTACAAATGTTTTATTTGTGACCACATAATGAAATTGTTTAAATTACTCTGTACTTGTGAACAGTCATTGAGGTTATCCACTCCTATATATATCTTAGTTACAGAGAAGGTTCCCATTTCCACCCACTTGGTCCGATTTTTCCCATTAACGAAATTGACCGAGATTTTCCACCTTCATATTTTATGTATCAGTCTGGAAGTAATTAGAGCAAAATTAAGGCAGTTTTCGTGACTATAAAAAAGTGAATTGTCAAAAGGACGTTGCTAGCCTCCACAGCGATGTAAATAGGCAAATGTGGAGTTAAAGTGCACTAGAATTTCTGTGGGACATTCATTCTAATTTCTCTCTATATTTCCATAGTGCATTTTAGTGCAGCGTTACCGCATAAAAAGATGAACACACCACGAGTTTTAAGTTCATTTCTTCTTCTTCTTCCTCCTTTCCAGGTTTAGGCAATTTGCTTGTTCCGGCTTCACCATCGCAATCTTGGCCTCCCAACACTTCTCCTTGAAGGCTTATACTCTAAAACCTTTCTGGGAATCCTTTCTAGAGGCATGCGCTCAACATGTTCTTTCCATCTTTCTTAATAATTTGTTGCTAATTCTGTTACTGGTTGTACTTATAATTCTTGCCTTATGTCTTCATTTTTATATGGTCCAGGCGTGTACAACCTTTCACAGATCTAAGGAATTTCATTTCTGACGTTTCAATTTGTTTTAAGTCTCTTTTTCTAATTGTAAGTGTCCAAGCTTCTGATCCGTATAGAAATGTGGGAACAGCCATCATTTTGTACAATTTTATTGGAGTTTCTTTTGCAGTTTTTCCCTTCAGTGCTCTTCTTATAGTCCCACATATTCTTTGGTAATTAGTTGTTTTATTTAAAATGTCTCTGTCCTCTTCATAGGTGATGTCGCATCCCAAATATTTAAAGTGTGGTACCTGATCAAAGATATTATTTTCAATTATTATTTTAGTTCGGATTGGGTACTTTCCTAGGAATGCCATTGTCTTGGTTTTTTGTACAGGTTTTAAATTAATTTGATATGCTGAATTTTCCCGTGCGAGATAATCTTGTTTGCCAGATTATTGAAGCTTATTTTCGGCCGATTGAGATGCCACGGACGCTTCGTCCTTGGACGTCAAAGGTCCTTGATTTCATCCTGATTTCGGTAAACATTTTCTGGTGAGACTTTCCAGTTGCCTCGTAACGATAGCGTAGTAGTCCGCGCCTCGGCATGAAAAGCCGAATGCGCGTAGTTTTCATCCTCATCCAGGAAACCATTTTTCTGTGGCAACTACCAACCACGTAATGAGTACACGTTCTAGCGGTTTTTTGTTTTCAATCATTCAAGCTAATTTCGAGTTTAGTTCTCACCGTTTATGTTAGCATACGCGACATATGGATGCGGTATGGTATTTGTTTTGGTACTTCAATGACTGCAATGTAAAACTTCCAGATAAAAAGGTTTTCTCCATATTTTTATCGGACACTATGGTTTCTAAGTCCACGGGTCACTCGAGCAGAAACTTTGCCTTCAATTTCATTCTTTAACCTCTCATCAATTCTCATTCTTCTTTATTTTCAGTATATGCCTCCCGAACGCAATTCTCTCATGCTAATCTTAAAACAATGCCGATATGCATATAAAAGGATGCCCTATAATTAGCAATATGTTACTTTTCCATGTATCTCTTAATTGTCTGGTGATAAGGGACCATCCTCCGGCTGGATCACTTCCGGAGCGGCATTGCTGTCTCGCTTAGCCTTTCATGTATTCAGAATCAGGTACTACCTATCGTAATTCTATAGTTTTATGTATCCCGTATCTCTTAAAACATCTCCGTAAAACGCTCCACTGCGAGTGCTATCTTTTGGCACTTAAGTTAGCCTAAGTTTTATCATCTGAATATTAAACTTATCTTTCTCCTGTCCGCTTACGTTAACTCCTATTCCCAGCCTGCCCCATCCCTTTCGCGCGCTTTCCTTCATTTACTCATTTGAATCGGTGCACAGGAATCGCCCTCCGTAACGGATAACGAGACGAAGGATTATATGCTTTCCCAGCTTACAATGGGCGTGACTTCCTCACGGGTTTTCCTCCAGGTCATGAGTTCGGCTGCCGAAGTTTTGATGGCTGATTCCACCGTTGAAACTCGGCAACCTAACTCCTGACCTGGAGGAAAAGCCGTTAAGAATTCGCTCACGGAAAACGTGACTTACTTCCTAGATTATCTCTCATCATTCCGATTCTCCTTCCCCTAATCTTCCTTACAGAGCCAGCAAAATTCCAATAATTCGAATAAGAAACTTACTCAACCTATCCTATACTCTACATTGATTTCATTTACTTATACATGTCACACAACACTCTTTCCAAGGCATTTTCGTAATTCACAAATAAAACTAAGTACATCCTCTTTCAAAGACGTATTTAAGGCGAGGTGGTAATAAGTTACTATTTCCTGTGAACGGCTAGATGATATTTATGACTTAATGATTGGTAACTACTCCGATCTGAAGAATTTAGCTGTTTCAACCGCTCCAAAGTGAACGATTTAAAAGGATTTCGAAACCGTAAAGTCTTTCTTCTTTCGTGAGTTACTTTCACGGTAATGCGTGACGAATTATTATTACCATCATAATGTATTCAATCACCCCAATCCAAAATAAGATCTTCTGGCACTTATGAAAAAATCGCGGTCTTCAACTAAAATATTACATTTAAGTAAAGCATTGCGGGAACTAAATAAAAATGGAATGCGATCATTTATAGCCAACTGGAGGTACAAGTGGGAGATACGGGCCACCGGACGTATAGGATGGTTAAATGAGATGAGTGAGGCTATGGTCAGTCGGAGCGTGAAGAGACCCGTTACAATCATGGTGGATTTCCAGCTTGCGTGGGCTTAAGGTATGTCTTGTTCGGTATTTCGGGAACATTTAGGTCCGGTTTAAACACCTCCAGAGAGCTAAAGTTTTCTGATAAATTTGACGAGAATTGAGGAGATGTAACTGACGAGTAACTGGTAACGTTGGTGTTAGTCCCTAGTGCGGAATACCGTGAACCAGGCATTCTCAGCGGGGGAGATAGGACACCCTTGTGGGGGCAAGTTTGATTTGGGGGGGGCAAAAAAATCATGGGATTACAATCAGGGTTCCCTCAAAAATGGGCACCTAGGTGCTATCCAGAGGTAGCATTAAAATTAAAGTTAGTGGCATTAAACCGAACATTGAACTTTTAGTTAATAAGCATTCAGCACAAGGATCCCATTGAATAAAGAGGGCAAATATAAATTATTTTCTTGTTTGAAATTTCATGGGGTCGATAGGGAAAATTGTTGTCTTTAACGGGGGCGATAGTAAAAAATAAGTTGGCAAATCCTTAAAATCCTCAAAATGTAAAAAAACCATAGGGCATGTGTCCGAATGATCATAACCCTTGCTTCCTTCCCTAAGCATTCTAAAATTCCTATGAAGACTCTACTATCGGGTCGGGTGAGTCTTATCTGTGTTTTGTCCGGGGCGAGGAATCGAATATTCTCGCAAAAACTATCACAGGTAGTGTTTGAGGGTTGTTTGCGTTGGCATTGGTTGTTTGCGTTGGCATACATGCATGTTTTTGGCATGTTTAGATCCCTGGTGAGTGATTACACATCACCAAAAATCTATACGAATTAACTTCCATATTTTCTCACGTTTGGCACAGTCATTGCATTTATGACTTTTCCTATCTCTAGCTTTTGAGGCTATTAAGCTCATTGGCCTCGTTTAACATTTACTTACCGTAATACTCCATTAAAATCTCCCAACAAGGTTTATCTAACCAACGAACTACCAAATCACTCTAAAACTTTTCCGGTACGTAAGCCACGCGATAATATACCTATTGTCCGGTGGATTAGTCCCAGCGATTACAAGGGGCTCTGGCAGCAGGCGAAGAAAATAGATCAACCACTGTGACTAATTTTGAGAGCTTAGTCATGGTTCCCTATTTACCAGCTCTAGGTATATTGACATCCCTTAGTTCACATTCTTTGCAATCGAAATGTTGGCAAATTTCTTGAGAAATTTGGATTTTTTAAAAGAATGGCAACGAAGAAACCGAACTCATACTTACGATCACTGTATACATTAAACGTTTAGCTAAACTCTTCCTAATGTCTTCGAGTGAAGTGCTTCTCACTCATTCCTTACACACTAAATGCTTCCTTGGTAAATGCAATCCTCAATCGATTGTGGCGATACTTAGTGGAAATTGAAGATAGAATTCATTGTTACAAAAACACAATACAAAATTCCACTAATTATTTTATTGCTGTCGACCGGTTTCGACGACTAAAGCGTCATTTACAAGACAATAGCAATTTATAGCATAGTCATTTACAGCAATAGCAATTTTTCCTTCTGTTTTGTCTTGTAAATGACGCTTTAGTCGTCGAAACCGGTCGACAGCAATAAAATAATTAGTGGAATTTTGTACTGTTTTTGTAACAATGAATTCGATGTCTACTTAAATTACAATATTTATGTAATAAATTCAATCATCAATTCATCATCTGCATCAATCGTTTGCTCATGGGAAATAAATCGAGTAACCAATTGCCACGGAGTTACAAATTTTAAAGTTAAACCACGCAGTACATCGACTGCTATCATTCAAGTTAGTGGAAACATAAACCAAATGAAGGTCATATTTAAATGACCAATGAAATCCATGTGTATCACAATATTAGAAAAATTACCATAACAAGCAGTCACTCAGGAATTGTATTTGAAAAGCTGATAATTTGTTTTATAGAGGAAGCTGTTGGCGGTAACGCAGCTCAAACCTTTCCGCTTCCCCCAAATATTCTGCTGAGTAAGAGGAATTGAGTATATAGTGCACTCCTCAAACGGAGGAAACGCAATTGTGGCGCAGGGACTTGCGAAAATACTCCATAAATCTTCCATAACACCACATACTAAGACCTAGATTCACAAAGTTGGAACTAAAATAGCACTGCATTGAAACTCATGCATGGAGGTAGCTGTTGCATGAGCATTGGTGATAAAAAGAATACTAAAGGCAATGGAAATGTGGTATTATGGAAGAATTACGGATGCCAGGAAGACAGAAATAATCACCAAAGCGACATTGGGGAGAGAGAAGCAAAATGAAAAGGGTGCGAAATAAAGGCAACTTACTTATTGGGCATTCTTCGAGAGAAGTCATTCAAGTAAGAAACTGTGAAGAAGTAAATTGATAAGCAGGAAAGAAGAAGGAGTAGAGGTATGCAAGCAAACCGCTCCTCTAATTTGATGATGAACGAACTTCCGGAAGATACTCGTTCTTCACATACATGGCGAAGAAAACCTTAGCACACGCTCGGAAAAATAAGGTGCCACATGTTCTCTTGGGTTGCATTGGAGAAAACGGAACTTTCATGGGTCCTCTGAAGTAACTAACAATAAGTTATTTTGAGGGATGGGCCTCGCAGCGCAAGGTTGAGATATGAGGATGGTTTGATATTTGAAAAAGGAAAAGAGTGACTATAACGGGCCAACAGAAACAGGCATTCTGCCCAAAATGTTAAGCGCATGTTAGCATTAAGCGCATGCTAAAATGGTTAAAAAGCATTTTTCTGAAAAAGAGGAAGAAAGGGGAAAATTCAATAACAAGGGCTCTGATCTAAAATACCTCGTACCTAAAAAATACCTGGTACTCTCGTCTCTCTATTCATGCTTTTCAGCACTGATTCTCTCCCATTTGAGCTTGATTCATTCGAGCGCGGAGGAAAACGTTGGGCCACATTTACGATACTTCCGTGATGAGAAGTATTTAATTTCCACAAGAATTATTAATGCCCGTTTTTAATATCAATGATGGATTATTGAATGCATGGGTCGAAACATGTCAATCTATTAGCTCTCTTAAGGCCGTTTAACACAATGAAAGATGTTTTACAATCAAATGTAAATACGTGAGATTGTATGTACGTTTGTCTCAACGAAATTAGAACAGGATCTATTTTCCGTTCAGGCATTGAGACATTCGCACAAGCGTTCATACAATTTGCCGCTTTACACGATACATTTTGTCTCATGCAATAGTTCACGGAAGAGTTTGTACAAACAAATGTACCGTGTAAAACGGCCTTTAGAGTGGGCGAAACGTAATAGGTAGGATAAGTATTTTTTTTAAAGAATGAGTTGGACCAATTGGTCGTTTGGGGTATTCCAAGAATTGCATTGGTAACCAATGAGTGGAATAAGATGAATTTTTCACTGAAATAAAGATTAAAGCTCGCTGCCATTCTTAAGTTACGCAAAATCCATTGGCCAAGTACAGTGGGGCCAGCAGCGCTCCGAAAGTTAGCATTAACTGGCTAAAGGACTCGGCGCGATATTGAGGGACTTGAGTTCCGGTCAAGGCGGATGATTTTTCCTCTGTGAAATTTTCTAACTTGTGCAAACTTTTAAAGTGACACCATAAAATTTCGGCGGTGGCTAGTTTGTGGTACAGTGTGTTGGAGGGTACGCTCCGCAGTACCACCTCCTCGCTCCGTCTGAAGCTCTCGCTTATTACCAGATGAGAGGAGTGGGGTTGGAAGGGAATAGGATGGGGGTAGTAGGGTGCGGGTGGACGAAAATACTCGACCCCAAAACCATGAATAAGTCAGGGGGTGGCCGAGTAGCGAAACAGTTTTCTTGTATCGGCGTTAGCTTGCTGAATCCTATTAGAGAAAACAGCCACCGCGGTCGGTCGTCCAGATAACCGACCCGTCGCTAGTTTACGGTACTCTCAAAATCTGCCAAATATATTAAATTACTCTCACATTTTCTTCTGTTATAAACATTCAAGTATAGCACCCAAGTGCGGGAAAACGCCATAAAAAATCTTTTGAATTGGACAGGAATCCGCCACCGGACGTCCAAATTATCGGACCACGGTATTAACTATTTACCCTACGCATGCCAACCTGGTTTACAATGACTTTTCAAAGATGTCCATGCAAACAAACTACGCCCAATAGATCCGCGTTCGAAACACGATCAAGTTAAATATTTTCAATTGTAAATTCCCTTTCTTTATATGTTGTATCCGTTCGCGTGGCTCCGTACCACATAATATGGTTAATTTAATAATAATTTCTCTATTTGATGAGGCCAAATTTTGAATTAAATAGGAATACATTATAAAGTCCTGAAGTTTAAAAAATTGAAAGCTGTTGAAATTGCAGTGGTTGGGAAATTGAGGCCAGGAGGAAAAGGAAACTCACATCATTATTCTTCCGACGCTCCCTCGGTGATTTTCCTCCATTCAATTGCAGATGGTCCGTCGGGCCGGTCCATCCCTTGAGAAAAAAGTATAATAATTTAAGATTAGCGGGAAAATCGATGACAGGAAAGTAAGATGAGGATAATACCTTTAAATAGCAGTTGATGCGAAAATATTGATAAAATGAAATTCCAGAAATTTTATATTTTCCCTCGAATATCTACACTGATTGTGAGTCCTAAATTCAATGGTGTCGATCGCGAATAACTTAGTCAAATAATTCGCAATTGAGGTTTTACTTCATGGTGGATTATGAATACAAAAGGTTAGCCATCGGTGGAGTCTCTTCGTTTAGTTAATAATTTTTCATCAGTGAAGAACTGAATCAGAGTTAGTGGTCATCAGGTTTCCCACTGAGTACCTCTCGATAACAGGGCATAACAATCATCCTAGATATCACTACTGCCATAAGGCTTTAAAAACTATGTAATTAATTCGACTTTTGTCATTAACTTGCAAAATTTGGTAGGGAGTAAATTAATAACAGGCAGCAGTAATGCATAATGGAGTGCCTATTAAGCACACGGGTGGCCAAAAGGTACCTACCTCCATTTCCATAATGATAACACAATCATTGCTAATGATTACTAAAAGCGATAAATTTAAACGAGATGTGCAAATTTTAATGAATGATGATGCAACTGATATCCTGCCGCATTCGCTTAAAATTTCATGAATATTATTTCCAATAAATGGTTAAGAATTATTAACCACGCATATATAAGCCGTGATCATGCAAATTAAAACAATATCAAATATTTATGATGTTGATAGAACAATGACGTGAGCAAACAAAAACCTTCACCGGGGAAGATACCTCTGATCATGCGGTAACTGCAAATCGGCAAGAAAACGTCTAAAATTTTAATAAATTTGAATTTCCTAATATAATCTTTAGCTACTTAGTTGATAACACCATCAAAGAGGAATCGATAAAATATTAACCAGTGTAACTGTGTTCGGTCAGCCGCACGACATATTGAGAGCTTTTCAATTCATTTCTGACACAAAGCAATTGTAACCTGAAGCTTAAGTAGTACCATAGAGTAAGTTACTTATTACTCTATGGTAGTACCTATCCGTATAAATATCAGCCACCACACACTCTGGTTTTTAAAAACATTATACATGGGCACTCCAACCAAAGCCTGGGGCTAAGTTAACTGTAAGTCAGTGGTGAATATAGGTTATAACTTTGGGGGGGGGGGGGAAGCAAGACCCGCTAGCTAGCGGCGACCGGCTGTTTAGATATCCGCGCAGGCGCCTCTCGCCGCGGCCATGCGGCCATATTTCGAGGGGGGGTGGGGGGCGTGTCCCCCCCATATATTCGCCACTGCTGTACATACAGCCTAATGAACCATATACGACACCCTTGTAATCGTTATTGTAACTTAGTCTCTCCGTAATGTGGCATAAAATGAGAAAAATGTAAATAACATTAGGTTTCGATAAAATTCGTCCGTGCCGTGACTCCTATGAAATACCCACATTTCCATATTAAACGGCATAATCTTAAGAGTAGACTACACAAAGAATGATTCCTTATTTTTAATATTGAGAAATATCTGTGTTTGAAAAACAGTTGCGAGTTCGAATGACCAATGAGGTGCAAACTCGGGAGTTATAATTACATGAGCATGCCACGCAGTGACGTAGCAACTGAACTTAGGATAATGTGAGGCATTGAGGCGTTACAAAGCATGCTTTATCATTGCATATAATTATCTTTTGACGAGATTTTCTTCAGATTCCAATTAACATTACGCCACAGCATCGGATATTGCTACGATCATCATGATAAGCTTTTGATTACTATTGCGGCTTCTTTAATTTCATCCTCCTCTTAGTTCCACCAAATTATTTAAAAAAAACAAGGAAGTTTATGATTCCTCAATATGATTTCGGAATTGAAGGAAAGGAATTGTTCGTCTTTACGCTTCTTAGCATACGAAACTGAAAGTTACAAACATGAACTGACAGATCACTTGAACAAATAGATGCATCCGTTGGCATTATCCACCTCTTGCCTCAAATTTTACAAGAGAAGTGGGCATCGTTTCCTTGCTACGTCACTGCTATTTCATTTTCATCTCAACAAAGCACTATATCTCTAAATTCTATATCGCAAAGCATCTACAGCTTTTTGTTGCTAACTTGAGAGAGGGAGAGGCAATCGAATTTCGAGGTGGAGGGTTCGTCAAAGATGACAGGAAAAGGTTAGGCCAAAGGAAGTACTCAGGTGATGTTCATCTTCAGCCCACGTACCAGTGATCGCAGGAAATCGAGACCGATCGTGTCGGGATGTCGCCAAGCAATGCCGCCTGGACCTGGCCGACCCCAGGGCTCCTGTGCCCCCAGCTGCGGACGGACCATCGCGCCCGGGAGGGAGGAGGTTGACGATCAGACGGAGGAACATTTGAAGGTAGAATCCGAGGGGGAGCCACTGGTTGGTGATCAAAGCCAAGAGGCCCCCGAGTTTTCTCACCCGTGGACCTTCGACAAGTGCACGAACAGTAGCGTGCTCATGCTCATTTGATGAGGGATCATCATCTATTTTTTATGCATCTATCTTTAGACTTTGTGGTAATTGTCGAAAAAATTCCGATTGGACATTCATATTCACAATAAACTTTTGCATCGATATAGAATATTGGTACATGAGGTTAATAATTATAGGCACACTAGAGATCAATTAACCCAGTAATTTACTCCATCAATCCTTGACAGGAGGATAAAGCATGGTTTCAATGTGTTCTCAGAACTTTTACTTGTGTTAGTCGGCGAAAATCTGATGTCCTCCTACCGAATTGCAAATTTCTAAATAATAACGTGCCATATAATTATATTTCCCCCAGTAAGACTCATATTAAACAGCAAATTAGTTCAGTTTCCATGAAAAACAGCAAGCTTTTGGCAGGAAATCAAACAGGTACCTAGCCTTTCTGTTGGAACAAACCTCTAAGTAAGGAACAAAATATTCCGGCGCTTTACATTACAAAGTCAGATAAGCCAACATCGGCATCACAATTCATATCAAAGAGCGTTTCTGACATGAAAATATTATTAAACATTAAGTGCATTTTATCACCCACATAACGCTTGTACACTTAAGAGCTTAGATTGGCATAGTTTATTCAATTCCAAATGAAAGACATAAGATCGCCTTGGTTATGTTTATACATGCAAATTTAGACGTTACTGAATGCCAGCATTAATTTTTATATTCAATCAAGAATAACAATGAGGTAAATTTTAATAATTAATACATTATATATAACAAATAATAAATTAACATTATTTTTCAAAACATAAAATAACTTATGCGAAGTAAGTTAAAAATTGAAAATCATGCGAATTTCAGCGATTATAACCAGTCGGAAGGGCACTGTTCAAGCTATTCGGAGATCAACTTCCATGCAGAAAGCAATTGGTATGACGTGACATACATAACTTGGTGGTCTTCTTTTGCTTTAAATACTCCTTTCAATATATTATGACTTCATGGTTTGTTTTTCACGTCAGTAGTCATAAATTGGTGATCGCTGTTAAGCTTAATTAATGTATCAAATATCGTGATGCGAATGAGTGCTATCAGTAAATCAAAATACATAGTGGTCAATAATAGGATGAGATATATTTATTGCCGACATTGTCGAATAAAATCAGTTTCGGACTCAATTTTTTCTTCGCCTCTTTTATTTCGAATTCAGCACTACATTTTTACTCCAGAGCAAAGACAGCTTTTCTCAATCCGGAGGAATGTAGGTACATTTCATCTAAATTACAGCAGCACGTGCTGAAAATGCCTTTGCCATGAAATAACAGGTATTTTTTTCAACTATCGATTGTTTTACATTGCCTTCCGAAAATGGTTGCAAAAGGAATTACAATATTATCACTTTAATTTCTGTCGGCAGACAAAATTAAGGCTAAATATAATGATTCTGTGATTCCATCTTGTATTTTCTTGAGCATCGATTGCGTCTACAAAAAACTTATCGAAAAAGGAAATCACCGAAAAACAGTGAGTGGTTTACGTATAAAGATAAAAGGTCAAGATAAGTTTTGTATTACCAGTATCAGGTACCCAAGAAGACCTGAACACGAAGGTGCAAGATACGGCTGTTAAAGATACGGCTGTTAAAGCAGAATGTAAAAAATAATTGCATAAAGGGAACCTTCCTCATAAACTCAAGCAGTTTCCATTTAAAGCACAAAAATCACCACAATTTAAATAAATACCAATTATCAATCAAAAACTATCCACTGGCGTTTTTGTTCATCCTAATTAAATCAAAGACCTGACAATCTAACCTAACGTTTAACTCTAATGCTCGTATCATGTTTGTTAATGCCAATCTTTGATATTTTTTACATAAGGTTCCACTCAATTTCTATATGCATATAGTATTACGAGAGGGCTAAGGATTAAGTTAGGGTAATATAAACTTTTTTTAGTATACAGCAATTACCATTTTATGATTTAATATTCACCGTTTATTACTCATTGTGGTTTTGAGTAAGAAGAATATTCCTAAAGGACGTCAGTTAGTGCTTAATTTTTTCTCTTATATGTCTTTTATTTTTCGAGTAATGAATGAGAGAGCACAAATTTTCCGGGTAGAATGGGGTATCAAAGTGGTTTTCGAAATAGCGGCAATCATGTCTACGGATAAAAATCCGGAAAGGCATAGAAAGCCATAATTTCGATAAGACTTGACAGCACAGCGGATGCGGAAGCTGGTGACCGATTAATTGATTGGCTATAATCGCTGAAAATTAATACATTATTTAAAATATCTATATTAAAGGTTACATAAAGGACATACCTATATGAGCTATTCATATAAATGAAATAAAATTTTGTCAGTTCCAATCGAAATTTCATTTCCTGTGAAGGTTATTGTCATCTTCCTTCGTTATTCTAACACGATTTATTTCTCATCGGAATATGGAAAGTTTCAGGGCTTCTAGTTTTAAAATAACTAGTTGTCCTCCGTTTGGAAGTAGGTCTAGGAGTAACTATGAAAACTATTGTAAAAGAATTTAGTTCATCTGCAAACAAAATATGGAGAGCAGCAATTCATTCATAAGCTCGCCATACTCTCTGTCATAATGGGTCTCAAAAGCAGTACCTTAGCGTTCCTTCAGCTCGCTTGCCGAACGATCTCTTCACTCCCGTGGTTTTCAACATTCCATTTCCACCTTCTATCTCCTCCAACAGCGTCTCCAAGTTTCTCATAACTTTCTTCCCTGCCTTACCTTGCCATAATCTCTTTTGTCATATTGTGTTTTCGTCTAATTTTGGCCAAGCTTTTTTATACCCATGCCACAATAATGCCCTATCTGACTTCCTCCAAATCCACGTTCAAGTACCTACTTTTCCTTTTAATATTGATTAATTGTCCCTGCCATTGATACTTTTCTCACTACACACATTTCTTAAGATTTCACATGGGACAGTTCTGGCCCAATTTTGTGAAACCGCATGATTTTATCGAAGGAAAAAACTGTAAACTTCTCAAGTTAATTGAAATACAACCTTTTTTGTGAAATGACCAGAATCATCAGATGATCAAACATGATAATGTCCAGTTTTCAACAAAACCGTTTGAATTTTAATACATCTTATGAAACATAGTACATAGTTTTTTCTTTTGATTTCGTACTCGCCTTTGTAAACGGTTAGCCTTCATTTTCCTCAAGAAGTTCTTTTCTTTCTGTCATTTCAGCAACTATGCTGCTAGTTGTAACAGTCTTCTAATCCTACTTCAAGCTCTTCCCAAATTTTCTATTTTTCGACGCATGCGTAAAAACACTTCTGTGACAACCCTCAACCCTAATATAAACTTCCATCTGTCTATGACTCATCATATTCTTTGTCCACTGCCCTCTATCATGACCAGGTTATCTGTAAGAATTGTATCTCGGTATGATTATTTCCCCTTTATTACGCGTTCGTTTTTCAACTTTATTCTATTTTCTCAAACTTTTCTCGCTCTCCTCTATTAAACGCCTTCTTGGAAACCATTCAGCAAAAAAACACAGATTATAGTACTGATTCCTTTCTACTTATGTTCTCCATAGTATTAGAGAATTAGAGCTTACCCCCTTCCTTCTTCAAACCATATCAGTTATTTACCACTCCCTCAAGGAATATCTTTAAAATACGTACATAGCCGCATTGATATTTTGGAATGACAAATCAATAAAGCTCCTCATACGATCTTAAATTGGATATATTTTTCACTACTGAACACACCCAGCATAGGCTTCATTTTTCTTCTTATCGAAGAATAAAACAGCGTAATATGACCGCAGTCGAGGGCTGTTACTCACCAGCAGCCGATCGATGTTTCGAGAGTGAGCACACTCCGCCGCCTCTGCTCTTCTCCTCTCTTCCACCAACTCGTCTGAAAGAAATGAGAAGTGAATACATTCACTCTATTCTAAGACCATGGGTGAGGTCGGATCAAGTAAGAAATGACTCATACCGCCACAGTTATCAACAACAGTGGCGAAAGAGATTTGTTTTCTATTCAAATGTGACAATTAACACCAGCAACAGGGGTACAAGATGACCGAGAAACCGAAAGCAAGGCTCAAACCACATTTATCCACCGTCGCTCGATCCAAAACTAAAGGAACTAAGCTAAATCCTGTTTATTAAGACAAATGCGTAAATATGCCATGAATGAACCCATCTTACTGTTTGGTCCACTGTCGTAGAATACCTGGGTTTGGTCATATAATTTCACTGACAGCAGATCAAATTATGACGCTTGGAACTGCAAGAAGATTTTATGTCATGACTTTGAAAATAAAGAGGACTATACTTTTCATGATTAAAAAAAACAGGTCATGAAGAGGAATCATCTATACTTTTTATATTTTCTAAAAGCAGTTGTCAGCAAAGTTTAAATACAGTCACACATAGTCGTGCTGTCGAATCATTACAAGAAAATACTTTATTTCATACACGCAGAAAAATTGTTGTTTTCGGTAACCGGTAAAATTGGTGGTAACGTGGTTGTAAATTGATGAAACAATTGCAGTTGGTTACCCTAATTATCTATTGGTCAATGTTACTATCCGAGCTTGGTAATCAGTACCAGCACGACTGGTTGACTCGCCCACGGTTACAATGGCTATGCGGCTGGTAACGGGAACTATCTTTTCAAAGTTGATGCAACTGGCAGCCAGTTGCCGGCACTCGCAACCAAGTCTGAAAGCTCGAGGAACCCGCTGGAGTGGTAGGGGGGGCAACGTGGTAGGAGTGATGATACGCATGCGCTTGGAGCGGGAATTGGAAAATATCTTGTTTATTCTCAGTAGTATTGCATTTATATTCATACTATGCGGCAATATAGGCTTCAATTAATTGATGCCAAATAACTATCATCGTGATGCAATGGTATTACCTCAGACTATCACGGAATTGCCATTTAAAAATTAGTTCTCGAAGTTACATTAATCCTCGGAAGTGGCCACATATATAAGACTTTCTTGACGTTGGTTTATTAATATCGGGTGCGATAATGTGCGCGTTGAGTCGTAGGTGCTAGTCAGAGACTATTTCGATAGGTAGGATAGGACGCTCTGGTAGTTGGAGCCTTGGGCACTTGGGATCGCGACAACGAGGCTCTGCTTTCCCGTCTCCGGATTCATAGGAGCCGACTGACCAAACTCCGACGGCAGATGATCACAGCAGCCATCAAGCGGACGAGAGATATACACCAATCGTGTATATCTCTCGTCCGCTTGATGGCTGCTGTGATCATCTGCCGTCGGAGTTTGGTCAGTCGGCTCCTATGGATCCGGAGACGGGAAAGCACGTCTCCAGGAAGCTGCTGTACGGCTTCTACTCTTCCGCGAGCGAGGAAACATCCATCGGAGAAGAGGACGCGGCTTAATATCGAGCCCAGATGAGTATGACGAGGACAAGGCCAAATTCCGAAATCCTCGATACATGTACATAGGTTATTTTATGCCTGTTTTCTTTTATCTCTCTTTTTTGTTACAGTTAAGGCCTTAAGCTATTACTAATTCAATTTTTTTAAGCATTTGACACGGACCAGTCATCGTGATTAGGACCGGCTGGAGCACCCCCTGCCATCGTTCACCCTGATGCTGCTCTCCCTCTCTTTTCCTTGCAGGTGACATCACCTGGAGGATCGAGAGAGGAAAGTCGGAGGCGCAGGAAACGAAGATCGGAAAGAAACAAAAAGTGTTGTGCCCAGTGATTTGTTGTGCATATAAGAATGTGACTTGTAGCTTTTGTTTTTACTAACTGTGCAATGGTTAGGCAATGCTCGTTTTATGTTTTTGTTGTTAAGTTTGATTGTGTTAATTAAGATAGGACGCTGCAGTGTCAGTTATTTGTGCTTATCTTAATTACTGTATAGACAATCGACTCGGTCAGGACTGACCAGCCACCCTCAACGTGCTGCATGGGGGGTATAGGACTGGTTTTGGGACGGGCAAGACCAGCCAATGAAATGCATATTTAATTTAATGAGGGCAAGGGAGTCACAACAGAGACTGTGTTGGATTCATGTTTCAATTTTCAGCACTACTTCAAGAGATATTCAAGGCAGCCATTTCAAGATGGTTTCAACACAGATTCTTCAACTAGAGCTTGGTAACGAGAACATTTTACTAAATAACTCAGACAATGAGAGATGTCTATCACAACTATGGGTCTGGTTAAGGCATAAACCGCCTTTTCGTTCTAGTTACCAGTACGACGCAGTGACAGTAACCCACGCAAGGTAACCAAGTGAGATGGTAATCGTTACTATCTTCTTGGTTAAACGAAAATTAACCTTCTGACTTGGTAGTGGTTACCTGCTTGTGAGTTCATGAAACCACCTACTTCTCTGCGTGTGTGAAAATTAATATTTTTATGCTAAGGAATGTATATCGGAATCGATGTCGAAACCATGCTGAAACCTTCCCTTGCATTTTCTGGCAAAAGGAATAACGTCACTATTGTATAAATGAGAAATTTAAAAATTATTAGTCATGACTTATTAGCCAGTTACTTTTATGTCTTATATTATTAATCTCACTCAAAAATTACCATTGGATGAAGGTTCCACTGGTGGCATTTCCAATTACTTACAGCAAAAAGAAAAAATGGATAGATCTACCAAACAAAACCCGAAAAAAATCAATAATTGCAGTATTTGAAAAATGTGTGCTCATTTATCTTTTGCATGTATGTGTGTATTTTCATCACCCTGTGATCTCCTGCAAAAGCATGCGGTAGAGGGCCCCAGTCGCAAAAAAAGGAAGGGGACAGGACTGACAAAAATTCCCCGTAAGCCAAAACTTTTATTTGGAACTTGGGGAAGAAATTTTTCTTCCCTGGATCTGAAGGTGTTGCAAATTTTCATTGGGCAAACGAAGTAGTGCCTACAGAAAATTATCAGATTGAGCTCATTCTTAGTGATCTATATAAGACTTGGTCGATCAGTTGACTGATTTTGTTACATGTAAGAGCATTGGGTACATACACTCCTGTCAAAACATTTAATGGAATGTGGAGATGCAAATTTACTATTGAGCAACATATTTTGTACGAGAAATTTTGAGCAAAGTAAATGTGACTTCAGCAGCCTAAGCGGTAACTGAAAGTTAAAACTGGGTACGATACGAATAGTTATTGCGCCTCGGATTCATTATATTATGAATAAAGGGGAAGGGCTAATAATGAAGATATATTTTCGTGCATAGAGTTTAGCTCTCGTTGCATCTGCATCATCATACATAGTTATTGACTCCTATTTCCGTCTCATTCCATCATAAATCACTATTTTAACGTCACTCGTAATTCCATTATGCCGCATAATGTGCTCTAGGTACTTAGGTCAAAGTGCTTCAAGAGATGATCTGTGCCAAATGAAGATGAAAAGTTATTTTTTAAGAATTTATTTCCTCTCAGTTTTAATGCAAATTGACTTCCAAATGCCTGTCTGTAAATGATTTTTATGTTTTTTGTTCAACTCCCTTTGCCACCGGGCAACCTAAATTCCGCTTGCAAATTTTCATAAAATCAATATTTTTTTTTTAAATTAGCCTCTTCTACCTTACGAAGTCTTTATAAGAATATTATAATGGCTTTCACAAGAAACCATAGAAATAATTCGCCAGAGGGAGAGGCTGGTGAATCAGACTCCCGACCACCGTCTTCCAACCCACCGAGTTCTCTCTTGTACGCCATCTTTGACTCCGCGGGTCTCTGGTACCTCAGCCTCTCCTCCACGCATCTCCTCAGGGGCGCCTGCGGCTGGAACAGCAGCATCGGATCGGAATGCCGAGTCGCCACTACCCTCCCGGATCGAGTCTTGATGGGCGCCCCGCAACCCCCGGAGTTGGTGTTCCCGGTCCACCTGCCGCCGCCGGATGGTGTCAAGCCTTCCCTCTCGTCTCCGCCCGAGTCCCCGCCACTGCTGCCGTTGCCCCAGCCGAAGCGCCGGGCGCCCCTCGCGTGTATCTTCTGCTGCAGTTGCCTCCGGCGGTCCCTGGCCGCGGGGTCGGGGGCCCCGCAGCCTGGCCGCCCCCACGGAGAGTAAGTGGACAGCATATCCAGATCCTAAAAGAATCTAGAATCGGTATCCATAGTACGCATACCCCGCAAAGAAGGATACATTTTCGTGGATATCAGGACAAGGGTAATGACAACGAAATAGAATTATCAACATACTCGTGCCGTACACTTTTTGTGGAAGGCAGTCAAACATCCTTATCATTTTTGGTAGAACTATGTTTAACTATTTTCTTCAACGATACCTTGCTCTAACCAAATCCTTCCGTCAGCATCATAGTCTTAAGTTGTTTCATAAATGATTTCGCCAATTGGAGAAATATACGCTATCAAATGAAGGACATTAGGCTAGGAGCAACATAATTCAATTTCTAAAATTTTTATGGAGCATTTAATTTTTTATGTAGCCATTATATTACCCGTTACGGATATTTTCGAAATTATTATACCTCTTAGTAATCCAATGGCATACCTTTGCGACAGTGTAATGAAAAATTGCTACCACCCATCCGATAATTATTTCATATTTTGGAGAGCAAAACAATACCATACAAAGCAAACCATACTCTTCCAATAAGGCCTTCATAGTGCCATTTTTCGGTTTATCTAGTGATTATTAGCACCATTCCTTACTGTTTTCCGCAGAGCTTTGTTCCATCCTAATATCTTTGACTATTTCCTGAGATGGAACGCCATAGATGGTGTCACATTACAAAGGGGGTAGTTGAAGAAAATTCAAGTAGACAGCGGAAAGGGAAATCTTACCTGAAGTGTAAACATAATTTTCGTTATTACACCAATTAACTTTCACTGTGATCCACATCAGGGCAGCTGTGTTGATTAAATTAGGTCGTTAATTCGGAAGTCAAAATCTTGATAACATTTATATGAGATGGAGAGAAAAAATGAGCAGAAGCACGACATGTCGCGACAAAGGGAAAAGAGGGAGACATGAGAATACTTATGTTGAACAATACCTGAAAATCTGGGAATATTCCATTCCAACTCTTAGAGGACAAAGTTTTTGCGACTTAATAATTTTTCCTTTGAGAAAATTGGTTCATGGGACATCTGACCATTATCTGGAAGATTTCAGTAAATTATCATTGCAACCATTCTAGATGCGTCAGTGAATCATATGAGTCCCGTCTCTAAGGAGCCCAGTCTCTCTCAAGAACCCAGCCCCTGCTTTCAAGCCCTACTGCAAAATCGGGACTTTTAATTTCGCGTTGGGGTTGAATGCTGCTTGTCCTAATAAGAACCAATGGAGGGATGAAGGTTGGAAAAACGGTCAAGGCCAAGGAGAGTAGATAAAAGAAGCAAAGCACTACGTCACAGATCCTTATGAAGAATCTACAGGTGGCGTGGTACACCAGTTGCTTCTGCAATCGACTGCAAAATGGAGGGTCCCAGGTGTATTGCCAGGATGTCTCTCGGCAACAACAGTTATAATTCTCGCGATGGATAATCGTAGACACCGAAATTTCGAGGGAAGTCTCAAGCGGCCCACAGTTGTCTTCCATCCCTCAAACTGCAGAGGGTAAATTTCACACGCTGCAGGGTTAGTTTAATCCCAATTCATAACCTACCTTCCGGATGGTTACTGTCAAGAGTGAGAAGAATCTCGGTCATCCAGATCGCGGATGAGCAACTTTTCTCAGGCAAATCGGTGCGATGGCCTC
The DNA here is from genome assembly GCA_963573305.1 of Pyrrhosoma nymphula. NCBI lineage: Eukaryota > Metazoa > Arthropoda > Insecta > Odonata > Coenagrionidae > Pyrrhosoma > Pyrrhosoma nymphula. The sequence goes on along the minus strand of OY754327.1, from coordinate 155,343,818 downwards.
AATGAGTGCGACCTAGTTTACATAAAAAACAATTAATCTCCATATTGAAAGGACATTGTTCCCCTACTCCATTCTTGCTCCACCCAGAGATGTGCAAATAACGGATTGAACCCCATCAGAACCGTACAATAGAACCGAATATTTGAAATTTTATCCGTATTTGAGTCGAATAAAAATTTCTGAAATGTTTTTCGAATACGAATCGAATTTCCCATTAGTATTTTTGCACCGTAATCGAATCGCCAAAATTTTCTGCGTTGGATCAGTGCGCTATAAATTCAGATGGAATAATAGGAATACGTTACGCATTACTTCCCCACGTAAAGTGTGCTCCTCGTTCTCTGACTCACGAAAAAACGCAAATCGGCCCCATTTTTGTTTTGTAAGAGGTTCGATGATGATAAATTCGAATCAATGCAATTTTGATCATCGAATATTCCGGATTTGGACAGCCTTCATTCGAACTCGAGTAGAATATTATCTGATTCGATCACCTTTCGAATGTTTCGTACACCTACAACTCCACCCAAATGACCATCGCACTACTCTTTCGTATGACTGGCGCAATGTTTCTGTTTGCCTCAGGAAATACCAAGAGGTGGAACCAGGTGTAAACAAACCACTCGAAAACAACATCTCGCCATTGACTTTTCGCTAACGGACAATATGTAACTGCGACAATTCGTAACCAAACGACTCGTTATTTGGTATTTCGTTTACGCCCATTGTAGTAATAGGCCACACTGGAAGTTGGGTCGAAAGATAAAAATAGCATGTGAGCGAGCATGAAACTTTTCATAGTACAGTTTATCATGAATATTAAAAGAAGCACCGTTTCTCGTGAGCCGATTGGCATTGCAATGTATTTTAATTTGAAACTCTTGAATTGTTCACCTTAGAAAAAATGAAACTCGTATTTGTAAGAGTATGAAAACTTGCTTGGTCCAGTTCATCACAATTATTAAAACTATCACCGTTTCTCGCGAACCGATTGGAATTATAATGAATTTTTCTTTGTGACTTTTAAATAATTCTTCGTATAAAAATGAAACAAACTAGGCCGCACGTGTTGTCAATTTGTCTAGTTAAGAAGTGCTGCAGTAACGTACTGTCCGCTGACGAAAAGTCGATCACGAGATGTAATTTACAAGTTGGTTGGTTGGATGAGAACGGAAAAAGGAACCGGAACCGGAGCAAGGGGTAGTCAAATGTTACATTCTTCCTTGAGTTTTGTTTGGTGCATGTCTTGTTTTGTTCCGTCGCAGTGGGGCGGACGTGAATAGGAGAGCTCGAAAGTAGTATCGGGTGAGAGAACGAGATCAATGGGATGAGAGGGGTGAGAGAAGGCGCCGTGAAGAGAATGCGAGGGCTGAGTCGGAGAAAGGGAAAAGACGCGGTTCGAGGAAAGAAGGGGAGAGGAGGTGAAGTTCTTGGGAGAGGGAGGGGTGGAAAGGGGGTCGCGCGGGGACACGGGGTGGAGGCCGTGCCAAGCACCTCAAAGCCTCCAAGGGGGGGTTGTTTCTCGGCGGACGGGAGGGGGAAGAGGCGGAGCGGAGAGGGTGAGCGGATCAAGGTCGGGAATTGGGCTTCGCATTGACCTTCGCGAAGCTAACCCTCCCCCCTGGAATTCCCCTAATCGGGTCGTTCATTATTCCCAGCGCACTGCTTGCCCATTTTTGATTCTGGCGCCAATTCCGTACTCGGAACCGAAAATCACCGAGCGGGCGGTTCCCAAAAATGAAGAACGCAAATGAGGTCGGGCGACATGGCGAGAAACTTTTGGTTTCTATGTGGCCTTTTATGGGTCAGCTACCTCGATGGTGGTCACGGCGAAGATTCGTGAGCAAAACTTCCATCTCTGTGAGGAAAGTGTTCCAGAAATCGAATGTGAATCGGGATACGTTCGAGGGTCCTATTATACGGAATGATGGGCAGTGAGGGCGGCGTAATAAAAAAGCATAAAGAGAAATTTAACCATATTCGGTCAATTTTCTTGCACAATTAGCAAAAACGAATATAGGAATAGGGATATTACCATGAATAGGTGTATGGAAAACGTAACTCCATGAAGTCGGAGATTTTGAAAAGGCAAATGAGGACAAATTCCCGAATTTTAATTAAATATTAAATAAAATTCACCGAATTTTATTTCACTGTTGATTCACTATCAATAAATATATTTGTGAAACCCACAGGAATAAAAAAAGATTTAAAAGACGTGAACCACTCATGATCTGCGGGTTTTATGCTCAGGGAAAAATTATGGAAAACCAAGGCTCGAAAGTAACATGGCCAAAGAAGCTTGATGAAAAGGGGAAATATATGCTGAAAAAACTACCGATGGAGGGAGAAATGGGCGAAGTATACGCCAATTTCACCTGTCATCAGGTAATATCAAAGGAAAAACAATGCCATCCATCAAAAACAAGGCAGAAAAAAATAACTAATGGAACCAGAATAGAATCAGCCCAGGTTGAAAGGACATACAGAATAATTGCATGATAGTCTAAATGCGTATACATAGAGAAGGAATGAGATAAATTTATCTAGGAACGAATGTTGACTTTATAACACTGTAATTTCGTCGAAGTATTTTATAGTGCGATGCCATGGTTTTGTTGCAAATCGCCATCATCAGGTGACGAATCCATTCCCGTGAAAAATTAAATACCTGGTGGAAATTGCAGTGATTTAAATTCACATTTGATTTTTACGATAATAGATTTTCATATTGCCTGAGACAGTCAACTATATAAATAAATCCAATACCTAGGGATATTAGATATCGAGAAAATGAAAAATAGTAAGACTGTAAGAATATTTCATAAGTTCCTTTATAAAACCTAGGGAAAAAATAGGTAAGGTATTTTTATTAGCTAATGACTTGGCACTCAAAGGAAGCCGTTTGGTAGAAGGGTTTTGTGATAAACCACATTTTTATCCAAAATGAAAAGGAATGAGTGTTATAATCGAAGGCTATGGAACAATATTTGCTTATCTCACAAGGGATGAAGATCTTACTAGTAATAACCGATAGGAAGTCAGCGAATGGGCCAAACAATTTCTAGGGGGATGATTATTTTGGGACTAGGAAGAGTAGGGCATCAATGAAAAATAGCATCAATGAAAACATTGGCAGGAATTTTTTTTTGCATTATTAGGAAGTGTTTGTTTCTTTGTTTGATTATTTCAAAACGGCGTTCGAATGAGTAGGCTGGGAAAAGTTAAATTTATTGATAAAATCTTAGGAAAGCAATGACAAGACAGATGATTGACCCCGAACAGGTATATGAATCATAAAGTGTGAGGGTTGCGGATGTGGAATCGGAGTGGGCAGATATGCATTGCAAAGTAAGGCGATGTCACCTATTGTCGTAAATTCTCTTTAGTATGGTCTCTTGGAGAAAATAGCTAGGGAAATGTGGGAGGAGCAAGAGCTATGAGTGAAAGTTGGAGAGTAAATGCTATAAAAGCTGTTAGGTTTGTGGATGATCAAGCATTGGTTGGTTACTCAGCTATGGGTTTGCAGTTATTGTTGGACAGATTAAAAACAATTATTGTGAGAGATATGGCATTAACATGAATCACAGTAAAACTGAAGTACATAATGATATTTTCGAAGAAAAAATTCTAGCATTAGCAGGGCATTAAATTAATAAGTGGAACAATGGATTCACTTGTGAAGCATTTAGAAAATATCCTACCTTGGGCAAAGATATAATGAACTGGCAATTGATAAGTCTGATATGGAGCGCAATGTTATATGGAAGCAATATCCGGGCTCTAGGGAAGGATGATAAGAACATATTGGAGGCGAGAGAGTATGTGAGATGGATGATGAAAATTTGATGATCTCAATGTAACGCACACGAAGTGGTTCTTGGCATAGTAGGAGATGGAGGGAAGTTGCTGAAGGAGATTGAGAGGATAAAAAGCGAGTGGGAAGAAAAAATTGTCAGAGAGCAGGTGATCTTGAGGACCGCTTTAGAGAGTAGAATGCTAGAAAAGCAGGGAAGAGGGAGAGACACGTTGCACAGAGGGGAGGTAGGAAGCGTGGAGAGTTGAAGAAAGAAATTGAGAAAAGGGGTTAGGAAGTGGACTTCGAATATTGAAAAGGAGAGAATAAACGGCCCATTATCAGCCACCCAACTCGATGGAACACTTTTAATAAAGTTGCATGCATCCACAATTGAGCCGCGCCAGACTGAATCAAATTTATCACTGTTGGAGCGAACCGTTTTAATGAGCCTTGATTAGAGGACTTACATCAAGGAGACACTATTCTCACTCACACCCCGATCTTTCCACGCACATAGTATTTTCTGCTTTGATGCTTTCCTAATTTACACAATGCTATGATAAATTAATGTTGTACGAAAAGTATTCGTTATCTCACGCAAACCACTGTGACTCGATTATTGTTTCCCGATGAAACATACTCTTAAAGCAAATCCTACATCCTACTCATTTTCAGCTCTCTCATTTCATTTCATACAAAACTAAGGACACATATTTATTTTGTTTTCAAACTATTTCTCATAGAGAATTTTTAAACTTTTTTACGTTTTACAATCAGGAAATTAATTTCTCTCGAAGGCAATAAAAAGTTTTATGGAGATAAATAATGACAAGTACGCTGATTTTCTCTCCGTCATTTTTTCATAATATTCTTTCTATACTAATAATTTTCGGAATTTTCAACTATGTCGAGAGACTCATCCTATTTTAATTTGTCAATTACAATAGCTTTAGTAGTGTATTTTTTTTATTTAACGCCATACAATCTTCCTTGGCGAAGAGGAAACGCACTCCGTTGAAGCAAAATAGATGTGAATTCGTACTTTTTTAACTTTTACAAGTAAACACGATAAATAATTACAAATTATTCAGAAAAAAGTCACCAAAGCAGGATGTAAAGAATGATCATCTGAAAGAACAATAAATTTTACAGCTAATGCCAAGGTTATCCTTAGAGAATGCTGAGGGGAATTTTTTTATAAATCACTCCTGAATTCCCAAAATCACTTTTAATGAATTTAATTCTATGTTTACGGCATATTATGACAGAACTAAGTTTTATAACGCGTTTTTACCATTAAAAATAAAAAAGAAAGATGTGCTTATTACTCGTAATATACTGCGTTTCTCTACCTCATCACCATAATCACACCCATCTAAACCAAGAGGTCAAGATTGGATTCAAGTTTACGTACCTATATTACACTAAGAGGAAGAGAATATTGCCTAAAAAATGTAATCAATAAAGAAAAACAAAGAAAAGCTCAATGGCACTGGTATACATCCGTTAAAAAGGGCCTAAATAGAGAGAAAGTCGATAAATATGGCCTTTCTAAGCGAAATGAAAGGGCCCTCGTGAGTTATGCACCGAATAATGTCACATAATGATAGTTGATTTTCAGAAAACAATAGCTCAAGAAGAAATGCACGAATATGCCTTGGGCGGAAGAAATTTCCAATTTTTTCCAGAGAAACAGAGATTTAGAGACAAAAATAACGGATTAGAATGAATCAGGTACGTACATTGATAACTTAATGCGTATATTGACAACTTGGTAATGATAAGCTTTCAAAATGAGTTAAAATTTTCCATACTACAACAGTAAAAATTATTAAAATTACATTAAGATACCGATAAATTTGCTGTAAGATTGATCGCAGAAATAAAAGAGAGATTTGTTTCTCTTGGGACGTCAAATAAAACTAGAAAATGAAAACCGTCAAAACTATTTATTGAGAACACATTCTCCCAGTTACTTTGAAATATACAAATGACATACGCAGGCATTCGCTCGGGTACAAAGACATACGTCAAAGAGATTAAATTAGCCGCGCAAAAATCAATCGACTTGACCGGGATTTGAACCCCACCGAAAATCACCTCGAACTAACAATAAGATAATGTAAGGTGGCATTTATAGGTGGCATTTATTTTATAACTGGCTAACACACCTGGCCGGCAGTTGGGAGGTCCGGATTCGAATCCCAACCAATTAAAATGATTTTTTTCATGGCGACTTTTATCCCTTTGGTGAATTGAAAATGACCGGCGATTTTTGAAATATAGAATATTCGAGGCGTGCAAGAGAAAAAGAAACAAGTACAACTAAGGAGAAGCCGCAAATCACAGATAAATACTGCATCCGAAGGGAGGGATAAAATTAAGAACGCAAGTTACAAAACTGGTGATGAATAGAATTATACGGATGAATGAGGGCAGAGAAAAAGGTTAGTTTTGGCATTAGTGGCTGTGGTAACATACTTTGCGCATTCATCAGCAGTCGTCAAGCCGAAGATTAGTTTGCTGCAGCTCTCCACTCCATCATCATATCACGTAAGTGCTTTATTCTTTCATATTTCCTCATTTTAGCAACCCTTATAATTTTCTTCAACTATTCTATCCTTCTTCCAACTATTCCAACTATTCTAGTCTTCCTCGGTTATTCACAGCTATTAAAACAATAATCTATAGACTGACTCTCTTGTTACGCTCTTCTAAATTTAAAATCCAATTAAAGCCATCATCCTTCGTCTCAACAATCATTCACGGGTCACTTACCGGTGTTTTTCAACATGTGTGAGAAAAGTTTTGTTTAGTTCAGATGACTTCCCAGACTAACGACCCACAATAAGTGTAGTTCGTTGATTAACGTTAAACGGATTGCCCAGACATAAACTGTCCAATAACTCCAGATTTCCTATGGCTATGCCTTTCCTAGGAAGTGGGCCTATTGTGTGACGCCTTTAAAGAATTAAGGCCGAAAGGTTAAGCGAATGGAAATTTAAAAAAACAAGTCGCACGATGTGACATCATTTAGGGAGGGAGGATCAAGTCACTGACAATCATGACATCGAGGGAGGGGGAGGTCAATTTGGGTCAACATTTTGCTGCGTCATTGGGGCACTAAACCTTCGCTTCGTGAACTGAAAAAATAATAAAAACAGAAATTATCGAAGAATAATTGTGCTGCGAAGTAGGTCTACATTTTAGTATAGCACCATTGTGGCACGAGGCCTTCGCCCCATGAACTTGGAAGACATAAAAATACAGTACTTCTGGCTAAGTAATTGCGCTGCGCTCTTACATCTTTCACAAATATCCAGGGTACTCAAGTTCAGGAGTATACAGCTTCAGAAGGATTGGTCTTTTAAAACATATGGTATGCTTTTAGCACTCTCATTCTAAGCCTTTTCACATACTCTTTTGGGCCTAAGGCATTCTACTCTCACATTATTCCATATCATGGTATTACTAAACTAAGTATTAGTAATACCATGATTCCATATAAGTTCTCAACAAGGATCTGCGGTAGATAATAGCAGTTTGGGAAGAAAGGCTGCGAGGCGCATTCAACGTGAGCCACTGTGACTCGAGCCTTTGTGAGCTACTAAACGTCCAATAAATCTATGAAAACCCTTAACCACTCCTAAATCGCACTCCTGCCGTTTAATCCAAAGTTTTACCCATATAACCACATACCGATTATCTTGTAAACCTTGCACCTAGTACGAACTTTTGCCCTTTTTATGTACCGGAGTTTCATAAAGTAGTAGCGGATTAAATATAATAGGTATTATCTTTTCCTTACCTCCATCTGCCCGCTCAACTTTTTAAGCCACTGTTGATGTCTTTTAGTCTTCCATGTAGCCATATCTTCATCCATTCCACTTTGCGAAACATGTGCTTTACCACTATTACGCGGATAGTTCAGGACAGGTTATGCAAAAGAATTTTTTTTTCTCATTTGGTATCAATTTCACTGCAGCAGGGTCTTTCGATCTTCCCTTAAAAATCACTGAAAATAAAGGAAAATCAAATTTAACCGATAAATGGTGAAGATCGGATAACCATGACTGTTATCTGGATGAAAAGTAGTGAACTCTTTAATAGAATATCCTTTACTACTTTATGTTGGTGGCCCTCGCCCATGCTATTCGGAAAGCCATCGATCCCAGATATAACTTAGTATTTACTAATATAATTTTGATATAGATGAAGAAATAAGTAAGTGCATTGGCGAAATTCAACTGGGGCGTAAGTTTAATGCCAACAAAATAAAAATATTGGTCGGTCGCATGTCAATACACCAGAGTATTCATTTGGAAACCAAAATCCCTTTTGTGTGTCTTTGTATTTTACTCTGAAAAACAAAGTGAAGCCCTTCAAAGGGCAAAAAAAAACTTGGATCAAAATAATCATTAAAATGAATAAGAAAGCAAAATCGATGATATGATGGTAGAACATAAACTCAATAGGCCTGATGACAACGGGCTTCCAAAAACATCAGTTCTTTCATCACTCTTACTTTCAAAGAGAAGAGGTGATAAGTGTGAAATTTTCCTGAATACCAGATGATTCGTTGAAACTGGTGCCAACAGTTTGCAAATACCACCTTTGGAAGACGGACGGGCGTACTACTAAATATAACATTGTTTTGGACGAGGAAAATAATGGTTAATTCTGCGCTTATCTTACCCCTAATCTGTCTACCAGGGAGTACCTATTATGGAACAAACCAACAGGCTTTCCTAGTGTTCGAAGAATTTGAATAGGCATTCGATATTTCCCTGTGGTTCCTTTCAGAAAATCAGAGGCGAATCTTAAGATTATTATAATTAAATTGGAGGTTGGAATTTCAGAAGGGAAAAAAACTACATAAATTTAACGAGAAGAAGAGCGTCTTCGATGATGACTGATGACTTGAATGGAAGATCAAAAATGAAAGATTGATTACGCTAAAATATAATAATTGTCATTACACGAGGACAATCAGATACGAGAGTTAAAATAAATATAATTTTTTCTTCATTTTTACGCAGGATTATCAGCATAAGAGGGGGAGGAGAGGCGCCTCTCATATTCCTCATTTCTAATCCCTCCCTGATTTAATGTTTATACCTCCCTACAGCCGAACTAAATGGAAACTGTTTGCCTTCAAATATCAGTAAAGGTAAACAGAACAAAGGATTAAGTTCACCGACAAGCATGCAACAAGAGAAAACTACGTATTAATTAAAATATACTAACACCACGAAACATTTCATGAAATTTAGGAAAACTTAAGTAAGACCTACAAATGGAGTAAATTCAATTCTTAGGCTTAAAGATATTAGTCAATATATGTAAAATTATATTATGGTGATTATATGTAAAAAGTAATTAGAGTGGGGTAATTTTGAGAACAAAACGAAGAAAGGAGCCAGTTAAAGAGGAAAATATAAAAGATTGAAACAGCATTTCCATGATACGATGGTGACACTAACGTGAAAGTAAAATTTCCAGTTTGAAAGAGGATTTTTTTTATTTTTCTCACAAAAGTGTGTTCTCTAGAGCACATCCTTATGCATTAAAAAAATAATTTTTGCTAGCCAGCGTTGGCTGCAATTTTTGCAAGACACACGTACTTTCAAGAGTAAATAAGACAAGGGGCACCTCTACGTGGAAATGACCAGGCCGGCGCTTGAATGTCTCTTTCGAAGGAAGGTAGAAGTCCATAAATGAAACTCTTCAATTTACATTTGCTATCTAATTTTCCCAGAATTTCGCAGTGATATACAAACTGCTGCAATACCCTGACTTTTTCCTTATCCCCTTGATTTTTGGATTGCTCTGACTCAAATTCATTCGAAGTTTAAAAATTATTGACAAGAGGATTTAATGCTATAAATAGTTTCATTTAAAAGACCGGATCGTGAACAGCAGAATAAATAGGCAGTGGATGAGTCTGATGCCGAGGTTACGAGGAAGGTTGATAGGAATAAACATTAAAATTATACAAATTAACGAATTAGTTCTAAATTTCAAGTGATCACAAAAGTAGGGCGGAAAGACAAGGTGCTTTCCGTCGTCGGAGCGAGGGGAAGGGGGGAGCGAAAGATGGAAATTAAAGCTCCCGCGCATGCCTGCATTTTCAGCGAACCACGCCATGCGAAACTAGAAGACGATCGCGAAACTTCCGCCAAAAAGTGAAACGAGAGACAGTAAAAAAAATCCTAGACGAAAGAAGGGGAAAAAGGGGCAAAAGAAGACACGAAGCGGCTCACTTTTCGGGAGATGAGGATCCGATGAAGCCCCTCGCCTATTTCTGACGTCCGCGCTCCGCGAAGTTCCCGGGAGAAGACGGCGACGTCGTCGCCGGTAGGAAATGGAAGGCAGAGAAGCGCGGCGCTAGGCAGACACGGGCCGCGCTCGCCTCCTCCCCATCGTCATCATCGGAATGGCGGCCCTTCTCCCCCACCACCGCCGCGTGCGGCCCTTCTCCCCCACACACCCCGCGTGCGGCCGGGTGCCGCGAGCGGGGAGGTTGCGGGTCGGAGCACGTGGAGGCGGCCGACACGGAGGGAGGGAAGGCGGATTGCCTCCCGAGTGGCACGGCCGCCCTTGCACCCCGCGCCGTTTGCCCTCGCCGCCGGGTCGAAAAACCGGTGCCACCCTTCGAAGATCGATCCCTTCCCCTCGGCAGGAGGTGACCTCACGGGCGCCGCCGGGTGGAATTGATCCCCGAGAGTGGCAGGGGGACGAATGGGTGCCGCGCCGTCGTCATCCCCAGTGGTCGTCCTATCGAGGGCCACGACGGTCTCGCGATGGCTGACCTGCGCTCGCGAGTTTGCTTTGCTATGTTTTTACACAGCAAAAAAGGTGGTTATTTCCATCCGCATTCGAACCTCTTCTCAATCGCCATGGAATAACTGGTATTTATTGCGATTTGTAAACTTTTCTCGGGTTTCCCTCCGGGTCATAGTCTCCATCTAAGCCAGTGGTTCTCAACCTTCCTAATGCCGCGACCCTTTAATACAGTTCCTCATGTTGTGGTGACCCCCGGAAATATGGAAACCATCATAAGGCTATCGGAAATGCGTTTTCCGATGGTCTTAGGACAACCCCTGTAAAAGGGTCGTTCGACCCCCAATGGGGTCGCGGCCCACAGGTTGAGAACTGGTGATCTTATAGGCCAAAGTTTCGACGGGAAATTGAATGTCGAAATGGAAACTTCCATCTTGACATTCAACTGCCTTGATGACTATGTCGGAGTCGGACGTAGAAACGATGGCCAACATGGAGACTCTGACCCGGTGGGAAACCCGAGGAAAGTTCCTGCATCTCATTCCACAGGAAAGCACGAGGGGGTCAATTCTCGAACGCCGTGGTAATTATCGTATGCGAAAATAACAATGCTATCGCATGGTTTCGTCGATTCAATATAGCTCCCCTGTCACATCCTGTCCCCATGTGATCATTATAACATGAAAATATCAAGAGGTGGTATAGCATGCGATACTTAAACGAAATTGTTCGATGGTGTTATTTCCGCATGCTATAATTATCACGATAGGAGATTATACGGCGTTTGAATGCCGTAGGAAATTCGTAGCTAGTATGTGGAGCATATCTAAGAATGAATTTGTGTCTAGAGAAGCGAAAATCAGTGTACAAAAGTGCTCTCTTCTCCCGACGATATTTGATGGCAGTGAAACCTGGACATGTCAAGATAAGCATGATAGTAGGCCACATCCAGAGAGAAAGGGGTACCAGAGAACTGACTGCGGCAAAAATAGGATGGATGGGGTTCAGAATGAGCGGGTGATGACAGAATGTGGGTTGGATGCTCCAGTAATGGAGATATATGAAAGGAGAGTGGCCATGTCGAGAGAATAGAAGAGAGTCGAATAACGAGAGAAACATACGACAGTAGAGTGAATTGTGTGAGAGGAGGAAGTAAACCGCGAAAGTCATGGGAAAATGTGGTAGAAAAGACTATAAAGAGGATGAGTATTACGAGTCCTCAGGAGAATAGGAGAGCGTGTATGAAGCAATGCATGAGTGTAAGAGAAGCGAAAGTTGTTTGCAAGAATATGAATATGGTACAATGGAGAAAAATATTGAAAGGGAGCAAATTTTATACAGTTGCAATAACTAAATTCATTGACTTTGCCTACCCCGAAAGGGAATTGCGTGATGGTACCTATGTATGTTTAATTACCAAACTGTTTCGAGAATCGACCCCCAGATATTACTAGTATTTACTACCTTTAACGCTTCTCGTCACCTCTCGGTCACGTGACGATGATGACCATTGATCACAAGACCTTTGTTGCTAAAATGTATTTGGATTGGAGAGAACAGCTCTGGTGTATCAAGGGCGTAACCAGGGAAAGCTCTTTGGGGGGAGGGGGACGATTAGTATTTGTGCCCCCCCCCCCCCCCAGTGCCGTCCCCAGGGTAGTGCGACAGGTGCCGCTCTAAGACCGTGGTGCCGCTGCATCGGGCCCCGCGCCTATGGGGGCCCCGCCCGGGATTGCCTCTTTCAGACGGCGCGCGGGAAACCCGCATATTACCCGAAATTACCTACTACTTATAAAACATGTATATTTCTTGAAATCAATTGTCAGTTTGTTGGTTAATTTCCTTTTTTCCATGAAATATGTTTAAAAGATGCTACTTTTATCAATAAGGGAATTCAAAGTTAAGGGGACCCTGACTTTCGTTTGCACAAGGCCCCTCAATCCCCAGGGACGGCCCTGCCCCTCCCTTCGGTGACTCTTACCAGTGTTGATCGCCACCTAGTTGTTCCTTGGAAAACGTATCTTTAGTAAGGACTTTACCAACAACACGTCAAAACCAATTACGAGCGCTTTATTTGCATTTATCAAATTTGAAAGTAGGATATTAAAATTGAGCTTTTCCTCCATCGTTGGGGGGGGGGGGGCGATCGCCCCTATCGCCCCCTGGGTTACGGTAGGTTCGCCAGGGTAATAAAAGTTACCATGGTTTGTGACAACCGGGCGTTCACATTACTAACTCTTTCCTTTGTAATGGATTACCATGGAAGGAAGCTGGGAAAGCGTACTGTGCATCAGGATAGCCAAACTTGGGGGTACTCGATTGTGAAGAGTATGACCCCGGAGAGAGGAAATACGGAGGAATCGAATCCTGGCAGTGGTAAAGATTTTCAGGAGAATCACGGTCCCTACTTTCTTCCTTAAGTCCCGCGGTGCCCCTCAAAAATAGAACTCCTTCCGTCGGATGAGATGTCAAACTGTGGCCCCCTTTACGCCTTTCGTCAAGAGTAGGCTATTGCCGACACCTGGTTTCTCTCCACACTTCTTCCACTCCTCAAAACGTCCATCCCTTAACAACCGACCCAACTGTCGCAGAATGGCTACAGTTATCAGTCACCTCTCCCACTCCCAAAATAATCAACTAACCAATGAAGGTAGAATAAACCAAAATATGAGGATAGGCTCGTGTTTTCTGCGGCGAATATTTACAAATTCGCGGAAGTTCATGCTTTTGTTTATTTCCCAAAGTTGTCAATGATATACTGTGACATTCACATTTTTGCCCAGTCTCATGGCTTTAGTTGATTCATAATAATGAAGTCAAGACCTATAAAATGGTGCAATCGGCAATTTTTGCGGGGGCGCGGTTCAGGAGATAATGCAGTTTCGTAAATTGTTTAATATGTAATAGCTAAACGGATAAAATTAATGGTATGTCATTTAATACGAATACTTACAAAAGCTTTAGCTAAAAAGAGTATACAGGAAATGCTGCCCACTTTCTTAATTTTTTTAATGAAGCACCAAGCACGCTCCATTCGTTTGGGAGATCGAAAAGTGGGCCGTTTTCCTTTTTATCATAATAATGCCAAACAAAATCAACATTTTACAAAAGTGTTTGCTCTAATTTAACGCAGAAAATAATAAGCTTTAATTTGATGTGGAAGAGACAGAAATAGCATTTCCTGCTTTCGAGACAAATTCCGCTTAAAACTCGGGTTACACAATTTCCAAACGTATAGTACTTACAAAAAGGGAGGAGAGACTTCGAAGACTGACCACACGCCGTGGGACACTCCACAAAGAACCCCCCCCCCTTTTTGTTTTATACAAAGTGTCGTCTACTGCTGTGTATCCCACAAAAATTCCCCAGTAACCAGTGACAAAGTGTAATTTTCCAATGCTTGTCATTTCCCCCCCCCCCCCTAGGCTACTTTACAAGTAAATAATAGTCCTCGGTTAGACTCCAGACGAGTCAAAGCGTTCCCATAAGATCGTACATGTAAAGGTCTTATTCCTTGAGGGAATTTTTTGTTTGTTTGAAATGTTTAATTATAGGTAAATAGGTACATATTGCACAAACTTGAGACGCACACCAGCCGGAAGTTAATTCAATTAATATTCTTACTATTTTATTCGAATTCTGATTTCGGATAAAAATTACTGGTACTTCAGCAGTGGCGTAATTCGGGGTTGGCAAGGGGTGGCACTTGGCACCCCAGGATTTTGAAGTAAAAATCTCAATAATTTGCAAGCAATTGGAAAAAAATTATAAATGCAGGGCACTTTCTTGAATCTTTATTAATCATACCTTATTTAGCCTAAACTTAAAAAAAAACTAACAATTTAACGCCGGACCCCCATTCCCCCGGTAGACATAGCCACCCCAGTTAAAAAAACTGAAATTATGCTCATTTACTTCAGTAAACTATGACGATTTCTGGTGATTATTTTCAGTTTAAACAGCCCTATCCCCCTGACGACTAAAGGGATTGTTGCGTTATAAAGTAGAAAGTAGTTATAAGTAAACTCTTCTCGGGCTCTCCACCGGTTTAAACTGTTCATGATTGCCGACGTTTCGAGAGACGACTCGTCATTCATCCTCATGGCAAGGATGTCGCAAATCTTAAATTTCAGCCAGATATATACTAAGGCTAGGTTTTTTTTGATTGGTCGGAAGCCGATTGTACACTTCGGAGATCGTTAATCAGCGGAGGCTTAGTTCTTGGGTTCTTAATTCTTTTGAAAGTCGGATTCCAAGCATTGCTGATATTATAACCGGAATCGAGATTGAAATTTTTATCCCCCATCCGAATCTCAATGATTTCTTTTGTTAATCGATCCCAAAAAATTTCTGAACGCCAAAGAAGTTTCGTGTCGTCCCACTTAATCCTATGGTCCAAATTAATGCTGTGTTCAGCTACTGCCGATTTCTCTGGTTGGCTAAGTCTGAAATATCTGCTGTGCCCCTTCAGTCTCGTGGAAATTGTTCTACCCATCTCACCCACGTAGACTTGGCCTCATTCACACGGGATTTGATAGACTCCCTGTCATTAGGCCGATCGGGTCCTTCGCTCTCACTAGATGATCTCTAAGTTTGGCCATAGGTTTGTGGAGAGCTTCTATGTTGTATCTCTTCAGAATCCTTGATATTTTTTCCGAAACTGTGGAGACATAGGGTAGAAAGGCCCTGGAGGCCGGTTTATGGGGTTCTTCGTCTTCATCCACATTCCGAGCTGTGCCCGAGTTTGCCATTATGTTTCCGCTGGACAAGGATGTCGAGAAATGCGATCCTGTTGTTTTTCTCCGTCTCCAATGTGAATTGGATATTCGAATTTTGGTTGTTCATGTGGTCTAAAAATAATGAAAGGGCATCCGGTCCGTTAGACCAAACAATAAATGTATCATCCACGTATCTAAAATAGCACTTAGGGCGTAGAGGAGCTGATGAAAGTGCTTTCTCCTCGAAGTTTCGCACATAAAAGTTGGCTATGGCTGGTGACAAAGGAGATCCCATTGCTAGGTACTCCATCCACCTGTTTGTAGAAACAACCATCATATTTGAAAATATGTCGATGTAAGTGCATAGTGGAAAAGTTCAACCGTTTTGCTATCAAATTTGGCATCCAGGAGCTTGAAGGTTTCGGTAAGAGGAACGGGGGTGAAGAGAGAAATAACATCGAAGCTAACCATAATGTCTGTTTCAACCACATGAATGTTAGCAAGAACACAAGGGTTTTCACAAACTCGGCTGAGTTTTTTACGTGTTGTTCACGAATACTAACATACGGAGCTAAGATTCCCGTGAGGTATTTAGCCACGTTGTAAGTAGGAGAGGCGATGGCACTCACAACCGTACAATGGGACGTATTCAGGATATGAGGAGTATGATATAAATATCCAGAAGATATCAACTATAAGTTAATTTCTGAGGCGATCCAAGCATGAAAAGGATAAACACACGTTAGAACGTACAAAATACCTAAAATACGAAAATTCTGACGGGATATCTCAGGGATGTCTTAGAGATATTCGGGACATTAACGGGATATTTGAGACCAAAATGGGATATCCCAGGGACGTCGTGTGCTGTATGGGCGGTGTATATAAATACGTAGGTTATTTCGATTTCCCGCTGAATTTTGAACATTGCGTCTACTTCGAACATAATTTCAGCCATCTACTTAAAATGCCACGAAGGCATCAAGGGACGATTGGTAACGAAGATGCAAAGCGAATGAAACTTAGACGCCAGAATGAAAATCCCGAAGAAAGAGAGAGTCGGCTCCTTACAAGCCCGTTTTGGCAGCTACATCGGAGTAAATGATGTGATGGGCCGTTTATCTTGAAATTTTCCGCGTAGGTATATGATACTTATATTTAAATCAAAATTTGAATTTGGTGTCTATTGGTGATGTAAAATAATCTCGCTCAAACTCACTTAAGGGAAAATATGATCGACGTTTATGACGATCTTCCCCACGACTCCCATTTCGAAACTGGAATACTTTTTTTTAGTTTTACTGTTTAAAAAAGAAACAATTTCAGGGAAATAGGTTAATACTATGCATTATAATTAGCGACATAACGGGCCATTCCCACTCAATAAAAAAATTAAGATGAGAAATGAGAAGTCACATTCTCTTCTGAATGAATAAAACTACTATATTGTTAATTACTTTTATCCCTCCCGTTGAGAATCAACGAGCTTTAGTAGTTTCCAATAAAACATCTGGGGAGCACTTAACGTTCGTTGTCAGAGTAACCAGCTGAACCAGCTTTCAACACTGGGCAACACTAAACAACAACTTCGTCATTGAGCATACCGCGGTGTATACAATCTTTGATACCGCGTATCAGTCGACCGCTAGGATCGATTCGTACGATGGGTTTTTAAAGTCCAAGATAATGGAAAATTTAAAGCCAGATCAGTGGCAAGAAAAATTTACTTTGGTTTTATAAAATGAATAAAAACATTATTGTTCCGTTGTTTACGCATTGGACATGATATCATATTTATTCTCTCTCACGATAAAACCAGTTAATAAATTAAGAATAAGACAAGTGATAACTAGAAATAACCATGAATCTAACAGATACAGTGGCATTCCATACAATATCAAAGTATGCATTCACTACAGCTAAGCAGTAATTAATTTGTCAATCGGCTGACCATAAATTTCTTCATAATATTGCGGAAAGGGTTTAAGCTGGAAAAAAATTAAAGCACCTCTTGGGTTTACATTCTCTTACACATGTAATGTGACATGATATTAACGTAGACACAACGAAAATAGAGGGGATTACAAATTACTAAAAATGTGTGACGCCTTAAACTGGAAACTCTTAAAATATCCCGTCACTATATATAGAGCTCTTCCCGAGGAGGACTGATAGCCAACGCTTGCCTCTGCAGGAGGGCATTTCTGCTAGCAAATTTGTTGATTTCTTCCTTAAATTTGTGGATTAAGAATTTTCAATTTCCTTTTTTCTCTTTCTTCTCTAATATTCAAGAAAAATATCTTTCTAAATAAAAAATGAGAATAAACAACAATAAAAAATTGTTTATGGGGTACTGGAGGCCGGAGGAGGAACTAAAAGTTCTGCAGAGTACTCGCCTGCTCTGTTTAATGTGCACCTAGCCTTAATGAATGGGGTGCGATGTTTGCAAATGGATGATATGATCTCTGAAAAATGGGTTTTAGCTGGAGCATACGGGCATTTCATGCAGTAGTACTGTTCAAAATAGTGGACATGAAAACGGCCTGAGTAAATAATGTAATTTTTTCTTGGTACTCGCACAAATTAAAAATAGTGGACCGGTTTTCCAGTTATTTTAATATAATGACTGATGTTTTCAATAGTTGAGTCGTCATACATTGTACCTCATACGACTAATAGACCTTCGTCTCCACTGAGACTGTACTTCAATCTGTCTCATGCGAGAAAATAAATGAAAAAGGAAGTTTAAACCAGTCATGAATACAGTACATTACCCCTTGTGAGGCCGTCGTGGTATTATATTTGGAGCCAGGGAATTCTTCTGAGCTACTGACCTATTCAAACATGGAGGCAAGATCCGCTCAAGCTTGCGCTTAGCGTGACTATCGAAAAACTGACGTATGAGTTCCACGTCCGGTGAACGGGGTTGGTGCGGGGTTGTGTTTTGAACACTTGGCAAGTCTTGTCTTTTGTTATTTGAAATAACTTGTGGAACATTTTTAATATTGAGAACTTATCGGACATGTTTTAAGTGATGAGATTAATAGAGTAAATTTTCCACTCTGTCGAATCCAGGCTGAAAATAATTAATTTTCATTCATGTAATCGATTACAAATCGGCATATTGTCGCGTTGTTCCTCGTAAAAGTTAATATTATAGCATACTTGTCAGTGGTCTCATATTTATGTGTAGCCTTAGTCATCTCTAATCGTCGTAAGTCATGCGGGCAATAATTTTTTTTCTTCTCGTGGCGTACTGTAATTACGTATGCTCTTCGTCTCTGGAAGTTGTTTCGGATGATGAGTTAACTAACTTAATACGTGGGGAAAAATATGTGATCGTCTTATTCAGTAAGTACCACGGATTTGTGTTCTTAAGAGTTGTTTTTTTCATGGAAGCAGCAGAAAGTGCTTGATTGTAATGGTAAATTATTTTTCAGCAAAGAAAGATTGTGATGCATGCGACAATCTGGAAAATGAGCTCATTGGTTTACGAGAAGATTTAGTGGACTCTTTGAACGCCTGGGTTGTTAAGTCTGTCAGTAGCCCATTGGTACGTCTATACAATCCCTCAAAGGAACCGGCATTGGTGTTTTTTAGGCACGGTGTTCCCCTTCTTTATGATGGTAAGCAGGATGGTTTTATTGTGTAAGCATCTCGTTATTTCGTATTCACCCATTCTCAGTACATATTTTGTGTTTTCATCATAGGCCCCCTGAATGATGAAGAAATACTTCATAATTTTGTCGCAAATAAAGAACCTGTGGTCAGGGAATTATATGATGACAATTTTGAACATTTAACGCAAGTCGCGACAGGAGCCACGACAGGGGACTGGTTTGTTATGTTGTGAGTATATATTTTACTTAATAATATTAATTAATCCAGCGTTTTTATGATTTGGAAATGTCGATGTCTCTTTCACTGTAAACCCTGGGAGTGGAGATAATAGGCTATTCCAAGTAGCTTCTTTTTGTCAAAAGGGAAAGTATTAGTTATCGTAACGTGTAGCATTACTCTGGTCAACCATGCGAGATAAATAATAACGTTCCGAAGTTCTTATTTTGAGAGGTTTTCACCTCATAGGATAGTCTTAGGACCCTCTCTGATGTCATTAGTCCACATCAAGGCCAGTGATGGGGAGGCCAGCTTAATCTTAATTATCTAAGTTCGTTTCCTAACAACATTTAAGTGTTGCTAAATGTAGTCATCCCAATTAGATAAAGTGTTAATGGCCCATAAAACAAAAACATCAAATGCGCTACCTTTGCCTTTCCCAAAATGAGTAGGTGTTAATTAAGTCTCTCCCTGTGATATGTGGCCGCTAAGGAAAATCTGTTCTTGGTGCTTTTCTACTCATCTTATTCAAGGAATCAATTAACTTGCAGAAGTCTGTGGTGTTAGTGGGAGAAATATCAAGTATCAAGAAATGTTATCAAGTATCACAGAGCTCTAAGGATAGCAAAAGTTCATTACAGCTCAACTGAACCATGCCTCTTTTTGTGTGTCTCCCATCTCAGGCATCTTAAGAAACAGGTTATAGCATTCTATTCTTCAATTGGTGTGTAGGTATTTCTTGATCTGTTTCTCAACTCGGTCATAAGCTGAATATAGACTCCATGGGTCTGTGCCTTCCATTATACCTATGAATCTCAATCCAGCCTAGTTTTTGGCAGTCGAAGAAAACTCTCACTCGGAATGTGCTCGTTAAAATATACCAGAGGGATGATGAAATTCACAACTACCCATGTCTTCCTCACCCATTCACCATTCCCCACCTCATTATCGAGTATGGTTGTAATTGATTCTCCATACCTCACTTGTATTTTAATCACTGTCATAACTGATTGATATTACACAATATTGTTTATTAGGAATCATCTTTTCAGTTAAGAATTTGTTTTCTGCTTGCATCGTACCTATTTTCCTACCTTAAGGTATTTTGAGATCATGCTTTCTGATTTAGACTTTCAAATCAGTTCTACCTGCTCAGGGTGTGAAACAATGAGTGAATGTTTTTACAATAAACTGAAACCTATTTGAAATAAATCCCATCTGTAGGAGCTTGTTTGTAAAGGTCAAAGGTCTGATTATCAGTGCTTTGGAGGTAGCTGGAATACAGCATTTTATCTGGGCTGAGCTCCTCAGATGAATATCAGTGATGCTGAGTTAATTTAGTTTTTCAAAAAGCACTTCGTTTGTCCACACAGTGATGTTATTTTGGACTCAGTAAGCTAATAGTTGTCTGTATGAGTAACTTACAATTGGCTAATGCTCCCTCTTCCCTGTAGCATAGGTTTCTCCTGAAGGAATTTCTGTGATATCCTCAAGCTCTGGGAATAGTGATAGTCACTACGTTTACCAATCGATCTCAGATTGATCTGACCGGCTCAGCTCGGTATGGTAAATGGAATGGGCTTGCTAGATCAATCTGAGAAGGGAGCCAAGTCAGCCCGCTTTACCTAACCGGTCTGAGATCTCATATCGATCCGAAGAGGTCTGAGAGTGATGCTCTTCGTTCTTCTTATGGTTGCGGATGGGAAATAAAATATAATCGATACCATTTATGGCGTGGCTTGTTATAAGAAGGGTGAAAGTGCCTCCCTTAGTGAAGTTTGTGGCTGAAATAAGCAAGAAATTTCAAAATAATTCAGACTACTGAATTCGATAGTTCAATATAGATATTTTCAGACCATGTTGGTAAACCAAGCGATCTGAGTCAGCTCGCTTCTGAACTTTCAGATCAGTCTGAGTTCAGATCGATTGGTAAACGTAGTGGGTGTTTTTGTGCCCCTGTTGTTACAGAACTATTGCATGATGATATATTTTGTATGATAATTTAGGAGCACTAGTTCCTTTGAGATATATCTGCAGCAACCACAAGGTTTAAATGTCATTATGGTGCACACTAGGTATTGTCTTTATAAGTTGCGATCAGTTTTGAGAGGTATCCTGGAAAATATGGCATTGTCCTCTAATAAGGAGTTAGGCATGCCTTAGATGCTATTTTTTTTCTTTTTTGTGCAGATCTTGGATTTTTGACTTGTGAACTATCTTCTCATCTCAGAACTTCAGTGGTGATGGTGGAACTAGTTCTGTTGTCACATATCCATGGCTCACTTCATGATCCTCAATGCCAAGTTCATACTACTAATCTTGCATTTAGGTTCTCTTGTAGCTCACATTTAACATGAGACTTGAATCCAACCTTTAAGTTAGCCTAAAAGCTTATTACCATCCAGCTAACTAGTTTGGCATATCTCAGATCCTCATTTTATGTATGAAGGTAGCCATGATTAAAGGGAATCTAGGAAAAACACTAGTCTCATAAATATGTACAGCTGATTATATGAAAGTGATGCAAACCTGTTTTTTTCAATGAGTGGTAGTACATAGCAATATAAGGAGTTTGGAGCATTTGTCAGGAAAGAAATTAATTTCGTTCATGAAATTTTTTCAGGTTGACAATGTGCGTAGGTGAGACATCTATGAAACTTTTCCGTGTATATTATTCCTATATCTTTGGTAACTAGTTTTTTTTCTCTCTTCCATCCAAATGTGATCATGTGGGAAGTAATGCATTGTAAAATAATGAGTAAATTGAAATAAATAAACCTGGCAGGAAAACCCCAAAAAGCATTTTTGCAGCAAAAGTTACTGCAGCATTTTGCTCAAACATTTGTACAATATTGAAAGCTTTATTCTAAATTTCAATTGATTTTGTTAATCCTTAAAGAAAACTTTAACAATGTTTTTTTTTTCACACAAAAAATACATCGTTTAAGTTTTCATTAAGAATGTCACTTTTTCACAAAGCATGGAATGCCTAGGCAGCTGACTCAATGAAATTTTGACTTTGTTAACTGAAATGGTAGTCACAGTTACAATAATGAAGAAGATTAAGAAACATTAACTTATGAGTCAAGTGCATAACATTATTACCCTAATTCTGTCATGCTGAATCTAGGTTTTCATGTCATGTTAATTGACACACGCAGCTGCTCCGGAAAACCTAGATCCAGCATGATCAGCTACTGCAGAAGCCTTCCCTCCAACTAATTCTGTAATGTTTGAACGCTTATTAAAAGCCTTTCTTTAGGAAATCAATCATGGATTTAAGTTGAAAATTATCTACTGTGTATCTCATGAAGGAGCAGCAATTTATCCTCTGTAAAAGCACTAATTGTAGGTAAGTTGACTCCCAGCTACCCTAGCTTGCAGTACCAAGGAGGTTAGAAGCTCCTTTATTTAGTTTGTCATGTTCTGCTTCTGACTCATGAAGTTCAACTGATCTAAGATAATAGACTGGGAAGAAGGGAAAAAAATTCTGATATTGCACATAAAATATTTTATTTCACAACCAAGGTTTTGCTGCTATGCAGCATCTTCAGATGACATTACAAATATCAGTTGGTATTTATGCATGTACAAGTAAGGAGAGGGGGTAAGGGTAAAGGGCAAGGGAAAACCATTGATGGTGAGAGGGAATAGCAGGTGGTTGGGATGGAATCGTGGAGGGAGGGGGATAAGTCAGGAGTCACGTCAAGGGCAAACCCCCTTAGGTGGTTAGATGCAGAAAGGGGGAGAGGGGTTAGGTGTTTGGGAACTGTGGTGGGGAATAGGGACCACTTCTTGGGGAGGGTTAAGTGCAGGTAGAGGAGGGGGAGGGGGGAGAGGATGGCATTCGAATCACGAAGTGATAGTAACAGCATAGGTTTAAACAGATTCAGAATGTATGAAGATGGTTCTCGGAGATAGATTTAACAACTTATTCTCTTTTTAATATCAGTTATAGCAATGATTGTGTGGAGTGCCAGCGACTTCAAGCCAGGTGGGAAGCTGTTGGAGCAAGGCTGAAAACAAGACTTAATGTTGCCCGTGTTGACAAACAAAATCGTGGTGGTGCTACAGCTAGGAGATTCAATGTACGGCAGACACCAACATTCATTTTGTAAGTTATATCTTAACAACCCTTTCACATGCCTCTGAATTACTCTGTATATTTACTTAGAGTTTGGTGTGTGATTTGTATGTGGTGTTCTACCTTATTTTTCTCTATCTACCAACTGAATGCCGTAATTATCCTGAAAATGGAATGATATAATTTTATATTCAAAGCTTCAATCAGTTCCATCCTGATTTTATCTCTCATTAGTGCAGCAGTTCCCAAACTTTTTCAGCTGCGGAGCCCTTTTTGAAGCAGAAGTTTCTTGTGGAGCCCCAAGAAATGTTTGTGTTGCAAAATGTTGGTGTTTAGTTCTATCTGTATATGTTCTATGAGGCATATTACACACAATAAGTACACGGAAGTACAAACAATAAGGTATATATATTTTAAAAAAGGAAACAATAGGAAGCCCATGTGAATCATTTGCTGAGCCCCTACGGCTCCGTTGAGCAGTTAGGGGAACTCTGCATTAGTGAAACTTCCTTTCCAATTAAATACTTCAGCCTTATGGGCATGGAAGTGCTAATATGTGCATGACATTAGAATAATCATTAAACAACAAGCTAATGTTGCTACAAGGTAGAAATAAACTTGTATGAGATCATGTTTATAAAACATGGCTATTCTGAATGTTTCTTCAAAGGTTCATATTTTGCATTCTGGTACTAGTTGGAAATGTCATAAGAGTTGAATTTTTCAACATCTTCAAAAGTTTAAAAAGCGTAATCCACTCAGTTTAATCACTCCCACATAAATATGCTGTCAATTTTGCCTCAAATATGTATATATTTTTGAGGGCATAAAGTAGCAAAATACAGAAATTTGATGGAATGAAATTCTTGGAATTTCACTCCATTTGCTTATATCTATTTGGATGTATATTATCTTAAGGCATTTATTTTATATTTTCTAGGCATTATTCTATAGATATGTGATACCATTAATATCTCTTATAAAGGAGTTTCAATGTAAGCATTTTTGTGCTATTCATTACTTGTGAAATAGAAGCTCTGCAGATTCATAATATTTTACCATGTATTTCAGGTTTCGGCTAGGAAATATGTACCGATATAACCTCCCTAAATATGATGTCACATCATTATCTTCATTTGCTGCTGACTGGTATAAAAATGCTCGGATGGAAAAAGTGCCTATACCGAAAAGTCCTTTGTGAGTATGAACTAATAAATAGTGAATCTATGAACAAGATGGTGGCTGAACCTGGCAGTAGTGTCAGTGTAATCATCCAAGTTCTCCTTATAATAGAATTCTGTTAAATGATTTATAAATGGAAATGATTGATTAAAATCCAGTGGCTCATGAAGATATTTACAAAATATAGAATAGGGGGCCATGGAATTGGTGTATAAAGAATGAGAATATTTAAAATATTGGGAACGTAAGTGGGAATATTTGGAAAATAAATCTTTAAATAAAGAGAATCTTGGGTGATATTCCTTCCCCTTGTTTCTTGCCACCATGGAAATGCCTTTTTTAGTGTGATCTGTTCTTTACTTCACTTAAATTCCATTTTGTCTCCAAGTTATATTTCATTCGTCTTCTTCTAGTGATGACTTCGTCCAAATGATAGCAGATTTCTTAATGGATAACCCACTAGTGTGGCAGGGAGGACTTGCTGGAGTAGCCATGCTGATTCTGGTTTTAGTTCTCTCTAAATTTTTAAAGAAACCACCAAAGAAGAAGGGTTCATCATCAAAGAAATCTAAGTGAACTGATGAGACCATTTTCCTGCATTGAAATAAAATTTGTATCTAAGGTTTGGTGCTTTTTGAAGTGTCTTGGGAGTTAACTACCTGTGCCCATGTCATTTTGTTAGCACTGAGAAGAATATTTTTGTATGTGACAAATAATACTTTCAAAATGACCTGGGAATATTAACATTCCAATTTTCATGTTCAGCTCCTTGAGTCAAGTGGTCTTGTGCATTTATTCAGGAATTTTGTAAAGTGTTTGAATTTCATGAGTTGAAGCAACTTAATGATATTAAAACTTAGTTACTTATTTGAGTATTTATTTAATCCAAAGCATAACTCTGATGACAAAAGTAATCAAATTTCATCAACACGAAAGTTAAGCTTTAAAATAGCTTCAGGATCAGCCAAGTTTTCTTTCAGACTTTTCTCAAATTTGTCTCTAACAATACTGAATTGCATTACGTTCTTTGGTCTTTCTTTGATCCAAAATTTATCAAACTCGAAGAACAAGTATGAATACATGGAATGAAAAAGTTTAAGTGATGGTACACAGCTGCAAGCATTATAAACGTGAGTTTTGGCAGTTCCATTTCGTAAAAGGTAGTAAGCCATACTGGTCAGATTGATCCCAACAATTGCATACACAAAACCGTAGTTGGGATGCTTAGAATGAGACAGAACATGCTGTGCAACCTTGGGATATTCTCTGGCAAAATATAATAAGTTTTCTAATCCAAGCATCCCCATTCCTCGGAAATCCGTAGCAGGGTCATCACCCTGAAAGCCAATGTCTTGCCACTGCTTTGAGATTCTCCCATCAAGAGGCTCCTCTGGTTTCAGCAAACTCCACAAAAGCAGAAGCTTTTCCTCATGATCAGGATTATTAGAATCAAAAGGCATCTTCCGAAGACTCTCCACCTCGTGAAGAAGCTGTCGGTACCCCCAGATTTGCTGTACACAAACTCCGAACGATTTCGAGAACTGATCATGTACGTAGAGATCAATGCCCTTCACTCGGCTCACAGTGAATACAGCAAACTTTACGACGTTCTTGGCATTTTCCCCTTGAATCCTATTCATTTCACTAATGCGGTTTAAGTCTGATATAAGACGTTTAATGTCTGGGCATCGTGAATCCATCAGCGAGGACTCAACACCTAAAGTTCTCTGAGCGCCCCTTGGGGCGCCATAACATATCCTTTGTAACTCACACAACTTCGTGGCTCTTCGTAAGAACCACTTTAAAATTGGACGCAAATACCAGTAGACATACGACCAAGCTAACTGGAGCATTACTGCATCAATACCTTTTTTACTTTAAATAGCTTAAATCTTCATCTCCGAGACAAGTCAGTTTCCAGAGGTAGTAAAATATAATTTGCCGGCGTGATTTACACAATAGATCGTCACAAGTCTATCACAGAACAATAATTATCACTTCTTCAACGGGAATGTTGGAGAATCACAATAGGAATTCGTCATTCCGGTCATCGATCCGTTCTTGTTTAAAGTTCCTTGAATCGCCGGAAGATGTCAGTACGCCTTTTGAATTTCTGCATTCACTGTTCTTTCAAATGAAAACTATCCACCGCTATCCACCGCGTTGCGAGTTTGGGAATCTCCTATACGTGTACAAGAAGCCACGTTCAGCGAATTGAAGTTGAAATTACACGATCTCAAGATGTTTCAAAGCGTATTTGATGACGTTAAGCGCATGAACAAGCGCCAGGTATGTGTTAATGTCCGTTCTTAAGTCTTCCGAGGGGTGTATTGATGTTTTGTTGTGTCGCAGGTGGTGCAAGTTCGTTGTGCTTATCAATGCATATGAGTGCTTTTTCTATCAATGTATAATGAAATATCGGTCGCACATGGTTGTGTACCATTACCATTTGTTTCTGTTGGTCCAGGTACTCGTTCGCATTGATCTTGATTACTCATCCCCTTAAAGATGTTAATAGCGTTATTTTTGGTACCTTAATGCAAATTTTAAAATATATCTGAATTTAATAGTTTACTCGTGCCGGAAATGAATTCCATGTTATCATCTTCATTCCTTTTCGTTTTCAGTTTTTATACCAGCTGCTGAGCTTCGGCATGATCGTATCTTCAGCGTTAATGATATGGAAAGGACTAATGGTTGTCACAGGCAGCGAAAGTCCAATTGTCGTCGTACTTAGGTAAGGATATGACCTTTTGGTTGTCAAATTATTGTGCTATTTAAAAAACCCCTTTGTAGATTGTCATCTGGATCATTCCACATGAATTCGCGTAATTTCAGAAAATATGTGCCCCACGAATCGGATTTTCTTCAATATTTTCCTTGTTTAGGTCATGCATGAGTTTTGCAAGAAATATTTCTTCAGATTTTTTATGCCCATAGTTTCCCTGTTGCGTTTAGGAATGGCCTTTTTATTCGTTACCACTCTTTACAATATTTCTGAAAGATAATCACTGCTTCCTCGTTTATCTGCGGAATGCCTTAAATGTTGCGCCAAATTAATGCCAATGACTGGTACTTTCACATAAAAATGTATGAAATGATTATAGAAGTTTTAAACGTCACTATGAACTGCATTATTTCATCTTTTTTAGGTTTTTATTACAGTAACTGTACCACTTTGTGCCAACTTATATCTTTCCATAATTTTACTTACTATATATATACTATAGGTCCTCAGAGGAAAAAAAGGTTTAATTTTTTTTTAAATATGCTTGCGATGTTTTACTTATCACAATGTCCAGTAAATATGTGATAATAGAATCATATTCCTAAATATTTTTGTGTAAAACTCTTGGCTTACATCTAGACAGTCCATTCATTAATTCATTAGAGTAATCTACCGGTTAGAGGTAGGTTATGATGAAAGTCAGAGAATATCCAACGGACTCATACACCTGCCGTGCCTTATCTACCTCTAGTGTATCTTTCTTCATCTCAGCATAAGTCCTACCTTTCTTCATCCTGTCCTTAAAACCTATCCTCTTTCTTCCCCTTCCTCTCTTACCCAACATCCTTCCCTCGATCACGGCCTTCAGCAAACCATTGTCCCTCATTACCCCTTCCAGCCACCTACCCTGCCTTCCCCTAATCTCATCCATAAGTTTCCTCTCCTCGCCCACCATGTCAAGCACTTCCTCATTTGTCTTCCTTTCCGTCCAACGCACCTTCTCCATCCTCCTCCACACCCACATCTCGAAAGTCTTCTGCCTATTTTCGTTTTCCTTTCTCAATGTCCACGTTTCTGCCCCATAATACGCCACACTCCATATCAAGCTCTTCACCAGCCTCTTTTTTACATCCTTACTTAAGGTCCCCGTCATCAGCTCCCTTCTATTATTGAACGCTTCCTTCCCTAGCTCTATTCTCCTCCTAATGTCTTTGCTACTATGTCCTGTTTCTTCTAGCGTACTACCCAAGTAATTAAATTGTTCTACTTGCTCCAGCTTGTGATTTCCTACTTTTATCACTAGCTTCGCTTTCTTTGTCCTAGAGAATCTCATTACTTTTGTTTTCTTATTATTTATCTTCATTCCGTATTTCTCACACTGCTTTTCCAGTGTATCTACTAAAGTTTGCAATCCTTTCGATGACCGACTGACCAATGCCTGGTCGTCTGCGAATCTAACCGACTTTATCCACTGGCCTCCTACTTTCATTCCCACATCTAGCTCATCCCATGCCTCTCTTACCAGTTCCTCAGCATAGATGTTAAAAAGTAAAGGCGACAACGGGCACCCTTGCCGCACCCCGCGATATATAACTGCCCACCCTGATTCACCGTAAGCTACCCTCACCTGAGCCCTCTGCCCCATACATAAGTTTCGGATGAGTCTCCTATCACGCCAATCTATTCCTATTTTCCCCAATATCAGCATTAGTTTCTCCCAGTTTACTCTGTCAAACACCTTTTCGAAATCCACAAAGCAAGCTAAAACATCCTGATTATACTCCGTTTCTTTCTGTAATATAATAGTAATAATTTTATTCCTCATATAAATACATTGAATATACATTAATAGTAGTGCATTTAATCGAGGAATGTACCCCTGCTCTTGTGTCAAACGATATGAAATGTGGGTTTTAACTGTGAACATATACTGTAACTACTGGTTCTGCGGTAATTGGATTTTTTATTGATGCCAAATTATGCTACAAGCAAACAATTACTTCATCATGCTGATGGTTCAAGTGCTTGCTGTTAATTAAATCATACTAAATTATTGAAATCGAATTATACAAATGAAAAATTGTATAAATGTATTCATAAAAATTTTAAGAAAAGAATAAACCTTAGCCAAAAAGGAATATTTGTGCCAAATTTATTTGTTATCTCATACAACTGACCCTTCATTGAACAAATGATTGTCAGACTCTTGTCATTTTGAAAACACGAAAAATTGGATTTCATGATGTCACATACAATCTGAAGTTCAGGACTGAAAAGTGGTTTCACTGTCGAGTCTTTCACTATTTCACTATATGTATCAGATTTATGTTGGTGATTTATGAGTTATGGGGGTGGATGATGAAGAGGTGCAGGGCAAAGAATCGAGATAGTGGGGAAGGGAGGGAGGGATGGGGATGTAGAAAGAGGGGGGGGGAGAGAAAGAGGAAGCGAGAAGTGAAGTACTGGGGGTGGAAGATGGTGATGGTGAGAGGTGAAGAATTGAGTGGGAAGGGAGGGAGAAAGAGAGGGTAGTGTCATGTTTGAGGGTCCTACCATGATCAATAAAATGTTTTTGATGATGACACGCCTCGAGTCAGCTCCATTAAGTGCATGGGGGAGAGGGCATACTCTTGTTTATTTTATGTACTAAAAACCCAAAGAACTATACCATTATAACTGATTAGTATCAATTATAAATGGTCTTAAGTCTGATAGCAAATGCGATCCATAATTTAGCATACAAAGATTTTTAATAACTGTTTAAATCTAGAGCCGATATTGGCAACTTGAGCGTTCTAAGGTGAAATGAGAAAGCAGACAGGTGATGTATCAGCACCTCGAGAACCAAAGGGTCAATATGTTATCCAAAAGGCATTAAAACGATTTTACGTTAGCTATACAAATATTTGTTTTTATACAAAAGACGACTCTTTACCTTTTTTGCTGTGGAGACCTCTATTCCTTCAACCCGGCTGTTGCGAAAATGATTCTACAATAGCTGATGTAATAATCTGGCTTTATCTTCTTATAATGCAAATAACCCACTGGAAGAAATCCCAGTATTGATGCCTTAAGTGAAATTTGCATGCAGAGTAGATTAAATAATTGTCATTGATGCAATGAATCCTGATATTTTAAAGCAGTTTAGTTTACTTTTACCAGTACATATTCATTTCTTTCCTGTGAATTCCTTGATCAGTTAACAGACCAAAGCTCTTGTTTTTGCTAACCAGTCTTTTTTGTTGCATGGCTGACTAAAGTTTTTATTTGTTTTTTTTTTTTTCAGTGGAAGTATGGAGCCTGCTTTTCACAGAGGTGATCTCCTTTTCCTCACCAACTATCAAGAAGACCCAGTTCGCGTCGGAGAGATTGTGGTATTCAAAGTGGAAGGGCGGGACATTCCAATCGTTCACAGAGTCCTGAAACTTCATGAAAAGTTAATATTGTTTTTATATTGTTATTCCTTCTTATGACTGTGCATCTCTCCTTAGAGTTATATCCTAATCTGAAATATCACTTATTGGAAAGAACGTGTAAGATACTTACTGTAGAGTCCACCATGTTAATAGTGGCATTGCAGTCTCCATATTCCTGGTTCCCTTACCAGTTCTGTGATTTTGCTCAGTTTATCTGGTATTATCCAAAGATCTGGTCTGAGAGCACTGTATTCAAAATATGTATGAGTACAGGTGCCTTTTTGCATTCACGTGTAAATTGAATGGGTGAATCCACGTTAACTTAACCAAATGGGTGTACACTCATGGCTCTGCCACCTCTGATTTTTGGCATAGATGAAGAGGTTTTTCAAAATATTAGCACTTAATATTTATAAATAGTGCTTCAAAGATCTGAAGTTAGCACAAAATGGCATGCTGCAGCTCGAAACTGTGACTCCAATAAATGTCGATCAATGGATCTGCTTTAAAGTATATATAATGATATTGTCTTAATAAGTAGACCATAATCTTAGTTTTCTATCAGTAATTGCCTATGTAAACATCTATTCAGAGCTCATATATGAGTTTAATTTTACCCAATATTTTTTTAAATTTGGTCCATGCTTAATGGCCATGGTCAATTAGGCTAATAAATCGTTTATTAATTCTTTTAATGGAACATCCTGAATTTCTCTGAACAGTCAACTTAGGACTGTAAATAGAATACATAAGCTTTTATTTGTGGTGTACAACCATGGAACTATGGAGCTACGAGAATACGGTGAAATATTTGCAACTTTTGAGGAGTAAAGAAAACTGTTTGGCAAGTTCATTTTGTTTGAGATATATATTTTTCTACATATTGTGACGGAACCTAGTCCCAGAATTCTTTTTGAGAATAAAATAAGTGGCTTCTGCGGCACGTGATCACGGTGTGAACATTTTTTTTAGGATGCATTCGGCCCTCAGCGCAGGGCTCAACTGAAAGAGGAATGACCACTTTCACTGTCTCTTGACATTTATTTAACAAAAATATACACAATGAAAAAATAATACTTTCCTAAATCTAATGACGGATGAAGATGATTGTTCTTATACGACACTAATGATAAATAAAGCATGAAAACCAGATACAGTAACAAAAAATAATGGAACGTGAAATTATTACCCTCTTAACTCTAGTGATGGATGATAATGATTGTTTAAATGTGACTCTAATGGCAAATAAGACAATAGATCCAGTAACAAAGAAAAAAATACATAAAATAATTCATTTTATGTCACTCATGGCCACAGCTATGATTGCTCGTGCATTCAACTTCGTAATGAATTATTGACACTCCACGTCCACATGTGCTAATAAGTCAAGCACAATTCAAACAGAAGAGAAAGACGGGAGAATAATTATACAGCCTTTTGGTTTGATTAGTTTGGCTACGTTAAACTGGCATGGTCTCCAAACCACTATTGCCGGCGAACACCTTCACTCGGGAACTCTTCAAACAGGAAATTATGCTGGAGGGCATCGGGGTCGGCATATAATTCACTATCCAGGGAGAGGTAGGTTTTGGGTACTTAAGTGACAAGACACTCCACGCGGCATCCGCCACACAGGAATCTTGGACCCATGGATGGCTGGACGCTCGCTGTCGTGGCTTCTCACGACATGGTCACTTTCAGCATGTCATCGACACTCTTGGCCCTCTCTCTGCTCTGCCACCTTAGCACCTCTCAACAGTACTCCCCATCTCTGTTTTCCTTACTCTCAGGACCTTGCACCAGCGAATTCCCTGGTGCTTCGCCTGCAGCCCTTTTTATCCCCCACAGGCCACGAGACCATTTACACAAATGACTCACGAAATTCATGTGTAGAATAGAGTGGTCGCTCGTTGAGAGCTGGGCCCGCGTGGTACGAACGGCCGATTACCTGGAACTGATAGCCAAAACAAAAAGAACTGAAAAAATACTATTGCGTAGAGCATACCGTTACAATATCAATCCTCTTTCATAAACAAAATTTGTGGCTTTTTTAGTGAAACACAAATCATGGGCAAACATCTGATAGATACGTGCCAAATTTGAAAATGGTCAATTGAGAGGTAATGAGGGTAGTCTGTTCATGTGCTGCATTCTGAAATGTTAAGTGAAATATTACATGTCTAATGCCCCTTTAATCTCAGCTTTAACCCAAAAATGATAAACCTGAGCAAACAAAGGTAGTAGAAATACCATTTATTCTTTAAAATCCCATGTAGTTTTTTTTTAACTCAAGGATGAAACTACCGTCAAATTTTAACATTTTATCACTTAATTTCCTATTCTAGCCTGAGCTTTTGCCATAGCTGCCAGATTTCAGGGCATTCTGCAGGGCTCATGCTATGGATTTCTGTATATGTACAAATATTTTTTCTTGTCTAATGATATCAGGGTGGCGATCGTCAGGGAAAACCTGGAATTGTCAGGGAATTTTGAATTTCTGGAAAAGTCAGGGAATTTTCGTAACAGTCAGGGAGAAACATGGGTAGGAAATTCGCATTATTTTTCTACCATTATGTTTATCGGCCAGTCTTTCCCACCCTTTATTTCACCAACTAAAACTTATGTCCATCGCTGACGTGCATGGAATAAGTCCCATCAATTCGTGGCACATTCAGTTGTGAATCTTAGTTATTTAGTAGTGAATCAGACGTACAATATATCCCTTTTGCGTATCCTTATTGCGATATTTGCCTAGTAATGTTAAAATTCATGATCACAATGTATTATGCTAATCACGAGGAATCCGAGGCTATGCTGTTCGGAAAATTTTATCTCACATTTTTTTTTAACTTCCGAGACTTAGCTTGAGCGGCTGGAGCATACTAGCTCGTAGTAAATACATGCTTGTAGTTCTAAAAATACGAGACGATAATTATTAAAATGGTCATTCAAGTACGATGTCACGTGTAAACAAAATCTTACGCAAGATCATCTTTGATTCCCATATCCCCCTTCGTGAAACTGTAAGAAGAGCCCTCCTCCCCTCCCCACCTTTCACGCTCGACGTAATTGGTGAATAGCCCCCTTAGCTCCCTCTCGAAGCAATTTTGTCAGGTCAAAAACCACCTCAAACATGATATTCCTGAATATGATGCTGCCGTTGCCAATTGCCTCCTGTCTTCGCTCGCAGTGGCGCGCTTACGTTTTGTTTGTTTATCCAAATAGTTTTACATCGCAATTGATAGCAATACTCTTGCAATCTAGGGGTTATAACCACGTTAATCAAAGTGTTATTCACTTCTGAATGTCACTCGCGCTATCCGATTTTGATCCAGTCCAAAAACTTGGCTTTGGTTTGTATTTTTCGCGCACCCTAGTGATACCTTTGCCTGAGTCCGACAGTAAATTGGCCATTAACTTTCCCTTCGATGCCTTTTCAGTAATTTTCAGCTTCCCAGAACTATCAAGACACGGCTATAATTTGGATGAGAGTTTAACTTATGAAGATTTAATATATTTTTTCATTTGGATGTACGTGTAGATTTTAATGCATTGATTTCAGCTTTTAACATTTTCTGAGTTTTGACGAAAATTTAATTCAGCAGAAAAAAAATATTCCGATAATAGGTGACCTGTTGGCGATCGGTCAGGGAAATTGTTAAATCCATCAGGGAAAAGTCAGGGAATTTAAAAATTTGATATCAGTAGCCACCCTGGATATGTTCCGGTGAATCTGCTTTACAGTGAGATTTCTTAACCTCTGG
Source organism: Pyrrhosoma nymphula (assembly GCA_963573305.1). Taxonomy (NCBI): domain Eukaryota; kingdom Metazoa; phylum Arthropoda; class Insecta; order Odonata; family Coenagrionidae; genus Pyrrhosoma; species Pyrrhosoma nymphula. The sequence goes on along the minus strand of OY754327.1, from coordinate 155,309,507 downwards.
TTGTTTTGTGGAAAAAGGTCCTTTCTTTTACTGGAAACCATCCAGTGAATGGTTTGGATCTTCAAATAATGAGAACTACACCACTGTGACAGTTATAATATTCTTAAAAAGGTTACTACAAACTGCAATTATCTTTTAAGTACATCGTAGATTCATGGAGGACAGGCCAACAGCTAAAAATAAACCCCTCAATTTTTTAATTAGGCTGTTGTCTGCTTGGTACGATTGGGTCAATAGTTTGTGTTAGATATAAATAGGTTTGTTGGTGTTATGTTCTACTGCATATATGTAATTCAATTCTAATTCCTCTCTGTAATTCATTTTTGGTGTTTTATTTCTTCCCTAGGGAAAATGGAACTGTAAAATTTTTAACTAAAGGTGATAACAATAGTGTTGATGATCGAGGGTTGTATGCACCTGGACAACTATGGCTGACAAAGCAAGATGTTGTTGGACGTGCTCGAGGATTTCTGCCTCATGTGGGAATGGTCACAATATATATGAATGAATACCCCAAGTTTAAGGTAATATGCTTCGTTTTTTTTCATACTCAGAGGTCATGGAAGTCCCTTTTGCATACCAAGTGTGATATATGTAGGTGCTTATATTTTATCTTTCTACAATGAACCTCTGAAAAATGTCTACAGTACATATGTTCTTAAAAATATATCATGGCAAAAAATATTGAATAAAGAACTGTTAAATTTTTCTTTTAAATAATTGTAGGTAAGCCAAAAACTGACTATCAGAAAAGTGAAACGCACATTCGTTTTGGATATTTATCTTTTATTATCTCAGAAGGCACGCAAAATGCCATGACTTGTATTTTCAGATGTGGTGGGAAATATCTTTAGGATTATGAGAAAAAAAAGGTTGCTTAATTTTCACACTACCTTAGGCAGATAATTAATTTCTTATAAAACCTTGTTTTGTGGAATAAATTTTTTTAAATCTTGTGAAACTTAAGTATTTAGAGAATTTATGATACTTTTGAGATCATAACTAATTTTTTTATGAAATACTCATGGTTTCCTTGATAAAACTGCAAATTTTCATAAGAATTGAGTGATAAATAAGGCCGATACATTTTTTCCTCTGGAGGTATAAGCGTCCATGGATGCCACGATAATGGGAGAACTGCAGTTTCACCCACACTGTAAATGACTGTTTAAAAAAATGAGAAGAGATAGAGAAGAAAAACTTTGCATGGTTTCATATCTACGTCAGAGGATAAAACATACTAAGTTTCATCAAAATATGAGACGGTGGGTGTCTGGCGTGGATGAACTGACATGAAATGACCCAACAGTCCTTAACCCACACACATAAATATGTTTAATAGCTCCTGTTTTGTAACATTATGTATTTTTTTAAATCCATTGTTCAATAGGTGTATATGATGATTCTTCTGTTTTCCTTTACTACGTACATCAATGATATCCGTATTTCTTCCATTGTACCATTCTCCAGCCCCAATGACTCTTGCTTTTCCTTCTTTGTCTAAGCTGTTTGGACTCCGCTGGCATATGCATGCCATAATCATTTTCCTCAACTCCCTTTCATTGTTCCCCATTCATCTCAGCTGCCTTGGTCCCACACTGTAGCAACTGACTTTCTCTGTCATGATGTTTACATTTTCACAGCAATGTTTGTATAATAAGCAAGTATCAGATATTTAGAAAGGTGAATAAGATCTCTTGCTCGTAACATGCATACAAAGTTTTACTAAATCCCAGAATTACAAAAAGTTGCTCATTCCTTTGTTTCATCTAATGCGAACATTAAATGGAAATGTTTAGGTTTCTTTGCTTATTTTATCCAGTGTTACTCTTACTAATCTACAAAGGCTGTTTTAAATGTCTTTCTCTGTTTTTTTCTGTTTCAACTAATTTTTATTTCTCTTTGCAGTTTGCTGTCCTGGCATGCCTTGGTTTATATGTGTTAGTCCATCGAGAATAATTGTCCTTATTTTGTACATAGCTGTGATTTGGCTTCATCAAAATGATGTGTACATTTGATAGGTGTGTTGAACATTCAGAGAAGATAAGTATTATGTGTCGGGAATGGTTTGAATAAATTGTTGATGCTTTCTGTGCTGGGACACTAGTGTTTGAGAAGCAATTTTCAAAGGCATAAGACTCTGCTATACTTAATCCTTTTGTGGGATTGACTGTATTTTAAACATACATATATAACATCAATGGAAATTACATTTTGAAAAGGACTTGGTTGTTTGATGGTGGCATTATTTGTTCATAGTTCTGACATAAATTTGGGGATGGGCTAATGTCAGAGGAAGGAGCCTGTGAAATCATTGTATAATAAGATTTAAGAGTGATAACAGGTTTTTCCTTGAGGAAAACCAGAGCGTCCTCAATCCAATTGATTTTTCTATGCATTATCTGCATATGTTTCTTTTAGACAAAATAGCTCCAAATTTGACTTATGGTTAGGAATCTACAATCTTGAACTCCATGTAACTTTTTATCAAATTAATTTGGCTTTGTAGTTGTCTCTGTTTTCAGAGTCATTTTTTTATCCTTTAAATATGACACTGTTTATGAAATGAATACCACTTTGGCCTTTCTACCATGTAAAAATAAACAATTATGTTGTTTGCAAAACACAGCCAAATGTTTAAGAGTACAATTACCAAGTGAATGTACTTTTAAGATTTGTAAAGGTAATTTTTTTTACATCTGTGCAAGTAAAAGTTCTGTCATATGTTGATCTTTTATTCTCACTCTGTCAAAGCACTGCCCTGACAATCCATTACAGCTGTTAATTCTTTCAATTATTGCATTTTAAGGGGATACATGACTCTGAATATTTTTGTTTTATCCTCTAGTGAGGTAGTGTACTACTAGGCCATTAGCATCTTTTGGATAAATAATCCACTAAAGTTTTTAATCGATCTTGAAAGCAAGGGACCATAAACCATTTTCATTTATGTCCTCTTATGAAGTAGATCCATTGAAGCAATAGATTTCTTAACAAAGGCTGTTAAAAGTAAATCCCTTGTATTCTTGTGTATATTTCAACTTTTTGGACAAAAAGTTGGGGTCTGGACTACACACAAGTAATACTTTTGACAGTTTAAATCTTAGCACAAAAAATATGGTTAATTTGTCTCAAGACACTCAGCTTCACCACTGTGCAATATCCCTATCTCTGAATCCGCCAAAGGCATACTTGGGACAAATGAAGAACTTATCCCTTGTAATGTAATCATAAAATAGATGTACATGTACAATTTATGTTCCGTATTTTTCAACTCATAAGATCCAACGTATTTCCCTTGGAAACTCCCAGCATTCAATATGGTCAATTTTAAGGTCAGAATATGCCTAATTTGTTAATGGGCTTTCAGAGATGTGGTGCCAGTTAACTGGATTCTGATTAGTTGTCGTTGAAACTGACCAATTTTACGATTTATGTGTTGAAATATCTTTTTCCTTAGTTTCATTGGTTACAATCTTTAGTAGCACTATGCACAAGTAGTCCGATTTTTCTCAGAAAATTTGTTTGAATCTGCATGATGTGAAACCTATGATTAGATGTAAGATAAAATAAGCACAATAACCTCTTGGATTACACTATCTTGCCATATTTGTTTCTATACATATTTGCTAAAAGATTACTTCTTTTTTTCACCGTTAAAAATACGGAAGGGTAATATGTATAAGGGTTCTTTATTTTTTTTGCTGTAGCCAAAACTAAGGGGAATCTTACATGTCCTTACATCCATTACACCAAAAAATATGTAAATACATGTATGGGATATGATGTTAAAATCTAAGATCATAGCCTATGTAAAAGTTGATTGTGAACTGTGAGATACCAAAATGAAACATATTGATCCTGACTGGTATAGAGTGTTCATGTGCATTCCATGTTCCTGAGTATAGAAAAAATTGGGCCAGACTCTGAATGAGATATGTGAAAAAAAACAATTTAGTAGAAAAATTAGGGGTCGGAATATTCACAAGTACATATGGCGCATAAAAATCAGTGGACATTTGTAAAGACGAACCTCTGGAAATTTCTATTGAAATCCTATTTGAATTAATGCATATATCCTCTCCAGTTTTAGTTATCTTTTACACTGACTATGTATCGATGTCATAGTAGACTCTGGCTAGTCCTGACTTAGAGAGGCAAGGAATTATCCAGATCAACTAGTCTCGATAATTTGGATTCTCAAAAGGATCACTTATGGATTGGTTTTTGTGAACCCTCTGTCACCAGCAACTTTTCATCACTTTCTATGAGGTAGGAGTCCCTCCAGAGTAAAAATGGTGGCTTTAATATGGCAATTGTCCCTAAAGTAAACATAATTACAATTCTTTTTAGTTTTAATAGTTTAATTAATACTGGTCAAGTCAGATGATTTTTTCATGACGAATTCACCCTTTTTGGTGTACATAATTGTAATGCTAGCCCCAATTATATAAGGCAAAAATTATATTTTCATAAATTTTGTAGCAAGACAATGGTAGCATATTTTCATTTATCATCAATACAGCATGATTTTATCTTCCATAATGGATAGCATTAAAAATAAATTATCAATAAAGCTATGATTAATGCCATAAGAATTTGAACTTATTGTGTGCCAGTTAGTCAGCTATTATATGCCAGTAGCAAAGCAAATGCAGTAGCTGTGTCACTGTAAGCCCCGCTGGCAGGGGAAAATCTAAACAGAAGCACAATCCAAAATTTTATTTCCTGCATCGCCTATAGTCAGGACTTTTCTTTGAATTCAAACTCGTAAAAGTCTTTGTTGAGTCTCTTGATTCTAATAACTTCTGATATTAGCCAATAACTACCTAAGTGTTTTACTATACAGTAGAACCTCGGATATACGACCCTCTGATATACGACGACCTCATTTATACACCATTTTTTTTTGGTCCGGTAAATAACCCCATAAGACCCCATGTATTTCCAACCTCCCTAATGAAAATTTTCATTTATACGACGAACTCCGTTATAAACCGTTTTTTTCCGGTCCGATGGTAGGAAATTCCTCACTTATACGACTTATCAGCGAGTTAACTCACCTACGGAGCTTCATAAATTCCGACTTTGAGGGATTGTTGTGAGTTTATCGTGAGAGTAAGGAAAATGCAAAAGGTATCAATCTTTAGGAAATTTTAATGGTAGTAGCAAAAGGAATTCGTCAGAATGGAAAAATAACCGACCGTTTGGAAGCAACGGACGGAAAACCAGAGTCCTGCGCGACCACTGGACGAAAAATCGGCCATTTTTAATTTTTTAGGTGGTTTTTGAAAAAAAATCGCGTTTTCAAGACGGAAAACCACAGGCCGGCGCCGGACGAATAATCCGCCATTTTAATTTTTTTTCGGTGGTTTTAGGATAAGAAGTCCGGGTTTTCGCTACTTATTCCTGAAGTGCATGTCATTGCGCATACGCGTGTCAACTTTTAATGTCATATATCCATTAGTAGAGATGAATGAGTACTGTTTCATTCCATGAGGGAATGAAACAGTTGAGAATCTTACGAAAGGCGCCATTTTGCCAGATAACTATGAGGGTTAGAAAAAAACGGAAAGCAAGAAGGTGTAGACCTCATGAAGGGATGAAAATCTCTGCCAGTCAAAATTGAGGTCGAACTCTTAGTTTAGGAGCTAGAGTCGAAAAACCACAAAAAACTGGAAATTTTTAGCCAAATTTCGAGTTTGAGGCCCTCTGGTGAGAAAACTATGAGGCATAGAAAGACCAAAAGGCGGATTTTTCGTCCGGCGCAGGCCTGTGCTTGTCCATCGCGAAAACGCGATTTTTTGTCAAAAAAACACCGAAAAAAAATAATTAAAAATGGCCGATTTTTCGTCCAGCGGTCGCGCAGGCCTCTGGTTTTCTATCCGTTGCTTTCGAACGGTCGGTTCTTTTTCCATTCTGACGAATTCCTTTTGCTACCATTAAAGGCTGGTGGGTGGCATCTTGTAGGAAATTCAATTATCTGCTCTGAATGTTTCGTCAGATTCCAGATCGGACCCACCGTTAAAAAATTACGGCGCGGGAACCCGAGGTCACTTTTTCGAAAGTCAAAAATCCACAATTTAAAATCATTTTTTGTGGGTTTGCACTCTTTAGATGACGAAAAATCAGAGTAAATTTATAATTTCATAATAGCTGAATGAATAAGATATGTATACAACTTCTAATGCCAATTGCTTTCTGATATTTAATAGAATCTAAAAACTATTTTCAGTTAGATCTGTTCATGTCTAGTGATATTCTATTTTAGAAGAAAACTGATTGGTAAAGGAAAAAATTACCTATTAATCACACCAGATGTTTTAGTAAGCAATACTCCTGCATTAGTTGGTGCTTGTTTGTAGAACATGAACAGGCAATAAACATCAATACAAAATGTGCCAAGCATTAATTGAAACTAATTGTAAGCCCTGCTGGTAAAGTGCCAAGAATGTTGACTATTAGACCAAGAAATTTAATTTGGTAACATATCTTACCAAATTTCAGGAATGCAAATGCACATAGTTTCTTTCTTGGTTTCATGAAATGCTTACATTTGTAGAGTTATTTGTAAGTATGATCAATTATTAGGTTTCATTTGCCAGTATCCAAACATGTAATTGCAACCATGAAACAAAGCAGACCAAATTAGACAGTTGAAATGGGTTTCTTGTTCCCTGACTATGAAACCTCTGTTGTGAAACTACCTCACTTATGAAACTTTTTTTGCTGGTCCGCTGAAAGTTTCATAAGTGAGGTTCTACTGTATTAATTAAATACAAATTAACAGATGTGTCCACCATTCTGTTACGTAATGAGCACAAGTATTACTCAAAGGGAACATGAATAACCTCAATGTTAAGTCAATAAATTATTTTGTTTTAATATAATAAGTATATTTTTATTCCATGGACCCCAAGAGGTACATGCAGTAACAACTTGAATCCACAGGTTTTCAGGGAAAATCATTTGTGGATGTTTTTTGCAATTTGTTCAACTTTGAGCTGTTGTTGCTTGTTAGTGAGTGATAACTTTGAAAAATAATAGGCAATGTTACGTACAGCAATATATTTTAAGCGACAGTGCAAAGTTTCAATTCCTGCACCAGGGAAAGCAATTTTGGACTTAAGGTTGCTTTTTTTATCTCAGCCTAATGCACGCTGGGTAGAAATTCGACAAGACGAAATTATATGGTGTGGTACTGAATCACGCAAGCCAAAGGGAATCCTGTTCAGCTGAGCTCAAGGTAACAGTTAATCACCTTGAGGTCGCTCTAAACAGTTTTCCTCATTCAGAAACTGGTTGAGTAGAAGCCCTGAATAACGTTGGCCAATTATTAGTAGTGTTTAGAAAATATTTTGATAATAATGAACTGCATCCTTCGCTCATGGGATGAAGAGTTATGTAAAATTTGTGTCAAACAATACCTATTAAAATGGCGAAGTTGCCAATGTTATTTATTTCCAGTAACTCATGCCAGTTTATGTGGGTCACTTTCATAAATGAAAAGTTCGAGTTATCATGAGAGTTATATTTTTACTTCTGAATACAATTCTAGAATATAGTCCAACAACCTCAGCAATGGCATTTTCTGATGTATGCGATTGGAACTAGAACTCCTGGTGATATTGTGTGAATTTTGCTCCTTCATACCACATTTACCCCCCTCATGCAAACTTATTTAAGAATGAAAAATCTAGAATATAGTCCAACGACCTCTGCGATTGCATCCTCTGTTGTAAGTGATTGGCACTAGAAATCCCACAATGCATACCAGATTCGTATCCCTCGCTGGTGTTTGCCAACTTTTATCATAAAAAAATAACAATGGTATCCTCTGCTCACCCTTCAAGCTCGCTTCTGGCAGGAGACTGTTGTCTTCTGGGCAATGAGAAAGAGGGGTTGTTCAGGAAAGGAGATACATAATAATTTCAAACTAATTTAGTAACTAATGCAGTACACTTCCATGTAGGTACCACCTACCTGCCTGTTCCTGCTTGGTACTTATTTAGCCTGTTCAGATATTTAAAATCTGGGAAAGATGTCTTTTGGTTTATTTTGTCCTTTCTAAGTTGGGTATCACTTCTCTTTGCCAGCTATAGATACTCATGTCCATTCGGTAAACTTCTCTGTCATAATTGATGAGTTCTTCTCGGGTTTCCCACTGGGTTAGGCTTTCCATGCTTGCCGACGTTTTGGCAGGAGACTTTCTTGCCATTATCAAGGCTCATCCAGAGCCTGCCAATCATGGAAAGCCTAACCTGCTGGGAAACCTGAGAAGAACTTATCAGCATCATTCACTGGGTAAGCCTGAAATTAATTTCTCTGGCATAGTCGAAACTTTAAACTCTCTCCCCTGACACAATAAAATGAGAATTGGTTAACTAAATTTCAAAGTATACTGTAAACCTTTCCTCTCTTACTACAGAGTAACAGTAAACTTCTTGTGTGATCCCAAGCACATCCTGAATGACAAAAGGCTCAATTAGAATCACATATGGGTGCCAGCAAAGGGGTCCACTTGCACCCACCCTGCCTCTTTGGAAATTCGAAAATATTAGGAAATATTTTAGTGGATTCATGCATTTCCATTCAATTATCATTTTTTTAATAAAATGGGTTTGTTACTGAAGACACTTTTCGTGCATTTTGTTGGGAGTGAACCAGTTTGTGAAACCCCCTTTTTGTTGGCCAAAAGCCACCACTGAATGCACTCTGTAAAAATTTTTGCCAATGCCCATAGAATCAAAATAACATTACCTCAGGATTGAGTTTGTGCAATTAATCCACAGCCCTCCAGAGTAAAATCAATCCATGTGGTTCAATATTTTGAAGAAAAAGTGAAAAATTAGCATAATTACTATGTAAGGTAAGAAAAAGATTTATTTCACTGCCAAAAAAAGTACACTACAATACAGCAAAAACCAGTGAAATTAGGCACCCCAGAAGATATAATCTTATTTAGGGGTTGCCATTCAATGAATATAAGGCAATGCTCGGCAGTACATTATATGACATTAGCGTTAAACAAAAATAGCTTCTTTATGATTCATCTAACATGTGTCCATATAATATGAATAAATGTATGTGAACAACCTTCATAAACCAATACAGTAATAGAAAATATTCATAAACAAAAATATATTCTAATAAAATTTGTAGAAAAATAGAGTTATATAAACAATGAACCAACATGAATGTGAAACAATAGTGTGAAAATGCAATATTTAAACTTACTTCAGGCTGGTGCACAGACGAACTCATGATGACAGCATGTCTGAGGGCAGAAAGGATACCATTAGGGGATGCAGCCGATATTTCTACATGATGAATACATTATAATTATGGTTATATAAACAATTTTCAGGTTTAAAGAACTGGTTAGGTACTTTTTAAGTAAAATCAGTGTATGGCTATTGGTGAAGCAAAGTATTAATGGTAGCTTGGAAAAACATACACTTGTACTTGTTACTTGTTGTTGAAATAAAGCCAACTGTAGGTACATCAAGGAATCGAACAGGAATGTCTGGAATGAGAAGGTCATATCCATGTTAACACCTAACACTTGTGGGATAATTAACATAATGACTTGACAGTAGAAATTGTGCATTTTGAAGAAAGGATACAAAGAATATATTCATTAGAACAATGCAATTGGGAAGGAGTGTTTAAAGTGGGAAAATAGTATTGTATTTTCTGGCTTATAAGATGTGCTTTTCCTAAATAAAATCCATGGAAAATCACCGTCTTACATAATCAATGTCAAGGTAAAATAGGTGGCCAAAACTAGGGTACATCTTGTAAAACTGTGCTGCTTCTAAGCTGAAAAAAAGGTTAATGGAAATGTGCAGCATGGATACTTCTCACTCTTGGAAATTCCCCAGTCCTTGATTAAAATACATTTGCGACCATCTTGCCAATGTGTATTCCACCCTCTCTTACAATGCCTCCAACCCTTCCTAAAACCCCCCACCCAACTTATACCACTATTCTCGAGCCCTCCTCTGTCCTAACCAATCCATACCACCTCCCCTCATCTCCCTCTACCTTCCTACCCACACCGTATCCACCACTGACTATCTCCCCCCTTAACTTCCCAGAAATTGTATTCATACATACATTCATCCCAGGTAGCAAAGCAATCTGGAATCCCCCTGGATTCCAACTTGCATCCTCCAGTGTGAAAGTGGGAATCCAACTGGACCTATTAAGTGTGCAAGTTGGATTCAAGCCAGATTCCAGCAGTTTGTTTTACACAATTCCAGCTGTGTACAAGTTGGATTTTGGACTAGAATCCAACTAGAATGAAGTTAGATTTCAATGAAACATTCTGCGCTTGCTTGACCAGCTGGATTGAAGCCACATATTCAAGCTGGAATCATGCTATATTCAAGCTTGCCACATTCAGTTGAACTGTTCCAGTCAAAATCCAGCTTGCTTGCTATCTGGGATACCTATATGTATCAGCCAATTGTCAATATTCTCTACCTTGGGGTTGGATTAATATGCTGGCTAAGGTACTGGTTTCCTACCCGGGTTTGAGTCCTGGTATTGGGGTAATGTTTCTGGGGTAGCCAGATCCCTTCTTGGGTGCTTTGAGAAGAACACTTCAACAATGGTTCCCCATCCATTGGGTGGGATGTTAACTGTGCAGCATTGTTTCTTCACTACCACTCTTGAGTTGAAGAAAAGTAATGTGAGCAGTCACATCGCTTACAATTAGACTAGGCAAGCAGTGGATTTTCTGATCCAGGTTGACCTTTTTCCATGGGCTGTAGTTATTGTCAAGCACTAGTAGAGATGCAGTAGCTAAGAACTGACTTCTTTTTTATGGAGCATTAATGAAATATGTACTCCCCACTTACTCTCTGGGCTGTTCCCTGATTTATTTGATACAAAAATAACAAAACTATATAGTGAGTCTTGGAGAGATTTTGAGGACGAATTCATGTTTGTTCTTCAGACTGGGAGAAAAATGGGGAAAGAAATTTTATCTTCTACGAGGCTCCTTAATTTTCTGACTTTCCCCCAGTTAATACACAATTTAGTTTAAAACATGAAGAAAGATGCATTTCAAAGCTAAAAGTCTTATAGTTAATTACAGAGAAAAAAGGCTAAATATTTTTATTGTGATGACATTGGGCATCAGTGTAAGTTTTGATTTCACCTCATAAAAATTGTTAAAATTGCCAAAATTTTAAATTATTAAGGGTCGTATTTCTTTTCCTCAATTCAATTTTGCTTTTTTCTATTGGCCCAGCATGCCCATTAATACATCAGAAAAATTTTAATTTTGATGTCACACAATTTTGGACCAAACTAGACCCCCCTTGTCACAGTTGGTCACAAATAGTGCCCCCCCTCTTTTTAATGATGTCACAAAAATTGAAAAACTTCTACCCCTCCTCCAGAGTCTGAGTAAAAATAAGACAATATACAGTGGATGTCACATGAAGCATAGCCCTCCCCCCTGTCACACAATGTCACAAGGTGGTGACCCCCCCCCCCAATCATGTGGACGTCATTTATGGACAGCCCCACTAGTGCAATTATAGCTGCAGTTATTTTGCAGCTATAGGTCAATGGGTATAGCATTTACATCAGCTCTTCTAAGGATAATGGAAATTTCTGTAGAGATCACAAAAACCTTATAATCACTACATTAAGTTCTGTATTATTATTAGGTTTTTAATTTTCTACCTATAACAAGTGGGAAAAGCGTGAAGGATTTGTATATACCTACCCAAGTTATGTTCGAGGTCAGTATATAACCTCGATAATTTCTTTATGAGGACCTTAGCAAACCGATTTAATTTATGAAAGTGAAAATTATCGTTGACATGGGTCTCTTGTAACGTTTAGCATTACGTCGAATTAAATTGTGGCGGCAATCATCAAAGCGCTACCTCAACTTGTGGCCGAATGCAAGAACTAAGTACCTCCCTCTGTTCATTGGTTTCTGTGGCATCGTAGTTGGTTGGAATTCCGTCATGAAGCTTTTGTAGTAGTAATACGTTTTATAGAATTATTATGATTATTATCGATATAATTGTTCTCTCTATCGAGTAGATGTCATATTAAGAGTCGGCATTAATTCAATGGGTGTGATGTCAAAAAATAGGGCGTCTTGAATATCTAAAACTCGCGGATTAGGGGCTATCGTATTATAACTGGTTCGTCCTTCGGCCATTACCCGATATGAAATGTTGGAATAAAATCTGTCACAGACGCTCGAAGTATTTTCTATTTGGGAAAATTTCTCACTAATATTAATCAAAATTCATATCCTGCTACTGAAAAGTGTAATGTCGTAGTGTATTTACGAAGCACAAGTAAGTGTGAATTTATTGTGATAAACAATACGTGTTCAGTATTTACATTTTAGGGTTAAGTCTTTGGAATATACACAGTGAGTTAATTAACTATCAATTTTGTTTATGAAATCAAAAAGTTCTGAAATAAGCATCTTAAAATGAGCACAATGATGTGTTTATTGTCATATTAAATTAATATGAAGGGATAAAACACATTAATTTTCCGTATTCATGGAAAATAGTGGGAGGATATTTTCTCCCTACTCACTGAGTTCGCTCATAATTTGTAATGCATTGAATGTTGTGATTTTGGTTTTAGGTGATGGATTATAATTAAGTACGTCATTGAATTATTTCTGAATTTTTTTGCGCTTTGGCTATTTCGCATACGTAAGCGTAGATTTTTCCATATTGTGTTTTAGGATTTATATAATGTAATCTATTTCTTTGAATCTACCATTGTCTCAAATTTAATGTAACTGTTTTCACTACCTAGGTAATTTTGGAAGATGGTTTCTACTAGACTGTCAAGCATTATAGCAGGAGGGAGCACCACCACAAGTGTCTCGAACAGTGGTACTAATGATGTTGCTGCGGAGCCAGGACCATCGAAATCTACTCGTCATAATGTGCCCCCGCCGGGTAGCATATCGGAGAACAATGTGGAAATGGTCAGCGTATCCTCAAGTGTGAACATTCTTTCTCTGCCGGAAGAGATATTTGAGAAAATATTTAGACATATGTCCTTCAAGCAAGTTGGACAGTATCGCCTTGTAAGTTTCAAGGGTTCATTATTCATATTATCTGGTGAAAGTTAACATCCAACGCTGTACTGTTACTTAGAGCTTTTTCCGTGATCATTAAACTTAATCTACCCAGTACTATAACGTCTTTCACTGTCACATAGTTCCAGATGGTTTCCCCGCAGTGCATTTATCTTATTGTCCAAGCTGAAGTCCATGCCGACAAGAAAGTGAACCTGAAAGACACTGGTGCACTGAGAAGTTAACTTATGTTCCCTTTCTGCCTACTTGCCACCAACTAATGTTCTAACTTGGCAGTTTGCATCTTAGCATCCATTGTTGGCCTTCATTTCATTGTTAAAGAGATGTGATGTTTTTCATCCAATCTTTTATTTTTAGGAAGGTATTGGAGTTCAATGCATGTTTGTATGTAGGTCTCCGTGGTGTTAATCAGCTGGCGTCTACATGGCTTCCGGGTTTTCACTGCATTCATTGGCTTGTCTAGACAACAGTTTCGCTGACATTCCAGTCAGCATCTTCAGGGCGGAGGTGGTTGACCTGAAGACACTGACTGGAATGTTAGTGAAACTTGTCCAGACAAGGCAATGAAAATGGTTAAAACCCAGAAGCCATGCAAACACAAAGTTAAATGCATCATTGTCATTACCTACATTTCTTTCATTTTCAACCTTGATAGTAAGGGTTCGTTGCTCTTTTTCTTGGTCTTCATTTTCTAAGTTTGAAAATATGCAAATCCCTATATGTTTCATTCATTCCCTCAACTGTCAAAGGTGTAGCTCACTTGCTGAATGCGAGGTAGAACAGTGAGGGGGAAAGTGCATGTGTCACTGAGCTGGGATGGGGCCAGTGCCTTTTTCAATGATGCATGTACTCTTCCAGAAAAATCTGGTGCCAAAAAATTGCTAGGATATTGTTTACTTGAATACATACAAGAGGCTTATTTGGTGTTTTAATTTGTGACTGTCAGATCATTAACTTAATAAACTATGCCTTAAGTTATCTCATCACCCCCTGGTCATGCTGGTATCACCTATGAATTTTTGAGAATTCAGTATTGCTGACTATTTTGGAATAAAGTTAGTACTGTAATGTGGGGTGAGTTCAAACACTTGTGATCACTGGCACTTAAATGCTATTCCATCTGTGGAGAGGTAATTCCTTGCCTTTGTATGAAATATGCTTCATAGAGTCTCCTTAACCCTTCAACTATGAGCGACGTAGTCGCTACGTCGGTCACGAACTTCACATGCCGTCGAGCGACGTAGTGACTACGTCGCGGCGATTCCATTTAAATCAGTGGAAAACCAGCACTCCATTTAAATCTCCTCCGACCTACGAGATGGGATTCATTTAATACTCCTCCGGGCTTGAAGGGTTAAGAGGGATGCATGATTAAATTGCATCAAAAGGCTACAGTGAGAAGGAAACATAGTTACACATCATTGGTCCGGGCACCATTAAAATTCACCCCATGTGTTTGAATGTACCCCACATAATGATGCTGGTGGAACAAGTTCCTTGCTTAGGGAATGCGTAACATATTAGGTTTCTTAAAAATGCTGAAATAAGTACTGGAGACATCCTTTAGCTGCGATAAACGTACTTCACATTTTCTCAGGGGTCTGCAGGAAAAACATACTAAACTTCATTTCAAATATCTGTGTTCTTCAGCTTCTGTCAGTCTGTCGAATGTTCATCTGCCTCCACTCCCTAGGGATGGTGAGGTTTGCGAGGAGGAGTGGTAGCTCTGGTAGACATCATCAAATTGTGCTGTGAGAGGGGAAGAGTAGGAGTGTAAGAGGCTTTCAACAGATTGAGGAAAGGGTAGCAATGAATTTTGGCAACACAGGAGCATAAAGCGAGCACAACTGAGGCTCAAGGGCAACTGAAATTTCTGTCCACTCATTTCCCATTGGCTAGTAAGAAGTCACATGCTGGGTGCTTCCTTCCCCACTTGACGTCAGGACATGAAGATATTTGCAATAAAGTTGAGCATGTTTGACTGTCACCATCTTCCTCCTTTTAGTCTCTCTCCAAGAGCAATGGCCTGACCTCCCTAAGTAAGGTTTGAATGCTCACATTTTCTTATTATTCTAGTGTAGGGTTCCCCATTCCATGCTGATTATGGAAGGGAGCATTATCATTGTGAAGTTTATGACCTCATTGTCCACTAATTTGACATTAGAGAATACAACTTAAAATCAAGGCATTCACTTTCTGTTAAGTATCAAATTAATCAGAAAACAGCATTATGAGTAAATGTGGAATGCATATTCATGGAAAATTCCATGTAAAGTTAATCAATTCATCTCCACTGGTACTTAAAAATTATTGCCATCCCTGGAAAAAATGCAGAAAAAGGTCGAGGCGGATTATAGGAGTTCACTACCTGCACTTCCTTGCACTGGAAAGGATGAAAATTCCCCTTCCATAGTGATAGTGAAGAAAGAGGATGCCACATTCTTAAGGGTTTAGTAATTTATTTTGCTTCCACTCACTGTTCTAAAACTGTAAATTCCTAAATCTCCTTACTTTGTATGAGGCTCAGTGCAACTTTTAATCTCAAATGTGGCATGGGTTGTTGGAAGAGGATTACAATATCTTGATGGTGAGGTCTTTGGTAGCAGATGATTGATTGGGCTGGCATAAGTCCATCAACCAAACTCATTTTCCCAAAAATGTCCTTGTTTTTTATGCATCATGGACTGTCGATAAGGAATTTATAAAATATTTCAAATGCAACCCTTTGGCCCTTAAAATTTGAAAATCCTCTCTCTACTGGGTACATGCAGCTGGGGGCATTGCTGAGAGGGAATTTTGGTTGAATGCTAGTGCTTAGGAAGAACACTTAGCCATTATTCAAAGTGGAACAGATTATCACTCTTTGCCTACTGAGTTGAGAAATATGGTGGAAATTCCCTGGTAGAAATAGTAATGTTTATAGTGAGAGTGAAAAATAGTGCTAACAAATAATACTGTCAGTATAATGATGCAGGAAACTTGTATTACTTATTGTCTCAATTCAATATATGTTTTATGGAACCACCCCGAATTATAATCCATGTATGCTTATATATATGTCACATCAGGGAATTAAGTCGGTGGATGTAAGAGACTTAAGCTACTCAATTCATTTAATAGCTTATCATTTTTACGGTGACAGTGGTTTTAGCCATCATATCTTAATTAGAGTTGTATTGTTACTAGAGGTAAATGGTAAATTTAAAATCATGAAGTGTTTAAAGGTGAATCATGGTATTATAGGTAAAGTCATCTGCAAGTCTTCATTTTTTTAACAAAATATGCTCAAGTTAAAGATCAATCCAAATGGTTAATAAAAGCTGAGGAATTTTTACTCATATGCATGAATTTCAGTCATCCAGGTGACTTTTGACAGGGAGAGTTTAAATCTCATAAACGTGCATGTTGTCCGATGTTCAAAGTCCAAGTGCACTCAGACTTTGTACCTCAGACAATTATTGGATGATAGTGAACTCTATTCTGACAAATAGTTAGCCAGTATTCCAATGTGTACATCCTCTTAATATTTGGTATTGTAATCAGGATGACATTCATTAAATTCAAAATGGTAGATACATAGGCATTTGAACAAGGCTCCCTGTTATCTGCTTTCTATGCAGCCTTTACTCCCTTTGAAGGCACCTACAGCTTCTTGATTTATTTCATTACCCTTTCTCCAGTATTTTCCTCTGTGCTTTCACCAAACAATTATTTGCTATTGCACAAAAACCTTTTCCTTAAATTGAACTTCTAGATGGAATGTAAATCTGCAGTTTTATTCTATTTTTGCTGTAGGCCTATTGTTTTGGTGCAATATTTTAACCCTTTACCGGTGGGGAGTATACTTCTTCCTTTTCTCTATAACTTTGGGAAAAACTTTATTTATTTATTGACAACCACTTTCTTCCTTCTCCTCCCTCTCCGAAATTTATGACCTTTCCTTTGTGAGAGATGTCTGATTGCACCAATTTTTTAAATTCCATAATATGGTCCTCTGTTCTAGGGTAGTTAGGGAAAGATGGATGTACCTCAGACAAGGTTTATGACTTAATTACTGGCTTATCTAAATATTAGATGATATGGTAAAAAATCTAGGAATTTGTGTCCACTAACTGCCGCTCTCTTGCCTGTACTAGGAGGGAGAATTCCTCCTTACTTTTCTCCTACACACTTCGGTAGTGAAAGAATGTTGCTGCTGCAGCTGAAGGATTGAAGTATATTCAGGCTGCTAGATGATTACGAAAGGTCATTTAAGACCATCCGTAACCATTTCAGTGAGGAGTTATTTTCTCAAAAGTGTTGCAGTGGTGGATTTCACAAAAAAAATTAAACGGAAAATTTTTATTTAAAAAAATGCATCCACCTGCAAATGATGCTCAGTCGTAACTGATGGCAGAGTGGTGAAAAGAAATGCTCACTGGGATGCTGGGAGCCTTTCAAGGGGCATCATTCAACAGAATGATCTTGACTCATGCTGTTAGCCATCAACCCCTGGAAATCATGCATCCATGACTCAAACATATGAGTCTTCCGCACTGAAAGAATAAATGTGTTGAGAGTACACTTTATCTTACCTCTTGGTTAGTTCATCCTCAACCAAAGCTGGTTGATCATAGTACCCCTAAGTTTATGGATGGTTAGCTTGGACCTTGAGTGTTCACTTAAAAATGCCCTTACCCATCTAGAGTCCTTATGCTTGCCTAACTGATTACTAATATCTATTAAATTCATTGAACCAGTTGAGGAATACTGAATGGCCTGCCATTGGATGAAAGTATTTGCTTGATTTTAAATTAGCCTGCCCTTTCATTTGAAGTTTTTTTTTTTAGGAAATGAGAATGCAAATCAACATTTATAATATCTAATTGTTTCTATTTTTTGTTGAAATTGAGCTCTTTGGAATTCCATTGTGATATATTGTTTTTTGTTACGATTTTCAGGTATGCCGCCAGTTTGATCGTATTTGTGGGTCAATATTAAACTCAACTTTCCAGCGTCTGCAAAACCAAATGCTACAAAGATTTCAGGGTATCAAGTCCAAAATGCCACGAAGAGAATCAGCAAGGCGCAATCATCCCTTGGCATGCGAGTCTGACATAATTGAAACCTTGCATATGCGTCTCACATTATTGCAGATGTCTTTTGGGAAGCATATAGAACGGAAGCACTGCTGTTTTTTTGCTGGAGAGGTGATATATTTTGTTACCATTTCCATGCTATAATAATGTTTTTGACATAGAAAATACCTTTCAACAAAACATGGTTCATAGAAGGAGTTGTGGGTTATGATGTCCATCTTTTGTTAATGAAGAAAAGTACTACATCTTTCAGTTGGGTCATAAAACTGTACTGGGTGCATTTCATGGAAACACAAATAGTGCTCATCCTTGTTCCTTTCCACTAATATTCCATTTTTGGAAAATCCATAAAGTATAAGAACAACTCTCCTATCCTTGATGAACTGTTAGTTATTTCATTCAGTTGAACATTGCGGGAATAGGTAAACCTACCAGTTATCCATGTTGTTTTACCTATTTATTGTAATGCTTATTTACTCGTTGAGAAATATGTCCTGTAGAATAAGAAAGGCCTTTTTTGTAAAAATTGTTTATTTGATTATTTTCATATTATTGATTAAGGTACATCAGTTTTTTTTAATTTTAAGATTTTAGACTGCTGTAAGGAATGGGGAGAAATATTTTTTATGGATTGGATATATTTTATGGATGTATGTAGGATCAATTGCTGCTGATAGTCATACCATACATCATTGAATACCCAATCAGACTTGTGTAGTCTTTTGCACTTTCTAAAAATTCAGGATTAAGCCATAAAGAGGAATTGAAATTAGCCCTAAAAATGCAAATTCATTTAATTTTTATTGGCTTAGGTGGTTGTAAGTGGTATTGATCTGCTTCAGTCTTTTCGTTTGTCATAATAAATTTTGCCTCCTAGAGATGAGAAATGAACTAATGGTTACTGCCCATTTTGGTCAGTATTGTGTGAATGTTAGCATCATCATGGACAATCAATCAACATTACCTCTCGAGGTTAGTTGAAAGTCGTAATTGGGACTCTTGAACAATCCTTGTGATTCATTCATGGATGGGGATTGTTTTAGTATGAAGGACTAGAAGAATACAGTAGAACCTTTTTATAACGTAAAGGCAAGGGGGTATGAAATGTGCCTTAACACTATAACAAATTATGTGATAATAAGATTTCATCGTAATTTTTATTCGGTTAATTTTGAAGCCCTGGAAGTATCCTACTGGTTAAGAAAGGTTAGAATCAAATATCAGGAAACCATTTATCAATGAATAGACTCAACTAAAAATTTTTTTGTCTTGCCGTGTGCATTCCTCTACAATACATACTTCCTTTCACTTTCATGGCATCTATGTTACTCATCCATTTCTTACAACCTCCAAACTTAACCGAGGTTTTCCCTTTATATCATGGTCTTCAGTATCCATCTTTCATCCATCCGTCCATTTTATCCATCTTCAGTTCTATTTCTCGACCCTGAATAATTTTTTTGGTTGTCCTTTTGTTAAAATTTTCCAGTCCTGAATCATTATAGGGTTTCATAACGTATAACTTTCAAATTGTCTAATTATTTATTTTATTTATTGCCTTTGTTTAGGGTGAAATTAGGGCTATGCAGCCCTCTCTTACATTTAACCCTAGACATTACATTTACACCCATGCCCTGAGTGGAAGAAAACCCACCCAAGCGGGACTCAAACCCACGACCTTCGGATTGCAGGCAAGGACTCTACCCCACCACCACCACTGAGGCTGGCTAATTAAGTTCTATCTATTCCATTTCCCAGCCATGGATGATTTTTTTAGGTTGTACATTCTTGAAAATGTGCTGTACCTTAAAGACTTCAGGTTATCATGCGTTGAGCTTGCAAAAAATGTTTTTAACAATCATTTATTGAATTTTGCAGCCCAGAATGATTGTAGTCGGCCCAATTATTAATTATTTTTGTCAGCCTAAATGATTTCCGAACGATTTTAGCCAGCTATAAATGAGTGTGGCCGGCCCTGAATGATTTTTTTCCTGCTATTAATAATTTTTCCCGGCCTGAATTATTTTTGCCGGCCTTGAATGATTCTAGTTAGCCTTGAATTGTTTTTGCCGGCCTTGAATGATTCTAGTTGGCCCTGAATGGTTTTTGCTAGCCCTAGTTTCATCGCGTAGAACCTTTAAAACATGTATAAAGTACAATTGATTAAAGGAAAAGAATCCTCAAGTCCATATAAAAAATTGAAGAAATATGTTGTTCACATATTGACATTTGTAGTTCGTAGTACTACTTTTCTACAATTAGGGGGATGAAATGGTGTTTCGCAAGGAATATGTGCGTTCCGCAGGTTTCTTTTCATAGCGGCGTAAAAATTTTGGTGATGGGGCAAATTAAAAAATTGATTTGCGTAAAACTTGGATCTGCTGAAAATGATGTGAAATTGTTCCAGATGGAATGATGAGGCTCTCTCGATTTGCAGTGACCGCCAAGCTTATTGCTGGCGTTTTTCTTTTTATGAGCTATCCTCTCCGAGACGAAGAAATGAAGAAAAACATGCATGTGAGCCACGGCTATTTTGTCCGGCTTATCTATGCGCGCAACGGACTGTGCATGTGTGAATTGCCGATTTAAGGTCATTTCTTCGCGTTCGCCCACAATAGCTGCGAAACATCCATGATGGCAATGATCGGCAGTCGGAGTATTTACCTACCTATTATTTATAGTGAGTTTTTCTCGAAGTATTAGATTGTGCTGCACCTAAAAGAGAAGCTACGGAGCTTTCTGGCGGAAAGATGCTTTAATAAGCTAATTAATAGTGTTATCACTACGTGATATTTTTTGTGCTGGAATCTTATATCTTCCTCTCCCCCACGATACAGGCTTCCCTGTTGCTCCGCAGAAAGGTCATATTGCAAAGAATTCTTTCATTATTAATAAGTTCCACCTCATCTGCCTTGAGACAATATCATTAACTTTCAGACTTGCTGGGAAAGCAGGCAGACTCGGCACGCATTTCATATCCCCTGGCCAGCCCGTTCTGTTTACCACAGTGAGTTGAGCCAGTCAGAATGATCTGAGATGGATTGGTACATGTAGTGTATTCTAAGCCATGAATATCTTTGCCTGTTCTTTTGAGTTTTCCCTCTTGTTTCTCCATTCTTTTGTGGAAGTAAAGTTATATGTACCATGTTCAAGATCCCCATTCTAGATTGCAAGAACCTTATAAGAGGACGTTTATCTCCCACTTCGATCGTGTTATCAACGGCCGCGAAAGAAATCAAGTTCCAACTAGAGGGGCTGCAACCGCGTGGTAGGCCAAGAATTTCTAGTCTTAAAATGATTGTGTTAAATGGCTGTTGCGGGTTGAGTTTGATTGGAAGGAGGGAAGAAACTGTGTAGGAGAGGTCTGTGTATGCTAGAGAAGCAACTGCTCGATCGCTGCGCCATGTACGGTGGATAAGAGGAAACGGCATTTTTTCACAAGATGGCGGAGAGGAAAAATCGCAGTTCTCAGGTTTGAAAGTTTCCCATTCCTAGAGTATAAGATGAATTGTTGTGTTGAAAGTATTTTACAAATGCGCAAGGTTTGCATAATAAGTGAGGTGAATTTGGTTCCGATATCTCTGTTAAAAGTGGGTGAAATTACGAAAACGCTGGCGGGACGAAAGCTCACATTTACCGAGGCCTCCCTCGCAACACCAGCGCATTAACTGGCGACCCGTAATTTGAGCAAATGACGATCGGAAGCGCACCAAGATTTCCGTCCTCATTGTAAGGTTCATGCTAGATTGTTTTACTAAGCTAAGTTTGATGTATTTATGTTAAGCTGTTTGATTAGATTGCCCCAACTGAAGATTAGAAAGTGGGCTTCATATATCTCCTAAATCATCTTCAGCACCATGTACATATTAGTATTAAACATAGTCATATTTTGTGTACTGAATGTTCTTTTAGAGCAATTTTGCTATAATGAATATCGTTTTGCCTCTCCCATTCACCTTTTCCTCCTCCCCTCACCAAGAAAAAGTAATTGTGGTTCATCAAATGTTTCTAAAATTTAAATAGATAATGGGCAAATTTTTAGCTATCTTTTCTTCATTTTTATTTCTCATAACAGGCATCTGAATTTTACGTGTAGCATCAGCTTCTTCAGATCGCCAGTCACTGAAATGAGAGGTTGCATGTTTTCAGACCCTATACACAATGCTTCATTCCTTTGAACATCAATAAAAGCTTATTCACGGGAAAAGACATTACTTTTATTATTCTGCAATATTGTTCATCTTTTTATCACTAACATTTATGTGCTTTTCACTAGCATAAAATATTTATCTTGTAATTACTAATTACCAAGACCATGAGTGAAATGTGCTGAGAAACTGGCGCTAAATGTCTCTTACAGTGATTACCATCAAACTGGAAGAAAAGAGACTCCAGGGGGAGGATTGTAAGAATTTGAGTTGTTAAGGTGTTGCCTTGCACAAAATGGTGCAACTACTTGCAGGAATGCATCCCTTGTGCTAATTGAGGCATGACTTTATTTTGGGGATTGCTAATTAGTGTAATGGTATTTTTTTAATGTTGCTTTCACTTGAAGTTGTACTCAGAGAATCATTAAATGAGATTAAAACACTCAAGGAGTAGCAAGTGTACAAGAATATTTTTAGCACTACACAGGTAATGACTTATATCCATAGGATAATTGAAGGAATATAAGTTAACTGGTTAGACATTTTGCATCTATGAACTCCTAAAATAATAGCCAAGCAAAGATTTCATTAGAAAGGGATATTCTAAATTATTCTGTTAAAAAAGACTTGATTGTAGAAGGAAACCCCTCTTTTTCCATAATGGAATTGTTATTCAATCTTGAAAATATTCCTATTGAGAATAAGCTGCAAGTTTATATGGTTGAATAAATGTTACCTGATTTTATGGAATAAGTTAAAAATTGTGGTAACAACAAGGATTATGTCACTAAAGCCACTTAAGGTTGGTCCTAAGAACAAGAGGGTCAGGAATCTGTGGTATAGTATCTTTTGGCTGACTTCATTAGTTGTGTATTCAGAGGTGGGTGGGCTTCACATTCACAGGTTCTTTTAGCCAGGTTTGTCTTACATATCGAAGAATGAAGGGATGGAAATCATTTATTCGTGCCATGTGAATGAGTGATAATGTCATAAATTGCTTTTGTTTTTAATTAGGTTCATCTTTTTCATGGTTGTTGTTTTTTATAATTGTTTTTAGTGAGAATCTAAAATCTCTGCTAAATAACGAGGAATTTGATGTTTATTCAAGTTTCACTGATTCATTCTTTGTCCTTTATTCAGATTTTGGATGAAGTGTACCGAATCCTTCATTATATAAATATCACTCCAAAACTGGCAAGACCATATAAGGTTACTGATGAGCTATTTGATTTGTCCACTATGGCTATGGAGTACTTTAAGGAGCACATTGAACCAACACTGCCAGAAATACCTTATTTTGGAGCTGACTTCTTGGACTTCACTGGCACATTTGCCTGTAAGAAAAAGTCTTGAGATTTTGCTCATTTTTCTAATTTGCTTCATTTATCTAAGGAGAGCTACATTCTACCTTTCATTCATTTCAACAGCTTCTTCAAATAAGATCTCATCATCGTATTTATGCCTTCAGTCGCCGAACAATTCCTCCAGCAGGGATGATACACTGCATGGAGCAGCTGGCACTAATAATGTAGTTGGTGGGCTGTGTGGCATTGGGGCTAGTAGTAGTCAGGATGATCGATTTTCTGAGCCTTCTCTGCCTCCTAACAATTGTGTGTTGAGAAAACGAATTCGTTTTATACGTCAAGAAATGAAAAGGTATGTTGATGCCATTATTTTTGAGGTAGGATGTGAGAGCCATAAAGTAAATGATTCATTAAACCTCGTTCATTTTTTTAAATTTATTAGTGTTTAAGTAATCAATGTGCAAATTAAATCTTTATTTCTTCTTCATTTCGTGGGCTGATATTGTGATGTAGATACATAGTAGTACATACCGTAAGGTATCAGTTTGTAAAGTAATTTTTGTAAAAATTAATCTCAGGTACACAAGCCAATTATCAACATTACGCAGAGACCTGAGAGCTTGTAAAGGAAAAATTGCTGAGCAGCAAAACCAAATATTGGAATATGCAACACGACTTGATGAGAATGACAAAAAGAATGAAGAAAACTCAAGAAAATTTAGTACCTTACTCCAGGTGAGCAAAACGTAGGGGAAATGTTAGTTAAAAAGTATTTAATTTCATGTTTACTGATGTGAATCAAGAAGCATCTCAGGTGAGTACAGTTAAGTCTCTTTAGGGTGAACCACTCTTTAGCCACATATGAATTGGAATTCATTCAGCATATTTGCATACCATCAGATAATAGTTTTTGTAACTACCATCACTGAGTTGAATAACTAAGACCCCCATAAGCTACATGATTTAACACTACCCAGTCATTACCTTGACGCAGGTAAAGTAACCTTAAGATCTTAAGAAGTTAACCTTAAACTTCTGGGAAATATTATTAGATCCCTAATTTTTTCTACTCATTGAATTTGCTGTGACTAATAAATTTTTAATTAATTCATGTACATCTTTTTCTTACTTTTACAATTTTCAAGGTGGTTTATGGTTGTAGATATTCATAACTGCCGCAAATACAGCAAAAATATGTGGAAATTGCCTCGGGAAAAAATCAGCCTGGACTGGGAATCGAACCACAGACCTTTGGCATGCCAGGCTAATGCGCAGACCACTACATTACCCAGCAGTTATGAATATATACATATGTGGCCTAGCATGACATAAGTGCTGGTATAGGATGCAATTGCATGGGTTGTGGCTTTTTTGAAGTCATCTGCTCCCTTTTATTGCCTTATTTGATGGACAAGGGCTTAACATGCAGTTACCTTGTATCCTCCTTAATTGCCTTGGGAATTAGGAAGCCTGGGTGAAGTAGTGGCCTGTGTATTGACCTAGCAAGCAGGGGCACAACTATGGGGGGGCATTGCCCCCCAAGCACGATTGTGTGTGGGGGGGGGCTACCCCCCTCGCCTCCAGAAATCAGAGGTTGTGGCTCACTTTTTAATGGACACTGCTACCCAATTTGCAAAATCTTTTCCCCACTCCCGCTTAGCTAGCTTATACTGATTTTTCAAGGAGTTCCCCCCCCCCCCCCCCCCCACAATTTGGGGAGTTGTTGCGCCCCTGCTAGCATGCCAATGGTTTGATTCCCAGTCCAGGCTGATTTTTTCTCGTGGCAATTTGTACATGGTTTATGGTGTTTTTCTGCCATTCCTTCCTTTTTGCCTCACGTTGATCACTGAGTACTCGTAGCATTGTATACACTTGAATTTAGTGCCTATATTTTATTAGTGTGTATACTCATTTATCATCTGTTCAATGGAAGTGGAGCAATTGACGTGTGTACTTGATCATTGGAAAAAGAAGAAAATTTTCAATACTTTTCTTTTATCCTTATATTGATGTGCTGGGAAGCTTTCATTTTAATTTTTTACTCATTGGAAAAGTTTCAACATTGTTATTGCTAAGGTACGGTCTTGCTGGTTAGCAGTGAAGAAGTTGTACCATATAAAACTTTGTGGAAGTGTGCTGAAATTTTCTTTTTGGTAATCATTTCATTCTGATCCTGTTTGAGTTGAAGATAGTTCATGTAGGACCATGAGAGCATAATAATAATAACTTTATTGGCCCTGTAGGTCTACATAAGGCAAGTCAAGTAAAATATAAGTAATTACAGGTAAGAAAAAAAGAGAAAAAAACACATACAGGAAAGATATAAGTACATACAGAAAGTACATGGTGGGTTATATATAATAGTGAATACAAGATGATATCGCATTTTTCCTGTGTTAATATTATAACGTAAACAATACATTTATGTACAATATATCATGACATATTACATTAATATAAAAAAGAGTAGCAATTTTGACAATCAATTTAGGTATTCTGATACTGAATAGTGTGGATTATTTGTTAGGTATGTTTTTACTTTGTTACTGAAAATACCTTCTTTTTCTATTTCTTTGAGGTGGTTGGGTAACTTGTTGTATATTTGTGTGATGGTGTGGTAGGGACTGTTGTTTGTGAGGGCTAATTCTTTGCTCATACAGTGGATATCTTTGTGCTGCCGTGTGTAGTGCATGTGTTCTTGGTTATTCAGATGGAATAGATGTTGATTTCTTCTGACAAATACTACAGCTTCGAGGATTAGGATGCAGGGTAGGGTGAGGACTCTGTATTTCAAAAAATATGGTTTGCAGGAGGTTTGCTGTGAGATTCCTGCTATTAGCCTGATAGCTCTTTTCTGTAGCTTGAATATTCGTGTGCTGTCGCAAGATATGCCCCAAAAGATGATACCATACCTGATTCTGGAGTAGATGTGGGCATAGTATACTGACAGTAATGTATTGGTAGATACTTCCTGGCGGAGGTTTCGTAATGTGTACAAGTGGAAGTGAAGTTTGTCAGATAAATAATTGATATGATTTGCCCAGTTTAAAGTTTCAGAGAGTGTGATTCCCAAGAACTTGGTCTCACGGCTGATGTTGATGTGGTTGTTATTTATAAGAAGAGAAGGGCAATGGACTTTCTTTTGGTATGGATGGAAAAGAATGATGGATGTCTTATCTTCATTAAGCCGGAGTTCATTTTCGGCTGTCCAACTTATCATTTCTTTTATTGCATGGTTTGCACTTCTTTCTAATTGTTCAATTGACTCGGCAGTTATGACTTGGTTAGTGTCATCGGCATAGACTACTAACTGTCCTTTGTTCAGATACATTGATATATCATTGACATAAATAATGAAAAGGAGGGGGCCTAATACTGAGGCTTGAGGCACACCTCTTGTGGGGATTCTGGGTTGAGATTTATACACACTTGTGGCTTCATACTCGTCATGATATTTTAATTGGACATACTGCTTTCAGTTTGTGACAAATGACATGATTCAATCCGATGCAACACCGTTAATGCCAACCTGATTTAACTTTTTAGGCAGTATCTGGTGGTTGAATGAGTCGAAGGCCTTTGGCAGGTCGTAGAAAATACCGACGATGGATTCTTTTTTATCAGTGGTGTTATAGATGGTCTGAAGTAAATCGAAAATTGCTGTGGAGGTTGATTTTCCTTTCAAGAAGCCATGTTGACAATTGGAGATAAGGTTGTACTTGTTGAGATAATTGATTGGACGGGAATACATTATTTTTTCATATATTTTAGAGAAAGAAGATGTTATAGCAATGGGTCGGTAGTTTTCTGGTCCTTTGGTTGAATTTTTCTTGGGAACTGGAATTATTTTGGCTACTTTAAGTCTTGAAGGGAAGATGCCTTGTGTCATAGATGAGTTGATCATATGAGTTAGAAGAGGAGATAATATATGTGAACATTTGGTTAAAAGATATCCAGGTATTTCATCTGGTCCAGAAGATTTGGTTCTTCCAAGTTGTGAAATGTATGAGTGTACCTCCTTTTCATCAGTGGGCATTAGAAAGATTGTATTATTTTTTTGATTTATGGGTAAGTGTTGGTTTTCTGTTGATTTGTTTCTTTGGCGATTCAGGGGGATTGGAGCCATGAGATCTTGTACGTCAGAAAAAAAGTTATTTAGGCTATTAGCTACGAATTTTGGATCAGATATTTCCCTGTTATTCATTTGTAATGTGATGTTTTTTGCTGTGTTTGGGGATGGCGTTGATCTTTTTATTACTTCCCATGATGCTTTGGAAACATTGTTTGAGTTAGAGATGTATTGGTTGTTTTAGTTAAGTTTTGCTTCCTTTATTTTGTTTTTATAGTCTTTCATTAACTGCTTATATTTGGATTTCAACATTTGGTTACCTGTCTGTCTGATTTCGTTATTACAAAGTCTAAGGTCTTTTTTATCTCTGGTGTCATACATTGTGTATTAGGAAAATTTGATTTCCGGACCTTTTTCACTGGAAAGAAGCAGTCATAATGGTGTGCAAAAATTTTGACAAATAGATTGAAGTTTTCCTCTGGGTCATTGCTTGCAAACACTTCATTCCAGTCAGTGAGACACACATATGATCCCTTTAATGATAATTTTCAGAGAAAATATTACTCATGTAATAAATTTATTTTTTTGTAAACCTTGCTGTTTTGGGATGACAAGCTTCTTGGTGAAATTGTATCTTAGCACTTTAGGTTACTAAAAATACAAGAAATGCTGAATCATTAATTAATTGCTTAAGTTTTTTCTAACCAAGTCTGCACTTTTGTGTGCAAAAGAATTTTTATCTTGCTTACTCTCCACTCTGGCTACATTCATCATCATGTGGTCACATGTGAAATATAAATGAACCTTACCAATACAGTGGGAGAAAGTTTATTTACAGTGTGTCCTCGTTTAAAATTGTTAACTCGTTCCTGAAAAACTCGACGTTAAGCGAAACAAAGTTAAACGATGCAATATTTCCCGTAAGAAACAATGTAAAAAATTCAAATAGATTCCAAACTTACCAATTCTTCATTTCAGCACAATAGCGATTTCAGCACAGCAATAAAAGGCTGGATGTGTGGCATTATTGAATGAAACTTTCAAACTAAATTTCTAAAACATTTTAATGGCGAAGCCTTGATATTTTCACTCACAAAAGTTATTCTCTATCCTGGTGGCACAGAAACTAAGGTGATAGGAACTTACTGTTGACAATTAAAAATACAGGGGATCTGGTTTAAATGCGTTATCAATGGAATAATGCTCAAAAATGGGGCCCATTGCCTAAAAAATTAATGTGTTTTTTGATTGAATTGATGCACTACTTCGCGTCATCCTCGGCCAATTTACGACAGTATAAGTTACGCATTTGTTTTAGTTTAGTATATCTTATAGGTAGATGAAACAAACTAAAAAGGCATTTTTAAAACAATAAGTGCCGGGTTTCCCTCATATATTTCCGATATTTAGTGCTGTTAGCACCGGTTTCCCTCCGAGTAAATAGAAATTTTTGCCCTTCACTGCGAGAGTGCGCGAACGTTTTCAATCACCATAAAAAAAACACGTTTTCAATTCACCTCAAACAGCAGTCATTGAATCGACTTTTTCTACCACCAATTCTATTTTATGGCGGCACGGGATTTTCAGGTATTTTTTCACATAGATATCTGCCCCTGGATCTACCATTCAGAATGGTATAGTAACATTGGTTTCAGTTTGAAATCACCTGATGCATTGCCCCCCAATAGCAGCGTCATGCGATCTTTGGCCATCTTAAACCCAGAAATGGACCTCTCTTCTATTGAAACGTAGGTTCTTATAGGTATGTGCTTCCAAAATATTTTTACGTTATGAATGCGCTGCACTTACAAGGAGACATCGCGTGAGTGATTTTAGGGACCCAAATGACGCAATTATTTTCTAAAACTAGAGAGAGATTCCGGGAAAAGTGTCACGGCTTTTTTCCATTTGAACCCGAATTTTAGAGAAAAACGCAACTAAAGAATTTGCCTCCGTATAAATCCTTTTAAATGCAAGTGTCAGACAACAGAAGCCGTGGCCGAGCGGTTAGAGGCGTTGGACCAATATTTCTCGTACTGTGGTGCGGGTTCAAATCCCAGTACGGTAAACTTTTTTTCTTTCGAATATTTTACGGAGTCTGTACATTACCCATTCCCATACATTTATGGCAGTAACAACAATATTTTTTAATTTTCTACCTATTTTCTGGATTTTCAATCAGCCCTCTTGGGAGACTTTCGGAGCTAATTTCGGGGTTCTTGTTTGGCCGAAAAGAGGTCACATGCCGAGAGGCCTAAAATGTGTAGATTTTGAAAATACAAGTATATTTCCGTGAATAGGATGGGCTTCGAATGGTCGTGGCTCTTTCTCAAGGCAGTAAACAATGAACGGATTATTATTTTTTAATATACAGCGATGCATGCACTTCAAATTTCCCAGGAACTGCGTTCGAATTATGACTTTTGTGACTCAATTTTTCGTTAAAACATTTAAAACAAAGAATAATTCTACACCAAGCACATTTTATAAAGCTCCCACCTGAGAAAAATTGAGTCACAAAAGTCATAATTCGAACGCAGTTCCTGGGAAATTTGAAGTGCATGCATCGCTGTATATTAAAATATAATAATCCGTTCATAGTTTACCGCCTTGAGAAAGAGCCACGACCATTCGAAGCCCATCCTATTCACGGAAATATACTTGTATTTTCAAAATCTACACATTTTAGGCCTCTCGGCATGTGACCTCTTTTCGGCCAAACAAGAATCCCGAAATTAGCTCCGAAAGTCTCCAAAGGGGGCTGATTGAAAATCCAGAAAACAGGTAGAAAATTAAAAAAATATTGTTGTTACTGCCATAAATGTATGGGAATGGGTAATGTACAGAGACTCCGTAAAATATTTGAAAGAAAAAAAAGTTACCATACTGGATTCAAACCCACGCCACAGTCTGAGGATTGTTGGCCCAACGCCTCTAACCGCTCAGCCATGGCTTCTGTTGTCTTATGCTCGCATTTAAAAGGATTTATACAGAGGCAAATTCTTTAGTTGCGTTTTTCTCTAAAATTCGGGTTCAAATGGAAAAAAGCCGTGACTTTTCCCGCATTCTCTCTCTAGTTTCAGAAAATAATTGCATCATTTGGGTCCCTAAAATCACTCACGCAATGTCTCCTTGTTAGAGGAGTAGCAACTCTCCCAAATTCCTTAATTTTTTCTTTGACCTTTAAAATGGTCCTTATCGTCGTCGCCTGAAAACCTAGAACTTGGCCGATTTCCACGGCAGTTGTACCAACAAGGTACACTTCGTCTGTTTAAAACTGTTTTATGTCAAGTTTTTGTTCTAACGTTACCGTTTTCCATTTTTTTCACCTCCAATGATATGCTAGGATCACCACTTCTCCTTGTAGACAGTTATTATTTAGAAACTGCAAATATGACAGTTATAAAACAAATAACGCGATAATTATTCGCAGAGGTGAACCTTTTACACATTCTATGGAGATTAACGCGGTAGGTAGCGCCAAACTTTTCCGCCGAATGAAAATTACGTATCAGACACGCCTAAGTGGTATTAGTTTTTTTTTGTTGCTCATAATTTGAACAACGTTATCGTGAAGCACTGATGACGTTGAACGATCTAGGGTTTTAATTGTTGGACAACGTTATTGCAAAACTACGTTAAACGGGACAACGTTAAACGAGGACACACAGTCCATTACTTTCTGAGGGATTTATTCCTATTGAAGAGATGGTATTGATATGCCTTCAGTGTATCAATACCATCTCTTCAATGTAAATTGTTCATATCGGATGTTAATCTGTGAACAATAAACTATATTATTATTATTATCAAGCTGGAATGCTGGTACTTATCCATATATTTTCCTTGTTTCTACTTCTATCACTATTAAAAATTTTCTTTCAATGATATCAAATACATCGATGTGTCAACTTGGGCTTATTTTGGTTTCTCAGTCTCATTGGAACTCTTTAATTATTAATAATTTTTATATTTTCTTATTTTTAGGAGCTGAACAAATGTAAAACTGAGCTTCAGTACTGGCGCTCTAAATCTCCTGCTGTGCCTCCCATGTGCAGTACCTGTGGGAAAGCTATTCTTCCAGGGGAAGAAACAAGCAGGGTATCAGAGCTTCAGCCTTTGTTGCGGGATCCTGCTCTGTTGACAATAGAGGGGCCAGAAGAAGGTGCTGAAGGAGTTCTACCTGAGGAGGAAGGGGCTGTTGTAGCTGTGCCACGGAAAACACCTGATGAAGGTGTGGTTTCTCTGGTGAAAGGAGTAAAAGGAAATGAGAAAACAGGAAGTGCTTCAGAAACAGTCTCTATGGGAGATTTTGTGCCCATAGCTGGCACCAGCCGTGGAATGGAGGAAGATTGGGAGGTCACAACTGCACTCTCTCCACGACACTCATCATGTGTTCCCACTTCATGGGGTGAGCGTTCTTTTGACCAGGAAGGAGGAGGAGATTTAAAGAGGAAATTATCTAAAATAACCAACTCACAGTCATTATCAGAGGAAGAAACTCCTTTTTCTGGATCAGGAGGAAAAGCCAGTGAGGCGAAGAAACCTCGAAGGCTGAAAGGCCGTAAACGTGCAAAAGTTTAACTTAATTGGAACATATGTGGGTTGGTCATACTTTCTTATGCAACCTTGTAGTTTTCGTTATGTTATGCAAGGTTGCAAAGTGTTTTAGTTGGCTTTTGTGTTGTTTTTTTTGTAATCTGCTCTTTGCAGTAGTATTTGTGCAGCCAGGAAATTTTTACATACTCTGAGAGTGCTTAAAAGTAGCCTGATGGTGGAAATTGTGAATAAAAATGGTGGGTAAACATCCTTATGGTGACTGCATCACCATGGTTTATCAATTTTGATAGATATATTTATCTTCCATGTTAATTTGAATTGAATCTACCATTTTTTATATTATCTCAGTCTAAACTCAATGCTATTCTTGCAGATTAATGTGATTTGATTTGAGAGTAGCTTCTTTTTTACATATGTTGTATAGACTGACTTGCATGCAATGCAATATTATTGAACTGTAAAAATATAAATATATGCCTTATATATGACAGATAATAGGTTTATTTTCATTTTGAACATTAGGTATGGGAAATTTTTTCAAAGAAGTGATTTTCATGAACTATACCGGCACCACATTTACCTTAAGGAAACTACACTTGTCTCTTAAGAGAAAATTCTTTGCATGTGCTATTGTCCTCTCATCATTCTTGTAAGGGTTTGTAATAGTAAATGTGTTGTGTGCAAAACGAAATCAAAATATGTGTTTTGTTTTTGTGCTATCATAAACCTCAGGAAAAGTTTGGAAAAGAATGATTTTATTTCCTAAGTTTGGTTTACATTTCTATTTATTTATTGTCACTATCTCAAATCTAATGCGTAGTCCCATGAAGAGATGTAAATGGTTACTGTGGAAAGAGTACTAATTTACAGCCCAAACCTACCTGTCAGTAAAAATTATCTAAAATAATTTACAGTTGCTGTGGCTTTTTATTTAGTTAATTATTAAATTTCTTTTTAAAGAAATATTTGGTGTAAAAAATATTAAGTAATGCTTGAGATTTGTCATCTGCCTGTTGTATGTATTGTCTGCTTCATCAGCGAGGTAGTCCTTATTTAAAAATGTTAAGCATTCATTCATTTACATTTGAAATGCCTTGATTAATTTATTTATGATTATCAGGGTGTTCTCGTGATACTACTAAAAGTTCTGTTTTGGCTTTTTGATACTGAGTGCTTTCTCAATTTTATTCATGCGACTTTGATTTTATTAAGCTGTTTCCAGCATACTGCTGCTTGCCAGCGTACAGCAGACTGACTCCTCTGCCTAAGTTTAATGTTAATTATACTCTTTGGAACTTGCAAATGTCACAGTTAAAAATCCAGGTATTAAATTTAGGATTTGCATTATAATGACACCTTTTTACTAGGAGTAACTATTTTTTAAAAGTGAAAGGCCATAAGAACATTATTTGCAGCAAATTTTATGGTGATATTACTGATTAATCAAAAGCGCAATATAACTTCTGCAAATCTATCATAATGGGGCCTTTTCTTGTGTCACCTAATTACTGAGTGACACTCCTTGGAGAACCACCTTGAATTGATATCCTCAATCCTGACCACAAAGGCAGAAAATTTGCACTGCCTCTGCCTTCTAGACTGTGAGACTGTGATAATCTACTCCTGCATTAAAAACCAAAATATTTTTTCTTTTAATTAAAAAATTCTGATCTGATTAAAAGTATTATTTCATATTGGCTGTGCCTTTATATTATCTCAATTCTTCTATTGAATCCAGAAAAATCCATTGTGTTCTTTTGTTATTCTGATTCACATTGTAACATGTATAGTAGTGTATGTAATGATAATTAAAGCCTTCACCTAGTTGAACCATGGATGTTAGAATATGTTGTTAACCTTTTGTTTTGTAAGATTTTGAAGTAATAACTAAATTTGAATTATAATGTGAGGGATGACTTCTTTCTTTGTACAAACTCATGAACTACTTTCACCTTTTGAGAAAATGGATTATTGTATACTTGTATTAGATATTGATGTTCATATTGTTACAATGTTAACATTAATACCTCTTAAATTAAAATGTGCATTGGGAAGTAATCTAATGTTTAATTGAAGAGTTATTTTTAATTTGCTCTGTAAGTTGTTAAATAATTAAAACTTCGAGCATGTCATTATACTGTTCATCTGTGGAATTCATAAAGAATGTCAATTAGATGCACTATTTAATTACCTATGAATCAATCATTATTTGTTTGTAAAAATACAATTTAATTTTTTATTGATTAAATTAACCTTCAGCCAAATTAATGAGGAATTTCACATTCAATATCATTATAATATCAACAGATTTTCTTATGACTATTTAAATGCATAATTAGGGTATTTCCAAGAAGTATTTACTTATGTGATTGTACACACATATATTAGCTTCAAGAATAGAGAATTAGAATCTCAACTGAAAGGATAAGCATGACCCTAGATTTGCCACTCCAACCTCAAGTTGGAGTGGCAAACCTAGAGTCATAAATTAATCAATTCATTAAGTTTATTAACAAATGTCATTAGCCTGAGTATCATATGGTATGACTAATTGTGTGGTCCCAGTTAGTTGTCAGCATTTCTATTTGACCTTGATATGACATCTGGATATTATAGGCACATATATGTACAAATACTTGATCCTGGTACACCAATAGCATTTTCCTGAAAATGGTTCTTGTGAAGAATAGTCATTTTTTAGTTAAGTATATCATCAATTTAGAGAGAGCAACTGTATAGTATATGTCAGTTGTGAAGTGAGGACCCTGGTGAAAATAAAGTGTGCAGAAAACCGTGCAAAAAGTGTTCTGAGAAGCGTGCAAGAAATGTGAAAAAAGTGTGCGTAAAGCCCCAAAAGAGTGCAAAAAGTGTGAGAAAAGCGTAAAATGGGACTACTGGAATGTGCAAAAACTGTGAAAAGAATGTGAGAAAAGTGTGCAAAAAATGTGCAAAAAAATGTGCAAGAAATGTGATAAAAGCGTGCATAAAGTGTGCATGGTGCCCCAAAAGTGTGCAAAAAGTGTGAGGAAAGCGTGAATTGGGACTAGTAGAATGTGAAAAAAGCGTGAAAAGAATGTGAGAAAAAAAAAATGTTTCAACAGGATCCGGATGTTGAATATGAATAGAAGATTGACAGTTTAACGTAACTTTACTCTGCACTCCCTATACATATATATTGTTTATTTAACTCATTACCTTAGAGTTTACCTTCACTAGATCACGAGGCAGCGGACGCTACGGAATGCACGCAGGAAGAATGGTGCATAGCATGAGACTCGAATGCTTACAACCAACTTAGAAGGGACAATACGGACTCCGTGAATTTATAGTACAGTCGCTCGCGTTCACAAATGTTCGCGAGAAGTAACTTTTAATCCACATTTTCACCAAACGTACGTCGCTGACATACCGTTTCTCACTACTACGTAGTTATAAGTATTTTTGCTGTAAAATGCACTACGTTTACCAATCGATCTCAGATCGGTCTGAGTTCAGACCGATCTGAAAGTTCAGCACGGAGCTGACTCTGATCGCCTGGTTTACCAACACGGTCTGAAAATATCGATATTGAACTATCGATTTCAGTAGTTTGAATTATTTTGAGATTTCTTGCATATTTCAGCCGCACACTTCTCTCCTTTCCCTTCTTGCAACAAGTCACGTCGTAAATGATATCGATTATATTTTGTTTACCATCGGCAACCAAAAGAAGGACGATGAGCGCCACGCTCCGGCCTCTTCGGATCGATCTGAGATCTCAGACCGGTTAGGGAAAGCGGGCTGACTCGGCTCGCTTCTCAGATCGATCTGGCCAGTGCGCTCCGTTTACCATACCGAGCTGAGCCAGTCAGATCGATCTGAGATCGATTGGTAAACGTAGTGATGGTTACAAAAGACCTTGACATTTTAATATTTGTATAGCATATTTTTCTTTTCTCGGCACTTTCCAAATTTGGGAAGTGGTAAAATAGGATACGTGTTCAATTTAGAATTTGATATCTAACTCTCGGTGTGTCCTTCAATGCATACTGCATGAGAACTATCCCATTTTTTTAAGGCGGTACAAATGTGTGAGTTCTGACACTCCCGACACATCTTGGCGCACTGATTTCATTTCAGTAAACTTTATGTCTTGAGACAAAAGTGTAAAAAAAGTGTGCAGAAAGCGTTCGATAAAGAAGTGTGCAAAAAGTGTGAAAAGAGCGTGCAAAAAGTGTGCAAGAAGTGTGCAGAAAGCGTTCGGTGAAGAAGTGTGCAAAAAGCGTGCAAGAAATGTGAATAGAACTGTGCGCACCCTTTTTGCACGGTTTTCTGCACACTTTATTTTCACCAGGGGAAACTATTTTTGCAGCAATGATCATATGACCCTTGCCCACAGAA
The DNA here is from genome assembly GCA_963573305.1 of Pyrrhosoma nymphula. Classification (NCBI taxonomy): domain Eukaryota; kingdom Metazoa; phylum Arthropoda; class Insecta; order Odonata; family Coenagrionidae; genus Pyrrhosoma; species Pyrrhosoma nymphula. The sequence goes on along the minus strand of OY754327.1, from coordinate 155,272,869 downwards.
GTTACAGCAGATATTAAAGTCTATCAGCCTAATGTGAGCGCTAAAAGAAGTCCAATTATGCAACTTCTGGATTTGGTTTACAATCAGATGATGTGCACATGACTGGAGGGCAGCATTGATGTGTAAAGCTTAATGATTTAGATGAAAGGTTCATTTTAAAATGGACTATGAGAGGAAGATTATAAATGACCATACAGATATGTAATAATTATGACTATGTACCTAATTTTTCCTTCAAATTGATGACTGACTGTTGTGTCATCTCCCAGGATCCTAAAAGTATACCTTTCAGAGAAACATTTCTAAACAAATATCCTTCAGGATATTAGGCATTTCATCCTGTTTCTTTGGAGGTGGACCAACAAATTGGGACTATTTATCAAACATTAAATGTGACTGATAGAGAAAAGCTTCTGCAATGAACATAGGCGTATCTAGAAGCGTCTGAAGGGGGGTCACCACTACTGAAAGGGGGGGGGGGTTTACCACCACTGAAGGGTTACAACTTTTTTATCAATGGGGGAGGGGGGTTACAACCTCCAAAACCCCTCCCTGGATATGGCAATGAAACAATTCTCTGACTTCAGTAGTTCAGAGAAATGCAGCTGGATTATGTTCGAAATTAAGTGCATGTGATTTTGAGTAATTTAAATCCTGACTAAAAAATGTCACCAAGACAGTGCATTTCCGTCAGATGCCACAAGCAGGATTCTTTGGGTTGCTCCTTCCTGTTAATTAGCTTCAATCGTCTTTGGAAGATGTAAGAAACCAACTTTTTGAAGGAAAAAGGTATGTCCTTTCCCCGCTTGTGTTTAGACTTAATATATCAGTATAGAGTAGGTAGGTACCTAACTATACATTACCTGTGTAATGGGTAGGATTCTAATGCCACTTTGAGATGTAGCTATATGACAGAAATAATATAGATCTGGTCTCTATAATCATCCTAAATTTGAACCATAATAATCAGGAAAAAAACAGCTGTGCAGGGACTCTTCAGAAAAACAATAAATGTTTGCATTCATGACATTTTTTCTCTTCCGGAGAAGATTTTGTTTGCCATGATTCAGGAAATGCTATTAGTATGATAGCAGTCATGGTCAGTATATCTCCAAAATTTTTCCTGCAGAGCTATTTGTTCAAATTGAAACTTAATATAAAGTACAACTTTTTACACTAGTGCTGTACTATTGGGAATTGATCGATCACTATATCTTGGGGTTGCAGTTGCATGTGACTTTTTGCAGGGATAAAACTGGTCCCGTCAACTATACAGCGTGGTAATTGTAAAATGTTGTGCTCAGGAGTAAAGCATGGTTTTAACAATAGGTAGGCTGAGAGTAATCATCTGTGGGTAGTGTTTGTTGTATAATTACATATAATTTGGTGCAAGTTACTTTTTTAGAAACTGGAGCATAACAGATGCGGGTTCTCCCCTTTTGGAAAAAATCTGCTGATTCAATTGAAAATTTCAATTGAATCTTTGGATATTCAATTGAATTTCCCAAAATGCAATTGTATATCCAAAGATTCAATTGAATATTTGGAAATTCATTGGAATTCGAATAAAAAATTCAATTGAATAATTTGAAATTTGTCACTTCTCAATTGAACGGTTCAATTGAATATTTTTTCCCATTGATTTTTTCCAATGGGGTCAAGGCAATATATCAACTCATACTGCTGGAATTGCATTGCAGAAGGAACTATTTCATGAGGACACCATAGCCCATGATGAAGCGTTGACTATTCAGTGAAAATTTAAAAAAATAATACAAGTCACCAAGTCTGACAGAAACACATTTTAAAAAATGAGCAATGACAAATAAGATGATCTCTTTTCCTGCATAAAATCACCATCGACTGAAAATTATTTAAAACTTTATGCCACTTACTGGCCACATAGCAAGTCCACATCACTACAAGCATATGCTGAAAGTGGCTTTGCTTGGCTTAAAAAGCTTTAGAGATGGATGATGGTCCTTGTCAATGGTACTGCTACAAAGTTACCATGCATGCTCTCCGCTGGGGCCAGACAAAGGACAAGGTCTACATTTCATTCATCTGCCGGTGATCTCAATAGAATAGCCCGTCCATTTAAGGTTAGCCTAAATACACCTGTGCCGTGAGGCCTATAATCACTGTTTTTCTGTAAAATTTTATTCTACTCTTCTATTGTAAAAATTGCAGAAAACTGTGCTTTATGAATGTTGTAATGTATCATTTTATAATCCTGTGACAATAGGAAGAAATTATTCAACTCGAAAGACCGGTATGACCCCATAGACAGAAGTGGTGTGTAGTGTAAATTAAAGTGTAATGACTGTGATCTTTGTTATATTGGCCAAACAGGCAGAAGATTTAAGGACAAAGTGAAGGAGCATAGGTCTAGTTTTATTAATTGTGGCAATAAATCCTGTCTCACTAAACACTTGTGTGATTTTAACCATTTTAGTAATTTTGACACAGAAGTCTTACACCATTTTGACAAAGGGGCTAAGCTGGATTTCTTTGAGCAATATGAATTCAAATCACTCATAGCCCAGCTAATTAAGTTATGTAATGATATTGTTTTTTATGATCAATCGCCTCTATATGTTAAACCTTGTTCTCCCTCCCGTCAGACAATATGATGACCATGCCTCCTGACCTTCACCACCTATGGCTTTTCTGTGTTCTAACCCCCCCCCCCCTTTTTTCCTCTTGTGTTCCCCCTATAGTGACTTAATTACCCCCCCTCCCCCTGGCCACCATCCCAGGGTATATATGGTGGAGTTTTTGAGAAATATGTACCTTGATAATGGCATTCCATGCCGAAACCTTGGTCGGTGGTGTATTCTAACTGTGGTTTATAATATTTTGTGTGGAAATTTTACCAATTTCGTTTTTATTTGAAATGGATGGTAAGTATTTCCACAAATTTGAGCCTGATACCCTTTTATAAGTCTTAGTCGCCTTAGTACTGGCATCCCTTGAGGTTTTCAGAGTTCAGCATGATACATTTCTCACGCAAGATCCAATTGATCTGATGTCGAGATAGAGCACAAGGCCACTCTTCCGAAGTTATTGCCATATTAATTACTAAACCTGCTATACACTCCTGCGTGTAAATTTAATGGAAAATTAATTTTGGAAGTCAACCTATTCCTGTAGAATTTTTCAATCATTTGAATAGGATCAGCCCTAGAGAATGGACGCATCAAGTCTGATTCTGTTTGGGTCTCATTGGGTTTGGTACAATTGGGGTGTCAATAGTGTAAATCGTGGAAGCAGCTTACCTTAAGAGCAGAAATAGTTTCCCATTTTATATCCAGTATGATGCCATTGACCATAAAAGTAAAACATTGTTTTGGTGTAAAACATTTGGGCAAAGGTAAGCTTTCGTCCCGCCAGAGTTTTCGCGAATTTCACCCACTTTTAACAGAGATATCGGAACCAAATTCACCTCACTTATTATGCAAACAGTTTTTAAAAAAAATGTTAACCGTGCGGGACGATAGCTCACCTTTACCAACATTAGCTTAAAAGTCTCTAAGAGCAAACTGATGATATTTGCATCTTTTGAAATACCTTTGTTGTATCCGGTTGTATCCAAGGGCTGTATCAGGCTGTATCTCCTTGAGTGATCAAATTGCCCGCTCATCCGGATTGAGGAAATCAACAATATTAGTAGTCAAGTGGAAATGTAAATTTCCTAATCTGCCACAAAATTCCCAAAATTCTTAACAGAAAAACATAAATTGTTTTTATATATTTTTGGGGGGAATTTAACTTAATATTTGACTAATTCGAAAATTAAGTTAAGTACTACGTTAGTCTGCGAGATGAGGTAATTCATTGAGGTGGTGGAGATAAATTGGAAATGTTCACGAGAATTGTAAATAATCAGTTGGTGCAAGTAGTTACCATTTCAACTACATAAATCGTCGCGCTTAGTGCAGTGTTTAGATATGCCTAGTATTTGAAGTCCTTCGAGGAATTCCGAGAAACTGATTAACTTTGCTTGTCAAAACCATGTTCCGATCATCAAACTTTGACAAGTTGCTGGGTAATTACAATGGTTTTATATTTATGCTTGTAATGATCATTGAAATTCGTCTGAATTGATATTTTGTGAGTTTCTCGCTGTTCGGTGATTTAAAAATGTTTTCATAATGCCATGGTTTTGGACATGTCATGACACAATGAATCATCCTATTTATTGCCGAGGAGAAAATCGAACTTGTAGCATTTAGTGTTTTTTTTTCGTGGACTGACTTCCAACTAAAAGTACTGTATGGATCTTTTTAGACAAAGCGACCAGCAATTTACGTTTGGAGCCTGATTGGGCCGCAATTATTGAGCTGTGTGATCTAATCCGCCAAAATGATTGTCAGTAAGTTCATTTAAAACCTTTATTTTTTGTTGTATTTTGAAATGCCATGATGACCTATTTTGCCTCTCGAGTGCAGTTATGTTTGATATGTCTGTCGGGGTATTTTTGAGGATTTTGTAAATTTGCAGGCCTAAATATGCACTTGCTGCCATTAAAAAGAAACTGACGAACCCTAACCCCCATGTTGCGATGTTTGGGCTCCAGGTAAGAGGAAATACCGATTTGGCCCTCGCTCTGAACTGGATCCAAGTGCAAAATGATTATTTGGCTATTTATTTTTCCCAATTGCAGGTCCTAGAATCTTGCGTAAAGAATTGTGGGACTCCAATTCATGATGAAATTGCCACGAAGCAGTTTATGGAGCAGCTAAAAGAGTTGGTTAAGGGTTCTTCGAATGAAAATTTTAAAAACAAAGTACTTGAGCTAATTCAAGCATGGGCTTATGCATTCCGCAACTGTGCCAAGTATCGAGCAGTTCAGGTAATTACATTAAAAATTATTCTTATGTTTAGCATTCATTAGCGATATCCTCTTTCCTGTCATGCTCACATGAATCATGAGAAGTCTGCCTAGGTGTAAAGAATATATACCTTTAGTGTATTATATTTCCTTCACCTCTGTGTTAGTCATCCAAAGTCCTCACGCCAGCCACCAATCAGAGATCCCTTAACTTTTTAGTTATGTAATGTATCCCCTTGTCTATGTTGATTTTATATCAGTTCTAAATAATTTCTTAAGTTGTGTTAGAATATTCCTCTTGAGTAACTTTGCTGTTTTTTACTTATTTAATTGTTTAATGAAAGTAGTATAGATATGGAAATTATTTATTTCACTTGTTTGTTTAGGGGTTTTCCTGCTACACTTGTTTATATATTTACCTTTTAATTCCTTAAGTGTGTGGTAAATGTCATGTTGCCCAGTAGGTGGAGTATTTGGCTACTGACTTGAGGATTTAGACTTTTAAAAACTTCAAAATCTACTTGTGCCTCTAGGCAAGGCCTAAAGGTATTATTTTATACCGTAGACAATATTGAATCCGAATCCTGGTTTCACCAAATTATGCATCCCAGTTCCTTTTACCAATGCACATATGTATGAATAAAATCCTAATCCACTTTTAATTTTCTTGAAAATTTATGAACCCATAACCCAGACAGCACAAACTTGGAAATATTACTGTATTACAGTCATTTTACAATCGTATTACAAAAATGGGGTATTCGTATTCCAATTGTATTACAATCGTAATACTGTGTCAAATGTCCGCTAATACAATTGTATTACTAGGAGTATTACAGAGCTAAATTACAATTGTTTTACAAATTGTATAACGATGGTATTACAAAGCCAAATTACAATAGTATTACAAAATGACGAATTTCTTTCGTAACTACCCACGTGGAAATTTCTTGCTCTGTAACTGGAATGGAACTGGTCTGTATGTTAAAATTTGGCCCTACCACAAAACGTTGATCATCAATCTAGAAAATTCCTGTGTCTTTGGCAATGAAATTTTTATTTATGGAGGCAAAATTGTAACCATCGAAATAATTTTCTTTCCTGGATACCAAAATAAAAATATCATATAGTTAAATTAATATTTCCGCACTATCAGAATTTCACTGACAATATGCGATGTGCATTACTTCTACCTAGTGCCTACCTACCTAACTTCGCATGTCTCGACATATATAACGCCTATCGATGTTTACTCGCAATTGAAAGTTGCTTTCCCAGAAAGTCTTATATATGTGGCCATTTCCGTGCGTCAAAGTGACTTTGAGAACTAATTTTTAAATGTCAATGCCGTTATATTTCGAGGAAATACCATCCAATTATACGATAACCGTTACAAGGATTTAATTACTTGAAACCTATGTTGCCACATAGGATGACTACAAAGTCAATATTAATGAGAACAAACTAGATTATTTCCATAAAACATACGTTTGTTTACATTTGAATGAAGACGAAAGTTATCCAATTGTATTACAATCGTAAAATTTCCAGTAATAACTGTGTATTACAGAGCCAAATTACAATAGTTTTACAAAACAGAATCTCTTTCGTATTACCTGCGTGGTATATCTAAGCTATCAATGTAGTGTTTACTCGATCTCCGAATTGTTTGCAAGCTTCCCATTTATGCCAAATTTTCGGTCAAAGGATGATCCACAGGTTAGCATGCGATGAATGTTTAGAAGTTGAATGGCAATTAATGGCAAAATATCTTGATTTTACCATGATTTGGCGATAGTAGCTCGTGATAAAGCGTCCACAGCAAAGATTATACCTAGTATTCTTGGATTACACATAACAAAGGTAATACATGCGTATCATACGCAGTACGCATTATGCTGGACAAAAGAAGTACATAAACACCTAATGCGCACGAAGCCTTTTATTATTTTCGGCCTTACAATTGTAATACAATGGGTTTACAAATTGTATATTCCTGGTATTTTGATGCCGTATTACAATAGTATTACCAATGATTTGTTCGAAAGATGCTGGAATACATTTGTATTACAAATTTTTTTCCAAAAATTATACAATTCGTAACTGTACAAGAGATTTACCATTTGTATACCAGCGGCTGTGCTGTCTGGGAAGTAGCTCTAGGTTCTCCCTCAAACACAAATCTAATAATTTAGCTATAAAGGAGAAATAAAATTGAGCAGCAATTAGTGTAGCTCTAGGTTTTCATGCGAAGATAAATCTAATAATTTAGCTTTAAAGGAGAAATAAAATTGAGCATCAATTAGTTTCACAATGACATTCATTAATTCTTGAATCAAAAATGCTAAATAAAGCTAAGTGAGCACAAGTTACTTGATTTTTTCTAATGAGCATTTGTAGTCAGCCCGAATCATTTTTATTTTATTATTGACCAAATCAGGAGTACTAAAGACTTTAAAAAATACTGATACTTGAGCAGCCCCAAAGGTGTTTTCTAAGGGGTTTCAAAAACTTTCCTATATTATTTTTTGTTCAAATTTCAGACCTTTGCAGCTTCACAGGCTGGAACTGATTTTTTATGTACTTCCATAATGCATTAATGGTTTTAGAGTTGCCATCGCATGAAATATAATATTGCCACAAGAGATAAAAATCATGGCTTTATCATCGGCATTTTTATGTAAAATGAGATACCCAAATTCACTGTTGCACAATTCCACTTCAATGGCCTTGCATGAGTACTTGTGGCCTGACTGGCTTTGATTCTCATGATTTTTGGCTCAAAGGAAGAGAAAAATCTTAGCTTTTAATATTCATAAATGTAAATGATAGGGTGCTTTGAATACATATATGAATTTAGGGTAAAATAGCACGATGCAGATCAGAATTTTGACTCCAATAAATGTCAGTCTAAAGGCTGAATTTCGAATGTAATGATGTGATAAAGAGACGATTACCTCACTTTTCTTTTAACATTTGATTGAATATGGAATCCATGGATTCGTGAAGATTCGATCGAATCCTCAAATACCGACCACATCGCCATAAAAAAACAAATTTGCTTTTTTCGCAGCTATCTTTATTTGAAATGGACTGCATATGCATTCATGCCTCTTCATGCTATTTAATTCAGGGGCTTGGCATCTAATATCATCACTGTTGATACTAGCATCACCGAATACTATGCAAACAGCCAGATTTTTCCTTACCTAAATGGAAAACACACATTGCCACATCCTCCTTTTAGGAGAGAGACGCCACGGCTTCCTAATGGATATCACGTTGACTAAACAATAAAATTGGAAATAATATGACAAAATGTAAATGGTGGAATGCCAAATAGATAAGATGGAAAGAGATTTAACTTTTCCACCTCTTCCAGGGACCCTATAAAAAAGTGTAAATTGCGGGAAAATGCAAACTGTGGGAAAAGTAGAATTTTCACTTCTACATCCATGTTCTTTTCCTGGAGTAAGGATAAAAATAAGAAACACTGATAAAGAGCAGTGTCATAATTTATTTCTTGAACCAGCACTTCTCATTTATTTATATTTGATGAAAAAAATACATTAAACATCTTAGACAAATTGAAAATTAAGAAAGGATGAAGATGGCAGGGCGATTTACATTATATTTGTTATTAGCAACCATTGAAACTATTTAATGAATATAGCGTGAATATTAAAAAAAATGATATTTTCAACTGTTTGGACTTCCTCTTCCTATTAATAATATTATCAGGGTGTCCGGCGACCTGGAAAACCTTGAAAACCGGGAAAACTCAGGGAAATATTTTGTTCTGGAAAACTCAGGGAATACTCAGGGAATTTTTGTGTTTTTCCGAAAAACCCTGGAAAATGCATGGCAGCCGATTACCATCAAGGCAGAGAGAGGTTTAACCTGCGCCTTTGCTTGCATTATACTCGGCTCAGCGTAGCCTTACGCTCCCTGTTCATTTAATACTCTTTTCATAGCTGTGCGCCCGCTCGCAGCTTGTGCTTCGTCATCCCACGCCACTCTCCCTATGCGCAGTCTAGGGGGCCGATTGCATAACAAGGCAAATTATACACGGAATAATTCCCATGTAAAATGGCCACTACGAATGGAATCGGAATTGATGCCGAAATCTGTCACCGGAAACAGGATTTCACGCGGAAATCAAGATTCTGTTCGAAGAGCCGTACGAATGGAATTCTTGGTGTGGCAAAATTTACGAGAAATCTAAACGTCTGAGCATGCGCAAAAGGCATTTCCCGCATTATACGAAAACCATTCGGCCGGCAACGTAAATGGATAATTGGGTATTGTCATATATGTAATTTATAATCCTTTCCAAATAATCTCCACCCTCCTCGTTTTAATGTTTGCAGAAATGTTTTTGAAGGAGCAGAAATACATTTTGCGGTCACTGCGTATGGAAATCACGGCCCTCGGGTTCGTAGTCGACAGGGCCACTGTACAGAGGCAATCCAACCTAATTTAAATTCGTGTATTGTCCAAAAAATACAATTTTGTTTTACATAATTAAATGCTTTTGGGCGTTAGATCCGTACCTATCACAAAGCAATTAATTCACAGTTTCCGAAATGTTCATGTAAAGTACAGTGAAGCCTTTTGGGAGAAGAGGAAAGGTACCAAGGCCTCAAGAGAAAAAGAATAAGAAAGAGGTACATACTGCAAAAGTTTCAAGAGCTGCAAACCAAAATAACGTAACTTCTTGAAAAGCCGAGAAATTTGTTGCTGAAGTTGAATCGGAAATGTACTCATTGAAAAATGTCACACCAGTTTCTTTTATTTACATGTTCTTTATCAAACTAGTCTGAATCTACTTTATTGTGTTTAAATTGCACCTGACTCAGAATTTTGTTGTCAGTTAACCGTTTTTGTTTATTTGTTGGTTGAAATAAAACCCGTAATACTCCACATTCCTTGTATACTCTTACGTTTTTAACTCAAAGTAGGGACCGAAATTTTTCGTTTTTTCATGTTTGCAAAATTATGCCGATTTTGTTAGAAATTCATTAAAAATATGTTAGAAACAAAGTGCAGCAAGACCCTGGAAAATGCAAAACATTTGCCTGGAAAACTCAGGGAAAAAAGAAATTGAGATTCACCGGACACCCTGATTATGCACTTTATTTTCAATTTTCTGCAGTTCCTCAAGCATTTGCTCACAGCAATCACTATACCTACTAAGTAATTTCTTAGAGTTTGAACAGCACACACTGTGTCTTGCCTATCATAGTTATAACTTCGGGAATTGAGGCAGTGCAAATGATCTCAGTTGTCCACCACAAGTTCTTTCACTTTTTATCATATAAATAAGAATCCATTTTCATTCTTCATAGTTTCTACTAGGGTAAAAAATTAATACTCCCCTGCAGGTTTAATTACAGACGAGCACCCATAATCCGGTGATCCAGGAGCAAGCTTTAGTCCATCAGTGTTGTGAAAACAACCTCATACATATTCCGAGAAAGCAAAAAAATCTTAATCTTAAACGTTGTTTTAAGAGATTTTGACTCTGCACTTCATTAAAATATTTCCTTTAATTGCTGGAACATAATGTAACTTATAAGTAGGGATAGGAATTTTTCGGTGGTTTGAGAGGGAGAAAAGCGATACTTTGAAATTAGGAATTCGGTACTTTAAACAAGACATTTCGGTGTTTTCACAGTGACCACAAATTTATATATATACACATAAAATACCGATTATTTCAAAGTCTAGAAAAGGGTCACTTATACTATAGTTCAACCCAATATGATCTGGGCTATTATGCGACACTTCTCCTTCTAGCCATGTTATGACTGAAGACAATCACCTCGGTGGCAGAACCTGGAAAAGTGGCACTAAATTTAAAAATGAAATTTAATACATTTCATGTATTGACATGTAACTTTAGAGAATTTCCATCCTTGTGAAAGTTTGCTGCAGTAACGTGCTTCGAAGATTTAAAATTTTTCCAATTGAGTCTTTCCCAAGCAACCTGACAATTGTAGAATATGTACATGACCGTACTTTTATCGGTACAATAAAATCCATCTTTTTGATACTGGAAAGCCCGGTCTCTTGCGCTTAATTTTGCATTCGGCATCTCAATAACTTGTCAAAATCACTTGAAAGCACAGAAACCAGGAATAAAATGAGGATACTTAACAATTGTCACCGGAAAACAAACAGTCATTTGACGGAAATGGCCAAAACTAGAGATTCGAACAATAAAATCAATCTTGGTGCCGCACAATAAATAAATATTTCAACAATTATATTGATGTCGTAGTTGGCCTTGATTGGTACTTTAAAGCCAGCTACGCAACCATTGCAATAAGGCCGTTCATTATGATGCGAAATTGCAATTTAATTCACGAATTCTGTAGATGGATTGGAAAATATATTTTTGGTGGAGACAAAATTCTTCTATATTCAGCCACTCACTCTGAAATCAAAAACAAAAATTCGCGAAACTTGGATGGTGAAAATACATTTCATGAAATGGGTGGGATCATGTGCATAGCACCACACTCAGCTGTGTTGCCCGATAAAAGTGTTCCACGTTTGAAGAAGGCTGTATCTGCTGACACAATAAGGTACCACCACATCTGCCAGAAGAAGTTGTACAGCATGCCATCAACCAGGAAGCAGAAGAGAGGACGCCATGAAGTGCATTTCCTCATTCCTAGCAGAAAAGGAGGAGAAATGTCAATTTTCGTTTGACCAGCTAATGGATCAGATTGAGGGTGAATACGTTCCGGACGTGAGAAGTGTTAAAAATTACCTCATGCAACATTATGGAGACAACATTGTGATTACGTCGGTTGGGGGAGGGAGGTCGCAAGTCATATTTTTCAAAAACGATGGACGAAAAATTCTTCATGAGAAGTGGTAAGAGGGCAGAAAAGGCAATCCTAAGCAAGAAAGGTTGAGAATAGTAAAGGCTGCAGCAGAGATAATTTTGGAAGACATCTGCTCACAAGTGTATGAGATCACCGAGTATCCTCCGTCTGATGATTTCTTGAGCGATGCGGTATCTTTCATCCCGAGTCAGTAAAATAGTTTTATGAAACTGTGGTTCTAAGACACAAACGTTCCTCTCTCGATAACTGGAAAAAGAAATGTGTTGCTTTTTCACACGTGCTTATATCAGCTGCCCGACCAAATTCGTTCATTTCCTCTGTCATGACATCAGTTAGTGCTTAATCATACCGAAAATTTGTGTTGCCCGATAAAAGTGTTCCACGTTTGAAGAAGGCTGTATCTGCTGACACAATAAGGTCTTGCAATGACATCAAACTTTAACGTTGTAGCTCACTCAGTGATTCAACCCGAAGGTTGGTATTTGATAGGTGAGAGTAGAGCTCACCCCGGACTAAGCCACAGGCGTGTGAAATTCACACATTCAGGGTAGTGGGGCCAGTTCCTTTCCCTGGGCCACATCGCACTCCGAGGATTTTTTGTCCAGGGGCGTCCAAAGGTTCTCACCCGGATTTGAACCTGGGACCCTTCGATCAGTAGCCAAGCGCTCTACCCACTAGACCACCATGCTCCCTAATGTTGTAGCATAAGAAAAAATTCTGGCTTGTCAGCGATCTCGATTAGCGAACTGTGTGCCCGTGAAGAAATACTTCCATCTTCACCAGACCTCATGTGGTTGTATGGAAAGTGGTCAGACATCCCAGGCGTATCTGGTTGAAATGGGCTTATGCAACAGGTGACTAGTGAACTTCCTTTTTCACACTCAAAAGTGATTTTCCTCCCATTCATTCACTCTCCGCCCTCTGATTATGACACAGTGTTGACAGCGCTTATGGAAGCCAGTGAAAGAACTAAAGTTCAATCACAGAAGACTTGCTTAGTCACATTTGATCAGCCCCTGTACCTAAAAGCCTGAGATATTGTTGAGACTGGTCAACATCCTGAGCTGAGCAGTGTTGTTGTGAGGCTTGGAGGCTTCCATCTCCTCATGTTGTTCATGGGTTGCATTGGTGCAATAATGGCTGGGAGTGGCTTGAAGGAGTTATTTTTGGCAATCTACGCTGACCATAGCGTCGAGAAAATGTTGAAAAGTACGATCTGGAAACTGTGAGCATAATGCTTCCCTTTTTTCACTCAGCGGGCCACTTCTTCTACGCCAAGAGTGTGTGGCTGTACCTGCAAGACATGGTGGCTCTGGAGCAAAGGATGACACCTACTGAGTTCAGCAGATTTATAAAAAGAGGATTTACAATCCGCCGCTCCAATAACTTTTGGAGTGGCCTCTGGTCAGACTTAACCATCGAGCAGACGCTCATGAGGTCAATGAAAGCAGTGGTGGACGTACGCGTGGCCGTGAAATTTCGAGCAGAGTGCTGGCTAGGTGGACCACAGGAATGGTGTACATGCTGAACATATGAGAAGAAGTAGAACGCTTTTGTGGCATCACTTGTGCTACTTCCGAACAGCATGTGGATATGAGACAGAGTCAGATATTTAGAGACAGCACTGATGCAGAGAAACTAAAGAGGTGGTTTCATCTCCACCCTCCATTTCCTGTCACTAAAAATATTGTTTCGATCAGCTGTGGAATTGTTTGAGGTGCATAAGTCAACTGCTACATGGCTCAAGATAAAGTAATTACTTTGGCCTCCATCAGCAATTGTATCAGAGTGGCAAGTGTGTCGCTAGCTGCTGTGAGCTGTAGTGGCTAGCTGTAGTGATCATCAGGGAGGATGTCGATCTTCTTGCTCTTCTGGTTGGTCTGGGGTTGAACGCTACCAACATTTTCCATCAGAAAAGTGATAAAGGAGAGAATGAATGTATCAACTACTCCAGCACCTCATTCGCTCGTGGAATAGCCGAGTACCCCCGAGGATTCGCACTGTTTCTCCACGCTTTCAGTGGGTGTGACACAACCTCGACCCGTTTCTGGCAGGGAAAAACAAAGTTCTGTTCCACGTTCGAAAAGAAACCTGAGCTAGTGGAGGAGGTTAAAATATATCTCCACCCAGAAGCCACTCATGAGGCGATAGCTACAGCAGGCAAAAGGTGCCTTGTGGCTGTATATGGAGGTCCTAGAAATGAAAATTTGAACAGACTACGCTACTTACATTTTGTTAAGTCCACAGCCGCAGCAGAAGTGAATCCGGCTCGTCTGCCCCCAACCACTGACGCTGCAAAATATCACGCCTACTGTACTTACCATCAGGTACAGAAGTGGTTGAGAGTGAAGAAAAAAAACACCGATTGGGGACGAAAAATGACGGCTACCAGACTAACTCCGATCACAACCGACTTGAAGCCTGCCCCACAGAGCCTGCTATGGATGCTATCGTGTAAATGCAAAAAAGGGATGTGCTGGAGGATGCAGTTGTCGCAAAGCAGGATTGAAATGTTCGGCGTTGTAACGTTTTTGCAATGGCAAATCCTGCCAGAACGTCCCTTAGTTGGAACTCGACGCATCCGACAATGAAGATGACAATCCTCAGGTCGAAACAATTACCTTGGTAAGCTATTCGATAGTAAAATGATAGCAATGATAAGTCTAATTCAATTATTAACCTCTCAAAGTCTAAACCCCCCCCCCCCCCCCCGGGGGGTCGCACAGGTTTTTCGGAGTTGCAAATCTGGATTTTTAATATAGACAGTGGTCCTAACAACATATCAAAAAATCAGAACTACATGAGTTTATGCATTAGCTTATGTAAGATTTGAGTGGCCTAATATGAAACACAAATACCTTAGTTTCAGCAGACTGATCTGACGATGTTGACGGAGTCTTAAGAAATGGGGTTAAGTCCCTAATTAAATTTATACCTAGCACTTTACTTAGCCGATACAATGAAATGAATTTTTTATATTCAATTTTAAATGGAAATGATCTCTCATGTATTGTGCGAGGTCTTGGTGTTGCACTTTACAAACTCGCAGAATCTGCCATTAAAACAAAAGGTGAACAAGCCCTAGAGGTCTACTCTTCAGTGTGTGATGGATTAGGCTAATGCTGCTCTTAAATTTCATTCCTGCTTTGAAATCATTCTTTGAATTTTAAATTTTATAATGAAAGTCATCACTAATTATTTATTTATATTCCTTTGACTTTCATATAACAAGTTTATTATCAATTGCTAGGTTTGAAATTTATTTTTAAACTAGCACTTTATTGATCCAGCTATATTATTTTCCTGGGTGTTTACCATAGGATTTCTTTTTTACTGCATGCTATACATTTATGATCAGGGCTGTAGCTTTTCTTAAGTTTGATTTAGGACAGTCTTAGAAATGTTTCTTTTAACTTACCTTCTAATTGTTTTCATTGGCGTGTGGTTGTCTATTTTTCAGGATACAGTGAATATAATGAAAACTGAAGGATATAAATTTCCAGCATTAAAGGAAAGTGATGCAATGTTCTCTGCTGATACAGCTCCTGAGTGGGAAAATGGAGTTTGCTGTCACCGCTGCCGTGTTCTTTTTAGTGTGATGCAAAGAAAGGTAAAGGTGTTAATCGAAATCATTGAAATATCGTTGTAATTCATAAAATATATGAGTAGAAAAGTCCATGAGGACTGGGAGTCCACTACCCTTTAGTGTCCCGGTTCAATTCTTAGACAACTATGCTACCCAGGCTTCTTAATTATCATGGCAAGGGAAAAAGATGTTCAGTCTGGAGTCATTTAAAGAGTCTTGTAGCACTATTAGCTTTCTAATATCAGTTTGTAATAAGCTTCTTGAATTCATTTGGTTATAAAATTGACTACAAAAAGCATCTACCAATTTGTTACAATAAATAACAATGTTACTCAAAACAAGTAGTAATCACTTCAATGTGAAGACAAGAGATGGTTTTTATAAAACAAAATAGGGTTTTCCAGAAATGAACGGTAAAAGGTAGAGCTAGTGCCTAAATTCACTGGTTTTCAGTGAAAATCAAAGGAGGAAGTTTATTTCAAAACCTGTTTATCTGTAAGCCATTGATATTTCTTAATGAGTGCTGGCTATGGAAAATGACATGAAGTGTCAGCACGTGCAGGATTAGGTTTATAGTGGCCATTCCAAGCTTCTTCCACGATAAATAAGCATTTGTGTGTATTTGCCAGCTGTTTTTTTGCACCCTACTCTGTAGTGTAAGAATTTGGGCATTTGGCGCTGGGGGACGCCGAGGTATTCATAGCTATCATCGTCCTCGAGGTGACGAATGACTCTCCTGTCAACAAGTTGCACGTTTTCCTTGATCTCTGAAAATCTTCCTCTCGCCAGGTGAATGGATGCACACTTGCCCAATCCAAACTCCATCCCTATAGCCTCACTGTATTCCATTACGGTGTCCAGGGCAGTGCGAAGGTCTTTCTCATTAGAAGCATAAAGCTTCAGGGCATCCATATAGAACAAATTTTCCAGGTTCCAGGTGACCTTATGCTTCCTGTCACCTGAAACACCGCACATTTATCCTCTACCTCATCACAGCCTAAGGGGCAGGAGTAGGAGGGAAATACAAAACATAAGGGGCTCAAGCTGTCGCCTTGGAAAATGCCACGGTGGTATGTTACCAACTCTGTGGAAACTGACCGCTTGCCTGAAGTCAGAACAAAGCGCGTTTTCCAGAGTGGTAACAGGCGTTGGATGCAGGACACTACCTCTAGGTGGACTTTCATCAACTTCAGCATAGCAATCAAAAGCTCATGTGGTGTCAAAAGCCTTCTTGTAGTCCACCCAGGCCATTGATAGGTTTCGCTTATGCCGGATGGCATCCTGGCATATGCCCCTATCAATGAGCAGGTTTTCCTTGCATTCCGCGATTCCCCACTTTGAGCCCCTCTGCTCGTACACCTCCTCCCACACAGGCTGGACGTGGTGTAGGATAAGGTCGCTCAAGATCGAGATGAACGCCTTATATACAGTGTTGAGGCAGGTTATAGGGCTGTAGTTCTTTGGATTGGACAAGTCTCCCTTCTTAGGTATCAGAACCTTGCGTCCCTCAGTCAGCCAAGGTGGAATAGGTTCTCTGCCTATCAGAAAGGACGAAGATTTTGGCGAGGTGTTGGTGGGTGGGAGTAAACTTCTTCCACTAGAAATTATTCACGGCATCCATTCCTGGAGCCAAGAAGTTCTTCTTGCCAGAGAAGGTCTTGGCAGAGAAGACCTTCACGTCACTTTCTGTTACGGAAAGAGGTCCATCCACATCTTGTAGGTGGTGGTCACATAACTCTTTAAAGAGGCCTATGGCCGGAGTGTCTCCATTGAATGGCTTCGACGTTTTGTAGATCTCCTTCCATAAACGTTCAACCTCTTGGACGGGTGGTGGAGATTTGACAACAGGCAGAGGTGGTCGAAAGAGACAGGAGGGGCGAAGGAGAAAGGTGGAATGTTCCCTCGCGGCCCTACTCCTCTTGAGGAGTTTTTTCTGGCCAGTGGTGAGTGCTCGTACTCTATCGACCGCGTGTTGCTTAATGATAAGAAGCACGCTTTTATTCAGTGTGTGATGGTTGTATCTGAGACTGCGTGCTTTGTGCCAAACTTTGGGGGTGAACGTTCGCCCAGATTAGATGTATTCCATCACACACTAGATTCTCGACACCTGTCGTCTCGCTTGCGCGATCTTATTCTCCATCTGTTCCAGTCTCTTTGCTGCTTTGTCCTCCCAAGAGGTGTTCTTTTGGGTGTGAGCCATAATTTTGGCAGCAGCGTAGACCACGCAATTTACCGTACAAAGGTCTGAAGTTTCTGTTAGGATTTCGGCGATAAGACAATTCAACTGGGGCAGGTGGTTACCCCACAGAGAAATCTTTCGGTGGATGTCTCTCTGCCTAGGTTGTCCTTCATCATAGTGAGAGTGGTCTTCATTATCATTATCTTTATTTTCCCAGAGATCTGGTACATAAATATGAACAAGATATAGGGCACATCATATTCATGCATACATATTTACATACATTATACACACTTAAATGTTTGAACATACAGCATCATTGAGATATTCCTCATTGGAATAGAACAAATGATTTTGTAAATATCTATTCATTACAGATTTGAAAGCATTGATGTTCTTTATTTCTTTTACACACAGTGGCAATTTATTGAACAACTTTATGCCCATTTCTTTGGGCCCCATTTTCTACTTTTGTTCGTACATAATTGAAGTGGATGTCATTTTTTGTCCTTGTGTTGTGATGGTGGAAAACAGTATTCACATAAAAAATACCAATGTTATTCTTCGCATGCATAATAGTCAAAAATATATATATACATGGTATGGGAAGAAGGTTCAAGCCCTTAAATATTGGTTTACTGGGGGACAGTGGTGGATACATATGGGGGGTGCGGGGGGCGCACGCCCCCCCCTTGCAGGGCCGCTCGCATTGCCACCCGCACCACCCCTGCCAGTCAGCCCACACACTATTCGTTTGTGTCTTTCGTCAGTCGACTCTGAGTCGAGTTATCGAGTAGTTTTACTTTCTTATGTAGCACGCGCGTGTCCGCGTCATCGTATATTAACCTTTTCTGTCTGGCACATAGATAGCTAACCTACGAGAAAAGTCGCGGCTATTCTAGTGATCTCGATACGTTATTCTGTCTGCCATTTGTTCGAGAAAATTCGCGAATATTCTACTGTTTGTATTTGTTCACACTCCTTAAAAGTCGGGAAGCGAACATTCTGGCACCGAATGTTCTTGAAACAACCGAGCTACATATATAAGGGAAGCAGAGTCGCTGCCAGGCAGTCAGTTTAAAAGCTACAATTGTCGCGATAACTTGCCCCCCCCCCCCACCCCCCACCCCCTTGAGTTTTTTCTGTATCCGCCACTGCTGGGGGATCTATTACACTTAAGGGCAATGATTCTGACAGCTTGTTTCTGAAGTCTGAATATTTTTAAAGGTAAATGGGTAGATCCCAAAAGATAATACTGTATAACACATGTGAATTAAAATCACCAAAATATAAACTTAATAAGGTTTCCCGTGTCACTGTTTGACTAACAAGGAGACTTTGCCAAAATGATGTCAAGAACCAAGATGAGACATTTTTTATGTGATCGTAGACTATTAGATAGGAATACGGTTGATAGGTTCTGGCTCCATTCGCCCTGGTTCGAGAGAAAAATGTATTTGAAAAACTACAGAATTCTGCCACGCGCAATATATTCAGTAAATGTATCATGCGATTCCAATAACCCGTTAGACTTTCGGTAAAGCGTAGGATTCACAGTGGCATGTTAGACATTGGTCAAGGGTTCGAGACTCGGAACTGGAATATTTTTTTCTTGTTTTCTAACTTTTACATTTCTAGTAATATGTATCAAAATCTTTAAACCTGTTGTTTTAAGTAATATTTAATTTTTTATCTTTGCAAATAATAGAAAATGTAAATTCTACTGTTTCAGGCTGGATATGGTGGAAGTTCTCGATATTCATAATGAATAAAGACACTTGGTAATCTTCCACAGATTTATTTATTTGACACGACGCGTTTCACCACACTGTGGCATAATCATGTGCAGGGTTCTTCGCTTTAGGTCAAGCATATATAGCTTTCCACCAAGGCGTTAGGGAGTGGGGGGAAGGGGGAAGGCTAAGGGAGGAGCGGAGAGGGGGGGGGTAGGTGGGGGTGGGAAGGAGGAGAGGGAAGCGGCGGGGGTTCGGGAGAACTAAGGGTTGGAGTGGACAGAGGGAAGGATTAAAAAGAATTGCTCGAACAGTCTGGCGTGTACAAGCTAGAATGTAATACACCGGGATGCAGGACAGTGTACGTCGGTCAGACTGGTCGAGCGCTCAAAACAAGAGCCAGGGAGCATGAAAGATGTTTCTTCCGATTGGAGGATACATCCTCCAATTTTGCCAAACATCTGCTGGAAGATGGCTACAGGAGTGATTTCACCCCCAAGCTGCTCCATAGGATTGATAAAGGGTGGAAAATGGACGCTTTGGAGACAATGGAAATTGTGAAGCACCAGAAGTGCAATGATACAAAATTATGTAATGACATCCTTTTTCACAACCCTTCTCCTTTATTGGCCACAAAATATTTCCCAGACTAAAGCACACGCCCCCCTCCCCCCCCCCCCCCCACCCTCCCTCCCTAAACCGTTTTCTTTCCAACCGACTCCTGCCACATGTCCCAAATCTTTCACACTCTACTTCCTTCCCCCCCCCCCCTCCAGTGCTCTGGTGTGGGCAGTGCACTGGCCATTTAAAACCCTCTGTCCCCCCCCTCCTTTCCCTTACCATCCAGAGTTCTCAAGGAAAAGAAGGCCTCCATCATCACCCAGTCCCAACCCCTGCGTCCGTGTCTCCTATGTCTTTCCGTCCTCTGTCCACTCCAACCCTTAGTTCTCCCGAACCCCGCCGCTTCCCTCTCCTCCTTCCCACCCCCACCTACCCCCCCCTCTCGCTCCTCCCTTAGCCTTCCCCCTCCCCCCACTCCCTAACGCCTTGGTGGAAAGCTATATATGCTTGACCTAAAGCGAAGAACCCTGCACATGATTATGCCACAGTGTGGTGAAACGCGTCGTGTCAAATAAATAAATCTGTGGAAGATTACCAAGTGTCTTTATTCATTATGAATATAGAAAATGTACTCATCACTAAATGATAGCTAACTCACCTTTTCCTCGCATATCGTACAACCAAGGTATATTCAAGCGGAATAGACAAGGTGGCGTTGCTGATGCCGACGTTAAGGAATCTTAATTCGGAATCGAGAGAATTTAAAATTGACACCAACGAGGAAGGTCCCAGGTTTGAGTCCTGCTGCGAGTAGTTTTTCTAATCTTCCAATCCGGTCGATTTGGAGTAATCCAAATGCTTATCTTCGCAATTGCTGCTTTTTATATACCTAATTTGAAGAATTTAAGGAAGTAGGTTTCTGAAAAATGTTTATAGCCAACTAACCCTTGCCTCGGATATCGTTATGCGAAGAATTTATTCAAGTGAATAAGTCGATCCAGAGTTTGTTCACTTTGAAGTCAAGGAGCCTTAATTTTATTATAAAAATGGCTAATAGATTGGTTTTCTGAAACAAGTTTTTTCGAACAAGTTAAAAATTCATGCGATTGTTCATCACCAATTGTCATCACCAGCATTTAGTGATATGTTGAAGTATGCATGGTATGCGTCGAAGTTAGTAGAGAGTAGATCAGTTTTTCTTGCGTGAAATATGTTTCCCTGAAGACATTAAAAAACGCAAATGTGAATGTTCTCACATGAGGTTTATAAAATGTGCATGGTGTTCCTCATTTCTGTGCTTTTCCTGTTTATATGATACTTACCACCCAAATTTATGTAAGTTGGCGTAATAATACTGAAGTGCTAAAATAAAAATGCAGTGTGCATACTGTTTTCCACTAAATATTAATGTTTAATAAACTTATTATTTACCTACTTCACTATTTTCTTGTTAATATTTAAACTATCTAAAGTATTGAACTTTCACTAAACGCACTCCTTTAAAAAAAATAATAATTTATAAATTTTTTTTTTAATATCAGATTCACGATGGCATTGGTGCCATATCTTATGAAAAAAAATTCCTGTAACTGATATTACTTCTAAACGGCAAACGTTTCTGGCAGACATAAAGCCCAAAGAAGGGAAACGCAAATAATATCGCGCCGAGAGGAAGAGCGGAAGAGGTAGCAGAAAAGGGTTTTAGCACATGTTGAAAGAACACACAAATGGTAATTTCCACACTTTTTAATAAAACAACACTTAACAACCGACCATGGTTTCAACACATTGTGTCATTCTCAAGAAGACTTCAGTATGTCACCGACTTGTCCATCACATATCCATTAGTGGAGATATGACCTGAGAGTTGACACGCGTTTGCGACTTGACATGTTCTTTACGGATAATTTGCAAAAACCTGGACTTTTTATCGGAAAACCTCCAAAAAAAATTAAATATGGCGAATTTTTCGTCTGGTGGCGGTGCAAGCCTGTGGTTATCCATCCATTCCTCCTGAACGGTTGGTTACTGTTCCATTATGATGAATTCCTTTTGTAACCATTGAAATTACCTAAAGATCGATACCTTTTGCATCTTCCTTACCTTCACCATATACTCACAATAATCCCTCAAAATCAGAATTAATTGAAAATATAAATGC
The DNA here is from genome assembly GCA_963573305.1 of Pyrrhosoma nymphula. Lineage (NCBI taxonomy): Eukaryota > Metazoa > Arthropoda > Insecta > Odonata > Coenagrionidae > Pyrrhosoma > Pyrrhosoma nymphula. The sequence goes on along the minus strand of OY754327.1, from coordinate 155,250,958 downwards.
ATATAACCACTGTTAACTGCAATTTACTCCACGGCAGAGGTAGACCAGGGGTAAGGTGGAGTTCGATCCCCTGGTGTGGAATTTATTTTTTTCATAGTTATTTTCGTATGTATGTTTAGGTATTGTGTTTTTATTATTGGAACTCCAGTTAAAAACATTTTCACGCAATATCTTACTTGCTAAAGCATGAAACTTTCATTAATTCTTTCGATGGAAGCTAGGAATTTGCAACATTTATACTTTTGGGGAGATCATTACACTCATACACAGGCAAGGCCCCCAGAGCGTCTTTATACGTTGGGGGCGAAACCACCTAGAGAACAATGGCAAGTGGAGCGAGCCGGGCCAATTTTCTTATTTCTTTCACAAAAACAAAGGCGAGTGAAGTGAGCCTTCGATGGGGTTTCTAAGGGGCAGAGCCCCTTAGCGAGTGAACCGAGTTAGTCATTCTACCAATGGGTCATGGAGCAACTGTGACTTTTAAAGCTTACTGCATAGGATACACGTTTATACCAAATACACCTGTGGTTTCCAGGCTTTGAGCGACAGTAAACTCAAAATGGTACCTGGTGATATTTCCATGCAACTGTTATTGCTTCAAATTTTTATTGGTGAGCATATCTAAGTCTATTTTATGGGGGCTACGAAAACATGTTGATGACACATATTAAGTACTGTGAACTAATAGTTCGCAAAGGAGTTTAGAAATCACAGCCCAATACGAACCAAGCTATGTGCTTGGTATAATGCCCACTGTGCTGCCCTGACCAGCTGATAGGAGTGAATCGAAATCACTTCGACCAAGATGTTCATTTCCATTTAAGTCGATAGATGGAAGTTTTTCTTCAGGTTGTGTTATAGGCATGAACATATAAACAGTTTCGGGATTGTTTCTTTTTTGATTCATGAGGTATGATTGATGTGACAAACATTGGAGATTTTAAAACATTATAAATATGTTTTAGTGCATATGTCTTGTTCAAGGCTATTCTACGTAGTGTTAGTAGAGTGTAATATTTTAGGTCAATCCCAGTCCAGGCAAATGATTGTTTTTGTTGTGAATTTTGCCTTGCCTGAAGCTCTGAATGGCTATATAATTTGACGGAAGATACTTAGGAGTAAAATCAAGTTTGCATAATTAGTTTTTACTGTGGGAATTTCATTATAAGAAGATTTCATTTTTTTCTCCATGCTGTTGTATTTTTCTGTCATGACTCTTCCATCCTATTGCCTTATGTATGAGGTTGCTGTGTTTACCCACGGCTTGTTTATTTAACCAAATTTCTCTTCATGGAATGATAATATTGATTTTTATTGTCATTATGTATACATTTTTCCGAAATAACTATTAGATTTTGAACATCAATGAAGTTATTTGATTCAACTTGTTGCTCAACCCATGCTTTCATTTTTCTTCTTTGTAGCATCACTGTCGTGCTTGTGGGCAGGTGTTTTGTAACCAATGTTCATCAAAAACATCAACATTGCCAAAATTTGGGATTGAGAAAGAAGTACGAGTGTGTGAGGCATGTTATGAAAAGGTCAACAAGTATGTGCAAATTTTTATTGATTGATATATACACTGTCCTGAAAAATATGTAGTTTATGTTACTAATGAAACTCTCTTTATATTTGATTAGACCTTTGGCTGCATCTTCCAAAACTGAGGGAGACCTTCCATCAGAATATATCTCTAGTTCTTTAGCCCAGCAGACTCAGGTAAATGTTATGACAACTAAGTTAGCCTTTTAGATTATATACTCTCCTTACATGTTCACTGCCCCACAACACACTTGGTGTGGGAATGTATGTCCATTGTCCCGTGCCCCCAATGTACCCTGCAGGTTTACTCTTCTGTGTTATGCTTTTCCTTCTGTAGAGCAGGGCTCACTCACATTTTTTCTGTTGAAGGGGCACAGAGGATGGATAAATCTGATGGGGAAAGTGTTTTGGTTTTTTAATAAAATTATTTTAGTTATATATTTTACAGAAAATAATAATAAAAATTTAAGGATAGGACACCTGGGATAGTGAAAAATGTAATGCCTTTAACGTAAAGGGCCTTGAGTTAAGGCTCCTGTGTTCATTAGAAAAAATCCAGTTATGCCCAGGAATATTAAAATCTCCTATCAGAATAAATTTACCCATACTATGACCATGAATGTAGTCAGTTAATGAAGATTTTATAATAATTCAGGGTGCCTACTTTCTGGAAAAACAGGGAAAACACAGGGAATTTTTTTGGGAGGAAATCACAGGGAAAACAGGGAAAATCGGCAACCGATGCGCTAAGATTTGTTTCTGAGCTCCACCCGTAACATAAATTTTAAATTTTCAGAACTAAGGTAAGCTGCGAGCTCTCAGTTCAAAGAGAACAAAATTATGTTCTCAATTCTTGCAGAATAAAGTGTCATGACCCGACCCCGGGCGGGAGTGCCGCCGAGGTTCGAACACGGATACGTGGGATCTTGCCCTTGGTGTCTGGTATCAATAAAGGTACATGGATTGCATTTCAATAAATAGAAAAATTCATCTACCTTATTTCCGTCTCTCAGCAAAGGCTGTAGAGGTTCCGGTCTCTCTGCGGCTCTGGAGGCGGGAGAAGGGCTGAATGTCACTGGCTGACGAACGGTGACAGACTAAGTAATTTCGTGGCACTCACAGGTCACTCGCGCAAACGGTTGCTATCTCCAAATCCCCTGAAAGGGGAAGACACTAGGCTCGCGAAATAGATTTAAGAATTTTGAAAGCCTCGAACCGGGTTTGGGCTATGAGCACAAGGGACAACAGATTACCACGAGGTTAACTCAGAGAAGCAAGAAGAACAATTCGCGCTTTCCACAGCGTGTCGCTCGGCACTTACACACGCGTGCACTTCACAAAAGGAACCAACCAAAAGTTCTTTTGCGCTTGCCTCTATATAGTACTAAAATGTGTTTTTCCCGTCTCCCGAATGACGTAGAGACGGTGGCAAACAGGGGGGGGGAAGAATGACTTGTTTAAACCCGTGTTTTCCGAATAACAACTTAAATCGGGAGACTTGGTGCCCGCTAGTGCTTCGATCATGACATTTGTTTTAGCGGGTTATTCCCGTGCTTCCGCCTTTACTCTTATTTGTCAGCCAGCCGGTCCTTACCTCCCTTCTCTCGCCTCTAGATCTTTTATTTTAGGCAAAACAGGGCTGTTTGCGCTCTCTCTCTTCTCCCTCGCAAAAAACCCCGTCCTCCGCGACATATTTTGTAAATGGCCTCCGGATTTTGAGGCCATTACAAAAGAGCTTATCTACTCTCGCATTGTGGCCTCCTGCGAGGCGACTGCGGGTGTGTGAGTGTGTTTGTGTGCGATCCTGTAGGGCTATTGCGCAGCTCACCTCATCTGTTCTGTGCGTTCCGTCTCCACCACGGCCACGTGGGTTCCGGCGCATGAAGAAAGCTGATTGGCTGTGTATTCCAAATCCACGTGGCCGTGGTCAAGACAGAACGGATAGAACAGATGAGATGAGCTGCGTAATAGCCCTGCTGGTGGGGAGACGAAAGCAGCAAGCTAGCTGTATGTGGAAGGAATGGAGGGTTGCAGTAGCGTGTAGCGGCGGACTGCAGTTCCCCTATTATGTAACTTTTTCTCCAGGCGAGAACTACGACTTTTGGTAGTATTCTTGCATTTGTATCCTATTCTCGCTTTTTGTGATTATGTAACTTTTCTCGCCCCGCGCGACCATCCTACTTTACGCCTACCTCTCTCACGGTCAGCTTAGGGGGTCATAGAACGTGACTCATTCACCTTATGACAGTTTGTTGCTCCTCAACAGCACTTTTCAATCCTATGCTTCTAAATAATTTATCTTCTTTCACCTTAATAAATTTATATGTATTATAGTTATAATTAAACATGCTGAATAATCAATGAGAAAGGTTTAGGACGAGGATTAAAAATGCGATTTTTGCCAAGTTCACATGGGTAGCAATGGGGCATTTTAGGTGTAGGAAGGGTAACTTTAAAAATTATCTTCATTGACATTATATAATAAATTCTACGTACAGAATCTTGGATTTCTCTTCCATTTCTTTGTTATAAATATTTTTTTATTGAGAACTACTGAATGGACGTCGAAGTTCTTTTAAGCGTATAATGACACATGCAGAGAAAAATTGGTTATCTGTTACATTGAGGGGGTGTAGTGAGCGGGTGTCAATATGAGATATTAACTCTTGAATTGACAGATAAAGATAATTCATTGTTTCACTCACTGTATATTGTGGTAGAAAAAGATTGAGTCTCGCTCATTATGCTTCGCACACCAGCCAGTATTGAGGCAACTACAAATCATTGTTGCTCTCTCAATATTTCTCAGACACGGGATTTATGCATGTAATTACATGAAGAAAAATAGGATTATCAGATAAACCAACATGCAATGTTAATGCATAGGGTGCTTTATTTTGGTAGCAAATTCGCTGAGGTGCTTTTTAAGAAACTTAGAGCATAAACTTACCGTAAGCCATATTTTCGATTGCTATAATTAAAAATGGAGCTTAAAACTGTTTTTCTTTTTGGATATCTCAGCTTCGTTTTGAAATTTTGTGCAAAGTAATTAATATACATGCTGTTTTTTTTAAATTAGCACAAGATAAACTGAATGACCGCCCGAATAATCTATTTGGGGCAAGTTACAACATCAATTCGCAGTCATGAAATTACATTTGTTACAAGTCAATGCATTTTGAAATTCATTAATTTTTTGTCATAAATTCTGCACCATAATATACTTCATTTCATATCATATTCTAACAGTCATATAACTTCAGTTTAAAGTCGACAGCTGCCTGCTTCATCACGTGATAGCTGTCTATGTTCTCATTGGCTTGGGGAATATTTAGCGGACTGTTCCGAAACTTTTCATACTTACAGTTTTCATGCGAGAATCTCGTTTTCTCGTCCGAGAAATCCTTCTGACCCCCCAGTTACATAATCGCGCGAGGCGAGAAGGACTGGGGAGAACTATATATGGGCGGCAATTCTAACCTCGAGTTAAATAATAGCCCTTCAGCGTGCATTTAGGGAAACTTGATATGGGTGTGACATTTCTTTTGCAGGCGATAGTACAGCAGCGAACACAGTATCTCAGACCTCGAGGGGACGGTGGTAGGAAAGGGCAAATCGCAAGCTATAATTAGTTATTTTATGGTGAATAATCTAAACTGAAAGCGTTATCGACTTATTTTTCACGTAGCTGGATTTTATGCGGTACGGTCTGTTTTCAGTGTTAATTCTATTCTATTGCATTGAAAAGCTTAATTAACTGAAATGCGTTTCTTAGGGAACGTCGGTCACCAGTGCTGCATTAGATGTTTGTTGCGCTGACATCCAGTCGTCGACGCCTACGAATGATTCAGCTCCTCCCGCAACTGAATTTTTGCTCCCTTCCAGCACGGCAGTGTCCTCGACCTCCGCATCCACTTCTCAAGCTGCATCCACCTCGGGCCTCTGTTTCTTACCTGACAGTGATGTTAATGCGGCCTAGCTACAATGGGTTAATGCGGCCTAGCTACAATGGGTTATACATGTGATCGGTACTAAAGAAAGCTTTAGAGCTCAAGCAGGGGTATGCAATGTACTTGCCAAAATGTTTAAGGACAGCCGCATCGCCCAAAGTATGCAACTCAGCCATACAAAGATGGCGTATCTGGAGTCATTTGGCGTCGCTCCATATTTTCACCACAAGCTTGCAGATGACGTGCTGTTCTCGAAGTATTTTCTGGTATGCTTTGATGAATCAATGAATAGAACTTCCAAGCTGCAACAAATGGATATTGCAGTAAGGTTTTGGAATAATGAGGTGTCCACAAGATACTGAAACTCATTGCTTCTCGGACATGCAACTGCAGCGGACCAGTTGCAGGGGTTCAAAGAGACCCTTGGAGAGGGAATTGTGATAGAGAAGCTGTTGCAGATATCTATGGATGGCCCCAACGTCAATTGGGCTTTCATCAGGCTTTTGAAGGAAGAAATGAAAAAGTTTGATGAAGACCCGGATATATTTGACGTTGGATCATGCGGACTTCATGTTATTCATGGAGAATTCCAGCTGGCTTTCAGGAAAACTGGTTGGGTCATAGACAAATTTTTGAAGGCAATATACAATGTATTCAAGGAGTCTCCTGCCTGTAGAGCTGACTTTTTTCTTCAACAAAATGTGACACTTTTCCTTTAAAATTTTGCAACTGTCGCTGGCTCGAAAATGCCGCAACATGTGAAAGGGCGCTTAAGATACTCCCTCATCTTAAGAAATATTTCAAGGAAAAGAAAGTGGTGTTGCCAGACACTTACTCTGTTAAGAAATCAGTTGAGATCCTTGAAGATCCCCTCCTCCTTCCTAAATTACTTTTTTTATGACTATTGCCGCCTCATTTGAGCCATTCCTGAGAGAATTTCAGACCTCTATGCCAATTTTTCTTTCTCTGCATGTTGCTGTAGAAGATCTCACCTGGGAACTGATGGGGAGGTTCATCAAACCATCTGTACTTGAAGATGCAAAGTCTACATACAAGCTCACCTGCATTAATGTAGATACTGCCGATAATTATGTGATACTTCAACATGTCAACATTGGAGTCGCAGCACGACACGTGCTAAGTGAAGCTCGCGTCAAAGACATTGATGCAGATAAATACCGTTCAGAGGCCAAGAACTGCTTGGCGAAGATTGTTCAGAAAATCATTGAGAGAAGCCCATTGAAGTATAAGATCTTAAAAGCAGCTACATTCCTGGACCCCAGCAAAATTACCACGAGACCAGAGCAGTGTAAGACTGATTTTGACACTTGCATGGGGATACTTATCGTGAATCGCCATCTATCCCCCATTACAATCAGATCGATCAGATCGCACCAGTGTCCACGTTTGTCTCTCAGGCTAGTAAAACTCAGCTCGCTAAGTTCAGTCGTAGCAAATCAAGGCTTGACCACTTCTTTGCTGGACATCTTAAGGGCAAGGAAGAATTCAAAGATTTGTGGGAAGCTGTGAAAATCCTTCTTTTGTTTTCCCACGGAAATGCCTTTGTTGAAGCTGGGTTTTCCATTAATAAGAAAATGCTTGTAGAGAACTTACACAATGAGACCCTGATAGCCCTCAGAAGAGCATGGGATGGTGTACAAGATGCAGGGGGTGATCATGCTATTTTTGTTGACCAAGAAATGGTCCGCTACGCTCGCGATGCTAGCTCAAAATATAAGGAAGCACTGGAAATGATGAGAAAAAAGGAGAGTGAATTAGAAAAGCTAAGCAGGTAGGAGCGAGAGTAGAATAGAAGAAAGAAGGAAAAATTGGAAGACTTTGAGAAGCAAAAGAAAGAGCTCGAAGTGAAACAGCGTGAGTTAGAATCAAAGATTAAGAAACTTGAGAAGAAGTGAGATTCTTAAAATTGTTACCTACCTACCTCGTGCGAGTAGGAAATCATAGGGCTAATGTCAAACAGCTTTGATTTGATTGATTTAGAAACCAAAGATGGTAATTATGAGTTTCTTAATGGTTGCCAGTACTTGTTCAGTTTTTAATTATAAGATGTTTTAGCCATGATTATAATTTTTTAAATTTCTGTTTTGCTTTTATTATTCTTCCAAAAATGCCTTTCCTTCCTAAAATGATAACCGAAATGTTGCTTTCATACCTAAAAATATCCCAATTTACTATTAACATTGTGAAAAATGGGCTTTAAAAAAGACAGGGAAAGTCAGTCGAAGACAGGGAAAATACAGGGAAAACACAGGGAAAAGAGGAAAAGAGAACTGGTGGGCACCCTGTAATTGTAACATGCGTCTGAGGATGTACCTGGAGGAATGTAAATTGCACCAACCAACAAATAGCCATTGCCATCAGTTATTATTATAAGCACTATTTTGTAGGAAATATCAACAATAGGCAGTGAAATAAATATCCAATTACATTTCTCTGCAGTTAAAATTCTTCCATCATCCGATTTTTCAATCGTGAGCACATCTGTCACATCTCATATTATTATAATCGCTTAAACCAAGTTCCGAGCTTTTAACTTCTTTAACCACTTTTCACTAACAACTAAAATGTCAAAGTCATTAATAGTATTTAAACTAGCTCTGAAATCATCCAGTCTACTTCTCAACCACTTCCCTGACAATTTTTTTTCGGTAAAACGATAAAAAAACACATTTTTTTATTTTATGGTATTGTTATATGGCACTTAAGTAATTAGGTAATATGTTTATTTTCAATCTAGGACTTATTTTTCAGTTTAAATTTTACGCATTAATGTTAAGCAAAAATATTTTTTTTTCTTAAAGCTGGAAGTGTTTTTAGAATTTTTTTTAAATATTAACAATTTTAAAACAATATTCAGTGAAGACATTAACTTTACATTTATTTATCAGAAAATACATAAATATTGCCATTTGAAATATAATTAACTATTTATTTAGTTCGAAGTCTCCAAAACCGGCACAAAAGCTTCTTACATTGGTCGACAAGCAAACAAATAAATAGAAATTTTAACAAAATATACCCTAAAAATGTAAAACATAACAATAAATAGAAAAATATGTAGGAGAGAAAGCTTTGCATTGGGATTTATGGGCAAGGAGATGGGATAGATGGAGTCAACTCGGCAATATGTTTTCAAAGGACTGATTTGAAAACGGGGGGTGTGGAGAAGAGGTCAAGGGAGGGTAACTGCGAGGCTAGGGAGTTGAAAGTCTTCGGGATACGGTAGAATAGGGAGCGCTGGGACATTGAAAGTCTGAATTTGGGAATGTCAAGAAGGGAGTTATTGCGTAGGGAACGAGAAGGAACATGAAGAGGAAAGAGAGGAAGAAGGCAGTTGGTACGGAGAGAGCCACTCCAAATGCTATGGAGGAACATCATGTCGCATAGTACATGACAGAGAGAGAGGTTTGGGATTGAAAGGGAAGAAAGGATGTATTCTTTTGATAAGTTTCTGAAGTAAGGGATTCGATGGTGGGCAATGGCGAGAAAGAAGTTAATAGGGCGATTGAGCGTATTCAAGGCTGTGGTTGACCAAATTGGAGAACAGTATTATAAAATCAGAAGGACACATCCAAAAAATACTGTCCGAAGAGCAGAAGGATCCTGAATGTCCGTGTGGCGGTACAGAAGGCCGACGACTGACATCGCCTTCCTGGTAGTCTTATTTATGTGCTCGCGAAAGATAAGTTGGGAAATGCGATGGTGGGTGGCGTAACATGGTGGAACTCCTTCATGATGCACAAAGGGTAAGAAAAAAGACTTTGCTGTTCCACAAAATAAAATATATTTGCGACCGGTTTCGATACGGCGTATCATCATCTGGCCGTATCGAAACCGGTCGCAAATATATTTTATTTTGTGGAACAGCAAAGTCTTTTTTCTTACCCTTTGTGCATGATAAGTTGGGAGTCGAAGACTACCCCTAAGTCACAGTGGGAATTGGATTTTGTGAGAGGGTATAGGAATACTTAAAAGGTTAGTGCTTTAGTGAAAAGGTCTGTAGAGCCGACTTCGAGGCATTAATATGAAGCTGCCAAATGGAGCACCAGGCGTGGACGGAGGAGAAGGCGGATTGTAGGGAACTGGAATTGGAGAGGCCATTAACCTTCCTGAATATCTTGCAATCATCCGCATCCAGTAAAATGTTACATCCCAGTGGGAGAACGTAGTCCACGACATCATCAACAAAAAGGGAGAACAGAAGGGGACCAAGGACGCTACCTTGAGGAACCCCTGACGCGACTGGCGAGTGGGTGGATGACACTCCATCAATTAAAACGTGCTGATAACGCGAGTTAATGAAACTGCGGAGTAAGGATAAAAGAGAACCATGGATATTGTACCCGAGCTTAAGTTTGTGAATAAGTAGGGTGTGGTTTACGGATTCAAAGGCTTTAGAGAAGTCTAGTAGCAAACATCCAGTTGTGAGTTAGATTCGAAAGCAAGTGTGATATGGTGATGTAAAACGGCGAGGTTGGTGAGACAAGATCCACCTGGGAGGAAGCCATGCTGATGGGGGGAGATGTAGGGGAGAGTAAAGTGAAGAAGATGGTTATGGATGATGCGTTCAAAAATTATTGATAAAACGGGCAATATGGAAATAGGACGGTAGTTCTCTACAACACCTTTTGCACCAGATTTCAAAATTGGTGTGACATTAGAGTTTTTCCACTGGGAGGGAAAGCAGCCACTTATGAAAAATCTATTGAACAGGATTGTTAATGGAATGTTGAGTGAGGTAGCAGTGCAGTTGAGAAAGAGTGACCCCACATTATCAGACCCGGTGGATTTCGAGCACGGTAGCTGGCTTAGGTACTTAAAAACTTCCTGAGGGGTGGTAGAAATAGAGGAGAGGGCATGAGGGCAAATGGATTGAATCACGGGGAGTGGAAGGGTGCACGGGTGTGATATGTTTTAAAACATGGGGTGACACTTCACACTGTGCGCAGTGGTATCTCGTCTCTTTGCGATTTTTTTTCCCTCCTCGCTTCTCGCTTTCTGTAGCATACTGTTTTGTGGGGTGTGCCTTCTTTTCAGTCTCCGGGATCATTTCAGGAAAATCTGTGAGGCGGCAGGGGTGGGGCACTGTGGGTGGCCTACCCACTCTAGGGGACACAACATCCGGGTGATGCGCTGCGATCATTTGCTCTATGAGCTCAAGTCGATACTCTAAGTGCACTTTTCCTCCCCCTTTCTTCCTGTATAGAACAAAAGAGTTCCACACAGCGAGTTCTAACAGATGAAAAAATATTTTTTTGTAGTATTTTTTAACCCTTTTCCTGGGAACGGGGTAATCAGCCAGATGCTGATCCACACCCCACATTGTGTCGTTATAATCTAATACCAACACTGGTTTCACCTTTTCTTTCCCTCTTTTGAAGACACTTTTGATGGCACAGTTATGGACGGTGGATAAGAGTCACCTCCTTCTTGTCCTTCCATTGCAGAACCATATTTTTCCCTTTCTTGAATGACAACACTTCCCCGGTCCTCAATTTTTTGCATCTGAGCTCGGCTGGTACTCCTCGACCTGTTTTATTAACCTTTTGCACTCGGATGTCTAGTGTGACTCGACACGGTTAGTATTGGCACCAGCTCGTATGTCGAGCCACACTCGACACAGAGTTTCACCGCGAGGGGAAGGTGAATTTTGCCTATTTTTTCCTAGTAACTTGTCTTGTAATCATCAGCGTGAAAGGATGAGTATAAAATAATTTAATTTAGTAACATGGACTATTTTATTTATAAAAAAATATGGATCCATAATCTACCAATAAATGCCGTCTCCATTCAATGCCGCCACCGCACATCACACAGTTTGACGCAACAACGCGTGATGTTTTTAGTTATCTTTCTACTGTTAGCTCAGTCAGCTGTTTATTTTACTAAGGTAATAATTTACCAATTGTAGATGTAGATATATATGTATATGATTTGTGTCTGAAAAAAACTTCGCGAGACCGTAAAGTAAAGATACGGTCAACTGTTCCAGCGTTTATTGGCTCTTAGTTCCGACACCTTTTTTCAATTCGTTTTCTTCCTTGCGTTATCCACCACTGTCTCATCTAAGTCTGTCTATTCTTTTCTTATCTTTTGCATAGTCAACATCTTGAGTACGAGGGTCCGAGCCTTCGAGGGCGACATGAGTCATAGTCATGAGTCAGTCTCTCTTTAGGTTGCATCATTTTTTCCTGTGGTAAACAACCTTTCTTCTCTCACGGAGATTAGGTTACGTTTCTAATATTACGACGTTTTTACAGGCGTTTTCTTGAAGCCGAGTTCAACTGTCTGCAGAGTCAATTTATTTATAGCTTGTATTATTTTTCCTTGTAGTAAATACCCTTTCTTCTCTCACGGAGATTAGGTTACGTTTCTAATATTACGACGTTTTCACAGGCGTTTTCTTGAAGCAGAGTTCAATTGTCATGAGTAAATTTATTTATAGCTTGTATTATTTTTCCTTGTGGTAAACACCCTTTCTTCTCTCATGGAGATTAGGTAACGTTTCTAAAACTACGACGTTTTCATGACACGGGGGTTCTCTTACAAACGATGCTTTCCTGTTAGTTGGACGAATAATCTGCTCGGAAGTAGTCATATTTTGAGAAAGAATTTCAGCACTTCGGGATGGATAAGTTTGCCAAAGAATTAGAAAGCAGCGACGACGAATTTTACATCGAAAATGAAGACTATTGAAAACTATAACAGTGACGAAAGTGAGTTCTCTGATCAATCAAATGAGGATTGTGAACAAATCGCTGGTCCGAGTGAAACTACTAAAAGGAAAACTTCCCTTGCTTCACCCAAGGATCTGGGCAAATGCAGTGACAGTGACGTTGAATTCGTGAAGTCAAAACGAAGACGCACTATTGTTTATTCAAGTGATAGTGATGGAAATACAGATGATAACATTGTGAATCTGGGTTTGTTACCCAGTGAAAGTAATGTTTCTAGTGAAAAACAACAAAAAGGAAAGTGGAAAGCTGTATCTGTGGAAGACCATGAGCCCAGCAGAATCCCCTTCTCCACAGGTCAGTTATGTGTTGGACCTCAAGTTCCTTCTGGATGCACCATACCATTAGACTTTTTTCAGTTGTTTTTCACTGAGACGTTGATAAACAATGTGACAGATGAGACTAATGAGTATGCTCGGCATAAAATTAGCCAGAAAGAACTATCCCAGCGATCTACTTGGAATAAATGGAAAGATGTGACAACAGAGGAAATGAAAGCTTTTTTGGGTGTAATATTGAATATGGGTGTAGTGAATCTCCCGAACTTGCAGAGTTATTGGTCCATGGATTTGGAGTCTCATATACCATTTTTTCGAGCTGTTTTCAAAAGGGAGAGGTTCTTGCAAATATTTTGGATGTTACACTTGAAAAACAATAAAAAGTCAAGTAAAGATTTGAGAACCAGAACCGATAAGGTAAACTCCTTTTTGTCATATCTTGAAATGAAATTTAGGGAGCGATTCTGTCCTGGAAGGGAGATTTCTGTTGATGAGGCTGTTGTTGGTTTCAAGGGAAGAATACGCTTCATCACGTATAATCCTAAAAAGCCAACGAAATGGGGTATTCGTTTGTATGTTCTCGTGGATTCTAAATGTGGTTACGTCCACTCATTTGTCCCTTATTATGGTGGAATAACATCCGAGACCTTGGTGAGACCTGATCTCCCTTTTACCAGCAGAATTGTGTTAGAACTTCATGAAAGATTGAAGAGCTCTGTACCTAATGCTCAAGGCTATCATCTCTTCACCGATAGGTATTACACTAGTGTCACTCTTGCTAGAGAATTGCTCAAAGAAAAATCACACTTGACAGGGACAATAATGGGTAATAGGAAAGACAATCCACCTGCTATCAAACATCCAAAGCTAAAGAAAGGAGAGATAGTAGCTTACAGGGATGAAAACGTAATGCTCCTTGCATGGAAAGACAAGAGAATAGTAACAATGCTCAGTACATGGGACACTTCAGAGACTGATTCTGTGGAAAGGAGAGTGCGTGGTGGTGGGAAAGAGGAAGTTGTCAAACCCAAGGTCGTGACAAACTACACGAAATTTATGGGGGGAGTTGATGTAGCGGATCACTACACAAGCACGTACTGTTTCATGAGGAAGACTCTAAAATGGTGGCGTAAATTGTTTTTCTGGGGGCTTGAGATCAGTGTTGTAAATTCTTACATTTTGTACAAAGAATGTCAAAAAAGAAAAAATGAAAAACCAATAGCTCATGTGAAATTTATTAGAAATCTTGTACATGACCTTGTTGGAGATTTCCGAGGAGGTGCACTATCTTTTAGGGGCAGATCATCATCCACAGAACTAGAGCAACGTTTAGATGGAAAGTTCCATATAATCATTCCACACCCTAACAAAAAGCATAAAGATAGTGTTGTTTGTTCCAACAGGAAAATCAAAGGAGGAAGAAGAGAGACAAATTATATCTGTGAGACATGTGAATGTAATCCTAGCCTTCATGTGGGTGAATGCTTCAAAAAATACCACACAATGAAAAATTATAGAAATTAAAATGATTGTAAAGAGTAAAGAATAATTTTTAATGTCAAAAAATCCAAATAAATAAGTTAATATGAAAAGAAAACGTTCTTTTTCATTGCAGTGAGGCCATTTTTAAAATGAGCAGAATTTTAAAAATTAAATGCCGAGTAGACTACTAGAATCCAGAAAAGAAAATGCGAGTGCAAAGGGTTAAGTGTCCCATACGAGTCAGTAAGCCGGGAAACCAATAATTCACTGAGTTCGGGAAGGTATAAAAATTGTCTGTCGTCTGTCGTCTCATGAAGCCTCTGTCAAGCAAAGGCTTCATGAGAGACATGACCACCTGTGAGGACGTAGGCATATGAGCATGTTCTCTGTCGATTACGGTACGTTTCCCAGTATAAATTATAGTGGACCACACGTTCCCACTCTTTGATTCACAAAGGACGTACATCTTTATCCCAAATCTGGCTCTTTTTAGAGGCATGAACTGTCGCCATCCCAACCGCCCCTTGAAGAGTAGAAGACTTTCGTCAATTGTAACATCCCTCATTGGTGTGTACAATTCCTTGAATTTTCTCCCTAACTGATCACAAATTGGCCAAATTTTGTTCAATTTAGGATTAGGGTGGGTCCCGGGGTCATAGTCTGCATTGTTCACGAAATGCAAAAATTGACGAATTTTCACATATCTCCGGTAGGTCATCATCTGGCCAAAAAACGGTGTTGCAAGCATCGGCCTTGTTGACCAATAAAATTCTGTATCGGGCTTCCTCACGACGCTCTGTAGCATGATGAAAGTGAGGAACACGTGAACTTCTGAGCTTGTCACGTCACGCCACAAATTTCCGCTGCTTGGCCCCGCTTTTTCTTTCAAAGAATCACTAGTGTAGCGGTTGGTTTCATCAGTGATGAAATCAATTAGCTCGTCATCAAAGAAAAGCTTGAAATACTTCAATGCACTCGAGTCCGGGTCCATAGAAAAATGCATGGAAGACTCTCCGGTGAAGGGAAACCTTTCTGGTGCTGGAGGAGGATGCGCTGAAGACATTTCACTCCATTCTTCTTCCTGAGGAGAAGAAGCTTCGTCTTCTGAGGAGGTGGATTCCCCGGAAATACTTGAATCCGAACTAGAGTCTTCTATCTGCAAACTCTCTGAATCACTGTCCGTCAAATAAGACTCTTCTCCTGAGTCCATTGTGGGACAATGCGATGCTACACACCCTGCAGCAGGAATGTTACATGGCAGAAATGGATGGTTGCTACGGAATATACTTTCTCACGTATCGAATTACTCAAAACTGGAGAATCTAGACGAAGAAAATGTGTGTGTGCTTCAAAACTCAATGAAAGACTGACTGACATCCTTTCGTCAAAACGAAATGCAAATGACCTTGCCCCTAAGTGTGAAAAGCCCATCCCATGCTCATCATAAAATGCTTCTTTTCCATCCCTTCCATTTCTTGGAAAATAAACACACGTGTGCGTACAGCAACGGCATGGGTTTTCCAACTAATGGTAATTTGGTATCGGGAAAATCCCCTTAGTGCAGGGTTGGCTGGTGGGAAAGAAGCCTGGGGAGCTAAGGGTGGCAGATTAGCACGGCATGAAACCGGGAGCCACGTCGCTCAGCGGGTCATCGGCTTTTGAGCAGGTGTTTACTGACCTCAGGAAAGCATCTAGCATGACAATAGAAGGTATTACTCATGTTTGGGATGTATCTCTCTCTCTCCTTTTGTGTCGCACTCGTGTAGGCTAGGGTAGCACATATGCAGGTAACGTTTGTTGGTCTCTATTGAGAAAGTTCAACCTTAAGACATCTTCATCGTATTGCTCTTCTTACGCCATTTTCTCTGAAGAGAACGGTTCAGTAGGCATCTCCATCATAGATAAATATTACCGGATGAAAAATGTGCAAACAAATAATAAGAAATTAGATGTATATATGCAATAACAAATAAGTCAAGGAACTATTTTTATTCTTTTGATAGAGAAATATTTTCTTCCAATTATTGTGGATCTCATGGTAGCAGTGAAAATTAGCGTAAAATTGAATTGCCATGTTTATAACAATCACTAAAATTCACAGTTGAAGTAAAATGTAGTTGAATACTAATGAATGGTGAATGAGGAAATATAAATGAATGTAATTAATTTAAAAAATATTTGCTGATATAGAAAGTTTTTCATCATGTGAAAACGGAAGTTTCACATCATAAATATGTAAAAAGTTTCAATAATAAACAAAAAATTGAAAAAGTAAATATCGTAAAAAGATCGCAAAAGAAACTCCATGCATGAAGTTAATAAATGGATGGTTACCAGTCACAATAAAGGTGAATGCAATTCCATAAGAGGATAACTTTTCATTAAAAAAAATTATGACCCTCGAATTGCTGGAATTATTACAAAAAATGACCATTGTTTTAACATCAGAAATCAACATTTGAAAAGAGTGCTGCTTCTCTCTTTGCTGGCTCTATGCCTTCAACAGTGCAGGACGTGGCAGGAACGTTAACTAGTAGCTTCGGCTGACTATATGGAGGGGTAAAGAAAAAGGTACGGACATCGCAGACTTGCCCGACTATATTCGGGCTTGTCAGATTTTGCACCACCTCGGAGCCTGAATATATGCAGGCTTGTCAGGATATTCTGATAAAAATGGATATTCTGATAAAAAATCTTAATATATTTCGTTGAGTATTTTAGTCAATCTTGCTTCTTGTCAACAATTCTTGGCATGCCATGGATAAATTTCACACTAAGTTCCACCTCACCTTTTCTCTTTCTTTCTTTAAGCTCTTCAAAAACCTTTGTCCTCTAATAAATTTGCTGTTTGCTTAAATCACAGCTTGTTTTAAGAGACCCATTGTCATAGAGACTTATTTTTAAAGACTCAATGCACATGGATAGATTCAAGGGAGCGTAACACAAAGTGGTCTGGTTTTAGTGGAAATAAATTTCTTGCTGAAACATTGAACGAATATGTCCTCTAGTGAAAACGGAGTAGTCTCTTCGCAATCTTGAAACAACTTCTTAATAGCAGCTAGGCCAGTTTTTTAAGCATCCTTTGAATCACTAAACCCATGAATAATAAAGTTTTTTCCCTCATCTGCCTCTCCTTGAGCTCAAAGAACATTTGTTTACTTATGTTAGAATAATTGGCTTAAATTTCAACAATCCTCTTTTAAAATCATCCAATCTTTATTTTGTAGCATTATGCTTAATACCAATTGATGAATCTAACCTCTTAAAACAAATTTCAAAAAGGTTTCACACTGTCTTTGAATTTTGATCCAGTTTATCAACTTAATCATTATGTCCCAGAAAAAGGAAGCATTGCCACTGTTAGCATCATTACTATCAAATTCATCAGAATTTAAACCACATCATGCAGCAATACAGCCATCATCATCGATAGTAATTCTCTCAGCACATGTTGCGTGAAAATAAGATTTGCATTGTGTGAACTGAGGTGCAAGGTCGACATTGATCAAACCTGGGCTCTTTGGGCACATCAAACACTTCATGCCTTTACCGTTAGCCATATTTTGAATATGCAGTAGAAGCTCTATACAGTAAGTCCACGACTTACGCAGTTAATTCGTCCCTAAAACTTCTGCATAAGTTGAAATCCATGTAAGTCGAAACACAACAACTTACCCATTCATTTTTGAACCATTAGCAGTGCCGCTTTTACTGCGATTGGCGGCAATCGGCGACGGTTACAGAAAATGCCATCTTTCGAGAGGCTGTTCAGTTATCATAATGTACGAAAATTCCGAGAGTAACACATCCAATCTTTATTGCACTGGAAATTTAAGTCTAAAATAAGTATAATTACACCAAACATGAATAAATTGAAAATTTGTTAAATTATCATACTCATGTATGATACTCATGCCTGTTCATAATTGGAATAGTTCTTAATAAATACCTACGTGTTTAGCTGAAGCGATTTTAAATGATTTTATGAGACAACTTTCTCAAACTTGATAAATAACGATCCCTATGATGAAGTCACAATGGAAATACAAATTCGTCTGTTTGCTGTATCAACGCCTTCTTTTATTTGCTGTGATGTAGAACAGGCGTCATCTATGTAGTAGATAAATAACTACGTGTTGACTTACTCGGGAAGGTTACCGAAAAAAGACATTGATACCTTGTAAAGGCTGATTCACTATAGCGTTCATTGGAGCGGTTAGCGGGAGCGATTGTAGGTTCGTCCAATCACATTAAGCGATGCGGTTGTCAGTACCGCTCCCATGTACTGCCTTGTAGTCCTCTCGGAGAACGTTCTGATAGAAGGCGTGAACGTTTCGAGTCCGTTTGTGGAAGGCAGTTGTCACTTGAAATAGACAATGGAGAGGTTATGGTGTAATCAAAGGAATCAACAAAGGAGAAGGCTGAAGTTGGCCGCTTTGCTCGTAGTAATTGTAGAATATTATGACAGCCTACCTGACAGCAGGATCTGGGTGCATCACTGGGTCGCCAAGCGAAAGGCTATGATCACAATTTATTCAACCATCAAACATACTTTTTCAAGATAAAACAACCCTTTGTCCTTTTTCAGCCCCATATTCTGATTCACTCATGAACTATAGAAGCGAGCCAGGGGGCGATTTTCGATAAAACAAAAACGCGTGCAACGGCAGCAGACGACGTGGCCATGTGGTTAAATCCGAGTCCGTGATTGGCTGCGGTTGCGATTCTCAGTCGGAAAAATAGACAGTCGGCTATTGTCACACCCACACCCGCTCACGCCAACCGCTGCCTTCCAATTGATTGATGAGTTAACCGCTCCGACGAATGTTAGTGTAATTCGGCCTTAAGGCTGGTGACAGGCTTACGTTTTCTTCCCGTTTCTATCGTCGCAAAAGCTAATAAAAGGTCAAACACGTAGATTTTTATGGAGCCGGCCAGGCTTGCGACCAGCGACAGATTTGAAAGCACTGCATGTCGTGGCACGGCACGACACGACAAATGGCCGATACATTTATGTTTATGTTTATAAACATAAATGTATCGGCCATTTATGGCACGATGGTACGATACGACAAATAGCCGATGTACGCTCCCAATACCGAGGACTGGCAGACAAGTCACTGCTCATAGCGCCGTGATTGCGCGCTTGACAATGGGTCGCGGGTCGTCACCCGGTGTATCTGTCGCGGCAACAGAAACGCGGAGAAAATGCAAGCATCTCACCGACCTAACTGAACATCTGCGTAACTCCGGATCCTTGTAACTTGTATCCGCATAAGTCGAGGACTTACTGTACAGCGAGAGCTCTCGGGATCTGAAAATTCACTTGCTAAATGGAACTCACGTTGTTACCGAAGATACCTAATTAAATAAGCACTCTACGGCCAATTCCTACAACTGTAACAGTAATTTAGCCGTTATTGTGGGAATTTTTAGCAAGTGGTGAAAAAATTCTATTGAGATAGCTATTAAAAATCATATTTTCGAACACTTCAAATACTTACGATCGTATTCACTTACGATGAAATCAAATTCCATGTTAGATGTCATACACTGGAATGTAAAATGTTGAATTTTGACACTTCAGGACACGTACTGTACTGTGCATTGCTGTATTGCTATTTGCCGTGATGTTTTGGGTGTGCCAAATATGTCACAGCTGCAAGTAACAGCAATGCAACGGACTATAAACGACAAACACTTCGGAAACGAGAAAGAATTTCATACCTCATACCTCTCTAAATAGTGTATAAAAACTGATATATGGTTCGGAGAAAGTTCTATTAATTAAAATTTGCAAAAACGCTAGATAACTTAATGACCAAGATATTGCCGACTGGGATTTTGTTCCACACAAGCACCGGGCTGCTATCTTCTCCAGTTAAAAGGTGGAAATAAAGTAGAGGACTCCAACGTCTGTAAGATCGCTTCAGAAAACAGCTGACTTTGGCTTTTCGGAATCATAGAGCCCAATATCACCAGCATTTACGAATAGCCCTCAACAGTATACTGTCGTTTGTGTTATTATTATAATAATTATGCCTGGAATACTCAAGAATTAATGGAAAGATAATTGTTACATAATTCCCGCAAAACACACGTATTTTTCAAGCTATAGTGCATGTTGCGGCCGCTAGGTGGCAGGGCACATATAAATTTTAAATGTTCCCTATTTTTTATATATTCCATGCCACATACACGTGATTTGTTTCTGCTGTTTGAGTTTTCCACAGGAGGCAGAAAGTTCCGAAGGTTGTAAGTTCCTAAATGAATTCCATCACGATTCACATAATATCTTCTGCCATACTTACATTTAGCGGAAGCAGCAGGAACTTGTTGATAATGAATACTATGATGAGTACAGACTACACTCCCTGCTGTGAGATAGACATCTGATTTATAGTACATACATACCTTTAGTGGACATCGAAATGAATCATCCTTGACCCGTTTTCAATATTTATACTCTTTGAAACTATTACAAAAGACAGTACAATATGTAGACAACTTAAAATATAGGGCATCTGAATTCATAACAATTTACATACTCAACATCGGAACATTTAAACTTGTCAATAGCGAGCCTCTCCATTAGATACTCCGCTTTTGCTTTCATCAATGGGCCATTTATCGGAATTCAGGCTGCTCTCTGCCAGCAATACCACAAGAAAAGGGCACATTCTAACCGTGTATGTTCCCCTGGCTGCAAATGTTTCTGGCTGCACTGACGCACAAATTTTTTCCTTATTCTACAGAATAGTGAAAAAGGTCAAGGAAGATATGCCAAATCGCTTCCTAATCTCGCTTTTGGACCCATCGCCACTTTCGTATTCATTTATTATTCGTATTTTAGTTTTAAGATGCAATGACTTTCGTTTCCCAGCCATGATGAATCAGTCGGACTGAACTTGAAACAAAGGGGAAGGGTGATGAAAGAAAAATGAAATGCACGGAGTTATGAGAAATTTATTTGTGCGAATACGGGCATGCCGAAAATGTCCGACATGAGGATTTGAACGTCAAATTGTGCGGAAAAAAAATACTGATAGCCTAATAATTCCAATGACAGAAGACATGAGCACAGATTTGTGCACGTTTTCCAAGATTGAAGCAGACATTGACCACTCGTAATAGTAAACGACCCGGGTGGTGGCTGGTTGTTGTCCTCGCTAGTACTGATTTATTTTACATGTAAATCATAGGGTTTTAAATTGTTCTTTGGCCATCCCTCACAAATTCGAGCTTCTCGTTAAATGCCCTACGCGTTATATGGGGCTTCTAATGTATCAACTCAATATTACCATATGTTAAGAAAGCAGCACATATCAGGTCAGCTGTTAGTCTATTCCAGCGTTGCCTCAGCTAACTGGCAGTAGTGATAAGAAAATCAGGCAATAACACAAGAACACAATGAACATTCCTCACTAGTATATTTTTGGGATCACTAGACCAATAAACTTATAATTATACATTATTTAGACATTAATTGGTAGCAGTAAATCAAACTACATAATTGAAATTAAAGAATATTTACGGAATGAAACATCAACCAGGCACAACTGCCATCTGGAATTCTATCATAATGGGATAAATTTTGTATCTTGGTAGAATGAGATCTGAAATAACCACCAAGCATCAGCACACCATTAGAGTTTCAATTCAAAATACCTTTTCAAGGAAGGTAATAATTTCAATGTTGTGAACTAAGGTGTAACTGCCTCTTTTTGCCTTTAATGAACCGTTGTAATAAACATTTGGTGTAGTTTACTCCATCATCAATTATTCTAAATTTCGATAATCAAATGTGCTCTTCTTATAGTTTAGCCTCATATTAATTCATCTTATTTTTATGCTTGTAGACTCCACCTAAAAAGACAGAAGAGGAGCTCAAAGAAGAAGAAGAACTTCAGCTGGCCCTGGCACTATCTAAATCAGAGGCTGAGGAGAAAGAAAAAAGAGTAAGTCTTCTATAAGCCCATTGGTATATAGTAGAAACTCGATGATATGATGTCAGCTGGACCGAAAAATCAGCGCATAGTATTTTCGAATTTTGTATTTTCAAACCAGTTTAATAAATGTTGAAAAATATTTATTTTAGTTTCCTCTAACTTTTGTAAATATTTAAGGTCGTTATTTATGAAAAAGCATTCTTAGATTATAGCTTTAGCTTTCACCTTTAGTATCCTATGCAAATTTTTATAGTTGCGATCATAGTGCTGGCAAAATTTCCACCCAGTTTAGAAAACGTCTATGAAACAAGAGTTGCAAATTTTTGTAAAAAATTAATTTTCTTAATCCGCAGTCAGTAGAGACAACTAACTAGAATGGACACTTAAGATCGGCATTTGTGTATTACACAATCACCATGGTAGCCCACTGATTGCCTGACTGTGCAAGAGGTCTCTTTGTTACTCTATCATAGGTAAAAAGACAAAGTGATTCCGCCTTTTTCCAAAATTATTCTTCTAAGGTCATTCTTTGTAGTTTCTTCTTTTTGGTTAGATGAATATATGAACAAAAGAGGTAATATTATTCATTCCACTTACTAATTGCTTGACGAAAAATATCGGCATATTTTCCCCATCGCCGTCAGCTCAGGATGTACTAAGTTTTTGTTTCTAAATGGTAAGATTTTTTTGACTGGTGGAATAATAATGTTGAGGTCGTGGAGAATGATACTGAAGAAAATAGTACCTCTGTTAACGGTTTGTGGAGGTAAATAATGTTATCTTTCTCAACTCTTTGGTTTACGTGGTTGATGATTCACCTTCAACAAATTTTTCACCTTCGTCGTGTCTCTTAATAATTTCCAGCTTCGTTTCCTAACTTATAGCCTGCAGTTTCTTTTTGCCACTCGTAGAAATCTCACCACTCTTACGTTTCTCAGCTGCTTTGAGGGTTAGCATCCAAAACAAACACATAAGACGATTTTAATGATTTTATGAGAAGACTTTCTCGAACTTGATAAATAACGATCCCAATGATCAAATTACAATGGGTACATAAGTTCGTCTGGAAAGATTATACACATACTTCGTCTGTCTGCTGCACAAATGTGTGTCACCTATGGAGTAGATAGATAATTAACAACTCGTCGGCTTATGCGGGAAGGTCAGACTACGCCGAAAAAAGACATTGATGCCGTGTAAGGCCGGCAATAGGCTTATGTTTTCTTTGTGTTTCTGTCACCGTGACAGATGTACTGCGACAGGTCAAACACATAGGTTCTTATGGAGCCAGCCAGGCTTGCGACCAGTGACAGATTTGAAAGCGCTGCATGTCGTGTTTACGTCGCGACACGACAAATAGCTGATGTACACTCCCCATATCGAGGACTGGCGGATGTGTTGCTGCTTATCGTGCCGTGATAGTAGAGTGGGCATTCCGAACGCCCGTAGTTTGGCATCTTCCACGCTTGACAATGAGTCATGGGTCGTCACCCGGTGTATTTGTCACAGCAACAGATGCAAGCGTGTCACCGGCCTAACTGAACATCTGCATAACTCCCGATCCGTGTGACTCGCATCCATGTAAGTCGAGGACTTACTGTATACCAATCCATCTTAAGTAGTACCACAGCAGCTTCAAATGGTACAGTACTTTTAAGTTTTGAATTATTCCTTTGTCCAAAGGCTGGGACTTGCTGGTCGAGTTTGGGGGCAGATAAACGACAGTACATTTGCCAATTTTAGGTCATCAAGGTACTTGTGCATGCTGGTATTGTCCAATGCTTAAACAATTTTCCTATATTCTCCTGTAATTTTCCTTTGCAGCCATATTATTGTTTCCGGGAAAATTTCATGGGTTATTCCATTTCATTCAGCTGTTCTCATTGGAATCATAAAAACTGGAAGGTTTTACATTTTTCCAACACCTAGGTAGGCCTTTCAAACTTTCAAATTAAAATAGGCTTAATTTTATCTGTACCCATCTGATTCACGTAGAACCTTACAGTCACACATAATTTGCTCTTTTTCTCTCTGTAACACTTTTGCCCTTTTAAGTCGGTAGCATGTGAAAGAATAGACCAGTTTCATCAAAATTGTACCGATCTTCGGGGCTACAGTCACTTATATGACACCATTATCCATATGCCGTTTATCAAGTATTTGGGCATCTACCTTCTTCTCCACATATCTTAAGGGAATCAATGTTCGCTTAGACACTTTGATCTGAAGAAGCCAACTGTAGTGCCAGCAAAATATTGTTCCATGAAATATGGATAGTCGTGGGAGTGAACCCAAAATATTGAATTCTTTAACATCTTTGAATGCATTCGTGCAAGTCCCGAAAATATGTAGACCTTGTCCTAATTCCATTCATTTTGTTATACATGCATTTAAACAAATTTGTGCTGAAGTGCTAGTTCATGCATGTTGAAACCATACTTAAAGGGATGCGACTATTTTTCAGGGGTAGTGGCTATCACAGGTCTCCCTATCCTATTTCCCATTATTTTATCATTTTTCCATCCCTGAGTACGCATAAGAATTTGAACTGACACCAATTCGAGTGAACAGCAGCATGGCAGTAGTATGGTATTTGGCACCACATGTGAGTTTTAACCAAAAGAGAATTGTTTACATTAAAGAAATGCTGTTAACAGTTAATAAAAATATAACCACACAATAGGAGAGATAATGGCTTAATCTACCATTTCCAAATCACTTCGGGTCTAAATGATACGGGGAGTTATAAGCGGAAAATTAAAAAAAAAGCTTGTAAAATTACTGGAGGACTCAGGCATATGTTATCAATGCAAATATCCTTCATGCATTTTATGTTCCATGCACCATATTCTGCAACACTGATTTATTAGGTGGCAAAATGAGAGTTTTGATGATGCAGTTTTTGCCGTGGCTCAAAAAACAAATTCCATTTTTCTGCAGAGACTGTGGTGCTGAGATACGTAATTTGGTAAATTTTTAGTGTTTTCAAAACTTCTTATTTTTTAATGGCACTATTTATTTTTTTTGGTAGGCACCAACAGTTTTGCTTTGTATAATTGAGGCTTCATATTTTAGTTCTTCATATTATCTAGTTTCTACTGCATAGCTTTTTTCTCTTTGACTCTTAACCTTTACCTGCCGGATTTAAATCTCGGTGTTTTTGCCTAGCTGCTGGATCTAAATCGATGCTTACCTGGAGCCGGGAGGTTTTGGGCACTTACGGCATGCAGTGAAAACATTTAAAGGGACTTTTTGGGCATGCTAGGCATTTAAAGGTTAAAGATATCATATCAGTTTTGTATAGCGAAGATGTAACACTTCATAAGGATTCTTCATTTGAGTCTGTGATGTACTGCTGGATTCAAAAGAATCCACTCTAAATGAGCTGCACCATATTTGCTGTGGATAGAGATTGTAACTTTTTTACTTACTGCTTATGATTCTTTAATTTTCATGGCGAAATCAAAGATGCATGCAAACTATCCATGCTTTCTGAACTTTACAGAGCTACTTTACTTTACAGCTATTCTATTAGCTCACGTAAAGTTACTCTCCCAATCACACATTTAATTTTCCAGAAATGAACATTTTGTAGCCTAAGTTGTAAAATAAACTTGAACCTTTTGAAAGAAACATTTATTTGGTCTGGTTCAAGAGTCTGAAATATTTTTTTGTAATAAAGAGGAACTAATGACCTCTTTGCTTAGTGCTGAGGTTTATTCTCTCTGATTGAGTTTGCCTTTTATTTTTACCTGTGTTTATTTCTACATGTCTGTTGACTGTTTAACTAATTTTCTGAGTTAATTTTAAATGCTCTTTAGCGTTAAGTGATACATTCAAGGCTCACAGTAGCCACCTAAGGAATTGATGGGTAGCATAATTTTACTCAAGGTAATCATTTTTGACCGATGATAAAGATCCCTAGTGGTGTCCTCATGTATAGAGCATGCCTAAATTATAAACATTTGAAATCTCTTTTACTGTTACTTCATGTGTTCCTTTTTCTATTTCCAGAAAAACAAGAATTCGAAGAGTTTGGTGAAAGTAAAGCAGTTTTCACCTCCGCCTTCAGTATGTGTACATTTTGTTTTCCTTATTGTTGCACTATATGGGAATTCTTTGGCATATTCTAACATCATTAGTTTAACTTGTTATTTGTTAATGTTATTACTTAACTAACATTTAATTAATAGTGTTTTTCTGATAAACTGAGGGAAAACATATGTACAAGCATCATGCATTTCAGCTATTCTGACCATTCATCATTCTACAGTGAAACCTCTCTTTTACTCTTTAGATGGGAACCTAGGAAAAAGTGTAAATCGTGGAAAATTTAAATCGAGGGAAATCTTAGTTTGTGAGAAATAGAAGCAAAATCATAGCCTAATGTAAATTTATTTTATTTTATTTAACAGGTGATGTTTAATAAGTGATGGGTCACCTAATGGTGTCCCATTGATGTGATAATAAGTGATGGGTCCATTGTACAGTTTGTACCACATAATAGATAAGGGCATGACATTACTGTGTTTGATAAACAGAAGTTTCATTTGCTTTTGAAACCATTTCAAATATTGTAAAAGATATCACGGATGTGGAAATTCTAATTTCATATTAATTTAACTGCCTGCATTTCACTTGTTTGCTGCAATTCCTGGATAGGGTAGCATAGAGTTAAAGTTATAATGCCAATGTAGTGGGAATATGTGTAGGGCTTTTATGTCTGACCATATGGCGGTTATGGAAATGGGGAACTAGTCTACTCCCGATCTGTTTTGAAGCACGCGGTGTAGTGTTGTCAGAGGTGGAAGTAGTGACACTGGGAGCTTTTCTCTGTTAGGAGCATATCAGGGCACGCAAACGGAAAATGGAGTGATGTAAGCATAAGAAACGTTCGATAAACTGCCAGTGGAATTCTTTATGTTCACAATAGTCATGACCTAATTTTTTGTGTGTAACTATCAAATTCATTATTAATACTAATTTAATCACGTGAGATTTTTACCACATACATAGTAATTAAAATCTTAACATTATCCATGTTTGATAACTTTACTGAAAATGAGCACGAAAAAATATAACAGATGCAATTTTTTAAATGCGAATTGCTTTTATTGCTTAGGGCTCATCAAGCCAATTCCTTATCTGTTTTGAAGTGCATGGCTTATTCCATGAAGTCTGAAATGAAGCAAGTGGGCTGTTGTGTTGTGAAGGGAGACCATGTGATGGAATAATGGTTCTTTTAAAAAACTGCCTTATATCAAGTATGATATTAAAATTTCTTGTGTCTTATGTGAAAGTAATGCGACTTATGTTTCAATGCCCCATATAGGAATTGTTCAGTCTCTGTTAGGTTTATGTTCTGCATGCTTAAATTTATAGCAACCTAAGGATGTTCCCATCCTTTCAGCATTCCAAGCGTGAATGAGTTCGCAGGAAAGATGAAACTATCTTGTTTGATGAAAAAAGTTAATGATTACAGAGAGAGTAAGATAAGATCATTGTAAGATAAGGATATTCTGTAAGTATGAATGGTCTCTGTGGCCCAGCAAGATGCCTTTGCTTAGTACAGTTTACCTGGTTGTTGCCTCTTGTGCTCATGTTCCTCCTCAAACCATTCTTTCTTGCCCTTCCTTTTCCACTATCCTCATAACTTCAAGCTAAATTCTTTTGTCTGCTATTATTTTTGATATTTTTTCATGAAAGTTAGATGAAATTTGATTCATGTAGTATCTGAAAAATTACTCCTTTACATCTAAGACTATTGAGTCCAGTGTGTGTTATGAATATTAGTTAATTGAGGATATGTCAATTTTTTTAGGAGAATGCTCCCAGTGGTGAGGAGGAATTGGATCCCGAGCTGTCTCGCTATTTGAATCGATCTTACTGGGAGCAGCGTCAGCAGTTGTCAGAAAGACAAGACATGCCAAACTCATTATCAGATGATGGAGGTATTCCTAGTGCTCCTACCACTCCTGTCTCACAGCCCAAAGGACAGGTAGAGTTCGATCACCTCCATTCTGTGAGTTTAATTTGGTGTTTTCTGACATAAAACACATACAGTATTATAACTAAGTTGATAATTACTAATTTATTGGTCAAAATGTCTCAATTGTTCTCAGATTGCTAAAAAAATATTATTAGAGAGGCGCTTTAGGATTGAAGAATTTACTGGGAGACAGTGCTAGAAATTGGTTGAAGGAGTTACAGTATACCCTTGCTAATCCAGACTATATAATAATAATAATAATAATATTTATTATACGGACAAATGTCCTTTTACAAAACATTACAATAGACAAAATAGTTACATTAGAAAAAATAAAAAGAAAAAATACAAAGATTAGGCATTCTGATGCACAAATTTTCTGAATACATTTTGAGATAAATGAAAAATATCTGTTGATGTACAATGTCTGTTAAAATCCCTCATTATTCGAAACATTGGCAGGTGATACATGTAATTAGTTCTTACATGTGGAATATGAAAAAGGTGGTGAGATCTGGAGAGAACCGATGGAATCCTTAGATTAATTAAAGATAATAGATAAGAACACTTTATGTGATTATTTAGCAATGAGTGTAAGAATATTAATCCTATTTGTTTCCTACGTGCAGAAAGAGAGTGGATATTAAGTAGATTCAAAATATTTTCGTATTCACCACTTTTCCTTACAATTCCAGCCTTAAAGGCAACAAATCTTAGAAATTTATTTTGAATGGGGTGAGAGGTTGTCCAGATTATACGATGTCCAGAATTATTCATCTCAAAGCAATCATTTTTTTAATGCAATGGAGCAATGGAACTTTTTAGTGAATTTTCAGTCACTTATGGCTTATAATTACTTTTCATGATGTATGAGACCCTTTCTAGTAAAAATAGAGGCTCGAATATGACTTATCATATGTGGAGAAAATTTATTATGTGGTATTCCTCGATAGTAAAGACAAATATTTAAAAATTTTAAGTATATTGTTTCAAAACAATGTTTACATATTCTCAGTTATCATTGCGATTATATTTCCCATGAGTGATAACGTTAAAAATAAATTTATCAGGATAAACGCGAAATCAATCAACTGTTTTACATAAAGAAACCGGTTTTTATTCCATAGGCAAACTCTCAGAGGTACTACAACTTCTTAAATCTGAGTTTTTTTGGAGAATGTCATAGGTGAAAATTTCTGATTGAACACATTTCCTGGAACTTTGAGCCATATTTATTTGTTAGCAAGTGATAATTATAGAAAATGCAGCAATCGATCCAGAGTAACCATGCAAAGTTTCAACTTTCACAGTGAGAAATGCTCTTCGGCTTTTTTGCTGGCTTTTTTTTATTTCAGTCAATTGTACATGGGGTCATAATTTGTGTGGGACAAAATTGAATATGTTCTGCAATATCGGAGTGCACAAGCCAAAGCGAATCCTATCCTGCTCGGCTGAGCATGCGGTGGCAGCAAATCTATTTCACTTCTTCCTACTCAGGTCAAGTGGGTAATGGCATTGAATAATTGTGTCAAATTATTTTGAAAGTGTTTTGAAAAAAGATGATGCAGTTCAATTGAATCCTTAGCTAAAGTGATGAAGAACTAGGAGTAATGTAAAACATTTGTCAAGCGATACTTAAATGGTTTAGTAGAAAATGTTAAAGGTATTTCCTAGTCACAACTTCCAGTTTATGTGACTCAATTTGATTGAAGGGAAGTTTGGATTTTTGTCCGTGAACAACATTCTTACTTAAAAGAGTACAAATCTCGTCCAGCTTTGAGTTTTGCTATTGGAATTAGTACTCCTGGCAATATTCCATGCAAATTTCATTCTTGCATACCGTATTGCATGCCTCACCAGTGTTTTCTGACATTTTACGAAAAAAAAAGCATGAATAGGAAAATAAATTTCTAGATATTCAATTTTGATGATAAGTCAGTCATATCAACCAAAAATGTCGGTGCAGTCATTTTGAATGATGCAGTAGTGATGTCATCTCATGACCTCTTAATGTACCACCTAAACTACACGCTAGAGGCCTGTCCAGATTGTGCATGGGGTTCAGATTAGTAAGGGTCTAATGTACTTAGTCTAATGTACTTAATAAAATTGTCTTGTATGTCAATTTTTGGGTTGTTAGTTGCTAATGAATTGGTAAACGTAAACTGACTAAATGAATCACCTTTTCTCAGTGAGTAGAATTTTTGTGTTTCAAAGTCTTTTTTTAGAAAAGTGAAAATCCCTGTCCACAACAGTGTTCTCATGACATTATTATATGATAGCAAAACCTGCATATGTCAGGATAGGTACTAAATGCAGTGGAAATTGGGTACCTGAAAAGTGCATGGGGCAAAAGTAGGATGGATAGGGTAAGCAATGAGTGGATCATGAAAGAATGTGGGTTGGATGCTCCAGTAATGGACCCACAGTAAAAACTCGATTTTATGTAGTTGGAGGGACCAATAAAAAGGCATTAGTGAACAATTATAGCATGAACAGCATTAG
Source organism: Pyrrhosoma nymphula (assembly GCA_963573305.1). Classification (NCBI taxonomy): domain Eukaryota; kingdom Metazoa; phylum Arthropoda; class Insecta; order Odonata; family Coenagrionidae; genus Pyrrhosoma; species Pyrrhosoma nymphula. The sequence goes on along the minus strand of OY754327.1, from coordinate 155,220,508 downwards.
GGTCCATATGTATCATATTTATACGAATATATTGGAAATATCTCTCTATTTCATCTCTATTTTTGGAAATGTATGCATAATTTCTACCCATATTTACTCTCATACCACTAATTTCATTGTATTAATCTTATTAAAATAAAAAATAATGTTGGTCGTTTCTTTTAGTGTATCCATAGATTTAATGTGAGGAAACATATTCCACACGATGCTTTCACAGGTTGCATAAATTTATGAGATGATAGAAATAGTTTGTAAATTTTTAGAATTTTCGTTTGAATATAAGTGAAGTTAATTGTCTATTTTCGAGGGACCTCAGATTGAGTGGAAAATATTTATGACCACAAAATTAACTTATGCTTTGTTAACTTTGTGGTATATCATTGTAATTTTTGATACAGCCGATCAGCCAAATAATGTACAAAACAGACACAAATGGTTTATATGAAAATGAAAAAATATTGGTCAATGAACATAATATACAATGAATTAGAAATTATATTTTATCTAATAATGTGATATTTAACACAATTATGGAACAATATGACAAGAATCAGTTATTTCGGTGTGTGGTATTGAAGCAGGCACATCATTGGCTGCTGTGGACGTCCTGAACAATAAGTGGTAACAGTCTTCACTTTTCTTCCTTCTCTTGGTTCTTTACCATCTCGCACTGCTTTCACGTAGCAGCATTTACAATGCTTTCTTACTTGTACAGCTCTCCCTTCTTTTTTCTTTAGCTCATGGCGGGTTCTTCTTCGTCGGTCATCACTCGGCGTCTTGGCCTTTTCTCCTCGTTCTTCGTCCTCTGCCGATACTAAATACCTAGGGATAGGAATTTTTCGGTGGTTTGAGAGGGAGAAAAGCAGTACTTTGAAATGAGGAATTCGATACTTTCAACAAAGCATTTCGGTGTTTTCACAGTGACCACAAATTTATATATATACACATAAAATTCCTATTATTTCAAAGTCTAGAAAAGGATCACTTATACCATAGTTTAACCCAATATGATCTGGGTTATTATGCGACACTTCCCCTTCTAGCCATGTTATGACTGAAGACAATCACCTCGGTGGCGGAACCTGGAAAAGTGGTACTAAATTTAAAAATAAATTAATACATTACATTTAATACATTTCGTGTATTGACATGTAACTTTAGAGAATTTCCATCCTTGTGAAAGTTTGCTGCAGTAACGTGCTTCGAAAAATTTAAAATTTTTCCAATTGTTTCTTTCCCAAGCAACCTGACAATTGTAGAATATGTACATGACCTACTTTTATCGATACAATAAAATCCATCTTTTTGATACTGGAAAGCCCGGTCTCTTGCGCATAATTTTGCATTCGGCATCTCAATAACTCATCAAAATCACTTGAAAGCAAAGAAACCAGGAATAAAACTAGGATACTTAACAATTGTCACTGGAAAACAAACAGTCATTTGACGGAAATGGCCAAAACTAGAGATTCAAACAATAAAATCAATCTTGGTGCCACACAATAAATAAATATATCGACAATTATATTGTTGTCGTAGTTGGCCTTGATTGGTGCTTTCAAGCCAGCTACGCAACCATTGCATTAAGGTCGTTCACTATGATGCGAAATTGCAATTTAATTCACGAATTCTGTAGATGGATTGGAAAATATATTTTTGGTGGAGACAATATTCTTCTATATTCAGCCACTCACTCTTAAATAAAAAACAAAAATTCACGAAACTTGCCGCCCACTCAAAAAGTTCGTGACGTCATCAGAGATGCGGTTCAGTTTCTAATTCGCTTGCTGGAAAGCGAGGGAAGGGGAATGCTGCATAGCGCCCAGCGTGATTGGACGGAGCAGCGAGTGACTTCAAAACTTTTCATCTTGGTTCTTTTACGTGAAAGGGTTATGAACCCCGTTTTTTTGCCGCCGATAATTCGAAAAGCAGGCGACGGATCAAAAAAAATGGAAAAAAAAGTCTATCTTTATTTTTCAAACTCTATCAGAATTGGTATTAAAAAAAACTCTTGGCAAACAAGCCCATTGAAATGAAACAACTCAAAGCGGCTAGTCACGCATGCACCATCCGTATCGTCTTCAAATCCGTAGTAGAGTCTAATGAACAAATCAGAACAAAATAAAAAAATCGGAAAAATACGTGTCTCTTTAGTTTTCAAACTATAACTATCATTTAAAATCTCTCGGTGAACAATCCCATTGAAATGAAACAACTCAAAGTGGCTATTCACGCATGCGTAGTCCGTCTCATCTTCAAATCCGTAGTAGTGTTATGAACAAATCAGACCAAAATAAAAAAATCGGAAAAATATGTGTCTCTTTAGTTTTCAAATTATAATTGGCATAAAAAAACTCTTGGCGAACAAGCCCATTGAAATGAAACAACTCAAAGCGGCTATTCACACACGCGCAGTCCGTCTCGTCTTCAAATCTGTAGCACAGGGATTCCCAAACTATGTTCCGCGGAAAGCTAATGGGTGTTCCAAGTAACCAATAATGGCTTCATATTCTGCTACCTAAACGCAATGGTTTAATATATGTGAAGTCCACAAGGTGTTCCATTAAAATTTCAGGATTTACGAAGTGTTCCATCGCAGGAAAAGTTTGGGAAACCCTGCTGTTGCAGATTACTTAGAATAAATGCGCATATTGCTTTTCCTTTGTTCGACTCACCTCGGAGCGGAGAGCCACTGATTTTAGATGCCGATAAGTGGTTATTCCACTAATTGTAAATAGAAAGCACCGCGGCGTGACGAGCTGCATATTGCCAGTTATCGCCGTAAATCGAAAGCACCCGATGTCTTCCTCCCGCGATTGTTGTCGTCACACCAGTTATGCTACGATGAACTGCAAACTTCCGCATACCTCAGGAATGTTTGCACGCGAGTTCGTTTAAATCGAATTGAGAACATTTGCTTGCAATTTTAATATTTTTCTTGTGTTTGAAATGTACTTCCAACCATTTTCTCATAAAAAAATGAAAATTCGCGTTTTGGGGCACAATTCGCGACATTTCGCGAGTTCAAAAGTCATTTCCCCAGTCAGTATGGACTATGTTGTAACTAATTACCACTCCTAGGACATTTTTGTCTAAATTCGCTAAATTCGCAATAGCGAAATTTTCATATCTCTATAAATACCACACCACTTCTTTTCTAAAATCAACTATGCCAATTTTATTTCCTGCACACTCTTTGTACAGGATATGGCCATTGACCATTGATGTTGATAGCATCAGCTCTACAGCCAACTTTCTGTACCACTTGACTGTTTTTCTCAGTGGTGAAGAGTATGCAGCCATCTGGCCAGATAGGTCTACTGACGATTTTACTTTGTTGTAATCAACTATGACTTTCGGTTTTTTTTACATTCCCACTGTTTTTTTGTGGAATTTCTATTGTTTTGTAGGAATGCTTGGTGGATAGCATTATGACATTTCGTTTGTCCTTCCAGTTGAGAACAGTTATTCCCCTGTGAATTTCCTTGGCAGCAATTTCACCCCTTTTCATTCGGCATTTCTGAGTAACATCTTTTGGAGTGTGCTTCTTATTTTTTCTCCATGTCCCGACCAAACGAGTTTTGTTATCCAATAATTTGTTTGCAAGTTCAATGCTAGTATACCAATTGTCCGTACATATTGTACGCCCTTCATTCAAAACTGGGTCACACAAATCCATTACAACATCCATTGGAGTTGTCTTCCTTACTTCTAGGTATTTCCCGGCGTAAATTTTCAGTCGGAATGTGTAGCCATTCCCTATACACAGCTTGAACAGTTTTATTCCATATCTGTGCTGCTTTTGTTTCAGATATTGACGCATGACGATCCGCCCTCGAAAAGGAATGAGTTAATCATCAATACGTACCGTTTCGGTGGGGTGGTATAGACACTGGAAACACTCCATCAGTTTATTGAGGAGACCTTGAACTTTATGCCGCCTATCACCTTCAATACATTCCTCATTGTCCGCAAAGTGGAGAATTCGTAATAGCAGCTCAAACCTATTCCTGGGCATAATACTAGGGGCGAAGTCATTTTTGAATAAGATGTCCCTGGACCAGTAATTCTTGATGAGAGGCATCCTCATCAATCCCATGTAAGCAAGGAGGCCAAAAAAATGTTTCATTTCAGTTACATTTTTAGGCTCCCAATGATGCAGTGTTGATGAAGCTGAAATACTTTGGTCTTGCATTAGTAGTTGTGTGGCATAAAGGTTTGTTTGATCTGAAATACTTTGGAAAATGGAGTTATCTACTACTGCCGTATAAAAATCACCAGGCTTGCCTTCTGATAGCTCTTGTAAAACTGCAGGATTTACTCCCACATATTCATGAAATTCTTCAAATTTCGGCTGTCGACCTCGGGGTAGAAACCAAGAATCACTATTTCCATGTTCTTCTTCATTTTCATCAGCCTGAGAGCCATCGTGATATTCAATTGCACCCTCATGAGAAAGAGAACGCAAGTTGCAATACGTAGTTAGTTCTGGCTGCGTAGAGGTTGATGGAGATGGTGAATAAGCGGATGTGTTGAATTCTGCCAAGGAAAATGAGCAAAAAAAATTCATAAAACTAATCAAACAGTCAATTTCGTTCAACGATTTTCTGAAAATATTTTACCTGCTGCTGGCTGCTCTTCCTCCAAATCTGCTGACTTTCATGAGTCGCTGGATTCACTTGCTGAAGAAGGTTCAAAATTCTGATCATCATCTGTGTCATCAAAATCTTCATCTGACATGTCTAACAAATCCGCAACGTCTTCGTCGCAAAGGGTTTCTTTCTCCCGAAGAGGATATCTCCATTTCGATGTTTTACTGTATGGTGAGGGCATGAAGGCTTCAAACGAATGGAGAAATAGTGCTGCATACACGAAAGAAGTAACACAACCGGCAGAGACTGCAACACCGATCACAATGATGGGCCTCTTCCCTCGAAAACTCATTCCCTCTTACTAACCCTTCCTTGAGCCCTGAAGTATGTCACATTTTATCACCAGTGGGTCCCCATCCCCCTGTGGGATCTCTGTATATTTACGACTTTTGCTAACCACTACAAAGATTGGTCTTCATAAGCACCCGGTTCCCGTTGCATGAGAAACGCTCTCCAAGCAAACAAATAAGGAACAAAAAATCTCTATCTCCCTGGGTAGGTTTGTGTTGATCTATATCATTATCTTCTTACTGATGGGACTCATTTTCTCCATGTGTTTATGGTTGGCGTCTGATTTGCACATCTTCTTATTGCATTCCAGGCCTCATAAGAGTCCCTTTATCTCTTACTGCTCTGAGGCTTTCCACTCCTTTGGCTTGGTGGGGTTCCACTTTGTTTTGACTTGAGGAGTGAGTGGGCAGTGCGCCTTATTGCCCGAACTGCTTCAGTTCTGAGATGGACGGTTTTTTGTTGTGATGAGAGGAGGTCCAAGAGCATTTCATTAGAGATTTTACAACTAATATTTTACGATAAAATGCTAATTTTTACAATTTTAGAATCACAATTAGAGAAAATGTAAATCATCGTTAGTGTACATACACGAAATGCATTTTTTTTTATTTAAAGACCACAAATTTAAATGCCACAGGGCCAAAGCACCCATCTCCCCATCAGACCAAAAACTCGTCGACCGCTTGAAGGGCTAAAAATAACTACCAACATGTATCCTGAAAACATTACCTACATTGTAACATATCGGGGTCTCAAGCCATGACCGAAAAAATGACACGTGGCGTGGAGCCACCCTATGCCGCATCGTCATAATGACCGAAAGCTATAAACTATTGTTTATTTCAATTATAAACATTCAATATGATGTTAAAATACTAAATTGTGGCGTAAACAATGATAATAAGCAAAAAAAAAAACATTTTGGCACAGGGGGTGAAATTGGCGAAAAAACAGTGGCAGGGAACGTATTAATGAGGGTGATGTCTGAGTCATTCACTAATTTTAAAATCTCTAGCTATTCTTGAGAGTCCAGTTCCCGTTGTTCATTGCAAAGTTTTAAAAACTGCAGACAGGAAGAAGCTTCAATGTGAGAAGAAAAGAACATTTAAGTGCTTATAAAAATAAAAATGAGAGCAAAAGTAATTTTGCTAAGCACTTAATATGTCACAACTACCAGAGTAATTTTGAACTGCAGTTTTTAAAATTTTGCAATGACCAACGGGAACTGGACTCACGAGAACAGCTAGAGATTTTAAAATGTATGAATGACCCAGACATCACCCTCATTAATGAGTACCTGTACCCATCCTTCTCCCCTATCCTGGCACCTATTTCGAACAACCTCATCTCCTCTCCTCATTTACCCCCTTCCTCTGACGACATGTTGCTACAACTACCATAGTTACACAAACAAAACATAAATACAAACGCCTTATGATGATGATTACTCATCGAAACCCGGGTCGTGTATGTTATTAAATGAAAAAGTTGTTTTGTAAAAGTCAAATTATTTAAAAATGTATGACCACAGCGCATTGTGGGTTGCATGAGGTCTATACAGAGGTGCCATGAATTGACAGAGGTTCCCACTGTAGAACCATCCAATAACAGTTGCCGGGTCTCTACTAGATCGAGTAATGGTATAAATAAATCGAAGTCTATGTGACTATGCAGGAACTCAACTCTTTCTGTATTCCTTCTTAATATTCAGTGTATTAGGAACAAGACAATGGAGCTTGAAGCCCTACTGGACAACTTAAATCCCGATGTTCTGTGTGTGTGTGAGCATTGGCTTACAAATGATGATGCTATTTATTTGTGTGTAAATGGTTATTCAGTAGCCGACATCTTCTGTCGGTCAGATTTTAAAAATGGTGGCACTGCGATCCTACTCAAGGATGGCTTGGTTCCTATTACCTTACCTACTGCTCCACCTCCCTTGCTCTCTGAGAAAAACTTTGAATACTATGTGCTTTATTAATTTTGGCAACTTGGAATGTGTCATTATCTGTATCTATCGCTCGCCTCAGGGGGATTTTTATTTGTTTTTACAAAATTTAGATATTCTACTTGAATTTGTATTTAACCAGTATCCTCAAGCACTGCTAATATTGTCCGGTGATTTGAATTGTAACCTACTTCTATCTGACAGTAATCAGAACTCTCTTTTAAACTTACTCAGGTCCTACAACTTAAAAGTATGTAATGTTGATGCCACCCGTGTTACACAGCATTCATCTTCTTTACTAGATATCACAATTTCAAATATGGATGTTTATGACACGAATTCCGAAGTGATTGTTTCAGACATATCTGATCATTACCCTGTTATGACCTATTTTTCAGTTAAAACCAGTCCTAGATCCCTTCAACATATGACAAGATCTTATTCTGATCTTAATATTGCACATTTTCTTAATTTGTTAGAAACTGAGACATGGTCTGATGTTTATGTAGATTCCCATTTTGATACAATATTTTCAGCATTTTATGATAAGTTCCTTTTTTATTTTAATGCTGCATTTCCTATCTTCTTGAAAAAGTCGATAAGAAAAGACACTAAGAAGCAGTGGATTACAAATGAGATCCGTGCACTTTCCGTTACTCTTAAGGACCTTTTTATTCGGAGTAAATCTCCTAACCATAAAGATTTGGAGCTAGAATATAAATCTCTCAAAAAATCCTATCGATTACTTCTTAATTCTTCCAAACGATCCTATAACAATGATAGATTATTAAAGTGTTCTAATAAATCTCGTGAAACATGGAAGATTATTAATGAAACTAAAAAATTGAATGTTGCCCCATCACATTATCATACCGATTCTCCTGATATATTAGCGACAGAATTTAATAATTATTTTACATCTTTACCTTCTATCAACCAACCTACTAATTTTATTGATCATAGGGATGTCTTAATGCATTCTGCTTCATCATTATTTCTCTCTCCCTGCAGTGAAAACGAACTTAAAACTATAATTGATAGTTGTGGAAATAAATTCAGTGCAGGCATAGATGAAATACCTAATCTTGTCATTAGACTTTGTTTCAACCTTATTAAGGATCCTTTACTGCATCTTATAAATGCCTCCTTTGTTGAAGGCATTTTTCCTTCAGTATTAAAAACTTCTAAAGTTATTCCTTTGTATAAGAAAAAAGGTAGCCCCCATGATTTCAATTCATATCGCCCTATTGCCATCCAAGTTCAGTTTTCTAAAATACTAGAAAAAGCTTACCATAGGCGCCTGGTTTCCTATCTTGAATCTATTGGTTTTTTGTCCCCGCATCAACATGGTTTTCGCAAAAACAAGTCAACTTTATCTGCTATTTATGAAGTTATTAATCACCTGCATATTGGTCTTGATGAAAAACTGTTTATTTGTGCTCTATTATTCGATCTTACTAAAGCATTTGACCTTGTTAACCATAGTTTGCTCTCAGAAAAATTAGACTTAGATGGTGTTAGGGGTTCTTCAAAAAATTGATAATGTGATTTGTTAATGTTGTGATAATGTGATGGTGTGATTTTTTTACATGACGTGTCTTATACCAGTACGCAAACTCTTTGTATTTACTGGTTCTTGGACAAATAAATAAAACTAAACTAAACTAAACATATGACCACACACAACCCTTTATAGGGCAGAAGTCCCTAGAGCTTTTTTTTACCTTTTTAAATTGAGACATGTTTTATGGCATCTAGTTAATAGTTTTATGTAAATAATTTACAACAACAATATTCGTCTAAGTCATAAATGGGTGGTCACCTAATCGATCACAGTCCATTCCATGCAACAGTTCTCAGATCTTAAGGATAATAGTGAGAATGGACAGAGGTCGTTTGAGCGACCACCACGTGGAATGACACAGCACACTACATGCTCAGCGGTTGACTGAACACCCACCTATAGGAGTAACACGACAATACAAACAGGTCAAATAACAAGTTAGTCATAATGAAATAAAACAAAACTTTTGCAGAATGTGACTGAATAGATACTAGTGAAGAGGATAATTGCACTATCTCAGCCAGAAAATACCCAATCCAGCTGAAAAACACTATAACGTAACAATAGTCCACTTCTCCTCATGGATTCACTCGGTCACTACACGCTCAGCGGTCGCCTGAGCTGCCACGTTCCCGAGAACAAGTGTCTTGAATGACTAGAAGGGGAACCTGACATCTATCGGTCATCAAGGCAACACGTTACAGTGTATGCTACAGAAAACTTACACTAAAAATCATAGAGACCGCCAGGATCGAGGTGGTCGCTCAGGCGACCAGCAAGCTATAAAGGGTTAACAACATCGACATGAAGAAAATTACTGTATAAACTCGTGTAAGAGGCGCACCTTTTTTCCCAGAAATCGCAGCCGAAAATGAGGGTGTGCCTCTTACACGAATCTGTCGGTTGCAAAATTCCGTCACCCGAGTTTGAAGGCTAATATCTCAGAGATGGCTCAATCAATTTTAAAATGAAGTACATCAAATTAAAGCTTGTTTATTTCCGCGTTTATTTATGGTGTACAAAACATTTTACCGTTTATATCGATTTCAGTGTGTGCTTAAAAACAGAATTTTAAGGCATTTTCCCGGGTACCGGACGGATGCATCGCATTTACGGCTTCGTAATAACAACACGGATCAAGATATCAAAATTTCCTTTACAAATATTATAACAAAGATCTTTCCTAATAGCTATACGAAGTTTCATATTATTTAATGCATTAGTATTTTAGTTCTAGATGCAAATGCACGGATCCGTTATTTTCCGTTCCGCGCATCCCTGAAAACTGCCGTTTAGACCTTCTTCAAGCTCTCGAGTTCATCATCATGAATCCACTTATAAAATCTTAAAGGAATTCGTTGGTTAACCAATATTGATTAACATTTATTTTGGAAAAAGAGCACGTTCAACTAACAGGAGCATGCACGGAGAGGCGCGCGCTGTTGCCCAGTCAGAGGGCTATCCGTAAGGTGCGCGAGGGAGTCTACTACAAGCATTACCTGCAGGGGAAAACCAGTTGTCTTTTCTCTGTGCATGAGTCATTTGGACTCGGTAAATAGTGGCATAAAGGGTGACGTGGCGTTCGGGCACGCGGGCGTTCCTCCACGTTGTCTTGTAGAGGAACGCCCGAAAGCCGTTACCAATATGGAGAAACGCCGCGGAAACCTCAGATCCAAGTGAATACTTACCTCCGGGGTCTATATATGCCTATGAAAAATGCCGCGTAAATTATAAGAGAATATCGCAAGTGGAAGGCTTTTAAAAGCCGAAAGTTCGCAGTTAGGCCCGCAAAACCTCGCAATAGAAGAAAAAAAAACTCAAAATTTTTTCTTCAACTTCGACGCATAAAAAGAGGGGTGCGTCTCTTACACGGGTGCGCCTCTTATACGCGTTTAAATGGTAATTGAATAACAAAAAGCTTTTCATTGATTATTCAAAATATAGATTTTTTTACCGCCATGAGTTTATTAGCATATTATTATTACGTTACGAGTTATATTAAATAAAAAGTATTGCAAAACTACATAAAAATGAGGACTAGTATGACTTAAGATAGTGCTGAGTGGAAATGTGTTATTGGCCTGCAAAATCCTATTTATATTATACATACCATGAAACACATAGTGCATCCCAAAATGTTGTGATATGAAGTATATAGTCTTTATAAATAGGTTATGTGTAACCTTTTGGCTGCGGGTGGCAGAGAAAATGTTTCTGATGGGGACCCAGCATTGGACTAGTTGAGGGAATTTCATTGACAAAAATCCTGAGTACAATTGGGTGGGCCCCAGAAATAACTGATTTTTGTGCTGATATTCAAGGGTTAATTCTCACTTAACATAAAGAAAAGATTGTTGGATCTCCAAAGTCGAGTGAAATCAAATGTTAACATTGGTGTGTTATTTGTTAATTGATTTTGATATTTTAAGGAAAACATTGTGGAAATAGGCAACAAAGGCAACCATGCAAAAGTGAATTACATTCCACGGTTGTTGAAGCTTGGTATTTTTTGGGTATCGCTTAAATTTGAACCCGCATACCGGGAAGCCACTATCGGCAAACATTTTGCTGTACTCTAATTTTAGACCATGGATGATCAAGGGTAACCTCCGAGGTTGAAAAATCTAGTACTCAAAAGCTGAAAATCAAGGGCCGTCCATGGCAGGCAAAACTGCTGATGATAAATGATACCTAGAATAATGTTCTAAGCATATAACATGTTTATCAGCTGGTTAATGTTGTCTGTATCACTTTCTTATTATAGCAAGAAAATGGAGAAACCGGTGAGATTGAAGACTTCATGGGTGCACTTAGAAGCCAGGTGGAAATATTTGTTAATCGAATGAAGTCAAATTCTAGTCGTGGACGAAGCATAGCAAATGATAGCTCAGTTCAAACTCTCTTCATGAACATCACTGCCATGCATTCTAAACTTCTGAAGTACATTCAAGAGCAAGATGACCGAAGGTGTAAGTTTGTATCTATGTTGCATGAAATTCAAAAACAGTGTGTCCTTGTTTATTGTTGTTCCTTTTAACATTGTTTTGCAATAACGTTGTCCAACGATTAAAACCCTTAATCATTCAAAGTCAATAGTGCTTCACGATGACGTTATTCAAATTAAGTGTGACCAAAAAAAAATGAATAGCATATAGGACTCAGGTGCAGGTCTGATGCATAATTTCCATTCGGCAGGAAAGGTCCACAGTAGGGTTAAAAGGTTCAGTTGATTGAATAATTATCGTGTTATTTGTTTTATATCTGTTATATTTGCTGTGACTAAACAAAAATTATGTCTACTAAGAGATGTGGTGGCTCTGGCGTAGCATCGAAGGTGAAAAAAATGGAATACGGTTCCAATGGAACAAAAACTTGACATTATTAAATGAAGTGAACTAGGGTCAACTGCCGTGGAAATCGGCCGAGTTCTAGGTTTTCAAGTAATGACAATAACGGCCATTTTAAAGTCAAGAAAAAGTTGATGAATTTAGGAGTGTTGCAACTCATGTAAGTGCAGTGCATTTATCACGCAATAGGAGCACAATTTTTGTAGAAATGGAACAGTTGGTTACTTTGTGGTACGAAAATGAAATTCATAATAAACAACCAGTTGACTCAGCTAGATTTCAAAGCAAGGTATTGGCATTTATTGTGACCTTACTAAAGACTTACCAAATCCTGAGCCTTTTACTGCTAATCATGGGAAGTTTGATAGATCAAGTAACATGCTAATTTGCATGGTGTTGAAAATGAGTGGTGAGGCAACCAGTGTTGATAGTGAGGCTGCCAATATATTAATTGAAAGCTTTAAGGAAATTATCAAGGGAGGTTATCTAACTCGCCAAATATTTAATCTGGACAACACAGGTTTATTTTGGAAGTGCATGCCTGCAGGAACATACATTTCGATGGAAGAGAAGCCTATTCCTTAGTTTAAGATAGCCAAAGATTGCATGACGCTGTTCTTGGGAGGCAATGGATCGGGTGATTAACAAAAACCTATGTCAGTGTACCATTCAGAGAACCCTATGGCACTTAAAAAAATTATCCAAACATCGTTTGCCTGTCATTTGGAAAGCAAACAAAAGAGCTTGGTTTGCACAAAAGATTTCCATGGAATGGTTTACCAATCATTTTTGTCCCGAGGTAGAATTGTACTGCAGAGGGAAGAATCTGACCAAAAAATACTTCTTCTGTTGGACAATTGCCCTGGTCATCCTTTCAACCTCTATGATTATAGTTAAAATGTGAAAGTTGTTTATTTTCCATCTTAATGCAGAAATCCAAAAGTGAAGACCACATTATTCATGCAACCCATGGGCCAGTCCTTCATTAAGACCTTTAAATCATATTACCTTTGCAAAAACGTTTCACAGGCAACTGCAACTGAAGGGGAGTCTGTAAATACTCTTCGTGAGTGCCAAGGCATATAATGTTAAAAATGTCATCAATAATATTGTGCACGCCTGGAATGAAATTAAATCAACTATGCACTGGGCCTGGAGGAAGGTTCTTCCAGATCATATTACTGTTTTTGAGGATACTGCAGAAGCCATTTACAAAGACATTGTAGAGATCGTGAGAGGCCTTGACCTTGAAATTTCCAGTGAAAATGTGGAGGAGCTGTTGGCATCCCATGGAGAGGAACTGTCAACGGAGCTGTCTGTCCAGCTAGAATGACAGAGGAGTCTGGAAGATGCTAATGAAGTCACTGGCATGAAATAACTCATTCAAAAGACGTGATGCTATGAAACATATTGAGAGTGCTCGATGGACATTCTGAGAGATCGTGACCCTCATTTAAGAGAGAAATGCAAAAGTGTGTAGGGCAATTGAGAGAGGCTTGTTACATAGAACTGTACTGGGAGAAAAAGGAGGCCACCACCCATAAAATCCATGGTGCATATTACTTCAGGAGTGCTAACAATTTCCCTGAACCCCAACTCTCAACATCCAAGCAAAGCAATTAAAATTCCTTTTGTGACAGTAATCGTATCAATTTTTTGCCAATTAAATGTGCTAGAAGTTTAATTTGGATGTTTCATCAGGGTGGCGATCGTCAGGGAAAACCGGGAAAACCTGGAATTGTCAGGGAATTTTGAATTTCTGGAAAAGTCAGGGAATTTTCGTAACAGTCAGGGAGAAACATGGGTAGGAAATTCGCATTATTTTTCTACCATTACTTTTATCGGCCAGTTTTTCCCACCCTTTATTTCACCAAAACATTTCACCAACTAAAACTTATGTCCATCGCTGACGTTCATGGAATAAGTCCCATCAATTCATGGCACATTCAGTTGTGAATCTTAGTTATTTAGTAGTGAATCAGACGTACAATATATCCCTTTTGCATATCCTTATTGCGATATTTACCTAGTAATGTTTAAATTCATGATCACAATGTATTACGCTAATCACAAGGAATCCGAGGCTATGCTGTTCGGAAAATTTTACCTCGCATTTTTTTAACTTCCGAGACTTAGCTTGAGCGGCTGGAGCATACTAGCTCGTAGTAAATACATGCTTGCAGTTCTAAAAATACGAGACAATAATTATTAAAATGGTTATACAAGTACGATGTCACTTGTAAACAAAATCTTACGCAAGATCATCTTCGATTCCCATATCCCCCTTCGTGAAACAGTAAGAAGATCCCTCCTCCCCTCCCCATCTTTCACGCTTGACGTAATTGGTGAATAGCCCCCTTAGCTCCCTCTCGAAGCAATTTTGTCAGGTCAAAAACCACCTCAAACATGATATTCCTGAATATGATGCTGCCGTTGCCAATTGCCTCCTGTCTTCGCTCGCAGTGGCGCGCTTACGTTTTGTTTGTTTATCCAAATAGTTTTACATCGCAATTGATAGCAATACTCTTGCAATCTAGGGGTTATAACCACGTTAATCAAATTGTTATTCGCTTCTGAATGTCATTTGCGCTATCCGATTTTGATCCAGTCCAAAAACTTGGCTTTGGTTTGTATTTTTCGCGCACCCTAGTGATACCTTTGCCGGAGTCCGACAGTAAATTGGCCATTAACTTTCCCTTCAATGCCTTTTCAGTAATTCTCAGCTTCCAAGAACTACCAAGACACGACTATAATTTGGATGAGAGTTTAACTTATGAAGATTTAATATATTTTTTCATTAGGATGTATGTGTAGATTTTAATGCATTGATTTCAGCTTTTAACATTTTCTGAGTTTTGACGAAAATTTAATTCAGCAGAAAAAAAATATTCCGATAATAGGTGACCTGTTGGCGATCGGTCAGGGAAATTGTTAAATCCATCAGGGAATAGTCAGGGAAAAGTCAGGGAATTTAAAAATTTGATATCAGTAGCCACCCTGTTCATTGAACTATGTCATATACTCAACCATTTATTGTTGTGTTGTGTGGAAATCGTAAGTTGTGCTGAAATGAAGAATTGGTAAGTTTGGAACTGAGTTTAATTTTTTACATTGTTTATTATAGATAATATTGTTCCGAGCATTTTTTGCTTAACATAAAGTTTTTTGTTCCAACATTAAACAAGGACACACAGTACAGGATTAAATCTGTCTTTAGAATTATTAATCTTCCTTACTTCTAGGCTTCCTTTCCTGGTTTGTTTACAGAATTAAAGAAAAAAACGTCAACTTAATCTCTTTATTTATTTCTCTGCTAATCTGCTTAGCTCTACTTTTTTAGCCAAGAAACTCGTTAGAATTGGCCATTCAAGAATATTTCCATAATAAGAAAATGCCCTTTCACTGTCCACATTTGAGGGAGGAGTGCTTTAATACTCTGCTCCACAAAACTTAGATGCCCTTCTTTCATGCTCAAAAGAACCTTCAAAATATTAACCTCATACCCTCATTTCTGAAACATAGATATTGCTGCCTGCTAGGCAAGATAACCTTCAAGAAAACTTTGCATAGGAACAATGTTGAGAAAGGGAACTTTCTTGACAATTGAGTGAAGACTTGAGTCAACTGTGTTGCTAGTGATGTGCCACAGGTCAAATAATCTACACTTACAATTAAAAAACACCTTCCCCTCATCTTCTGAAATTAATCAAACTAATTTGGAATGGCATTGTGCACCCAATACTTTAAATGCTTGGATTAGGGAAGATTGGTTTGTGACCAATTTGAATTTTGCCATTTCTATGTTAGTTTCATCACCAAAGGTCCCATTACTGACTAGTGAGAAAGAATTCTTAATATCGCCAACAGTGGATGAAAGTTTGTACGCTAAAGGGAATTTAGAACCCTCGAATGCCACTATTGTGTCGTTTAAAAGTTGACTATGTTTAAACAAGAAAACAGCTGAACATTTGATGGCAGTGTTAAATTCAGGCAACTCAGCAAGCTAATTACTTGCAACAATATTTAACTTGTGTGCCCAACATTGTACATGCACCATTTTTTCACAAAATAGAATTTTTAGGGCATTTACACACGCAGTCATATACCTTGCTGAGTCTGTGACAAAACTAACCACATTTTCATGTTGAATCTCAAACATTCAGTATTGCTACAATGGCTGGTGAACACTCTGCACCTGTTGCATTTTCAAGTTCTTTCACCCCCCCTCCCCCCCCCCCCCCCCCCCAACGTATATCACTGGCTCTTCTGCACAGGAAAGAACTCGGAGGAGGACAATAAACATGCTACGACCTTTTCGATCAGTTGTTTCATCACATAGTATTGCCACTGATTTGTCTTTCACTGCTGCTTTTATCTCTTCCTTATTCTTGTCTGCAATCTGTGGAACATATGCTTGCCTTAATGTCTTGGCACATGGAAGTTCTCCAGATCCTGGAATAAATGTGGAGATTTTAAGTCACGCTAGTCATTTTATGAAAGTGATTTGGAAACTGCCAGCATCCATACCTGGAACATATTTATTAAGCCATCTTCTAAATCCTTGGTCATCTGATTTTTCCAGGGAATATTTGCTTTCACAAGAGCTTCAGCAAATTGAAGTGCTACTTCGCTATCTGCATCTTCCTCTAAGTTTCTACCACCTTGGTTAAAGATATTTGCTTCAATAAACTACAATCTTTTATGAACAATTCTTTACTTCGCTTGTGCCTATTATTTTCCACATGATTCACACAGGAATCTTTTCTAGTCCAATCAATCAATCCTCGCATTGCAATATTTACACAAAATTATCTTTATTTTTTTCATCAAATATATAAAATCCTTCTTCTTTAAATTCCCTTTCACGGGTGAATATTGATAGGATCTTAGGCATAGTCTTTTTCTCTTTGAATAAGACGGTATGGTGAACCTTTAGTCCCACCCAGAACTAGTTGAATAAATTCGGCACTCCCGAAGTTACATTTCGAGTGTCATGTATGAAAAAATTACAACATTGTCTTTACTTTTATCATATCAAACTGGGCTGCTAATCTAACCGGGAGCGAATGTGTGAATTCCGCAGACTTTTTGTGTCCCATTGCGACCGCTAACAAAGTTACCAGCAACACCAGTGCTGGCATGGCTGAAATCAATCTTTTCAAAAGATAATCTTATGTCAATGGGTGCAGAAAAACCTGCTGGGCCACCTGCGACCGGTGCGGTTGCTAGAGTAAATTTAACTAAATGTTACCACGTCCTCGAATAGCCAGTCGCCATCTGGGCAGCATAATTTTCGGAAACAATATTTCTTTATTTTCCTCGACAGATTAATCCTGATTTTTCATTGCCGGCCTGCTATTGCTATTTAAATCTACATATTTTATATGTATAAAATGTGTCCACCACCATTGCGTTTTCCCTAGTCATTGCGTAGCTTTCGTATCGACGAACAAAGAAATGAGCTATTTTAAGTACAATATTATTACACGGATAGAATTAATTTAATCAATCATATGTGAACGTAATTCAAATTACTACCATTACTGCAAATCTTTATTTTATAAAGAATAACAATGCCATCTATGAAATGATGTTACTCTACGCGCAACTTAACCAATGTATTTTCAGGAAGCATTTTACCATGAGAAGATGAATCCAATGTAATTGAGAAAATAGATTCCTCGTGCTTTTAAACAAAACTAAGTTACAGCAATTGCGGCTTGTTTTCCATGACCGAAGTCGATGATTTTGCCAGCGGAACAATATAAGTTGCCATGAAGAATAGTAATTAACTATTTTTTCGCACACAAGAAATTTTACTATTTTTTATTTCATCGAAAATGGAAATAATGCAGTAATGTCATTGAAAGCCTTTGACAAGAAAGACCAATGATAGAATTTGCTACAAAGACTGTGCTATAACGATGCGATTTGATGTGTCGAACACTATCGATACACTATATGTTCATTGACGAAACAATGATTTGAGTACGATACGAAATGAGGTACGATTGTTACGATGTATACATTCGTTTCTGCATATAATTTCAGTGGAACTCAAGCAAATTTGGTTAGAAGAGGATGAAAATAGATACTTCGAATTACTCATTTGTCAGTATCACTCGTTATTAATTAAACTTAATGTTCATTCATGGAATGACGATTCTTGTCTACTTGCAGACAATCTGGGTTTATTATTAATCAGCAATATCAAGCATAAAAATTAAAACAATTGTAATTGAATGATGATCGCACATAAATTATATAAGCAAGAAAATATTTCATGCTAAAAATATACGGTATTTGCAAAATATCTCAAATTTCTTTAACAAAATCGCGTTTCAAAGAAGACAAGGTTAATTTCCTGACAAATCCCTAAAGTCTGTTATTTCGTGAATCCTGTTGTAAAAAAAGTTTCGCCAAAATTTCATGTCATTACTTATACCATATGTTGGTTGATGGTGTATGTACGTAGTTTTTGTCAGCATTCATAAGTTTATAGCTTAAAATGTCCTGAAATGTTGATATCTATGTGCAGATTCATTAATTGTGGATATATTTTTTCTTTTAGTGTACTATGAAGGACTTCAAGATAAATTAGCCCAAGTTAAAGATGCTAGAGCTGCCTTAGATGCCTTACGGGATGAGCATCGAGAAAAGCTGAGAAGACAGGCTGAGGAAGCAGAGCGGTTACGCCAACTTCAGATGGCACAAAAATTGGAAATTATGAGGAAAAAAAAGCAAGAATATTTGCAGGTAAGTCAAGATCATCTGATAACTACTGCCTTGCATTCTAACAATAATGTAGGAAGGTACAGTAGAACCTTGGTATTACTTAGCTATTTGGGAAGTAAAATGGGTCTTGGTGTAATATAAAGTTTGGTAGTGACTAGATGTTCGGGTGGTTCCCTACAAACACAAATATCATTGTGGCTTGGCCTTAATTTGTTTTTGTGCCTGTTTTGCACCACGATGTATTGTATAAAGTATAGTTGTTGCATAAAATATTAGTTCTTTCACAGCCCAGTGTTAGCATTGTATGAGTTTATTTGTCCACTATTGCCCATCCCATTGTCCCATCAACCTTTCTATCATCCCACTGTATTTATAACCCTGTATTTCCATTATTTTAGATGCAGTTTTTCCTTGAAGCTATAGAAGATATGAGTGAGTGATGATATTTTCATGCCATTAATTTGGAGGTTATGGTTGCATTTAGGCATGATATGTGCGTGTACTTGTTTGGGATAAAAATGAAAAATAAATAAAAAGGAATTTGTGAAACAGTTGAGAAAAAGAGATTGCAAGACTTGTAACTTGTGAACTTGTAATTAGTAGACATGTACGTTTGAGAAACAGAATTTCACAAGTTATAAGTGAAAAGACTTGTAACTTGTGGTCTTGTAGCTTTGAGAAACAGGCCCCAGGTCTTATGGCAAGTCCTGCTAATTATACCATTTACTGCAATTTCTAAAGGCTTGTTTATGATTGGAATGGATTGAATTGGATTGAAATTGGATGAATGTCAAACTTTCGTGAATTGTTTTTTCGTTGACAGCATCCTATTACGATCGGGTTGATGTCAATCATAAACTGGCCTTAACTTCCAACCCATTGCATCACAAATATGCTATAATTGGCGATATTAGTTTCTTATGCCGCCCTTTTTCACGAACTCTTACTCAATACGGTCATATCCGCGATGCTTTTAAGGTTTTAGAGAACTGCTTCGTAAATACAGCACGATATATGTTGGCTTTCATCCCTCAAGCTCACCTATTTCTTCGAGAAATTCTTTCAAGATGGTGGAGAGCGAAAAAAAGCAATTCTCAGATTTTAGACGTTCGAATTCAAAAAATAACATTATTGCGCACAACATAATGGCTAATTATTGGAATTTAATCGCATTAGGTGTGTTTTAAGTATGCTAAAGAAATGTTCGAGCCCGCAATACGAAAGTCAACATTTTACATTTTATAATTAAAGCATTGAGATCAATTTTTGCAAAAGTGTGGGCAATAAATTACAAACTAACCTTGCAAATAGGTAGATAAATTACCAGACGTAATAATTGCCACTTAAGGCACAACCAGGTTTCACTTGCAAAGATTGAAATCATTCATTCAAGTATTCTACCAGCTGATTGGTAGGTACTTGGACAGTCCCAATTCTGCATCCCAATCTCACGAAAAAGAACCACAATGACACTCGTGAGCAACCAGGTTTCACTCCCAATGATTTAAATTATAGGCTCACGATGATGAACAGCAGTAAAACTCTAGAACGCCGACCAAATCACTAACCACACCACAAACAAATCACTGCCGAAAATTACCAGATATGCGATTAACTGGATAAACAAACAAGAAGGAGCTTTCTGATTAGCTTGTTCATATGGAGTCTCTGATTGGTCCTTTTCACTTTCAAAACCACAAAAACCTCACAAAATATTTAAAATTGACCTTTTTTTTTTTAATACTTTATGAAGAGGTAAATATTACAAGGGCTTATCTTTCATTTTGTTTATCGGGAGTTTTCGTAAAGCAGGAGTTCATTCATTAGAGGTATTTACCAATGCATTTAAATAGGAATTAGGTGGGACCAATTGCATTTGTTCATTCATCGGAGTTCTTTTTAGCGGGAGTTCGTAAGATAGAGGTTTTACTGTAGTAATGCAATGGCATTTAATGGCCAAAAGCTTGTTCTTATTTCATAAAAATACTAACAATAACAGTGGTTTTGATAAAATTGTACTTCAGTGATAAAAATGTTTTAATACTGTTAATTGTTCTACTTGACCTTTTTGATGCTAATGATTACTATTTTTTTATAGTATCAGCGCCAGGTAGCCCTTCAGCGTATGCAGGAACAGGAAAGAGAGATGCAGTTGCGACAGGAGCAACACAAGCAGCAGTACTTGGTTGGTCAGATGCCATATGGAGTACCTCCCCAGCATTACATCCCTCCTGGCATTGGTAAGAATTTTCTAGTTCTTGATATTGGGTGATTATCTTTCTCCGTGGCTTATTCTAAGTGGTAATAAGTATCATATCTATAATGGTAATGGAGAAATTTTTGCAAGGTTGTGACAATTTTTCTGCAGTTGAGCTTTGAAAATTGGAAAAACAGAACAGATCAATAGGAGGCTAAAGAGGCAACATGTCAGCCACAGTGGCAGTGCCAACGCTGAAGTGACGAAGCAGGTGCAAGGCTGTATGCCACTCTGTTAATTCCATCCTCCGCAAAGGCATCAGCATAGGCACTGCAACTGTGTCTGCCACATAATTCCTCTTGCCACTTGCTGATTGGTTCTTTAGTTCAATTTCCAAAGCTCAATTCTAGGAAAACAATGCATTAGCCCAGTTTGAATGGAGTAGATTCACATCTGGTGCAGCTTAGAAAATAAATGATAAATGATGCACAGAGAGGGTAGGGAAACACGAAACACATAGAGGAATTTGTCAAACATGATTTTCGCTCTAACACTACAAGCCGATTGTGGACATATTTGCATAGCATGACCAAATTTCCCATTTTAACACGATTGCTGGAGTTTGCTTTTATGGTTAGGTAAGCTCCAATTACAATTTCCTTTGGTTTTGAGTACTGTGAAACCAGGTTGTAATAATGAAACGACCTAAAGTTATTTTTTTGAACCAATTTAGATTAATTAGGCCTCTAAAATCCTGTCACTAGAAGTGGGTTTGTAGAAATGGAGGTCATCATTCAAATCCTCGAAGCAAAACTCTGTGGGATAGTTATATAATTACTTAAAAAAGCCAACTTTGTAACATTCCTTGCACTTCAGCATACGTTGCTGAAAGTGGTCTGAAGGTGGTAAGTAAAATTATTTACAGCATTAACTTTTGCCGACGTAATTGCCTAATGTGTGTAATTGGCTAAAAGTGTCGGGCCAAGGAAAAGACACCTATAAAAACTAATTGTTTTAGATGATATTTAAAAGTGATTGAACACTTTGAATGCAAAGAGAGTTATTTCAGACAGGAAAAAGATAATAGCTGCCAAGCAAGACAAAAGCTGAATTTTCAGAGAGCAATGCATCTCACTGAGTAGTCACCAAATGCAATTATGCCATGAGTGCATTCATCCAAGAAAGCGCTGCTAAGCTATATCGCTCTTCATTTGCTTATTCATTGGCACTTACCAACTACAAGCGCTTGCTCGGCTGAACCTGATTATAGTATGTCTTTTGTTATAATTAATAGCTTCCATGTTGATGCTAATTTTTACATCGCCAAATTTAATCTGTATGCATTATCTTTCTGGTTAGTATCCCATCTTAGTAAATTCAGTGCTTCTGGCTTTAAAAATCAGGATATTTATTACCATGTTAAATGAAGAAATTTCTCATTTTTAGTAACCAATGAAGTAAAGTATCCACTTTTTGCACAGCATTTGAAAACATTTCCTAATTCTTTTTTTATTCACTGTGCATAGAACCATAAATAAATAGCCCTGATGATGTAGAACAAGTCGTTCGTTGAAACATTGGCAGAAATGAAGCCTATAACCTGGGGCCCGTTTCTCAAAGCTACAAGTCCACAATTTACAAGTCGGATTTTACAAGTGTGACTTACAAGTGTTTCAAACGAAAACGGAGGACTTGTGAATTCTCCACAATTGTAACTAATATTTTACAAGTGAAAATGGCGGTTGTCATCCTGTCCGTATTTAGCTATTTTTTAAGCTTTAAATATATTTCAAGAGTTTTTCCAGCAATCTACTATTACCTAGAGTCACTGCAACGTTGCTCGGTGTATATAAATACGTGAATACATGATAAATGGTATTTTTGGTGTACAATTCACCTTAAAATATCCCAAGCGAGGATGAATCATCGGCAATACTTGAACATAATAAGGAAAAATCGGTTATTCCAACGTATGATTTGCAATATTATCTTGTAATGAATGTAATTTATAATTCTTGAACGCAAAGATATATTGTTGTGCTGTTTTTATCTTTCAAACCACTTTCGTAAGTACGACATAATAACAATATTGTACTGCAAGTATGGGATACGTATGGGCAAGGGCCTAGCCACGTTGAAACACCAGTTCCCATCAGAACACCGAAGTTAAGCAATGTTGGGCCCGGACGGTGGTTGGATGGGTGACCCTCCTCCATACCTCGACCAGGCATGGATGGAGAGATGATACTCCCACAATACCTATACCGGGAGGCCAGAGGGAGACCCGGGCCGGTTGGAGGGAGGACATCCTCCATACCTGGTACTGGGGCGAGGCAGGGGAGGCCAATCCTCCTTACTTCTACCGAGGTGCTCTTGTCCCCTGTCTGCAAGTGGCAGACAGACAAGGGGTTGGCACAATGGACCAAGAAAGGTCTAAGTGCCCGGGCTCCTGACGAAGGCCCCCCCAACAACAATCTAATGGGATACGTACGATTGGAATAGTTTATTCCAATGTATGAATTGCTATTTTATCTTGTAATGAAAGTAATTTATAATTCTTGAACACCAAGATATATTGTTGTCCTGTGATTATCTTTCAAACCACTTTCGTAAGACAATAACAATATTACGGCAAGGATGGGACGTACATTTTCTTGCATCTTTTTTAACCAAGAGTCAGTGCTATGTTGCTCGGTGTCTATAAATGCGTGAACACAAGATAAACGGAAATTTTAGTTCACAGTTTACCTTATTATATCTCAAGCGAGGAGGAATCGTCTGCAAAAGTTGAACATCATGAGGAAAAGTCGTTTATTCTATCGCAGGAAGGGAAAGATGAACTCGAAATGAAGGTCAGACAAGCGAAGACTATTTCAGCCATTTTGAATGTTCATTTTTAATACCCCAAGGGATCTCAAGCTGTGAAGGAAGCCAGTTGGTGTAGTGGTAGCGTGCGAGATTCACGAAGCATAGGACAGTGGGTTGATCCCCGCCGGGGTAATTTTTTTTCCTCTTTCATTTTGATCGGCTAAGGAGATATTTTACCACCAATTTATGTCACTTCGTTCTAAGACTTATGCACAATTTATTTTTAATTTCACTTGTTCTTGATCCCCAAGTTACACCAAGGGTATCGGACACATGCCTATGGTGTATTAGGAAAAACCACAGCACATTAGCGTAGCATTTGCGAGATGTCACATAAAAATGTCGACTTAAATTACGTATGGAGTTCCCTATTGAACTTTCGCAACTTGATATCTCATGGCGATTTATCATTTTAGTACGGGAACTTATGCTCTGCATTTTTACCTCTCAATGTATAAACATAATGATGTGACATGAAAAGTAGGTATATATTGATAATTAGTAATAAATAATACTAGCAAACTAGTGCTTAACTTTCGCATTTTCAACCTTTCCCACCTCCCCAAAATAATTTATTCTTTATCGAATGAGATCATTTATAAATTGCACGATTAAAAGCAACATTCCTGTCATGGTTGGAAATAAATCTTTCTTCTTCCTTGTTTATTCACAAAGTCTCCATGGGGGTGTTCTTTTCTCGTTACGTCTTAGTCTAAAAGAATTTTCTTTTAATTTTAAATTATAAAAAAACAATGTGTTTTAACGTAAACTGAGCATGTTATGTCAAAAGTCTGTAAAAAAAATCATATCTACTGATACCTTGTTCGTCGCTATCGCCTTCATAACAGTTGAGAAAAAGAGATCGCTAGTCGCTTTTCATTTGTTTTCCCAGTTATTCTTTCCGATTGACTGCGATTTACTCACCTCGGAGGACTTGTAGAAATTTCCTTACAAGTTACAAGGATTTGTTACTCAGAAGTCTGTTTGAGAAACAGAATGTGTCGTAACAATGAAAACACTTGTGAGTAAACACTTGTAACTTGTGAAATGGACTCGTTACTTGTAATTAGTAGACTTGTACGTTTGAAAAACAGAATTTCACATGTTACTCGTAAGTCACACTTGTAAGATCACACTTGTAAATTGTGGACTTGTAGCCTGGTGTGAAACCCGAGAAAAATTTATGAACCAGATTCACCAGGAAAATCTTAAATCACTTATCATAAATAAACTGTTATGCAATGTTTGACATGGTCCAGTCTATTATTTCTCGTATGTATCTCATATCAATTACATGGTTTCTTTTATGTATTCGCTTTACACGAATTCGTTTAGCACAACGACTTTCTGAGACACATCTCTCGTGTTAAGTGGGTGTATATGAGTGCATAGCACTGGGTGCACTTTTTCGGCCACATGGATACTGACTGCACTGGGGGCATCACTTCTGTCTCATGCATTTATCTATGCATTACAAGGGTTAATATCCTGTCAAGGTCAATGTTTTCTCATGGCAGTTTCTATTTAAAGCTTAAGTTTAATTATTGTTTGAGTCTGGCAGGAAAATTCTAACCATTTCTTTGGGGTAAATTGTACTTCACCCCAATCATCTGAAAAGAGGAAAAATTGACTGCTGATTATGGTGGACTATATTTCTATACTGAGATGGAATCAAAATTAAAAGTACAAAAAAATGAAATTGAACTTTTTACTAGTTGCTTCACAGTGAAAGGGTTAATATAGTGTGCACCCTAGGATATAAAGGCAGTATTTGTAATTGTCTAAAAGTAAAGGTCCTAAAATCAAGGCTGGTTGTGTCTGTTAAGTTGCTTTAATTCTAGATTATCATTTTTAAGGCTTCTTTTCTTTCTATTTTTAAAATTTCATAGCTTAAAATGAAAGTGTTGGATGTAAGAGGCTTTTGTACATGCTCTTGAAAATTCCTGTAACCATTGTGAACTATTTGAAAGAATTTTGATGAGCATTTCATTCATATGAAAAAGTTAGTCATTTTTAAAAACAGAAATCTGGTTTAAATGTCTATTTTCATCAAATTGCTCAAATCTTTTAAATCATTTTTTTATTTCCAGGGCAACCACAGGGATACCCCCCTAATTTACACAATTCTCCAGGTCATGGTCCCTACCCACAGCCAATGATACCTCCTGGAACAGGCCCTCATCCATCATTCCCCCAGCATGGTCCACCAAATGCTACATCTATTCCAGGAACAATGAATAGCAGTAATACTTATGAATACCCCATGTATTCTGTAGCAGGTGAGAATTGGAGTTCCTTGCTTTGGTTTACAAACAGCAAAGCCTTGTTTTTATGAAGGTAGTTGGCAGGACTAAAAAAATAGCAATATGTACAATCAAAAGGAGATAACAATGTGTGGTTTCATTGTTGTGTATACCTTTTTAATGCATTTAAAATAGCCAGTCATATACATTAGTGTTGACAAGTAACATTGAACATGCAATGCAAGCCCGTGAAACTTGACGTCGCGAACGAATTGACTGATTTTTGGTGGGCGTAACGAGAGAAAAAACAATGAAAACAACCTTAGCTAGTTTGAAATAACTTCAAATGACAGTATTTATATATTTACAATTATTACAGTATAACACAAGCCCGTAGGCTAAATACCGTTAGCCTTGTCTTTGCAAGACGATCACAAGTGGAACCCAGCCAACACGTCCTTTCCTCGCGCGGTCCGTTGCAAAGAGAGCTGCTATGATGGCGGTACACTTTGCCAGCGCAGGAGGGGAAAAGGCTGGCCAGTGGAGGAGTAGGGTGAAGAGGGGAAACGTTATCACACGTTGGATTGGTGGGAATATCCGCAGGTCGACTCGAACGTGGAAAAAGATGTCAGCACCAGCGCGGACAGTATAAAAAGAGCTCTTCTGTAGAAGCCGCGACGACCGGAGCGACCGCGCTGACCGGGGCAGATCGCTGCACTTAGCTCTTCGCTCGGGCACTTCTCCGAGGATTTTCGAGTCTCGAGGTTTCGAGGGGGGGAAATTTTGGCACATCCACTGGGGGAAAATTTTTGAAAATGGAAACTGGAGAAGGGGGGGTAGAATTGCACAGCACTGACACAATCATAGAAAGTTTCTGGCTTGCTTCTCTCGATGTATGAATAACACACTTGAGGTTCAAATAACCAGACATATTAACAATATAATCACTGACAAGAATACAAATGAACATAAGTCTAGATGCTTGTAACTAGATTAGAAGTAACAATCTCTGCCCAGAGAAAGTTATTTGTGTTGTCCCCAAGGGGGTGACAGACCTAATGGCACTAAGATAGATTGACAACAATTTTATAAGCTAAAGAATTAAACTTTATGAATATACATATAAACACCGTAGAAATAGGCGAGAGTGGGCCTAAAATGTTTTTTTTTTTTGTCCAAATTCAATTTTTTTTTCTTATTATTTTTTTTCTTTTTAAATTAAATTAGTCAGTAATTATTTTTTTTTTGTATCCTTTTGATTATTATTATTTTTTTTTTTATACATTCTTTTTTTTTGGAATCTTTTCATGGCCCACATCTTACCGCCAGAAATTAACAATATTGGTAAACCAAATATGGCTTTGCACAGAAATAATACATCACTAGATTAATTATATAAGACCCATAGGAAGTGATCAATTAACATTTTAGCTAGAGGTCAAAATTTCATGCCTCATAAAATTAGGAAAAAATAAACAATACAACTGCCCATGAAAATATGAAATCGAACTCAACGTTACTAGGAGACAGTGAGAGAACTTTTCATGGGTTGCAACATAATCAAAATCAACATCCAATATAAGAATGAAAAATGTAATAACAGTCTAACAATTACCAATAAATGGGCAGAGATATAAGAAAAGCATTAAGAAAAAACAGAAATCCTATCCACAGCAGCATAAACAGTAAATAACCCAACTACATGTCTCCAGAATGATACTACACAAAGCCAAGTGGCATAGAAATAGATTAGCATTTGCCCAATTGATGGCTTAATTGTGGAAAATGGAAAAGATTTTCATGATCAAATAGAAATTAGCATTATAAAATATACGATTGGAAATATGGTGTGACTTTACAATTAATAATAATAATATGATGTGAAACATTGGTGAAACAAATATAGAAACAAATCCCCAAATATATCCTTAAATCCTTAAACCTAATTAAATTTTTTCATGCAAGTGAATGCATTGTTAAGCCATTGGAATTTCAATGGAAAAATTTTTAATATAATAAAATTGACCTCTAAACAGAGGGTCAATTTGGGTCCAGGGCCGGTTAATGCCAAACGCGTTAAAGAAAGCTAAACAGGGAAAACTAATTTAGATGGCCACACGAACGTTTTTAATCCAAGGATATTTTTAGTTTTTTGGGGGACAAACCCCCAAAACAGCTATTAAAGCTGGGTGCTGTCTGCGGCAATTGCCGGGCGATGGGATCGCACCCCTACGCCAGAGAGTGGAGTGAAAGAATCAATCCACAAAGTCCATGAGAAAAACAATTTCATCATGGGGTGACACCCACTGAAGGGATATCACAGGAGTTCAGGCTATCAGCACAGAACAACTTTTTCATTTCCCCCAAGTAATCAGCTGACTTGGGTTCAAGCACTCAGGCTCAAATTAGGCCCCAAAGAATTCCAAAATCATCAGAGTTGGGTTCATAGGCTACTTGGGTTAAGCCTCTCAGTCAAATTAGAACCCCTCAAATTAGGCAAACCCACACACTATGGGTTGGACCACTTGGTCCAGAATTTCCACAATCAAAAATATTAATGACAGCATCAACAGATCAAATCTGCCAAACCAGAACAGAGTTTACAGACCTCACGACGCAACACATTCCACTTTCCACAATTATTAACATAATTAATTAAAAAAGATAGTGTCTGGAGACCCATGCAGTGGCAGCATAACATTAAACAGTATAGTGAGTGATATTTAAATAATGATTTAGATATTCATTATGTATTCAATTGATTAACATGAAATATCATTTGAAACAATGTATAATTTTTCACCAACAATTATTATGAAGGCATAATCCAATGTTTGATCATTGCATATCTTATCATCACCCTTTTAATTATATACATTTTTACATAGAAAATATTTTTGTTCTCAAGAGACAACATTATTACTCATGGTATTCCTTTAAATGAGAGACATGAGCTATTCTCTCCCTCCTGGGTGATACCTTCAATACTACAGTAACTGGAGTAAGCATTTTCACAATAGCATAAGGCCCTTCCCATTTGGGGAACAATTTAGCAGTTTGCTTTCTGAATTTACAGCTCAATGTATGTGTTTTCACAAGTACCTTGTCTCCAACTTTAAATTTGACTTCAGAATGGAGCTTATTATATTTTATAGTGTGTCTCTGGTGTGCAGTTTTTAAGTTTTTTAAAACATCAGACCACAAGGAGGACATGTCTTTGTTATTGACATCCTCATTAATTAAGTCATTTGGGATTTCCCAGACATTGTTAAGTGGGTGGGGAAGTTCACGTCCCAGAAAAATCTTTGCCGGTGAATGGCCAATGCTAGAGTGCATTGCGGAATTGAAAGCAAAACACAGATCAGGAATAAATTCTTCCCACTTGTTGTGAGCAGTGCCACAAAGTACAGTCAATGCACATTTCAAATTTCTGTGGACACGTTCTGCTTGATTTGACTTAGGATAGTATGGAGAAATGAACACATGCCTAATACCAAGCTTAAAATTCATGTCATGAAAGGCTTTGGCTTTAAATGCAGGGCCATTGTCTGACACAAGGAATTTAGGATAACCAAATTTAGGGAAAATCTTCCTTGACAACAGACTTATCAACACAGAGGCACCTGCGTTTCTCATTGGTTCAATAAGTATGAACTTGGAAAACCCATCTATGATAGTTAATGCATATTCATTGCTGTTACCACTTCGAGGCATAGGACCCACGTAGTCGACGTAAATTCTCTCCCAAGGATAAGTAGCGGGAACAGAAGACATATTACCTTGAGGGAGACGGTTTAGTGGCTTTGACACCTGACATAAGTGACACCGTTTAACCATTTCAGAGACTTCTCTCCTCCAATTCTCCCACCAGAATTGCCTCCCAATTTTTTCACATGTTTTGGCAATTCCCATGTGTCCAGCCGAAGGGAGAGTATGGAAATATTTAAATATCATAGGCCTCACTGCCGGAGGAACAACAATTTTTGGCTTAGTAGCCCTACCAATGACATGGCATAGAAGGTTATCTCTTAAGATCCAGCCTGGGTGTGACAAGGGTTCTCTTCGCAAATCCTCAATAATAGATTTTAGTTTAGGATCTGAGCATTGATATTCGCGAATGTTTACAAAAGAAAGAGGGACTAAATTAAGAAACAGTGAACACTGAGGACTAATTGCCTCGGAATCATTTGGGCGAGATAAGCAGTCAGCAACACGATTTTGCTGGCCTTTAACGTGATGAATGACAAAACGAAAAGTAGACAATTTTAACACCATTCGCCCAATCTTACCTAATTGCTTAGGGTGCTTGAATAGCCACGTCAAAGCGTTATTATCAGTATATAAATGAAACGACTTGAACTGCAAATAAGGGCGGAATTTCTCAACTGCCCAACAACAACTTAAACATTCTAGTTCATAAGAAGGCAAACGCTTTTCATGTTCATTGAGTACTCGACTAGCGTAAGCAACTGGCTTCATCTGACCATTACAAGACTGATTCAAGACTGCTCCCAAGGCAGTCTGGCTAGCGTCAACATAGAGGTGAAATTCCTTATCAAAATCCGGAAGGAGGAGGACTGGTGGATTAGTTAAGCACTGCTTTAATTTTATAAATGGATTCTGGAGCTCGGCGGACCAATTGAAAACGGCACCTTTGCGTTTTAAACGATTTAATGGAGCACCCAGTTCAGCAAAATTCGGAATAAATTTAGAATAAAATCCACACATACCCAGAAATCTCGCAACTTCTTTTACCGACCTCGGATTGGGAAAGTTTTTTACGGTCGAAATCCTTTCCTCATCGACCATCAGCGTCCCATGTGAAATTCTGTGGCCCAAGAATGCGATTGAATTCTGCGCCAGGTTCAGTTTTTCAGGATGTACTGTTAGCCCGGCGTCTCTCAATCTGGAAAGTACAGCCTCGACGTCCAACAGATGTTTCTCAAAATCCCTCGAATAAATACAGAGATCATCTATATAAGGAAAAACACAAGAATACTTCAAATCACCAAGTACAAGATCCATTAGCCTGCAAAAAACCTGGGGAGAGGTAGTCAGACCGAAAGGAAGCCTAGTAAATTGATAGAGGCCGACCGGGGTGACGAACGCCGTATATTGCTTCGCCTTGTCTGTAAGAGGAATTTGATGAAACGCGGAATTCAAATCAATGATAGAGAAAAACTTGGCATTGGACAGATATTGGAAAGCATTTTCGATATTTGGAGTGGGAAAATTGTCCTCCTTTACCTTTTGATTGAGTTTGCGATAGTCAACCACTAGTCTGTCGGATCCGTTTCGTTTAGGAATTAAAAATGCCGGACTAGCCCATTGAGATTTAGAAGGCTCGATAACCTTGGTATCGAGGAGTTTGCTTAGCTGCTTTTTCATAGCTTGGAGTTTCGGTGGGGGCAGGGAATACGGCGCAGATCGAACAGGTATGTCGTCTGCTAACT
Organism: Pyrrhosoma nymphula; assembly: GCA_963573305.1. Lineage (NCBI taxonomy): Eukaryota > Metazoa > Arthropoda > Insecta > Odonata > Coenagrionidae > Pyrrhosoma > Pyrrhosoma nymphula. Next base: position 155,189,210 of record OY754327.1, on the reverse strand, counting down.
CTAGTTCGTACTTCAACAGGTGAGTGACTCCGTGCACGGCGCTAATAACATCCGGGAACCTAGACAATACGTCATTTATTTTTTTCTGAAGGACTAACGAAGGAGGAGTGGGAGAGACGCGGGTGATTGAAAGTTGGTTAGGTAAAGACAAATTACTTTCGTCGTTCATAATCATAGACTGACCAATGCAAGTTTGAACAAAATCTTCGCTGACCGTAGAAACGTGGTCAGTTAAGTCAGAGCAAATGGATTCATTCTCACATGAGTCGTTTTCGTGGCGGAATGAATAAACTCGATTCGGACAAGTAGCAAAAGAAAAGCCATTGGGGTGAATGGAGATTGAGGCTTTCTTCAAGAAATCTTGTCCCAATAGACATGGGATTGGAAGCGAAGAGAGATAAAAGCAATGCTGCCACGACGAAGCCTTAATTTTAATGCGAACCCATACCCTAGTAGAAAGAACGAGATTTTCCCCGCTGATCGAACGCAAGGCTATCGAACAACTCTCCTTCCTGCCGCGTCTCGGCTTGTGAGCGAGGTTAAACCAAAAGTTTTCGTCAATTAAGGAGAGCGTGGACCCTGAATCTAGCAATGCAAAGCCAGGGGTACCATGGATTTGGACAGGAATTTGTGGAAGTCGAGAAAGCGCGTCTTGAAGGGCAAAAGTCAATTGTGGGCGGTTGGGTCTGCCTCGGCCGTTCATATCGCGAATACGCTTGCGACATACATCAGCTAAGTGACCGGGTTTATTACAATAATTACAGATACGGGAAACTCTGCGGTCGCGAGGCTCTTCTACTGAGGGAGGTTGAGAGAAAGAGTTCGAATATTCGGCGCGAGTCATTAACTTCTTGGTGGCTTGGGTTAACATTTTCTCTAACTGGGCGAGAGTTGAGGGTCTGCGGCAGAAAACTAGCACGGACTCTGTTTGAGGATTCAAGCCCTCCAAAATCAATTCCATTAGCTCGCGGTCGGCATATAACTGTCCTAATACCTTGTTAGCCGACACAATGGAGTAATAGAAGTCACGAGGGTTTTCACGCGGGAATTGAAATCTCTTGAGTTTTGTGGACACTAGACGATCGAATTCGCGATACGGTACGAACGTGTCCCAAATTTCCGAAATTATACTCTCCCAAGAAATATGTCTACGAATAACGCCCAGCCAGAAGGAACGACAATTGGCCGGTAATTTACGCAAAAGAAGAACGAACAAGTGAGACTGTGTGGTCAGGGATAAATCTATCAGTTCTGAGGTTTTAGAAATGAAGAGAAACCAGTCACTAGCGGAAGAACATGAAAAGGCGCTTAGGTCATCGATCATTTGACGAACAACACGTAAACCGTCTGCGTTGGCCAAGTCAACGAGGCCAGCGTCTTGAGCCGGGAGAACAGCTGCGTCGGAATTTGACTCAGAAGACGACATTGAACGTCGTTCCACGTTCTCGCGAGCATTTTCGCGTGCACTTCTGTCCTCGGACGTGGTATTAAAGACCCTAGCATACGGGTTAACTGAAGGGGCAGCCATGTCTACAGATCAAATCAAAGAAACAGGTCCGCCCGGAGAACGGAAGAGGAATTTGCGATAGAGAGAGAACCAACTTAATATCACACCTTGAGCGGGGCTTTGCACCGCGTAAAATTAATGATTGTGGGAGAAAAGGACACCAAATATTTGCACACCAGAGACCGATATATAACACACGTAAAGCAATTAACTATACTAATACCCTTAACAACTGCTGTGGACGGAAACACTTCAAGGAAATAAATGTACACTCGGAAAGTTAGTCGTCTAGCAAGGCTTAAACAACAAGAATTACACTTCAGCACCAAATAAAGAACAGACAATTCGACCAGTTATCCTGGTCACGGCACCAATTTGCAACGCAAGCCCGTGAAACTTGACGTCGCGAACGAATTGACTGATTTTTGGTGGGCGTAACGAGAGAAAAAACAATGAAAACAACCTTAGCTAGTTTGAAATAACTTCAAATGACAGTATTTATATATTTACAATTATTACAGTATAACACAAGCCCGTAGGCTAAATACCGTTAGCCTTGTCTTTGCAAGACGATCACAAGTGGAACCCAGCCAACACGTCCTTTCCTCGCGCGGTCCGTTGCAAAGAGAGCTGCTATGATGGCGGTACACTTTGCCAGCGCAGGAGGGGAAAAGGCTGGCCAGTGGAGGAGTAGGGTGAAGAGGGGAAACGTTATCACACGTTGGATTGGTGGGAATATCCGCAGGTCGACTCGAACGTGGAAAAAGATGTCAGCACCAGCGCGGACAGTATAAAAAGAGCTCTTCTGTAGAAGCCGCGACGACCGGAGCGACCGCGCTGACCGGGGCAGATCGCTGCACTTAGCTCTTCGCTCGGGCACTTCTCCGAGGATTTTCGAGTCTCGAGGTTTCGAGGGGGGGAAATTTTGGCACAAACATATTAAAAACATGCATATTGTCAGCCTCGGTGGCAGTGGGGTAACGTCCTCGCCTGCCAACCCAAAGGTCGCGAGTTAGAGTCCCGCCTGGGAAGGATTTTTCTCCTCCCAGGACATGGTTGTGTGTGTTGTCCTTTGTTACTGTTACAACGCCTGATGTAAAACGGTCCTCGAGGCTGTATTCAGGTTGATGAAATAAATAAATATTTTAATGCAAATTTTATGTAAATTCACTATGGTAATGTTGGAGCAATACAGGCTTATTTTCATTATTTCTGATAGAGAATAACCACCTTTGTTATTACCACAAAAATTTATTATGCTGGCATGATGTGCATTTCACCACACTATGGCATACTCATCACATGAGTATGCCACAGTGTGGTGAAATGTGCATCGTGCCATCAAGAAAAAAGATCTTCGTTCCTTATTCCTGGGGGTGACGACATTCATCTGTGCGGGACTCATTCAGCGAGAAAGAGAAGGGGGTAACCTGAGAAGGGGGTAACTACATCGGAGAAAAAATTAGTTAACATGCCTAAAATCGATCTATTTGCAGAAGTGCTACTCTGCTATGAGAAGTGATACAAAAATGAGCTTTGATGAAGTTCTAGCTGCATCATTTATCTTTCAATGCGGATACTCCTCAAGTTGGTATGTAAGTTTATTAAATTTACTGTAGTCGTGTAGAGCAAAGAGGATGTCCAGTGCTTTTTTCCACAGGCCTTCGCACCGAGCGCTGGTGCTTCTGGCAGTCCAGCGAACTGCTATGCGTCCCTGGCCTGCCTCTTGCTCTCCCCGCCACCACACCGGGTCTCTCTCCCCCCCCACCCTCGCCTCGGTGCTCATAGTTAGGGGGTCAGAGTAAAGTGATATTTTTTCTCGAGTCAGTATCACATTTCATCATCAGTGTCACATTTCACTCATGGCATTCCCACGCCCTTACTTCTCAGGTGGTTTCCACTAGTTGGGGGGGGGGGACGTCCTTTCGAGAGCATCAGCAGCCAACTTCCATGGTTCCAACTAGTTCCAACATCAGCCACAATATAGGATGACTGTTATTTAGAACGATTTTAATGGTATCTACTCCCCAGTGTGAATTTTTTATCTGATCCAGATCCGATTTTTTTGAATGAATTAGAATCCGATTTCAGTATCCGGAGAAACATAATACCTGCGGATCTTTAGATCCGATCTGACCATCCCTAAATAGTATCATTCCTGGCGAATCAGCTTGCATCTTAGAGGACGAACGAACAATTTAAGAGCACATTTTGGAGCAAAAAAAGTTGATCTTATGGGCTGTGAAATACAGTAACTACAATTTTCGATGCATGGCTAACGTTTTTCAACTTACGAACAAGTTCTCGGAAGACAACTCATTCGTATGTTGAGGACTTACTGTACAGCCTATTCTGCTGAGTACTGAGAAAACTTTTCTAGCGGCGATATATTTATGCACAAACAATATATACTTAATGGTTTAAATAAAAGCAATGAATTTTTCTTTATTGAGGGGTATCATATCCAGTTCTTGTTCCTTCGCTGTGTTTGGACTAATGCGGCTACATGTCTTTGCTTTTTAATTTGATATTTTTCCCAACAAAAGGCACTAAAACTTTCTCTTAGGAGATTTATTCACTTCATACATTGATTGAAATAGCTCGACGTCCTTTTATTCAACTTTTGGAATGCTTTGTAAACCAATTTCGAACAACGCAATTATATTATTCTGCCTGCACTCAATTTTTGTATATCACGGTAGAAATTAGTGGGGGTTAAATTTGCTGGTTTCCGGACAGAGACATCCTTTTGCCATGCAATGTCAAGAGTTGGCACCACTACGTCTCACCGGCGTATATTACACTGCAACCTAATGATCCATAATTCCTAATAAACTTGTGTCGAGAGGCAGAGACTCTTTTATCAAAATGATTTCCTATGGTAGCCTTCTAATAACAACCCTTACACTTTTCAGTTGGACTATGTGTTGTTTACATCGCATTTGAAAAATGTAGCATTAGCTACTGGTGTTCGTATCACAAGTTAGACAAAACCTATGGAATGGCATACAATCAAATTTAGGGGTCTTATCATCCCAGAAATTGTGAAATCTTCACCTGGATCCTATTACAGTAGAAACTCAAAATTACGAAGTCGACGGGCCCGGAAAAATCAGCACTTCATAATATCAAATTTCGTATGAACGAGTATCATTCAATAGCATCGCGATGAAGCTCTTTTTTTGTTTCCTTAAATTAAGATGTACTCTTTTGACGTACTTGCATGATTTAGGAAGTTATAATTCATGAGAGTATATTTAAATGTGTATTCATGCCCACAGTTGAACACAACTAATTTTTCGGAGTTTAATTCTTCCGATTTTCGAGATTTCCAACGTGTCGTTCCAGCTTTTCGCGGCAGAAATCCCGAAAATTGGAAGAATCAACCTCCATCAAAGCCCCGCGGAATTTTAAATCACAACAATTAACTTGCCGTTCTTTTTTCCAGTGAATGGCAAATGATTAGGCAATGAAGCGTCTTTGCACACTTTTTGTGCAGTTTGGACTAAGCCGATGAAGTTTCTTAGCGCATTTTTCTATATTATTTCCTAATTGGAGAACTCATAACTTCAGCGTGAGCGATGTATAATCATCAATAATATTGATTTATGCATACACTAAGGAAGTGTGTGACTTGCGCAATCATTTTACCGGATATTGAAGACAGTGAAAATAAGGTTATCTCACGGATGCTATGCGATGGATATATGTTATGTATTTTGTACAAATACTGATATTCGCGATAATCTTGCAAAATAACAGTCTCCCTTGGATTCATCTCATATGTGCGTGGTTATTTCCGATACGATGGAGCCTATAGAAGAGTACAGCTAAATAGGTACCACCTTTCAAAAGGAGATTGTACGTACAAGCCACACACTTCAACAGTGAAGGCGATATAACTCCTTTTACACTTCATCGGCTACTAACGATGCTATCACTGCAAATTAATAATTTTCTTTTTCCACTCTACTATGCAAAAGCTTCATTTGTGGCTCTATTGAGATTAGGTCGCCTACTCTTCATTCATTAAATCTCAGGATTCATTAAAAGATTCGGTATTGAACTAAAATTTGGGATATTTTTTGTTACTGTTTTCCCTCTGCTTTCGATCAAGCAAGGACATTTTCATCCGAGCATTGCCGCTCTAGGTCTGGCCACACACCAGGCCGGAATCAGCTGTCGGTTCCTCCTTTCCCCGTCATTGTGGGGGTTACTTCATTCATCCTCTCACAAAAACACCTACGCGACCCATGGTCTCGGAGTATTGTGCGTCACTTGTAAGGTTGATCTACCTGGGAGTCAAGGGATGCACGCGAGGAATAAACATCGAATGAATCATCTGTTTATGCTGAATAGTCACATCATATCTTCCTCCTTCCTTACCTCAACCGGCTGCGTCAGCGGAGAGTGGGGACATGACTTTGGAGAGTGGGGGGCTTTTACTTAAATGGCCCAAGAGTTGGCATGGGGGGCCGGCAGAGTCAGCGTGGGACATCGCATCCTGATCTAGTGTTGAGGGGGTGAATTCAAAGAACTGCGGAACTGGCCACTCAGTAACTTAAACGGACACACCCGCTGATAGTCACACAATTGTGTGAAATTCACAGTGAATTCCATGAAATTCACAGTGAGAGATGACGCCGGGGTAGTTAAACTGGTAGAGCACTTGGCGCGAAATTGGGGGGTCTGGGTTTGAATCCCAGTCTAGGCAAATGATTTTTTCACTGTGAATTTCACACAATTGAAGGGGTGGGACGGAGGGGGCACTCGAAGGGGCCTGATCTTCTGGAGGGCTTGAATGGGGGCTTCGGTGTGAAGGTGATGGCTCGTTTCCACCCTTAGAGCGGGGTGGGGGGAAATGGAGAGTCCCTTGAGGGGGAAATATGACCAGTATGGGAGAGAAGGGAAGCGTTTTATAGGTAAGCCTGAAGTGAGAAAGAAGTTGATGGAGGACAGTAAGCCGAGGTTTTGGAACAACGGAGATAGAAAGCTGGGTGAATTTTCATGGTGGGGAAAAGAATATGGGAATGTGCGGGCATTTCCATTTTGAATTGTCTTAATTTCCGATCCATTCGGGCAGATTCTTTATCTATATGCAGGAACATAGCGGAGCTCACTTTTAGAATATTTTTTCAATCACTGGGTTGGAGCAAAAGGGGAGAAAGGTACACCATTTTCCGATACAGATATATATGGGTGCTTGAGTATTTTTTCCCTTTGATTATGCATGCGCCCAGCGCTAGTCATACCTTAGAGTTAATGTGCGTCAAAGTTATTGGTCATATGAACCAAGCGAACTCGTATTTTCTGTTTTTCTTGGCTGCTGGCGACGGAAGAAGGGAAGGGCAATCAATTCCTACATCAAAACGCTCAATTAGGGAGGGAAATTAAACCTGATTCTTTCGATGATAGCTATTGCCAGCCGGAATAATTATGCCATGGAGCAAGGTTAAGTGTAATCAGTCTGAAGTAGTGAGAATAAAAGCTTTCTTAGGTCATATTCATGACAGTTTTTGAGCACGCGCGCAGCAAACGATTTCTGTAACAGGAATACTCATTATGGATTTTTGTTTGGGGAAACTGGTAGCAATAAATTCCAGGGGTCATTAGAGGAAAATGCTGGTTGTAGCAATTATTCTCTCGCGGGCGAGTATATCCGTACACGACTAATTTTTTTTTTTTTTTACTTGTTGGCAACACTGTGGACTCATGGTAACAATGCCAAATGCATTTTTTGTCCAGTTGGTTTCATATTTCATGTGCTACAATGCCTACAATTCAAAGTCGTCCAAGGCCTGGTTTCACTGGGGTGTCTAGCGGCCACGTCCAACCGCCGCATTTGGGCGTAGTGGCTGGATGACTCGGCGGGATGGTTTCATTCAGGCGTCTCTACGTCCCGATTCTGCAGCTGGGCGATGTGGGATAATGTGGATTTAGTTTAATTGGGAGTTTATCATCGGTTTGTGTTTCCTGAGAGTGAGTTGATTTTGAGCTGAAATGGATGGTGACGATTTAGTTTTGTTGCTTTTGTTGGAAGACAAAGAAGAGGACGACCAATTGTTGCAAGTAGTTTTACAGCTGGAAAGGACGCATTATATAAAACTCGGAGAGCTGAAAAATCACCGAAAATTGAGACTGCCCGACTGGACATCCACGTCTCGGCTGCTTCGGTCTCAGCGAAATCGAGCCCATTTGATATATATTGGATGAGTACGGCAGTGACTTCCGACTGCTGGACGTGGATGCCAGACTACCCAGCTAAACCACGCCTTTACTATTGTAGCATTGAAAAATGAGTTATCGTTCAGGTGATTCACATTCAGTGCATAATGCAATCAACGACGATGATTAATTAGATGTGTAGCTCTGACAAGGAGCTCCTAAAAACGTTGCTGTGATCCATCACTATTTGTATAAACAAGTAACTTTTTCACGTTGGGACCAAGACCTGAGATTCGTAATTTCAAAACTTCGTTATTTCGTAATATCGCGTGCTGTTACATACACTTAGATACCCTTTTGGCTGGGACCGAAGATTTTGCTTCGTAAAATCAAAATTTCATAATTTCGAGTTTCTACTATACACAGTCATATTTTTACCTCCCCCAACCTTTCCTTTCCTCCAACCCTAGTCATTTTTCTTCTTTCCTTCCTCTGAAGGTGGCCAAGGGACCACCAAAATATGATTTTTTTTCTGTTTTGTGTCTGTCCTTTCTGTATTTGTTACTACCGTGATCCGCGACTTTTTGGAGGCAAATGTTTGACATTTCGACGGCCCACTACCACTATTGGTAGAATTACTGATGATGTTTTTTCAATTAAAATATCAATACATGGTTGAGAAATGAAAAAAATGGTGACGGTTAACAGAAATTTTATTTTACTTGACTTTATTCGACATCTTAATTTTTTTTTCTAATGGTCATTTGTAGATATTGTAGCATTTATGATTAAAGTAGACAGTAGCAAACAAGATGTTATTCGTCGTCACATTCATATTCATTCATAGTAGGATTAAATTTCAGTTCCTCAAGAAGAGCAATCAGTTCAGCTTTCAGACTCCCACTCTTCCTAGGAGGTAGTGAGCGTACTGAGGAGATTAGGGGGTCAGAGGACGTAAGTATTATATTCAGGAGATCTTTATTCGTAGCTACTCTTGAGATCTTCTTCACTTAACATCTCTATCGGAAGTAGTGCCAAGGACATCACATCCCAGCCGTGAATCAGTATCTTGTGGACTGATACCGGCATCGGGTACCAAGAATAATGGTTGACGTAGAGTCTAGCAGTGTCTTTTGTATGTCTACGGAAAGTCTCTAAGTTCACAGCCAATCTGTAAAACAGTGTGCAAAATGATGTCGCCCGGTGAAATGAGATCTTCATTACAACCACGTGGTCTTTGCCAGATTTCCAAAAAATCAGTGTGATATGTTCCCATTGTTTCTTGTGCTCCTACCTTGCTACACCGTGTCAATGACCAGCCCCATTTCTGTCTTGAATTTCCTTCTTATCTCAATTTCCCTTTCCTGCACTCTTTCGTTTCCTTTCTCTTGTGCCAACATTGAGTTTCTAGTCGATAATATACATGGAGTAACCATTCAAGAAACCTAATATACGCGTGAAGTACTGAGTGTCCGTACGCAAATTTATCTCGGTTGACATATCTCTTTAAAACATCATCAATATTATTGTAGTCTTGGGGTCAGGCTCCACATTTATAGTATTTTTGTGAAGATAAAGTTTTGGTTACTGCATTGCAAACCTTTCCATCCACCATACACATCATTAATTCATGTGGCACATGTAATGAGTCAAATCTTGGGAAGGAAAGCTCTGATGGAACAAGGCTGTGCCTGCACAAATTTCTGTTCTTTAGGAATATTGTACCTACTCTCTTTTACAAATTACAACTTTGTACACATACCAACAATAAGGACGTTTACCGATCACACAGTAAGCACTAATGTGTGTTGAAGTATATAAATCAGGTTTTGTCCAGCTAGATTGGACTTTCACTGTGCGGCGTCGGCGGCACCTTGACTCAAGGTGAATGGGGGAAGGTCAGCGATTCGTAATCAAAGGCAGACGATGCTAACGTGTATTAATTTGAAAGAAACAAAACGTGTACACACAAACAGACTTGTACACGCCCCTTAACTTAACTTAAAAACATAATATAACTTCCACACTTTTAATGTTACAAATACAGACCGACCCAGGTCTTGACACAGTGCCATTTTCAAGGCAATGGCACTGTGTCGAAACCTGGGTCTGTATTTGTAACATTAAAAGGGTGGAAGTTACTTCTGTGTTTTTATCACCATGGATGTTACTTTCTTCCACAAAATTGAGCCTGATTCATTTTTATTCGTTAACTTAACCTATAGTATCTGCATTGAAAAGTTTTGAAATTGAGTTATCAACTTTAACTACCTCATCTCATTTCAGGCAGTGACCAGATAATAGTTTTACGGTGTAGAAATATCAGATAGGTATTTTTATTTTTATCCTTTTGGTAAAGGATTATGAGAAATTTTGTTGTCCTTGTTAACATGATTAATAAAATCCTCAGCCATGTCTTTTTAAATAATATTAGGTAGGTACCATCATGCAGTCACATTTTTAGCTAGACCTATGGTTTATATAGCATATAATTTGACTTCTATTTTACTCATATTTGCAGGAATCCCTGGCAATAACCAAGGACAGCCCCTTCCTCCTGCACCTCAGCCAATGCAGGGACCTCCTGGTCATCCAATACTGCCTGGGCCAAGGCCATTGCAAGGACAAAATGCTATGATTACAGTTGGACAAACTCTGCCTGGCCCAACTCAAAGTATAACAATGGCCCAAAATAATCAGCCTATGTCAGTATCTCAACAAATGCCAGGTGTTCATGCAATGCCTGGTGGGCAGCCGATGCTTGTTGGTCAACCACTTCCTCATGGTCAACCAATTCCTGGTGCTGTTCCAAATATAACTCATGGTCAACCATTACCAGGTGCAGGTCATCCAATTTCAGGACCACCTGTGGCTAGTCAGAACATGCCTACCCAAGTTGCACCTCCTCATTTTTCTGGAATTGCCAATCATCAAGAAGTTCAGCAACAGGTATCACAGCAGATTCATCATGATGGAGGTCATCAACATAGTGGGCAACAGACTGCAGAATTGATAAGTTTCGACTAGGAATAACTGGTTGAGCCCAAAAATAATGTGGATATGGCATTAGTCCAAATGAAGCTGTGTTAATTAAAAAGTATGCAAATGTATAATTTATCATGCAATTTACTTTTAGTCCAAAACAAAGGCAAAGGATGAGCATTGTGGCTCAAGTGTAAATAATTCTTTGCTGAATGATTTGTATGTTGTCATTTTTAAAGGCATATGTTGATAGCTTCTGAAACGATTTTGAGGGGGCCACAATTTTTAAATGTTAATGTCTTGGGGTTTGTTGTTAGCAGTATTCCTTCTTTTAGGTTTGGGATGTATCATTAGTACAGATGCAACAATACTTGTTGATAAGAACTTTCACTAGTCTTTAAAAGATCATGTATGTTTGTTAATTGTCCAAATGACTATTTTATTGCTTATTAAATCATTACAGAAGCATTGACTGTGTAATTTATCCTCCAAAAAGGGATGGTATTGAGTCCGAGACAAGGAAGGAATAGTTTTTCTTCAAACTTAGGTGAATGCATCAGGCGAAACTGCTAAATAACAAAATATGCCCCCACCAGGTATTCTTTGAGCAGATAGATGAGCTCTGCCATCTGGTGATTGGTGGCTTATAACTGGAGCAACGGGACCCATTCTAGGAAATTCAGATATGGACTGACTCATCTCATTACCCTGAAAATGGTTCCAATAAGTATTTTACAGGCAATCACTGATACCAGAAGCTGGCTGGGTCGGCTCACTAACTTACCAAATATTCAGGTAATGGCACTAAATCAGTTTCTGGTGGTATGTTGCTGAAAGGACCATGCAATAACCCTCCTTTAATCATAACCCTGAGGTACTGGATGTAATCATTCTTCAACTTGGTCATTTCACTATCGTGATCCTGAATTTCCAGAAGTTTGCATATCCATTCCGAACACCTAACACGATCTAACAGACGAACGTTCATAAATTTAAAACAAAGTGGAAGATATCTCCTAATGACAGGTACGACCTTAAATTGGCATGCAGATTTGCGATCCCAACAATGAGGCAATAACCTACTTACCGTGGGCGGATTCTAACATAAGTGACTGTCGAGCAATGTCACGTAATGCGTGAGCGAACTCCTCTCTGTCACTATTGACGTCCGAATCAAATTTACAATCCATCGCAAATAAATTTTAACCAATGGGAATCTTACATAGGCAGATTGTAAAATGGTTAACAACGCAGTAGGTTCCCACGTTTACAACGTAATTATTGTTGTCATGCACATATCGACTTAGGTTTTTTTATTTATATCAACCGTGATAACGTCGGATGTTAGTTCTGCTGAGAAAACATCCCACAGAGTCAAGAAGGGTTTGCAACGTACAGTGGACGCTTAGTCATGAAGAAATTCATTTAATTACCAATAAATTCTCGGGAATGCACAACTGTTAACACGGGACATACACGCAATTGCGAAAGTATATGAATAAATACACGTGCAGACGAATGCCGAGAGCCAGGGCTTCCTTACTCGTGCAAGCAGTCACGTTTCCTTTTTTGAAGGGACAACTGTCCATGCATGTTGTATGCGTCTCGTAAATGTAGGACATTTAATCAGTTTCTAGAACTTAGACACCACCGAAGTTTTTGGTGAACCAGTTGATAATATATTCAAATAGACTACATTGCGTCTGATATCATGCATCTGGGTATGCTATAACCCAATTTAAGCATAAAGCAATGGTAACCTGCACTTCCCCAGCTATAATAAGTCCATATTCTAATTGAGAGCACGCATTCTTATAGCCAATCGACAGAGGCACATCGAAAATATCAAAGCTACAATCGACATTTCAACCAACCTTCAATTTGGAACAACATCCTTACGCCGCGCGGGTTTCATACATTTGCGTATACGGACACTGTGAGGGCGGAAGCACAACCATCCCGAAAATGACTAAGCATAAATTCTGGGAGTGTGAAAGCTCAACCATTTTGTTTTGCTAGCAATATACGAGAGAATAATGCCGTTGGAAGGAAAAAAAGGCGACAAGAAGGGCAGTCACGTAAGTAAAACAGACAATATGTAGCTATTATCACCTGTATGATCAAAGCAACCAGCTGCTAATTCTTGCCCTTGGGTTTATAAAAGTCATTACTTCCTTCAGAAAGAGCCATTATCACCAGGACCCATCTTAGACATTAGTGACGATGAATTGGTCTCGATTTCTGTGCGAGACTTGAATAGACAATTGAAGTTGAGAGGACTCAATAGGGAGGAAATTGTGCGAATGAAACAACGGCGAAGGACGTTAAAGAATAGGGGCTATGCTGCCAGGTAAAATGAACTGGGTAGATAAATGTTATGATCGGATTGTGTCGGGCGTCTTATATAAAGATGTTGTTTATTCCAGTTGCCGTATTAAGCGCATCGAACAAAAAGATGAATTGGAAACTGAGAAGTCACAGGAATACCAAGATATGGAGAACATGCAGGAAAGCAACAACAAGATGAGGGAAGAAATAGAGGCTTTACACGGTAAATTTGATGCATTGAAGAAGTTCGCCCTACAGAAGAAGATTGCCATACCGCCAGATCTTATGAATTTGCAATGAATATATAATCGCATTCTCATTCAGTATTTATATTGCAAGCGCAGTGTACAAACATAAAAAACACATTCTCATTCCATACTCAGTTTGTGTAAAATACTTCTTAGTGCCCTTTTGGGTGTATGCCTTTGACGTGTACGTGAAACAATAAAGCACTTATACAGCTTTCTCAGACTTTACTTATTCCCCATCAAACAGTAATTTGGTCAGTAACGTCACCATGAGAACATTAATGCTATTTCCAAGTAACTTGTATAACTGATTGGCACTGTAAAGTTCGGGCCATGTGAATTCCTCTGGGAAACACATCAGTCGAGCTACTTCTCTGGGAGAAAAGTATCTCACTCCTGTTCTCTCCAACAATCTTGCTAGCTCTTCGTTCATCTCGTATTTATTGTCTGCACTTGCCTTACGCAAGAGGTCCATTTTCTTCAAAAGCTCAAGGGCTTCATCTTCCGAGGGTAATGGACAAAACACTGATCCTGTACCTTCAGCGTAACGCCCATAGGCTTTCGTAAAACAACAGCAGCGACGTGAGAAGGGAAACGTAATGTCAAGTACACCGGAATATTTCCTTAGAACCTTAACTGGGACGTTGTATTGCGTTGAATCGCTGATATTTTCCAGGACTTTTGATATTGCATACTGATGGCACCGTCTTTCTTGAGTGCTGCTTACCGCAGTCTTCGGGACAAGTCCTTTCCCTAAGCATACCTCCAGTATTCTTCCCTCTTGCATGGGAATGCTGTTCATCTGTCAATAACAGAACAATTTATAATATGAACTGACCTAATGTACAGCAGAATGTAAGCATATAATTAAGTACTCACCAATTCTCCAGGTTGAAATGTGAATTGAAGAGGCTTCCTCTTCGCTAAAAGGTAATAACGAAGACGGCTACAAGGAATAAAATATTCGGTAGGATTTAGTAAAAATTCTTGGAAAATAAAATCACATCCTTCTAAAGTTTTCACCAACGCATCTCTTGAGTTAGACGTTTCAAATCCTCGCACGTTTTCGAGTAATAAATACTTTATGGTAGACAGTTTCGGCCACAACTCGATTATATAAAGTAAAGCATTAGTCCTTTCATCGGAGTCGTCTTTCTTCAACCCCACCCTGTCGGTATGAAAATAAAATTATTTAATAAGCCTCGATAATGAAAAACTAACGTCCTCCAACCCGGAAATTAAAATTATGAGAACGAGCTCACCTCGTAAAAGGCTGACATGGAGGGCTCATTGTAATCATATCTGCTTCCAATTTTTCGAAGTCATCGCTGGTAAATGACTGTACATTCCTCTGAAATACCCGGGTTTCGGGGAAATTATGCTTATACAGCTCATTAGCGGATGTGTTAATATCAACTGCCGCCACAACATTGAAAGAAATGTCAGCTCCTAACGAAGCCACAGAAGAAAACATCAACGCATTGACAACATTCCAAAATTTACAATGAAGATCAAAACAAAAATATTACGTTCGAGGGAATAATGCATGCCACCTATACCGCTGAATAATTCGACCACATTAACCATTTAACTGAGTTAGCCAATCAACCAAGAACACAGTATACAGCAAAGATTATATGTGTTCTCGCAAACGACAACAATTTCACCGATTTCAAGGATATACCGATGTAAACAACTGTCGAAATGCATTGCTTTCTTGTTTTAGTTTCTCCTCATGACGTCTGCGCCAACTACAGCTGGTTATAATTACCGGGAAAATTTTGACTGCGTTTTATGCCACCTATACCGTATTACCACAGAGTAAAGATATATCCCTACTCTGTGGTATTACCGTACACGGTACTACGACCTCTTTCGGCGGGTGTTCGGATCCCAAATCCAAGGTTCAGATTCAAATTTCCGTAGTCTCCGTTAATCAGCAACATGCTACCTGAGTGAGTAGTTGATGTTTCTGTGTCACACTAGTGAAAAAAAACAAAATATCCAGTGTCTTTATGGGGCTTTTAAATTGTTCCGTATTCATCGTCAATATCTCTATGTTACGGTAAGTTTCCTGTCACCGGTGTAGTACATATTACTCGATAGTATGTAATCGTCCGTTACTACATGATACTGTGTTGGCCATCCGGAAAAATAACGGATAAGAATTATTTTTATCGTGATTTTGAAGGTTAAATGTCACATAGATAATCAGCATATATTAGTAAATCATTCGGTGTTTGTTTTACTACACAGGGGCGGATCCAGTCAGGTGACGCGGGGGGCGCGCGCCCCCACCTCAAACTCATTAAAAATAATAAAATATTTTGAAAGCTAACTTACAAGGCTAACGCCATGCATTTTTTTAATTCAATGGTTGCGTTGATGCCCAAGCGCGATGCAATCCATCCAGTAGTTTAAAACTCTAATATTTGAGTGCATCGTACCATTAACACAACAGACAAATTATCCTTAACACTTATGTGCGCAGAGGACAGCGAATTCTATACATATAACACAATAAACATTATATTAAGATTTTTGGGCGATAGTCAATGCCGCTACCGCGAACGTTACCGGTGCAATCCTGTGATGCTGTAGGATGAGACGAAGGGAAGGGCAGGCGAAAAGTGGAGGGGATGGCCTCGTGTAAAGGCCGTTTTACACGATGAAAGATTTTGTACAAACGAATGTACGTGAGATTGTACGTTTGTCTCAACGAAATTAGAACAGGTTCTATTTCCCGTGCAGGCACTGAGACATTCGCACAAGCGTTCATACAATTTGCCGATTTACACGATACATTTTGCCTCATGCAATAGTTCACGGAAGAGTTTGTACAAACAAATGTACCGTGTAAAACGGCCTTAACACGCAAACATTTCGAAGTGTTGCAGTCAACACGTGAAACAGTTTTAGTACAATTTAAAAACACATACTGCAGGCAACGACGGGGAAGACGGGACAAAGGAGTGTATAGCGGTCAACCTCCAAGGGTTGTCTCCGCGCGCGCGCCTCGCTCCAATGAGTAAGAGGCTAAATATTAACTCTTCGTACAGCCCTCACTACTTTAATCAAACCGAGTTTCTCTTAACTTTCCCAATGCCGCGACCCTTGAATATAGTTTCTTATGTTGTAGTGACCCAACACCATAAAATTATTTTCGTCCACCATCGGAAATATTTGTTTTCCGATGGTCAGGCGACCCCTGTGAAAAAGTCGTTCGACCCCCAAAGAGGCCGCGACCCACAGGTTGAGAACCGCTGTCTCACAGAAAAAAAGAACCTATGGTAATGAATGCTTCCCCTGATTTTCGAGGCTGCAAAAATTACTATCGACCAAATGAATGTTGATGTACGTCTACCTCGTATAGTAGGGAAACAAATTCTCTGTCCAAATTATAGCTCAACTCCTGACGACCCTTCAACTTACTGGAATTGGCCAATATACTTTACCATTATTGGCCATAATGTTGCTGATTTGGAAGCAATATTCAAGGATGAATCAATTAAGCGTTTTTCCTTATACGTGTTAGTTCCGACCAATCTAGATAAAATACCTCACTATTTGACGTTTTAAAGGTCGCTGGAACCTACCTGTGAAAAATACTCTGCTCCAATGAAAATTGACTCAGTGATGTTAAAAACGAAACTTTTAAATGAAATAATTTTATTCAAAAGGATTTTTAACTATGAAGAATCAAATAAACTGAACCGAAGTATAGTTGCATACAATAATAGTGATGAAAAATTCTATTCGATCATGAACTCTTTATTAAAGCTGCTCTCGACACTCCCTATTTCAGTAGCAACAGCGGAACGTAGTTTTCTGCATTGCGGAGACTTAAAACGTGGATAAGATGTAGGGTGACTGATGATAGATTGATGGGTCTTGCTCTCCTTCATATTTATCGTGAAATCGAAGTAAAGACTGATAATGTAATCGATCGAGTTGCAAACTCACAATAAGAGGACTAGAATTTATTATGTAAAAGCTACGTTTTACTTGTGATACTTTGAGTTAACTTAATCATCAAAGGTCTCAATTTTTTTCATTAAGAAGATTAGCTCATAATACTGTTAACAATATTATTCTAGTTTGGAGGAATCGATCCTTACGTGTTTGTCACTGCAATCGCTATACTTTGCATTTTTAATAATAAAAATGAAGTAACTAACTTCACTTGCAAAAACCATTTGTCACTTAATTCATATTACCGTCTATACCTCTAATAGATCTAATCTGCATGCGTATGCCAAACCTAAAGTCTTATATTAAACCTATTTTCTTACACTAAAACATTAGAACTAAAGTCACAACAAAGAATAAATATCAGGGTGTAACGAAAAAAATGTTTTCATCACTCCGTGCGTAAAACGCACGTGATGACAAATCGGGCTCGATACACGTGTGCAAGATGTTTTACCCTCGATTCATTTCGCTTCGCTCTGGCGACAAAACCCACCCTCATTCCAGCAAAAGATTTTGCACACTTGTAAAGAAAATAACTATTTCATAAATATTTTCTGCTTGTTTTTCACCAAATTCTTTTTTTTATTTCAAATATCAAACAATTGTACTATAGAAAATATAAAAATTTCTGCATACCTATGTTCCTGCAGACAACTTTGCAGAATCTATACGCCAAAAAATAATGCAAAATGGCGGCAGAATTTAATGTAGAAAACTGTGCATAAAAACATGCAGAAAATTATGCAGACCATTATGATAAGTGATAATTATTAAAAAATTAACGTTTCCTCCCTTAAGAGAGAAAAAAAAGGTCAATTATAAAGCTGAGCCAAAGAATTCAGCTTGGTTATCAACCTTTTCTAAATTTGCCAGGGGTGGAATTACAATTCCCGGTTTGCTGGTGGGTACCCACCAGCGACGGAATACGTATTCCGGCGCGTCTGCAAAACTTGAACCTTGCGCCCTCCCATCAAGAAAATCCTACATCCGCCCCAGTTACTACCTCCTCGGCAGAAGAAATTACCCTCCAATACGTTCTCTTGAGCTTCTCCGTCAGTGGGAGGTTAAGATTTGAGGAGGGATAGGGTCTCGTCGGGCTTAACAGAGACTATGGAGAGCGAGTGAGGTTAAACCGGAAGAACTGCTGGGAAATCTATTTGTGGGGTGGGTGTAGCGAAGTTCGAAGAGAAGTAACTGTTGAAGGCCGAAGTTCGTTCGGCACCCGAAAAATGGCCCAGATCTGATGTGATGATGGAGGGCATGCGTGTGGATTTTCGTCTCGAATTAAATAGGGACAAGAAGCGTTTGGGGTTTGTAATCATGTCGTCTGTAATTGATCTCACACTATTATCATGGTCGCGGCGTAGGAGATTCCGTGATAATCGTAACAAGGATAGGGTTGGAAGGTTAAAAGGAAAAGGGAAGCACTCGACCTCAAGGTCATAAATAGGCAAGGGGGCTGAAACAAGACATTTTTCTAGGGCGTTTGCTACGTTGGATCCTATTAATGAGGAAGCAACTGAGTCGCAGTCGGTCGTCCAGGGCCCGGTCCGCCCGAAGAATTTCAGACAGTAAAAAAAAATCTGATAATAAATAGTACGACAGTCATTTAGAATCAATAACACGAATAACACCACCAACCGAGTGCGGAGAACTGCAACACGGCCACCGTACCCCGATCCATGACCCACCATGGTAAAATTCATCGGTTGGCAGGGTAGAAATTAATTTGGAGTAATGCTGAAACTTCTCGAAATTAGATATATAGCAACTTAGATGGAAAAATGTGTATTGCAAGATATAAGTAATAATTATAGGGTGTGATCAGGTTAATTTGGCGGTTAAATCACTGGGCTTTCTATTCCCGGGGCTTGGGTTCGGTTCTCAACAGCGACTAAGATTTTATAGTGGAATCCCGATCTAGATTCGGTTGCTAATGGATAGCATTTCAAGCAAAAGACTCTCTCCGTTGGACGTAACTGTGGACCTCTTAGCTCGTTCGTTAATGGTAGACAAGCGCCGACGCCGAGTTTCTCTCTATCCTTCTTCTTCTCCTAAAATAGCCCTACCGTTACTATTTCAACCATTTGTCCCCAATGGCATCAATGACTTCAGCAGCCAGTCATCTCCCCGACTAAAGCCAACTCACGAATCGAAGAGTTTCTGTTTCAAATGCGCGTGGAGCCTCCGATTAACTATTTCTTCCAGTTGTAATCCAAGAACTCCGAGTTTTTAATGGGAGAACTTGGTAAGATTACGTAGCATTTACATTACTGGACGAGCAAGACTGTACTAGCCACGCTACCCTGAACGAATGAATATCGACGGCATTGTATGTACCTACTCCAGTGGATAGATGCATCATGACACACAATGATTGGCCTTCTGACCGAGTGTCCTTGATTCGAATTCCAGTGGTGCTTTTGGGCACATTTATATCAACCTAAGTCGTGTTATTTTCTGGGAACCGAAAATCTTTCTGGGATATCACAGGAGGCACTAGGGAATGAACTATAGTATAGAAACTATGGGTATACCTCGCCCCCTCTCTATATTTATGAGTGAATTTAACGCGTCTTTGATCTAAAGCTTAATTATATAGTAAGCCCATAAGTACTTTATCTCCATCCTCAACGACAAAACCTCAATATTTTGTATGAAGACAATGGCTTAAGTAAGAGTATTACACGATAATGCGCAAAAAATGAAAAATACCTGAGCCTGACGAGGAACTCTAAACTTTATCGATAAACACAATTTGGATTTGGTTACTGTGAGTGTGTTGGGTGCGATGAAATCTGATTATCATAGTAAAATTATATGATGATCAATTTACTCGATCACACATGTACATATTTCCTCTCGATAGCTAAGCCCAATGGCGTTCATTCGGACCTCTGATCAACAAAGCCGAGGTCTTACAAAAAAATTACGAAGAGGAGCGTATTACGCCCGGAGGTCACGTTGTAGAAACGATCAACAGCCTCACCGGAGAAAATATCTCGGCGATTTACAGGTCACAGGCGATTTACCTGTATGTCACCATTCCAATCTTTCTGATGAAAGCTAACATCAAACCAACCAAATGGGTCATGTCAGCGGTATCCAAAACGCTTTGCTAATGGACCCCTTATGGAATGTAATTTTCTTGCGGACCACCCGACCCAACTGGTCTAATTGTGGACCGCGGACCACTGATGGACTACATGGATCGTTTATATTTTTATGTGTGTATAACCGCATTTTTAACCACTTTTATGCTATAATGAAGAATAATTATCTCCCCCATACCTTATAAATTTCTTAAGCAGAAAGACATGTAACATTAGCACATGTAAGAGAAGCGGACCAGTTTCTTTCCGAGTCACGCTAAGTTTCTCGGAAAGAAAAACTCGTACCAAAATATTTACCATGTTTGATCCCGTATCTCAGAGTAGTTAACTCAGACGCTCAATTCTATGTTTCTACTGCGTGAGCTAGTTTCACCATTCACATTATTTACACAATCACAGGCTGTATTTTCAATAAACACTTTATTACAAGTAAGTATAAGGTTTTTGTAGTTGAGAATAATAACAAAATATATTTCTCGCAAGGGAATAGATGGATATAATTCGAACAAACGAAGAAAATATATATCCCCGGCGGTGAAAGCCGCGGCGCGACGCGTGGAAATTAAGCACAAGTGTTAGGCAACCACTGATAACAGAATGGTTAGTTGGGTTGCATAACACGAAGGCCAGCGATATTTCTCATGTTGACAAAGGTTACTACATGTGACTACGTCGCGTGGATTACCTTGACCCGACTTGTAATCCCTTCAAATGAATTTATTTGGCCTTTTTCTCAGGACGTGCATTCCGTGGATACAGAGATCAATACATAAATGTGAAGGCACTCGCATGTCAACCAGAAATTGATTCAGCTATGCTGGAACACACAGTAGAACGATGCCTTTGCGTGCCACACTGCTATTATGCTATCAGAAATACGGATCAAGTTAATGTGGTTTATCACTAATTCACCTTCTTCCGCATCTAGAAAGTCGTGCCACAAGAGAGTACAGCACTGCGCGTCCGTCAAATCGATACCGTAAGAAATGTCTCGTAAATTGTGGTCACATGCTGAAGTTATATTGCTTTTAGAAGCTTTCGAAAGGCAATATGTAGCTAATTACTGGTGCAATAACAAATTATCAAACAAATGGGAAAACATTGTGGAGGAAATAAGCCAAAATGGTGTTTGGGTGAGTTCCTTCTCCTGAAACAGAATTCAAAACCTTGAAAGACACCAAGGAATAACCTTAAAAAAGGGACGTGATAATTATACATGTTTTTTTTGCTTTGTTGCAGATAACGGAAGAGGAAGCTCAATGGAAATGGGAAAAAATGGTCCGCACCTACATGAGGATAAGGTTCCATAAAGCTGGAATGTATTTCGTTTAGAATTCATTCCAACAATCGATTGGACAATTTTTGCGATGGAAACTAATTATGCCACTGATAATATATGCGCCGTGGTAGCATAAAAGTAGGAGACTAGACACTTTTATGACAGAAGTTTCCTTGCACATTAAATTGGCCTTACATTAGGACCGTGTCTATTTTTCTGCGCGGGTGGCCAACTCAGTAGCGGGAGAGGGGCGGCCGTCCCCCCCGTAATTCTGATTAAAATAGTATAAAAAATAGTGGTCATGAGGTGGTGAAAAATAGTGATCATGAGGTGGTGAAAAATAGTGGTCATACATGCCCCCCAGACTCCCCGGAACGATAGCAATCCGCCCCCAATACAATTCGACCATAAGCCTCCACTGAGGCAACTTTAGCTTTCTAGATAATGTGTTAAGCTTAGGACACTGAGGAATAATTTTTAGCCGGGCAAAGCAGCAAAGAGCTAGGGTAAATTCATAGCATGTAATCGCCATACTGTAGGAAGGAACAAATTTCGTTTAAAAAATAAACAAAAACTATTTCAAGATAGTGATATGATAACATTAAGCATTGGCTGGCATCCACAGTGCCCTCTTGCCCACTTTTTCAAAATCATAAAATTCGCAGTTTTTTCTCTCCGCAATCGAAACACTTCTATGATTTGTGCATAGAACTGTAATAGCTATTATAGCTCTGTGGATTAGTAACGATTGGGTTAGCAGTCTTTGGTCACTGAGTCAACGAGCAATCCGAATCGCTTAATCACGAATATAGAAAATATTTTCATAGTCCCGCGCCGAATCCTCTGATCTTGAAATCGGATTCATTCGATATGATCAGTCGATAGTGTCGATAAGTTGCCTTTCGATAATCGAACTGGTCGATCATAAAAGTAGACAAATAAAATGGAATGTTGGAGTTGATTCAGAAGAGTGACAGATACTTTTCATCGTGAAAATAGCTGATTAATTCTACATCATGAAAAATGTAGATGATGCTGTGATTAGCCGTGATCGAGAGATTGTGGACAGGTTCATTAGGGAGTAACTGAGGACGCTTTTCGCAATTATATTCCAAGTAATTGCGAATAATATTTCATAATGTTTAGAAGTAGGAGTTGGTTTGGCAGTGGGCTCTGGAAGCCTAAAAATCCCCATTCTTTGGAACATTTAAAGTAAGTGACAAGTTTTTAAATTTTCCTGTCTATTCGTTTGAAATGCTCATTAATTTGCAAGAGAAATTGTCACTCATCTGATGCTCGTTTCTAGGTATCTCTATAACGTTCTCTCCAAAAATCAAGTAGTATCGGAAAATAACCGTGGCCTTCTAGTCGAAACTCTACGATCTATTGCTGAAATACTAATTTGGGGAGACCAGAATGATAGCAGTGTTTTTGAGTATGTTTTTCAGATAGTTATACATAGACAAATGTGCTCCTTACGAGAGTTTCTGTTAATAAATATTCCAATTCCAGCTTCTTCCTCGAGAAAAATATGCTGTCATTTTTCTTAAAAATTATGAAACAAAAGTGTGGCAGCTACGTCTGTGTGCAGCTTCTTCAAACGTTAAACATACTCTTTGAAAACATTAGGAATGAAACTTCATTGTGTAAGTGGATTGTGTCCATCAGTGTATATTCGTTGTCCTCAAATTCGGCTAATTATCACTTCTTTAGTAAATTCTGCTCAGTGATGTGATCTCGTTTTTTTTCTACAGATTATTTGCTCAGTAACAACCATGTAAATTCCATTATTGTTCACAAATTTGACTTCTCCGATGAAGAAGTAATGGCATACTATATTTCATTTCTAAAGACGTTGTCATTGAAGCTGAACACTCATACCATTCATTTTTTCTACAATGAGGTAAGTGATGGATAAAACTTTTCAATAGTATAACCTAATATTACCTTATTAATAATAACTTCTCTGGGATGCGAAATGGATGATAAATCATTCCATCCATAAATGTGTAGTGTGCTCTTCAATTGGTTTATCTTGGTAGCTGATATTTCTGGTCCTTTTTGAATCAAGTGACTGAGTTATAGTTGTTGTATATGCTCTGAAATCCTTTATGCAGATTAGCCTCAGCTTTTCCATAGACTCCCTCTGCTTGCAAAACTTATAGGAAAAGAGTGTTCAGCTCTTTCCACTCGCAGGTGTTTCCTGAAATAATACAAAACATATTTTGTGGAGCTGTTTTGTTACTGTGTGGATCAAGATTCAATGTTTCCTCTTCCATTGTTATTTTATGTTGATACCTACATGATTTTGTGCTCTCTGGTTGAGTGACAGGAATTGACATAACTTGGGTATCATGTATTGTGTAGGTATGTATAACAGTTGATTGGTTGAGTGCTGAGAATAGGCTTATTGCTTTGAAGACAGCTTTTAATTGACATTGACAGGATTAGCTATAGGCAGGAAATCTTCAATTAGTACGATCTAAGTAGAACTCCAGGTATAGATAAAATAGAAACTAGAAAAATTTATCAATACTTCAGGGGTAAACCTGATTAAGATTGAGCTTTGCATTGCCACTTCATAAATTTAGAGAAGGCATATGAGGCAGTGGGGTTTGGTGAAAGTGGCAGGAGTCTTGTTGAAATTTGGAGTTGGTTGGAGGGAGAAATATCTTATGAGAGATTATGCTAATTGTCTATTGGTGCTATTATGGATGGTTAATCAAAGAGGACAGTGATAGGGTGGGCAATAAGGCAGGAGTCTCTCCTTTCACCATTCCTAATTGATTTCTAAATGGATGAAATGGTTACAGAAGTAATGAAAGACCTATAGGAATGAATCCGAGCAGGCTGCATATAATATCAGTAAGATCAGAATGACAAAGAGTCACCCTTTTCCCTGTAAACCCAGTATTTGGCCAATACGTTGCAGAAAATTCTCATATCAACCAACATGAATTTGCTTTAATGTTATTTATAACCTGTACTGAAGCTTATTTGCTACCCTCTATGAATACCCACCGGCACGTACGAGATATGTTCAAAAAGAAACTTGGCTTTTTTTGTACAGAATTTATATATTTACAATACTATAAATGATAATCTCCTCTATACTTTCCCCTGCTTGTAACCCACTACTCCTATCGTTTCAGCCACTGCTGGGATGATCCCTGGAACTCTTTTTCAGAGATGTTGTGCTGCTCTCTCTGTGAATTCAAATGAATTTCATCGACATTTTGAAAAGGATGTGCTTTCAGAGAATTTTTCAACTTTGGGAACTGGAAAAGCCTTTGGGAGACATTTTTTAAGAGTACAGAGGGTTGGGAATGGCAGTCACTTATTTAGTGGTCAAATATTCACCGACATGCGGAGATGAGTGACTTGGCACGTTGTCATGATGCAACACCCAGCTCTTTTTTTCCTACAACTCAGGTCTCTACCGATACACATCCTCTCTCAAACGCTTTGAAACTTGTATGCAAAACTCCTTGTTAACTGTCTGATCTTGTGGCTCGAATTTGTGATGCTATTCCTCAATAATTAAAAAAATAGCTAACATTGACTTCGAGTTTGGCTGACACATGAGTGCTTTTTTGTTTGGGGCTACATTTTCCCAACCCATGGCAATGACTGTACCTTAGTTTCCACATCATAGTCATAATCCAAATGTTGTGCATTTTAATGATGATTTAAATGAAGTTTTTGTCGGCATTGGCTCAGTAAAGCAGTTCTTGGCTGATGGTAACACATCTCTTTCTGGTCATCAGTTAACCCTTTCAGTGCGGCACTGCAGGATGGTACCTTTGCTGGTGTCGGAGTATTTTTTAATGTATATTTCCATTTATTTTTCCTAATTTAGCCATGAAATAGGTATAAATTTCGTGTACTTGCCTTTTTTCATATTTTTTTAACAAATTTTTTATGACATTCATGAATGACATCGGCTCCCAGTGAAGTTTCCCTGCATTATGCAACCCGCACAGCTGATGGGGTTATTAATTTCTTGACTGAAATTTTAGAGGAAATCATTAAATTACTCTATTTTATCATGCTTAAGTTCATTAAGAGGAAAATAATTGCATTTATGCATGCAAAGAAATTCAAATGAAAGAGTTTGCTTTGTCTGCTAATATTTTAAATTTATATTTCCTCATATTATTTATCATAAGAATTATGGACATATTTTTTATAAAAATATGTCCATAATTCTTTAAATTATCTAAAAGTTTATGCACTACTTTATCGCCATGTCCTCATCCACCCAAATCATAGTCTCCGGAGCCCGCATAAATTATCAAACAGTCAAACTCGTCAATGCATAATTCCCCTCCTGGGGAAACAGATGCCGCCATCGCCTACTGGAAGCAGTATATATGGGGACTAATTTTAAACAGACAATCTCCGGGAGCACGATCCTTCTCATCAGGATTTTACCGAAGTGCAGTGCTTGCCACATCCCTATAAAATGATCCCTCCGCATCGACTCCCAGAATATTGCCTCTCTCACGGGTGGACAGGGTTCAACGTCTATTTCAAAGTCACTTTCTCCATCATTGGAAGCTTGATAACACACTCAATGAATTGTCATCGGATGACTCCCGCAAGGCCAAGGAACATAATTCCTTTTGTAGTGTTTTTCTCAGGTGTTTATATGGCTGCGGGGCTAAAGTAAAATATTGAAATATTTTGAGCTATGTTTTTATCAGTAGATGATTGACAAAGGAGACATTAAATAAATATATCATATCCGAAATTTTAGAAGGATCAGGCGTTTCATCATCGATTGGGCCAGTAGCAGAAGATATTTTTCTGCTTTTGTTAGTGGCCTGAGAGATTCTTCTCTTCATTTTGAAAGTCATAGAAAATAGCCTGTTGATGCTAAATAAAAAATATGAAATAATATCTTATTTCAATAGATTGGTAGATAAGAGGTAAGGAAATAAAAAATGAAAACAAGAAAAAAAGGCATTCAAAATGTAATAGTTCAGAAAATAATCATGATTTTATTGAGATAGCAGCCGCTCCAAGGATAAGTTAGGAGAATTCAGAATATATGAATGAATTCTTCACGGGATTCCCACCAGGTAAGATGTTCAGCCAGAGCCGACGTTTCGATGGCTAACTCTGCCATCGTCCTCAGCTCACTCAACGACCTGAGGACGATGGCAGAGTTAGCCATCGAAACGTAGGCTCTGGCTGAACATCTCACCTGGTGGGAATCCCGTGAAGAATTCATTCACATCGTGCGCCAGGAAATCACCAAGTCTTACAATATGAATATAATTAAGCAAACGAAAATGTCTTAATACATGAAGCTCATAAATGTTTACTAAATCAATTTTTATTGAAGAAAGATACGAGTGCTTACCTCTATAGTGAACGATTGAATCCGTTGAAAGACGAGATCGTATTTACAACTTCAGGGAACAAGCAGGAACCACGAAAAAAATATCCAAAAGTTACAAAACAAAATATTAACAAGGAAAAAAGTTACACTGATGATCAATTGATAAAATAGGATTGCAATGAGTCAGTAGTCACATGTAACACAAAAGCAACGTCCACCGAAAATTATCACACTAAATCTGCAGCGAAAAAATTGCAAAAACTGCAGTAAGGCAAATATTTTGTGAAAACAGAAACAAAGCGCAAAACAGAATAGCCAGAAACCATCTGCAGAGCGGATAAAAGAAAGCACTTCCAAACAGCCGCATCTGGTTCCATGATGCCCATTCAAACCGAGCCCAAGGCCATGACAGCCCTGGGTGTCATCCACGCCGGCGGCTGGGAGCAGACAACAGCCAGGGCTGTCATCCGCATTGATTGGGTTAAGAGACATGGCACAAGTTTTGCAGAGATGTGATGCATGCAAAGTTTTTGGCCAAAATTTTGTGGCGGGACCCAATGCTAGAGAAGACTTCCTCTGCAACCTCTCACTCAGTTAAACGGCTATGTGGATAAATCACAGAACAAACAGCGTTGATCTTTTCTTCATTTCTTTGTGTCAAAGGTCCTGATATTGAATTATCCACTGTTGATGATCTGAAGGATTGAAAATGCTTTAAAAACAATACACTGTGAACAGTTTGTACAGCCCACCTGATGTGTGCTAAAGCATCATTTGCGTTTCAGTAAAAGTTTCCCTAATTATTGAAATAAAATTTCACACAAACACATTGCTATATAAAGTTATTCATCTTTTTTGGCAAAGCAATGATGACACATGTTTACTATAACTACCAGAAAAATGTGGAAATTCACTCTGCAGTGCTGTCTCACTGAAGGTTCCCTTTAAGTGGCAGTGCTTGCCTGAACTTAATTGGTGGGTAATTTCACGTGCTTTGACAAAAGTTCAGTTTATTTTTGAACTAGCCAGGTAAATTATTGGGTAGCATTAGTGCGATGGTTGAAACACTATGGTTTGAAACATGTTGCACTAGAAAAACTTATCAATGTATTTTTCTCATTTTGGGGAAACCTTTTGGTATTGATATAAAAAGTCCATTGCAAAAAGAAGATGAGTCTTGCCAATTAGTCAAGGCCCTGAAGTCAATGATGAATGTGTTAGAGTTGCAGTGTGAAAAATATAAGATTAAGATTAATCATGGGAAGGAGTCGAGGAGATTTTCTAGAAGTAGAGTTACGTGAGGGGTTGGTAGAGCATGGAATAAAGCAGCTGGAGCGGTACAAATGTCTGGGTAGTATTCTGTTAGGGAATTAGTTGAGTTGCCAGGACATATGATATGAAATGATATTGGCATAGGAAGCCATAGACTTGTGGAGAGAAGGGAATTAAAGGTAATTAACTCTCACCGAAATCATAGGGGGAAAAGTATCAAAACATCGATGTGGAGAATATTGATGAAGAATGTGCTTTGGAAACTTTATTTTTAAGGGAAGAAGGTGAGTGTTAAGATGTCATTCTCCTGAACCCTTCTGTCTTTCACTGATTTAGAGCAGTGCTGCTCAGTAAGATTAAAAGGATATTCTGCTTACTGTTCAAGACCATATTCGGTCTTGGCAACACTTAAATTTTGTAATTGTACTTAACTACAGGTCATGAGTTCTTCATATACCTTGCTCTAACTCAAACTTCATGTCAAAAATGACAAAAAAATTTAAATGGCCAGGGGCATTTATGTCATTATTATTTCTACACAGTATGTATCAAGCTCAGGCCATAAACAACATAAAACTCAATGTAATCCATGTTGAGAAAAACCAACTTAGTAATTTCCACAAACTTTATTCCTTTGGCCCGACGCGCATTTCACCACACTGTGGCATATTCATATGCTTGGCACATGAATATCCCAGTGTGGTGAAATGCATGTCGTGCCAGAGGAATAAAGTTGTGGAAATTAAAAAGTTGGTTTTTTTTCAACTTGGATATCCATCATTTCCACGATGTTAGGTCTGATATCATGAGTTTTATTAATGTAAGATCATCTGGCAGTGTATAGATTGAGATTTCAACGTAGGCAAAGTAAAGCTTATTTGTTCGAATGATTTGGCTGATTATCAGAGTAATAGCTATAGTAAGGGACATTGTAATACATATGTAGAACAGTACAAAACTGCTAGATGGCACACAAGATCGGTAGCTCGTTACAACATTAGCAATTCCTGTGTGCACTAAGCAGTCACGGAATTATAAATAATTGCATGTATTACTTCCCATGAGGTTGCAAACGTTTTGAATCCTGGAATTCGTCTATGAATAAGACAATTCTTATCATGCATTCGTATGCAAGTCAAAAATGAAACCTCAAAATTCTATTTTCTTGCAAAATAATACTGTACAGAAGGCAAAAAAATGTTAAATGTTATGCAAAATATTGTGCAAAGAACCAGAAGATGTTAAATTTCACAATAAATCTTATTCACAAAATTTTAGGGATTTCACGTATGTTAAAATAGCAAATTATAACTTTTAAAATAATTTATGTATCACAATAACTACTTTTTTACTCTTGAAAAAATATTTGTGCGCGAAAACCCATTCGCGAAATTCAAGAGTCCCACATAACAGTGGGATCACTCATTGGTGATTGAGCTGGGGGAAATGTTAGCTTGTTATGAAAAACCCAGATAATCCCAAATACATATCTTATTTGATTGAGGACCATTACAAAAAAATAATGGAACTAATTCTACACATATTCAACATAGATCTTATTAACTTAATGTATTAATTTTTATTATTTCAGCACACGAATGACTTTCCTTTGTATACAGAAGCAATCAAGTTTTTCAACCATCAGGAAAGTATGGTTCGTATAGCTGTCAGGACCCTCACATTGAATGTGTACCGTGTTGATGACAAATCTATGCTCAAATTCATTGGTGATAAGACTGCAGCACCATACTTCTCCAATCTTGTGTGGTTTATTGGGAGTCACGTGTTGGAGCTGGACTCATGTGTTCGCAATGATGCAGAGTACGTAGCATTTCTTTAAACGAGCCCTTTCTAAATGACATTGCTTGCTAACTTATGTTTAATTTTAATCTAATTCATGAGTAGTGTACAGAATAAGTCCTTCCTCCTTTACGATTATGATGCATGCTGTAATAAGAAAGATTTTATTTCTAGAAATGTTTGGGACAACCCCATTTTTGTGTCTTTCTATGGTTTTAGTTACACTTTGTTGGGAATTTGTTGCTATTTATCCCTTTTTTAAAGGTATCTTATTATTTGTCCAGTGTTTGGCATCACTGTTATGTCACTTGCCTGTTGTCAGGACATATTCTTGGCATCACTGTTATGTCATCCACTCACTAAAATGATTAGTGTTGCTGTTACGGAGAGTTTTGAGTTAGGATGAGCATTGATTCAAATGTAATATAATTACATATTTCTAATATCTTGAAGGTTCTTAGCTCCTGAGATCATGTTCAATATCCACTCCACAAGTTGATCATTGAAACAGAAGTGGGAAATTGTCATACAACATTATCCATGTTCTGCCTGGCTTGAAAGCCAACATTGTGTGTGAATTACCATCGAAACTCTGATTTTTGTTTGCTATTACTTAATTACTGTATTTGTCTTAATATAGACCCATTCCTGGTATGAGCCCTCCCAACTTTTAATCTCCATTTTCGAAAAAACTTAATTTATAGTTAAAATATGTGTCACAAATTTTTAAGCAACTTGAATACATATCTATTAATATGAGTAATGTTAGTGCACCTGTATAATTTTTTCTCTGATATTTTGGGTCGTAAGCCACAGAATTTCTCAGTGGTTTTCTTTCTTCTTATTTGAAAATAGACCCCCCACTTTTTACAGCCTATATTTGATCAAAAATCGGGGGCTTATATTTGGATATGTACACTTATTTTACTGGGCATTAGAACTTAGTTGGGCACTTGCCAGGGTAAAAGCCACAGCTTAAATTTAGAAAGAGCAGCTAGAAGTCTTTTGACTCAGAACGTTTTCTTGCCCTTTCAGGTGTTGTTGATTTAGGTTTTTAGGGAGTTCTAAATGCTCAGACCATCGTCCATTGTCATTTGTCAAACCTAATACATACTTGAATCCTAAGACAAAAGTCATGTTCCCAAATGATTCCCCTAGATTCAAACCCAAAATGTACAGGTTACCTGACTGGGGCATTACTAACCTACATACCTTGTTTGGTGTTTCTTTGGAGGGGCTCTTTTTTCCTTACGCGTAATTTTTTGGTTATTATTCATAGTTTCAATTTTGAGATATTTCACTCCTTTTGTGATTTGAGTCTTCTCCCTTATCATCACAGTCAGTCTTCTGTTTCACCTGAATATTCTTTACTATACAATGTATGTAGTTCTACCCCGTAGAAATCTCTTAGTATTCTCTATCTGTTCGTTCCACCATGTTTTCCGTATCTTTTTTATTTCTCTCCTCAGGCTGTTATTTTGCTCTCAATGCTTTCTATTTCTCAGCTTAATGTTCACATTATTCCATTTTCATCTTTTGCACCCATCTCATGATTTCACCCATAATCCATGCTTTCCTTATTTTTGTAGAACCTACTATTCTTAATCTATCTTTAGCTGTTCTAGTTATTCCTCTTCAGATTTTCCTACTTTCTTATAATGTTCCCATTTCCTTGTAGTCTTTAAGAATAACATGCAGCTTATTATATTTCTTGTTCTTTGCCCCTTGTAAAAGGTTCTACATTCCAATTCCACTTCTGTACCCTCTATCTCTTCTCCTTTCACCTGCCACAGCATTTCACTTCCCCTAAATGATTCCTGTTTTAGGATGTATCCAGAATCTGACCTAGGGAGGGGCAGCTCATGTTACATTGGGGAGGGGGGGGAAGTGTTTTTTTTTAAACGTTTCAAGGTTTTATTTTTGAGATTCTAAAGGGGGAGGGGGGGGGGGGGAAGCTGCCCCTCGCTGGATGAAACCATGATCTGAATAATAATTTATCTAAAATAAATAATTTACATTGTGATAATGCTTCCAATGAAATTTTTGTGTATTAAAATGAAGAAATTTGTGCATGTATTAAATAAAATATTTTAGTTACTATCACTCTATTTTTTTTCTTTACTCAATGAATCTGAAAAACTTGCTGTCAAACTTGTAAGTTGTACTGAGTGATACATATGTATATGTATGTATGGGAATTGAAATGGATATTTATGGATCTTGGAACATGCATATGAATTTTTAATTCCCTAATTTTTCTGCGATCTAGTTCTTGAATGGCATTGCTTGTAAATGTCATCCTTGCTTTCTGATTGTTGTTCTTTTGCAGTAAGAGTATTATTATGTTTGTATTCATGAGAAAGCAAAATTACTTTGTACTTTTCTACAATATTTTGTATTTTACTTTATGATTAATACAAACAAAACTTCTACGAAGTGAAGCCTGCCACTTTCAAGTGTATTCAAGAGTATGTATTATTATTTCAAATCTTACCATGCAGGAGGTGAGCATTGTAAGATACACCATTTTAGGTATACATATGTATATGTACATATGTTGAACACGAAGTTCAACATATGTAGGTACATATGTTGAACTTCGTGAATCAAACTTCTTTATCATGGATTTTCAGTGATTTGAAAGAAATTTCATCAATATTGGTGATTTTTTTGTTTGTTTTATTTTATTAGTTTTTTGCTAGGTATGTTGTTTACTTTTATACTTAAAGCATTTTTCAGCATCTAAGGATTTTCAACGTATTAAAGTTTGAATTTTGTATCTAATAACTTAAAACTGAGTAAGAATTTTTGAAAGTATGTATTTGTTGCTATTTAATTGTTGGATGCCAATGAATAGGACCAAGATCCCTCAAGAGAAAAATTGTAAGAAAGAAAATG
Organism: Pyrrhosoma nymphula; assembly: GCA_963573305.1. NCBI lineage: Eukaryota > Metazoa > Arthropoda > Insecta > Odonata > Coenagrionidae > Pyrrhosoma > Pyrrhosoma nymphula. The sequence goes on along the minus strand of OY754327.1, from coordinate 155,156,299 downwards.
GATTTAGCATTCTTAATTTAATAAAGCTGTTTTTAGATTGCCAAAAAAACAGCAGTATGTAAAAAGTGTAGAATTTAATTTTTCAGTGAAAGCTATAAAAATCATGTTCTGTAGTTGAATGTTGAAGTAACAGAAACATTTTCATAACATGTGCAACATTTTACAAAATTCGATGATTAGCGAACAGCTTTTTTAGAAATAATATTATGGAAGTTTTTAATTTATGGTTTGATAAGTTTAAGCTTTTTTGTTGTCACAGCAAAGAACCTAGTCTTACTAGATAACTGGATACTGAATAAGAATCTTAACCTGGTTTTTTTTCTCATTTCAGCCATCAGAGCCAGAACAGACTGTCAGATTTGGTGGCTGAGCACTTAGATCATTTACATTACCTAAATGATATTCTTTGCCTAGAAATAGGGGACCTGAATGAAGTACTCACTGATCATTTATTAAATAAATTGTTGATTCCATTGTATGTTTATTCTCTCACCAAAAGACGACGGCATTCGCAACTGGAGGTAAGTCAACTTCGAGAAAATAAAAAAATAGGTCATAGTGTTAACTTGATATTTGTGCTAATTTTTTTCTGGTCCAAGCAGTTATTTTTAGACGCATACCTATCCACACCATCTGCTTACCATTATGTAACATTTAATTTTTCAACCCAAATGGGTGTATTATAGAAACCATTGTCCATGCATTAATAAGGTCTTTAAATGAATATTTATATTTACATAACTTGCTTCCCAAGGGGAGAGAATAAATGATATGGGTTCGTAGACATCTGGAACCCATATTTTTGCTAATTAAACCTAAATTTGCATATGTCATTATGTACTTCTATGATGAATGACAAAATGTGTTCAAAGCTATGAATGCTTATCATAATTAAAATTAACAGTCCATGAGCTTGTAATCTTGTAGTGTTTATGTACAGTCCTGTTCATTAAAAACTTACCACCTCGGAGTCGCAAAATTTCTAATTCCGAACTTCAGTGCAATATGACAACACATCCCCCTCCCTGAGGGGGGGGTTCAATAACCTCTCCAAGCGGAACGAGAACCCCTCCTCCCCGCAGTCGGGCGAGTAGAAAGGCCGGCAGAAGGAAAATTTTGACCTGCGAAAAGGAAAATTTCTGAGGGGAAGGGGTAGGGTTTCTTTTCTTGTGATGTGTGAGTAAGAAGAAGGGAGGCCTGCGAAGTTCTATACGCACCAAGATCCCTCGCACACGACAGATGCAAGCAGTCACGGAAAACAAAAGCCTATCTTAGATCTCAAGGGTCTTAATCCCCGGAGTTCCTTTCGTTTCTTTGGAGTATTTTAATTAATATGCGTATTCATTGACGTAAAGTTGTATGAAATGTCTTACACATTTTCATTATCTGGATGTCCTTGTGATATCGCAATCCATATTATACTTGAAATGTGCGATATGTTCTAAGCCATTTGGTTCGTTTCGGACTTGGGCACAATTTGTTTTATTTTATAATCACACACCTAATTACTCTTTCCGAAAGTAAGTTATAAAAGTAAACCATGAAAAGCATTTTAAGAAGTGCTTTTACACATATTTATTTGATCTCATAAGGTGCGTAGATAAACCTTGAGTAGGTGGAATTACACCACACAGTGAGCCACAAGAATATGTGAAATTCATTATGAAAAAAGCAATCGCCTGGATGGGATTTGAAACTGGATCACTCTATTACGTTCTGAGGTAACCGATAATGTCAGGCTCGAATTTTGTGCACAAATTTCCTCGCAAAGTAATCTAGGAAAACATATTATAGGGGCAATATATTTATGTGCAAACAACTGTTTCATTTTAAAATGATAAGCTTTGAATTTCACGATCTTGTAGCAAATATTTTCGTGATAATTCGAGGCTCAGGAGAGGGACGTGCTGATTGAAAAATATACCTTTCGTACTCATCTCATGCTTTTGGTGAATTCGGTCACTTTGCTGCTATCAATGCAGGAATTCACATACGAGTGTATATTATGCGTTCACTCCATAGGTAGGGTCCGGGCTTTGTTTGCTTTATGAGTGGACGAGAATGAAAGGGCGATGGCTTGGTCCGGCCGCTCAAAGACCTCTCGCAGTCGACAACTGCTACATGACGGAAATCCCAACACGGCCCAACAAGCCACGGCTCGTTTCGTTTTTTTAAATACCTTTTTCTTACGCGAATTTATTAGCATCAAAAATGATTGAAGTGTTGACGTATTTTCGTTATCTGTAATTCATTTTGAAACAATACCACCAAAAGTACTATGGAAATATTTTGTTTTCAAACGTCTGTAAAATTTTGGATGGTGGGGAAATACACCTGGCGTAGTTAAATCAGGAAACATAATTAATTAAAGAAAGTGAAACAAGAGGGAAAAGTAGGGAAAAGGTATAAGGGAATAGGTCAGTCTAGGAAGATATGATTAAAGCTAGGTAAATTTATTCATAAGGTGCTTATTCTTTGGATTTACTTCATCAATCATACTTTTACAATGTCACCGAAAGAACTTCCTTATCCTCTGACCATCATTCCTAAATTCAAATGCACTACTATCGGCAAGTATGCTTGACGAATATACGGTGGCCAACGTGGGATAATGATATGCCCAGCTTAAAAAATGGGTTATATTCCATTAGTTTGACTTCATATTAATAAAAGGAGTGAAGCATAGGAGACCAACAACGTCAGTCTCATATTTTAAGAGAACATTCCTCTTCCAACGAATTGTCATGGGGAAATATTTCCTAACGAAGATGGATTAAGAGACAAACTTTCACTAGTTACTGGTTTTAAATAAACTAGTATTAATGTTTCAATTTTCTTGCATTTCCAATAACACTAAGGGGTTTCTTGTTGCTTACCTGTGATTTAAATGGTGCAACAAAGATGCATCGATTTATTTCAAATGGAAAGGATTAATCTTGACCTAATGAACTACAATCACCTTTACCTTTGGATAGAAATAACTCGATGTCTTTTATCAGACTATTTGAGTGTCTTAAATGCTTCTTCCTCTCAATTGTTGAGTTTAGCCTTCACCCTATTGTCCAGGATCTTTGCATAGAGGCAACACCCTGACGACTCAATCCATTTTTTTCTGGGCGGGCAATAAACTGTCCGAAGGAAGCAGTCCTCCCCACAATCCTGGCTTGAGGAAAGGCTGTATCGCGGCTTCCGTTTGCATATGAGTGAGGAATAAATAGGGAAATACCTGCGAAGTTCAGGAGCGTAAAATTCCCTCGTTCACAACATCAAGAATGCGCGAAGAGGAAATGCCCGTCTTTTGCCTCCATCCTCGTGTCTCTTTTTATGGTAATTTTCTGTTCGTATTCAATAACGTTAAATACTATTGGATGGTTGACCTCATGTTATGGAAAAAACCCAAAACATATTGCAGGAAGTGCTTTTACGAAAGTTTTATTTCCATTAATGCCGTATAGTGTAAAAAAACCTGGCACAAGTGGTATTAGAAAATGCAATAATGGTGGTGAAGCAAATAGGGACAAAGTTCAACCTTATATGATTGCTGTAAGGAAAAGGCATTTAAAAGTAGTTGTAAATGGGAGATATTGTAACTAGACTTGGACCGATACCACTTTTTCCGATACCAAACCGATACCTCGATACCAGCGGCCGATACCGATAGTATTATTTGCCGATACCTTACTTATTTTTCCCAAAAAATTTAATATGTGCTTTCTTTCTCGTGAACTAAGCTCAGTAATCCAAAGTGTGATATAAGAGCAATTAATGAGAGAAATGACATTGTGATAACTCTTTTATTTTGCAACTCTTACAATTAATCACTGGGATTAAATTTCAGACTCTAAGCCCTCTTGCATTTGTAAATACTGGAAATTCTTTTTAAGAAATATGAGCTGCTGAACATGCTCAGCAGTTAAGAGGGTTCTTCTATCAGAAACCATTGCACCAGTCTCTGAAAAAATTTGTTCAGAAAACACTGAACCTGCAGGTACACCCAAATAGCATGAAGCAAGTTGCCTTAAATTTCTAAATCTAGTTTCATGATGCCAATAGGTCAGAGGATCACATAGGAGGGACTAAGTGGCTTCAGATAAATACAGTTCAATTTCTTTTCCCAAGCCATCTTCTGTCAAAACTTGAGGAGTTTGGCGCCTAATAAGAGTTTCAGTAACTTGCAAAAAAGAAAAATTCATCCTGTAAAACAGGTAAACAAAATAGAGGCACATGAATTTAGCACACTGTACATTTTCAGTTACTAATATGCTAAAATAACTATGGTATGTACACCAAAAGTACAGTTTTTTTTATGCATAAAAAAACTAAACACAGTTCTCAACCCGAAGGTTGGTTTGAGATAGTTGGTGATAGAGACCACTCAGGACTTGGCCCAGTGGCATGTGAAATTATTATCTTTACTTTGATCTACTTTAATCAAATTTACCTGGAAAAGTGTCATTGTTTTTATATCCACCTCAGACTTGGAGCCAGATGAATCATGTTCTTTTCTGATTAATTTGAAATGTCCAACATCTTTACTTTTTGCTTTATTTTTGACAACTTTCTTAAACACTTCCACTGCTTCATCACCAAAAATTTTCATTTTGTATCTTGGATCAAGCCCAGTTACCAACAGATATGTTTCTTTGTTTTCCAGTCATACCACCTTTCCAGTTCTCCTAAAATATCTTTTGCCATACCCTTCCCATCCTGCATTTCTGCAAAACTCCTCATTAGAGTTTTTAAACATTCAATTAGAGGCCAAATGTCAGACAAGCATGTGTTTTGGGAGCTTATTGTTTTTGTTGCCTGTTCAAAATGCGTAAGAACTTCCAGTATCTTACTCGCTAAAGCCCAGTCCTTCTGGTTCATCATTTCTTTAAAGTTCAGCTTTGAAGATGCAACTGAAAAAAAATTGTAATCCTTATCTTTTAGTTTTCTGAAATTGATATACTTCTCAACATATCCCTAAGCTACCCTTTATTATTCTTTCTATCTCACTTTTGCTACTACATACCTGAAATAGCATTCTGCTGCTCAAGTAGCCTCTCTAGCATCCTTTGAGATGAATCCCACCTAGTAGGTTCATCTTGAATGAGAACTTTCGTTTTCATGTTCAGGCTTCCTTGGGCTTCATGGAGAGTTTTCATGGCATAACAAGAATGTTTGAAGTGTCCAATAACGGCCCGAGCTTTACCAAGTAAATCTCGAATTGATGGTAGATGTAAACAGCCCTTATTTACCACCTGTAGAAAGATATTTTATAGTACGACCCACAGATTATTGAATAACTAAAAATGATATTCCTAAATAGTTCAATCTCCTAGAAAGTTAATATTTTGACCAGCCCTGACTTACCAGCTGCAGGGTATGAGCTGTGCATGGTATATGGGTAACAGATACCAACTGGCGCACTGCGGCTACCATATTCTTTGCATTATCAGTGATAACAAATTTAATTTTGTTGTTTATTTCCCATTTCGCAAAGGCATTTTCCTACTATGCCTCTCCCCATCAAAACCCATTACTTCCAGAAGCACATGATTCCTCTTGAAATCTACATCAATAAAGTGTGTGGTAACACTAATATAATCATGCCCTCCTCCAGATGTCCAAATATCAGATTTGATAGTTATTCCTTCATTTGGTCTATCATTGAGGATACGTTTCACAGTTTCTTGTACTTTCAAATACACTTTAGGTATTAGATTGTCAGAAAAATGTTTCTAGCTAGGTACCTTGTACCTAGGACAGACACTGCTCATTAGCTCTTTAAAACCCACAGATTCAACAAAGTTAAATGGCATCAAGTTAACCGCTTCCCTGACGGGTTTTTTTTACAAATCCGGTCAAAAAAAGTCATATTTTTTATTTCAGATTCAGAAGCATTAAAGGGAGGCAAATCCGAAAATGTTTTCCTTTATTTTTTATTCCAAATAACTAATGATTTATTCAATAATTTCTGAATGTTGCCCCTTAACTTAGGAGAATTAGGCCACCTGCATATCAGTATAACTTTCCTTCCTGTAAACCTTAGTTAGACATCTAATGATGAATACTTTTATTTATATTGCAAATGCATATACTTTGCCGACAACGTTAATGTTAATTATTAATTTTTGTCCATAGTACATCAAGAAACAACGCACAAACATTCATGGGAGTTAGGCAACCCGCATGACGACGACTTTCGCTCTGAAAATGTTATAACAGAATTCATTCTATGACAAAAACAAGAAACTTCATTTCTTTTACTTCATTATCTTTGAAGAGTGCTGAAATCCCTTTCCTCAGTGTTCCATAGGAGTCAGTGGAGTGTGAAGCGAGCAAGTCGGCTAGATCTGGAGATGTATAAAAGTTATCCATCGTCAGGCAATATCATAGGCAAAATAATGGATTCATTAGAGTCATCATCACTTTTGAGGTCATGCGTAGATGGGCAAAGTCTTGATCCAACACAGTCCCCTTTCCCGTGTAAATTGTCGTTGACCACACGTATCCAGTTCTCGATTCACAAAGAAAAAATACTTGCCAAATGAAGCTCTTTTTATAGGCAAGAACAGCCGCCACCCCAATCTTCCCTTGTTCGAGAGTAGGCTCTTTTCGATGGTAACGTCCGTCTCTGGTGTATGGAGTGCCTTGAACTTTTCCTCCAGCCTCTGGCAAATCGGCCATATTTTATTTAGTTTGGCGTTGGAGTTTGTTTGGTGATCAAAATCGTTATTATAGGCAAAATGTAAATATTGCCTTATTTTTTACGAATCATCGGTAAGACATTGTGTGTCCAAAAAAAGAGAGAGGAGAGTATAGGTCTGACTAGGTTGACCAATAAAACTCAGTATCTGGCTTCTGCACTCTGCTCTGTAGCATTACAAGGGCAAAAACCGCGAATTTCTGAACTTGTCACAGCTTGCCACTGATTTACGCTAGCACTGCTCGGCCCCGCTTTTTCACGCAAAGTGTTACTGGTGCAGTGATTAGTTTCCCAAGTTATAAATTCAACATTTTCATCATTGAAAAAAGTATTTTAGGGAACCTCATTCGGGAACCAGGTCGAAGTTCATCGAAGAATTACCTTCAAAAAGAAACCTAGGTGGTGCCGGAAAAGAATTCGTTGAAAGCATTTCCTCCCACTCCGCTTCCCGCGAATGTTCCGCTGCGCCTTCCGATTCGGAGCTTGTTTCTCCGGAGAGAGTCAACTAGGAGCCAGGAACTTCAATGTCCATAACCTCGGAATCACTGCTGGTCAACACTGATTCCTCTCCGGAATCCGTTTCTGATTGCCAAATGTTACCGAGTGAAAACAAAGAATTTGCCGTAGAATTCACTCCTACTACACCGCTCATATTAGAATGAAAATGTTCGAACTAAAAATGGAATGTTTGCATCGGGCGAATTTCAGCGAAAAAGTGCGTGCGCTCAGAAAATCAAGTATGCGTATGCTCTGAAACTCAACGAAAGACTGTCACCATCGTCATTCCGACAAAGTACTCGTGGAAAAAATCATGATTTGCAAAGGACCTCTCTCATCTCCATGTGTGAAAAGCTCATCTCCATGCTCATCATAAAATTTTTCTTTTCCGTTCCTACCATATCTTGGAAAATAAACACACGTGTGCGTACCACAACAGCATGTATTTTCCAACTAACGGTAAATTGATATTGGGAAAACCCCATTAGTAAAGGGTTGGCTGGTGGGAAAGTAGCCCGGGGAGCAAAGGGTAGCAGATTAGCACGACATGAAACCAGGCGCCAGGTTGCTTAGCGGGCCATTGGCTCTCGAGCGGGTGTTTTCTGACCTCAGGAAAGCGTCAAACATGAAAAAAGAAGGCATTACACATGTTTGGGATTTATCTCTATCTCTCCTTTTTTCTCATACGTATGTGGGCTAGGGTAGCACATACACAGGGCACTTGTGCTGGTTTCTATTGAGAACGTACGACCTTTAGACGTCTTCATCGTGTAGCTGTTTTCGTAAAAATATGTTCCGCCACTTCCGCCAGTATTCGAAGTAGAAAAATGAAAGGGGCTGATGAAATAACATTCGCAACACATCTAAACATTTACGCTTACGCCATTTTATCTAAAGAGAACGGTTCAATAGACATTTCCAACATAAATAAAAATTACCGGAAGAAAAATATGCGGATGAATAATATGGAATTAGATAGTATATATAGTAACAAATATTTTTTGCAACAAATATATATATATAGTTACAAATATATGTAATAACAAATATATATAGCAACAAACATATATAGTAACAAATAAGGCAAGGAAAGATTCATGTTCTGTTGCTAGAGAAATATGTTATTCCAATTACTGTGGAACTCGTCGTAGCAGTGAAAATTAGCGTAAAATTGAAATTGCAACTTTTATAATTACCGCTAAACTGGTGAAGAAAAATGTAATTGGATGCTCATGAAGAGTGAATGAGGAAATATAAATGAAAATAACTAATTTAAAAATTATTTACATTTTAGAAAGTTTTTCGTCATGCAAAAACGGAAGTTTTACGTCATAAATTTGCAAAAATTATCGATAAATGACAAAAATTGAAGTTGTGAATTTCGTAAAAAGATCGCAAAAGAAACTCCATGCATAGAGTTAATAAATCGATGGTTACCAATGACAATGAAGGTGAATGCAATTCCATAAGAGGATAACTTTTCAGTGAGAAAAAAAATTATGACCCTCGAATTGCTAGAATTATTACAAAAAAATGACAATGTTTTAGCATCAGAAATCAACATTTGAAGAGAGCGCCGCTCGGCTAGTGAGAGCTACGGCCCTAACCTGTTCCTCTGACGGCAGGAAAACGAACTACTAGCAGCTGGCGAGAGTATTCGGGCATGAGAAGAAAGGGACGAAATTTTCGGACTTGCCCGAGTATACTCGGGCGCGTCAGAATTAGCACGACTTAGGTGCCCAAGTATACTCGATTGCGTCAGGGAAGCGGTTAAGGCACAGCATCTTGCAAATTGCCTTGTGTATTTTTCGTGCTTGCTCATCATTAATGTCATAAAGTCTTTTAGATTCAACAAAAAGTGGCAGTGTAGCCTGTTTCATAGTGCAAGACCAGCTTGCAGTAGACTCATCATCAGGTGCAAGGTCTTCATCAACAATCTCATCCGTAATATCCAACATGTGTTCTGAAACGCAAGGACTGGAGCAATGGAGACCATGTGAGTCGGAATCTTTTGGCTCCTCCCGCAACAGTTTATCTGTAAGCAAACGGGAAAACTTGAAGGGCTCTCACAGATCGACTGCTACCATTCTAGCAGAAAACATCTATCACTAGGTCACTTCAAGTGAGGTACATTTTTCACGTTAATTAGGATTTGCATCAATGTAGGAAATCAAATTAAAAACTATGTCATTCTGTGCCTTATTGCACCTATTAAAAAAAATAAGGTTGCGTAAGTCACAAGGAAACTCGATAGTGTATGAATTTATACATACGTACCTGGATTTTTTCTTCTGAAGTTTAAATAACTCCTGCACGCATTAATATGTTTAAACAAATTTGATGTATTAAACGATTTCTTGTCAACACCACCACGTCTGTACGACTTCTTACATTATTTACAAATTGCCGAATTGTCCAATGATTTCGTGAAATGCTTCCACACAGACGACCGCGACATTTTTCGTTGTACTTCAAAACTTGGCTTGCAGTAGATAACTCCTCAATTGCCCTGGAATACTCAATAATAAAATACCTTCGAATACTCGCTGAACCAGTCACATGGATACAAGAGTCATGCAGATATTTGAGGGCAGCAGTGTCGCAGCAATGAAAACAAATACACAACGCATTGCGCAGTCAGTTGAAGAAGGTGGGATTTTAAAATTCGATGTTTTTAGACGTTTTTCTAAAAACGAATACTTTCGAATAAAAGTATCCGAAAAAAACGAATACTAGAAAGTATCGAAGTATCGGTAAAATGGCCGATACCCACTATCAGTATCGTCCCAAGTCTAATTGTAACCAAATACAATCATTGATCACGAGGGATCTTTGATCAAATTGTTAAGATATGAGGTCTTTTCTTCGGAAATTAATGTATGGAATGTTGTATAGGGTCAAAGACATGGACAGGGAAGGTCTGGGAGCCAAATGACATTTCACGGGCGTATCTTCCATTGACACTTTGGATTTGTTAGTTCTTTATACATTCTACAGCTTCCTTATCTAGGTGAAATTTAGTGACTGCCAAATGGGATTACTCGGTAACCTCAACGTTGCAATGAATTGATAAATCTGAGGATTTTTATGAGTGAATCCTTTGCCTACTCCTTCCATAATCCTATCCTAAAGTGGACGATGTATCACTTTCAGCGGGAGTTTCCCGTTCTGTGATGCAGACCTGCGATGGATATTTGTGTCCTGCCTTTTAATGTAATGCAATGGAAAAAGCAAGTAATGAAGTTTCACCAAGCAAACTTTAGGTTCTGCATTTACGTGCTTCTTTAGTCTCGCTTGGTGCATAGATAAACCTGGGATGAGTGGAATTTGATGACGCAATTTACTACACGAATATACCAAATTCCCAACAAGAAAAACCATTCGCCTGGATTAGGGTTAAAAACCAGATCCCTCGATTCTGCATTATTGTAGCAGACAATGTCAGACTCGAATGGTAACAGTGCTTACTCTTGCGAAGGAAACAGGTAAAATTTTTCTGGCGGCAAGAGACCCACTTGATCCCATTTTGTCTCATGGACGTATGATACCTTACAACCGAATGCACCCCAATTGTTACTTGTATTGAGAGGCAGGAACTCTATGAAAATGATTTTCCTGGTCAACCTTCAAACATCAACCCATACGCTTTTCAGAGTCGGACTAAGTGTTATTTACATCTCATTTAGGAAACGTAGCATTAGCTGCTGGGGTTCGCATTGCACGTTCTTTGCCTTCATTGCTTGTAAACCTGAAAAATCCATCTGAAATGCGCAGATATTTCCCTCTTTCTTCCTCACTCATAAGCAAACGGAAGCCCAAAACGACCAGATCGAATGGAAGGGGCGATCAGCATAAACACCACTTCTTCCTTCCGTTGGCCTCCAGCCGAAAAAGAAACCGCAGCCCCTTTCAGATCACTTTTTAGAAGGGTACAGCCTTTCCTCCAGCCAGGATGGAGGGGAGGGTTGTTTTGTTTGGAATATTTATTGCCCGCCCAAAAAGAATGGATGGGGTCGTCAGGGTCTTGCCTCTTTGCAAAGATCCTGGATAATTGAGTGAAAGCTGAACTCACTAATTGAGAGGACTGAAGAAGCATTAGAGACTTTAAGGTGAATTCATAAGAGTCACTTGCAGATTCAAGTTAAAAAAACAAGAACGAGAGAAAACATGCGATTCAAACTCCAGTAGCTAATGCTACGTTTTTCAAATGCGATATAAGCAACACATAGTCCGACTGTGAAAAGCGCAAGGGTTGATATCTGAAGGCTCCACTGGGAAATCATTTTGATAAGTCTCTGCCTCTCGATACAAGGTTATTAGGAATTATGGAGCATTCGGTCATTAGGTCGCAGTGTAATAAAAGCCGGTGAGATGTAGTGGTGCCAAGTCTCGACATTGCATGGCAATAAGATGTCTGTCCGGCAACCAGTAAATATATTCCCCAGTAATTTCTACCTCAATACAAAATTCTATGATTGAGTTGTTCGAAATTGGTGTCTAAAGCATTCGATAAGCATCAAGCTATTTTAATCATTATGTGAAGTAAATAAATCTCCTAAGTGAAAGTTTCATTACTAATCGCAAAGAAAAATATCTAATGAAATATCGAAGATGCATAGTCGCATTATTCCAAACGTGGCGAAGGAATAAGAACTGGATATGAAAGAAAAATTCATTGCTTTTTATTGCAACCATTAAGTAGATATTCCTAGCGCATTTATACATCGCCGCTAGAAAAAATTTGCCTGTAATTTTCGCGAGAATAGATTGTATTACAATTCAAGCCTGGCATCGTCAGCTACAGTACTGCAGAATCAAGGGATCTGGTTTCGAATCCTAGTCCAGACAATTGATTATTCTCATTGGAAATTGGACATATTCGTGAAGTAAATTGCGTCATCAAATTCTACTCATGCCACGTATATCCATGCACCAGGCGAGATTGAAGACGCACTTAAATGCACTATCTAAAATGTTGAACAAACTAAACAAATAATAATAATAATAGGAATGTAGCCACCGCAATGAAATACATATAACGAAAATACGTCAACACTTAATCATTTTTGACACTAATAAATTCGCGTAAGAAAAAAGTATTTAAAAAAAACAAAACGAGCCGTGGCTTGTTGGGCCGTGTTAGGATTTCCGTCATGTTGCAGTTGTCAACTGCGAGAAGTCTTCGAGCGGCCAAACCAAGCCATCACCCTTTCATTCTCGCCCACTCATAAAGCAAACGGAAGCCCGGACCATACCCCTCCCCTCACAAAATATCCTTTTCACAGGTCAAAATTTTGCTTCGGTCTGTCTTTCTACTCTCCCAACTGCGGGGAGGAGGGGTTCTCGTTCTCGTCCCCCTCCCTGAGGGGGGGGGGGCGTCGTGTTGCCATATTGCCCTCAAGTTCGGACTTAGAAATTTTTCGGCTCCGAGGTGGTAAGTTTTTTATGAACGGGACTGTACATATGTCCGGTGCTCTTGGGAAGCCATTTTCTGGAAGATTTGTATGTTAACAGATAACTATCTTTCTATTTAGTAATTCATCATTGTGTCATTTGATTCATGTTTCAAACTACGTATCTTATGATGTCCGACTGTCAAAAGACATGTCTCACCATCGTCATAGATGTTGAAGTATATCATAAGAACAGTGAAAGTTGGAGCCTTTTGACTAATTACCATTTGATCTCTGCTAATGTTCATATGTAAGAAGGAAAGAATTTCATGCAGATTATTAACTTAAGAAGTAAGACGACCTCAGGATGATTATTCTGTAACGAGGTTTTGAATTATAAGAGTTTACCGCAGTTTCTACTCTGTGGTGACATTGTGCATGTGCCACCAGCAGAACCGGGGTTCGAATCCATCCACATTATTGATCCATATTTGTTAACCCTTCAAGCCTGCAGGAGATTTAACCCTCATACGAATTCATGGTGCCGCTGCGGTGCTTTGTGTTTTTGCATGTGTTTTAAAAATTTCATATTTAAGATAAGGTTTTGAAACCATCAGTAGTCTATTATTTTGTGAGAGACTGTAAACTGGTAAAAGAAAACACATCTATCTGTCATTCAATTTATGTTATTTAGTATTTCTTGAAAAAATTACACAAACTGATACCTGGCACCGCCTCGGCACTGGGAATTCAAAAGGAGTTTATGATACCTCGCAGTGTTTTAAACTGCTGAATGGACCATAATCAAATGATTAACAACCCCTGTTGAATAACTGTAGTGTCAAATATTTTATTTTGCTAAGACTTTATCTTTATTTATTTTATTGATGGGTTAATATTGATACAAATGAAATATAGTTGAAATATTTTTTACAGACAGAAACATTGCTCAAACAGATATCGGTTATGATTATTATCATTGAATTATTAGTGCTAAACACTAATACAATATATATAACAAGTCTCTGCTTTACGTTTGCATTAAAAGCAATTACAGTAAAACCTCTCTTTTACACTTTTGACGGGGATGAAGGAAAAAAGTGTAAATCGCGGGAAAATGTAAATCGAGGGAAATCGTAATTTGTAGGAAATAGAAGCAAAATCATAGCCTAATGTTAAACAATTTCATTTAAATTAACAGGTTATGTTTAATATTTGATGGGTCACCAAATAGACATAAATTAATGAATAAACAAAAGTTAACAAAAAATAAACGTATTCTCATATTTTAACTTACTTGATTTGAGGTGGTGTCTACCTACATATATTTATCTTTGCATCAAGGGCATAAATTTTTTCTTCAACAATTGTCTGTCATCCATGCCTTTGTGTTAGCTGCATAGGTTGTATCCAAGGTCTTTCTTAATATTTTTAAAGCAACGTGGATTTTTGGACTTTTCAAAAACAAAGGGCTTCAGTCTCTCACTGCCATCTGGATTAGCTCCTGATAAAACAGTATGGCGACCTTTGCTGAGCTTGGCCCCATGACAAGGGTCCCCTTTGAAGTCTATAGGGTCTTGTGAGGCATTATTTAAGAAAAAGACCTGTCTCGTCCACATAAAAAAATGTCTTTAAGCGCATAGGCATAGCCATCAACATAATTATGCAAAGTTGTGCACTTCCAGTGAGAAACTGTTTCAGGATCAATGTAGTGTACACTTTTAGATTCACCAAAAATGATTTTATAGACAATATTTATATCGACTTTTGATACGGTGTAAACATCCATTTGATTCTTTGAAGACATCAGTGCGCCGAGCGCCTCTAGCAGCGGTTATGCGGCCTTATTTCCGGGGAAGATTGAAACAATGTCTTCAATATTTCTTCAAGTTCATCGTACTTGGAGTATTTAATGTAATTACGCCTTTTACCAATAGGGCCGCAGTCCTTAGCACTTTTCTCTATACATTTACGGGTTTTTACAGTTGTGTTCCACGTAGAACCTGGTATATCAAGTTCTTCGGTCAGGGACACGCGAGTGCCCGTATTAGAGTCAATTCTCTTTGCAAAATGTTGATTTTTTTCTTCCAATGATAACGATTATCTCGCACGCTTGTTTGCCATTTTAAAATACGTTTCCTCACGATTGCCGTAAGTAATTGCAAATTAAATAAAACTGAAGGTGAAGTAACTAAAAACCTAAAAAAACAAAAGATAAATGGCATTAGTGCGGGAGTTACGAGAAATAAGAAAAAGATCGCTGCGAAATATGAGAACAAGAGTTAACATACGTTTTAACTTTTCGCCACAAAGACAGCGATAGTTGTCCAAATAATATCTAATTAATATATATATGGCATCCGCTACAATTTAAATGCACTGTTTAAACAGCTAGTACGGCCAGGGAAGAGAATTATATTCCCTGGTATGGCTCCTTAGTACCAATTCGAGAATCCCGATCGCAAGCATTACAATATCTGGCATATATACTTTTCAGCAATGCTATCGATGTAATGTCCAACCATCAAACAAATAATTGTGTTTTTAAAGGAAACCAAATAAATCAGCATTCATTCATCATGTTTAAGCATGTATTTTATCCATATTTAACATTAATCACGCTCGAAGGGTCGCCAGTTGAAGTGCGCCAGCCGCCATCTTTCTTGCCTTCAAATGTCGTAAATGGTGGGTTTTGAAAGTGTAAATAGCGGGATGGAAATACATTATAATGATGCAAACATTTTTGGAACCGGGAGAAAATGTTGTAAATCACGGGAAAACGTAAATTCCGGGGACGTAAAAGCGGGGTTTTACTGTATTTGTTTATAAAGGAAACATTTTCAATTTTCGCTCCGCTACTCGACAAAGCTGTTGGCTGGTGGACACCTCCAAATTTCATAAGGAATTATATTCATTGGGAAATCATTTGGACATTTTCTAGAGATTCAACTGTTTATTTTGCAATGGAGGAAGGAGGAGGGGATGGGGAAGGTGAGCAGTGATTATGTGGGGGCTGGGTAATGGGTTCAGTATTTCCATGGGTGATTAAGATAAGGATGAGTTAGTTTAGTTCCGGTAGAGGGTCTCGACTGTTTTTCCTGAGTGACAGGGAAACACAAACACACATGGGAGGAGAACCATCGTAGTGATTTCATTCCTGAAATTTTACACGGCATGGAGGGAAGATGGAAGTATGGGAAGAACTGGATATTAGGAGGAACCTGAAGGATGGGCACCGAGAAAACTAAATCCTTTTTTTGGAAACACTCCATGCTCCTCGGAGTATCCTTCTCACTCCAGGAAAATAGTCAAGACCCCATTCCAGGAACCCACCTTCCCCACCCTTACCATTATTGCCCATGGCAAAACCGAACCCATTTCATGGCTCCCAAGGCACCACTCACCACATCAAGTTTCTTCCCAACTCTGCATGAATGTAACACGTTGCGTAATGCCACTACCTAATTTGTTGCTGATGCTTCGGAAGTCTCATATTGAGATTGCCAACATTTTAGCTAATGGGACCCTCAGAAAGGGTCCCATTTGATGCAAAGTGTCTTTTTCCATGCATAGTAATCCCATATTTTATTCTGTGGTACGTCTTGCTCCGGAGATATTTTTGCCAGCACATTGCTATTGTTTCTAGGGAGTGTATCAGATCGGGTTGATGTCAAGGAGGTTTCTGAATGGCAGCGAAATAAGGCTGGCTGCAAAATGCGGCGATGATGAAGATCTGAACGGTTTACGTGTAGAGAGAGGGACTGATATTTTTGCATATGAAGAAGAGGACATCAAAGAACTCTTTCTAAGTATGAGGATGTTATCTACTCGGAAGTATTTCAAGAAATAGAGCAGGAAAATGCAATGAAGAGATTTCGAGTGAATGCCATCCAATATGAAAATATCAAAGAAAATGGTACAATGATCCTCAATTATTTGGTAGAACTCCCGCCCATAATACTGTGAAAGGTGCTGGGAATAAGGTGGTTATTCCTCCAGGAATAAAGATCGAGGAGCCGTTATATTCCTTTGGCCTATTTATTGGTAGGAAACTTTGAGATGAAATTGTTCATTTCACTGATATAGAAGCCGTTAAGTTGCACCCTGAAAACGATATCACCTAGACTCCTGAATGCTGTCGGAAATTTGAAGTCCTCCAAAGTAAGTGCTCCTCAGCTTTGATACCATTTGAATTGGCCTATAATTTTTAGGGCTACGATGTCAGAAATGAGCTTCATAAATATTCTTAGGTATTTGTGGATTGACGATGAAGAGACAAGGTGAAAAAGATTGAGGTCTGATAAGCTTGCAACCATTCGGTCCATTTGGGCTGCCATGAATTTGAATTTGGGAAAGTATTATCTCTCTGGTGAGTGCATTACCGTCGATGAGCAGTTAGTTGGGTTTTGAGGCCGTTGTCCTTTTCGGCATTTATTCCATCAAGAAAAGTACGGAATGAAGATTTTTAGGGCCAGCGATTCTTCTATAGGGTATATTCTTCAAGGCATTCTATATTTGGAAAAGTAAACGGGGCAAGAGCACTCCCGAAGTTAGGAGAGGTAATCATATAGGAAGTCTATCATCCTTAGTATGGGACTACTTAAGGCTACTTCCAATAATTAATAACTGTTAAGCTAGCTCAAAACTTGAAAAATAATGGATTAACGATGGTGGAGACTGAAAAAATCAAAAAATCATACCAGTGTATTTTTCTTCCAATTTGCTCTTGTGCCAAGTATTCATCGATTTTTTAATTCAGATTTGGATTTGGATCTTATGTTCCTAAAAAGAGAAAGTCAGTAATTTTGTTGTCATCTATGCACCATGATAAAACAATTGCTTTCGAAATAATGTAAACCAGAAATAATATTTTACTATAATGCCACCAAGGGTGGCACAGATTACATATATGGGTAAAATGGTTCAGTCTTACACGTGCAAGAGGAAAACATACATGGCCATGAGCATTTTTATGAATTTTTTAGATGTGTGTTTGGAATTGCAGCCTATTTGATTTCAACTAAACTAATTCCCCAGTGGAAAGTGAATTAGCTGGACCACCAGCAGAGTTTTCTAGAAAAATTGGCTGTAAAATATGGTGAGAAAACATACTGCGACAGTAGGACAAGGAGCGCTTGAATAAGGTAAAAAGATGCATTTATAGTATTCGGGGTACACCACTAGAAATTAAGTTGACAGGGAACTTAAGCGAAAAAAACAAGTGATCGTAATGTCACTAGTGCACGATAAAAAGACAGATAATCCAAATCTGTGACCTTGTTACCGCACCATTCGCAAAGAACATTTCAATGAAATTTGTGATGCATGCTAAAAAAATGCTAAAAACATATTTATTTGCTTCTATATTTGTTAATTAATTTTTAAAATCCTATATTACTCTTTACTATGTAGTTCAATGTCATTAAATATTAAGTAAACATATGTAATAAATATTTTTCAATTCCAACACCTAATTTTTACTTGAAGGCGGTCAAGCACCACAGCGGTGCCGAGAATCCGTTTGCGTTACAAAATTCAAGAATCCGTATGAGGGTTAAATGAATCCCATCTCGTAGGTAGGAGGAGATTAACCCCTTAAGTGGGGTAAGCGACTATAGTCGCAAATGGAAGTCGCTCCCTAGGTGGGGTAAGCGACTATAGTCGCGCACTGCTTAACTATGTGCTTCTTGGTGGGGATGCCGACTAAAGTCGTCCGTTGCGATTCTTTCTGTTTCTACTGTGTGTTATGTGATTCTAGCCACACATTTTCTCACTTTTCATTTACATAATGGATTTATCTATCGGAAATTAATTGTAGCGCATAGTATTTCTAGGTCTCATTTTCCGATTGAAATTTTCGCCTGTTGGGAACACTTGTTCGCGGAATTCGCGTTTGACATTCACATCCAGCTAATAATATCATTTTAATTGATTACCTGCCTATTATTTAAATTAAATTAAATTTAATTTCATTAAAATGAGTATATTTTTATGTATAAGTACCTAAGTTTTGTCCTGATACTTATTGCGAAATTCCAAAACATATTTGTTCACTCTCCTTTTTTCATGATCAATGGCATATTATTTCAAATCTAATGTATTGATGATATGATTTACACCAATCACTGCTAAGTTATTCATCTGAAGAATTTTATCTTTACCACATCGTAGTTTTCAGCTTATTCATTGAATTTTTACACACATCGTATTCCCACATAAAACATTGAATCGTCTGGTTATTTTTCGGCACGCTCGGACTAAATGGCGACGTGATTTAGCTCAGCTTACAAGCAAGTAAGCAATCGTAATACGTAATTTACAATCTTCTTACTACAGTGTGTTTATTATAACGTTATGTTTGGATATTCGGTGATGGTAAATCACGTAGAATAAACTACCGAACAATTGAATTTAAAATTCCTGAATTTCGAGGTGTCAGATGAAAAACATTCACAACCGTAAACTTCCATTTACAAGAACCCAAAACATTACCCACGTAATCCAAGTTCAATGTACTGAGCACTAAGATTTGAGGGAGAAAGCTATTACCTCACCACCCTACCCCCGCCACTTCCCTTCATCATTATCTGGGCTCCCACTGTCTTGATCCCTCGGCCCATACCCGCTTTGTTTCCCAGGGGGTGTGAATTGACCCAAGGACAGTAGGGAATATTACAGAAACCAAAATTAAGGCATTATTTTTCAAGAAATAAATTTCTGGCAACTCCTATATTTTATGAGATGATCACTGAGAAGCGATTTTTTTCCTGCTCAAGTTTTTGCACTTTGCCTGCAACGAGGATTATCTCTCAGAAGGTCCAGTTTCCATATATGATAAAACCTGCCATGGATCATCTTGTAAAATAATTTAGGAAGAGTAAAATTACTTAAAGGCTGCTATCTGTTGATGAAAGCATTTTGCTACGGAAAGGCCACCTCGGATGGAAGGTTTTCGTGCAAAAAAAACGTTCAAGGTTTGGTATGGAATCGTTTAAATTACGAGACTCAAAAACTGGGTACGTGTGGAACATGCTGATTTACACAGTGGGGCAAAGAGCTAGTTGAAACAGTCGTGTCAGGTTTCACTACGCCTTTGAGATTGGTCCTTTCTCTTGCCAAGGATTTGCTGAAGCAAGGATATACTATTGCAATTAACAATTGCTTTAGTAGCCGCGAGTTATTTGACTTATTAGTCATATTGGAGACTGATGCAATTGGAACTGTCAGATAGAATAGGAAAAATGTCCCGCAAAATGTATGCGAATAAAGTTCAAAAATGGGAGGTTGTTGCTGCCTATCATGGTAAACTCATGGCAAGGAAATGGCGGGACAAAAGGGATGTGTGTGTATTGAGCAGCATACATGATGACACGATGTTGAGTGTTCCGAGCAGTGGAGAAGGAACGAAAATAAGCCCTCTGATTTCAACGATGCGATGAGAGTGGATTTGTCCGATCAATGCATTGTGACTAACAGTGCCGCGCAAAAAATATTGAAAAAGTATTATCAAAAGATATTTAGGCACATGTTAGACGTAACGGTGTTCAATTCTTTTATTATAGACAAAAAACAAGGTGGTGGTCTCTTACAACTTGATTTCCGCATGAATCTTATTGAGAATCTATTTCTAAGATACAGAAAATCCACAGGGGATACAGAAGATAAGTTAGAGAAAGAAGGGCTGTAGTCCAAGGAATACTCGTAGGGCGACATTTTTCTGATCATAATCCACCTACAGGGAAGAGAAAACACGATGTAAAACGATGTGTTGTGTGCCTTGCTAAAGGACAGAGGAAGGAAACAATTTTCTTGTGTAAAGTGTGTGTGATACCCCTCTATGTGCAGCGCCATGTTTTCAAGTGCACGACACGAAGCTAAGCTACTGAATTGGCTATTTTTATTTTAAAAAACTATGGATAAATTATTTGTCCAAGAATTCAAATAATCTCATATGAAAATATACATAACCCGTATTGCCTGAATGGAAAAATAATTGATTGGATGCTATAAAAATTTATATTGATACTTATATGTAGTTGTAAAAATATTGTAAAATTGTAAATGAAACCATAGCGAAATAAATGTCAGGGCCCGTCGCGGAACTATTATACAAAAACACACCAAATGCAAATTTATAATTTGAATTATGCCCATCTGAGTATTTTTTTGAGGCATCAAATCTATACGACGTGTCTCTGAAGCTATGCAACTGTATGCTATCTCCTGAAGCTATGCAACTGAATGATTATAAAAATTGACAATTTTAGTTTAAAAATTGCCCATAAATTGTTTATTCACACATTCAAATAACCTCCTAGGAACAATGACACAAATTGTATTATCTAAATTGGAAAATGAACGATTGATTGCCAAAAAAATGTAATTTTTTGCTATAGATGTAAACATTGTAAATGGAACATTGTAAAATTGTAAAACTTATTTCAAGGCCCTGCATGAAACTTTTCTACGGATAAGCTTCAATGAATAACAAATATTTGATAAATGCTCCATTATTATTATAAATTATGTCATGCAGACAATATATCATTGAATGCAAGAACGTAATATTTTCAGTGTTATAAAAATGATATAAATATCGTAATTTTTCAGTTGCATAATTTTTAAATATATTCCAACAACTTTTGTTAATAAATATACATTTAAAAGATTTAAATAGCAGCAAAGTGTTTCAATTATGCCTGTACCGGCGTTTGCAGGCAACATGTACAACTTTACCTTGTTCTAGCCAATGAAAAGTATATTATAGAATTGATAAAAAAATTTTTTAACAAATTCATGAAAAAAACCTTTGCGTTAAGTTCTAGGGGGCATAAGAAAACATGTATATAGCTTTTTATTTCATGAAAATCGGAGGATTTGCTCCCCACCAGCTGAAAGATAAGGAAAAATTCATCCCCAACGAAGGGGTTAAAATAGAATTGCTGGTTTTCCGCTGAAAAATGGAATCACCGCGACGTAGTAACTACGTCACTCAATGGCATGTGAAGTTCGTGCCCGACGTAGTGACACCCATCGCTCGTCGCTAAAGGGTTGAGAGCTACTTGAGTCAGTAATGCAATATGCTCATTGATTTATCTAAAGCCTGAATCACACGATCATTTTTCAGGGATAGCTCCAATGATAGCTCAAGGGATAGCTTAAATGACAGCTCAAGGGATAGCTCAAATGATAGCTCGAGCTGTCATTTTTCCGGTCACACGATCATTTTTTTCTGTAGGTGCTCGCATCATTGCCGGGAAATTTGTCCTACCCCTTTTACGTTTACCGAGCTCGTTCGACCAGAAGTTACCTGCGGCGACACAATCGCGATTTGCTTCCCTTCGCTCTGATTGGCTGAACTTCAGATTCATGTACGTGTTCAGGGACGGAAAAAGGGACAGGACCAAATGATGGAAAAAGGGATGGCAATCCCTATCATTGCCGCTATACCTGAAAAATGATGACGTCAGAGCTGTAGGGAAAGCTATCCCTTGAGCTATCACTGGAGCTATCCCTTAAAAATGATGGAAAAAATGATCGTGTGATTCAGGCTTAATGTAAAATAATTTATGTATGTAGTTAAATATCTTACAGGTTAGAGCTATATGTACCTACTTATTTCAGTACAATGCCCCACATAATTGATTTTATGTATATGTATTAATCAAAAGAAAAGTTGTATTAACTAAATCTGCTCACACACCTGAGATGGTTTTGCTGATAGATAGTGATGTGGTTGTAATTATGATATAATAGTTTATTATTCAATCATTTGTGGAACCTCTTCATTATGCAGTATTATCATTGTCAAATAAAACAATCAAAATATCACGTAAAAATACAAAAGAGTTTGGTAGGTGCTTTGTATTTGTACTTTCAGCTGTTTAGGAGAGCCTTCTATCCTCTTAACTCTGCCAAATATTTTAGAGCTGGAAGTCCAATTCAAAATTATGAAGATTAAAAGGTGAAGTCTAAAAAAGTGTGAAGAAATTTGTTTCTTCTTCTATTGTTTGAACACAGTTGGAATTATTCCTTTTTTGTATTATTAAACTCTAAAGGTAGCCTTCCATTATACCATATATTTTCCAATATAAGTTGATTAGAGTACAAGTTAAAGTCTTATTTCAGAGTGAAAAAATTGCTTGATCTCCTTGTTTTGCGATTGCAAAAGTGGACCATTAAAGGTGCATGAATGAATATTGAAGCAAAGAGCGACAAACATAGAAAAAAAGAAAGAAACTTTCAATAAATCTATTGATACTATATTTCACTGCTCTAACATCAGCCATGTAGATGTCTAAAGCATCCTTCGACGAGATTGTCAATGTTTGTGGTGAAGCAATAATGTCGTCATCTTGATTGAGTTCATCATCATCTTCAGCAACATCCGCCATGGATATTGCACCTGTAGTGCTGGCAGCGCGACAGTTGGTAGTGCTAGAGGAAACACGATAGGTCAGCGCCGAGAGATATGATGCACACTTGAAAATTAAGTATGTAGTGAAGGTGTGAAATGCTGCCATGAAATGAAGTATGAGCGAAAATTCACCATTGCAGAAAATCCACCATTTCAGCACAAATGGCTATGGAAATGTGAATATTTGCCTGAAGAGAAAGATGTTTACAAATATTCAGGACTCAGACAGGACGTCTGAGTGTGTGTTGTATCGAATCGCATAGAAGCCAGGCGATTCCCAATATTGTAACAAGAAGTCTACATACTTTTGTTTCATCTCATTATTGAATTCACTATTCAGAATATTAAATGTTATTTTTCTCAAAGTTAATTTCACTGACAGCATGCAAAAAAATGCACATCGTATATTAATGGAGATTCACAGCCCCAGCATCACCCGTAGCTAACCAGGAAATCATCGCGTTTTGGGTTGGCTATGCGATATTTGTTCTGTATGATTGATCTTGTGGACTGTATTAGTATGGGAAGTATCAAGTGTATTTGTCAGTGGTAGGTCCTTGTACAAAATTAGAACATTAATCTAATGCATTAGCAAATTAGGATATTCTCCATGGCTTATCAGTAATAGAGATACATATGGTTTTATGCAGCCGATACCCAGAAAAATTGGCTCCAAAAAGTCACCTTCATTACTGATTCGAGTATAACTTGAAGGCAGGTTTTCATTGTCCAAAAAAAGGAAGAAATTTCTCGACTTATACTAGAGTATATACGGTAATTCAAACTATGTATGTATTTAATAATTCCTAATTTTCTTTCAGGACTCAAAACCTCATGTTAGTAGTGTGGTATCTTTGTTCCTGTTATCACAAGTGTTCCTCATCATTACACATGTCCCTTTGGTGCATGTCCTTGCATGGATAATTTTAAATGGTGACATGAATATATTCTCTGAAGGTGCATCAGAAAAACTAGCATCTTATCGACAAGTAAGTGTCTTAATTGATAAAATTATATTATTTTTGGCTTATTCCCTAAAAAAATTAAAGATTTGAGCATATATTTTTAGAAATTGTATGCGTGTTTGAGGAAAAGTAATGTAAGTTTCACTACCAAGTTCATTGTTCAGTGAAACTTTGCTGAATGTGGGGTAATGTTCTCTCGTTAATTATCACATATTTTGTCTAGAAAAGATTGATATAACAATTACAGCTCGACGTTTTGATATATAGAAAATGTTCAATTATCAAGGATATGGAAGACAGTGTAATTTTTCCTTTTGCTGACTCAATTTATGGGTCTCTCGTATTACCCAGATATATGAATGCAATTACATTCTTTGTCATGCAAACTTATAAATACTAGTAAACATGCATTTTAATGGTGTTTTTTTAAACAATTACGTATGTTGAACCAAAAAAGAACTAAGTCTGTGGAAAAGTGTTGATTTTCATGACTCTAGGCTGAGTTTTTTTCTAGCTTCTTTATGGTTCTTATCATTCATTCATTTACACTACACTGCCAGGCAAGGGACACTACTGAGCTTCTGTCTTGAATTTAATTTAATATTAAAACTGTGTACTGCCTGAGAAACACCTTTTTTTCTAATGTTGGATCTTCAGCAGCACTACCTACTAACTCATTGCTGTGGACTCGAAGCACTTTGCAACACATGAGAAGCAGTGGTGAAGCTTACAAAATGGTACCATTTTCCCATCAGAGGCTAGCCCTTGGCATTATCCATCCCTTCTAGGGATAGGAAGTTGGAGAAGAATAATGAGGGTACCAAGGGGGAAATATTTTGCTTTATTCATATTTTTAAATAATAGTACATAAAAATATGCTGAATTTCACTAGGTCCAGGTTGTATCTCGTTGATAACTAATGCAGCTTTGAAAACCTCGGTATGTTTCTGAGAATGTTGTGTGGAAATCCATCTATGTACCCAGCATGATTGGCAAAAATAGTTTATAAATTGTACCTCAAAACATGCCGTGCAGAACAAAATGTTACAATGTTACAATACATACAAGGCAGCTGTGTGTACTGCTGTGGGATATCATGTGGTGCAAAATGCTTGGCACAGTGTGGCACAGTTAATGTTTCCAATGGGAATCCAGCTTCGGAATAGTTGACAGAATTTTATTTAAAAATAATCCAGGGTGCAATATGGTAAAGGTCAATCCTTACCCTCCATAAATAACTGATTAAAAAGGGATGAATCTCCATGTTGAAGTAAAATCAAAAGTGAAGATTAGTAAGTTATTTTTGGTTAGGTTTGGATCTTTCATGGGAAAAATGTGAGAATGGCTAACAAAGGCAATCACATCAAAAGGAACCACATCCCACAGTCAGAGAATCTTGGTGATTGTTTGGAAACTACATATATATGTATATACATTTGAATCCACCATGTGAGAGCTGCATTAGGTGAAGTTCTGCTGTGCATTTATTTTTACTGTAAATTGATATAATTTTCTAATTTGAATGGTGCAGTATAAATAGTTTATGATGAGGGTGACTAATACAGCACTTAGTGTTAAATCCTTCCTCCAAATAATGTACATATATATCTTTGATTTTTTGACCTTGAGCTTTATGGCCATGAAAACAAATATATGTTGCATGTAAAAAAATGCCCTTGCCTTTTCTTTTTTCTTTTAGGGAGCTTCTAGCTCTAAACCTGGCTTTGCACCTCCTACGGAAACATTGGAAAAATCCTTAGAAACAAAAATAAACTCTTCTTCTGTGGTCATGGCATCTGAAGCAAATGTGGATGTTAGTGAAATGATGGAGGATAAGTCTAACCTAGCGGGTGGTGTATTAAAAGACGAATCTAACCCTCAAGGTGAATTCTTCCTTTCTTTTCTATTTCACTTTTGAGATCAAACTCAGCTGGTTATTGGACAAATTTACCATATGAATTTTAATGGGCCATGTTATTTTTTCATGTGCTGCTAAGTTTTGCTCAAGAGCTTCAGTATTGTTCTGTGTAGGTGATTGAGTTTTACAGCTCCATTGTGGCCTAGAATATATGTAAGAGGATACTGAGACAGCTAATAAATTAAGCCTGAATATCCCATCTCAGAAATTGTAATACATATGTATTGCAATATTTGAAAAGAATTTTTGTGATATATTCTTTGATAAAAGGTCACATCATTCTGTTGGCTTTTATTGATTCATATTTTAACTTATGATATTATTGTGTCTAATTATTTGAATGATTTATTATATTGAGTTGAGGAAATGAACTTCCCTGTACACTAGTGAACCTTGCACACCCTATTTTTGAGCAGTAGCTCAAAGAAAAAACTCAGATAAGAAAACATGAACTATGAGAAAAAATGCTAACTTCCTCGTGCAGGATTTTGACTCGTGATACTTTTTTCCTGCATAGTTCCCCATTTCTTCAATGCCCTTGTCACTTTCAGCTTTTTACATCAATACAGGCAATCCCTGAGTTACACAAGAGATGCGTTCTGACAAATGCATTTATGCAGACATAAATCGAAATTTGCATAAGTCGAAAATTACTCCAAAACTAAGTCTGTGCTCTAGAGATTACGATCGATGTGGGGAAATTCAACCTAAATACACCCACTCCCTGATTAATGCTGTTCCAATTAGCACTGAAAATATTTTAAGACCCTGTTCCAGTTTAACGCTCTCCGGTTCTGCATTAATGCTCTTGAAAATCCTGTGATGTGCGGCGATTGCTTCGCCCAGTGCACCCGTCGTCAGTCAGAACTATTCTGCTATGCTTTTTTTTACTGGAAGAGAGAATCGTTGATGAAAAACTTTTATTACTTAATGTTCTGTATACTACAGTGTATTAAAGGAAGAAAAACGATTTCATCAAGGCTTTCGTCCACCTTTCGTCATTACTGCGTAATGGAATTATTTGATGATTGAAACTTTCGACTGTGCTCTGGGCATGTTTATTAGGAGTTTTTTTTGTTGTGTCTTTTCTAAATTTCTAAGATTGTATTTTCCCCATAAAAATAGGCAATGAGTGATATTAGGCAGCTGGAGAAGAAGAAATGAAAAACAATATCACTTGGCGTAAAGTTAGTTCTGTCTTGCGACGTCTTGATCCTGGACAGCGGCAACATGAAATTTGCAAGACTTTATCTCTCGCTGGTTCCACTGTAAGAACTATCGTAAAGAATGCAGATAAAATGAAGAAATAAGGGAAAATAGCAACTCCTTTGGCTGCCGTCAGGATAGGAACAAGAAATAGGTGTGAAACTATTATGGAAATGGAAAGACTTTTAAATGTATGGATAGAAGATTTAGTTGAAAAGCACATACCTGTAAGTCTGTTGGCGATTCAAGCAAAAGCTAGGGGTTTGTACGATGAATAGCCCTAAGCCAGTTCTAGTGTAGAAACATTTACTGCCAGCCGTGGCTGGTTTAATCGCTTTAAAGCCTGCTATAAGTTGCATAACATATTTGTTCACGGAGAGTCAGCTAGTGCGGATGAAAGCGCAGCTGCCATATTTATCGTTGAATTGCGTGGCAATGATAGAAAAGGAAAATCTTCACCTCATTAGATTTTCAATGATAATGAGACTGGATTGTTTTGGAAAAGGATGCCATCCAAAACATATATTTCAGTGGAGGAAAAATCAATGCCAGGGTTCAAAGTTTCAAAGGATAGACTTACATTATTTGTTAGGTGGAAATGCTGCTGGGGATTTAAGCTTAAACCAATGATTGTTTATCATTCGGAAAACCCTAGGGCTCTTAGAGGTTGCCATAAGCAAAGCTTACCTGTCCTATGGGAAGCTAATAAGAAGGCATGGGTAACCACTGCAGTCTTTGAAAAGTGGTTCACGACCTATTTCTGCACAGCTGTACGAGAGTGTACTGCATCAAGTAAAATTTAGACTACAAAGCTTTGTTGATATTAGATAATACTCCTGGGCATTCAAGAACTTTGAGTGATTTATGTGCGGAGGTTAAGGTTGTTTACTTGCCTCCGAACACAACGTCGATTCTACAGCCAATGGACTAGGGCATGATTTCAACTTTCAAGGCATACTATTTAAGGGATCCTTTCAACCAAGCTGTAAGGGCATCTGAGGGTGAAGCAGGCGCGTGAGCTTGAAGGAATTTTGGCGCTGTTATAATATGCGACAGGCCATTGAAAACATATCAAAATCTTGGGTGAGGCCTCTGAAAAAACTATGGATGCTGTTTGGAAAAATCTTTGGGACGGCTGTGCAATTGACTTCCTTGGCTTTGATATACCTGAGGAAGTCATTAATGAAACAGTTGACCTTGCATGCATAATCGGTTTAGACGAAGTGGAGGCTGAAGACATTCAGGACCTAATTGAGGCTAATAAAGAAGAACTGTCTGATATAGATCTATTAGAAATGCAACAGCATTGGAAAATGGAAGAGCGGAGCGAAGATGTGTGTGATGATGAAGAAATCAGAAACAAAAACTAAAATTTTATCTACATCAAATATTAACCTTTAAAGGACGGCTTTAAATCCCAGATGTATCACTGCATGGCCGGGCATTTAAATGGCCTAGGTTTAAAATATAAGCAGCTCTCCAGTTATTTATAAATAACGAAACTCATTATAAGCCGATTTTAAACGAAGTGTGTCTCAGTGGTCCCTAAAGGGACCACAAGGCCATAAACGAAAACATTAGGTGGTCCCTTTTGGGACCGCACGGATGCTAAAGGTTAATGAAATCTTAAATCTAGTTGACTGTGCCCGTAATCTCATAAAAGAAAGTGATCCTCATTTTGAAAGAAGCTCGCTAGTCGCTAGAAGTTTTAAAGATTCTGTGAATTGTTACAAGGAACTATTACTAGAAAGAAACAAAACAAAAAAACAACTCTCTTTAGACAGTTATTTCTCTAAAATTCAAAGATAATCCTCCACCACAACCAAAGACAGCAGCAGCAATGATCATACTGATGACGGTGATGTGCCTTCCACTGTTCCTTGTTTTTCATGTTTTGCACATTGTCCTTTCTAAGATTTTCAGTTTTGTTATTTCCTTGTGCTCACCAGCATAAAATGCAGTAAGAGGCCTTTACAGATTATTCGCGTGAATAATTTCCATCGAGTCAAGACGTCTATCACGCAAGTTCCTTAGTTTTGATGTTCATTTGTGATTTATAGTTTTATCTGTGAATTGTAGTTCTTTTCATCAATTTTGTTATTTTTAAAAGCATTTAGAGAGACTATTGGATTGTTGGATCACAATTTTAAGTTATTACGTATTGTAATATGTGTGCTTAACACATTCAGCTCAACTAAAGTCATCAGATCCAACCTGTATGGCCAAGTGTAAATTTAATGAAATCTTTTGAAAAAATTATTGAATGGTACCTTTTGCTATGTTTTAAAATTTTCATGATATAAATAACAACATTTTAGCGTTAATTAATTTGTGTCGACGCCGGCTCTGCAGTTGCGCCTTTGCATGATCGGATTAATTACTTTTGTTTTAAAGTGAAATATCGGGTTGAATTCGGCTGTTTATATCCATGCCATACTTTAGTTGAAAGATCACAGTCCAATTACTCGAAAATGTAAGTATACGACTTAGTATAATGTATTACAGTGTTGCCTATATTGACATTTTGGCGGAAATAATTGAAAAAACTATGTACCTTTGTTGGCTAAACTGTAAAATTTGTAAAAATCTGTAAAAACTGTCTGCTTTGTTTCCTCGAAATATTTTTCTTATTTATCATTAAACTAATAAATTTCCGCAAGCCAGCTAGATTTTCACTTCTTTGAACAAAATATCTCGCTGTACGGCATCAATCCTACGTGGAATGCAGAAGCTTGCTTTTTTGTGGCCCGTGCGCAGAAACCCTTTCTTGTCCCATGCGAGTCAATTTCCGCGAACTGCTCCCGTCGGGGGTTTTGGAGGAAGTGACCATTCACCATCCGTAAGGGAGAGGTTTGCCTTCCCCTCCTAGGTTCCTCCCCCAAACTTACCCTCCCCTCCACTCACCACCGTTCCTCGCATTTAGGGGCCACAAGCTTTCAAACGAGCTGTACTGAGACATGAGACCTTCTATTTTTTCATGTAACCCCCACCTCTCAGGGTAAGAATCCCCAAGGTTGTAGGAAGCGGCAGCAAACTGACCATTTTCACCCCAGGAAAACCATTGTATTTCGAAGGACCCGGCCCCACCCCACGGTACGACCCCCTAATTCCATAACGAAGACCTACCACCGAGGACAACTGTTTCCGAATGAGTGTGCAACCCAAACAACGTAGTGACTTATCTCCAATAAGGATAAGTGGTGAAGGCATTTTTACGTTGGTGAGCAAAAAGCACGTGCACTCACCTTTTTATGAAGCAGCCTATGATGGAAAATCCAGAAATTTCGAAGTGATGTACAGTAAGCTCCAACTTCACGCATATTTCATTCACATACACACTCACACTCATGCAAATAAATTGAAACAAACAGTAAAGTTTTCAAATAATTTCAGCAGAATTTATTATTTTTCGTGAAATTTTCAAAAACATCCTTCCAAACAAAGCCCCGGCTCTCCATCCCACTCCTTACAAAGGTACAATACTTCCGTTCTTCTCCATTCAACAGCACACATCCTACACCTACGGCATAAAAAGCTCTGTTTGTCATTTTTTGAACCTTACATGGCAAATGCACATTTTTTACAGTTTTTTTAGGTGCTTGTAGAGGGAGATTTCTAGAACTCAGAAAAGATCTAATCACTTTTACCTAAAATCGTAAAGACTAATTTTTTACAACATCTTTCATACAAAATGAATGAATTCGTCAACATCCCCACTTTTTTATACCATCTGAGGATTTTTCTTTCGCAGAGGTAATACGAGAGCAATTGATCTTGCCTGTCGACCCCTGCCATGAATTCATTGTACTTCGCCACGGGTAGGGGTAACCTTTTTTTAAATCCTCTCCTATTTGTCACTTCCACCATTTCACATTTGAACTCACTCAATATGAAAAGTACTTCTCTCTTGTATTCCCATTTTGCGACACAAACACAATTTCCACTGTATCTAGAAACAACCTCACCTTTTTCAGTTTTTTAGTAACTACGACAGAAGGATTTTTTTCTGGTTTCGTTGGAGGGTGCCTGTACAGTAGGTACGTTCTTCTGAAAAGTTTAGTGCAAGTTTAATGCTGTTGTAATAGTTATCCATGAATATGTGTGGCCAACTCCCAATTTACCCTCCATCAGCTTCATTACCACACTTTGACAATGATCATTGCCAACTTCAGTAAGAGTTCCCTTTCCAGAATATACAATGCAATGAAGTACAAGGCCACTAGGTTCTGTCAACAAGTACAATTTTACGCCATATTTATGTCTCCTTCCCTTTATGTACTGCCAGAACAGTAATCTACCCCTCCACAAAACCATCGATTCATCCAAGGATAGTTCCCTATTTGGATAATACATAGAATCCGTTGTCTTATTCAAATGGTTGGTGAGAGGCCTTAATTTTTTAAATCAATCAAGTGACTCGGCTACGTTTCCATTCTTGGAGAAATGGAGTGAGCGAAGAATGGAAAGAAACCTATTTCTGCTCATGAGACGGGAAACTCAAGGGAGTTGAAATAGTTCGTCCGTTTTCCAATAATCCTGCAGTCTATTCATTCTTATTGTTCCTGTATGGAACAGCAGTCCAAGAAAAATCTTAAATACAGCTTCTGTAATAGTTTTCCTTTGCCCGCTCGTAAAAATTGTCTCACCGTATAGATTTGAAGATTTAAAAATCAATTCATAAAATTCCCTATTCGCCAACAAATTGAAATAGTCATTTGGCTCAGTGCTGATTCACTCACTTTTGAACCTGCTTCACCAGAGAAACCAAATTGCAAATCCTCATTTGGATGCTCAATCCATTCTTCCTTGATCTCTCCTGGTACTGGACCTGATTTCTTCACCTCTGTGGTCATTGTCTAACTGTGAGCCAATCTCATTGACTTAATATTTAACAGCATTTTCAAGCAATGGGATAAAAACGTGAAAAGGAAATTATTCAACTCTCACTATACCTCTGCTTAATACTCAGCATCTGCAATTAAGCATCTTTCTTTTGGTCTCATGCCATCATCTCTACATGGAAATTACCTTAACGATCCCTGTAGAAACGTGTCCATAGAAAGTAACGTTGCGAGCTTACTAAAGTTATGTACATAAATTAGGCGCTGAGTTATGAAAGAAATAGGCCAATTATTAGAGAGAAGTAGCATATAGTCATATATAGATGACAGATGGATCAGTAAGTAACCTTTCCATGAAAAATAATTTACGTGCACATCACAGTCGTGCGTCGCTTGCCTGTCTCCACTTCTGAAGATCTTCTTTCTCCTTGTCCCAAGCCAGCAGCACTGATATTGTTTCACCCAGTCAAGGTCATCCCTTGGATATTGAATAGCTGAATAACAGAAGAGATAGAAGCAGAGAGGAGAACCTTCACTCAAAGCCCATTTTTAGGAACAGCTGACTTGACTCTTCCGGGCTGGGAGAGTTATTGGGGGTTGTTTTTTTACTTTGGGGACCCACAACCTTCTTAGAGCCATCCATACATCGATAAAGAGAATGCAAAGCACGCAAGATGAACACTGAAGACATGAAGTGGTAACTTGAGCACCCTCATCGTGTTTCTTCAATATTTCCTGCTTGATTTTATTTGTTATTTTCTTCTTGAGCTGCACTTTAGGGGACATGGTCACTACAGAAACTTCCCACAATAAACTACCTACTTCTGGCAAGTTTTGTTATTGAATTATTAATGTGGTTGGAAAAGAACACAGTGTGAACTACGCCCTTCTTCGACAATATCACTTCACATGAAAGACTGATATCCTGATACATATTCACCTAACAGTTGAGGGCATCAGTGACCTAGATGGCAGTGCAACGCAGATGTTCTCAGTATCATGGTGCGAAGTCATGAGGGGCGTGAATTTCGATGCAAATTTAGATAAGCCATTACAGTTTGTCACTATCATTCACTGAGAAATGCTATGATATAATTTAGCTTGTTTCAATGATTTGATTTATTACCTCGTACCAGCTGTTTTGATTAAGGAATCATCATTTTTTTGGTAGGTAATGTCCTCTTGCAATAAGTTACTCTTCGGCGGAAGTTCTCATATTTTTACAAGTTGGCAAACAAAATGATGTCTCTATAATGGCTAATGAAATTCTTAATTTAATTAGGAAATTAATTATTTGTCTCCATTATACTCAAAACAAACTGCACACTAGGTGAATTTTTAATCATTCTGGAGACCAAAGCTTATTTCGCCACTTCTCTCTAGGTGATATTGGTAAAATGCCCAAATAAATTTAGATAGATCATTTATACCAGAATGCAATAATTAGTGATTTGAGATATCTGAAAACCTTTGCAACACAAGTTTCTGGTTGTAATAACAGCCAAAACATCGACTGAGCTGGAGTTCTGTATTTACTAAATGAGAATTCTGCGTGGAAATACGTTCCTTACCATTGCATTTGGCAAAAAAATCCTCAGTACATAGTCTCAAGTAATACAGCACAAAATATAGTGATACGAAGTAGATGGACGATTTCAGGGTGTCCGGCGACCTGGAAAACCTTGAAAACCTGGAAAACTCAGGGAAATATTTTGTCCTGGAATACTCAGGGAAAACTCAGGGAATTTTTGCATTTTTCCGAAAAGCCCTGGAAAATGGATGGCAGCCAGTTCCCATTGAGGCAGAGAGAGAGGTTTAACCTGCGTCTTTGATTACATTATGCTTGGCTCATAATCAGCGTAGCCTTGCGCTCCCTGTTCATTTCATACTCTTTTTGCAGCTGTGCGCCCGCTCGCAGCTTGTGCTTTGCGCAGTCCAGGGGGCCAATTGCATAACAAGGCAAATTCCTCATAGAATAATTCCCACGTAAAATGGCCGCTACGAATGTAATCGGAATTGATGCCAAAATGCGATTGTATATCTCCTTCAGCGGAAACAGAATTCCGCACGGAAATCTTGATTCCGTTCGAAGAGCCGTATGAATTGAATTCTTGGTGTTACCAAATTTACGAGAAATCTAAACGTCTGCGCATGCGCAGTGGAATTTCCCGCTATTATACGAAAACCATTCGGCCGGCAACCTAAATGGATAATTGGGCATTGTTATGTGATTGATAATCCTCACCCAATAACCTCAACCCCCCTCGTTTTAGAAATGTTTTTGAAGGAGCGGAAATACATTTTGCGTTCACTGCGTGTTGAAATCACAGCCCTTGGGTTTGAAGTTGACAGGCCCTTTGTGCAGGGTCAACCCAAGTTAATTATAATTCGTGTATTGTCCAACAAATACAATTTTGTTCAAATTGAATTATTTCGGGTGGTAGATCCGTACCTATAGTTATACTTTGTGATATATCACAAAGCAATTAATTCACAGTTTCCGAAATTCCCATGCAAAGTGCAGTGAAGCCTTAGCGGAGAAGAGGAAAGGTACCAAAGCCTCAAGGGAAAAAGAATAATAAAGAGGTACTGAAAAAAGTTCAAGAGCTGCAAACCCAAAAAAAAACAAATTTCTTGAAAAGCCGAGAAATTTGTTGTAGAAGTTGAATCGGAAATGCACTTGTTGAGAAAAATCACACCAGTTTCTTATATTTACAAGTTCTTTATCAAACTATGCTAAAGCTAATTCATTGCG